>JARWGP010000011.1:1337360-2674720 GCA_030710325.1 Penicillium sp. 91 TS-2023
TTGGCGGCGCTTTTTTGGGAGACAAAATCTCCTGCTTTCACACCCTGTCTAGATTTGTACCCGGGATTATAATTGTTTAGCGGTTCAGTTTATGCGAATGTTTCTTTCATCTCCATCCTTGTAAACATCCTAGCAATCATCTGAATTAAAAGTAATAGTACACTATACAAAAAAGACAAGGTCTATATAAGCTCTAAATGCTATCGTACAAAGTGTGGAGATTTCCAACCAACCACAAGAGCGGAGTGTTTAGCAAGAACACAATCCAATCCATCCACCATCTATATTGATCAACTCTGAGGCAATAGTCAGATATTCCTAGTCACACCTCCCATCCTTCCACCCAGTCCTCCACCTCTCCTCCCAAAACCGACAATTAAACTCCTTCTTCCCAAGCTTCCGATTAACCTCATTATGCGCCTCACACATCCACCACCCAAACTCCTTACGCCCACCCAACTTAGGCTTATTCTTTCCACTAGGATGCGCCATCCAAGTCTTAAAATCATCCGCGCACACCCAGCACGGATACAGGCGCGAGAACAACTTCAGGAATCCCTGCATATCGGATTGTTGCTGCGTATCCGCTTTCTCAGGGTACGTAGCTGCCATCGTGTGCAGGAGTGTCCAGGTTGAGCGGCCGAGTTCTTCGACATCGGGTGGGCAGTCTGCGGGGATGGAAGGTTCTGGGTGTGTGGCTGGGGCGGCGAGGGGGGCTGTGGATGTTGTTGAAGATGCTGGGGTTGTGTTTGCGGTGCTCGAAGAGGATGGGGGGGAGTCGGCTTTGGCTTGTTTTGTTAGGGCGCGCCATGAGGAGACAGATGTGCAGGTCCGGCAGCTGTGAGGTAATTGGTTAGTGGTTTGAATGGGATGGTGTGGTATTTTTAGCATGTTGGTTGGTGGTTCTTACGGTTTTCCATCTTTGTCTAGAACGACGCCTTTGGGTAAGGCCGAGTCGGTCTCTTGCGACTGTTTGGTGGTAGATGCGGCAGACTGTTGGTTGAGGAGGTGGCCATTTCCTCTGAGGAAATTCAGCTGCTCTGGAGAGACCTCTGCCATCTTTGCGTGGATTGGAGGGTGGTTTGGGAGGAAAGTTGTAAGTTTGATTTCTAATGCGGGTGGAGGCGGGATCGGCGGATTTAGCGTTGGTCAGCATTCAGGTACGGTGATCTATGGAGCCCCGACTTTTCTATAGTTTGAACAACAAATTCTCCATTTGTTTTCTATTTTCTTACATCCCAAGTTTGATTCGATATTTCTCTTGCACTTCAATATCTTGCTTCGAAAGCCAATCTCTCAAAGGACCCCGAAGACCAGACCATTTTGGCATTTTGGCTAGGTTGAAAACACTCCAATCTGTTCCTGGATCCAAAATTCTGGGATCTGCACCTGCTCTCAGAAGCACATCCACCGTATCAAAGTTTTGACGGTTGCTAGCAGCGAAGACAGCAGTGGCACCGACCCGACCTCCCGGTGCATTTATATCAAGATCCTTATCGAATTCGAGGATCATCTTGACAACGGAAGTCAAACCATAAGAGCTGGCATAATATAACGGATGTGTTTTTTCAATTCTTGAAAATTGCACGGATGGCATCAGGACCTGCATCCAAGCACCAAAATTTCCCTGTCGAGGAAGATGCCGCGTATCGAAGAACTTTTGCACCAGGCTCCGCTCCGCATCTCCCAGCTCAGCTGCTGCTGCGTATTTGGGCCACATGAATGTAGCATATTGGAGGGCCTTGTGCGTTCTCGAACGTCGAAATATTTCCCCTTTGCTTGTGTACCCATCTTTGAAATTGTCGAGGCATAGGTAGGTGATGCACTTTCGCATGATGATGGTGTTGGCAGTCGCTGGGTCCATGCTAAAATAGCTGACTCGTGAAGATTTGATCCATTCGGATGTTAGGAAGTCTTTTATCGATGAATGGGCGAGGGTGACATAACCAGATTGGTCTCGGGTGATGAGGCCCTGGCAGATATCAAGAAGAATTTGCGCTGGGACTAGCATCATGTCTTCATCTAGCGTCGTACATTCTTCATCAAGTACCACCACTTCGTTGAGGACGTCCAGTGTGAGCATTTCACTTGTGAAGAGGTGGTCTTGCGCAAAGCTGGTCCAGAAAAGCGCCTCTCGAACAAAGGGTCTGTCTTCGGCAGATATTTGATCTAAGGTTTTCGCGTACATCTCGCGGAGTGTTCCTGGTAAATTTCGGAGAGCTTCACGCATTAACCTTGTTGTTCTCTGGGTGCATAGGTTGTCCATTGAAAGCTGTACCCAGCGGAATCTGCTCGACTATTAGATTGGGTGCAGAACAACCAGGGGTACACTCAAATCTTACGATCCATCAGCATTTTCCGACAAAGTCTTCTGGATTTCAGCTTTGAACTCAGGTTTTCGGTCCACCAGCGCCTTGTCGGACTCCATTCTGTGATTGATATAGGCTTTGATATCACCCGACATCATTTCCGCGCTGATATTGAGCATGTCGACATCTCGCCGGGCCACTATCGTTGATGTAGTCGTTACTACGATGCGAATATTTGGGGCCAGGTTGGCAAGTCTCAAGAGAGAAAGTTCGATATGTCTCGTTTCATGGCTTTCATTGATAGCATCCACCAGAATGACAATCTTCGTCTTGCCAGAGGCATGTTTGATTATTGCATCTTCCAGAACAGCGATATCAATGGTGCGCTTGTGAGCCTGAGACTTGGGGATATCGTTGTAAATTGCTCGGATGTTGTCGAGTATGGAAGTATCTTTTCCCGAAAATTGAGCGACCAATGATCCCAACACGTTAACGGGGATCTGAGAGGCCGAGTTGCTCATGGTGCAGTAGAAGTAGCCAAAGCTGAGAGTTGGATCTTGCGATGCCATTGAGACAAGTTCGTCAACGCACTGGGCACTAAAGATATCTTAGTGAATCCTTGTGAAATTCGTCTCATCCGGGACGTGCGACTTACAACAAAGTTGTCTTTCCGGTTCCAGCTAATACTTGATCAGTACATCATGTTCAGAGTGGACGAGACCAGCATACATTTTCCCACAAGGAAGAAGATATTCTTATCCCCATTCCGCAGCCAAGGCTTAAGATGACCACCAATAAACCATTTCCCAGACGCAATATTATGGCCCTCGCTTGCCCGCAGATGCGAATTGGCCGGGCTCACCGGAGCCATCCATTGAAAAAGCTCACGATTCGCCATCTGATTTCTTTCCTGCTCTCTAACCTTCAGGTCCTCAGTCAAAGATCTGGCCAGGCTCCCAATTTCCCGCTGCAGATCCCGCTCAACTGCAGCATGGTCTGCAGTAAGAACTAGTATCAACCACGACTTCACTCTTTCCAACCGTGTAAGATGATCATTGACTTTTGCCTCTGTAAAAGGCCACTCAAGCTTCTGTTTCAAACTTTTCAGCTTACTTTCCGCCGGCTCCAGGTCTATCATAATGGAGTCTAGGAATTCTTTCGTTGTTTGGAGAACCCTTTCCATGATGTCTTCGTTGAAGGGAGTCGAGCCCTCCGACTCGATATGCTGGACCTTGGGGATCTCTGACGAAGACTGTGTTTGTAAATGGTCGAGAATACCTCTCAAGCCAAACAGTTCTTCACTTAGCTTTCGCATTTCGGATCTTGCTCCTTGTACTGCTTTGACGTACTTGATGAGACGTGATATGATGTGGCTGACGTCCACAATCAGGCCCGTGATGGATATGGGATCCATGGCTGCAGGGTATGCGACCAAAGCCGCAGGTTAGTTATTCGGATCAAATAAGGCTTTCCGGATAATTGTTAGTTATGAAAGGATAATTTCATGAATAGGTAGTGCTTATTTTTCGCTAACCTCAGGCGGGGTAAGTATTAGGGGATCCACTTAAGGGTCCAGCGCCATGTCAGACTATCCCGTCCTACCTAGACCTTGATTTATAGCAGGACGGCACTGTGTTATCATGAAGCAAATTAGCGAGGTAAACTATTAGGTACAGTAGATCATGTATATAATTTCCAGTACATGAAGATGGATGCATATCTCCTTGCCAATAACTGGTCCACTGGTACAAATTGTATAACTCAACTGCCCGGGTGGAAGGTCTGGAGACTGTCGCGCTACTAATAGTACATAGACACACATTTACATGAGATATTTCAAGACTCTAACACATGCATACATGAAGTCTTGAAGTTGTTCATTATTGATGGCAGGTGGCTTCCCGGCACTCCACAGGTATAGTTCCACGGTTTACCTAGTACAGGAGTCTTTTTGATGTTTTCTGTCCTTCTCTGCCTACCCACCTGGCTAGTTAGTATCTAGTCTGTATCACTTTCAAATTATATTTACTTGTATTGGCCTCGATTAGGTAGCCACCAGGCATTGATAGAACTTTTGATGTACTGTACTAGGCGAGTGGTTATTCGTCTTTCATCCTGATCTATATATTTTCTCCGGACTATCCTGTTACGCCAATCTTCATTCAAGATATTGCTCAGCCGGTCCAGCCTGCCCGCTGCTCATATCTATGTAAATATGATTTAAAGCTTAAAATTGACCTGAAAAAAGGATTGGAATGAAACAGTGCCCTGGTGAATCTATTTTCTTTTACATTTTTCCTTGCAAAAAAATAGAAAGTCGCGGTGTTTTGACAGATAACGCGCTGATCACCGATAAGCTTTGTCATCGCTTCCAACTCCAACCTCAATCTAGGACCACGCGACTGGACGTGTCGAACCTTCTGCAGTTCGAATAAACTGCACCTTCGCGGATATCCAGGGCTCTACTATACAGAAAATTTGCCTTCATCCCATAATAGTCATCTCGAAACCGAACCCTTTCGACACTGCAAACGTCTGCGGTGTCTGTCGCGATATACCATGGGACCACAATATAAGCTGTCAGACTCCGAGTCAGAGTCGGAGCCAGATGTTTCTACCGCCCCGTCCGATAAATTACTTGAGAAAGGCTTGCGCGATGAAGTTGCTGGGATCTTCAAATCTGGCAACATGGAGGAGCTTACCGTGAAACGAGTACGACTTGCGGCGGAGAAGAAGCTTGGTCTCGCAGAAGGATACTTCAAAACTACGGGTGATTGGAAGGCCCGAAGCGAGCAGATTATAAAGGCAGAAGTGGTAAGATATTTATTGTCCAATTGGCATGCGCAAATACTATCCTGGCCAGCACTAACATGCGATCTCCATGACATAGGACGTGCAGGAAAGTGCGCAAAACGGCGAAGCTGAGCCAACCGAGAAATCCCCGTCTCCTCCACCGCAACCGAAAAAGAAAGCGCCGGCCAAGCGAACCAAGAGCGACAGTGCGCCCAAGCCGAGAAAGCGCCAGAAGACACAGACCCCTGTTTCAGACGATGAGGCCACAGCGCCATTTGGTGACGAGAGTGAGGAAGAGGTCGCAAAGCCGAAAAGACCTAAGAAAAAGGTGTCTCCAAAACCTGCCACGGACGAGCCGGAAGCTTCAGATGTGCAAGAAGATCTTGATGCAGTAAAATCATCGGAAATTGTCAGAGACGACTCCGAAAGCGAAATGTCTGTCGTCATGGACGAGGAACCCGAACCTAAGCCCGCACGCAAGCGAAAGAGTACCGAAACAGCTCCTAAGAAGGAAAAGAAGCCTGCGCCCAAAGCCAAATCCAAAGACGAGGAAGATCCAGACCAAGCAGAGATCAAGAGGTTACAAGGATGGCTGGTTAAATGTGGCATTCGCAAGATGTGGTTCCGTGAGCTGGCGCCGTACGACACTGCAAAGGCGAAGATCAAGCATCTCAAGGAAATGCTAGAGGATGCCGGTATGACAGGGCGATACTCGCAAGAGAAAGCCAACAAGATTCGCGATGAGCGCGAGCTTAAGGCAGACTTGGAAATGATCCAGCAAGGTGCGAAGCAATGGGGAAAAGGGAGCGGAGACGAAGAAGAAGAAGAGGGACCGCCTCGACGCCGTGCTGCTGCCCGAGGTCGACAGGCGCTCGCATTTTTGGAGAGCGATGGCGAAGAGTCGGACTGATGAAGCATCTGGGTGAAATGTGTAATTGCAATGTATCAATAGTGTTTAGCCATATGTATTCATAATGACCAATGCCGAGGGTATCCTTTTTCAATTGCTTCTCCCATGTCGCGTGTATGTACTGCGTCACCGGCTGGCCTTGGGTCCACTCATACGTTGAGCGGCCAAACTGAAGATCGCAACGGATGAGATGAAGAGAACTAAGTTATAAAACTGCCACGATCATTAGGAATTGCGTATGGTTTGGACGTGATACGGGAGGAGGAATGTACCGCTGTCCGGGAGTACTCGTTCTCCTCGACTTCTGTGCGCGCCTCGACGAAGAGACGCCGCAGATTAGGAAGATTGGCCTAAAAGTACGTGAGACTTGGCACAAGCAATATATAGCCTTCCTAGACTGACCATTTGAGCACGACTGCAACAATGAGGTTAGGAACAGAGACGTGGTGAAAGGAGGCCTAGACGTACAACGCCGAAGGTAAAGCGGACGGGAAGGTCCAGAGCCCGCCATTTGTGGACAACTTTTGATCGCCCAAACAGCCTCTCACCTCTTCCTTTCGTCACTCCTCCGAAGTTCCTTCCGCAACCCCATTCTCTCTCTTTTTCTTCTCATTCGTACCTGAGCAGAGAGGGGGAATGGTTTAAGTCCCGTCTCCGATCGCCTTTTCCTACACCCGCAGTCGCGCGACCGGTGGAAGCTCGCAATTCCCCGCAGTCTCCCAACTATTCGACTCCTTACGACCCCCTACCTCCCCGATCCCATTGGCAGAAGCACGACAAAGTCGGAGCTGAAGCAAATCACCCCTCGCTATGGCTATGAACAAGATCCGCGGCGCCTTTGCGGTGCCCCGAAAAGGAGAGACGTTTGAATTGCGAGCTGGCCTTGTGTATGGAACCCCCTCCGAACATAGGTGGCTACTTAGCCAAGGCGAATGCCCGGCCGTGCTGACTGCTAGAATAGTTCCCAGTATGCCTACGAACGGTACGTTAGCTCACCAAGCCCGAGGATATAGTGAATGATTCGAGGGAGATGGTGTGGCAAGGCTAACACCCCGACAGGAAAGAGTCTATCCAGAAGACGATTATGGCCATGACTCTAGGCAAGGACGTCTCGGCTCTCTTCCCCGATGTCCTGAAGAACATTGCAACCGCCGATTTGGAGCAGAAGAAGCTGGTTTACCTTTACCTCATGTGGGTCAACCCCGGGCACCTTAAGGGGGACCGCATATGCTGACCACTGGAATTGTATAGGAACTACGCCAAATCACACCCTGACCTTTGCATTCTCGCTGTCAACACATTCGTACAAGACTCGGAAGATCCCAATCCGCTGGTTCGAGCCCTCGCCATTCGCACAATGGGCTGTATTCGAGTGGAGAAGATGGTGGACTACATGGAGGAACCGCTGCGCAAGACCCTTCGCGACGAATCGCCGTATGTCCGCAAAACCGCCGCAATCTGTGTCGCCAAGCTTTTCGATCTGAACCCCAGTATGTGCCTTGAGAACGGATTCTTGGAGATGCTGCAGGAGATGATTGGTGACCCCAACCCGATGGTGGTGGCCAACTCGGTGACCGCACTTGCGGAAATCCACCACTCAGCCGTCGAACTTGGAGCTCTCCAAATCACAACCAACACACTACGAAAGATGCTCATGGCGTTGAATGAGTGCACGGAATGGGGTCGCGTTACCATCCTCTCGACGCTAGCCGAGTACCGAGCAGCTGATGTGAAGGAGTCGGAGCACATTTGCGAGCGAGTTGCGCCTCAGTTCCAGCATGTGAACGCAAGTGTGGTCCTTGCGGCAGTCAAGGTCGTGTTCTTGCACATGAAGTTCGTCGGCCCAGAGCTGGCAAAGACATATCTCAAGAAGATGGCCCCTCCTCTGGGTAGGTTGCATTCACAACTCATTGCATAATTGACCGCGGACTAACAAATAATAGTGACATTGGTGTCTTCTGAACCTGAGGTGCAATATGTTGCTTTGAGAAACATCGATCTTTTGCTCCAGAAGCAGCCGGATATTTTGAACAAGGAATTGCGCGTATTCTTCTGCAAATACAATGACCCACCATATGTCAAATTCCAAAAGTTGGAGATTATGGTGCGGATAGCGAACGATCGCAATGTCGACCAGCTCCTGGCGGAATTGAAAGAATACGCCATGGAAGTCGACATGGACTTTGTGCGACGCGCCGTCAAGGCGATCGGCCAGGTTGCCATCAAGATCGAGAGCGCCAGTGAAAAGTGTGTTAACACGCTATTGGATTTAATCAACTTGAAGGTCAACTACGTCGTTCAGGAGGCCATCGTCGTCATCAGAGATATCTTCCGAAAGTACCCTGGTTACGAGGGTATCATCCCGACCCTGTGCCAGTGCATTGACGAGCTGGATGAGCCCAATGCCCGAGCAGCCTTGATCTGGATCGTCGGTGAGTATGCCGAGAAGATCAGCAACGCAGGTGATATCCTGGGTAGCTTTGTGGATGGGTTCAACGAAGAGTTCTCTCAGACTCAACTACAAATCCTTACTGCAGTCGTCAAGCTCTTCCTTAAGCGGCCCGAGAAGGCCCAGGGTCTGGTGCAGCGTGTTCTTCAGGCCGCCACCGCTGAGAACGATAACCCAGATGTCCGTGACAGAGCCTATATTTACTGGCGTCTCCTTTCCAACACCAGTGACCAGAACGCCACCAAGAATATTGTCCTTTCCGACAAGCCCCCCATTGTCACAACCATCCACTCATTACCGCCCGCTCTCCTTGATCAGCTTCTTCAGGAGCTTTCTACTCTATCATCCGTGTACCACAAGCCCCCAGAGCAGTTTGTTGGACAAGGCCGTTTCGGTGCAGATGCCGTTCAGCGAGCCGCCATCGAGTACGTTCATCCAGCCTCCTGCGAAGTCCTTATATATATACTAATGATCAATTTAGGGAACAACTCCAGAATGCTCGCGAGAACCCACTGGCTGCCGCAGCCGCAGCGGCTGTCAGTGGCACCACCCCCTCTGCGCAGGCGCAAAACAACGTCGAGAACCTGCTGGACATTGATTTCGACGGTGGTGCCCCGGCATCCGTGCAAAATAATGCCGCCGGTGGCATGTCCGGCTTGGAGGGTCTAGCTGGCACGCCCGTCCGGGTGCAGTCACCTGCAGTTGGAGCTCCAGCCCCTTCAGGCAACAACAATCTGGACGACTTGTTGGGAGTGTTCGGTGATTCAGGAGCATCGCAGCCCTCATCGAGTGGTGCTAACGATAGCGGAGCTGCTGGTGATCTGATGAACGGGTTCTCTGGCCTCGATCTGTCCGGCACCACCTCTCCGGCGAACGACAACCAGAAGAAGACCAATGAGGACATCCTGTCCCTGTTCTAGTTGTTGTAGGGTATAGCGTTCCCAGCCAAGTGTAGAGGCTGGTTGTTTTTTATATCCATGTTTTTCGCAAGCGAGGATCTGAGCAGAACGAGATAGAATGGTTTTTACATGTTTAATTTTTTCTCTCTTATCTTTCGTCTGCATTCCTATATGTGTCGGATCTCAAAAAGGCTTGTATGTACATCTTTCTATGGAAAAGTTGTTTTAAATGGCGGCACTTCATAGTATGTGATTAAGCTTTGGTTGAACATTACGGTATGTGTCAGCATATAATTTCTAGATCTTTCTAGGGTTATTTCATCAAATTAAACTTCTCACTATGCACCTAATGTAGAAAAGTCTCCGCGGAGACCAAACCCGTACTTCCGCTGCAAGCCGCGGTTATCTCATCAGTGTGAACGCATTATAAGCGCCATGCTTTTTATAAAGCAGATATTCCTACAAAAGCGGTATTGTACAGCCAGATGAGATCGATTGCCAACCAACATCTTTTCAACGCACTGCTTCTCAACAGTAACCATAGAAGCAGCATAAAATGCCCCGATCCCCCGAATCCCCCCAAAACAAGGAATCGGAGCAATCAACCTGCTTACCAATTCCTCAATAGGATCCGTTTTTTCCAATATTTTCAACGGAAGATGTGGGCCGCAGGGCCAATCCCGTTGCTGGTCGGGACCCAGAAAAACTCGGCCGGCACAGAGATAAATGGGGCCTATCATCCGAGAATCCCTTAAGAAAAGGGAAAAAAGACTACGTGCTTTACAGACTTATTTCATTTTTGCAAGAAAAACACCGCAACCTTTTTAAACATACATCATGGCCACCGATTACAAGTTTGAGGGCTGGATGGGTCTTGACCCTAGCTCGGCGGAGGGCAACATGGTTTGGCAAGAATTCGAGCCGAAAGAGTGGGAGGAAACCGATATCGACATTAAGATCTCGCATTGTGGTATTTGTGGTTCGGATTTGCATACTTTGCGCAGTGGATGGGTGAGTTTGTATTTCTATTCTCCTGTTAAATTGCATACATGCAATTATCAAATCCCCCCCAAATTCCGCCTTCATACTAAACCAATGTCCCAATCACTAACAAACCCAGCGTCCGGCCATGTACCCTTGCTGCGTCGGCCACGAACTTGTTGGCAAAGCCGTCCGCGTAGGATCCAAGGTAACAACCATCAAACTCGGAGACCGCGTTGGCGTCGGAGCCCAAAGCGACTCCTGCCAGGGCCGCCAAGGCGACTGTGAAGAGTGCTCCATGGGCCAGGAGAACTACTGCTCCAAGAAAGTGATCGGCACATACAACAGCGAGCACTTCAACGGCGGAAAGACCTACGGCGGATACGCGCTGTACAACCGTGTTCCTGCGCACTTTGCCGTCAAGATTCCTGATTGCATTTCTTCTGCTGCTGCTGCGCCTATGCTGTGCGGTGGTGTTACTTTGTACAGCCCCTTGAAGCACAATAACTGCGGACCTGGCAAGACGGTTGGTATTATTGGTGTTGGAGGTCTGGGTCACTTCGGTGTTTTGTTTGCGAAGGCTATGGGTGCTGATCGGGTTGTGGCTATCTCGCGGAAGAGCGGAAAGGCTGATGATTCGATTAAGATGGGAGCGGATCTCTATATTGCTACCGATGAGGAGGAGGGGTGGGCGGGCAAGCATGCCAGAAGTCTGGATTTGATTGTTTGCACTGTTTCTTCCACTAAGGTGAGTTGGAGAGATTCTTCAGGGCTTCGGGTGATGCCAAGGTCGTTAACTTACTTTTACAGATGCCTATGACTGATTACCTTGGTCTCCTTAAGACTGGTGGTACCATGGTTCAGGTTGGTTTGCCTGAGGATGGTGGTCTGTTTGCTCCTGTGCGGAGCTTGATGCGTCGTCTGAAGTTGGAGAGCTCCCTTGTTGGTAGCCCGAATGAGATTCGGGAGATGTTCCAGTTGGTGGCGGATAAGGGTATCCAGCCTTGGATTCAGGAGATTCCGATGAAGGATGCTAACAAGGCGATTGTGGATATGGAGGAGGGACTTGCGCGCTACCGTTACGTGCTGGTTAACGAGGAGTAAATGTCTTTGTTGGATTGATGTGAAATGTATAGAGTGAAATGTGTATAGAGTGAATGAATAGAACAAATAGAACATGGAATTGATAGATGAATCTTTATTAAAAGCTAGAGAGCTGTTTCGTAGTAGCAAGGAAGTTAGAAAGTACGAGATTTGAGACTGAACACGCATTCTTAAAGGCAGCTTCTGAATATGATTCTGATCTATAGTAATCAAAATCCTTTCGTATGTAGGCCGCATAATCTCACTTGAATTAAGATACAGTAGAGCAAAAGAAAGAAAAATTCCAAGCAAAAGCCATGTATTTATTACGATTACTTTATATCACGAGCTGACACAATAGTGTAAAACAAATTCTCGAAATGACCAAGCAACTTTTTCCCCCAACCCTGTATGGGGGAGACCAAGCGGATCTACTATCGATGCACTGTAGCCAAGCAAGCAAAGCACAACAAATCAATTTCCCAAATGCTCGACTCTCAGGTCCGCACCACGAAGACCGAAAGAGCCAAGAAAGATGGGCAGTCTTTTGAGGATAGTGTACAACTGAAACCAGCTGCAGCCACTAACACTCATATACTCATAGCTGAGTTTACAGCAGAGCAAAGAGACCGACAACACCAGCCAAGAGACCGGCAGCGGGCTTGATGCTGGAGGCAGCACCAGTGAAGGTACTGCTGGTTCGCTCAGTGGTGGGGGCGGAGGCAGTGGCAGCCTGGGTCTCAGCGGGGACAGCGGCAGACTCAGCAGGAACGGAGGCAGACTCAGCGGGCACAGCGGCGGCAGTGGCAGCCTGGGTCTCAGCGGGGACAGCGGCAGACTCAGCGGGGACGGAGGCAGACTCAGCGGGCACAGCGGCGGCAGTGGCAGCCTGGGTCTCAGCGGGGACAGCGGCAGACTGAGCGGGGACGGAGGCAGACTCAGCAGGAACGGAGGCAGACTCAGACTCAGCGGGGACCGAGGCAGACTCAGCGGGGACAGCAGCAGTGGAAGCGGCCTCGGTCTCGGCAGGGACAGCAGCAGTGGAAGCGGCCTCGGTCTCGGCCTCGGTCTCGGCAGGGACGGAGGAAGCCTTAGCGGTGGAGACAACGGGCACAACAGCAGCAGAGGTGGTGGGGACCACAACAGCAGTGCCGGGAACAGTGGCGGGGATAGTAGCATTGGCGAAGGTTACGGGCGTCGTCTCGACAGTGGTCGTGGTGAGAGTGATGGTGCTGGTCTGGGTGACAGGGATAGTCAAGGTCACGGTACCAGAGGTGGTAACCGACGAGGTGACTAGGAGTTTATTAGAGATGTTCAAATGAGATGGGTCAAGTTTGGGATGCTTACCAGGGCAGGTGGTGGTGACGATGGTGATGGTCTTAGTGACGCCAGGGATCACAGGAGTGTGAGGAGGCTTGCTAGAGACCGTGGTGGAAGTTGGGCACGGGCTGGTGCTGGTGGTGGTGGTGGTGGTGGTGCTCGGGGTGAAAGTAGTCGATGAGGGGCACGGGGTGGTGGTGGTGCTCTCCGGGGTGGAAGTTGGAGTAGTGCTGGTGGTGCAGGGGGTGGTCCACGACTCGTGCTCCTTGGTCCACGACTCGTGCTCCTTGGTCCACGACTCGGGCTCCTTGGTCCACGAATCCTGCTGGTCATCGGCAGGACGGCTCCAGCTGTTACCCCACGGCTCAACGTATCCAGCAGAGTTCTGGGCAGCAGCGGCGTAAGCCTCACCACGGGCCTGCATGACACCGGCAAAGGCCGGGGTGGCAACAAGGCCAAGAAGAGCAATGGACTGGATCATTTCGAGAAATTGAAAAGCTTGAGCTTGGAAATGTATAAAACGAGTGAAGTTGATGAATGGATGGGGGAAAAAGTCGCTGAGGAGGAAGAGATCAAGGAGTTTATATGTTCGACTCGAGCAGCATCGTCTAAGTCATGACGGAGATGGCTGCCATGGTTGTGCTCAGGAGAGCAAAGGTTGACCTGATCCACATCTGAGGGATTTATGGCCGAATGCAGGAACTGTGTCTGCGAGCCGTGGCTAGCAGAGGCACTGATTGACTATCATAGGGCAAGAACTATGGGGTAATGGTACCTTCGTGTGGTCGACTCAGATGCAAACGTGACATGCTGTGGTTTCATCTTAGCTGGTAGTCCATTGAGTCTCCACAGAAGCTCCCAATGCGGAAGTCAACTTTGCTGAGATCAAAATTTTGGGATAAAACTTGGTTGATGCGGAGTTGCGACAATGGAAGTAGCCTGGCACTTGTTGATTGAAGTCAAAAGTCGCCTGTGAATCAGTATAATCGGTACATAAATCCATGATAAATAGGTATCTAAATCAACGCAGGCCGTCCTCTAGTCGAGAGGGCCACCTGAAAAGCTCGTGATGAGCAGGCATTGAAAGTGCAAGCAGAAAAGCTAGGCCGTCTTAAAGCTGGAAACGGCACATACAGGACTCGCCACGCTGTAGACGAGCACATGTGGGGGAGATCGAGTATTCACCAATCACAGATTGATTCTCGCTTTCGGCATGCGCTCACCTACTTGACAGGGCTCATCACGGAGATCCAAAACGGCCGAAAGGCTAAAGGCTAAAGGCTCCGGTGCCAATGGGAGTGTCTCCTTCGAAGCTGAGGAATGTAGGTTATTGTAGCCGGAGACGGCTCCTGATGTGATTGGTCAGAGCCCCAGCCAGGAATGTGAGAGACGTCTCGCAATTCCCCAGAAAACGATTCTTTCACTTCGTGGACAATAGAACAGATTTTTCTGAGATCCACTGTTGATGTGACCCAGTGTCTCTTAGTCCACAGTGATAGGATCCTGCCTTGACGCCGGATTTGATCCTGTCTCCACCGTTTGAGATAGGACCGGCCTATGAACGAGCTCTGAAGCGTTCACAGTTGCTGCACACGAATCAGTGGCAAGGTGCCAGATGTCACTCATCGATGTTGACTAACGAGACCGTCTCGTCTTGGCTGAGAGAGATTGAGCCAACTTGGCAAGTCTTGTCATCATCCAAGGTTTGCCATTAAGTAACAGGTACCACTATGAGAAAAAGCTGCAAACGGTAGTGAGTAAACTGGTAAGTGGGGATAGTGTCGGGTGCTTCCTTGCAAGTCGGATAGAATGGACTTAGGCAATGTTCTTCTTGAGGGTTCGAAGGTTGTATGTAGATGTAGAGGGGGCATCCGGATTAGGCAATATGACCAGCACGTGACTAGGGTTAGGGCGCGCCTTCCTCGACGCGTCGCGCGTCCGGACTTTCCTGTTCGGGTTCGAGATCTCAAGTATCAACGACATCAATTGTTTACATCATGCCTCACTCAGTAGTGTCGATGGAACCGCCCGCCCAAACCGATAATGAGACCCTCCCCGATGCTCCCGCAGAGGCAAATGGGGTCAAATTGGAAGATATGTTCGATGATGATGACGACGAGGAGTTTCCTGCATCGAGCGCGCGAGACGTGAAGATGGAGAGTTCTCCAGCTCCTGCACCGGAACCGTAAGCTGACCAGACTGAATCGCATTCCCTTCTGCGGCTAATGAATGAAAAAGTGTACCAGCTCCATTCCAGTCGGGTGTGGACTCAGATGTCATGCTCGCCTTCTACCAGCGCCTCTTCCCATTCCGCTATCTTTTCCAATGGCTGAACCACGGAATTGTGCCTACTCGGGAGTTTGGCAATCGCGAATTCGCCCTGACCCTCCAAAATGACGCCTACCTCCGATACCAATCTTACCCCACCGCAGACTTGTGAGACCAAACAGAATGGCCCCCGCGGTTGAAAAACATGAAGTCTAATGAAGCGAGCACTAGATTCCGAAAGGACATCCTTAAAATGAACCCATCTCGATTTGAAATTGGACCCGTTTACAGCACCAATCCCCGCGATCGCAAGACCCTGCGAGGAGGCCAGATGAAACCAGTCTCGAAAGAACTGGTTTTCGATATCGATATGACAGATTACGATGATATCCGAACATGCTGCTCAGGCGCTAGTATCTGCGCCAAGTGCTGGGCGTTTGTCACCATGGCGATCAAGGTGATTGACGCCGCTCTCCGGGAGGACTTCGGCTTCGAACATATCCTATGGGTCTACTCCGGTCGTCGTGGTGCTCACGCCTGGGTTTGCGACCCGCGCGCCCGTAACATGCCCGATGACCGACGAAGGGCAATTGCTGGCTACCTCGAAATCGTTAAGGGAGGATCGTCAAGCGGCAAGAAAGTCAATCTGAAGCGACCTCTGCATCCACATATCACTCGCAGTCTTGACATTCTCAAGAACCACTTCGGGCAGACGACACTCATCGATCAAGATACCTTTACAAGCTCCGAACAGGCGGAAAAGCTTCTCAACCTACTCCCGGATAAATCGCTGAATGACGCCCTGCGGAGGAAATGGAGCTCGTCCCCTGATCGTCCCAGCACCAGTAAATGGGCCGATATTGACGCATTGGCCAAGACCGGAAAGAGCAGCACATTAAATACTTCTACGCTGCGTGATGCCAAGCAAGACATCGTACTTGAATATACCTACCCACGTCTCGATGCGGAAGTTAGCAAGAAGATGATTCACTTGTTGAAGAGTCCATTTGTTATTCACCCTGGCACTGGCCGAATTTGTGTTCCAATCGATCCGAAGAAGGCTGATGAATTCGACCCCCTATCTGTCCCTACTGTGCTGGGTCTCCTTGGCGAGATTGATGAATACGATGCCAAACATCCCGCTGGTACCGAGACTGAGATGCCTGATGCAAATGGCAGCGCAGCGAACGGCTCTGATATCAGAGGACCTCGCAAAATGCAGGACTATGAGAAGACTAGTCTGAAGCCGTACATCGATTTCTTCCGGTCGTTTATTGCGGGTCTGATTAAGGAAGAGCGGGCGGGCAAGCGAGAGCGTGATGAGACTGAACCGAAAATCAAAGCCGATCCAATGGAGTTTTGAGTATCATGTTGGGTCAAACTACTGTTGTGAATTATGACTTTCATGTCCTGTGATTTTCGAGATTGGCTTGCACATTCTCCAGGTGACTTGAGCAGGTTTTCTCTAGGCGTTTTGGTTGCATGATCCCCAAACTGTTGATTTCTTTCCTTCTATAATCATATTTTCCATGGGCTACAAATAATCATTCAGATCATTTTCAAAGTATGGATGTCATACCACTCAGTTACATCCTATCCCAAGGGTTAAAACTTGCATATTTTTACTCCACGCTGAGGTGCTTACAGGACTGCCCTGCGTGCCCAAGAAAAGTAGACAAAGCTTGGAACTAGATGATTTACGCTGACTTTGGTACGTAATGCAGTATCGTGATCGGAGACTTGCTCATATATTTAATTTGTAGTTATTGGTACACGTCTGACAATGCGGAGTAGTGCCGACATAGATCAGTTCAAGAGGGTTATTACAACGTAGACGAAAACGTCAAAAGTGAAAAATGGAATCCAGGGACATCACTTAAGCAGCGATGAACTTGCGAACGTTCTCCAACCAAGAAACGTACTCCTTCTGCTCCTTGAAAGCAATGTAATCAGTAATCATGTTCTGGAACTCAACGTTCAGACCACGCTCCTCGAGGTAACGGCCCCAGAAGGACAGGAGCTCAGGGTCAAGGTTCTCAGCGGGAGGACCGGAGTAGAGGCTCTGGCGAGTCCAGTCCTTCTCGGCAGTGTGGGCGTTGGCGATCTCGGCATCCTTGAAGTGGGAGATCTCCTCGATCTGCAGGTCACCGTCCTGGATGACAGCCTGGATCAAGAGAGCACCTTGGTTGGCCTTCTCGACGGCAATGTCAAGGCGGGCGGGGAAGGTAGGGGGGAGGATCTCGTCCTCACCCTCAACGTCGCGGCTCTGGTTGTACTCGGCCTCGTCACCAAGAGCGTCGTCGTGAAGGTCATCCATGGGGTCCTCGGAGAGGTTGTTGATATCGGCGACGGTGAAAGTAACGCGGATACTGTTGAAAGTATTGATAATTAGTCAAGTGTCCAATTCCGATGATTTCAGATGGACTGGGCGACTTACGTCTCGTTGCCGAACTTCTTGGTCAGAACAACCTCCTGCTCGCCGGCAACGTCCTTAACTTGCCACTCGCCAGCCTGGAGAGTGTAGTCGATGCTGGCCTTCTGCTCCTTGGCATCCTCAGCACCGGAAGCCTTCTCGTGCTTCACCTCCTCATCGAGCTTGGCAAGAAGCTCAACATCACCTGTTGGATGAAAAATCAAAATATTAGCCATTTGCTCGGAAGACTTCACCGAAGACATCGCATCGATCTCCATGGATCGGTTATCATCAATCTGACTTACCCTCAGCAGCAGGTTCCCGGAAGACGCTGGAAGTAGAGAAAGCGGCGTAGGCGGGCTTGGTGGCCTGCTTCCAGGGCTGGAACACAGCAGGCTTGGGGAGGACAGCCGGGCGCATGGAAGTGCGGGCAATGGAGCGGGAGAACCGCGGGACGGAACGAGAGAAAGCACGGAGAGAAAGCATTGTGAATGTGTGGATGGAATTGATGACAGGGGAGAAGCTGGAGAAGAAAAAGACGAGAGCTGCCGCGATGATGTTGCCAAGCCCGGGCCTTTTCTGGCTCCGCCCAAGTCTGGTTTGCAGATCTGCCGTTGTTTCCATTGGACGAGCTACTAATCATGCAATTTATTCATAAAGTAATATTTTATCACTTTCCATATTCATTGAAATATCTGAATTGATTCATGTGTCATAATTGGTATCAGCAAGTACTTTTCGCGAGAAAACAAGCGTCGATGCATATCCCATATTGCGCCAATCAACCCCCCACTTAGAACAGTGAAGAAATGAAAAAAGAATCGTCTACAAGTCATGAACATTAATCATGACATACCCTTGGGTGGGAAGCTAGAGGCCTGTTTCTCTCCACCAATCACCAACCGAATGAACTTGGCTGAGCTGAGAGCCGTCCACTCTCCATTCCAGTTCTTCAACTTCAAGAATGCATCCTCGTCGCTGAGGTCTGGCATCCAGAAACCGGTCTTGAATTCCTTCTCCTCCGTTTGTGTCCGTTGTGACAGAGCCTCCTCACGTCGAATAGGTGGGCGGCCTTTGCGCCTTTCCTGCTGGAGCTGTGCGAGCTCCTCGCCGTCACGGTTAATGCACCTAATGATTCTTAGAACTTTATCTTTCCGAGTCCCACAGCGATAAGAGAACGTACTGGTTTACCAGGTCGGCCAATCCTTCATCAGTCAACGGCTCATCGATATCTTGAACAGCATTGTGGAAGTATTCAATGCGCTCCACTAGTAGAGAATTAGAGAGTCATTTGACATAAATTGGGCTGGATTGATGCTCACTGTAAGGTTGGCGGGCCTTCATTACGCCTGCGGTATGACGGTTCAATCGGTCGTCCCGAGAACCGGCACGGCGTAAGCGCCTGGCATCACGGCTGTTCTCATGAAGCGAGTCGATGACACCACGCTTCTTGGAGATTTGTTTGTGTACTTTTTGAAGTGTGCGAGGCATGATTAAGGGTGTGGTGGTAATTATCGTGATAGCAACGAGATTAGATTTGATAATTTTTTTTTTTTTGGCAGGTGCAGAATTGGGCGGTGAAGGCAGGACCACCGCCTTCCCTAAACCCTTCCATCGCGTCTGCGCGTCGAGAGGGGAACAAACGTGAGCAAACATTCCACCAACCATGGCGGTATTTACTCGGTAATTCTGTGTCGGCCCTTCCTCCTTACCATACTGCACATTGATTCCTTCGCGTTGAGCCTTTGAAATTCCAAATCCGCATGTTATTGTTTATCGTTTAACCCGAGGACCCGCTTGAGCCTCGATCCCGGTTTCCGCAATGGGTATCAAAGGTAAATTCGCTGGACCGAAGGGGTAAGGATGCTTCGAATGATTCTAACCGTTCATAGGACTTCACGGTCTCCTGAAATCTATACAAAAGCCATGCCATCTCAAGAAGTTTGCCGGCCAGACTCTCGCGGTGGACGCCTATGGCTGGCTGCACCGTGGTACAGTTGCTTGTTCCGTGGATCTGGTCTTAGATAGGCCAACAAGGAAGTATGGACCACCCATCAAAGACTTTTGACACTATGATGATATATTAATGCAATAACAGACATATCGATTTTGTTCTTCACAGAGTCCGTATGCTCCTGTACTTTGGAGTAGTACCCTATATGGTCTTCGATGGCGACGATCTTCCCAGCAAAGCGGCGACCGAAGCTGATCGACACCGTCGCCGACAAGAGAGCAAGGCCCTGGGATTGGAACTACAACGGAAGGGCAGAATCCCGGAGGCCTACCAGGAGTTCCAGAAAGCTGTCGACGTTACACCCTACATGGCTCGCCAACTGATTGAAGAATTGAAGAAAATGAATGTACAGTACGTGGTGGCGCCATATGAGGCAGATCCTCAGATGGTGTACCTCGAACAACAGGGAATTGTACATGGTATCATTTCCGAGGACTCGGATTTGTTAGTATTTGGTGCGAAGCGCTTGCTGTCGAAATTGGATCAGCATGGCGAGTGTATTGAACTCAACCGAGCAGACTTTACTGCTTGTCGAGAAGTGAGCCTGGTGGGATGGAGTGATGCCGACTTTCGTCGAATGTGCATTCTTAGCGGGTGTGACTATCTGGCCAATATTCCCAAGATGGGTTTGAAGACGGCATACCGCAGCATTCGCAAGCACAAGACTGTGGAGAAAGCATTGCGGATGCTTCAATTTGAAGGCCAGTTTAAGGTCCCTGCTGATTACCTGAAAGACTTCAAGCAGGCCGAGGATACTTTCCTCTATCAGCGTGTTTTCTGTCCCAAGGCTAAAAAGCTGATCCCTTTGACAACTCTCGAGGAGGGAGTAAATCTTGAGGAAATGCCGTTTGTTGGGGCTGATGTGGACCTAGAAATTGCGGCTGGGGTCGCTTGCGGGGATCTAGACCCGACGACCAAGGAGCCTATTGAGATGAAACCGCTGGTTGCAGGTAAAGTGCCCCTTGGTATTAGTCGCCGTCAGACCTTGGGGTCGTCTTCAGAGCTGAAGCCCAGCAAGCCTATCAACACGTTT
Source organism: Penicillium sp. 91 TS-2023 (assembly GCA_030710325.1). Taxonomy (NCBI): domain Eukaryota; kingdom Fungi; phylum Ascomycota; class Eurotiomycetes; order Eurotiales; family Aspergillaceae; genus Penicillium; species Penicillium sp. 91 TS-2023. The sequence continues at coordinate 1,357,833 of JARWGP010000011.1, forward strand.
TTCACCCCGAAGCGCAAGCCGCTGGCCGAGTTGGATCCGAACAGCCTGACTCCGTCACCGAGTCAGCAGAGACTCCTGGAGCGGAACGCGAACAACTCCTGGCAACCCAACTCAGTGCCCTTACGTTCCAACACAGTTAGGGCAACTCCGATTCGAGCGTTCTCTGACCAAGGTCTCAGCCCCATGGTTCGGAGTGTTGGGCGAAACACAATTTTGGCTCAGACTGCGCGGGCATCAAACCTGCAACCGACGAAGAGACAGAGACTTTGCTCCGAGGCCGAGGATGACTCGCTTCCTGCTCGTCCAAGCGTCCAAAGTCGGTTCTTCGCTACTACGAGTGAACAAGTGAGCCCCAGTGGACAGAAAGTATCGCGGAGTAAAAAGGCACGCCAGTCGATGATGGACGTCTTTTCGGACGAAGTCGCGGAGGATATCTTCTCACGGATTTCCGACCCTGTTTTGAAGGCGAAAACTAAGCCAGACCAAGGGGATAGCAATCATGAGAATACCCCTTCGAAGACAAAGAGCGAGGCGGATGTGGAGGCTAAGGCCGTGGCCGTTTCTGATCCGAAGACTGAAGTTGATCAAGCCACAATGGACACTCCAGTTTCAGAGTCCGGGTTCTCGTCTGAAGACAACCAGTTCAACCAGGCTCTCGGGTATCATGTCCAACGACAGAACTCGACTATTTCCAAATTCACATTCACATCTGGATCTAAGCCCGCCTCTCCTGTTCAGCGCTCCCCTATGACTAGGATCCCGGTGATTCAGACCAGTCAAAGAGATGCATTCCTCTCGTCCCCTCGGACACCCATGATCGATTCTCGAAACAAAAACCCTCAACGGCAGCGCCTTACTCCACTGCAGCGTATGGGTCAAGCGGCTCTTCACCGCTCACGTAGCATCAACTTCCCCACATCGCTCCGACACACGGATTCTTCAGAGTCCCAGTCGGATGAGACGCCAGTCACTACCGAAGTTAACACGCCCCAAGGCAGTGAGGATTTCTTAGTCCCTGATAGCGATGATTCGGAAGAAGAGATTGCTACCAGCTTTGGACAAACCCCGACGTTGGATTTAAAGCGGTTTTCGTTTGCCGCTAAATGAGTCGGAATTCGAATTCGGGCATTTATGCATTTTCAGGCACGGAGTCTTCTGTATGGAGTACTGGACGGACAGAACCAGCTAGCATGTGGGGTGCATTTTCATGGATGGTATTCTTCTTTTCTTTTACGGAGTCGTCTTTTCATGTTCCTGGCGTGGAGCAAATGTCATTTTCATCAATATCTTATCTTTATCATTTCGGGAATCATTACCTTAACCATCTCTATAACTGTGTCTCTGTATCCGTACCTGATTCATAGAAATGGTAGATCGTCAAGTGGGGAGGCTGGGGAGAGTGGCGTCAGTGGAGAGTGGCGTCAGTGGACCCCAACTTTCTTACAAATACGATTTACGCTAACCTCTATCCGGTTTAGAGCAGGAACACGGCGCCACCGAATCGGGCCAGATTAGGCAGAATGGCCCGGAAAGTGAGGCGGTCAGATCTGGTTTCCATAGAAGCGGGAAGGTAAACAAAGACGGTTGGCCCAGCCTCCCAAATTCCCATACTCGTCTCCATCCCCAGCCTCCAAGGGACTTGAGAATTCAAGCCTGACGTGGTTTTCTTGAACTACAGCTACGATCTTTCTTATCCCCCTTCCATTCCTTCTGCACATTCTTCTTACAACTCCCCTGTGGTGACCACTGGTGGTAAAAGAAGCTCCCATTCTGACCTTATTCGAGTCTTCTTTTCTAGGTGCGATCCGAATCAAAAGACGAGCCCAACATTGGTTTGGTGCACTTCCTTGAGCCCGACTTTACGTCCGAAGTTTCTTCGATTCTTTCCCTCGCACCTCATCTTTCGCATTCTTTCTCCACATTCCAATCGTTCTTGACATCGGAATCTGTCAACGTCGACGGCTGCTGAAGATCCTTGATCCGATCAAAGAAGCCAACTTTCTGTCCCAGCTCGGCAGACTACCAGATTCTGACCCTGAATTTGTTTCAAGTGCTCCTTCTCGGAGATACGAGAAGCGAGTTAATAGACGTGAAAGAGGTGGGCCAGTTGCGGGCCATCGTTGGACGCAATGGCTGTTAATTTCGCAGCAGGATGGGCTCGTATGTGACACTTTGCTACCGGATTGTTCTCTGATGAAAAGCCAACTCACTAACTTGCATATAGGGTTCATTCCGATGATCGGGTACCACCATGTGCTGATGATTATTATTGCACTTGCTATTATCTTATTATGTAAGTTGACCAAACCCTATTGTCAAAATAGGAAGCTTGGAATGTTGTTGGAATGCTTCTAACGATTTCTAGCACTTCTGTTGGCTGGATGTTCTTCCTCATCCCCACAAATCCCCGACATCTTCTTGATCTCCCTGTACTATGAGAGTTACAAGCCCAATTTCGCCCTGGCACAAGTCGATCCGGGAGTCACCACCGCTATGGCTAACATTGTGCACAACGCCGAGCTAGAGGTTCGAGTGGGATACTTCGGTATCTGCGTTCAACCTGACCATGGCTCATACATTTGCAACGCCAATGCCACCGCACTGGCTGAGATCGTCAATGTGGACCAGGACCCACTCAACTTGATCTGGGTCGCCTCAACATTTAAAGATGCGGTTGTTTTCCCATACCTACTGTAAGCTTCCCTCATTCCGTTTTAAGAACAATCCAAGCTAATTGTGCCCCCAGTATCGTTGCTGTTATCCTGGCCTTCTTCTGTTTCATCCTTCTAGCCACATTCCCCGGCTGGCACGAAGAAGTCGGCGACTCCGGTTCCGATGTCGAAGTCAAGCCATTCCCCTCGCGGCCCGTTTCCCAAGCCGCACTTGCCCTCATCTTCGTCTCTTCCGTATTCATCCTTGTGTCCGTATTATGGCAGCACACCGCGTCCGTCGCAGCGAGTACCATCGCACAAGACATGGGCAACGGCAGCGTCAAGAGCGGAGTCGGGACCTCAGCCATGGTGCTGGGTTGGTTCGGCTTCGTCCTCATGGTCATTGTTACAGTCGGCCTTCTAGTCATGATCCTCAGTATCCGTATGATTCGGAAATTGACAGATGACGAAGAATGAGTGTTGATCATGTGCTTTTTTTTTTATCTTGCGTTTGCTTTGCCTTTTTGACCTTTACGCCACACTTATCTTGATATCCGACTACACACTACCTGTTATATCCGACACGACACGAATGGAAAATGATTAATATCTACGAGCACACGGGAATGGCTCGAGGCTTTTATGGAATGGAATACGACTTTACAGAAGGTCATGGGAAATGGAAATGGAAATGGGATTTGCACAATTTGGGACTCGCGAACATATCTGAGGATCTGGATTCTCTCTTCACATTATCTTGGGACTGAGACAAACTCAGTCCCGGGGGCTTCTGGCGGGTTCAATGTCATCAAATCACTTCTTGTACAGCTTTGCAGCCGGCGTTATGGGTTCTTCTTACGCCTTTGTGATTTCTTCTCCAGGCGTTTCTCTTTTTTTGTATAAAACATGTTTCTGGGGCATGGATCTCGCTGCACACTGCTTGATTTTCAACTGCTTTCTTGCATACATTTTTGAGAGCCAAAGGCTTGGATCTAGATAGTTGAACCTGAACAATGAACAACCAATACCTCTCTACTTACATGTACTCTTATTTCTAGTACTGTAGTCAGTCGCCTAGAATGCTCACCTTGCTTGCAAGTTTTTTGCTCCTTTGCAAAAGTATTTTTCCAAAATTTGTGTTAGTATTGCTTCTCCAGTACAGATATTTCTTTGCTTCCAAGACTCTCATGTTGCCGCCGGCAGGTCTATATGGACGGCCCTGTATCACGTGACCCTGCGGAATGCACGTCAATTCCCGCGGCATTTAGGCAATGGGAAACGCATGCAGAAAACGAGTCAATCCGAATACGAATACTGGAATCATGAAAGTATAAACATGCAATTGGCGGAATTCCGCAGTCGGCAACTTAAAAACCAAGCCTAGATATGGTTAGTGGCGTTTGGTGTTCAATGCTCTGCCCTACAAGAACCGGACGGAGCCCACGTGCGCCTCTAGTAATGTCGGCTAATGTGTTGCAGTACCTGCATGCATGCAATGCTTATTCAAGCCACCAAAGAGCCCACGTGTGATCAATTAGACTCATTCGAAATTGAAATTCAGGCTTAGATTGCTGCCTCGTCACTAATCAGCGACCGTGTGAGAGACGTCACCTCAATCGATTGGACATGGATAGAATAGGCAACTGACTACCACACGACATGCATCACGGCATACTGTGTATCACGGCATCGGCCGGCATCGGCTCCACCGTCAGGGGAACTTGGCTCTGGAACAAGATTCCCCACGTTATCAATCTATCGGTCTTATCCAATGAGAAGCCACTTCGCCGCCATGTGCCTGTCAAGCATCCTTTTTTCAACCTTCATTTCGGCAAAATATCGCCTGACCCATGGCCAGACGTCAAATAGGCTATTCAATACTCCGTACCCGTATCCGTTTATGCATGCACAATTGGTGCGAGCCGTCGCGGGAGGTAGACCTAGCAGTCATGTAGATACGGAGGATTGACTATAAAGTCCTACTCATATCTCTCTGGAGGGTCGTCTTCAATCACCACCTCACCTTTACAACATGTTGAACCTTTTGACATCCGGATTGGCCCTTGCCTCAGTGGCCTCCGCAAGCTGGAGCGGACTCCCCAAGTTCGGCGAGAAGCAGTTCTCCCAGTCCTTCAACGATGGATACAACCTGCTGAAGCACATGGGCAGTTTCGCGCCTTACTCCGATCGTGCTTCGTACGGTGTGGACCGAAACACCCCCGAGGGATGTGAGGTTGACCAAGTGCACATGCTGATGCGTCATGGCGAGCGTTACCCCGACGCCAGCTTCGCTGAAGGCTATGTCGAGGTGTTGGACAAGATGCGCAACTCCAAGGTCAAGACCTGGAAGGGAGACCTCGCTTTCTTCAACGACTGGACCTACTACGTCGATGATGCGGGTTTGTATTCTCAGGAATCAACCACCGGCCCGTACGCTGGTCTGCTTGATGCCTTCACTCGCGGCAGTGAATACCGTCTTCGCTATGGTCACCTTTGGGATGGAGAGACCGTTGTCCCCATCTTCAGCTCTGGTTATGAGCGTGTCATTGACACCGCTCGCTACTTCGGCCAGGGTTTCTTTGGATACAACTACTCCACCAGTGCTGCTATAAACATCATTCCTGAGGCTGCTACTCAGGGTGCTGATAGTTTGACTCCGTCTTGCTCGGCTGATACTAACTACGACACCTGCTACGTGGAGCGCTTCTATGCGACTTTGCCCCCGTTGGAAGTTGCCGCTAAGCGATTCAACTCCCAGAACCCTGGATTGAACCTCACTGCCAGTGACGTTCTCCAATTGATGGGTAGGGTTTCCTTAGATCCTTGCTCCCAGCCAAAATACTGATATTCGTCACTCCTTTAGAGACCGCTGCTTTTGAGCTCAATGTCCGTGCTTCTACCCCATGGGCCGATGCATTCACTTTCGACGAGTGGGTGGCCTATGGCTACATCTGGGATTTGGCCTACTACTACTGCTTCGGGTATGTACTTCTCTCCTAAGCTTCAACATCCATCACTAACCTCGTATTTTATAGAGCTGGTAGCGAGTACCAAACCGCCGCCGGTCAAGTTTATGCTAACGCCACCCGTGTCCTGATGGAGTCCGGCCCTAAGGTTGGAAAGATGTTCTGGAGCTTGTGAGTAAATCCTACATCACCCTACCTCAAACTGTTGTTCTAACAGCCACCCAGTGCCCACGATGCCGATATTACCCCCGTCGTTGCCGCCCTGGATATCGACGTTCCCGAGCACAAGCTCCCCAACAGCACCATCCCCTTCCCTAACCCCTACCGCGTGGCTGATATCGTGCCCATGGGTGGTCACCTTACTCTGGAGCGTATGACTTGCAACGCTACCACTGTGAGCAAGGCCGGTGTCTACGTCCGTGCCATCCTCAATGAGGCTGTTGTTCCTTACTCCAAGTGCCAGAGCGGACCCGGTTACTCGTGCCCTCTCGCCAAGTTCTCTGCTATCGTCGACAAGGCTCCTAAGTACGATGAGACTTGTGACAACCCGGCCTCGTACCCTCAGTACCTTGACTTCTTCTGGAACTACAACACTACCAACGAGTACAACTACCAGTCTGGTGACATTGCTTACCAGCTTACTGATACTGACGTTTGAGTGGGTGGGGTAGTTTGATTCTGTTAAGAGAGTGATTGTTTTGATAATTATAGGATGCGTGTGTATGATCAATAATTCAAATGTTAATAGAGCATAGATCTTACCTTGCATGGGAGGATGTAAAAATCACCTGGATGTTTCCTCTTATCATATATGACTTGCAAGAGGGCACCAATTCTGGTTGAACTGAGATAGGAAGTGCATACATTTTTGTTCCTATCACGCTAGCAGTTTCCAACAACGAGTGTCTTAGACCTCAGAAATTGGATCGATTTAGACACCGCTTGATACCCAGTTAATTGTGTTATGTAGGTAGGCAGTTGGGTACGGCACCATTTTGATGGCAGATGTAGCTACCTGGTTTGCAACCTGCCACAGAACAGGATATTGCAAATGAACGAGAAGAAAAGATGATTAGCTCAATTCACGCCTGCTTACTCAATGGTGTTATTTCACGTATTTTGGTTTTCTGCCAGTCCAATTTATCCTTTCAAACCGAGCTACTGCCATCGTACTTGAACTATATCATGACGTCACGCCAAGAACACCTCCGTCCCGACGGAAATTGAACTTCATACTTGACGATAAGCAGAGCGATTATCCGAGGTGCTATCGGACCTTAAAGATCATGGCTGTTTTTGCTGGGTCTTATTGGGTCGATTCTCTAGTCCAGAGAGGTCCATCTCGTTTAGAAAATCCTATTGCCCACGGATTCGGAGTTACGGCTTTACGGACCCATCACGGATAAAAGTCTTATGTCATTTCACTATGAGATCCATACAACTACAAAGTATAAAACTCGGAATCTCTGATATAAATTATAATTTTAATTGAACGTTCAGTTTCTCAATTCACCGAATTCTCCTCGCCGAGCAAACATTTGCATAGAACACAATCTTCTATTTAAGTATAGCTCGAGTCCGCAGGACCTAATCTTCACCATGGAGACCTTGCGCGACACTGCATTCGGCAAGCTAGTTCGCTTAGCCACCCGATTCAAATACATGCAGTATCCTGAAGAGAAAGACACATCTCTTTGGACTGAATATCTCAAGACAGAAATCAAGAATGAGGCAGAATCCTCGACGACAGAGACCGAACATGAGAACGCGGAAGATCTGGAGGCTTACGGTATCTATACCGTCATGTCTCAGGCCTCAACTCGGCCCCGACGGATGTCTTCTGCTTCGACGATTGGGGGTCATCACCAGTCTATCGTGATTAGTTGGCGAGGGGATGATGATCCAGAGGTGAGTCGGAGCCAATGGTTTCTCAGAGAAGAGATGAATCATTGACCAGCATACCTAGAACCCACAAAACTGGAGCACGAAAAAGAAGTCTTTTGTCAGCAGCTTAATTTGCTTCCTGACGTTCGCCATCTACGTCGGCTCTGCAATTTATACACCCGGTGTTCCGGGTGTCGAAAAGCAATTCGGAGTTAGCAGTGTCGCTGCCTTACTTGGACTAACGTTATTTGTCCTTGGATATGGACTTGGTTCGTCAATGCATCCATCCTTCATCCAATCCCAATCAAATGAATCACCAAGCTAACAATCTCAGGCCCAATGATCTGGTCACCATTATCCGAAATCCCCATGATAGGACGAAGTCCAACATACGTCCTAACACTCTTCGTATTCGTATTCTTCAACTTCGGTGTCATTTACGCCAAAAACTTCGGTATGCTTTTAGCATTCCGATTCCTTACTGGCTTTATCGGTTCGCCGGCACTCGCAACCGGCGCCGCATCCATGGGCGATATGTGGAGCCCGAAAATCCGGGACTACATGATTGCAGTTTGGGGCATGTTCGCAATCTCAGCGCCGGTTTTAGGCCCGATGCTGGGAGGCTTTGCTGCCGCGGCTAAGGGATGGACATGGACGATCTGGCAGCTGGTGTGGGCGTCTGGACTTGCATTTGTTCTACTGTTCTTTGGACTGCCTGAGACATTTGCGCCGAATATCCTTGCGAGACGTGCGAGGCGGGTTCGTCGTATTACGGGGAATTCGCAGTATATGTCTGAGTCCGAGATTGAGATTAAGGAGATTAAGCCTGTGGTATGTACTGATCTACACCAATACAGCAAGCATATGGCGTCATTCAAGATATGTACTGACAATCCCAGGACGTCATTTTCGAAGCCCTGGTCCGTCCCTTTCAGCTCTGTTTCCTTGAACCCATCGTCCTCCTCCTAAACCTCTACATCTCCCTCATCTACGGTATCCTCTACACCTGGTTCGAAGCCTTCCCAATCGTCTTCTCTGAAATCCACGGCTTCAATTCCGGCGAGAGCGGCCTCGCTTTCATGGGCATTCTTGTCGGAACAGTCTGCATCACGATCCCGGCGTACTTTTACTGGAAATGGAAGTACCAATCACGCCACTTCGATGCCAATGGAAACCTCCCACCGGAATGGCAGATGCCAGCGGCCTGTGTGGGTGCATTTGCACTGCCAATTTCACTCTTCTGGTTTGGTTGGACGGGGAACTTTGCTAGTGTGCATTGGATTGTGCCGATTATTGCTTCAATGTTGTTTGCTGTTGGGGGTTGTTTGATTTTCAATTCGATCTTTTGTTACCTTGCGCATGCTTACCCGCGGTATGCGGCGAGTGTGCTTGCAGGGAATGATTTCATGCGGTCTTCGTTTGGGGCTGGATTTCCGCTTTTTGCGTCAGCGATGTTCCATAATTTGGGAGTTGGGTGGGCTTGTACTTTGTTGGGTTGCTTGACTATTGTCTTTATGCCGTTTCCTTTTATTTTGTTCTACAGAGGGAAGAGGATTCGGATGGCGAGCAAGTATGCTCGGCATGATATCTAATGTTGCATTTTGTCTTTGGCGAGAATGATTGTATACCCCTACCTAATTTGAACGAATTCAAAAGCATTGTCTTCCTGATGAGAAGTCCGGGGGTTATCCCCTGAATGCACGTCTTTGGTGAAGCGGCCTACCTTCCTATAAAACGGCCGTGATAACAGTGATGCATGGAAGGAAATAGCATAAGACAGATAATAATTGATGTTGGATTAACAAGCGATTAATACTGAACTTAATCATCCCCAGCTCATATCGACAGTTGGATATCCAGATAAACGCCTCGCCGATGCAGTAAAATATCACGAGGAAGGTATCAAGGTTCATGGGCCGACGAGAGCAGACAGATATTACTGGCATACCACGATATCAACAGCCATATTTCTCAGTAGTCCATCGGATATCCATTGTTGTTGCTGTTGTTGCCACCCTTGTTCTCCTGCGACCCATCATAACCATTGCTGTAATCATCTAGTGACTTGTAATAGGGGTTTGAGCCAGCATCGCGGCCGCCACGGCCCCGGCCCCGACCACCGCGTGTAGCGTTGCCACGACCCCTTCCATTACCACGCCCTCGGCCACGGTAAAAGCCTCGGCGAGAGTTATTATCATCGTACTGATTCCGGTTCTCCCCGGTAGGCCGTGAATACGGGTGATAGCCGTGAGAGTGAGAGGATGTCTCGTGGCTTGCGTTATGAGTATTCTGCTGATGAGGGCCATCTTCATAATTATTCTGGGGATAGCGTTTCTTAGGATGTTTAGGCGTGGTTGGAGCCCCGCCTCTCTCGTCATCTTCGACACGAAGTATGACTTTTTCTCCAACCACAGTGTCAAATCTCAGGGCTTTGCTGGACGGAACAGGCTGCCAGTTCGCGATCCTTGATGCCTCGACTGGACGAGCACCTTTACGAACGGCCAGGACGATCAAAGGTTCTGGGTTCTCCGAGAAAACCTGTTCGGTTGACGGGATAGGTGCGACACGAGCTGCGAAAACTCTATTCTCGAGCACTGCCGTTCCAGTAATCTGCCAAGTTACTTTCTTCCCGAGGCCACCAACCTTGTCCAGGATGGAATGTGGGGCCGGGCGAGGTGTGATCAGGATATTGTTAGCCATGTACTTGATATCATTCGACTCGGCAAGCCCATTGGGAAGAAGTGGGTTCAACACTTGATCGATCATGCGCTTGGAGTCCTCTTGCGAAATTAGATAACCCGTGTATATGATTGTACGCTTAATGCGCATGTAGCGCCGAGTTGAGAATGCCTTGTTTCTTCCCAGGGATGGATTGCGGACAGCAAGATTGTGCGAATTGATCATGCGCTGCACTTCGGCAGCTTCGGTCACTGGATCAAGGGTGGTAGCGGACTCGATTACCTGGAGGACCTCGGCATTAATGGGCTTTCGGGGAGCGAGTTGCCCGGATTGTAGCTTCCTGTTCATGTCTTCAAAATGATCACGGAACCCTTTGACACTGGAATGAAATTAATACAGGAAAGCTCGTTCCGATATGAATGGTCAAGGACTTACTGTTTGGGCCGGTCCTCATAGACCCGAATATCATCGGCCTGTTCATAAGTGAGAACAAGATCCTCCAGGAAAGCATTTTTAAATGCAGCAGTCGAGGCAAAGCGTTGCCCGTTGGGGCCAACTTCTGGTTTCAGACCGACCAAGTCGAAATCCAACTTCTGGGTTGCCACCATACGCTTAATGAGCTCTCCAAAGCCAGCTTCACTGCGACCGGTCAGGAGCACTGTGACAGCATCCTTCTGCTTCATGCTGAGCTTAACCAGGTGGAGCTAATAGTGGTTAGTAAAACAGTCCATTTGTCCTGGCGCGACCCGGTAGCCTCACAATATTTTCATTCCACCAACCCTTCCAAGCTCGCGCCTCTTCTTCTTCCAACCCTTTCCCTGTGGCAGAGAGAATATTTGGATCATGCCACCATCCACCATTTGCGAAGTGGGTTTCTGATTGTAAGTGGCCGATGGTACTTCCGTGCCATAGTTGTGGGTTAGGCAGCGGACTGAGGAACACTGGGAAGGCCGATAATCAGTATACCGAGTCGCATGAAACGAGGCGAAGAGTCACTCACGTGTGTTATCGAAGTCGTAAACGTGAATCGCTTTGATTTGGGACACAGCTATGACATGAACATGGTTAGCTGGAGTGTTTACATGAGTCATGGGAAATGTCCTCGCACCAGGTAATTCTGTATTTGCAACAGACCACCGCTTCAGTGATGTCAAAGTGTGTTGAAGAGGCTGCGATCCAGCCATGGTGTTGTACGACATGTTGGGACCCGCTTTGCCGTAGCGCGCGAGGTTCTCGGAGACAACAGCTTTAGCGGAACGCATCTGAAGTGATTGAAGAAGGTAGGAGATATCTGACTCGATCAGTGCATTTCCCAGATCAACGAAGTCCCCGAGGAAGGCGCGACTGCAAGATTTGCAATGTCTCCCCAACTTTGACGTGAGGTAAATTGAGCGAATTGCAGCCCGGAAGTGAGATTGGAAGCTGTGACTGCGCCGTTTTTTCTGCCGGTGAGGAAAGGGCGGTGGGGTCGCGATAAGCTCACCGTCCACGATTGGGTGGCTGATTAATCTCAAGTTTACTCTTCATGGCAGACGATGGGGACCTGCAACAGGAGATCCTCCAGAAAACCCTTAGAGAAGTAGGGGATGAGGAAAATGAAGGTGATCCCTGCGTAATCTGTTTAGAGTCTATCACCGAAGCCAGCATCGCCAAGCCATGCAACCATACCAACTTTGACTTCTTATGTCTGATCAGCTGGCTAGAGCAACAGCCGAACTGTCCTTTATGTACGCATTCTTACTACATACGATTGGTTGAGTGTGACTGATAGTGACACAGGTAAGACTCAGCTCACCTCGGTCCAATATGATCTTGAAGCCCCGCAAGGTCCCAAAACATACAATGTACCTCTCAACGATCGATCCGGACAACCACGCCGAGGTTCTGGTCCAGGCCGTGGTGGGGTTACCGGGGCTCGAGGAGCAAGACAACGACGTCAAAGGCCCCTTATACAACAACAACCATCCTCCCAGGACCCACTCGCGACCCGGCGCAACGTTTACCGTAACAAGTTATACTCCCTACGCGTGGGTTCAAATCGGTTATCACAATACAGCGAGGTGACGCCAGAACACTTTAACCGAGACGAATCGCTGGTATCGCGTGCTCGGAAGTGGATCCGGAGAGAACTACAAGTCTTTACGTTCTTGAATCCAGAAGCGGAGACGGACGAGGACCGTGGCCGAGGTCGAGTACCTCGGCCTGGGACTCAACGATTAGAGGATCGAAGAGCCAATAATGCTGAATTCCTGCTTGAGTATGTAATCGCGATTCTGCGCACAGTTGATATCAAGGGTAGCGCCGGTCAAGCTGAAGAGCTGCTGCGAGACTTCATTGGACGGGATCATGCTCGTTTGTTCTTGCATGAGCTGCTAGCGTGGCTAAGAAGTCCCTATGTATCCTTAGAAGACTGGGATCGCCATGTGCAGTATCCGAGGTTGGCGCAGAGCTCTGATCGCTACGACGAGCGAGGGTCCAGTCGTCGGGATCGTCCAGTTCGCGATCGAAGTGCTTCCCCGGTTCGGGAGGCTGATAGAAGTCTGTTTGATCGGATCACAAGACCGGAAACTGGATCGGCTACGATTCCTAGAGAGGCACATCCGCGGTCTAGGCCGTACAACCGCCATTCTAGACCACCGCGACACCTCCTTGATCGATATATCCCAGATTGAAAGGAAAATTAGATCTGAGCCTGTGTATTATATGACTAGAGCCATTAATGATAACATGACAATCGCTTAATTTATTTGAACTTGTGTTATCAAGTCCACAGGCTGGAAATAGATGCGATGCAGTGAGTGAATTGCTAGATGATATTATATATGCTTAATATTGATGTAGTCGTCATGTCATTAACAATGAAACAATAATATTGTCCTCATCGCCGGCGGAACCGCCCACCACCACGAGTTCCACCTCTATTCCTGATCTTCAATGACCTGTAATTCGCATGGGCCTGAGGGTTGATCTTGCGGTCCCGAGGCTTCTTCTCTTTCTCGGGCTCTTCTGGCTTTGCCGCAGGCTTAGCTGGAGCATCCATGACAGTTGGCTTGGCCATTAAAACCGCTTCTTTAATGCGCTCCGAGAAACTCTTCGGTCGAGGTGGAGGTTGAGCCTTCTCACCATATTCGGGGTCGCCGTCCGAGTCCACGTCTGTATCTCCCTCGTAGTCGGATCCGGGTTCTGAAATGGAATGAAGAGAGGCGACATCACCGTCATCTTCGTCCTCGCCATCAGCATTTGGAACCTCTTCGGGGACTGCGGCAATTTGTGTCTCCGGGACCGCAGCCAATTCGTCATCACTCTCTTCGTACAAATCTGGATAAAGCTCGTCTTGTTTCTTCGGCTTGGAAATGGCTGGTCGTATATTGACTCTCCTCGTAGTCCGCTTCTGACCCTTCTTTTTATAAGGTTGTTGCTTGTCTGCTACGGGACCTTGACTCTCAGGAACCTCGAAGTGGAAACCTTCCTGCTCTGCCTCAATCTCGCGGAGCATATCCCACTCATCTTCATCGCGCTCCTCTTCCATTTCCCGAAGACCTTTAACCAAATGTGATAGGCCCCGTCCAGCGAACTGGCGCGGCCTCCGAGATGCAATGGGACTGAGACCAGGTCCCTCATTTGTAGTTGGCGCAGGATACCGTCCCGAGTTAGAGCGACGCAGGAAAGAAGGTGTTCCTGATGGGTTTGAATGATGAGAACCTGCAGTCTCAGTTCCCTGAGTATGGTTTTCTTCGGCAGTGTTGTTGTCCTCAGCCTCAACCATGGCCGCATAGCGCATCGTCGTAGGAGTAGCAAAGAGATTCGCGAGATAGAATTGCTTAGTCGAGGAGGCTGGTGTTCGTGAGAGTCGTGATGTTTCCTCCTCTTCTTCTTCTGGTGCCTCCGCGATGGGATCAAACATTTTTGGTTTAGAAGGTGTTCGAAATCCTGCCGCTAACACGTCCTTTTGTCTCTTTGCTGACGGGGTTGCCTGGCTGCCGCCAGACTCGGACAGCATGTCGAAAAGCCCGAGAGCCTTTCCATCGCGCTGTGGTGTAGGTCCAATGGCAGGCTTCAGAGGCGATGGTGCTGGTAAGCTCTGTCGATGGGTGCTCGGACTGAATAATCGACGAAAGGTCGATGGTGAGTCGTAGGGGTCTAGTTGGGAGGGATGGGCCAATGTGTTGCGATTGTGGGATGGGGTCGCAAATAGGCCTCTACTCGTCTTGCGCGGAGTCGTCTCAATAATATTGTGCGATGGTCCTGTGGGAGAGGTATGCTTTCGTTTTCTAGAGGAATCCGCCGCTTCTTGTTGGCGGTTTTCGCGTCGGGTAAGTGCAGCCTCGAGATTTTTGAGTCGCCCATACTCCTTGTACTTTGCAGCTAGAATGACAGATAGTGGATTAGGCACTGGTTCAATTTAAATCAAATAGTTTGGTGTGTTTTGCCAACTCTTGCGCCTAGTCGGACGTACCAATATCGGGTCTTTGTTTGATATCCTCCCGACCGGCCTTTTTCCCATCATGCGTTGTTGCGAAATCTTTCTCCCACACTTTCAACTCTGCTCGAACAGCTACAGCTTGCGCTGCGACTTCTTCGCGAGATATGAGGGCTTGGTCAGCCATTGTTGTGAGAATGTGGCGCTCCCAGACACGGAAGAGAGTTGATGATACGCGGAACGCGAAACCAAATCAATTAACGCGGTGACGTCGCGTGCTCGGCCCGCACTACTAACAACTTCACTACTTCCAACATTTACTTCCTCGCACCCCACCAATACGAATGGAAGTAAAACGTCTGATGTGCTATCACCGGTAACTAATAGACCATTACAGTAGAATTACATACATCGAACCCTTCAAACACTGGAAAGCTTCCATGCTGATTGCAGTGACCATGATGCATGGAGCGAGGGAACTCAAAGCAGTAGGCGAGATCAAATTCCCTTGCTGAATGAGCACAAGCTGAGCGCAATCTTCCAACCCAATTTCCTTATGCGGAGTTGCAGGATGGCTAAGTGGTATTGACCAATGAGACCAACGATGACTTTAGGGGAACCGAATCTTCATTTATCCGTATGATACTCGCATTTATAGCCGGCCGCATAGTTCCCATCACGAACACCATTTTAGTCCATTCCATTATTCTAGGTTAGTCGAGACTCGTACTCGAAGATGACAAGGGGGATCTTACATCGGAAGAATTGATGCAAACATCTACGGGCAAGTATTTATCATATTCTCCGGTCTAAATCTTAAGGCATCCAACACAGCTGCCACATGTTTCATTTTTGGTTGTTCAAGGGGGCTAGCAAAGCCCAAGATAGCGAGAGCAACAAAACAGACTGTGGTTAAGAACCTCATGTTGGATGATTGGTATGAAGTGGTAGGTAATCAAAACTTTAATCCGATGCAAGGTGGAGAGATGGGGTTGAAGAAGTGCACGAGGGAGGCCGTTAAATAATCTCGAGATTTGCAGAGAGAGAGCAAGCTAGACAAAGGCTGGAGCTTGCCTTAGTCCCTCACAGGCGGATGAAAGACTATGTAATAGATTACTGCAGGTAAGTGGGTCTGACCTACATGCACATCCCTATCATTATTCATGCTGGTACGTAAAGCTGTATAGCTTATTGACATGTAAGGTCACACATGCACCTCTAGAGAAAGATTCTCCGTAGAACAGACCAATCATGGAAACTACTCGATTCTACGTGTCGACTTGCCAACCCCGACCTGCATTTCTACTGCTCTCAGATTCTCTCATAACACATGAGACTGCCAATATAGGTCCCTATGGTTTGAATATATATATACAACAAGTCCCAAGTCGGCTCTAAGTGATAGTCAAAATTCCCTGGTCGGCCCGTGTTGGCTTAAGAGCCGAAATTGAACAGAGTCTCGGAAAGAATAGTATTCGTAATCGGTAAGAAAATCCAAAAGAAAATCCAAAAAGTAAATAAGTCAAGGGTACTACTACAGCGATTCTTTAGCGATAGCGATCCCGCTTGCTTGGTTTTTTCATGTAAGCTAAAACTGGTATGGTAGTGCCGTAAAGAATAAGACATAAGTTCCTGTCAGTTGGCTTATTCTATACGGTGTTGGCTGAGCAAAACAACTGAAGAATGGCTTTTGGGAAATCCTATTCTGATCTATCCATGTAGTTGTCGCTTGATAGTAGGCCGCATAGTATTTCCAATCATAACTATGGACACCATTGCCATCCTTGCTGTTATTTGTATTAGTAGAAGCTCGTGACATAAAGATGGCAAGGAATATCTTACGCCATTGTAGATCGCACAAACAGATTGAGGCCATTGTGTATAGCAGTCTCCGGTACCAGTATTCAAGCATCCCTGAGAACAGGTCGCACATGTTTCCCTCTTTTGCTGCTCAAGGGGGCTAGCAAGACCCAAGCTAGCGAGGGCGACAAAACAGACGGTGGTGAAGAACTTCATATTGGATGATCAATATCTTGAAGTGGGTTTTAGATAAAATGAAGCGTGGCTCAATGCAAGATAGAGAGAATGTGTGCATGTGTGAGGAAGTAGTCGAGGTACAAGGACCAGGAAACGAGGAGAGCGCGCTTAAATAATGTCAGAATTTAAGAGAAATCAAGTTAAAGTTTAGACAAAAGCTGAATATGCCTCATGATCCATAGTGGCCGATCATCTGAAATTAGTGGATTGAAGTGGGCCTTTGATCGACAGAGACCGATCATTATTCACGCTAGTACCTATAGTACATATTACTATTGACTAATAAGGTCGCACATGCTGCTGTAGGAATGATTCTCTTTGGAACAGACCATTCCTGGTAAGTGATCGATTCTGGATCTGGGCCTTCATTCCTCCTGCTCCCACATCCTCCCACTAAACATAAGACTGCCAAGATGATCCCTGACTTACTGATGTAGTGGGGAGCCCCCTGTCGCTTGACATTATGGACAAGACCGGAGACGCTTTTTCCGGGCAGTATTGTGATATGTACCTGTTTTCCAGTACGCGGGTATACTGGGCACGGGTGGTATATTAAGCACCTCGAAGATAGTATTGAATAGCACGCTTCTACGCCTCTCTTGTCTGACACCTCTGAGTGGTTGCCCTGGATCTCTCGTATAAACTGCGGTAACTTTTTGTGTTGTTGTTTTGCGTTTCTGAATCCACCTGCACATCACTGAGTGTGCTGCCAACGAGCGTTCCCCTCCTCACTAGCTAACTTATTTCCTGATGTAAGCTAAGATTGGCACGTTAACTTAGGCACAGTAAGAACTCGCAAATAACTTTAATTGATTAGCTACTCCTATGTGGTGTTGACCAGTGAAAACAACCAAAGCAAGCTAAACAGCTTTAGCGGAACCGAATCCTAATTTATCCGCAACATTATCTACTTGATAGCGGGCCGCTTCATTCTAGCCACACCATTGCTTTCCAGCCTGTGATTCTAGATTAGTAAATACTCACGAGATAACGATGGTAAAGCATCACTTACACTCACATACAGTAACTTGGAATATTTCAATATTGCAGGTGGGTGGAAGAAGTTGAGAGACACGAAAGAAAACGAAAGGAGAGCGCTTCAATGATATTGAGATTTGCATTATATCATACAGAGAGAAAGCAAGTTAAATAAAGTTACCAGAGGATCAACCGAGAATGAAGGTGGCTAGAAAGAAGTATCTGTCACTTGAGGTAAGGAGTTACATGTAGTTAAACCCCTCTATGGCCACCAATCTACAATACATCTCCTACTCATGTACGTACAATCCCAAAATACTCACACGATCTAATGATATGCATTGAGAAACTCTCGTGGGTATTAAGCCATGGTCGGCTTTTATGCTTTAACTTCCCTCGCTGGAAAGCCAATCAAACACTACAAAACAAAGAAAAGTAAAAATAGTAATTTCACCCGAGGTATCCTCACCAACTCGTCAACCCCCGCACACGGTCGAATCCACCCCGCAGCTGGGACTCAGGATGAACTACCTTGCCTTGAAGCAAAGTGTACTTGACTAGACCTTCACAATGCTCAGGCCGTACCCTCGCCAACCAAATCATCTGCTGATCTTTCTTACGGTAAACAAGCACATTAGCCGAGAACTTGTGCCCCCCAACATGTGAGACGAAAAAGATCCCCGCACCACCTGGTCGCGAGTCATCAGCATCGCGGTCCAACCCGAGAGGGCGAAGGTGGCGCTCAAGTTCGCGCTTGATAAGTGGAGCTGTGATACCACAGCGCGCATCTCGTCGGCGATGCGAACATAGTAAGATCACGTAGTCTAGTTCACAGGGGCGAGCGGTCATTCCGGATGCCGAAACGGCGCTGGATCCATGTTTCTCATCGCTGGGATTGTCGATGAATCGATGAACTAAGTCGGGGACGTCTGCTTGGGAAACAGAGTCCACGAAGGTGAATGATGGCAGGATGAGCACTGTAGTAGGTTTGGTTGGGTCTTGCTCTCCCGAATGATCTGGTGTTGTCAGATTGGAAGCGGAGACCATGATGCGCTGGAGAAAGGTCAGTTTTGGTTCATCTAGACCTTTGGTTATCACGTACGCCTAGTTTTGATTTTGCCGAGGACTGGTCAAATGCCTCCATTAGGGATCCATGTTCCTGTCCGACCTTCTCCTTCCAGTCAGATCGACCTGTAGCCACGAGGACATGGGCTTGGATTTCCTTGATCTGGCCATAAAGTGGCCTTAAAGTTTCAATCTTCACTTTGGAAGGGTATTCGATAGTGCAATCTGCGCAATCTTTCAGGCAGTCGGGGCCATCCTGCGCGGGATCCACTTTTGGAAACAGATATTCCGGTGTGCGACCAAAGGACAGAATTGATTTTAACATGGCGATAGGATATGGTGAGATGGTGCCCCGGTGAGATAGGGAGAGTGATATGAGATGGACACAGTCTTCAAGAGAATAATAAGCGAAAGAGTTTTGTTGAGGGTTGTGGTTGCTTACTTGTAGTTATATTCTCTAAGTCCATTGAGTATCTCCGAGGGGGTTCGCTCCGAACCGTTAAGCCCGACGCGGCTCCGATCTGATCCCTGTTGTATGGCCCCGAGGAGAAACTGAGTGCCCGCACCAATCATTTGACGTGGATTTTCATGCTACTGTGAGTTTCTTCTCCACCCGCAGTATAATGCCGGGGATTACACTCGTTAGTCAGATAAGCGAAAATAGTCAATTCCGTTTGCCTTAATTTCTATTTCGTGAGGAGTAGATTTTACAAATGCGTCCTATATTAAACACGGGAATAATACCAAGTCATAGTGAGAAGTACGATAATTGACGCTTTGAGTAGATGATGAAGAAATGTCCGAGTGTTGATTTTCACGTGGGATCGAGATCCGCACACGCGTTGACCACGTGACCACGTGACTATGATATAAGAAAATTTGGCATATACATATTGGGGAGGGACTACCAAGATGATGTGGTGGCTAATGGGGCTTGATTTTTGAAAATAACTGGAGACAGGGTCTAATTTAAGTCAACTGGTTCATCTGAATTGAAAAAGTCCATACGAAGCAACAACTAGCACCCCCTTTTTTTTTCTGACAGAGATAATCGGCTACCACAGTCAGAACCTTCTTGAGTCAAGGCCTCCAAGCAAAGGAGCTAATTTTGGAAAGAAATACATCATTCTGATATTTTGATAGATGTATCCACCGGATTACAAAACTAAGAGGCCAAGTAATTTTTTCGACGCATTAGCGTGGTCGGACACACTTACCGCATCGGGCAACTGCTAGGGTGGGCCATACCACGTAAGCCGGAGCAAGTCATCCCTCTAACTCTTCTAGTGAAGAGTTCGGGGGCTGCTTCTTACTGTTCAATCACCATTCAATAGTCCAGAATGGAAGAAGTACATGACTTCGGTGCACAGCCAGACCGGCCGCGCAAAAGGCGCCGTCGCACTATGGCATGCACCCAATGCCGCAGTCGCAAATTGCGTTGCGACCGGGAGTATCCCACTTGTGGCCGCTGTCTGAAGAGCAGAGCGCCCACCAAGTGCACCTACGAAGATGGCTTCTTGTGGCAGCAGCCCACTACGGTGTCGACAACTGTATTTGCTTCGGACCGAGGATCCACTCTAGGAATGCCCCAGACAGATCAGAATCTCCAGACGCCCCCGGACTCGGGTTTAGGGGCGCCGTCGATTCGGTCGGAAGCACTCGTTTCGACAACCCTGCCCGACTCGGGCCCAACTCCCTCTGATGGTCCGCGCCATCCTCGCAGACATCATGGGAAGGAGCGCCGAGATTGTTTCTTGGAAACTGTTCTCGGTGCACCTAAAGCTGCAGTTAATCAGGAGCCTTATGTGAATACAGGCCTCCTGCAACGCCTGAAACGTGTGCTGCCTGAACCCGAGGCCGCTTCTTCGTCGCAGGTCGACAGCGAGAATATTAATGGGATTGGCTCCGATAACCCCCTGACTCCGTCTCATCAGTTGGACCTTCAACCTCGCATGATGATGAGGGGTCGCGAGACCAAAACTCGCTTCAGCGGCTCGGGAATCTATGCCAATTTGGTGGCTCAGGTATGTAGCCTTTTTGACATCTGTTAATGCTCTCGATTACTGAGAAGGATCTCTAGTTCCCTGACATCAGGTCTTTCGCCGAAGAAATCCGGCTGTCGAATCCGATTTTGTCGCGGGTTCGCCCGGATTTGGAGCGAGTGAAGCGAGGACTATGGAAGAGACGACCACTTAATGAGCCATTCCCAGACCCAACCACAGTATCTTTGATCGCCTTGCTTCCAACCAAAGCTGTGGCCGATGAGCTTATTAGTCTGTATCTGACCTACATCGAATCGACACAACGGATCATCCACGTCCCGACTTTCCTTCGGGATGTCGAGGAATTTTGGGCGAGCTACGATAATCCGACCATTCATTCCGCTGCATTCGTCGCGCAGCTTCTGCTGATCCTCGCATGTGCGTGGAATTTTGCCGATATAACCAGTCTCCAAGAGAAATCTCCGACGCCCCTTAGATGTTATACCGCTGTGGAGTGGGTTTTGCATGCCGAGAAATGGATTGTTAATGCTCGTATCAAGCGGCCTGAGATCAATACTTTACGGTTATACATCTTACTGATCACTGCACAAAACTCATTCGGCATGAAACGCAGTCAGGCATGGCTAGCCACTAGCCAGATGGTCAAGTCGGCCATGATGTCAGGTTACCATCGTGATCCAAGCAAGTATGCCCGGATATCTACGTTCAACAAAGAGATGCGCCGGCGCATCTGGATGACGATCGTGGAGCTGGACCTTCAGGTCGCTATTGACCGCGGCATGCCGCCAACTGTGCAGGCTACCGACTACGACACCCTCCCTCCATTGAACATCAATGACGATGAGCTCCATGAATCTACCATCGAAGCCCCGGAGGATCATCCCATCGGCGATGCTACTGATTGTTCTTATCAAACTGCTCTTGGCGAGTCCCTTCCTGTTCGCCTGAAAGCTTGTTCACTCATGCATTCTCCACGACTCAGCTGCCGATACGAAGAAATCCAACGCCTCGATTGGGAATTGACCCGACACCTCTCCCAGATTCCCACGTGGTATTCGGCTGAAGCCAGCGACCCCCTCACGCAACAAAAGGCGATTTTGTGGAAGGCCTCCATTGAAATTAAGCTGGCGCATAGTCTGCTCTCCGTTCACACACCTTTTGCCATCGAGGCACGTCAGGAAGCACTATTTGCCCCATCTGCGCGGTCGCGATTGGATGCAGCTATCATGATTTTGTCCACGCAACGTCGACTACACGAGACCTCGCCCATGTTATCACTGTGCATTCTTGGAGAATGGACGCTCCATGCCTTTATATCCATTTGCCAAGTGTTACACTCCATGAATTCTCAAGTTGGTAAGACTCAGTCTTCTACGGTTTCTTTTCTACATCCACCTGTACAACGGTACTAATCCTTTCTTTAGCTAGTGCCGCCTACTCCTCCTCCTCCACATTCCAACTCGCCGGTCTACCAGGCTTCCCCGACTCTCTCATGTCGCTCGTCGAGACCGCGCTCGTTGCCCTAGAAGTGCGCTTCCTGTTGGTTGTTAAGGGTGCCAAAGACTACTTCTTCCTCTCAACGATCGGCGCGTTAGTGAAAGCAAGGCTTTGGCCAGCCCAAGCGATGATGTACAAGCAGCAAGTGGTGGAGCGAGTTCTGTCATTTGCCCAGACGCTGTTCCAGCGACACGCGACCTGCGAGCACCTCGGGTCTCCGGGTATGGGTAACTTCAAGGACAACCAGGTAGTCGCCTTCCTCGCAACTCCCGGCATGCCACCAGTCATGACCTCGGATTTCAATGGCATCCTTCCACCGCCCAATCTTGGCGTTACGGTAAGTCAATCATTTCTGCAGATCGGAGTTCTTGGTACTGATTTGAATTGCTTCCCAATAGCCGCCTGGAGACTTTGATCCCTTTTTGGATGTGTTCGATTGGGATGATCTGACTGGAATGGCGATTTAACGTAGTGCAGTGTACGATAATGACGATTTGGGTGGATCTGTATTTGCTTATCACTTGATATCCCAATTTTAGTGTATCAAGTCAAGTTCTGGCATGCAATGATGATAGAGTACATCATTGTCATTTTCCAAGCTCGTGAAGATCTCTCGTCGTGGCTCGTCATGATCATTCCTAAAAACATGATCAAGAGAGCTCTCGGTTCAGGGTTCCACAGTGAGATCGTAATCGGAGTGACGATCAGATCAGTCTGCAAGGGTAGAGAAAGTTGCAAATCCCCATGGTGACTGCGATCAGGCCCTGAACCTCCATCAAACTAGGACCACTAGTTTGTGGAATATTTATAGCGCGAGCCTTGCAGTTGAAGATTATGTCAAGTGGAGAAAAGGCTTATCATGGTACTTTTGGCCCCGGGGTGGAGCCGTGAATATGGAAGCCTGGTGCAACATTGCAAGCGAAGCTTCAAGAGCCGTGCAGTGAGACCGGCAAAAAAAAGCCATCAAAGCTTTAATTGATTAAGCGACCGCCCGCAGCGGAAAGATAACGACATTTTCTCCGTAAATGATTAAAAGGGGATAAGGAGGAGCAAGTCGGGTCTCTTTAAACCCAATCGCTACAATCGGCCCAATCACCATTGGCCACTTCACTTCCCCTGCCGACAGGCTGTACTCGCTGCCACTCATTTCGGAGCACTTGGGACCCTTGGGTGGGGGTGGGGGGCACACGGGACGGTACCTTAGTGGTACTTGGCATTTGTAGCTATCCTGCACAGTTAAGGAAGTATTCTTCCTGTACTGGGCCCCCAAAAATGGCAGCCTAACAGACCGGCTTTCTGCCCCTAAAACACTTGGCTTTTGTTTAGCCTCGATCGACGCGGGCGAACCCTGCGGATTGGAACATTTGAAAGGCTCTAGACAAGGCTGGACGGCTGTGCTTTTTTCTTAGTTTCTTTTTTTAGGCCCTTACTTATTGCCATGCGCCCTCCCTGACTTTTTTTTTCACTTTTGATTGTTTTCACTACTTACTTCAATCCTTGTCTCCATCCATTTTCTTTCGTTAAGCGCTTTGCTTCTTGACCTGTGCTATAATAAAGCGCAGCATGTGCTCGTCGACTCGATAACAATTGACACTTGTTTCCACAGCCAAAGGCGTAACCGATTTCTCTACGCTCATCGCATTTTTAAATCGCTCTCTCAAACAATACATTCCCCCAACGCGAGCATTGTACATACTACGACTCGACAATCAAAAGGGGAAAAAGCGCGATAAAGCCTTCTCGGCGCAAAAATAAATCCAATCAAAAACCACCATGCACAGCACCTGGCTCCTCACCAGCCTAACCCTGCTGCTCACACCACTAGTGGCTGCGACCCCATCATCACAACCATCATACGCAGTATCACAAGTCTACGACACAACAGACCAAATCCCACTTCCAAACATAGGCAACATAGCCGCCCATGACCCCAACATCGTGCTCTGGGAAAATTGGTACTACCTCTTTCAAGGCGGAGTAGGCATTCTGATCCACCGCGCCCAAAATCTCTCCGGACCCTGGGAAGACGTAGGGACAGTCCTCTCTGGTCCGTCAATAATCCACACACAAAACCGCACAAGACCCTGGGCCCCGACAACAATCGAAAAGAACGGTACATTCTACTGCTACTACACACTAAGCGAGCACGGATCCCGCCACAGCGCCATCGGAGTTGCAACAACAACCTCTTTGACCGGCGAAAGCCAAGACTGGACTGATCACGGCGCGATCATCCGTACAGGCAGTGGTAATGGCTCGGATATCTATCCGTTCACCGTCACCAACGCCATCGATGCGTCTTTCATCACGGATAATAGCACCGGCCAAAGCTATTTGAATTACGGTAGCTTTTGGACGGATATTTGGCAGGTTCCCCTTTCGGATGATTTACTTTCGCTCAAGGATCCGGAAAATCCCGATGCTGTGCATTTGACTTTCTTGCCCGAGCAAAAGCAGAGGCCTGAGGAAGGGTCTTGGATGAGTTTTCATGATGGGTATTACTATGCTTGGTTTAGTCATGGGAAATGCTGTCAGTTTCATCTGGGGTTTCCCGGGCGCGGAAAGGAGTATGAGATTAGGGTTGGAAGGTCGACTAATGTCCGTGGGCCTTTTGAGGATAAGGATGGGATCAAGTTGCTTGATGGTGGTGGGACAGTGATTTATGCTTCGAATCATGGGATTGTTTATGCCCCTGGTGGGTTGGGGGTTTTGGCTGGGAATGATTCCACGCCGGATATTCTATATTATCATTATTTGAACACGAGTATTGGGTTTACTGATGAGGTGAGTTGTGACCTTCTCGGCAGATCTGTTTGTGAGGTGCTTTTGCTGATAAATTTTATTTCAAGGATGCTCGTTTGGGTTGGAATTACCTCGACTATGAAGATGGGTGGCCTGTCGTGATTGAAGGGAATGATCTTGGGAACTCTACCTCTAAGAGTGCGGGATCGATTCTTTCTGCTCCGAGTGGGCTTGCATTGACGATGGCTATGAGTATGTGCTACCTTCATAACCTGTTGCATTTCTGAATCTTTACTAACTGGATTTATTAGGTTTATGGCTGTACATTTGATCATAGTAGATACCCCGTCCTTGTCATTCTGCACCGTGGATAGACTTGTTTTCAGCGATTGCACAAGCATTTTAGATGGCGTTTTGGTTGGGTCTGAGCCATTGGACCTATCATTTAAGAGCATTGAAATATTACCATACATATGCTTTCTTTTCCTCAATGATTCATTCGTCAAGCTTCATGGGTCCCATCCTCCATCAACATTATACACCTGCCCAGTCGTATAAGACGCAGCATCACTCAACAAGAAGACAACAGTCTGTGCCACCTCCTCAGGCGTCCCAACACGAGGAATAACACTAGGCGGGACATGTGAACCACCCTGAATAACAGCAGCCCTCTCCAAAAGAGGTGTTTGAATAGACCCACTACCCAAATATCAGCATTTCCTCAACAACCAAACTACCCTCAAAAAGATCAACTCACGGAGCAACAGCATTCACCCGAATCTCCGGCCCAACCTCCTTCGCAACAGACCTCGTCAACCCCACAACCCCATGCTTGGTCGTCGAATACGCTGCATGCAACGGAAATCCCCTCACACCCTGGATACTCGATGCATTAACAATACTCCCCTTCCCACCAGGTGCAGACTCCATAATCGCCCGCAGCTCCGCCCGAAGACAATACATCATGCCCGAAAGATTCACCCGCACCAACATATCCCACTCGTCATCCTCCATGTCTACGAATCGGCCAACGCCGTGGTTCTTCCCGATGGCACCGGCCATATTGGCTGCGCCGTCAAGGCGTCCAAAGCGCTGTACTGTTGCGCTGACCCAGGCTTTCACGTCTGTTGCGGAGGTTATATCGAGAACGGTGGTCATGAGCCTGTCTGACTTGGTGTGCGAGGTGAGGGCGTCCACTGCCGTGTCGAGCGTTGTTGCGGAGAGATCGGCTAGAGAGAGGTATGCACCTAGAGCGTAGAGCTGTTTTGCGACTGCGAGGCCTATGCCGCCGAGGCCCGTGATGATGTAGACTTTGTCTTTGACGGAGTCCATTGCCACTTTTGTAGTCGCAAATGATGCGTAAGACTTCGTTTTATTGTTACTTTTGATCGGTCGGTCTGTATGGATGCACAACTATCTGAGAGTTTCCAAGGTTGAATAGGCAAATGACTGACGCTGTCTGTGCTACGGATTAACCCCGCTACAATGCTACAACGCACAGCGGTCGGAGCATCTCCGTGAACTCATTACTTAATTGATTAATTGCTGGAGATTAAGGTGGAGCTGTCAGACGGGTTAACCTACCCCATGTGTGCGGCCCCACCCGCTCACACGAAGTTGATTTGGGCAAGACTAAGAGGAACAAATCTGGGCGAGTATTAGGTCACTAATCGGTTTCCGGAATAATGAATTGGCCGCGTGGCCTAATGGTGAAGGTATCCGCCTCCTATTGCAACGTTGCGAGACGTTTGTGACAGCGGGAGATTGCCGGTTCGAGTCCGGCCGTGGTCGTTCTAAATTCTTTGTTTTTTTTTTTCATTTGCTCACTTTTGCTTTTCTAACTGTCTTTTCATTTTTGTTTGGACCTTTACTTCTTTATAAACACTAGAAATTTTTTTCAAATCTGTTTCTTGCTTCTTCTCTCCACTGCTATATACAACAATATATCAGTGCGTTGATAGCTTGATGGCCGGGCATCGGATGGTATGAAGACGAACAGACACTTCTAGGCCAATAAACGCAAAAGAGCCACAACGCCCGCCTCAACCCAAGATTCATCGGCGCATCGTGACTCTGGGAGATCAAGTGGAACACTACCTCCATGGGTACACAAATGATCCAAGTCCAAGGATAACTACTTATTACTGCAGACAATGCCAAGCATTGTGCAGATAGATGCAAATGCGTCATCATTGAAGAGTTAGGATTTTGAGCCGAGGACTGCATAAGCCAGAAAGCCAAGGTTGCCAAGCGTGGTGATCACCTGAACATCATTTTAGAAGGGCATGGTGATGGGCATCGTGGTTTGAAGACTGAGAAGACTTCTTCATCGGAATTCACTCAGCATATTACCCCTACTTACGCTTGGGGGTCCGATGAGTACGATTGCAAGAACGTTCTTGGGGCCATCCATGACCAGCCCACTTTATCCAACGAACTATGGAGGTTTGATATAACCAAGATTACAAAATGTCCCAAACATCAAAAGGGTATCTTAACGAATAAACAAAACAAGTCCCATCCTGTTACAACATCATCCCCGAAATTGTTAATCCACAAATCAACAACACAGTCCACGCATTCATCGAGCCCGAAACCAACGATGCAACCCCCGAACCCTTCACAACCCCTCCATAAGCAATACTCTTCGAATTCAAGCAATATGTCACATCAATTGCCTGCTTCTCCGAACTCGAATTGCAAACTGCTGTACAAGGCTTCGGATCCGAATAAAGCCACACCTTCGAATGACAGCACGCCTGCAAAAGGACATTCATATCATCATCTGGATTATGCGTCTGGTAAAGCGAGACCTGGGCATAGTATTTTGGTGCGCCAGGGATTGAGGGTATGAAGTCGCGGTATGGGTAGCATTCTGCGGGCTGCTTTGTGTTTGCGGGCGCCATTGAGGCCATATTGTTGGACTTGAAGTGAGGGACGATGAGGCCGATCGGATGCGCTCGGGTGATCAAGCTTGGAGTGGATCCGGGAATTTGTCTAGGGAGATCGGCATGCAGAGGTGAAGCGGCTGGAACTTTCGCGGGTTGTTGGTGAGCTCGGATGGGGAAGTAGCGACAGTGGATGTGATGATTGGATTGGAGATTGGAGGATCGGCTTAGGAGGAAATAAGAAACAAATTGCGCGTGGAGTACCTTTGCTAAGCTCAGGGTCTTACAATTCCATCTTACGCTTCCCGTATAGGGGAAATGCCAAGGCGCTACTGCTTATGGGTCGCAGCCACCACAAAGGCACCTAACCAATTGAACATCATTCGGTTTTGTCGATCGATATAGATCCTGGAGTGCACGTGGTGCGTATTCTCAATCCAAGTGACATGACACACCATTATCTCCAACTGGACTGGTTTTCCTCGTGATACGCAAAGCCGATTCCCCTCGGAACAATATCAAGAAACAAACTTTGCCCCATTACTATGTTCTATCGGATATAATCACAAGCACGATTTCTATTTACACATGCACGTCGACGCCAACTAAAGTCTCGCCTCCCGATTAGCTCGCTTCCACATCTTCTTCCTGCGCTCATGTCCGGCATCAAAATCATCCACCCATTTCTGCTCAAATGGAGGCAAACGCCGCCCGGGCCTACCCTCACCGGGCTCCCCCGCAATTCGGCGAAGACCTTCAAAATATGCCCTGAAATCTGGATTGACCACCGCAAATGCCGGCCCATCACCCTTCTGCGCGATCCGGTCTGTCTCCCAATTCTCCTGCTCACTTACCGGAGGCAGCGTGCCCCTGCCTGCAAGGATACGAGCTGCTGCAACAGCCTGCCACTCAAATACCTTGAAGGTTAGACCTGCGCCGACGGCTCCGATGAAGACGAGGCTGGGGTCGTGGCGGTAGAAGACATGCTGGTATAAATCAGGGACGCGATTGCTGCGTGTTGATACCTGTGGGAGGAAAGGTAGTGTCCAGGTGAACCCTGTTCCGAAGATTATGTGATCAACGTCGCTGACGGAAGTGCCGTCATCGAAATGCACGGTCCGGTCTTGGGTTGTGATGTGTGAAATTGGGGCCCGGCGTTGGATTTTCGGGTGTTTGAAGGCTTCGTCGCCGAAGTAGACATTGTAGCGGCCGCGGACTACGGCGTGAATGGGGGTTTGTGCGCTGTCAATTAGACTGACTGCTGTGTCTGCGGCTGACACTGATGCGCCAACTGTGATGACTTTCTGTGCGGGTGTCAGTGACTTTATTGACATGATGGTAGATCGGCCTGCGGCACTGGGTAACGTACCTTTCCTCGGTAGGTCTCTGGTCCTCGGTAGTGCTTAGTATGTTCGACACTATGGGGGTATGCTTTTGCGAACTCTTCCAAGCCGGGAATGGCAGGGATATACGGCACCGCATAGTGACCTGATGCAACCACCACCGCATCAAATTTCTCGGTCCACCAGTAATCCGATGGACTTCCATTGTGAAGTTCTCTACGACGCAGGGTCAGGGTCCACTTCTGAGTGTTGGAATCTTTGATCGCCTGCTCAACGGTCGTGTGATATTCAACAAGACCGCCGTGACCCTTCTTAGTTAAGAGGTCCTCGATATACTGCCGAATGACCGTGTGATGACGGAATGGGGTCTCCGGACCATGACGATCAATTGACCACTGAGACCGAATAGTGGGGATCGGCTCCTGGGAGTAAGACATGACCCCCGCATCCACATTCGTCTCCAATCCGGGGTAGACAGGGGAGTCAGTGAAACGATCCTGAGTTACTGCCGGGGTTCGGCATGGCAGCTGCTCCGGGATCTTCAGTGGAGCATCTGCAGTACGGGCCGCTAACCCGTCAAAGTCGAGTTGCCGTGGAGGCTCATCATCTCTTGAGACCCTGTCATTATTGTTAACATACATGAATGAATGCGCAGGACAACGGGGGGACAAACCAACATCCACCAGCCTTTTCCTGGCGCTCAAAAACGCGGACCACATCGAATGCCTTCTCCTGCATCAAAGCATCAACCGCAATGGCACCTGAAGGGCCGGCGCCGATAACGGCCACACTCTTAACGGCTAACACCATGCTGATTTAAGCCCAGAGTTCGAATATACAAATGATTCTGCAGCAACAGAGTTGATGTCCGTTCAACTTTGAATCTCTCGGCCGAGCAGTGCAATCCGAATATGTTGCAGGGGTCGTCGATCTGAGAGGTAAGGTTAGACTATGTCACGCCATCGAGGTTTCTCTTGCGCAAGATCCAATCCAATCGCCGAAATTTGGTCTCGGACATCCACAATTGGTCACGGATTAGGGTCCGCGAGGAAATATTTCAAAACTAACCAATTATTATGGATTTTTGCACTGTTACTACAAGAAAATTTTAAATGCCGAGTTCTTTGATCTAAAATTTCAATCCCCGAGCCGTATGGGGTCATGTCTGCCGTGCTTTTCATTGGCGGTGGAGTTGTGGGTCAGGAACTGTATTGTGATTGGTCTCCCCGCTTAAATGTTTGCCCAGCGGCAAAGAGCTCCCAAACGCCCCCGAACGACCCCACTGTTGGTTGCCTGTTGACTACCACTTCTCAATGGTCGAGAAAGGGCTGGATTCTAAGAACTCCCGTCCTTTGTTATAAGAATGGATCACGACTCAAAAATGCCGATATCCTAACCAAAAATAGTAGCAAGTCCCGTTGAGGATTGTCCAGTATATGAAACTACGATCAGGACAAGATCGGCAACCAACAAAGTCCTGAATTCTGTTGGACTTCTGGAGATGATACTAGCCCATGTGGATATGCGTACGCTTCTCACACCTCAAAGAGCCTGTCGTAAATGGGCCAACCTGATCAGTAAGTCCTCGTGTATGCAAAAAGCTCTTGTCTCCAGTCCAATCACGTACCCCCAATGGGCAACGAAAGAAAAGATGCCCAACCCGCTATTGGCAGAGACTTTCCCTTCTATATTTCCCGCCAAGGACAGACATAATCACTACCAGTACAGCTTTTCCGACTTACCTAAGATCAAAGACGCTGTGACCGTGGCATTAACAATGAGTTCCATTAGATCATGGGTAAGTTTGGCTCAGTTCTCTATACAGCGAGATGGATCATAGCTTTGCATTCTGCATGCCCAAGCCCAAGCCTACAAGTGCCGAAGAATTTATCAAGAGGAAGATTATTAGGGCATATAGAAAAGAAGGTTTCGACATTGATCTAAAGAGGAACTATCTCGAGAAATCGACGAGGGAAGCGACCGGCTTAACCAGGGGGATGAGGGAGGAGTATTTGTTCCATTGTCCACAAATTTCAGTTTGGTCTTCTACGCAAAATTCGGTTTGGCCGTCTACGACAGCTCCATGTGGGGTCGGAAAAAGCTCACGCGAGTCAGCGAAGAAGCGGAGACTGAATTGAGAGGCTTAAGAGGGCGAAGTGGCAGTGGTCACCCGTTTATCTTCCGTAAAGCTCAGATTGTATACAAGTGCGTTGTAATTGCCTGGGTACAGCTGATCAAAATCATTTGTCTAATACTAAGACTTTCTTGGTGGCTTTAACTAAGGTGTTATGATTAAGGGTGGCCCGGCATTCTATAGCAGTGGATATAGCTTAGCGGGCCCTCGTCATTGACCCACTTGGATGCTTAAGCAGCGGTAAGCGACTCCAATTCAAACGCTCGTGGTAAGCAGGATGCAGGGGCAGTAAACAAAACCCACTAGCCAATCAGAGCAGATGGAGCCACGTCGCCAGATCCCACCGCACTGTACTGACTGAAACCCCCGGGACTCACAGCAGAGATTCGGTACCGACCCCAACTTTATCAATCATCTAGTTGATCATGGCTGTAATACATGATCGCGATAAGCTATGTTCTTCATGCAGTCAACTGCCCCCTATCAAAGATATCATCTGGGGATCTCATCCGATGTGGGGTAGTTTTCAAGAATTCAAGTCGTCTGCCCTGAATGGCTGCCCTCTTTGTAGTTATCTTTATAACGAAAAACGAGGAGACTGGGATTCACTTGAAAGACAAAGGAGCCTCAATCCTGGACCGCCCATCTCACTAAGGTGGAATGGAGACCTACCCGTTCGACCACCGCCCATGAATGAAACACAGAGTATAGAATTGGAGTGTGCGGCAGATGTCGAGCATTATTCAATATTTGTTGACCAGGGTAACACTCTCCTGAACTTAAATATAAATACCTGTATCAGAGGACTAACCCTGTGCAGACGAGCCAATATCAAAAAATGCTTCTCCTAGAGAGATTTATCCCGATCCTATGTCAGACCAGGTCTTTGCTAAGATCAATGGATGGGTTGCGTCCTGTTCCCGCAATCATTCTGCTTGTCAACCCGCCGAGGACGCATTGCTACCTCGATTTGTGATCGAGATTCATGGTAGCGACGGGACAAAGCCAAGCTTGCAACTTTTTGAAAATGACAAAGTTCAAAACAAGAAGGCGCGTTACATTGCTTTGAGCTATGTGTGGGGCATAAGGCCCCAACCCGTGCAACTCATGGAGGGGAACCTGGAGCAATTGAAGGAGTCCATCGACTATGACTCACTACCCAGCACGATACAGGATGCGATCCGCGTAGCTCAGCGTCTCAGTGTACAATACGTGTGGGTCGACGCTCTCTGCATCGTTCAAGACGATGACAATGTCAAGAAACAACAAATTGCCCAAATGCAAAACATTTACGGTAGTTCCTACTTGACTGTACAGGCAGGAAACGTGACGACTGTCAAGGAAAGCTTTTTGAAACCCCGAGAGTCTCCAAAACCATTCAAACTTCGATACGACGAGTCCAGCCATGTCTACCTAAGGGGATATACTCCAAATCGCGTGCCAAGTGGGTCGGCCCGACAAAGGGGCTGGTGCTTCCAAGAGTCCGTACTCTCAAACCGACTACTAGTCTACGGAGACCAGCAGATCATCTTCCAATGCAGAGAAGAAATAAAATATGAAGAAGGATTTCGCGCCAACCAAACGAAATCCTCCTTCTCCGCGACACCATCTTTCTTCAGGCCCGGCGACTGGCGAAAGTACTTCAGAGGTGGTGACAGATTAAGTAGACCTGCTCCTGCTCCTAATCGTCGACTGGATTTTCTCTGCGCATGGTATAGCGCCCTCGATAACGCATATACAACACGAATGCTCACCTATTCAGGCGACCGACTGCCCGCACTCAGCGGCGTCGTCCTGCGTCTTCAAAACGAAATCGGAGGGCGATACGTAGCAGGTCTGTGGGAGTCAGATTTACCATGGGGTCTGCTATGGGAATCAAGGAATCCAGCTCATTACCCATATCCTCTCAAACCAGCAGTTTGGCGGATGAGCAGGCCCGTCAATTCTTCCGCCCCGTCATGGTCCTGGGTAGCCATGGATGGGTCCACAAAACACCAATTCTGGAAACGACATAACGATACAAGGACAGATGACTCTCTAGTTGCGTCGGTCTGCATGAAATCGTTGCAGGTGGATATGACGGGAGAGATCGTCAACAGCGATGGAATGTTACAGATCGGTGGTCCCCTTATTTACACTTCTGTGATTTGCAAGACGAATTCCAGGCACAAGGGCTTAGAGACATACAGTCTGGACTTGAATGGCCAGCGTAGTATTCCAGTCGGGGAGCCGTTTCTGGTGTGGGACACGCATGGAAAGAACTCTTCTGGATCGGGAAAATCTGATCTATATGTCGGCCCAGGCCCCGAGAATGATGAGCGGCCGATTGCTGTTGCCCGCTTTGACGTTGACGATGAGCAAAACGACCATTCTGGTGTGTGGTGTCTACTCATTTGTCGGTCTTCGGCATTAATGCTGGAGTGTGTTGATCAAGAGAAGAAAATGTTCCGGCGATTAGGGATCGCTCGTGTTAAGGCTCACTGGTGGCCTTACGCTGTTAATGAGCAGGCCTGGATTGATATTTTCCTAATATAGCAAGCTAGACATTTGAAAATTTCAACCGAAATGGTATCTTAATAGGCCATGGTACCTGAACTACTTACAGTAGTCCGTCTCGGCCCTGGGGTATGGTCTCCTTACATAGTCATGTAAACGGTGCATACCACCGTTATCTTATGGACATGCCGTTCTGAAACCCTTATCCAATCCCTTCTGGCCCCTGCATTCGATTTGTTCGGGAGTGGCATTCCCATTCCA
The DNA here is from genome assembly GCA_030710325.1 of Penicillium sp. 91 TS-2023. Taxonomy (NCBI): domain Eukaryota; kingdom Fungi; phylum Ascomycota; class Eurotiomycetes; order Eurotiales; family Aspergillaceae; genus Penicillium; species Penicillium sp. 91 TS-2023. The sequence continues at coordinate 1,391,877 of JARWGP010000011.1, forward strand.
ACAAAAAGACATCATTTTGCCACAATAGGCTAGCGCATTCTTTCAAGAGAGATCATCCAATAACACAGTCTCAAAAGTCGATCTTGCATGTTGATGACCTGGTTGTCGGGACACGAGATATCTTGAAGGTTCGTCCCCCCCTTGTTGAGTGACGACAAGTACACTTTTGGGGTTGTGAAGCGATCAAAAAAATGAATGAGATATGTGAGCTTCGGCACTGAAATGTGAGATCTAGACATTATTTATATTATAAGTCAAAGGAATGCATTCAAAGTTTAAATTAATTATAACGAAACAAACCTCAAGGTTACGACTGTGAAGCCGGCGGAGTTTCTCTCGCGGCCGCAATGTTCACAGATGGCTCATGCTTATCTTCACCCTCTTTTGCGTGTCTTTGGGTCGGCAGTGGCTCTAATCATCCTACTCATATGTTTATTTGCCGGTAGCACACCCGGTGTTCTATCTGATGCGGAAATCTTCAGAGTGGGTGATCAAACCATCTTTTAAGCGGGTCGCAAACTAACAAGTGTACCGGTAGGTTGAGCTCTCAAATCTACCAAGCGAAGATGTTACAAACTTCATCAACGTCTATCTGATGTCATACTGTGTGGGAAATCAGCGGCAATACATCGATGGAAGCACCAATGACACCTTTACTCATACAGACTTGAGGGACTGCTCCGACCGCAGTGTTTCATTCCATTTTAACCCATTCCAAGCGATCAAGGAAGCCTTGGGAACTTCGGTTGGACCTGAATGGCCGGGCTGGTCTACTGCGCTAAGCGACGATGACTTTGACGAGCTAACCACCGCAAGTCGAACGATGACCGTGTTCTTCATTCTCGGCACAACTCTTGTCATCGTGTCAATGGGTATACGCATCGTAGCCCACCACTTCAGACGCCGCTTTGCGCGTTATCGCATCCCAGATAATAAGGCAACGCCTCTACCTGGACACCCAGATTATTCAATCCGAGGCAATCTCAACACACCGCCGTCCTACTTGGAACTTGCTACATTAGTGGTATGCCACAATTATATACGCAGAAAGGTCCTCAAGACTAACGATATACAAAGCTTAGTACTGTTCTTCTTTTGATTGCGTCAATAATCACCTCCGCGGTCTCTATGAGATTCATCACGTTGATCCGACAAAGCGACGATGCCGATGTTTCAGCACGACATAACAATACCTTTCTCGGGATGGCATGGAGTACGACTCTCATTCAAGGCCTTCTCACGATTCACAAAGTAGCCGCCCTTGTGCGATATGAGTCGCATAATTCTCGTTACGATTCGGATGGCTATTCTTTAACCCGAGATATCGGGAATAAGGGAGCATTTACTCGGATGGAATAAGGATTCTGTCACACTTTGTATGGCTCCAATTATACTACGATCACTAGACTGTTAATTCCTTTCTGGGTGATTCTCTTCGGGTTCGTTACTGTTTGGTAACAGACGATATAAAGTTCATTGTTCTAGAGATGTTATTTGCACAGGTTGGGTAATAGAAACAAAAGACCCACGTCAATTTATATTATTTCATGGTTCAAAGTGGTGAATAGAAGCAAGACTGTGAGAAGGTCTGTTGCTACGACAATTACCAAGACTCTTTGGACTTCTCGAAGGGCGCGGTCTCGGTTGGCGATCCGATTATTGGTGATAGGTTGAATCTCGTGGCTGATAATTTTCACCACCTCTGACCCGGGCATGCTTTTTCAAATTTACCAATGAGAGACAGTAATGGTGGTGATATATATAACACATTTATACCTACGAGCCCAGCCATATTTAATCTACCAATGCAAATATAGACCCCATTCATCTCGTCAATTTATTTCACTACATGTATATTCATTCATCGAGGATTTATAAAGCAGCACGTAACCTTGGAACCTTGGAACTCGTCGGGACATGCCCAAGAAAAGTTGCAATCTTGGCGGCTGGTTGTCTTCAAACATCTGAATGTTGTGAGTTGAAGTGCTACGCAATTTCCAAGGTTTGATCGTCAAAGAATTCTATGCGAGATACGCACCTATACCAAATTTTGCTAGCGGCCTTGGAGACTGATCTGCAATAATGGTGGGAATAGTTCTACTATTCTACACACCAATAGTATGCGCATACCTGGACAGGTAACACCAAATTCGTGTGACCCACCGTTTTTCAGAGTGTTAAATTTCCAGATCGGAACTAGAATGAGGCAAAGCTGTTGCAGATTCACAGGAGCTGGCCCCGGGGTGCCGATCATTTTGGGCCGTAGGGTTCATATTCTGTGGAGGCAAAATCCTTTTGCATGACCTCAATAATTTTGTAAATATAGAATAACTAGGTATTTAAATTGACGATCAGTAGAGCTCTGCATAACCTACAAGGATCTTATGTGCTGGTGCTATGCAGCTTAATGTAGAAAATCTTGACTTGTGATACTGGCCCCCAAGCATGAATCTTTGCGGTGGCGATAGTGTAGAGACCGACTGGGTCCAAGGCGTCCGACTGGTTATGTGCCGTGAATCAAAGGCTATCCCGTCTACCTTGCAATAGCGCAGACATTCTCAATGAATAATGACAATTACCAATGTCAAAGATTCATTGACGAAGAAAAGAATATAATATTCGAAGAGAATAACGTGCATCAAAGCTCCTAGGTTAAAAATGGCGCCCCCACTCTATTGGGGCCGATAATCTCGGATTCCGTAATCATATGAATTCAATTGCCATCGCAATACTCTTTTAGGGGCTCAATGAACCTCTGCCCCCATTTGCCGTGCCGATACCTTCTTCATTGAAGCCTTGCGAGAAGTACTGCCCCACATACTTCCATACGCCACCCAACAACAAGCAATTTACACCCGTAGAAGCCGCACATGTCGACATATCGTGTTTCAACGAATTGATCAACCTAGAATCTTGCGATAATAGGACCCGCAGCTTCAGACCCTTCTTTTCAACGCCCCAATTACCCGTTTAGTGGTGATTACCCGTTCAGTCGTCCTTCAGCCACCATGTATTCCTGACATCCAGAGGTATAAAGTAGTTCAAGATAACCATCCATAACCAGCAATCCAATCCGATCCCACAATCCAAACTCTCAATCATCTCGCAATCTAATTTGCCCGACCCTCACAACCAAACATCCAGAATGCAGTTCTACTACCTCGTCACTCTCGGCCTCATGAGCACCGCTTACGCCCTGAACCCCCAGGCCAACGCGGCCCGCGCCATGCCAATCGAGGAACTGGGCCCTGTCGAGAACCATGATTGGATCATGCCAAAGGTTGCCCCCGGCTCCGGGGCCTTCAAATCCGCCCGGAACTACGACCACGCAAACCCCTCGATGACTCCCGTCGCAAGCTCATCATCTACCATCCCAACCTCAACTCCCGTCTCCTCGGCCTTCCCCACCGAGATCCGTATCGCCAAGGAGCCCATCGCCGTCCGCGCAGCTGTCAGGCAGTACTACCAGGACTACCGCCTGTGGCAGGCTGCTACCGGTCAGGAAAAGACAAGGCTCCAGGCTAAGGTCCAGGATGATCTTCTGTCTATCCGGAGCATTAAGGCTGCTGTTGAGCGTAAGAAGGCTAGTGCTAGTGCTAGCACTTCTGTTAGCGTTTCTGCTAGTGCCACCCCGACTCCTAAGCGCCGTTAAGGGCTTACAATAAACGGCTGGGTGTTTCGATTATGAATTGAACTTGGAATTGATAGACGGTTAGACTGCTATGTTTTTATGCACGAGAGCTGGTCTTTTGTGTTTGGCTTTTTGTTTGTTTTTGATTTGATTTGGTAGCTGGTTCAAAGAACATCTGGATGTCATGGTACATATAGACTTTCAGCATTTCAAGCTCTCAATTTTCCCTGACGGTTTCCAATAAAAACCTAGAAAGTGTGCAATATGGTAAATACATCGTAGCGTGGTTGCAATCACTGCTTCTCGAGGAAAACAACCTTGCTACCGTAAGCCGTATCAAAGGGGAATTGTAATCCGATGTTCATCAACGTCGCACCAGAATACGTCCCCTTCCCTTCCACACTATACATAGCCTCAGGAGCCAGCCCTTGCATCCTAATCCAAGGGATAGAATGGTCCACCAGTGGATTAAGCTGGAAATAGAAAAGCACAGCCTGAGTCCCATCCTCCGAAATAAATAGAACAGCAGGCCAATTCGAGTCTTCGGGTAAGCTCAAGCGGTACATATCACCTTTCAAAACAAGGGGGTTAACCTTCTCAGAAAGCGCAATCAGTCCTGGCAGAGCAGCCTTGTCCGCTTCGGGCGTGGTAGCCGGGTCCAGTTCCAACCCGAATGATCCACCCATCATGGCGACGTGTCCACGGAAAGCGACAGGTAATGTCCGACCGGTTTGCTGGTTTGGGACGGCAGATAAATGTGCGCCCATGGCGGAGGGTGGGTATGCGAGGGAGGTTCCCATTTGGATGGTGATACGCTCGATAGCGTCCGTGTCGTCTGAAGCCCAGATCTGAGGGAAGAATTGAAGGACGCCTGGGTCAAAGCGGCCCCCACCCGAGGCACAGCCCTCCCAAAGGACGTCGGGGAACTGGGTGGTGAGATTTGAGAAGACTTTGTAGATTCCTAGCATATATGCGTGGTCGGTAGAGGGAGAAGGCATCTCATGAATGCCTCTGTTGTTGTCCCATTTAACGTATGAGATGTTTGCGGTGTTGAGAATATTGGATACGGATTCGATCACGAATTCCTGGACCTCTGGTAGGGCGAGATTGAGTACCAATTGGTTCCGTCGCTCTGTACGCGGGTATGGTCCTGCGTGAAGTGCCCAGTCCGGGTGCTCGCGATAGAGGCTGGAGTTCGGGTTGACCATTTCAGGCTCCATCCAGATTCCAAAGCGCAGGTTGGTCGACGAGTTGCCGGACTTGAGATCTGTGATGTTATTCACGGTATCCGCTAGGCCATTAGGGAAACGACGAGGATTGGGCACCCAGTCGCCCAGGCCTGCAGTGTCTGAAGTACGAGGATATTTGTCACCGAACCAACCGTCGTCCAGGACAAACATTCTGACGCCCAATTCGGCTGATTCCTGTGCCAGCTGGTAGATGCTGGTCGCGTTATAGTCATAACCGAGTCCTTCCCAGCTATTCAAAAGAGGTGGTCGATCGTCGGTCGCAAACTTGCTTTTGATAAGATGGTTGCGGTAGAGGCGATGCAGGGAGCGGGACATGCCACCGACTCCATTGCTAGAATAAACAGCGACACACTCTGGAGAGTTCAGAGTTTCATTTGGGGCCAACGACCATGATAGTTGGCCGGGATTGAATCCAAGCATGGCGCGCGTGAAGCCCTGGGAGCCCTTTTCTACATCGACGGAGAATGACCCGGAGTACACGAGGGAGAAACCCCACGCCTCACCGGAAGACTCAGTAGTGGCTGGGTCCACAAGCGCGAGGAACGGGTTGTGCAGGTGTGAGGCATAACCCGTTGAGCTTCCAAAGCTGATACCCAAAGTATTAGTCAAATGAAGTGGCTTCAGGAATCAGGATGCTTACCCTTGAGTGCCATATTCAACCGATCTCCGTTCACGGTGGGCTTCTCGTGCCCAGTCACCCCTTAGGCTGATCATATCCAAATCCTCATATGGGAAGTCCACACTGATACTAGCGAGAGATTCGACGGTAATATTGCCCTTCCCTTTATTCGTAACACTAGCACTGCGCACAATCGCATCATACTTAGGAAAGATTGAGTATGACAAAGCCGCAGCAACATCACTGTAGTGATCATATAGGTGCACCACGAGCGTAGTGACATCTTCCGCATTTCCAAATGTCGACGGCAGACCTGGCAAAGCTGGCTTTCCACGCTTGATCTCATACGACTGATACTGGAGATCCGATACGGTATAGCCTTCAGTCTGCCGGATGCGAATCGCGGGCATACGGAAGTCCCCTCGACCTTGGTCCGGGAATTCTCTGCGAATGCGGCCTGGTACTCCAACCCAGCCGTTCACTGCGCTCACAATCTCCGTGGGAATGGGGCCCGTCACGCTGCCCCCGAAATGGTCTGACAACAGATCCCCAGTACTATTGTCCACACGGAACCGGTAAGAAACATTGTCGCCATTCAGAGCGAATGTAGTCCCATCCACGACAATTGCTATACCATGGTGTTAGTATCAAGCACTGGAAAGTTCCACGCGTAGCTCACCATCTGTACTTGTGGGCTCTTGAGCCGTTACCAGAGAACAGTGACCAAGCAGCGAGACCAAACTGGCCACCGCTACTGTTCTGCTCAAATGGAACATATTAGCTGTTCGCTCTTTGCTAAGAAGACTGAGGACTAATAGGAAAAGCAGAATAGACCCTGGAAGGCGGCATACCTTTATACGAGGAATGCAAGGAGTCGCGCCGATAAAGCCCCGCACCAAAGACCAATCGAGTCCTTGCCCTGTTGTCACCGTCGCATGATGCACTGTGATTCTCGTGAGACCCTCCACGCGGGGTGTACCTTTGCCGGGGAAAAGCCGAAGATCTGCATGGGAAAGCGCGTCTTAGCGGCGGGTTTGAGCGCGTCTGATTCGTCCCACGGATCCCGCTATGCCAAGACTTGGAGTAGCACAGTCCGCTGTGGACTTCAGATGAGGGATTTATATTTCCATAATTGAGTGGAGGTTTGAAGATCACTGACAAACGAGGCGGATTCAGCCGCCTCTATTGAGTAATACTGGACATCAGCAATATTTCTGGTAAACCTTCTTCCACATTGTGCAGAGAGCAAGCCAAGAGAGAATGACCGAAGATGCCCCGCTGTGGAGTCCCCGGATTTTCTTTTGCAATTTCCAGCCCCTCAATCCTTGCTTTTTCAGGAGGGTTTGAAGAGAGAAAATGAGACAAGCTAAGGCTTGTGTAGCTTGCCGGTAAGACGGAAGAGGCGCTTGGTGGCATATATGGTTGTTTTTCTAACGCTACAGCCAGGGAACGCCGACGCAAATGTGAGATCAGTGCACCCGGTTCTTCATGCAGGAACTGTCTTAAGCGCAGATTGACTTGCACCAGTAGCGAATTTCCATCGAATTTCCAGAGCCAATGCGAACAGTCCCCTTTTCTTACTAATGAAGCTACACCTCAATTTACACCAAGTAGGAAATGCTTCTTGCCTGCTCAACCTCTTTGCGTCGAGCTAGTCCGGCTTTATTTCAAATACGTGCATGATCAATTTCATACGCTCTTTCATGAACCGAGTTTTTTGGAAGACCTTGAGAACGGTCAGGCTCCACCAGTGTTATTATTTGGGATGATGGCCCTTTCAGCGAGGTAAGTTGGCTGAAAGCTAGCGCGAATCGATCCGATGTCTGATTATGCATAGATTCTCTACAAATGATTTTTTCTCTGGTAGAGATCCACGGGAAAGAGGAAGAGTATACGCCAAACAATGTGAGAAATTGCTTGACTGGAACGATGTCTCGATCACAACTATACATGCCTGCGTCTTACTTGGTGCAATCGCCATCACGAATGGCAAGCCTGCCTCTGAATCAATACACTATGCAGTTGCTTGCCGAGTAGCACAGCTCCTTGATCTCCCAAACTGCCAAGCCTCGAGCAAGGTGGATCAAGAAGTAAATATCCGCAGTCCGTCTGTCACTCCATTCTTTTCTTAATATGAGCTAACAGAAAGCAGCTTGGTGGACCCTGAGTATGATCGATGTCTGGTCCTCCACCGGCGTGCGATTACCAAGACTTCTTGCCCCAAAGCCCGACGTCCCTTTACCGATGGAAGAAGCTACCTTTTCACGTCTAAGACGAAGCCACGAGTTTGACGTCCAAATTAGATCAGAAAGAAGATCGTCCCTTCTTGCAGAAATGGTTCGCCTGAATCGTATCCTCCAACAAATAAACGACTTCAATATCCGTGCCTCAGAGTGCCAATTTGACTCCGTATCCATCACAAGTGATGTCGAAATTTTATCCAAACAACTTGACACTTGGCTCAAAGAACTTCCCGACCACATACGAGACACACGCGCAAACATGGTCGAGTATGCAGAACAGGGACTCGGTCGAATGTTCGTCGCTATATACCTGGGATACTATCACTACGGCCAGATGCTTTTCTACCGATTTCTACATGAGGACTCACGGGCATTCGATACTAGCACGCGGTATTACGCCAATAAATGCAAGCAGTATGCAGGGAGTCTCTGTGATATACTCTACGCGTCTGAAGAGATACCAGGGTGTGACGTCAAGTATAACATGATCGGGCATGTGGTCGTGATTGCGTCGACAGTACAAATCCACAGTCTTCTATTCGAAGGCGAAGACGCAAATGTTACTCTAGCTAAAGGGCGACTGGAGAAAAATTTCTGCATCTTAACACATCTCCGCCAGCTCTGGCCAACTTTGGATATCTGTATGGATCGTCTAATGGCTTTTCACCAAGCATGCAGAGACTCAGCCGATACAAGTTTCTGCATGGACAAATGGATGGTGAGGTTCTTAGTTGAATTCGCAAGTCCTGTCAACGATAAAGTTTCTTCAGCGAAGGATCAAAATATCTGGTCACTTTCTGATCTGGGAATCGACCATCCCAAAAAGCTAGATCAAATCTACTGAGTCATATCCCTCGTCGCAGTTCTGTTGTGCAACTTCCCCAGCCAGGAGTTAGCTGTCCAAATCCGAATCCTCTTACCAAAGAGTACAAAGACAATAACCATCAAATTATTTGCCAGTAGAACGCCCCCGAATATCCCAGATATAACGACCGCATACCCCCTTTCCAAGATCCAATCTAGCAGATAAGACCCCATGCCAAATGATATAGCTTGCTTACCGAGGTTCATGGCAATAAGCATCTCGGACGTATTAGCGTAGTATGAATCCACGGCATAGGCGAGCGTGAACGTAAAATAGAAATACGCGCCAACCATGTTCATTGCAACGCCGGCAAAATATCCTACCCAGTGCAAGTTACGTTGAGCTGTGAAACCGTATACTATCAGTCCTGCGGGTGGAAGTAGCATGACTGGGAATAGGGCTGGGAGACGCATTTCTGCTTCGCGAATTCCGTTGTTGCGTTTCGTTCGATATGCGGCTAATCGGTCGGAGATTGAGGTGAAAGGGAGGGCGAGGAGGTAGCCAATGAATGAGGCTATTGCTATGAGACCGGAATTTGTCTATTGTGGATTAGGAAGCCATTGATGTGATTTGGAGGCTTCAGACTTACCTCGCTCCAGTTGTATGGTGGCTCTACAATCTTGATTGGGAAGGTGTAGTTGAAAGCGAGGGCTCCTAGGCCAATGTAAAGGCCTGAAAATCCGATTAGTAAGGAGTCTCTGTTAGCGTAGGTGTTTGGGTACCTACCATAACTAGCAATTACCCAGAAGACAGCGGGGACAAAGAAGTATGTGAAGGAGCGCAGCATAGTCATGAAGAATTCTGCGTCTGGGTCGATAGCGCTCCATGGAGCGAGTGTTGATAAGAAGCTCCTCCGGGAAGGTATGCCAATTGATGATACATCCTCCAATTCTTCCGGTGAATTTTTCTCATTCTCTCCGTTCTTAGTTGCCAAAGATTGCGACGGATCAGGGGACGAAGTCGGCTGATTGGCTCGATGATAAGTGGATTCTTCAACGAAGAAAAAAGCCATGATGAGAAGGGCAGCAGCGAATGCAGCTTCGACATAGAAGAAAAGTCGCCATGAATACCCACCTGCAAGCATATAGCCAGCATATAGTGGGCCTGTTGCTCCGAGGCAGAGACAGACTTGACTTCGTTAGTCTACTCTTCAAATTTGGTCTTCATTGAAAAACCTACTGGTGTAGTAGCCTAACTTCTTGCCCCGTTCATGGATATAGAAAATATCATTTACCAATTGCACTGGCAGACTCTCGCATACACCACTATGAAAGGTTAGATACCGTATGAGGGCAGATCTGGCTATACACTTACCTGCCGAATCCATGGAAAATGCGGGCAATCATAAGGCCAGAATAGGTAGTACAGCGTGAGGCACCGATTAAACCAGCCAAAAACTGCAGCTTATCAGCATATGATATATCTAACTTCAATTTTATACGTACGGTCACCATTGAAAGCAGTGTCACGGGACGGCGACCTATCTTGAGGTACATGGGCACCAGAAGAAGCGAACCTGAGAACATTGAGTAAAAATAGACACAGCCATTCCTTTTCTGAGACATACCGAAGCCAAATGCCAAGTTTGCATAGGATATGAGACCAGAAGCTTCTGCCGATGAGATCCCAAATTCCTCACTGTATATGGCGATGTAGACCGACGGACCAGTCAGTGCACTGTTACCCAAAAATGAATAAATGGCAACTATAACGAGAATGGTATTCTTCTTCCACGTAGGCCACTTTTCAACAAGAAGAGATCAGCACAAAATTTGGTAAAGTCAATGTCCTACTATGCATTGTTTACACTTACTTGAAGTGGATCATTGGGATCCTCAGCAGGAACAGGATAGAGTGCTTGTCCATACGCCGTATCATCACCTTCAGCGGCGCTCAGATCAACAGTTCCTGGTATCTCGCCTTCGTGCGCATGGCTTCATAGCTGTTAGTCTGTGTGGAACTATGTGGTGACAATGAAGACTACCTGTGCACTAGATGTGGCCTTCTAGCCGAGTCTGCGTCGCTCCTCTGCATGATTAAATCTCTGGATGTAATGTGGGATGGATCTGCTGTAATTTGGATGTTCAATGGAGAAACAAGAAATCATGGTCATTCTTCAATACTTCGAGAGACCTAGAGATAGCAACAGGGCCTTCCCCGCATTTCTCCACATTTCTCCTTCTCTACCACCCCCTAGCCCCACAACGAGCTATTATGTATGAGTTGTCATAAAGGGGTGACGGAAGTCTAATGAAGTGCCGAGCAGTGGGGAACAAGAATAATTGAGGGAAAACATCAAAAAATGCAATTTGGGTTTGACAATGCATCGGCAGAAGTAAACAGTCCTCAAGTAAAGACATCAGTAGCATACCTCTCCTTCGTCCGCAATTGATCAAAGAACTTCTCGGCAGCAACATCCTCCTCAAGCTCTGCATCGGCACTAAGCTCCTCCCCAGCCTCCTTGGCACTCGCAATCTTCTCTTTCCTCTTCTGGATATAAATCTCCTTACAAACATCCTTCACAGCACCCCCAACCCCAGTACTACCACAAACATAAATATTCGCACCCGCATCAAACAACTCAGTAAGCTCGTCGCTATCTACCCGCATCAGATCCTGGACATATTGACCCCTTGACCCGTCCGATGGACGACTATACGCCCACCGAACATCAACGGCGCCCATCTTAGCCCATTCTGCCAGTTCGGTGGCATGGATATCATCTTGGCCTTTGGTTCGGCAGCCGGTGTATAAGATCGCTTTCGCGGGTTGATCAGGACTGTTTCGTCCGCGGATTCGCTCTGCGCGATCCATTATGAATCCGCGGAATGGTGCGAGTCCTGTGCCGGCACATGCCATTATCATGGGCGTCTGGAGGTCTACGGGTGGTTTGAAGCCTGAGTGGGAAGGTCGGACGGAGATGTGTGCTCGTTCACCGATTTGGAGCTCGGATAGGTAGTTTGATGCGACACCCAGGTATTGTTCTGCATCTGCTTCGGTGCTGGGCTCTGAGGAGCCGGAGAGTGCGGGGGCGTTCAGGACCGAGAAGGTGATTGTGCATTCTTCTGGGTTTGGCAGTGGGGATGAAGAGATAGAGTACTGTCGTACGCGCATGGGTGGAAGCATAGCGAGGAAATCGCCAATTGGCAGCTTGATGGCTGGGTAACGCATGAGTAGGTCCAGGGGACTGACCCGCTTCTTGACGATTTCCGAGGTGAAGTGACTTGGGCTGGAAGCGATGTAGCGGAGTTCGGCTTGGATTTCTGCGTCTTCGACTGCGGCGTCGGCGAGAAAAATAAGGTCACGTTTTGAGGCGGGCTGGGATAGCTCGACGTATGTTGAGAGGAGATCGGAGGCAGAAATCGGTGTGTCCAGGGGTATGGATGGTGGAGCTGTGCTCTTGGATGGCTTTTGGATGCGGAGCATTGCGTCCCAAGGTAGATCGAAGCGGCGGATTGCTCGACGGACTACTGAAATTGGGTTCACGGGTAGAACGGCCAAGTAGTCACCGCATTGGTAGGTCATTTCGGTTGGGAGCTTGAACTTGACCAGTCTCTTCGTGGGCACACCGGGCTGTGTCAAGAGTTGGTTCTCCAACACGAAACCCTCTTCCAGCTGGAGGCCTAGAGTCGATGCGCGCATTCCTGATGACACTTCCACTTGGAGAGATGACTTAGACTTGGCTGTCTTGTCTTGTCCCCCGCCATATTTCGCTGTGATCGCTGGCCAGAATGCTGTCTCACCCCAGCCATCGAAATCAGTGAACATGTCTGAGTTGGCTGCGTCAGCAAGCCCAATTTCACAGAGTCTGTTTCCTCCATTTTCTTGGATTAGCTCATTCACTGCCTTTGGAATCCGGTGGAAGGTAGCAGCCCAGTCATCTATATCCGTGGTTAGCCAGGTCCGTTGAGCACAGAAGTATCACTTACGATGACCACAACCAAATACTGCATAGTTAACACCCTCCAAGCTGCTACCCTTAAGCTCACTCAGCCACTCAAAAAAGTGGGCCGCATTGTCAGGCGGCTGCCCCTCATATGAAGCAGTAATGAACACAACCGGCTCACTCGTCGGGATATTCTGCATAGCAGAATCCAAAGAATTAGTCGAAGCGGAGAACCCATACTCCGCAGCATCATCGGCCAACCTGCGTGCAAACGCTTCACAGGTGCCGGTATTACTTCCGTAGAAGATATGCATATTCTTAAGCTTAGCACCAGCTGGAACAGGCTTATGCTTCTTCTCTCGGTCCCCAAGATCAGACGCCTTCGCCGCATCAGGAGTACCGCTCAATGTCATACTAAGGTGCGTCGGATCAAGCCCACCCCGCAACGATGCTTTCATCTCAAAATCCTTAGGCTTGATGGTGAGAGTCTGCTTCATACGCAAATCATAGCTGGGATTAGCCATCTGGAAATTGAAATTCTGCAACAAGATCGCGACGACAAGTAGAGCTTCTTGCCAGGCGAATGGCCGTCCGATACAGCCTCGCATGCCATTTCCGAATGGCTTCCATGCGTTCTTGGGCAGTTTGTCGAAATGTTCGTCTAGCATTCGTTCGGGTCGAAACTCTTCGGCGTCGGCGCCCCATACTTTTGGATCGCGCTGCATCTTTCCGGCCATCATGATGATGGGCTCATCTTTGTTCAACACGTATTTTCCACCGCCGAGGGTGACTGGATCTTCCTTGTTCTTGGTCGGGTGGGCATGGAGGCCGATGAATGGTGCGGTCGGTCTCAATCTGAGTGTTTCGCGCATCACGGCTGTGATGTAGGGAAGCTTGGACATATCATCCACTGTAATCTTGCGCTTTCCGATGACTTGATCGACTTCTTCTTGGGCTTTTTTGTATGCATGTGGGGTTTTGAGTAGATAGTAGAACAAAAATGATAACATGCCGGAAGTGGTTTCGTGACCTATACTGGTTAGCTTTATTCCGTTCGCCTAGGAACTTGCAAGAGTACGTACCAGCAATGAGGAATGTGATCATGTTGTCGACAATCGAGTCATCTGTCAGACCATTCCCGGTCTGAGGATCACGGCCTAGAATCATGGCATTGAGAAGATCCTTCTTATCTTCGGGGTTCTTTTTCCGGTCCTCCACAAGTTCCTGTGAGAGATTGCGCAGGTAATCAATATCAGCCCAGTACTTTGCGTTTTCGCTTGTGGGCAAATTGTTTAGCAGAGCCGGACGACGAGCTCGGGCACCCGATCCCGCAAGCAGGCCCACCATAGCCTCCACAAATGGATGCATCTCGTCGCGGTAGAAGGAGTTGAACCGCGTTCCCATGGCACAAAGCGCAATAGTATCCAGTGTCAGGCGGGTAAAGTCATCGGTAACCGCGATCGCGGCATTGGGGCCTTGTCGAGCCCACTTCATTACCAGCTGAGTCGCGATGTCGTACATGTCTATGCAGATCATTAGTATTTTATTGGGTATATTGAGACCTTCCATCCTGGTGGCTCTCACCATCGAACATTCCGCGAATTGCCAATGGCCCAAATGCGGGGATTAGCACTCGGTGCGCAGCGCCCCAGTTAGTGTCTTCGCCGGGGACATCAGCTGTAAATAGACCGTCGTGTGTGCCATTCCGGATTTCTTTCAGTCCGCCTGAGACTACTTTTGCGAATCGCTCTTCGTCGCATACTTCGTTGACTAGCTCGTAGGAGCTGATGAATACGCGCGGGGAACCAAAAGTGGTGAGTCGGTAGATCGGGCCTTGAAGCAGTAGGAATTGGATTAGCTCATATCATGCCAAATGGGTGGATTAATAAGGCGCTTAGTGTGTACCGTAGTTATCAGCCATCAGCTCAATACTCTTCATTGGCACTTCGGCCTCGATGTCATAGATGTTACCCAAAATCGGGACCCCCTTGGGTCCCGGGATAGGAACCTCTTTGGAGCTCATGGTGAATGGGTATGGACGATGTAAGAAGGAGAATGAAAAGATAAAAGGCGAAGGCAGCACAAGGTGTTATTTATTAAGGAAACCAACAAAAAGTTTAAAGACGGGGTTAGGATGCCCAAATCCGATAAGGTTGTAGCACCGCCCCACGGTCAGCAATGAAGCCTTCAACGCGGTCAGCAATCAAGCTTGCATGTACTTCCCGTTTACCCTTCCACAACCACGCCATGCACTGCTTATGCAACCCTGAGGGTATCATGATTTGTTCAACATGCCGATTGATCCTGTACATAATCAATTGTACACTGTAGTATCGGCGAACGGGGCAAAAACGCTGCGCCACGGACTCGGAGTTGGTCAAAAATTCCTGCCTGTTGTAGGATCCACCCTTGAGCCTCGGCAGCTTTCTGAGCCAATCAATTTAGGCTCGATCGACATAACGTGAGTAATTTGTCTCAGCGATTGGACTTGGAAATGCAACTTTGGATCGGACACGGGAGCCTCGATCGGGCCGACCGATAGAACCTGATAATTTTGCAAGTTTGTCTCAACGTCAAATGAGAATGAGGTCATAACTTCTCAAGGTTGCAAGTGGCGGGGACCTTTGATGAGGCTAATTTTAGAATGCATCACTTCATGTAAGGATAGCATAATCCCTGTCTTGGTACCCGTTAACAACAAACACCTTGCGTATTGCGTGTCTGTTTGACAAGAGGTAAAGGTCGTGGAGAAGAAACAATGTCTTGGAAAAATATGTACAAATAATGTATATGAACGAATGGCCTAAAGCGGAACAAAGGCAGGCAACATCAGCCTATAAACGCCGGCGAATTTGAACCGGAAAAAAAAGGGAAAAGAGAGCAAAGAACGGATATCAACAGGAATGAGTGCCCGGAAGTGGAGGGCAGGGCAGGCGCAAGAACCGGAAGGCGAGGCGAAAGGGAACGGTCATTAAGAGGTTCCATGGCCATCGCAGGCGCCCACGGAAGGGACACGAGAGTCTCGTCAGAAATCAAGTCATGGTGGTGTCTGTGAGACCGACAGCACAGGACGAACAGATTCACGGAACCTGTTCGTAGCGAGCGAACAAAAAGGAATAAATATCAAGCGGCGAGTCGATTATAGGAAGTGAAAGGGAATCCTTTAGCTGACTTGTTTGTAGCCACTCTTTCTCCATTCGCTTTGTTTCCAGTCGTTCTGGTAGTTGAGCATTTCGGTGCGCTGGTCGGCAAATTTGGTGTCGTCCAGGGCTTGTGCGAGGCGGCCCTGGCGGCGTTGGCGAATACACCACCATAAGAAAGCACCGATGAGGGCTGCACCGGCAACACCGGCTCCGGCGTAGACACCGATGTGGGCTCCTTCGCCAAGGTCGTCCCATTTCTCGGCTAGTGTCTCTTTGGGCTTCTTGTTGAGTTCGGTGACGGTGGTAGAGTTACCCCTAAGATATAGTTAGTTCTAGTTAGAGAGGGCTGCGATGTATGGAGTACTCACTGGACCACTTCGATACTTTGCCAATCACCCGAGTGGTTGCCGTACTTATACTCTTTGCCAGAATGAAAATCTGTAACCCGAACGCGCTGGACGGTCATGGTGAAAGGGCCATCGTCCCAATCGACCAGACCACCACCCCATTCGATCGTACCCAAGGACTCACTTTCCTCACCGGAGGGCCAAATGCCAATCTTGACTTGACAAGGAGTCTGTGGGTAGTTCTTTCCCCCAAGTGTCAGGGCCTCGGAGTAGTTGACTGTACGAATCAGGACTTCATCCAGCCACCATTCCAGTCTTTCATGATCCCAATAGGTGGTGTAGTTATGGAACTCGGTATCAGCGTTCGACATAGCAACATTAGTACCGCGGTCATATCCAGTGGTGTTGCCCTTGCCGAAGAAGTCGGTCTGCACGAGTGATGTATTATATCCGACCCATTCCCAGTCGATTTCGTCGAGGTCGTCAGATTCGAGGACCACACTGCTAATAATACCCGCACCCTTGGCCATCTTGACCCATGATTCAACGACGCCGAAGAAAATATAAAAGTTGGACGTTAGTAGCAGAGACGATCCATTGGTATCGAGGGTGAATTCGGCTCCTTCGTCGGTATACTTGAGCGCGCCATTACTCATGTTCCAGATAGTGGAGTCGAGCGTCTCGTTAAACCACCATGTGTGCTCGGTGCCGAGAGCAGCGTCGGCAGGACAGGTAGTATTGAGCGGATCACAGGTAGTGGATGTCTGGGCAGCTGCAAAACCCGCTAGGGCCGCCACCGCGGCGAGAGCGAATGTGTTTCTCATCGTGAAGGGAAGTTCCAGTCTCTGCCTCTCTCTTTGAACCAATAGCAGATATCGGGCTAAACAGGTAATTCCACGGAAAACAGATAGAAACAATGAATGGACGAGATCAATATCTCTGGAACCCTATCGCCAAAGGAATGGATGTGCGGTATACGCGCACGAAATGATCGTAGGTGGAAGAAACCAGTAGCCAAGAGGATTAAGAGAGAAGCATTGGAAGGAAATGGGGGGAAACACGCCAAATGTGGGTTCGTCGCATTACGGCTAGCGCTGGGGCAAAATGTGAAAAGCAATTAAATTTGTTCATTTGTGCTTTCACAGTAAGGGGAAGGAACTGCAAGATTATGTCGAAGCTAAACCGCACCAGGTTTACTCCCAGCGGCCCCGTGCCTGAAGCTAAACTCAAATAAGCGATTCTAAGCTTGTTTAGGCTGCGAGTCACCGCCACCCATACATTCTGCATCTTCATTGGTCAATCTCACCCGATAAGACCAGGATCCACGGTTGAATGCAGAATCAGGAGACACGGTCCTCTGATTTGCTTGACTTGGCAAATCACTGCCCTATACAAGCAGCCCAAGCTATACCAAGCATCTCGTATCTCGTAATCTTGGACGGTTAGTGTACTGATCGGCAAATGTCAAAGGAACAAAAAAGTAAGCTATTCCAGGTCTAGAACCCACACACGTACTCTTTCCCCTTTTACTCTGTATGGAGTTCTAAGACATCAGTTAGGCAGCAAACATGAAAACTTTTCCCGCTGGCCCCTATACAAGTCTATTTTGAGATTCGAACGTACGGAGTACCGAGCTCGTTTTCTCCCTCACGAACCGAATCATCCGGACGGGCTCCGCTTTTCAAATCCACCATTACCACCGTCAACAAGCTAAGTCGACCCTGTGGAGACCCTTTCATGTCCGCTCAGACCTAATTTGGTCCGAAATGACCGATTCCCACAAGCGAGCTGGGGCGGCTCGAAAAGGAGGGCCACTCCTGCGCCGTCATTCGTCAATTCCAGATAGGACGACCTGGGCGAAGCTTTGAGGCGTCGCGCCGGCCCTTGGGCGTTACGTGGACATCTCACTAGTGTCAGTTTTGGCTGAAATCAAGATTGGACAGATCGGTTGGTTGGCTACCGGAAGTTGGTTCAACCCCTGATCCGAAGTTCATCCATGTGTTTTTTTTGCTTTCAGGGCAAATGAGGGTCTGAAGGGATTACGGCCCCGAGACCCCGAGATGCCGGACTTTTGTTATGTCAGCTTTTACTTTTGCGGAGACCAGTCCATTCTCAGCAATTCAAGCCGAAATCACGCCCCAAAAATGAAACCTGGATCTGATTTGATATCATTTGCTTTAATGATTTTCATATATTTCATGAGTCATGTAATTGGGGCATATAGTCTTAAATCGTGCATGTCGTGCATCTCGTATCCGTTCATATTACCTTCCCGTCACCCTTTTCCCTTCCCCATGAACCTGTATCCATGAATAGACATTACCCCCCTGTGCCCCACCTATAATATTGATCCAATTTCCCGATCCGAATTGGTCACTTGATCAGCTCAGATACACCTTAGCTGGTCGTCGGACATCATCGCGATATCGTCGTGTACTGCGTGAAGTCCTGGGTTTCTCAATCACATCAACATAGGACCCTGTGCTCCTTCTCCGGCGACCCCGAGTACGAGTGATGGGGGGACGATAGCCGACGTCTGGTTCGCCGCCGCTCCACACTCCAGGCATGCGGCAAAGTCGCCACAGCCACAACAGGAGTAGGGTTCCGGCTATGGTTCCAATCACGATACCGGCAATGCCACCGGCGGAAATTGTACTTGGGCATCCATCGTTCTCGGATGCTCGTGCTGCGATTTTGAAATCAATCGGGGCCTGCGAACAATTATCAGTTATCCATCCGTGTTTTGCAGCAGAGCCGTGGTACTGGGATTTCGGATCCGTTCTTTGGCGTCCCATGGATTTGCTATGCACTGACCATTTTGAAAGTTGACACTTCTTCAGGTGGACACTAATTTATTTTTATTTTCGTCAAGCTTCAAAGGACATAAGGCTGGATGATCGTATAGTATGCGGTGGGTCTGCAAAAGATCGCCAAGCTCAACGAAATGCCAGATGTCAATGATACACCGACCGAAAAGAAGGAACTAAAAAAAAATCCAACAAACTCAAGACAAATGCGAGACAAACCGTATCTCTTATAAATACCTCATCGCGGATCACTCATCCTCACTTCCAACCTCCTCCTTTCATCCCGCTCTGACGTCAAGAAAGCGTCGGCCTTGGCGGCCTGGAAGAGCAGCGATCTACCTCACCAAGGGTACAAACCTGGAACCTTGTCGCAGCGACTCATTTCTACCAACGGCTATTGGCCATCAACTCAAAGACAAACTCAATGCTCCCAATCCTGTTTCCTGACTCCAAATTAACTCTGAGAAACCTGCGCTGGTCAGTTCCCGGGGAACCGGTACATGCCAAAACTTACGATTCATGCATGTGATGCGGGTTATCTATCGAATGCGGGGCAGGTAAACCCATGCTTCAGGATCAACAATGACGCACGTCACACAATGAATCCATTGTGATAAGCTGTTTCTGTGCATGCCCCACCATGTGCACGCCCTTCTAACATTCGACCGAGGATACAGGGTTTGATTTATTTCAATTCCACATGTCCAGGCGAGGGTGGTACGTCTCCACTCTCCCACGTCTTCGCATCCTTGCCTAGCTCAAACTCGATTCTTCCGCCATTGGTCATGATGTCTTCGTGCTCGAACCAGTTCTTTGTCCATTTCTTCCCGTTGATTTTCACGCTCTGCACGTAGAATCCGTCATCCAGCCCGGTCGCGGAGATGCGGAGCGTTTTGTTCCCGTTAATTGTCATGTTCAAATCGGGGAACCACGGTGACGAGAGTAGGTATACGGGCTGCGTGACAATGGGGTAGATACCCAGCATTTGCCATAGGAGCCAGGAATTCATGGCTCCAGCGTCGCTGTTGCCGGGTATGCCATAGGCGGCGTCTTTGAAGCTGTCATTGGTTTAGTGGTGAGTCGCTGTGCTGTAACTTGTTTGCGGACTTACTATTCGTCAGCGAGGCTGCGTGACTGTGCAACACTCTTGTGTTGCTTGTTGATGTAGTTGTACAGGTAGGGTGTAGCGAAATCTGGCTCGTTTCTTTCGATTGGTTAGTGGATATAAGAAAATAAACACAACTCAACGTACCCAATGTTCATCAACGTCGTAATACCAGCTCCATTGTCACCAAGATCTTGAATCGCCATGTTTGGTTTAAACTGGACAACATTGTTAGTTTCAACCACAACAACCCGCATGCATCTTACCATCATATCAAGCCGTGAATCAAATGTGTTGGATCCTCCCATAAACTTAATCAACGTCTCAACATCATGAGGAATAACAAACGAATATTCTAAAAGCCATCATCAGTTTCACTTCATCCAAACTCCACAGGCTGGAATACATACCCCACGGAACAGCCTCATAGGTATACGAAGACCATTCACACCCACCACACAACCTCGGATCATACCCCGAACTATTGAAAGCCCCATCCGAAAACTTCGGCGCCAAAAACCCCGTAAAGTTCAAACTCTCTACACTCTCATCCCAAATATTCTGCCACCCCGCCGACCGATTCAAATACTTCTGCACATCACCCGGCATCTCCCCCTTAGCAACCTGACTAAGCGCAAAATCATTCAAGCTATACTCCACAGTCCGCGAGATGCTGCGCGTGTTACGGTCCTCGGATACGTAACCGAGCTCTTTCCAGTCGTCTAATGCACCACGACCTTCTTTCGTACTTGCGGTGAAATCTGTAGGGTCGAATGTGTTGTATGGTGTTACTTCTGCGTCTTTGAGCATTGCCGCGTAGCCGTCTGTCCAGTTTATTGAGCCGCGGAGACCTTTTACGTAGGCGTCTGCTAGGACGTTGTCGGCATCTGAGCCGCCTTGCACGAGGCCGTTCCAGTTTCCGGAGCGGCCGTCCGGCATATAGCCTTGATGTCTGTGTAGATTATGAGCTAAACTTGATTGGGGATTGATTTTTGGGTGGGCGGGGTTGATATTCTTACCTCCAGATGTCGATTAGAGCTCGAATCATGGACTCGTAGTACTCTGGTTGGAAAATGTGGTAGAAGCTGACCGTGCAGCGGAAGATATCCCCTATAACAATTAGTATCACCCATATACATCAGGCAAGAAGCTTCTGTCACATACACATGGTGTAAAAGTCATCCCAGAACGGCTCATCAGAATCCCATAAGGGATTCTCGCCGGAACGGTCAGATGGCATCAGGTGCATGAAGTACAGAGAGCTATACAGCAGCCTGACGTGTGTCATGTTCGCTGAATCATCCAACGGAACTTGGATCTTGTTAAAGACATCCTTGTTCCACTCTTTCACAGCATCAGCTACAGTATCATTCAATGTCCACGATGGGATCTCTTTTTCAATGTAGAAGCGGGCTCTTGCGGTAGAGATTGAGGAAATACCCACGCGCGAGACAACGCGTGAAGCTGATCCGGACTTCCAGGTCATCAATGCACCGACGCGGTTAGTCATTGGTCCCGAGTTGGCTTTTTTGGTCTGGTTTCCGTATATTGGTTGGCTAATTCCGCCATTCGCCAAGTTTTGATACCTGGGAATCGGGTCTGTGTTTACACCCGAAAATATGCGCGCCTGGTCTGGGGACTCAGAGAATTCCCCATAAAAAAAGACTGTAAATGGGGCACCTGTTGTCTGTTAGTATTTACCTCTTAATATTGGTTTGGTGGCTTGCCGTTGTTCCATCCGCCGACGTAGGTTCCATATCCACTATATGATTTTCCGTCATCTTCGATTTCAATCTCTCCACCAACATAAAACTGGCTTCCAGAGTCACCTGGAGATCCAGGTAGATACTGAAAGTATTAGCTGGGTCCCAAGCTAAGCCAATCTCAAGTGTGACCTACATGAGATACATCAACAAGGACATGCTTCTCCCCATCGGGGAACGAATACTGCATAATCCCCGCATGACGTGAAGCAGATAATTCAACAGTCACGCCACTTTCCAGTCGAGTCTTATAGTATCCCACACTCGCTTCATCATCTCCAACCTAGGTGTTCAACATGTCAGTCCAACTGATCCAAGATTAAACAAACTAACTTTCTCTAAATACTCACCCTCGGCTGACTATAAGTCTGATTATCAAGAATATTGACCGGCGCCTCAACCGAAGTCAACGGCATCTGAGCAATCAGTCCATACTTTGGCGCACCCCCAGTCCCACTCTCATGCATCATACTAATACCCGTAACGTTTCCATCGGGCGTCCATCCACCATTCAAAATAGCCGTAGTCCAATTCGCTGCCGTCGAGTCTATGCCCACCTTCGCAACACCGAACGGCCGCGCACCGCCCACGAAAATGTCGCCTCCACCGGCCCCTGTTCCATCTGGACCTTCGGAGCCGATGAATACATTCACGTATTGTGAGGGGTCGACCGCGGCTTTTGCAGTGCTGATTAGGAGGACCAAGCCCAACGAGGGGGCCAATCTGTGATTCCACCGCATTTATGGCAGTGAGTGAAGAGTGCGACGAGCTTGAAGCTTGAAGATTGGATTTATTATGGGATCGTACGCTGCAAGGAGTGTCCAGATAAAACAAGATGTGCACTGCGCCTCCTCAATTATTATGCATTCCCCGGCAGGAGAGAACCCCGATTCGATCCCTTCGGTGTAACGTCCATTTTTGCTTGAGTACCTTTCTCTCTCCGTGCATTGGAGATGCGGATTGGCAGGATCATGTTGTTCTTCGTTAGTTCCATTACTTTACCCCGCATCCTGCATCGCAGGAGCGGCATATATTGGAGTCGGAAATCCGTGCTCCGTGGGGTTTGAGTACCATGGCATATATGATCGGCAAACAAAATGTAACATAGCGTACCTTTGGAGCTAAGGATGAATTTTTGGAAACTGAGAAATGGGACTGGTTGAAGCTTATTCGGTGATCTGTCCGGGGAGTATAGTTTGGGGTAGATTCCTCGGGCTTTTATTACCCTTTTACCCGCTCAAGGATACGGAATCCAGGCTCTAGTCTATGGATAGATAAATCTCCAAATTTGTATTCTGATCAATCCAATGAATACTTAGGCTTTGTACGTATTTTCTTCTTGAGGTTGGTTCACGACTCTCACGACATCCACGATCCCAAGCACTTGGAACCTTGGAACCTTCTCAATCCGGGTTCAACCTTGGAACTACTAGGGGGCGGGTATTTACATTGCAGATCGAGATGCACGTCCCCCCCTCAGCGGCAGTGTAATGTTAATAATGGGACACCAGTTTCCTGATAGATACCCCACGTTACAGCTCTGTGGGTCATTCTAGCCGGCCGTTGCGCAATGGATCAGTGCTTTGCTTTGGCTACTATATATACGCTGCGCCGTGTAGGCTGGCCCCGAATGTCGAGTTTCGAGTTTAACGAGATTTGTTGTCCCAAATCGTATGAACCATTTGACAAAACATCTCGGTAGCAACATGAAGGATACCGTATTGGCTATCCTAATGGCCGCTGGCTGTGCCCAGGCGGATCCCCTGTTCGTGCCATTCTATGGAACGAGTGCTAATGGGTTCAACGCACCACCCCAGGGATGGAATTCTTTTGGTCTGCAGGCCCTAGGAAACGATTATTTTACGCTCAATCAAGCCAATGTCCAAAAACAATGCGATCTGCTCAATGTCACTGCAGGATATACCCTCTGCAGCATTGATTCGGGGTGGTCTGGCAATGGAGGAGATCCGTTCGGTCGCCTGGTCCCAGATCCGTCAGTCTTTCCCAATTTGACCGCGTTGGCAGACCATCTACACTCGCAGGGAAAGCTGCTAGGGGTTTACATCTTACCGGGAGCGCTTTCAGCCGATGCAAATGTCACGGTCGAGGGCACGGATATCAAATTAGGCTCTTTGTTTGATCTATCTCAACCAAGTTACAACCTCCGGCAGACTTTTGATTTCAGCCTGGATGGCGTCCAACAGTGGCATGACTCTGTCATTAATAACTTCGCAGCTATGTATGTTGATCTGCTCCGTCGGCGCGGAAGGAAACAGGGCCGGAATTGGGATGTTGTCTAGAGACTGACTTCAAACACAGGGGAATCGACATGATCAAGATCGACTATATGACGCCAGGGAGCCCCGACGCCGGCGAAACCCTACCCACAAACAATTCCCTGGCAGCAGTAGCATATCACAAGGCCATCCAACAATCCGGTCGGCAGGTGCGCCTTGATCTCTCCTGGAAACTAGACAGAGACGTGGGGGACTGGTATCTCTGGCGCGGCAACGCCGACTCGCTGCGTCTGGATCAAGATATCAACAATTCCGGCCAATCTACATTGGTGTCCTTTGCCACAGTCCAGCGTGCAGTTGAACAGTACCGCATTTTTATCAACCAGCAGGTAGAGGACTCAACCCGGCAAACGATCCCGATCATGATACGGCCGGATATGGATAACATGTACACGGGAAATGCTCAGAGCCTGACAGGACTGTCAGACGTAGAGCGATACTCCGTAGCCATCCACTGGATTGGCGCAGGTGCTAACCTGATTACGGGTGCCGACCTCACGGCAATTGACTCCTTAGGTCAGACACTCCTGTATGATCCTGAGGTGCTCTCGGTGGCCGAATTCACCACCAATTACCCAATGCAACCGAAAAACCCGTTCAATACGACGCAACCGGGCTCGCAGGCGTCGGAGCAGCTGCAGGCTTGGATTGCTGGTCCCGACTCGCAGAATCAAAACGCGGTGGTGGTCCTGACCAATTATGGACCGGATCAGGGCCAAGGAGGGTTTGGACTCAATCTTCAAGGAGTGCAACTGGTGAACATCTCCTTGTCGCTGCTGGGCATTGCCGATGGGCAGCTAAATGGCGCGCCAGGGTGGAGTGTTCGACGGGTCTTGGGCGGAGGCGGCTCCGGCGGACCAGACCACTCCAGTCTGGGCGTGGCCAACTCGTATATGGCGTCAAATCTGGGACCCGGAGAGAGTGCACTGTACTATTTGACGGCTGTTCAGTGAGGCGCAGCGATGCCATTTAGGGGCGAGCATGACTAATACAAAGTAAAGTAACGTATTTCACCAGCGAGCCGGACGCCCGGTCGGCCCGGACGCCCCATCAACTTCTGATAATTCAAACCAGCACAATTCACCCGAAATAACGTAATATTGAATATCTAAGCTATTTAATCAAATTTGGACAACGCGTTCTTGTATGACCCTGAATATTACACTCTGAGCATCTTGGTGGCGCCCTGGATCGTCGTTCTTGTGCTTCTGGTTGACCGGTTGGCTGGTCGGATGGAGCTTCAATTTGACCATTTCCATCATTTTGAGCTAGTTCTCGAAGCTCAGCGACAGATATGCCCTCTGGAGCTGATATCCGGAGCTTAGAACGTGCTTTTTTTGACTCTGATTTCTTAACTCCATCACGTAAAAGCTTGACTTCTTGAGTTATAAGAGCATGATTCTGCATGTGGATTTGACACGATTTAAGCACCCGATCTATATGGGAAAGCAGCGGGCTTGGTGGGCTCTTAGAGCGCTTTTTTAAGAGCTTTTTGATCGAAATTTCATGCTTCTGGAGCTGCTTATAATTTGATGGCGTCTGATATGTGCTGCTTTGGCTTCCTCGAGATGGAGGTGGTGTGGGTGTCCGGAGCTGGATATTGAGCTTTGATATAACTCGATTTGGGTCATATGGGACTAAGCCAGTTGCTGAGAAGCTATTTTTGATCGTTTCTGCTTTAAAAGCTTGGATTCGAGCCTCCGGAAAAGCGTCTAAAAAGTCTAACTTATCGATATGGTTCCGACCTTGCCGCATCACGTCCTCGACGCACTTTCCGTACGCACGCTTTAAGACGGCAAAACAACCCACATCTAGAGGTTGTAAAAGATGTGATGAGTGCGGTGGCATGCAGATCGGAATTATATGATTCTGAGAGCAAATTTCGTCGAATTTTGGAGTTAGATGGCTTCCATGACCATCAAGAACTAGAAGTCGATATATCCCCTTTGACCTCGAGGAAGTTGATGGAATAAAGACCTTTTCAAGCCAGCGAAGTCCGATCTCGTCCGAGGTCCATCCATTCGGACTAACCTGGAATTGCCAGTCGCCCGGAAGCTTCAACTCTTCAGCCCAGCCTTTCGTATATAATTTTGCCTTGAAGATGATCATCGGAGGAAGGCTATATCCAGACGCGCCCGTACACTCGATCACGGTTACCCATTCACGATTTCCAGGCTGTAAAAGAGAGCGCCGACCATAATATTCTGCTCTTGTAACGACTTTTGCGGTCGCTGTCAAGCCCATCGCGAAGCCTGTCTCATCAAAGTTATAGATATCATCTTGCTGGATACCATACTTAAGCATCATCTTTTGAACCAGGTTAAACCATTCTATAATGATTTTAGGGTCCTCGCACTTTGCCCGCTTATAATTATAGCGTCTTGAGAACCTTGTATCGAGTTCTGGGTGTCGTTTAACATATTTCGTAACCCAATTTTTGCCGACGGTTTGAATCGGGGTCGTTCCGCGTGCAGAAAGCAAGAGATTAGCCATTTCTTGCACCATAGAAGGACGTGGTGCTGCTCCACGTTGGTCCATAGATAGAACCCATATCTTAAGCGAATTCTCCTCGATTTCAGTCAATTTGAACGAATTTGCGCGTGATTCGACGCGGTTATGGACTCCGTGTATCCGGTCATGGAGCGTTGATTTGGGTATATCGTATATGCGTGCTGCTTCACTAATTGACAATTTTTCCTGCTTTTTCCAAGCCTGGATAGCAAGCAAGATACGACCTTCTTGAAGCATCAATTTTTGACGATTTTGAGAGCGATCTGGTGGCATGGTGGGTGGTTGAAGAAGAACGGACTAATTAATTGACGCGTTTTGGTTGGGGCGTCCGGGCCGACCGGGCGTCCGGCTCGCTGGTGAAATACGTTAACTGTAATGTGGGGGCCAGAATGCTGTATGGTAACATTATCCTTGACATATCCTTTCCCGATCTTTAAAATATTATATGCATATGTCTACCTTGTTTTCAATAGGACATGGAATCTGGCACAATTTTGATCGACACACAACGGCCGCATTGAAGATTGGCCGGTTATGCCGCCGGAGAAGATGGTGGTTGGATTGAAGAATGTGAATCCTTGTACCGGGGATCCGAGTTTG
The DNA here is from genome assembly GCA_030710325.1 of Penicillium sp. 91 TS-2023. Lineage (NCBI taxonomy): Eukaryota > Fungi > Ascomycota > Eurotiomycetes > Eurotiales > Aspergillaceae > Penicillium > Penicillium sp. 91 TS-2023. The sequence goes on from JARWGP010000011.1 coordinate 1,418,944, forward strand.
GATGTTGCTGTTTCTACTCAGAAGAGGAACCGAAGTGTTTTGGTTGAAGGTCCTCGGATTCGAGGGTATGAAGTTAGTGTGACCTTTCAGTTGAAGAATTCATATACTATAGGATTCTACAAAGTTTGAGGATGGATTTGAAACGAGTGACTAGATTAAATTTGAAGGCTGCAAATATCCAAGAACACTCAATGACCCTGCTATGTTGAATTGTTGGGGCAACCGTGAGGGAACTAAAGATACGAAACAATAAAACGTATCAAGCCAAGCCAATAAATCAGCGGATGATGTGTTGAATATGTCCTAGTAAAAACAAACAAATCAATATAAAAACCAAAAACAACTGCATACAGTATACCAGCCATTGATATTTGGCTAGCGCGGAGATCTGGGGGGCCTTCTGCGATAGGAAGCCTGGGTACCAAGGGGCTTTCTGTCGCAAAAGGTCTGGAGAGATCTCCGTGCTAGACATATGCCAATGACTGGCGCCCATAGGAGTATTCATATACTATTCCAACTATAATAACCACCAGATGCCATCATAAAGAGGCTTTCCAGACCTTCTCTGGTACCATGTGTCCCTCTCGTCAGGGTCTGAAAAGCCTCTTTACCAGGGCATCTGCCAGCAACTATCGCAGTTCTTCCTGCGCCTCGGTGCTTCATTGCTGGAGAAGCGATTTCAGAAGAAATGAATGCCGCGGCTGTTAAGGTGTGGGAGGAATATGTGGAAGAGATCAAACCTGAAAATCCCATGCTAGTCAATGTACGATTCTTTGCCTGTTTAGCGGCCAGATTGTTAACAATGTCTAGCTCCGAGCACACCTAGATGGGAAGTCTGCCGAAGGAATCGCCCAGATTCCGAAAGAAGAACTGATTTTGGATTTGATCCAAAATAAGTTGCCAAAGCATTTTTTCGGTTAGGATTGAAAAGCTCCATTCTAGTTATGCAGACGGAGAATTCTAGCGTAGTAGACTCTGTCGCCATTTGAAGAATTGTTTTGTTCTTGCTCAAATATCAATTCTCTTCTCCTTTCTTGCTTTTATGGCTATGTATTTGAAAAGCACTTACCCAACCTCATCCACTTTCGCCAATCTAAAAGGCCATGTGTTTCAAGCAATCGGTATCGGAGGCGAGCGGAAAACCTGAGGCCGTAGCACTCCCAAGTAAGTCGAGCAGACTAAATTTGAAATTGCGTCCTAGTAGTTATCTTCATACTTATATAGGTACATGAACAGACCGGTTCAATTCGTATCATTCAGCCGAGCATTGTGAAAGGCCATTTGGTAGACATCGCGTTCCCAAGAAGTTTGGATGTCACTAATCAACGTACCAGACTACTCAGACAACAAATATTCCATTTAATGAGCTCCCGGTGCTCGAGATTGGTTCCTTGACAGAATGGACGAAAGGCCTGGGTTTTGTGATCTCTCATGCAATTGCCTTCATCGCCAGCAATGTGGAAATTGACCATTACAACCACGACACGGTAGTATTCGAAATCAGATTCACCCCTACACTCTTAGAGTCTCAGCCCCCAAACAAACCAAAATATCGGCGCCATTATCAAGAAAGGTTACAAAAATGTGGGCTTTGCCAATCTGATTCGCCTTGCGTGTTCATAAACTAAATTCTGCGATAACCGCCACAGCCTAGGAACGAATCTTTCAAAATCCAAGCTCTGCATGGGAAGGTATTAATAATTCCGAACCGATTGGTTGACGAGTTCAAGTCGTTGCCGGAGGGCCAGATGTATGACGATGTGCGTGTCCTGGATTATTAATCAGCTGAGCTTACTAATGCAACCATCCCATGCATAGTTATAAGGGATGCGCCCAGTTAACTAATTGTCTTCGGTCCCGGAAACCCAGCCTTCTCTTTTCTATCTTTCAGACTTTGAATCGTTCAGGAGACTTAGCAATAATAAGCAAAAAAGAAAGAATCCGAAAATGCCACCACCACCATTCCCCCCCGTAGGATATTTCGAAGACATCGTCCGGCGAGTCCGCATGCTCTTCAACGGACAATATGTGGTTGATTCCCCGAAGCCTAAACTTGTGTAAGTGATCTATTATTTTCGTGCGATCATTCTATACACACCAAATGGAAATGAAGAATATGGAAGTTAAGGCAAACAACTTATCAAACACCCAGGTGGGAACACCCCTACTACCCTGTCTACTACTTTCCCCGCTCCGACATTAGCAGCAAGTACCTGGCCAACGAAAGCGTCAACTCCAACGGGCATGCAGTCTACGACCTAGTTGTCAATGATCGAATATCGTCATCCGCAGTAACCGTCATTCAGTCCGGCCCGTTGAAAGACTACGTCACAATCGGAACCAACAAAGCTGACGCATGGTTTGAAGAGGACGAGCGGGTCTACGGCCATCCCAAGGATCCATACAAAAGAATCCAAATTCTGCAATCCTCGAAGCATGTCCGCATTGAGATTGATGGCATTGAAGTTGCTAACACGGTGCATCCGAAGCTCTTGTACGAGACAGGTCTGCCTATTAGAACCTATATACCGCATACAGACGTTAGGCTGGATTTGTTGAAGGATGACCTCGACCTGAGTACTACTTGTCCGTATAAGGTTGGTAGTTCTATCTTTGTCCTCTTCTTATGAACTGAAACCGGTGTTGATTCGGAGTATAGGGAGACGCGAACTATTATGTTGTCGAACTCCCTGATGGACAGAAGAAACACGGTCTTGCATGGTGGTACAAAACACCGACGGCAGAGAGCGCAGATATCAAGGGATATATCGCCTTTTACGATGATAAAGTCGATGTCTGGGTAGATGGAGTAAAGCAGGAATCACCTACCAATCTCAAAGGATAGTCTAAGGATTATTGTGTTCAATGTGTCGGCTTTTCTGTGTGGGCTTTTTACGGTCATCTTGTCATTCTTCATTTACTTTCTTATGTCATCCTACGTTCCTGTACTTAAGACAGATCGCTCGTTACCTTTGTAGGAATCAGAGTCAATTTCCCCATTGAGTAGTGCCCTACAGTAAATGCTCTGCTACTCCAATGTCTGACAACGACGTGGAGGGAACGTTGATGGACGACACGTCCGGAGATGACATCTATCAGCCAGGTGAGATTGCCAGCCGGTTATTCTTCACGGATGCGGACGCCGAGAAGACCGACCCGGAGTCGGCGATCGCCGCAGTGCTGCAAGGGGACTGGGAGCATCTAGAGCCCGAGGTGGCGGCGCCTCTGGCCGACGAGTCGACCGGGGTGTACGACCGCTTCCTAGCACTGTCCACGCTGGCTCGATGGGCCTCACAACCGGTTACGAGGCTATCCGCGCGGCGGCCGCCAACCCCGATGCGTAGCCGTCTGCTACACGCAAAATCACAATGTAAATTGAAGTGCTGAATTTTGGCCACATCGATGGCTTCGTGGAAATTGCAATTACTAGACTTCTAGGTGCTTCAACGATGGTCGGTTATTGTTCACCACAACCGCCCTTTCGTGAGGTCGGTGACTCGGTGTTAATCGACAAATTCTATGTGGGTCTCAGTGGGTCGCTTGGTGGGTCCACCAGGTCAACGAACCCAACTCTCCTTAACCGCGTTGCCTCAACGGCTGAGGCCGCGATCAATGTCATTTTTGAGGGCACGTTCACAGAGCAGGATTTAATCATCAAGACTAGGATTATCCGCGCATATCTGAGCTGTGTCCCAACATGAGTTCTATTCTAGTAACATCAAAGGGCGGTGAAGGGTGGTGAGGGTGGTGAGTGATCTTGCCTATTCAACAATTGCCGTTGTTACATGCTTTTAAGGATTACATTACTTGATTGAGGGTCTAATAGTGTTTGCAGTGGGCTGATCGCCGGCGACTGGCAGACTGCTGGTCTCTTGAAGCAGTCCGTTGAAAACGTATCTGCTACACCCACAGGTGGAAATTTCGTGTACAACGCGATAATTCTTATTGACCCACTCGCGAGATTTCAGTGCAGATCAACTCGTTGAATGTCATCTTTACTAAGGATGGGTTGGGGTTATCATTTCCCCACGCTCCTTCAATTGAGCGCCTAACAGGTAAGTATCCGGCAATACTAAAGCATGACGCTTGCTGATATATCTAAGATTATCGATTTCCGATTCCTGCAACCACGGTTAGGAATAACGAGCCTGCTTAATGAGATAGCATACGGTTAGAAAGCATACGAGAAAGAATTAATTTGACCTGCAAGCTCCGGTATCTCAAGCCTTCGGTGATAACATTATGTCGGATAATTAATTGGTCGGGTTACTTCCACTCCCCTTTCGACAAACAGACGCGGGGTGATCGGTCGCCAACATGAAGGCCACCACAGAACCAGTTCTAGTCGCCCTCCTAGCTGCAAAGGCCGTACGTAATGCCGCGAAGTGACTATGTTGAGCAATTAAGACTAAATGTGATCCAACAGGTCCCCGACTTTAAGTGGAAGTAGTATCCATTGAAGGTGAAGAAGAAATACTGCTATTGTCTATTGCAATAAGATATACAGGCTTGAATATCTTAAATCACAAGGTCCATCTGTAAAAGGGGTTTATGGTATATAAACAGAGCACGCGAAGAAGGCACGCTAAATCGCGAGTGGATTCATTGGGACTTCAGCCAATCATCTCACGTGGCCTAAATTTTGGCAGACTTTCGAATATTTTCGAATATTCAATTTTCGATACGAATAATGACGTCGTAAATATTTTCGAATACGAATAAGGAAAATCCTTATTCAATTCCACCCCTAGTTAGAAGATCTGAATCGATGACGTGATGCGGTGCGTGACCAATTTCGGCTATCCATCTAGCGCCCCGCCGCAAGTGGAACAGAGAGACATTGATTCTGGACGTGGTGTTTGCCAATATGCATTTGCCATCAACGTTACTACAGCGTCATGTGGGGGATACATCTATTGATCATAGCGTGCAGACCTGGAACTACGTGTGCCAGTCATTGTGCATTTTTGGAATGTCTGTCTCCTTTGTTCTCCGTCTATATACCCGGCTTTTCATTCTCAGTGGTTTTGGGAAAGAGGACTGGACATGCTCAATAGCATGGTTCCTTGCTGTCTGTTACTCTGTAATTGCTCTCGTCATGGGGCATTATGGAGGAGGTTTGCATTACTCCGATGTCCCTATTGAGCATCGCGCTCCTTTTGAGAAGACTGTCTACGTGACTATGGTCATGTATGGTCCAACAGCATACCTAACCAAGGTGTGCCTCTTATGGATCATAACTCGTGTCTTCAATCCCGTCCGCAAAGCCGTTATTTTTATCTATGCCTTTATGGGCATCATGCTTGCCTATTACCTCCCAGTTCTCATCGTGAAGATCAGAATCTGCAGTCCGATTGCTAAATTCTGGGACGAGGATATTGACGGCACATGTCTAGACGAGACATCAATTATCCTTTCCGACGCTGTTGTCAGCGTGGCCAGCGATTTGATCATTCTTGTTCTCCCATTGCCATTGACACTGAATTTACAAATGTCACCGAAGAAAAGGATGAGGGTTGCGGCTATCCTAGGTGCAGGTGGATTTGCTGTTGTGGCTAGTATCACCCGTCTGGCGCTTATTGTCGTTACCGGACAGTCAAAGGATATTACCCTTGCTTTCATGAGAATCAATATGCTGGGCAACGCCGAAGTCTCCATCGGAGTTATCTGCACATGTCTTCCTGCCCTCTCAGCCCTAGTCAGACGCATCCACCACGAACACTCGAGCAATAAATCATCTCACACATCCGAACACAGGACTGGTTCAATGAAAAACCAGACCAGAACTGACCGGAGTAGGAAGCAGGAGAGCATGCTGGACGCAGAGCCCGACGAGGATGTCCTGATGTACAACGCACAGGGGAACCCGAGAATCGAAACAACCATCCACGGCAACACTGATCTACCGGGAGTTTCGGGGGGCTTGCCGTTCGATGGCATAGGGATTACAAGGACAGTGGATGTTTCAACGTCCGTGGAGGCACGATAAAATCAGAGTAGCAACGTAAGCCCAAAATGGGCTGTTGATAAATTAGGATATTGGGTTTTTTTTCGTTTTGCGTGTACATAACGTTTTCTCAAACATTCATTAAGGCTTGTTTGAAAGTATAATACGATTTCCAAAAAAGCAAGGGCAAAATTATAGTTATGGATCACGACGTGGTGGCGACAGTGTTGAGAAAAATGAGGTTATACTGAGAAGCAGTGGCATGCAAGGGTCAAGAAGCGAATGTATTGCTGGAGATAGAGAACTCTCACCACTCCCACTCACCGTCTAACAGTTGAAGCAATGTGCTCTGTGCCGATTATCATGGGCCTTTCTTGGAATCCAGTCTCAAATAGCTTAGGTACATAGCCGGGATGTCGGAGATAACCCTGCATTTTCATAGTGAAAGCAACGCGACTAGGAAATATATGAAATTAATACTACACAGACAACGGTTCTGCATTTGCTGTAATGAGAACAACAGACATGCTCTTGTACCGACGTGGGTAGGTTATGGTCGATCTTTTCTCGTTCTATATTCTAAGCTGTGTTGTCAATTTGGTCCTATCGTCCACACATGGGGGTTGGTTGTGTTGACCTGTGGGTCCCGTCTGGACGGTGGACCCGGATCTACTTACACCAGCGCATGAAGAGACATCGGCCGTGGAGTTAGACTGTGCGGTAAATGCGAACAGTTTGGGCGCGTTTGCCTGTTCAGAGGACAAATCGGAGATCAAGGCATCGATGTCGGTATCTCGGAGACATTGGTTGCCCATGGCCGCGAGCTCCTGTATTCCAACAAGACTAGTATGAGAATCAATACGGTACTTATACCAGAAAACCCGAAGTCTAAGTCCCGCAGCAATTCCGCGACTAGCTTGATGGCAGTGGTTGCATTTGCCACGAAAAGTAGTCTCTATCTACCTAATTGAATGTGAAATTGTGTTTATGAACTCGGACTCGTTTGACTGTTCAAGTTAGTCTATCTTCTGAGATTGGGGTATCGATGGCAGAAGGAGAATAGGATCGTTTATGTCATCGCAATATAGCAAGTGAGCCATTTGTACTTCCTATTCTGTCTTACTTGACTGGTGGCGCGGAACTGAGTCTACATATTGTAGTGGTGGAACCGATGGCATTAGTGCATAATATATCTGAGGTGTCGTATATGCCTGGGGCCATCTGCATTCTTCCTTAGACCAGACAACTATCCAGTTATAACTACATTTTTCGGTTTCCTTGCTTCATGGTACAGCTTCAAAGATACAGCAATACCCACTATCCAGAGCATGTTTACTACAGCTTTCTGGGTGCTTGGGAGTGTCTGTGTGTGTCGCTGTCGCCCATTCTGCATTGCCAGAGAGCCATCGAGCCATCCCCATTTCATATGCACAGCGTGGTGCAAGGTCAGCATCGCCGCCGAACGCACACATATTATTTCTGTGGGCGACAGCGTATTACATATATACAAGATAATAGTGCATCGAATATGTTAGTTTGTGCATTATTAACGTTATTCGTTTATGTACAGGCTCATAGGATCTTGGCTGGCTGTGGTAAACCTCACGGATCTTGGCGAGCAACGTGGCGAGATCTAGAATAGATAAATGAATGATGCGCAGGTATAAAAGCGGGTCGGAGACTTAATGCGGCGGCTGCATTGATTTGAAGCCCGGTGGTCGTAGTTGAAAATCCCAAATTAAAGCTTGCGTTGTCCTGCCGTTGTAGATTCATTTCAATAAATGGGGCTAAATTCCTCATTGAATTTTGTCACAGTTGCATCAAATTCGGAAATTTAATACTCGCGAAAATGCCAGAACGTAGAAACACGCAGTTTAACGATCATTTGGAGAACAATTTAACTTTGGTTGGGGGCGTATAAATTCCTATCTGTCATAGGTGCTGAATTCAGGCGATCGCAAAGGGTTTGCAAACCTGCAGAGTATCCTATACTACCTCAAATTCACATGTGCTATCATTCTGATCATTTTCCTGGTGCACTAAGGGCGTGTAAGAACTTGCGCGTGGTGCTGACCAAAACCTAAAATAGTCGCAAGCTGCAACGTACATCTTGGACGCAGTATGGAACCAGCACAGCACAAATATCGTTATAGATAGCGCACTCCAGAAAAACATCGTCATCAAAAATTCAGTCAGGGAAGCATGCTCATGCTGAAGAACATCGGAGAGACCAAGGGTCTCTCCGTATGAATCGATTGCACGTATGCGGAAGAAGGAGTCAATTTCCTTTCCTAGTGGGATTTTCGTTTCGAAGCCCATACGCTCCACCTGACAAATTTCAACGAACGTCATATTTTCTCGGCTTTCGCCGTCCCATGATTCAAGTTGCCACAAGGCCACCTCAGTGGCGCCATTCCAACTTACATGAACACTGCCGCTTACCACTTTGACATCAGGTTTGGTAGATGGAGTCCCAACCCAGTGATCTTTGAACACTCTGTAGGAGACAATCCGTCCAAAATTGAAATAAACCGACGCACCAAAGTGTACGTCGCATACAACGTCACCATCTGGAGAGAATTCGGTATAGGCAGCACTATGACCCCAGCCTACTAGCACATTCCCTGTGTCCAGCACCTGCACGTTGCCTTGCGAGAAAGTCGCCAGACCCTTTGGATGAGCGAAGCTTTTTAGCAACGTCACCTGGCGCTGTGGAATATCCAGTTCGAGCACGATACCGCGGCTGATTGCAGAAGGGTCGTTACCCCCATGAGCAGCGTTGTCGAGCAAGGTAAGGGTATTGGGACCTTGCCAACGTGCGTCATGCTGCCATGCGAATTTGGCAGAACCCGCGCTTGAGATATCGGAAAATTCGTTTTTTTTCCCTCCCAATGTCCAAAGGACCTCGCCAGTGGACCCACTAATGCAGGTAATAGTGTGGGTATGCCGTGCGGAGACTAGATAGCGACCTTGGCCATCCTTATCCACGCTGTTGATATGAAAATAGTCGAATGCCGAGTTAATGTCAAAGCCGCGACTTTTGATGGATTCATAGCTGCTATTTGGTGGATAATAAGATGATGAGCGCCACTCAAAAATGAGTTCGCCTGTGGCAATATCGATCTCTTGGAAAACCCCATCATAAAGCCAGCCAAGCTCAGGGCCACCAATAGAGGTTAGGTCAGCCGATATGATATGATATATCGTAATCAGGGCAGTATTGCCGACAGTGATATGAAAATCATGTAGGTCGCCATCGAATCCGCCTATGGGAGAGACCACAAACTTTTGGGCGTATGTTGCATCAAGCTGCAAGTAGAGTGGCCGAAGTATCAGTGATTTGACATGCGCTGTCAAGAGATAATCTGGGTTGAGAACCTTACCATGTACCATGAACCGTGACCATGCCCATCTTCCTCGTCTCCCTGCCAATACGTGAGATAGCTCTCGCCCCTGTATCGCTGGACTTTGAAGTCTTGTGTAGTTGACCGGCTGCTTCTCATCCATAATAACTCTCCACTGGAATCAAGGATCGCTGGGCCTGCGTGCTCGACTGAGTCGCCCCGTGGCGCAAGAAACGTGTATCGAGGGTCACAGGTTGCATTGGCTGGCGAGATCTCAATGATCGGGGACTCTTCTTGAAACGAAAGGTACCTTTTCGATGGCCCAAAACCATAAAATCCCAAGTCGTACAAGCTAAGCCCTGGCGAAAATCGAAATCGTTTTAGCTGAGGGACCACTACTATATAAAGCAGAACTAAGCATCCTATCCCTGTGATGGAGGCAGAGACTCCGAAAAAGCAGTGAGAGAATTGGCGCATTGTGAGTGACACAAGGGGCTCGGAGAAGGGTGTTTGATCTCAGTAGCAGAAAAAAAAAGAAGAAAAAGTGAACAGTCATATGTTGAGCACCGTAGTGACAACGCTTCTCGCTTTTGTTCCACATTTCCTAAAAAGGGTCACCGTTGCGTTCGATATCCACTTGACGAACAAGCCTACCCAGCGGAACCCTTGCCTGTATGGAAATTACATAATGTTCTGAACGCTCAATATGCTTCGCCACGATGACATTCTCAGTGGTTTGACCACACACGACCACGCAACCTCGGGGCTAAATGAGGATGTGGCGTCGAGTCATTGTGAGCGGATCCTACGTTTCATCGTGTCGTGCATAATGAAGCAATGGATATAGAGTTGTTCATCTCAAGTACAAGAATGTAGATTGAGAAATTTTGTTGTGATAAGTTGAATGATAGCTGATAAATGAAAGTCCTCCCATTACATGTAAGTAAGGGTACTGGTAGTCGATTAGGATAAGGGTTTTCGCTGTCCATTTGACAGACCAAAGTTAATTGTCATAGCGGAGGCCTGCATAACATGATATTCTCTATTACTTCTGCTCTAGGGGTACCTGGTTAGAATGGTCGACTTTATTCATTGCATAAGTAATAATGAACCTTCCAAGCCGAGCTCCGAACCCTAATAGGGAAGTTAGGGAATCGGCTGTGGATTCTTCTCCGCGAAAACCTTACCCCTTTCGTACTAGGCCAGGAATTGAATCCAGACTTCCTTCCCCACGTTCCGCCTCGCCACCATTCGTCCCAGTTTGGGCCTCTCTCCCGCCGGATTTTCGCAAATCGCCGAGAGCTTAACTCGCGGATATAATACCATGTAAATACCGGTATTACATCCCGCTCCCGACAAATAAAGTTCGGGGAGGCGTAATCAGAGGAGGCTGAGCACGTATGCCGGTTGTCAACCCAAAGCGGTATAGCTTACACCAGGCTAGTGACGATCCTTGCCTAGTGTGCGAAGCGCATCGCGGCCAGCTTCATATGGTTTATATAGCGTAGGGTCTATAAAATACATCCAATCCTGGCTTAACCTTAATGACTTAAACGCCTTATATAATAAATCGCCTTAGATCGATAAGTATTCTATTCTAGTAGATATAGATAGGCTATACTATAACCCGTAAGAACCCGCACCCGAACTATTAAGACCGAGGTCTTATACGGTTAGATTTAGATACGAGTAATACCCACGAGCAGTAGTATACTAAGTAGACTATTATATTAATAATAATATAATCACTAGAGAGTTCCCCTAGACCTCTCCTATAATCCTACTTCTATTATATAGCTTATCTAATTAGTTACCTGAATATATCGGAATAACCTTTCTCTAGTATATCTAGCTATTAGTAGTATATAGAAGTGTTCTTATTCGCTTATACGCTTACCCTTAGGCCCTTATACGGGCCCTCTGTAGACGTGTCGTAATATCTTCGTACCCGCCATTGATTTTCTGTTTATATTATAGCTGAAGAACTTCGGATAAGAGTCTATCTAAGACTTTCCGATAGTATTACATGCCTATATTATACGCTTCTATTTCAGCGGCAATGCGCTTAAGTGCCAGTTGCCTGTCCTGGTGCGCAAGTTGCCTTTTGTTTGCTACAACGACTGCCAATAATAAATCAGTCTCATCGGCCAAAATCGAGTTCCGCTCCTCATCAGAAATAGTCTTGGTGATAGAAAAAGTAGAACGTCTGGTTTAGCGAATCAGTGAGAATGTTGATCCAAAATTGAGTAATAGGACTTCACATACGATCTGGAAATTTTCATCACCATTTCTATGATGCTTATCGACACCTGAAGTCGTTCGCTCAAAAATCGCAGCTCGAAATCCTGGAAAAAGTCAAACCCATCATCATACGGTGTATGCAAAGAGTTCCTAGTGGGGCGATTGGTCCATTCTTCAAAAATATTCTGAGATCTTTCACAGCTATCTTTGATGCTCCGAATTGCCGTTCGGAGATGGTGTTGGGCTTCAAGACTGGGCTTGCAAGAGTCCGCATGGCCCAGTGCTGATGCTAAAGTCCCTACTTCATTCTGAACGGAAGACAATCAATGAAAAAGCGCTTCCGAAGCCTCACTCGTACGCTGAGTGGATTTGATAGTCTCACATAGGGCAAGCGCGCTGCGCTGTGCAGCTTGCGCGGTTGTAGTGGAAGCGTTCATATTTGTTGGTCCGCTCATTGTGAGCGAAAGTCTTAGCGCAAGATTAGTTGACGTATTCTGAAAGAATACCAAAGGGTGAACTCACTTTAGAATATAAGGGCGGTTTCTCTCTTCGAAAGATTAGGTGGATAAACTGTTGATGGGCAAAGAGTAGTGAAGACAATTGTTGACAGAGTGAGCGCTTAAATATATATCTCATTTACAGTAGCACCCCTAGTCTTCTCTGACAAATGTTCAACAATAATCTTAGGGGCTAGTAATACGATTCGAGTTCCTGAGACTCCTGGTTATCTATTGACTCACAAAAGAAACCAAGGCCACCTTGATGTTCAGTTTGCCATGATTTCCAGCATCTTTGAAAGGAACAGAGGCGCAAATCGAAGGTGCCACGGGCTGCGCGGGAGGTTGTGCGTTTTGGCTGCTTAGGGCCGGCACAGTGAGAGGAACTCGTAGCAAAGGAACGCCATGGCGAGGTAGATTGGTTCTGCAAAGCAGATCGCACAGAAGCTCTAGGGCAACGAGGTCAAGTAGGCGGAGAGCGGGTCTGGTGCACAGTATGCATAGTCTGTTCACGGAGTCAGCAAGGTCATCAAAATCGACATCTCGAATAAAAGTCCATTTAGACGGAAGAACTAACCAAACACGGAGCAACCTGTTGTTCTCCTCGGAAAGCGCCGACAGATCGAGAAAAGCTGCGACAGAAAGATGTTCCCGTCCCGGCTGCCGGTGAGCTCCCAAAACGCCCTCAACATCAAGGTATCAAATCCCTTTCATATATCCAGCGCGACCTACCTCTTAGACATATCTCATAGCGCAGCTCGACTCGGTGGTGGGTTTTTGGTCGGTTGCCTTCGTCTCTGCCGACAATCCAGCTCCGGAGAGTTGCGACATCTCTTGAACATCTCCGCCCACTCACTCCGACCTCCCCGGAGACTTCATACAGCTTTAAAAAGGCTGCTCGGATCCCAATCAGCCATGCTCCGGCCATGTTTGCCCGCCGCCAGCCCAAGGTCCATCAACATCTCCAAGCCTGTGTTTCCTGAGATTCGGAAGCGACAATCAAGCTTCCAGCAGAAGCCCGCCTTATCGGGGCAAATGCTCCAACCAGATGAATCTTCAAATGCAAACAGCTTGATGCTAACTTCATTCTATTCGAAGGCCTCCAATCTTCCTCCGCTCCGCAGACCCAGAACCCCGCCTATCCGCTCTACTCCTCCGTCGTCCAACTCCTGCACCAGAAGAATGTCCCCGAATCGTAAGTGTCCAAAATCCCGGCCTCGGGCCCTAAGGGCCGCGTGCTGGAGGGCTATGTCCTGGCCTATCTTGGCGAGATCGCAGCCGAGTACCCGGCCTAGCAAGCCGCAAATCTCGCTAAGCTCACCTACTTGGGCCTGAGCAACATAAAGATCGCCGAGGCACAGGCTCCTAAGCCCGCCGGTCACAGAGAAGGTTGTTGTGAAGCCTGCGGCCATGGCTTCGGTGGCTATCTCCATCTCGCTGGCAGAGGTGCTGCGCGTGCAGAGCAAAATCGAGCGCAAGACAGGGTCTGTTAGTGCCTCTGTCACGCTTCTTGGCTGTGGTCACCGACTGGCCAACGACGACCTGCCTAACGAGCTCTTCGATGAGCTTCTCGGCGCTGAGCCTATCAACACATCTTAGGGCGACTACATTCCCGAATTGAACGCCTTCGAGGCCCAGGCTGCGCCCGAGCCGGTGAAGGAGGATCTCATCGATTTCCTTAGCAGCAAGCCCTCCAAGAAGATCGTCTCCGCTTCATATGGCGTTGCTAGCAACGTCTTCAGCCTGACCGTCCCCAAGGCTGAGGAGCTGCCAGCCAGGGGGTTCTTGGAGCGCGTCAACGATCTCCTACAGTACAAGCCTGCCAGCTTGGTGCTTTAGAATAGCCAGTTTGGCGTTATAAATTTCTCCCGAGCATAACATTGCTTTTATTCTGTCATGTCATCTCTGCTTTCTGGAGGGTTCAAGGTTTATGTATCTAATGTAGCATAGATAATTGGAATCGCCTTGATTGGCTCTTGCCACTACATCGTAGCAAAGTAATTCGTATCCCTAGATTTAATAAAATATCTCCAGGGCTATAATCAAAGGATGTTTTTGGATGCCCCTTCATTAGTCAGTTTTAATACAGAGTATGGGAACAGTCAGTCCTCCATCTCCAGCACTTCTCTATATCTTTCACCCATACACGGCGTAAGCAACAGTTTCTGAAAGTTGTCCAATTCGCCCGGAACCCGTCCATTTTCAAAAGCCCTTGAAAAATCCCCATAAAGCACAGTGTTTGACCTCAAGCTATGCGACTGGGAAATCCACGAAGCACTAGTGGTCAAATCCCACAGAGCAGCCCCGGATGTGAAGGGCAGTACACTCAATTCTCGGATATTGGTGCAACTGCCTATCTTCAGCGCGGAGTATAATCCATCAATAAACGTCGAGAGGATGATTGTTCGGCGAATACTTTCTGTGAATACCCATTCCCGCCATGTTGGCGATGAGTCAAGTTCCGCCGCTCGAACTTGTAATTGCATGTTCAAGGCTCGTAGTTTGTCCATATTCTGTTCCGCTAGCGAGCGCTGTCGGATATCACCATCGAAAAGCTGGATGATTTGGAAAAGAAGCAGTGTCTGCACCGTTGCGAGAAGCTCTTCTAGAGTGTTTGATTGATGGTTCTGGTTCACGAGATTCGAGGTTTTATTTTCCAAGATATGCAGTACCATATCCTCAGTCTCTTTTGTCTTGTTGCAATATGCTGAAGACACTATGAAGGCATCTTGAATGGCGTCGGGAAGATACGTATCGTACAGGCGATGGTGAATGAACGGTGTTCTGCGAGAGCATGCAAACATGCGCGGGAAGGTCTTGATACTTCGCAAAGCCTGATTCATTGACCATCTGTCAATGACGGCAGTCTCTGGGTAAAAACCCGCTGGTAATATTGTTGGGACGGTAAGATAAGGACTCGGAGTAAGCCACGGAGCAAGTTCCGCGTCATCAAATAGATGAGCGTCATCAAATAGATGATCATCAGGCGGGAGAAAAGATATCAGGTCATCAAGGTTGCGAGATGCTGTATAATCTATTGATTGTCTCTTGGGATGTGTTTGCTGCCTTTGTCGGCCGATGTAGGTGCATTTCAGTCCATGAGCGAGGCATCGTGAGCATTGCGGCATTTCGCGGCTGCAACGCCGTTTTCCTCCGGCGCATGCGACACATGACTTTTGCCTAGAACGTGTATTGGACGGCCGCTGGGGCATTCTGAAATTACGGAGACTGTGAATGAAAGTGAGCAAGAGGGAGAGATCCGATGATAACCAAACTCCGCAGATAGTCCGCAGCCCCCACGGCGGAACCCGGGAGGCTGTCCACTCACAGCACGAGCTTCACGCCACTTTGCGGGTTTCTACAAGCAAGTCTTGTCAAAGTCCGCAAGGTGGACATATTTGGATAGATTCGCGTGTTATCCCATATATAAAGGGGACATTGCTCTCCGAAGATAATTCTTTACACATTTCAAGGGTCCCCTTCCACCGAAGATAACAGAAAGCTTCGTTCACAATGGCCATCACCGAGTTCCTCTTTCCAGCTCTCAAAGATGATGAAGCTTCGATCGAGGCAGTCACACGGATTGCCCCAATGTTCCGCAAAAAATTGACACATCCAAATCCTGGATTTCTTAGCGGATTCCGCGGATTCATTGCCACCGAAAACGGAAAAGATGTGAGAGGAGACTTCAGGGAGATTGTCATCTTCGGTAAGTCTGCATGAAGCTTGTTGCTAGTATAGTTCTAATACAGATGTGGTACAGAGTGGGATAAGATGGCTTCTTTCCACAATTTCCTCAAATCAGGGCAGTTCAAGGACGCCGTATCGTCCATAAAGCATTTGATGGCGGCGCCACCAACGCTACAACTCTTCGACACAAATGCTGGCCCTAAAGATGCAGCTTCCTCGCCTGTCGTTGAGATTATTCGGACCAGACCTTCCGAAATGCACCATATTGACGCCTCATTAGAAGCATGGAAGAAGCTGTCTCGTCACCTCTCCGGCAGTCAAATTCCTGTTGTATACGGGAAAAGCTCGAATCTGGAGGATGAGGTTGTTGCAGGGATCATCGGCTGGCAGGGGTCGAGGGTAAGATTCTTGCTTCCTCCATTCTCTGCTAAGAATGCTCATTGTCACAGGAATACTCAAAAGGTTCTCAAGAGAAGGGTTTCCTTGAAGCACTAGAATCCCTGAAATCTCTGGGCGAGGTTTCCCAAATCACGGTTGAGGTTGACGCAATTGAGCTGGATCCTCTCAAAAGTGGTTCATCTCCTGATACTTTGCCCTCTCATGACGAATAATATTTAGAACAATATCAATAAAGTCTCCACTCAACATGCAATCCAGCCTGACAGTACATGGGTAGGTATCGAAGGCGGGGGAAATGAGAATCGACAAGTATTTGGCAACTCTCGAGGTCTTAACCAAGGGCTTAAGCTCTGCATTCAAGCTCCCTCGCCGGAAAAAGTGCCACCATACAGCGAGGAAAACACTTGCTGGGTGAGTTCATTCGTTGATCACTCCACCAGAGAAGTTACTCCTTTGCGAGCTAGTCCGTCTGGCCCCGAGATCATGAGCTTGGGCACTACCCTTCTTTCAGTGGTTTAACATTATCATTAAAGAAAGGATAATACCTCTGGCCTTAGACTGTCCCTTTGATACTCTAAATAGGCCCGTGAATCATTACGTGGCTGTATTTCCGTGGGGTTTATTTTCAGGTCCTCTACTGCTGTTATCGATGCGTATAGAATGATGTGGCAGATCACATAGCAAGAGTTGGCATATCTATATTCCACTAAGTTACCCTAGAAAAACAACCAAACGATAATGTCTACAGGTACAGTACAGTCATTCTCGAAATCGGCTTGACCGATACACACTTAATCACTCTGTCCTGACCCCACTGCCAAGACCTTAGCGCAGATCATTTATTGGGCTGGCCGCAGGAAGTTAAGGACCACTGTAAAATGCTGCTTGTATGGTATCGTATAGTGCTAGTAAATTTACGCAATGTGTAAGAGAATTGAGTAGAACCGAGCTCATGATTGACATTCTAAATGTTATAATCCCGAAAATAAAGCGATATCATGTATCGCAGCGCATGATTAGTTAGTACTATCCGTGCCGACGCCCACCTTGACGCGCCAAAAAGTACTCAAGTCCTGATACGGA
This sequence comes from Penicillium sp. 91 TS-2023, assembly GCA_030710325.1. NCBI lineage: Eukaryota > Fungi > Ascomycota > Eurotiomycetes > Eurotiales > Aspergillaceae > Penicillium > Penicillium sp. 91 TS-2023. The sequence continues at coordinate 1,436,145 of JARWGP010000011.1, forward strand.
CATGTACTACCTACCGAATTTTTAATCCAAGGTGATCTGATAATTCTTGCCTTGTACCATCTTGTACTTTGGGACATGCATTTCAGAAAGTTTAAGTTCAAGCGCATTCTTCTGCTGCCGTCTCGCAATAGCACCTTGTAACTTCGCGGCCCAGTTGTAGTCGTCATCTCCAAACTCGGTGTCATATCCAGCCTCCGAGAGTAACTTTTTCTCTATCTTTGCTTTCTCATCTGCGCGGAATTCTTCCTCCATCTTAGGGGTGAACTCTTTCTTCCGAAAATGCTCAAGTCTTGATCGCATTGCCCTTGACTTGACCAGTGGAATGAGTTCATCCAATGTCTTGGCCTTGTGCTCCTTCGGAGGGTTCTCGAGCAATTTGCGAAAATGATTGTACTCCTGGTCCTTCCAGTGATACGAGAAATCCATAACTTTCTCAATGAAAGCATTTCTAACGTACTTTTGTACGGTCGCCTTGTATTCTGCCTCGGACAGAGCCTGATACGAGGGCACCTCGCTGACAGTGCTCGCGGCGAGTTCCGCGGGTGTTGTCTCATCTGGCTCTCCCTTTTTCACGGGTTGTTTACTCGCCTTGTCAGTGTCCTTGCTGCTCTCAAAGGTGACAGCTGGAGTGGAGGATGGCTGATCGATTTTCGAGATCTTAACAGTCATATTATCCTTGCTCTCACCGGCAAGCTTTTTGAATTCCGCGATTATGCCCTCTGTCAGCTCGACCGAGGGTATCTGTTCTCTGAGCTCGTCCATGAACTCATCCGGGTTGATGATTGCCTCCATACCCAGTGCGGCTCCCATGGACAAAATTGGTCCCACAACGGGAACCAAACCACTGACGATAACAAGGGTATTCTTGAGGTAGTTAAGAAGCCAGTGGGGTTTATGGTTACCCTCTGTCCACTTTACACTAAGACCGTTGTTGGCAGAAGCAATCTCAGTCCAATCTGCCATAGACTGCTTGGTGAATTTCTGATTGATCGGAATCACTGGGATAAGGCTGGCATCCACAAGAAAGATAGCTCCGGAGCTGAAGGCGTCTTGCTTGCGAAACTGTCGAGGAACAATCAAAGTAGTCACTAGCTTGGTGACGTTTATCCCAAGTGCAGTCTTCGGATCATGTTCAATGCCGAATTCTCCATGACATGTTAAAGTTGTGGTGGTTTTATCAACTGCCTCAAAGTCATAGATCTCTGCGAATTTTTCTGGAGTTTTATCTTTGTGGTACTGAAGTTCGATATCTTTCATATTGTTGAATCGCACATGCAGGTAAGTGCAGAGATCCTGGCTTTTCTCGCTAGCGATATGGGAGACTGGTATATAAATGGCACGGATAGAGCAAAGACGCTATTCTTCTCGTCAGCCTCGAACCTCATGTGCTTTTATTTCCAAGACACGGTGATTTGCGGAGAGATAGCTTACATCGATGAAGACCCATTGCTCGTCGCTAGTGGGCATGGGAACAAACATAAACCACGACTAGAAGAAGTATTAGCGTGATGAGCAATTGATCAAACGGCCTGGAAGAAAAAAAGGCCAAGGCGATCCATCAATACCTCATATGCGTCTCCGCACTCTCTCAGCTTGAATCTGTGACCCCACGTGCAGAGCTCGTGTTGAGCCCGTCTTGATGGTTGACTGTAATGCCCATAGTTGAAAGGAAGATGGGTATAATTTCCATACTGCGTTTGCCATTGGAACTCACTTGCCCTCAGATTGGTGTCGACTTTTCCATTCTCATCACGGAGTACGCCTGTATCCATAAGTATCTTGTAGTTGGATCTTTTGTGAGGTGGAGCCTTCTCGCATTGCTTGGACCCATGATGAGCTTCTTTGTTCCAGACAATTTCCACCAGCATGGTACTATAGAATTCTTTCTCGTCCTCGGCATTGAAACGGTGCTCTTTGGCAGACTTCAACGCGCTTCGTTTGAAAAAGCATTCTCCCTGGGGGTATGACAATGCCATAGCTAGTGTTGGGTGTGAGCAGTATAGAACAGATAAATTCCAGCAAAGTAATAGTCTTTGATAAAGCAGTTCAGATGCAAGGATAAGAAAGGACTCGGGGGTTTCAGCCCTCGTTGACAGATTGGAGGATAACCAATGTTCTTTTATAGCGGCATTGTTCAATTCTGAGTGGGTCTCCTGGCGGTGAAATGAGACCCTGAACATTCAAGCGGTTCTTCGCAGTTTGATTTCATTTGTCGGTTTGCGTTTGCCCGTGCTGATTATGGCTGTATGCTCCTGTATCTTCTTCTTTTTCTAGCGGGGCTGTTGCAGTATATTGATTTTTTTTCGTCATGGGGAAGTGTAATGGAGTGACACAAATGTGGAGATCAGGCGTGTTCATGTACGAGCACGTAGTACAATGGTGGGCCGAATGTGATGAATCGATTTGCAATTTAAAATTTGAAGTCAAAGAAAAACATTGAATGACCCATGATTGTTCTCACGCCCCAAGCAAAATACTAGTCTTATTGGCATCAGGTAATAGCAGACGGAAACTGATCGTGGAAGGAGACCATTACTGGTCTCGGGTGGTATGTAGGCGCTGTATCGAGTTACTCTCCGTATGATTAGTCACAACATACAAAACCAATTGCTTTAGGTGCCGAATGTATCTTGGCATATCTGCATGGAGATACTCGTTGCTACGCGAAGCGACTTGCGGTCTAGGTCATATAACATGGAATGAGGTGGGAACTCCTATTATCATGCATGACAGCGCAGGACGATGCGTGATTATCATCCTTTGTTCATCCAACCACCTGGAGATGATGCGTGTCGAAGTAGCGGTAAGGCCTAAAATAGTAGTGATTATCACTCTCATTCTTGTCTGTTGTAGCTTTCGTCGTTACACAAATCGCAAAGACGAATCACAAATTTAAGCTCCCACATATAGAACATTGGTCATGCTGTAGGTTGACATTACCTCGAATTATGAATATCGTAATCCCCAAGCTAGCATTACTGCTCCTTGTCGGGGTGACAGAGATAAGCTGCATTTGAACGTAGAATCCCTACCACAACGCCTGGTTTTATTGTTCTCGGAACACGCCATTTGAACACAGGAAACTAACGGCGTACCTTTAGGAACTATACCTGCGATCCCAGCACCAACAAGGCTCCCAGGAACGAGAAACATTGTTCCCAGATACACTCCCGTCGATCCCAGTGATAGCTCAGAAGGCCCTGGGACCTGTGTTGCTCTGGGTCCGATAAAGGGAACATAACGGAATTGCCTCTTTTGGATTGGCCGCACTCTGGAGTCCATGCGGAATTGATTTTTATGAGATGAAAATGTAGATGTTACTGCCAGAGAACCGCCCAGCCCGTCAGTTCAGAGTTCTCTGGCCTTGGGATATCACTCCAAATTGGTATCGATCTTCACTGCTGTCTTAGTAGACCTAATTTACATATTGCGTAAATTTACTAGTACCATATGATACCATACAAGCAGTATTTTACAGAGGCTTCAACTTCTTGCAGCCAGTCCAATAAATGATCCGCGCTAAGGTCTTGGCAGTGGGGCCAGAATAGAGTAGTTGAGTGTGTATTGGTCAAGCCGATTTCGAGAACGACTGTACCAAAGTCGATCCTCTCGGGGCATATCGTCTAATGCCTGTAAAAACTGTCAAAAGTCTGTTTGAGGCTCGAATTTGTGACCTGGAGGCAACCGCACGGCGCTTCTATCATCGAAGGTGTTATGGCTCGTCGTCGACCGACTCAGGTTGGGGTGCTGACAATTCCGAACCGGCAGAGGTTGTTGCTTATTTTGATGATGGAACGCTTACTACATACAGCAGCTTTAGCTATTTACGACGCAGTCCGTGATTTACTTAATATTATTTGCAGGATCATTTCGACGCGACCTGTGTCCTCCTCAAGGGCGTGCTCAGTTTTACTCAGTGAGCAAAAAGCGGCGAGGACTGTGCACTAATCCGGAAGAGGAAAGTCAACAAGTGGGAGTGGAAATCCGATACATAGGTCAATCCGAGGTGTTGGTCGAAATTGGGTTCCAATGAGTATACATTCAGAAGATGAAAATGCAAATTAACACGAAAACAAAAATATCTATTTAAAGATCCACATACGCCAAACCCATGATATCATCAAAACAAGCAGGCAACCCTATCCAGCTAGGTACCTATCCAAGGATGCGGAGGAAACCATAAAGATAACATGCAATATTGACCCTAAATCATCATCGGCCTTCAATATAATCTCTGTTCTCGATTGTAACGCTCTTGGTCATGTGGTTGACCTTGTAAACTCCCACAAGTCTGGAGGCTAATTCGAACTGTAGATTGCGTTAGCTCAAAGCTCATATGGGTGCTAGCAAACAACATACCATGTTGTTTCTCAGAGAAATAACAATAAACTGGGCATTCTTTGTTCGCTCCTTGATATAGGAAGCAACAATGGAAACCTGTAGTATCCTTATTAGCGTTGACACAGTAAATAATATGTATGAGATACTCACGTTTCGGAAATCCAAGGCAGCATCAATCTCGTCCATGACGTAAAGCGGAGTGGGCTTGTAGTGGTGCAGGGCGAACACAAGGGCCAGACTGGATAATGTCTTCTCACCACCAGACAGGTTTCCGATGTTCTTCCAACTCTTCTTTGGTGGCATGACAGAGAAAAGAATACCTTCTGAGAAGGGATCCAGTGAGTCAACAAGCTCCAGCTCGGCATTACCGCCCATGGTGATCATCTGATACATCTCCTTCAGACGAAGAGAAATGATACCGAATCCTTCCATGAAGCCATTCAAACGTGCGGACCGAAGACCGTCAAGGCGAGCCTTTGCGCCGTCCCGGGATGCCAAGGCCGTGGCCAAGTCTGCAGAACGCGATTCATGCTCAGCAGCGCGGCGACGGTACTCTTCGATGACAGCCAGATCAACAGAGGCGTTTTGAACCTTCTCCTCCAATGCCACAATGACTGCTTTCAATGACTCCTTGTTCATCGCGTCCAACTCGTCCTTGGTGTACATCTGGAGTTCGGTAGATTCTTGCTCTTCACCCAGGTCACTGACGTTCTGCAAGGACAGCTTCGAAAGCTTCTCTTCCCAGTAACGACTGCGCTTTTGGTTTTCTGAGAGAGCCTTCTGATTCTCCTCCAGCTTGTTGCGCATTTCGATCTCAGTGGCCCGTGTCGCGTTGAGCTCGGCCACCTTCTCGTCGAGTTCATCCTTCAGAGCCTTCAGCTCTTCCTTCTTCGTCTCAAGAGCCTGGTAAAAGTTAGCATCGCAGTCTTGGTTTTGTCATTATATCGGTTTTGCTCACCAATTCGGCCTCGTCGGCCTTTTGTCTCCAGCCAGAAGCATCATTTGCTTGGTTTTCAACATCCTCTTCAAGCTTTTCCAAGTCTTCTGCGATTTGGTTGAGCTCCTTCTCCGCCCCATCCCGAGCCTTGGAGTGCTTTGTGATAAGTTTCTCATTCTTGGACTTTTGCACTTCGGCATTGGAAATCTCATCGGCCAACAAGCCAATTTGTTCCTTCAAGCCATCAACCTTGGCTCTCTGTCCACGAAGACGCACACCACCGACTTCCATGATCTTGTTTTGCAAGGTCTGGATCTCCTCCTCGATACCACTCTTCTGGCTGTTGAGATCTTCGATCTCGTCGTTGATCGCTTCGATTTGCTTTTCAAGAGTAGTCGCCTGGGTAGCATCTGTCTTTGATGGTTTGTGCTCGGCACTAATCTCTTTCACTCGTCGCTGAGCATCTGCAAGGCTGCGTTTAGAACTGTCGATCTCGATCAGGATCTTCTGGATCTTGGTCTCGACTCGCGGGATTTCGTCAGACTTCTCACGAATCTGAGATTCAACATTTCTCTGCTTCTCCGAGAAGGCTTGGAATTTACGTTCCAACTCCTCGAGGTCTGCTTCCAGGCGAGTGACCTGTTCCTTGGTGGTATCTGCGACTTGCTTTGAGGACATGCCGCCTCGTGCGACACGAGTACCACCACCACTCATTGTTCCAGACACGTCGATCAGTTGTCCATCTAAGGTGACCACACGCCAACGTCGAGCACCATAGGCGATCCGGTTCGCTTGTTCAAGATCCTTGGCAACCAAAGTGTTCTGCATGACACTGTAGAAAGCTGGTGCAAACTTAGGGTCCTTAGGCTGAACAAGGTCAAAGAGCCGGGGAACACTTTCGGGTGTGTAAATGGAGGACATATCACGGCGAGGCAAACGATCCAGGAGAATGAAGTTGGCTCGGCCGAGGTTGTTCTTGCGCAGATAATCGATACAGTGTTGACCGACCTCCACGGTTTCTACGACCATATTGTCGAGGGCTGGACAGGCGGTAGAGATGGCGACATCATACTTCTCATCGATGGTACCCAAGTTACCCAGGCGACCGTGGAATCCATCAATACGACCAGATTCCTTGAGTCGCATCAATCCTGTCAAGACACTTCCACGGTTCTGAGTGCTCGCGAGGCTGACACGCGCTTCGTCTGCCTTCTGACGGGCACTTGAAACATGCGAACGGACCTCGGGTTCACGGGCGACGTACTTTTTCAAGTCGTGCTTCAATTTTTCCACCTCGCCTTCCAGGGTCTCCTTCTGAGCTTGGCGTTCCTCGAGATCGGTTTGCTTGCTCTGCAAGGTCGCCTCGATGGAGGCGATCTTGCCGTGTGCTTCCTCGAGCAAAACGGCGCCAGCATTGCTCCGCTCACGAAGAATATCGAGCTCACTCTGGGCGACAGCGACGGCGGATTGCTTTTTGTTGATCTTCTCATTCCAAGGCTCGAGAGACTTCTGTTTCGCGGCGATCTGGTCGGAAAGTCCTTGAGTTTTTCCCTTGAGACTTTCACGGATGGAGTTCAACTCCTCTTCTTCCAACTTCATTTCCTTTTCGAACTCAGTAGTCTCACTAGTCTTTTTCTCGATGTCGTCACTGAATTTTTCGACCAAACTCTGGCACTCAGAAGCAGACAGACGGCTTGTTTGCATGGTCTTCTCGAGCTTCTTTTGCTTGCCAACCAAAAATTTCTTCTTCTCCTCGAATTTGACCGATTCCTTGTCGTACTTGGCCATTTCCTTCAGCAAGCCCTGCGCTTCTTTCTCCATGGTCTCGTATTCCCGGACTCCACGCTTGTAGGCCTTTTCGAGTTCCTTTATGCCCGATTCGTTTCCTTCGTGCTTCTCAAGCTCCATGTTCAAGAGCTCCTGCATCTGAAGGATTGCTTCCTCGGTGACGCGGACATTATCCGCACACTCATCAATGTAGATCTGGTAGAGTGCTGATTGCTTTTCGGAAAGCTCGTTTTCGTCTCGAATGTACGCCAGAGCCTTGTTCTTCTTGTCCTCAAGCGCAGTCTTCTCTTTCTCGACATGTTGCACTCGATTGTTCTTCTCCGCGCACACGTCGTTCAGAGACTCCAACTCGGTGGCTGCCTCATCGATCGGAGTTTTGTATTTCGAAGTTCCAATGATGTCTTCCAGATATTCGAGAAGGCCTTCGTCGTGCTCGCCGGTGGCTTTCGCTTTCATCTGGGCAATGGACTCGACTTCACCTTGTAAGATCAAGAACCGCTTGTGGTCAAGATCAATGCCGCGGTCGCGGAGGAAGGTGGTGACCGTAGTGAAATTTGTCTCTTTCTTGTTCATGTAGTATTTGCTGCTGTTGTTCTTGAATGCGCGTCGAGAAATGACAAGGTGGGAATCTGGGATGACTTCGTGGCCGCCGTCTGGCAGGTCGAGAACTTGCTCGAAGTGGACCTCTACTTCGCAGAAAGGTAGATTTGGGTGCTGAGCTGAGTTGTGAATCAAGGCCGAGATTTTGCCCTGTCGCATCTTGCTAGCACGGAAGCCAAACACAAAAAGAAGGGAATCGATAACGTTGGACTTTCCCGATCCGTTTGGTCCAACCACGGATGAGAAGGATGCATGGAATGGACCAACAACCTGCTGTCCAGCGTAACTTTTGAAGTTAGTCAAAATCAAGTTCTGGATGATCATCCGAGGCTTGGCCTCGGCGGGCTCCTCCGGGGCTGGAGCAGCCACATTTCTCGATTTCATGATAATATCCATAGGCTTCTCCAGTACTGTAGAGTTGGGATTGATGTAAGAGACCTGGGATTTGGGTTCTTCCGGCTGTTTCGATGGGGACTGGTTGACGGCGGACTCGGTGATGTCGGACAGAGGCGGTACACTTTCCCGATGAGCTCGCGCTTCAGGTTCTGGCGATGCGGATGGCTCTGGAGTGGGAAGTGAGCCCTTGACCGACATAGACGTAGTTGAGCCACGACTCTTGCGGGGATGAGACATACTATGTCTTTTCAATGCCGCCTGATTGGACGGCGAGTTGGGATCCGCGTCCACAGCCTCAATACTCTTTCTCTTCAATGCTGCGTTGTTGGAAGGGGAGTCGGGATCAGCTTCCACAGATACCAGGCTTGCTCCTTCGTCATTCTCATCATTTTCGTCCGTGTCGGTGACCTGCGATGCATCTGAGTCGTCTGCCACCGATGGCCGAGATTTGCGCGCCGGCCGCGCGGTAGAGGGAGTCGATGGCTCAGCCTTGACATGGCTCCGCGACACTCGTTTTGTCTTCTTGGGGACCGGGGTGTAATCCTCCTCATCCTCATCCTCATCGTCGTCATCATGCGTCGACGCCGTGGGTGTCACATTGCCAGCATCCTCTGATTCGGACGTCTCTTCGATAGCGTAACTCCTGCGGGAAGCTGAGCGGCGAGAGGGCCGACCCTGTGTAAGTGAAGCCATTATGCGCAAATCAGTTGAAGCGCTTGCTTCATGGGCGCGCGGGGATGGCGGGGGAAAGATGATGAAAGATAGACGCAGCAAGCTGCGGGAACCTTAAGAAAGTGGGTTGTTTACCTCCCGCCCAAATAGGGATAGCTTCGTTGTTCTGCCACAACACAGCCCTCACCGCCAATATTATACCGTGACATTACCAAATTCATTACCAAGATTACACCGCTTTCCTACAGGGCACTTCGTTCACATACTCTATTTCTCAATACCCCAAGCTCCAAATCATGTCCCAGTGGGAGGATTTTAACCAGATTTTTGGTTTCAACAAGAAATACCATTATGATGCCAAGGTAGTTGAGCTAATCAACTCCAACCGCCGTGCGCTAGAGAACCATCTCTTCGCCGATCGGCTGTTGTCACTGATTGGTATCAAAGGAGGTACGATCAGCTTGATAGCCCTGTCGTGATGCCTGTAACTGACCACAAAGCTCTATATAGTGACCAAGGTTTATCCTCCAAAGACCAACGCCGACTTGCGCTCACTTATTGATCACATTGTCTCCTCTGAATTGGATATCCATCACAAGCAAGCCTTGATCTACTACATTCTCAAGGACTGTCGGGCTGCGCCAGATGCAGCAGGCCAATTTGCGCGCTCATGTCACTTGCCCGAGAAGTACCGTCTTTTTATCGAAGGTTTATGGCATATGGATCGTCTTGACTTCCGGGTATGTTCCCCCGCCGAGATGCATGGCTATCGCTAACATGCAACAGCGCGCAATCGAGTACCTGGCCGAACCTTCCCTCATTCCCACCTTTCCCGACGAAATCCTCTACGTCCTCACGCTCTCCCAACTTCCTAAACATGACGATGGTCTTGCGATCGCATACTACCTCAACGCTGCGCCGCCTCTGGCAACCGAAAAGGTGCAACGTTCCTTTTACGAGACCCTCTGTCGCTCCAGTATCACTGAAGCATTATTCTTCTCACGGAAATATGATGAGTTCAAGCGTCGCAATTACTTCGTGCAGCTGGTTGAGTTCATTCACAAAACTGGAGCTGGTCAAACACGCAGTAAGCGTGCAATGGAATTGGTTGGGTTGCCGCTGGATGAAGACGAAGAGGATTGGTTTGAGGAGGCCTTGCTCCGTGGGAGTGCCAGCACATTCCCCGGTGCCAAGGATACATTGATGATGCGGCGCTTGGCAACAGGCAGAGTTGACGGTCTGTCGGCAGAGCTTGAGGCATTGGGCGGGAAAAAGGTGGACGGGCTTAACTGGGACGATTTACGCCAAAGCATGCGGTACACACAAACGGGTGGCAACCTCTTGGAATGATTTTAATGATAGCAATATGGACAAAATAAAGGAGTTCGGGCTTGAAATAGAATCTATTATCTACTTTTTGGAAAAGGCACTGGCTCCAGGATGCCTGTCAGGACACCGGCCCAGGTGCCCATGTATACCTAATGGAGCCCTTTCAGCGTGCCCGAGATATATGCCACAACCTCGGGACCTCGGGAGTCCCTGACCATTCAATCTTAAGACTCAACTAGGTAGGTACGCTAGGTAGTCGAGACCTTGGGGTTGTTTACCAGTGGACCGTTTGGGTATATATATTTCCAACGACCTCAAGAGCTCGCTATCAATTGATTGGAATGCGTTGGCTGGGTACCCTTTGGACTACTCGGGGTTTACATTGAATATCGCCAGATTATCAGTAGAGCCAAATCAAAAATCGGGTTGAAGTGATTTCCCTTGACTTTGTATGAATTCTAAGGTTATTTCATTTCATGTATCGGGCTGGTCGAGGGGCCGACAACCGATAAGCTCTCGATAAGAGATCAACTTCACAATTCGCGGAAAACAGCTTCAGTTTTTATCATACGCGTTGTACTCTTCATCTACAGCTTACCATACATCTTTCACCTCATTCAATACTGGTTGATTGATTCAAATTACTTTCACCTTGACTTGCAGCGAGACGGAGCTGCAATTGCCTGTCCACCGCGTTGCCTCGATTGGAGCTATCACAACCGCGCCAGAGCAGCTCTGAAGTGCTAATGCGGTCATAGTCAAAGATGACCATCTGTGCTTTCTTCCAGCAGGGTCGCTGCAAGTTCGGCGGTAAGTAGGCACTTATATGACTCCGGATTTATGGCTAATATTTTTTCAGACCGCTGCAAGTTCGAGCACCCTGGCCGAAATACAACCGGTTCGTCGGGTAACCGGTTTGGTGCCCTCGCCGCCGGTGGCTTTGGAAGTAAGTAAATTTGCTGTTGGGATGGCAAAATGCCAACAGTCATGAGTGGATTCTGCGATTTCAACCTTTCCTCTAATCGCGTCTCTACGACTTCGTCCCCTGATTCATTTAACCTCATCACACTTTACACATCCGAACGTTCCCGTCACCCTTGTCTCCTCCAGAAAAGATGCATCGACCATCATCATTCTGCAATCCCACAATTCCACTTGGACCAGCTACTCGAATTCATGTTCCCTCCAAGAAGGGTTCAAGCGCTAACTCGCAACGTGTGGTAGATCAAGGCTCGCGGCAGAATCAACAGCCCACAGAGTAAGTACCTAAAGCCAAATTCTCACAATTGCTTAGCGACTAACTTGATGGAAGTTATAACTTAAATGCCAGCGACATCAAGCTCGACCTGACCGTCGGCAAAGGTCGCCCGGAATGGGTTTTTTCTGCATATGCGCCTTTGCGAGATCTTCCACGGCAGCTATTCGGTGGTTCTCAACGAGAGCAGAGCATGGAAGAGATGCGTCTTCGCCACTACCAAGCAGCAGCAGCAGGTAATATGAACCAGGCCACGCAGGAGGCTGAGGCTCTGTATGCGGAATCAGTGAAGCAGATGGAAATGGCGTTGAGTGATATCAACGGCGCCATCCAGTACATCATTGATGGAGATAAAGAACATCCGAACCGAATCGACATTGTCAATGGGAACACTGGTTCTATTACGAACCAGGCGCCATCTGCTTTCGGCCAATCATCCGCCCCTGCTCCCACCAATGCATTCGGAGGTAGTTCCTCATCGACAACCTTTGGCCAGCCATCAGCGTTCGGGGCTAATTCCACAGCGACAGCCTTTGGCCAGCCATCAGCACTCGGAAGTAATCCGTCATCGACGGCCTTTGGCCAACCATCAGCATTCGGGCAAACCGCTACTCTCGGCCAGCCGTCTGCCTTCGGACAACCATCGAGCCTTGGCCAAAAGCCGTCTCCATTCGGGCAGCCCTCAGCCATGGGAGGACAGAGTGCGTTCGGAAAGCCGGCATTCAGCCAACCAGCACAACCTGGCAACACCCAGCCTGCGTTCGGTCAAACAGGATTTGGACAGCCGTCGGGCCCAGCACCCTTCGGTGGTGCTGCAGCATCTCCATTCGGCACAGTCAACCAGAACGCCAACCCCTCTGCATTCGGCCAGCCATCAGCCCAGCAACCTGCTGCAGCCGCAAATCCATCACCATTCGGCCAGGTGGCCACACAGCAAGCCTCTGCGCAACCTGGGTTTGGCCAGCCATCAGGCACAAGTGGCTTTGGCCAACCCTCCCAAAACCCCACACCATTCGGTCAACCTTCCCAAAACCCAACACCATTTGGTCAACCGCAGCAGGCTAATCCAAATCCATTTGGCCAACCGCCCGCCGCAGCAAACCCATTTGGAGCCCCGCAAGCTGCTCCTGCTCCCTTTGGTCAGCCTGCAGCTCCTCAAGGGTTACCGGTAGCAAGTGTCGATGCTGGCCCGCCTGCATTCATGCAAATCGATGACCCCAATGAATTGAACCCGCTGCCACGACTGCAGGGTGAAACTAGACGTGATCCTGGCTCTAACAGACTCACTGCGTGGAAAGGCCGGCCCGTGCGATACGTCAACAATTACCCTTGCTATGAGCACCCGCAAGATCCCAAAACTTTGGTTCGTATAAACTTCCCCGATGGACCGCCTGATGTGGCTACTCTACGTGATTCTCAAGGGAAAGAGGATGAATATACTCCGGAAGTCGTTGAGATGTATCAATTCTTCCTTGCGAATGGATACTTCAAGGATGGCATTATTCCGGCGGTGCCACCCAAGAGAGAATGGATCAGTTTTGATTTCTGAGCTTTTTTTGGTTTCTTCCATTGATATTGTGGAACATCTGAGAATACTTTTCTTTCTCTTCCTTTTCTTGTTTGTTTTCAAGGTGCATATCTATGACTTGCCGGCTTCTGTCATTTGATTTTTATGGGAACAAACGTTGTTTCAGTGTTTAGGTACGCCTTATAAAGTGGCGTGTTCGGAGTTCAAGGCATCATTTTATTACGCTTACCACGGCATGATTACGATACAATTCTACAAGTTCAGATCCAGGATCTGCAAGCACACGGTTCTTTCTCAAGATGTTTCCATTTTTTTGTGTTTCAGGTAAAGCGGGTATCCACCACGAATTCCTTCTCAGGCTCAAAAGCGGACAACCGAGTGTTCCGCAACCAAAAACTCGATATGACGGAGCAGCCAGTCCAAAGACCCTCCCTGATCCATTGCAAGAACTACTAAGGGTAGTGCATTTAAGCAGCAATGGTAACCTCAACCTCAACACCGGCCTCGATGTTGATGATGATCTGCTTGACGGTCTCGGTGGGGGCGAGCAGGCTGCAACCGAGTCAGTGAAATGTCCAATATGTAGACCAATGCGGCGCACGAGCACGCCGCACGCCGTAGGTATTTGTATGTGTCGGGGAAACTCACTCAATCAGGCGCTTGTGGATGCGCATCTCGAACTTGTCCCAAGTCTTGGAACCCTCACCGTTGGGGGTCTTACGGGTGGAGATGTTCAGGGTCTTGGTGGGCAGACGGACGGGGCCCTTGACCTGGAGGGACTTGGAGCGAGCACGGTCGATCAGCTCCTGGCAGACCTTCTCGAGGGAGGCAACCTTGCGGGAGGTGAGGGTGATGCGGATCTTGTGGACCTTCTATTAGGGGCATTAGTGATTGCACACACACACATTTATAGATATCATAGCCAAGTGTTGAAAAAGGGGAGGGGGTTTTTTCCGCCGGCGCTTTGCACAATGGACATTGCGACGGCGGGGAGGGTGGTGGCGGCACATAGATAGTGGGAGGTGATAGAGAATGAGATTTCACGTACAGGGCCCTCGCCGAACTCCTTCTCAGGCTTCTGGAAAGACATCTTGAGATTTTTGTGGTTGTTGAAAGAAGCTAATTGCCAATCAAGACCTGAACTGCTGGGCTCGGTAATGTGATGATGGCCGATGGAGATTGTGGGTGTGGAGCGAGAAATGTGAACATTTTTAGTGGGAAAACGCTTCGTGCTTCGGCTATCGCAACGCTAGTCCCGATCGGGTAGCTTGCTGACTCATCCAAGTCGGAGACCAAATGCAGTTCTATCTACACGACGTAGCTTATTTGATGGTCGCTTTGTTTGGTATCTGTTCGGTTCTCTTTTTTCTATTTACTCATAATAGGAGCTCATTCTCCTTTCTCTTTTCTTTTTCTTTTTAGCGCATCCTGAAATGACGGGGTTCCCACCATTGGCTCCGGTACCCTCCCCCGCAGTTCAGAGGAGCATCCCATCTAATGACTGGGAAGCATGCCTGGATGCATGGATGATGCTGCTGAGTATCCGCCTGAATGCCAATGACCAGAATTTTCAGCTTTCTGCTGCCGATGATCTTCCGGCTGTCTCGTTCCTGGAATCTTTCTATCAACATGCTGCAGCAGGGGACCAGGGTCTACAGTCTGGACCCAAAGCTCCAAAGCTTCGGAAACTTTGCTTTCTAACAATAAGGCGGTACATTTTGACTCTTTCGAATCCTCCAATCGAACTCTTTGGTTGGAGACTTCTTGGAAATATGTGCAGCTGTTATCCGTCGAGCACGGCATTGAAGACGTCTTTATCAGAAGCATGGGACTTGCATCATGAAAAAATATCATGTAGCATAGAGAAGGCCAAATCATCTATTATGGATCAACTGTCTTCAGGAAGTCCATCGTCAGTAGCCGATACCATCACAGACATTCGAAAATTGACAATCTTGGCTTCGGTATTGCCATCTTGCGGCCAGATCCTGATGGCAGGCTCCGACTATCTGGATACACTGGCAGAAAGCTATCAGTCACCAAAAGCTCGGAATGAGCTTCGCAAGATCCTTGTCGCCAATCTATACGTGGGCCTGGTCTCATTACTGAAAGAATCCTCAACCAACTTGTCGTTGCTACTGGACCAGCTGTTCAGCCTTAAGTCCGCCGCGGGAGTGGGCACGCCCAAAATGAGAAATGAGGCCACAATCCTCTCAGATCTTATTTGTAGCTCTGACTTGCTACAAAGGCTCGAGAAGTATCTCAACAGCCATCCACAAAAACGAGGAGAAGACCTCCTCTCCAGTCTTCGCGTCTACCAGATAGAGTCAAAACACAAGCACCACCGGTACCAAAGACGAAAGAAGGTGGAAAAGGGCAAAGGCCCATCATCTGGTCTACAGATTCAAGAGGACGAGCTGCATGCACACAAGATGTCTCTTGTCTTGCAAGTCCAAGACCTCTTCCCAGACCTGGGCTCCGCTTTCGTGGTGAGACTCCTAGATGTGTACAACGACAACCCCGAAGAAGTCATTGCCCACCTCCTGGACGACTCGCTTTCCCCAGAGCTCCAAGTCATGGATCGATCCGAACAACTCGCACCTCCAGCAGAACCAAAGCACGACCACTTGGCACCTCGCCCAACACCTCCCGCAATGTACTCGCCACCACTGCACTCAATACCCGAACGCAAGAATGTCTTCGATCAAGACGTCGATATCGCAGAACTCAGCATCTCAGGGGAGTCAAAGGGCAAACTACGCTTCGGCCGCGCAGATCCTGATCTCACCGCAGACGAAGTCCTAGCAGACCGAAGTCAACACGCAACCAACAAAGCAGCCATTCTCTCCGCACTGGCGGCATTCGACTCAGACGAAGACGAGCGCGATGACACATACGACGTCGCAGATGTCGGCGGCACAGTTGACGCCGTGACAGCCGGTGCAGATGCAGACGCCGAAACCGAAGCGCGAAACCAGCGTGCAGTCGCAGATAATCTCGACATGATACTTCTCCGCGCTTACAAGGCCAACCCGGCGCTCTTCTCTCGTGACGCTATAACGCGTCGTTCACAGCCGCGCGCACAGCTCAAGCGTGAGACTAACATGGTGGACGAGGCTATCGAGGGATGGGCTGTTATGCTTGTCCGGGATCCAAAGCGTCTCACAAAACTTGAGAACCGACTAGCTGATGAACTGGGTGGTTCTACTGGTGGATCGCTGAACCAGCCCTCTCTTTCATCTACTTCGTATCGGAAGCCGCGTGCTGGAGATGAAGAAGATTCTGCAGAGGGTGAGTCGTCTAGTCATTCGGCTCGTGGGGGACACGCACATGATAGAGGTAGAGGTGGACGCGTTCGCGGTGGCAGGGGCGGTAGAGGGGGGCGAGGCGGTGGTCCATCTCAACAACCTGAGGGTCAGGGGCAGCAGAATACTCCGGTGGCAAACAGGAGGAAGGAGGAGAATAAAGCCAGTCGGGCTAATCATAATAGGCGCCAGCAGCGGGCAAAGAAGATTGCGCGTGGAGGCGGCTTGCCGGGATAAATATCAAAACAGACTATCTGATATCAAACACAATGCATATACGAGAAATTCCAAATGGGCTTGTTTCAGGTTTGGCGTAGCATCTGTTGTAGGAATTGATTGACTGAGACAAATATACTTCCTACCTAGGTGAGATGTACGGTATCATATTACTTGAGAGGGGTAGGAGCATTGTTGAAGAAAAACCAGGAAAAACCGGAGATATCAATTTGCTTGTATGTGCATAAGATCTAGAATAAAAGAGCCAAGGAAAGTCATGATCACATTAGTGGTGGTGCGAAAAGACACCCTCTGTCGCAATTGACTTGCGGCACTCCTCCATAAGGCGAACTTGCTTCGCCACGTCACCGAGCCGGCCGATGACCTCCTTGTTTCCATCATAGAAAGTAAAGATGGCATATGGAATACCAGTCTCCTTGCAGAACTCTAGTACGTACTTTTGAGCACGACGCAAGTTGTGGCGGGGCATGCGAGGGTACAGGTGGTGGATAGCTTGAAATTGCAGACCACCGTGGAAGAAGTCCAGCCAAGTAGGACAGTCAACATCCATAGTCGTTCGCAGCATCTTCTGGGGGAATGATTCGTGAACACCCATATCAGCGGTAGACATGGCGAAATGAGAGAGCGTGATTTGGACGTGCAGAGGCGAGGGTATAACGTGAGAAATCAACAAGTAGACGAGTCGGCTTTGCCAGTCGGGGACGGTCTTGTACATGACACCGTAGACGAACCAATACCAAAAGAAAGCCTGACCTGCAAACTCAAGCCACATATGCCACCAGGCGGGTCCTTTCCGCGGAGCTTGACCCTTCAACAAGTATTCCCAACTCAATCGGTAGAGGTTGAAGCGGGCCAGCATCATAATAGGGTAGTAACTATAATTCTGGACTTTAACCATTATCTTAGAGAATGCGTCAAAGGTCATGTTGCGGTCATAATAGGTACTGTTCAGGCTGTCGAGAAAGCGATGCGAGATGGCAAAGAAAGGAATATGCTCGATATCTGGGTCGTGCTCCGGCTCATTGGTGACGATGTGGTGAACGTTGTGACTCCTTTTCCACCAGCCCAGACTCAATCCACCCATGAAATCAGCAATGATGATTCCAATCACCGTGTCCACATGGAAATT
This sequence comes from Penicillium sp. 91 TS-2023, assembly GCA_030710325.1. NCBI lineage: Eukaryota > Fungi > Ascomycota > Eurotiomycetes > Eurotiales > Aspergillaceae > Penicillium > Penicillium sp. 91 TS-2023. Next base: position 1,453,662 of record JARWGP010000011.1, read on the forward strand.
GTGAGTGATGCCCATATGACCAGCATCATGGGCAGTGAAGACAAGCTGGTGCCAGAAGCACCCGAGGAAGAACGCAGAAGTTGCCCACCAGCCAAGACGCAGAAATACGTAGGCTAGCGTTGCGAAGAGAGTATACCGACAACACTCGATGAAATAGGAGAAGTAATTGCAGTTGAATAGTCCATCATCCATCATGCGCACGTACAGCTCGCGGTATTTCCGTTTGATGCTTTCTTGATTCGCCTGGTCCAACGAAGGATATTTTGCGGTATCGAATACAATTTCCTCCCGCGTTCGAGCATCGAGGAAAGCTGGCCTGTGCTGCGAATCTGTCTCTGCCTCTGCCGGCGTGGAAGCGTCGGTGTCTGTACCTTGTGTGGACTTCTTTCGGCGGGTTACCGATTTGGAGTCGACCGCATCGAAGATGGGAGAAGGTGGAATAGAGCCTTCTTGGCTGGAATCGTCCTGACATGTAAAGTCCTCCTCGCTCGAGCACGTCTCTTCGGCGTATAGGCGGAACTTGCCGCCTTGAATCGGGGGGAGAAAGTTTGTCCAGACCCCTTCGACTCGACCGATCTGATAGGCGGGCATGCGCTCTCGGGCTTCTTTCGAGTGCAACCTATAAGAAAAACAAGATCATTAGCGAAGGTCAAGGTCAAGAACGAGGATTGGAGTCGGAGCCATACGCATTGATTTCATCAGTCGCATCCCTACCGACCATGTGTTTGATCGGCTTTTCACCGCCAGGGTGATATTTGAGGAAAGCATCCACCTTGAGCACAGAGTTCTCGTAGATTATGACATGTTTTCCTTCCGCAATCAAGCCCTCGATGTACCGGCGGCTCAACAGAGTATCCTTCCGGGACGGTCGGGAAGCGGGTTTCTCCATCGTGGGAAGATGCGGTGAGTTGGAGAAGAGTGCGGGGAAGTATGGTCGGAGGAAAACGAAGGAAAGTATGTATGAGAAGTTTAATACATCGTATGATTATCGCAGTCGCTCGAGGTATGCATCTGAAACAAAAAGGAAAAAGGTTGGGACAAGGCAGAAATGTATCAAGGAGGTGGATCAACAAGCGGGGAGGGATCAGCCGCGGTCTTTCCACGGGACTCCCGTGATTACAATTACAGAGGCAGCAACTTGAACCTTGGAACTCTTCACAATCGCACAAAAAATGGATCAGGTACATTCCTCTCGGCTTCAGAACATCAATCCTTATCTGACTTGTTTAGAAATCACTTTCATCGCTAGTTGAGGAATGGCTCCAATGGGACCAGGTAAGTAGCTGATGACTATGCTCGTGGCGGCGTGGCCTGACCATCACTAAACGGGTATTCGGATGTAGGATCCTAGAACTCGCGCGGAAATAGAGCACCTTCGGGATACCAATGACAAGGATGCACTAGAGTTATGCCTACGAAATCGTGCGCTAGACTACTTCTATTGTATTCTCGAGCATAAAAGCTAACTGTGGTTCCTAGGCATTGAATTTGGCACGGCAGGCTTGCGAGGCCGTATGGCAGCGGGGTTCTCCTGCATGAATTCCTTAATTGTTATTCAAGCTTCTCAAGGATTGGCCAAGTATATCCGAACTCAACGGCCTGAGATCGCTGCTAAAGGGGTTGTCATTGGATATGATGCGCGCCATAACTCTCGTAGATTCGCCGAGCTTGCTGCCAATGCCTTCATTGCATTGCAGATCCCCGTCTACTTCTTTTCCCAGTCCTCGCCAACCCCATTGGTTCCTTTTGGTATCAATTACTTCAAAGCTGCCGCGGGTATAATGGTTACAGCGAGCCATGTACGTCAAGAACACGACGAGTGCCTGGAAAGAAACAATGCTAACAAGTAACCTGGAAGAACCCACCTCAAGACAACGGTACGTGTATTTTAATCAAGTTCAATTATAAGCTGCTAACTTTTGCCTAGGTTACAAGGTGTAAGGATCTCTATGTTACTGCCCACTCACTCTGTTGTTTGAGCTGACTCTGCCCTGCTCAGTTATTCTAGCAATGGTGCCCAGATCAATCGACCCGAAGATGGAGAGATAGCACAATCTATTCGTGACAGCCTCGAGCCATGGCCGGGTGCATGGAATGAACTGCAGCCCAGCGAGTACTTGCACGCCGACGCATATGAAAATATAATTCTTTCCTACAGGGCGCAGGTCAAAGAATACGCGGTTAGTAGACATCAAGGCTCTAGGCCATGAAAGCTGACTGTTGGAAAAGGTTTCGACAACTTCGGAGTGCAGGGATCTCAGCTCATTTGTTTATACGCCTCTTCATGGCGTTGGAGGCTTAGTGCTTCCAGACGTATGTAGCTCCCTTGGGGTGAATGACTTCGTATCTGTCCCTCTCCAATCAGCACCAGATCCTGAATTTCCTACGGTCAAATTCCCCAACCCCGAAGAAGCCGGGGCTCTTGACCTTGCCATACAAACCGCAGATCAAGAAGGGAGAACTCTGATTATTGCCAATGACCCTGATGCAGATCGATTTGCAGCCGCGGAGAAGGTGAAGTTAGTCTCTCGTTCCAATCTAATAAATGATTATTGGCTCACATGATTAGCGGCGAATGGTTTCTCTTCACTGGCAACCACATGGGTGTTCTTTTGGGATCTCATGTTCTTGAGTCCTTGAAGAGTCGCGAGGATCTGTCGAAGGCTACATTTTTGACGACAACCGTATCCAGTGGCATGCTGGAAAAGATGGCCAAGTCCAAAGGAGCTCAGTTTCAAGAGACATTGACTGGTTTCAAATGGATGGGTAACGTTGCCCGAGACCTTGAACGTACTGGAAAGACCGTTCCATTTGCCTACGAGGAAGCCCTCGGTTACATGTTTGCTTCGGTCTGCTACGATAAAGATGGGATCACAGCTGCCGCCGTTTTTCTAATGGCATATGCCAAATGGAGGTCTCAAGGGTTGACCGCACAGGCAAAACTTCAGCAGCTATTCCGGGAATTTGGTCACCACGAAACACTGAACAACTACTTTCGTTCCCCTAGTCCAGATCTGACGGTTGAGCTGTTCCGTGGAATTCGAAGCGGCTCCTTCCTCGCCAGTAAAAGGTTTGGCTCATTTAAAATCCTCCGCTGGAGAGACCTAACAGAAGGATTTGATTCCGCCTCTTCGGATAACAAACCCGATCTACCTGAAGATCCCACCAGTCAGATGCTGACCCTATGGCTGGATGGAGGGGTGCGCTTCACAATTAGAGGCTCGGGTACAGAACCAAAGGTCAAGTGTAAGTTCCCTTTTCTTCTGTTGTACCATTGTCCTGTTTAGCCGCATATATTGAATCGGACTGACACGCGCCACTAGTCTACATCGAGAGCTGTGGCGCTTCTCGTGACAACGCCGTCAAGGCCGTTTGTGAAACCTTCCTCACTATCCTGACAGAATGGGTTCAGAAATACACCCCTTCCATGACCCACAGCAGCCAGCTTCCCACCTCGTCAGGTCACATCCTTGAGATGGATAAGCAATGACGAAATGTCTGAGTCTTGCGAGTAGAAAGTTTTGAGACTTGAAATTTCATTCATGTGTTATTTACAATTCGAGACCAAGTAGCTAAAATGTTCATATGAGGCAAATATTGAACAAAGAGGGCACCGCCCAGGTGCCCGGGTGTCACTTGGACCTGCAGGTCACCGTCTACGTACAGAATCTTACTGGCTGTCTTTGGGTTCACTCCTGGATACTTTGGCAGCCAGAGACATACAAACTGCATTCAGTGTTACACGAGCCTGGAATGGTCTCAGCCGTTGAGGTCAATCAAAAGAGACAAGCATGGTGGGTGGGCCTAGGGAAGTATATATCAAAGGGCTTTCTCCTGAACCAACCCCATAACTACACATATCACATTTGACTGGTACGGCCTCGTGAAAATCGATCACTGAGCCACCTGCTCTTTACGTTATGTTTCATCCGATTCAGGGTCACCATTTCCCAGGAAGCCTGTATCATGTCCATAGCCCCCCGCCGGAAATATTGCCCCAACACTGTCAACATGACCGCTTCCATGGACATGCTAGGACTATCAACACAAGCGATGGCTCTCGTACACTCTGTGAACATCAAACGGCTGGTCCTGCCGGAGGACCAACTGAAAAGCATCAGCACCCTCGCCAGCTCAATCCTCAGGACAAGGATCGTCACCCTGCCCATCGCGGTCACGCTACCCATGAAATGTATGCGCAAGATCCTACATGAATGAACATAATGTTAAACTATAATTTCTCTAACCACTTGAAACCCAAAAGGAACGCCGATGTTCGACCCAAAAACCCTAAACCAGGCTGCCCTTTTCATAACACCAATTTGACAGATCCACCGCGACGCGCTCATGCACATCCTCACCATACACACCCAGGCTCGGCAAATGAACACAAGCCGCGAGAACACTCGCCTATATACCAGGCCAACCACGTCATCCAGCCTGGGGCTAGACATCAGATTAGAGCGCCAGCCCCAACGAGGCAGAACCAACACCATTACCACCATGCACATGATCCAGCTCCAGCGGAGCCTCAGGTCCATCATCTATATCAGCATATGTATTTTGCTCATGGCGCCCTTGATCCTGAAACCCCTAATCATGACCCCGAGGAGAACCCTCACCCTAAAGAGAGTCCTCCTGATCGCAACGAACCTCGAGTGCGTATTCGTGAAGAAGATTTGCTGTGGGGATACGGACCTCCGTTACCTATGCTGACTGTGCATCGTCGAAAAAATAATCAAAGGAGAAGAAAAAATTGACCAAAGGGTGTTGTGAAGGTTGCCTCGTTCTACTGTTCAACCACAGGTTCCGGGCACGAAATATAGCTTTATGTCTGCTTTTCGGAACAATCAAAAAGTGAAAAACGATATAGTCAAGGCCAGATAGCGATGAGATTGATAATAAGTAGATATGGATGTTGCAAAAAGACAAAAAAGAAACTCCGATAGGGGGAATCGAACCCCCGGCTGTCGTGTGAGAGACGACGATGTTAGCCACTACACCATATCGGATTTACTTGTGAAAATGACTCCATGACAAAAATATGATCCACCTCAGTTTAGCTTCATGTGTCTTTACACCTCGCCGTGCTTGGTCCTTCGTAGATGTGGACCAATTACGCGCTACTGATCAAGTCAGCTGCCTTCTCAGCGACAGCATACAGCACAGCCTGGTAATGACCTGCTAGGGACAACGGCAACACACTGGCATCCACAACACGCAAGCCGTCGACGCCCTTCACTCGAAGTTGCGTATCGACCACTTTACCCATTGCAGCTGATCCAGCCGGGTGATAGAAAGTAGCACCACCAGCCTTGATAACCCTATCAACCTCTTCATCGCTCGAGCCAGAGCTCAGCGCAGAGAATCCCGGACGCGGCAACTCCTCCAAAACCATCTCCTGTCCTTCAGGCGTATCTCTAAAAAGCTTGGTGATTTGGCGCACACCTGCTCGCAAAGCGGCCCGATCCACCTCCGTAGCGTAGTAGTTAGGATCAATTAGCGGCATGTCCGCTGGATCTGCTGATGAGAGGGTAATACTTCCACGCGAAGTTGGGGTGACTCCTAACACGGCCGAAGCAATGTATGTACCGTCCATTGGGACATAGACGCCAGCAACAGCAGCGCCTGCAGGCGCGTATACGACTAAAGTCTCGATGTGGCAAAAGTCAGGTCTAAGATAGGGATGGGTATGGATTTCGGTGCCGCTAACACCGTCACTTTGCAATGCTTGCTCTAGCTCAGCGCGTGGGGCTTGCACAGTCGCAACCCAGTTCGAGGGTAGTCCAAGCCCATAGGCAGGGCTGTTCCAGAGAGGAGTACCGATTGAAAGACCCTTTTCGGGGCTGCGGATCTTCCACCATTGGTTAAAGGAGAAATGGTCGTGGAAGTTTTTGCCGACCTCTGGTGACTCCACTTTAACGGAGATGTTGTGCTTAGAGAGCTCGTCCGAGGGACCAATTCCGGAGAGTAGTAGTACTTGAGGGGTTCTGTAAGCGCCTGAAGATATGATTATCTCTCGTGAGGCGTTCAAGGTTGTCCCGTCTGGAAGCTCGACGCCTGTCGCGACATTTTTCCCGTCCTTCTCTGTAAGGATAACACGACTGACGAGTGTTTCAGTTTGAATTGTTATGTTGGATTTGTTCTTGATTCCATAGGCTTCACTGGCGAGCTGGCACTGGCCGTCCCGCCAGTTCTCTGTGAGCGGGGCTAGACCCTTAGGGTTCCCCGCGTTGGCATCCTCAATAGTCTCTACGCCGAGTTGAGACCAGGCTACGCGTACTGGTTCACGGAGCGGGTATTTGCGATCATCGCTGCTAGATTCGACAGTCGCGTTGTGGATGGGACCAGAGGTACCGTGTACAGAGATGTCGGCATTTTTGTCCCAGTGGGTCTCGGAGCGTTTGAAGTAAGGCAGGAGCCCCTCGTAGCCCCAAGCGTCATCTTTGACCATTTGTGCCCATAAATCATAGTCCACGGCGTTGCCTCGCGTCCAGGTGCCGTAGTTTGTGGCAGTACCTCCGCCCAGAGCTTTACCAGCGGCATTGTAGCATTGGCGGCCGTCAAGATGCTTCTGGGGCACAGTTCTGTAGGACCAATCTAGTGGAGAGCCGTGAGCACCGAAGCAGGCCATGGGCGAGCCGGTGAGGGGGTGGCCGGCAACATCGGCGCCAGCTTCGAGGAGGAGAATGGAGCGGGAAGGCTGGAGCTCAGCTAGGCGGCCGGTTAGAGCAGAGCCCGCAAGCCCGCCGCCAATGATGATGTAGTCGTAGGTGGTGTCAGACATGGTGATGAGTGAGGGATAAGAAAAGAAATGAGAGGCGCTTGGCTGTAGGCTTTCACTTTGATAGATTTTATAATATCCTATGGAGGATACGTACAGCCACTGTTATTCTGACCATTACGTCATGTTTCTTTGTTCTATATATTCCTTAACTGGGGCCTTTCAGGTATCGTTGGCAGGGATCTTTTCCGCCAAGCCCAGCATCATGCCACTTGTCGCTTGATCGAGACTCACGCCTGGTGACCGTCGGACCTCCGGATACGTGCAGCATACCTTGGTAAAAGCATGCTATGTGGATTACTGGCCCCCTCGCCACGATTGTTCTAGTCAAAAGTCTTCTGCCGTCTTGAAGATCGCCTGGGAACATGACGAGATCGGCCCTGGCACGACAATAGCGGGACGGCCCCTAAACAGCCTGATCATCTCGGCGCATACCTAGACTAGCAATGAGTGTGAGTGGATATGTGCATTATCTAACTTGTCGAGGTGGGGGTGACAACATAAATAAGAAAAAAAGTGGGAACTTGGCTACAGAAGTCAAAGTTGCTCGAGATCAAAATATGAGGGAGCAATACGGCCCCCAAGTACGAACGATACGGATCTTAACAGCGTACATATGTGCTGCTGGGGCCACGCTCCAATCGAAGGGGGAAGATAAGGGGGGGCTTCTCCACCCAACTAGAAAAAATTTGCTGTTGCAGCCTTTTGGTGCATACAAATCTGCACCTCGGCACATCTGCACCTCAGAATAGAACTGTCACCGATAAAGCCACCGACAGAGCTACGTCGATGACCACGGGGTACCCATCCATCCTATTACATGGAATTTTCAGAGCGCCAACCCCCTTGTGGGGACGGGGAAAACAATTCCAATGATCTGTTATCGACCCCACGCGCCGGAAAACATAGATCCATAGCCATTAACGAGTTGCCTCAAGTGGTAGAGCCTTGGAATGATAACCTGATCCACGCCCTCTCTAGTAATGCAATCGTTGAAGTTGAAGTGTCCAGCGTATTAATGATACGGGTGAAGGCTACCATCCTGGTAGCTATCTGTAAAAAGCAATACAATCTCCGCTGACAGGTATAAACGTCCAATTCCGTAATTTTATAGAGGAAGCTAAATCCGATGAATATAGTCTTAGATCAAATTTTGCTTGTTGAGTGACATCTCCGGAATCATCTTAGTCCCTCAGCTTTCTGAAGATAAGCACCACCCACCAAGAAGTTGCTCCCTTTTCTCAACTTCACCAGGGTTCTCCCCTCACTGACTTTCTCACTTTATCATTCACCTTTTGACGCGGCATATATTAGAAGCCCCCCGTGGGGCCCCGGCTGGCCTAGTCGGGCCCATTCATTCTCTTTTTCTGCCATCCGACGTTCTAGTATTGATTCTTAGATGCCCGTATCTGCAGATGCGTTCTTCACACCAGCATTCGGGACATTGGTATGAGGATGACCCCTTGCGACTCCACGAGTCGATCACAGAGTCATAGCCTGCAATAATTCCACAAGTTAACTCATCTTCATAGAGTTTCTCCACAAGTGTCCAATAGCCTTTCCTTCTCGGTCGGTATCGATAACAGACGCAGCAAGGAGCCCAAGTTTTCTTGGGGTGGCCGCGAGCCCCTCGTGGCTGCACGGAGCATAGAAGTGCAAGCATTGCAGAGCAGTTTAGGCAATCAGCCCGATGCCTGGGGGCACTGGGTATCGTGATAGTTGTCATAGCGGAGAAGAGCAAGCATTCTCTTACATGTAAGTGCTAGGGACAGTTGGTCGACTGAGTAGGCATGCGCGCTGATTTGTAGCAGGAGCTCATTCGGCAGAGCCACAAGTCCTGATGACTGCGCAAGTAGCGGAGTTTCAAGGAGCTGCAGCTTTGGTCATCAGCAAAAGATCAAGCAGAGCAAACAGGTCCAGCCTACAGTTTGTGGGATTTTAAATGCATCCCATTGGGCAGTGGCATGGTCTCTTTGGCAGTCCTCGAGGTGATACAGCCATTGCGTACATATCGAGTAGAGACCATCGTGTCTGTGGGCCTTGCCTTGGGGAACAACAAACCGCACTGGGGGTTTGGGGACTGAGCGCGCGTCGCGTCTATGGAGCCCGCTTACCCTCGAGCTGTACGTTTCATCATGAGCAGTAGTAATATGCATTCAAATCGTCCACCAAGCGAGACATGTGGAAAGCTGTTTGTGTCTGGCACCGTGAAATACCGATCTTAGCTTGTTTCCGAAGGTGCCACGAAAGGGGCTGAACAAGTGTCCTTAGATCCTGTTGTAGTTCGGAGGAATTTTATTGATTATTTATTCAGAAGGAAACATGAGGCTATATATATAAAAAGAAGATCAAGTTGATTTCCAATCAACTTGGTTCGTTGTATAGACACCTCGGGATTAATTCCGATGGTGCGGCTTGGTTCAGATCTGCACCAGCCTCATATCACAACAGTTAGGAATCATTTGAGAGAAGCTATAAACGTGAAGCTTGAAGAAAGGAGAGATAAAAAGATGATAGATTGGAAAAAAGAATATTGGAGAGAAAAAGTAGCTAAGCCAAACAACTAGCGACAGGGTGAAAGCCCGGATGTCTGGGGAATCAATTTCAACAATAATAGCAACCTTTGAGCTGCGCCCGTGAGATTCTTAATTCGCTGACTAATGATTATGGAGGAGAGATTGGGAAAGGTTCGAGAGTTGCGTATCCGTGGACGAGGTTACCAAAGAGTGGAACCCCACACTGTCCCAACCGACAATGACGCTATACTGATAAGTCTCGGCTCTGACTAATTAGAAGTCTTTAGATCAATTTGCCAGTTTTTAGATCTGGCCGCTCCAGAGTCTGCCAGACTAAAGTTATTACCATGGAACACAAAACCCAAAGGCAGGCCCCTCACAAGAGGAGCTGTAACTGTCACATTTCTTGCTCTTGGTACATATACGGCATTTAAGTCACACGATGGAGACAAGGGAAGACTATGGTGAACTTACGAGTCACGATGAATCAAACCACGCCGAAGTCTTAGGTACTGTCCACTGTCTATATCAAGCATAAATGCTGACTGCATAGGGGATGGCCGGGTCGACATCGGCATCGGGCACGTCTGGAGTTTGTCACCAGCGCTTCCCATACGAGAAGACCTGGACACAATAGAGACCAGCAGTGTCGACGTGAGGCCACCACAAATGAACATAGTGATACAAGTCGTTGGCTCACGGGGTGACATCCAGCCATTTCTCGCTCTGGGAAAAGCTCTGAAGCAAGCTGGTCACCGTGTCCGAATCGCAACGCACGAAATATTCCGTTCCTTCGTCCGGGATGTTGGGCTAGAGTTCTTTAACGTCGGTGGGGATCCGAGAAAGCTGATGGCATACATGGTGAAGAACCCCGGGCTCCTTCCTAGGATGGAGGCCCTTCGGAAAGGGAGTATTCAAGAGAAGAGAGATGAAATGCGTGAAATCCTTGAGCGCTGCTGGCAGTCATGCTTCATGCCAGATGATGGACATGACAACCATGAAGTAACGCCATTTCTGGCCAATGCCATAATTGCGAACCCGCCATCGTTTGCACATGTGCACTGCGCAGAAAAGCTGGGTATTCCACTTCATCTCATGTTCACGTAATGACCATCGTCTTGATTCTTGAACTTCAGCTAATATAACTAATATAACCAGAATGCCGTGGTCACCAACGCAAGCGTTTCCCCATCCCTTAGCCAATATCCGGTCTTCCATACTAGGGACAAAAATCACGAATTATTTTTCCTACATACTTCTTGAGGAGTTGATCTGGGAAGGGCTGGGTGATACGATCAATTCATTCAGGCGAAAGACTCTCGGCCTCCCACAACTCGACAGGTCGTCGGGACCGTGTTTGGTTTCGCGTTTGGGGATTCCATATACGTATTGCTGGTATATATTTACCTCCTAATCGCCAAGCAACATCACTAAAGGTTCCAGGTCACCGGCTTTGATCCCAAAGCCTGAAGATTGGGACTCACGGATATCAGTCCCCGGGTTCTATTTCTTGCCACTAGCTCCCGAATACAGTCCTCCCGCAGATCTACGTAGCTTCTTAGACGCGGGAAGTCCACCGATCTATATCGGATTCGGTTCAATCGTCGTCGATGATCCAGAATCACTCACCGTGCTGCTGCTAGAAGCTGTACGACTTGCCGGCGTGAGGGCTGTGATCTCAACAGGCTGGAGCGGTTTAGGTAGTATAAAGATGCCTCCCGAAGTATATGCTCTCGCAGACTGTCCACATGATTGGATCTTCCCGCGGGTATCTTGTGTAGTGCATCACGGTGGAGCAGGCACTACAGCAGCAGCTATTGCAGCTGGGAAACCATCGATTGTCATCCCTTTCTTTGGTGACCAACTATTCTGGGGAAAAACGATTGCGAGGGCCGGAGCAGGACCCGAGCCAATACCCTTCAAAAGACTCACAGTCGCTAGCCTTGTCGCCGCGATAAACGACGCACTCGCTCCTAGTGTGCTGGAAACGTCACGCATATTGTGTGATCTCGTCAACGGCGAGGACGGGGTTCAGGCCGGTGTCCGTTTTTTCCACCAGCAGTTGGATCTGTCAATGTTGGCATGTTCTCTTACTCCAATGAGTGCGGCAACGTGGCGGATCCGAAAGACTGACATCAGACTGGGCTCAACCTCCTCCGCGCTATTAATGGATATGGGACTCCTTGATCTGGACAAGCTCGAACTGTAAGTCCACTCTGATATCCTCGATCCATGAGATGCTAAAACCACAAGGCTACGGCCCTGTAGTTACAACATTCATGTTGGGCCTGGGAATCCTATATCTGGTATCGCACTAGCCTTAGTGGATTCAGCTGGCTCATTCCTTAAAGGTCTTGAGGAGATTGGTTCGTCAATGAGCAAAGACTTCGATAAAAGGCCATCAACTGGAAAGCATAGCAGTTGTAGCAGAGATTCTAGGGCAGGGACTTGCTTGAAGGGCATCGGGCAGGCATTATCAACCTTTGTGCGTGCACCGGTGCATATAGGCGTGGCGTTCTCGCAGGGCCTACACAATGCGCCGAGGATTTGGGGAGATCGCACGGTGAAGCCGCTCGAGACTGCTCATGATTTTCCCAGTGGACTTAAAACTGGTGGGAGGGTAAGAAATCTGGCGTCTCACTGGTTACAATATTTCTAACGGTGCTGTCCACGTCAGGAGATGTGGTTTAGTGTGTACGAGGGTGTGAAAGGTCTCGTCACGCAGCCTATGAATAGTTTGCAGCGCCAAAATGGACTAAGGGCTTTTTCTGGAGTTGGGACCGGCATACTGTCTGGTCTTTCCAAGACGATATCTGGTGATTTCGCATTCTCCATTGTTGTTAGTGTGGCCACTGACATCCTGGGCTAGGTCTCTCATCCATCATAATCTATCCCCTAGGGGGCTTGGAAGCACAGGCCACTCAGTATTTCTCTCGGAAATACGTATCGTCGATGGATATCCATTTGGTGGAGCAAGGCCGAAGCGAATATAGGAAATTAAGCGACGAGGACCGCGCTAGCATTGTGAACGAATTTCATAAGGTAACGTCGGGTCTGAAGAAAGGGCGGCTCAAAAACAAATTCGGACGAACTAAATCGGTTGCTATGACAACGACCGGGCGTATTGGCTAAATAATGTTAAAATCTATTGTTGGGCTTCATCCAGGTTGTGACGGCTGTTTGCGTGGTCTTTGGTTACCTATCTCATGGCGTGCAAACTATCCTTAGTCAGGAAATCAAAAATCCACGATCAAGCTGGTAGGAGACGAGGTGATTCTAGTTTTTACTCTCGCAGTTGGAACTGACTTACTAAACAGAGATCGTGGCCAACGGGTGGCAGTTTACGTATGAGATTAGTCTCACGTGGCGATATTTAACTTCACGTTCTAAGCAATCACATTGAAGAACTAGATTCTTCCAACAGTAACTGGAAGGTACGAAGCGATTGATAAACCACAAATCCATATTACTATCTCCTCGAGACCCGTTGATCTGTTATCACTGGCTTTCTTCATAAGCCTGGAGTTTTCTTTGGTCTGTCGGAGATAATGTACTGTTGGTTCAACTTTCGTCAATGGGTGGACTCCATTGGGAGTGGGCTCAGGACGCCTTTCTAGCAATGATTATATGCTAAGTATTCAGTGCCTGCGAGACCCAGGGTCTAGGACGCATGCAAAGGTGATGATTCTCTGGGGTCCCCAGGTCATTTCCCCCACTGCTCGGCAGAGACAACGATCCCCGATATCCCGAAGATAAAGTTAGACAAGGAGATGGGAATTGTCCGGGTGACGCACCGAGCCAAATGATAAATATTTCACTCTCTCGCCTCCCAATGGGGATTGGATTGTAATAAAAAATAAAGTGAGGTGAACTTATCAGGTGCCCGAACCCCATACTAAAAAGTAAGGCCGACACACAAGTTATTGAACCCTCAGTAGGTATGATGGAATGAATATACATCCAACAATTTTGGATGGCGGGTGTTTATTGGTTGTTACGGCCCCAATCCCAATGTCCCCACCCTGCCTATTCTAGAAGGTCGACGCCCCCGCCACATATGGTGAACTGCCGGCTAATTTGCCGCTACCACTGGATTCATCGGTCGGAAAGGTCGACCCGGGCGCAGGGCCCCATGGGGAAATCATGTAGCCAAACAGAGATCAGTTGCAATGTTTGGTACGAGTCCGGCTTTATGAAGACGTAGGTATATTAAGTCGCCCGATCTTGGTCCTGCTACCATTATAGCACGCAGCCTTCTCAGCAATGCAACATGCATTTCCAATGCCTTCTCAGCTTCACGACCATCTTGGGCCTGGTTCTCCAGGGCTCAGCAACACAAAGGACTGCTGGGATTGAGACCTGTAGAAAAACTACCGTGGCCATCCTGTAAGCAACGATGGGTATACACATGCCCTATCGACTTCAGGAACGTATAAGCCAGATCTGGGAGCTTCACTGCTCCTAGAACCTCAAGCCCTTCCTAGAGGTAAACTGTGGGTCCCAGGCTCGCGCAAAAGTGCCTCTAGGATCGACTAGAGCCCCCAGGGCTAGTATGCGTACAGCAAAAATAGACATGGATCTCCTTAGTTTGGAAAAATGAGGAAAATACCGATCCCAGAGACACTTCCGTTGACCAATAGTTGCCTCTAGAAACTTTACGTGGGGTCCAAGGAGCAATATAACTCCTAGGAGAGGTGGTCCAAGATACGATCATCTATAATAATCATGCCCTCGGCGAACTCATTAGCACTCTTAGTAGAGGATGATGAGGGCACAAAAATGCGATAATTTCGGAAGACGGAAGTCATAATTACGAGCCGAGAAGTGAGTTAATTTGGTCGCAATGCGAAGGAAAATTCGGTGACCCTAGAAACTATTTAATGAAAGGTATAGGGGTAGTCGGGAGGTTCTCCAGAGACCGTGAATCTCTAGGACTTTCCTTTCGTAGGTATAGAAGGCTAGTAGCCTAGAGAGAAGGTGACTTTTAATAAGTAAAGTGGAGAAATGCCACCCTTGCGCTATAGGATAAGGGCGCTTAAGTGGTGGAATTAGATTGGCGACAGTCGGACCTGCGCCAGGACAGATGCTAGCGAAGGTTTTTGGGTCGACTGGCTAGAAGCAGCTAGCCGATGTTGTATTTTCCATGCCCGCGTAATTTCACGCAATTGGTCAGTTTGTTGTGGGGTTCCTGGTAGAAGTTGACACCGTAGAAGATATGGGAAATTGATAATAATATACTCTGTAGCCTAGCTACAAAATAGAGCCATTTTACGCTTCGGTAGGACCATCTGTTTATGGGTTAGGCAAGACTTGCCAAGCAATACCCGGTGCCCGCGGGCAGATCTCAACCACTGCTGGTATGACATAAAAGGCTGACGCATTCCGGAAATGACTCGTTACTTGACTAGGACCTCAGTAATTATCTGATCTGATCTCAATTCTTCAATCATTCGGGGCTTGATATTTTAAAATGGCAATTGCTAGTAAGAAATCGTCTGTCCTTCGACTGAAGATGGAAGCTCAAAACTAGTAGAGCGAATTCACGACCTGATCAACAGGCCCGCGGGGCTCCCCAACCCTCATCCGACGGTCTCAGCCTGGCAGGAGCCACCTCACCCGACTATTGGGGACACACAGTCAGCTATGTTGCCCACTGAAGTCGATATCGTCATCATCGGGTCTGGAGTAACCGGCTGCGGAGTTGCACATACGCTTCTGAATCATCCCGATGGGTCGCAGCTCCGAGTTACTATGTTAGAAGCTCGCAATGCGGTCAGTGGAGCGACGGGCCGTAACGGAGGTCATTTGATTTCCGACGCAGGCAGAATTTTCCCAGCACTAGCTGCCGCGTCGGGGATGGAGGAGGCGATGAGCGTGGTACATCTCAGCGAGAGAACTCTCGCTCGACTTAATGAAATAGTCGCCGGTCTGAGCGAAAAAGATCAGTGCGCAGCTGAATTGCGATCTGTGATTAGTACCGTTGCGTTCGATAAAAATGCGGGCTTTGAAGAGGCCAAGCATTCGATCGAATATCTCCAGGCCAGTACGGACAAGTCGACATCCACGGTATCAGAGAAGATTATTCCCACGGCACACGCAATCAAAGTCAGTACAGAAATCACTTTGAACTCATCCTCGGAATCCTGACTCGGCTATTAATATAGGAATGGAGATACAATCCCAATACGGTTGGTGCAGCCCAGCAGTCTGGTTCGGCTGCTTTGTGGCCATACCGGCTATTTACAGCGCTGTACAAAGTCCTTATCGATCAAAGTGACGGTCGTTTCACATTGGAGACTAACACGCCAGTGACTTCGATCAATCACGATCCAAGTGTCGCAAACGCAGCTTACACCCTGCAGACTCCACGAGGTGCGATTCGTGCGCGCCATGTCGTCCACTGTACAAACGGCTATATGAGTCACTTGGTCCCGGGACTAGTAGGGAAGCTGTGGCCGATAAGAGGCACCATGTCTCGCCAGAAACTGGGACCGTCTTTTCCGCTGCTCGGGAATCAAGTTTCATGGACCTACCGCAACAAACCAACTTTTGACCCGTCAACCAATGTCATTAACATTGGCCTATACTATGCTCAGCAAAATGTCAAAACCGGGGATTTGTGGATTGGTGGCGAGAAACAGTCCATCGAAGACTTGTTGAATAGTGATGACTCGGTGGTCTCTGAACAGGCCCAAGAAAACCTTGCCTCGATTGTGCCTGAGATACTGCAAGATGTTGAGCCTGTCCAAATGATTCGCATCTGGTCCGGCATCATGGGTTCCACCGCTGACGGGCTGCCATTGGTTGGCAAATTACCGGCGTCTCTAACAAGGCGCTCGGGGAATAGTGAGTGGATGGCAGGTGGATATAATGGTCACGGTATGGATAAGGCTTGGTCGTGCGGCGAAGCAATTGCTCGAATGGTGTTGGGCGAAGAAACGCCATCCTGGATGCCAAAATCCTTCTTGTTGAGTGAGAATCGCCTAGCCGAGTTTGCGGAGAACGACCGGAACCTGCCACGCGAATTCATGAGCAACTTTGGTGTCAAACTGTAAGATGAAATTACTGCAGTTTGTCATTTGGCAAAAAGTAGCGGGAATGAAGACGCTTAGTGGCTATTGTACCTCAAAGTTAAGAATGTACTAGTTAGCTGACTAGTTTAGAATTATTCTTTTGGGAGCCCGCCTACTCACGTGTGAAGAAAAAGCATGGGGCGCTCTTAGCAAAATCTTAGCACAATATTAGTGCAGTGCAAATTCTGTACAGTATTGGTCATTTAGGTGAATCTATTCATGCAATAAGAAGTTGATCAGACCCATGCGGACCCTTTCATTCCGGACAGCCTCCGGCATTCTTCCTAACCTCGAATTCATGGTGCTTCCACGTCTGGGACATAATGTTAGAATCCTCTTTTGATCTCCCTTCGTTCCCCTCTACGACCTGGTGGGAGGAGTCTTCTCCAATTCCCTTCGATCTCGCTTCCCGCCTAAACCCTAGACTCATACTATTTCTACGATCGGCTAGAGCTTTGATTTGGAGACCTAATGTAACGGGTTTCCATTTTTTCTACTACTTGCGAGGTCTTGCGGCGAAAGAGGGTCTTCTACGGTTCTATATAATGGAATCGAGGGGTGATCAATGTGTATAGCTATATCCAGGGTCAACGATTTCGCGTGACGACGAAGTCGGTATCCTCCAGCTGTGAGTTGCTCACTTTTCAAGTCATGGCTATAATGCTATTGACAAGTCGCACTTTGGAGGTAGGCACTACCGTGTATTCGGGGTTGAAAGCGCAAACGATCCAGGGACCTGCCACCGTGGGGGGCAGTGATTTACAGCGCTTGGAGCGTCTGGCTCTTCACGGGCGAGAGGTTCGTTTCTGGCGAATCAATGCAAAGCTCATAAACTAATTGTCAAATATCAGATCAAAAACCTTACTTCTATTGCAAACGCACTTGCCACTGTGGACGGAGAACAAGTCAGCTATCAATACTTGGAACTGGCCGTAGAATCGAACGGAAAATTCTCTAGGGAGTATGGACGACAGAGTCATGTTGAGGCCATGTATGTCTAGGGGCTGTCAAGAGTAATTTTTTCCCTACTTGTTTTCTTTTTTGCTAGCCTACACACTTTTCTGGCCCTTTTCACTCACTTTTGTGCCCACCATCCTTTTGTGGCCTGGCTTCACCACCCACAAGAAACTGTCATTACATAGAGTTGCATAACTCCACCAACAAAATACAACTGAATTGTTGAACTCCCTACTGTGAAAACCCTTCAAAATCCAGTCTCTTCTGAAGACTGGTGTTTCGTGGTCATCATGCCTTTCTAATTTTTTACTCTTTCCATCAAAACCTGCAGTGTATTACCAGTTTGGGAATAGCGTCACTCTGAACGATAGAGACAGAGACTCTAACAAAATTGAGCAAATGTACAAATAGAATGCAGGCAGTAGGAATTCTGGCAACATGGCAGCCACTTGTAGTTTGCTTCGCTTAAATCAGACGGTTAATTGTTTTACATATTTGAGAACTAGTCAAGTATCAAACGAGTAAATTTTAGTAGTCTGAGAAGACCAAGTAGTCTAAATGGACCGAGTGATCTGAATAGACAGAGTGGTCTGAGTGGACCGAGTAGTCTAGAGCTTCTCCAAGGTGGAGCAAAGATTAGTTGGGAACCAATCGCACATTGGCTCCTCTGATCCATTGTTACTCCCCATTTGGTTGCACTCGAGTGACGACACTGCTAGATATAGGAAACAAATTCTTAAACATGCCCGCAGGAACTTGGTGTAAATATATTATCTCGACCAGGTGCTCGAACCACCTCTTTTGTATCCCCTTTCTTGAATCCTGTTATCTATCTTCGTGGCCTCTTCAATTAGACAAGACAAAGTGCTCGGTCGCGGTCTCAGGCATAAGTTGTCTTTGACATCTTTCTATCCGTTTTCAAATAAAGCCATCAACGGAGCGTCGGGCTACTAAAGACATTCCGTAATTTCCGAAAACTCTTTCACGTACGCTCGTTTATACTCCTCCATCCAGCGACATAGGCCAATTCTTAAGGACCTGTAATATGGCATACTTTAACGAGACAGAGACTCCTTCCTAGAGAGCCTATATAAAATGAAAAAACTTCGCTCGAAGCATACAGTTTTCCGTTCTAATAGCGTCAAAATAATCCGGTAGGGATTTCATAGTTAACGCGGTATAATAGAAATGGACAATCCGTATCCGCATCGTCTCATAAACAGTTCCCTGTTCTTTATAGCTGAGTTAATTAAAATTATCTAGCAATTTGACCTTTAGCTTAGATAATGTCTCGGGCAATAGATCGCCCTAATTTTGAAAATGATCGGGGATTCCAGCGCACAGACAGAGGGGCAGAATAACTGCATATGACCAGTCAATGATCCCTACCACGTCGTCGGACGTATTCACTAGGATATTATTAGATGAAAAGTCCGGATGGCGAAGAGTCGGACGAGACATACGGTGGTTAGATCGGACGTCGAGGTAGGGCGCTAACTTTAAATAATTAGTAAGAAGATATTAGTACGGAATAGGTAAGAAGTTTTAGAACTAGTATATTTCTCGTAGGTATCTTTCGACGTGTAGGCGTGGTTTACCAAATCTTTCACAGAATTCTATTTCGCGCTTAGCGGATGCTTCGAAGCATGCAGAGAAGGTATTCCCTAGCTCGAAGTCAATATTTCTAAAGAAAATAGGCACTCCTAGATGAAGCGTAAAGAAGAATACTGCGATTTCTGAAATATTTATTACTTCCCGCGGGGAAGTCGGAATGTTCTTCGGCTCTTAGACCGGGACTTCTCCAGGACTTTCTGTTCGAGAACATTGAAGGGTGGAGATGGTGGAATTTGGGCCGGGCTATTGCTTCCGAAGGTTGCAAGGACCGGCCAATAAACTGCATGCTGAGTGGATGAGAGGAGAGGGGGTCCAGTGTCGACCTTTAACGAACAACTTCGAAAAGCTCATCAATCATTTGCTTCAACATCTTTTCATCAACCAACCAAGTGGCCGAGGAGTAACTCAGCCATCACATCTTCCTTGGTCTAGTCCAGAGCCCTCGGTCGGATTATTAATAGCGTCGGTGGGTAACGTCATACTAAAGGCGATTTTATATATCAACAAGAACGCACTGATTCTGCTCAAAAATTACAGAGCAAGTTAATAACGAGATTTCTAGTGGTAATCTGAACTTCATAGGGTATTGAAATAATTATTTATTAATTTTACTAAAAATACATTGTATTTTTGATCATTTTGTTTAAAAAGCGTATAACTCAATTAGTACTTGCTAATAATTTCCAAAACCTTGTGAATATATTATAAATACTTTTTTCAATTCCACATTAATATAGGAATATAATATAATTTATGGTTGTCGAGATATGAAGTCCTTAGAAATCGCCTTTAGTATCGTGACGTTACCCACCGACGCTATTAATAATCTGACCGAGGGCTCTGGACTAGGCCGAGGGAGTTGCATCGCGAACTAACTGAGAAAGGGGCTCGCAGGGGATTTATCGACCCAAAAGCCCAGTTTCCCCAGAATCCGGGGGATTTCATAGGTGCGTGGAGCTGGGGCAGGTGGGGATCGCGCCAGTCGGCATTCGCCAACGGCAAACCTCTCCCAGCGCTGACTATTGGTGCGCGTCACTAGAGCGACGCATAATACGCTCGATCTACATGTACCTGGTGACTGTGAAATGATGCCGTGAGATTGACAATATTTAAACATCTGCGTTGCTCGTTCTTTCGGACACTGAGAGATATATCCCTTTTTGACTTGTTGAAGAAACGTGCACGCAAAATGCCCGCCAAGGTATACCGATCACCTTTTCCCGATCTCCAGATCGATTCGGTCGATCTGGTCTCCTTCCTTTTCTCGAACCCTCTGAACACCCCGCTAGACCAGCCCTTGTACATCGACGCCCTCTCCGGAAAACAGTACACCCTTGGCGATGTCATCCAGCGCACAAAGTCGCTGGCAAATGGCCTGAAGCAAATCTTTGGCCTGAAGCCAGACGATGTCGTGGCCTTGTTCAGTCCTAATTCGATCGAGTACCCCATTGCCTGCCATTCGGCTATCGGTGCAGGCGCCATCGTGGCCCCGACCAGTGCAGCCTTGACGGCACTCGAACTCAATGCACAGCTCAAGACCAGCGAGGCCCGTTTCATCATCGTTCACTCTTCCTTGCTCGAGACAGCACAGAAGGGGGCGAAGGGTACTTCTATTGAGAAAGTTATTCTGCTCGACGGCCCAGCTCCTGTCAATGGTCAGCCTACGTGCGAGTACATTGCTAGCACATTTGCTCCTGCCGATCTGACTGCTGTCCCGTCCTCTGAGGCTGCTAAGAAGATTGTTTTCATCTGTTTCTCATCTGGTACATCCGGTCCCTCCAAGGGTGTCATCACTACACACCAGAATCTCACCTCGAATCTGCAACAATGGCGCGCCCACATGCTCGAGAGTGGCCTCCCCTCTCAGCGGGTTGAGCGACGCACAGCGATCGCCTTTCTACCATTCAGCCACATCTATGGTCTCAATCTCTACCTATGCCAGTGCTTAGTCTGGGGAACTTCGGTGGTAGTGATGGCCAAGTTCGATCTGGATACATACCTTGGCTGTGTCCAGAAGTACCGACCCGACGAGCTGGCTCTGGTGCCGCCCATTGCGCTCATGATCGTCAAGGACGAGCGGGTTTCCAAGTACGACCTCAGCAGCATCAAGCGGATTATGTCTGCCGCCGCGCCGCTTACAAATGAATTGTCTTCTGCCGTGGAGGCGAAATTCAAGCATATCTGGCAAACTGAGGTCTTCTGTACTCAGTCCTGGGGTCTGACTGAGACATCCCCTATGGCCACCGCGGTTCCGAATGATCGCATGGATAAGAGAGAGTCCGGCGTCGGCTGCATCACACAGAACATGGAGTTCCGCTTTGTGGATCCCGATACGATGCAGGATGCTGCAACCAACCCTGACGGCTCGACACAGCCGGCGGAGATCTGGTGCCGTGGTCCCAACGTGACTCGCGGTTATTATAACAATGAAGAGGCGACCAAGGGAGCATTCCACATCGACGCTGATGGAACGAAGTGGTTCCGGACTGGTGATATAGCAACGATTGACAACGAGGGCTACATCGCCATCCAGGATCGCATCAAGGAAATGATCAAGTATAAGGGTTTGCAGGTCATCCCCAGTGAACTGGAAGGCAAGCTAGTCGACCATCCCGACATTGCAGATGCTGGGGTTGTCGGTGCTTGGGCTGAGGAAAGGGCCACGGAGCTTCCGCTGGCATTCGTCGTGCTCAGCCCCCAGGCAAAGAGCCGAGACCCCAAGACGGTGATTGATGGGATCCATGCATGGTTGAACCCAAAAATAGCCAACCATAAGCGACTCCGGGGCGGCATTCTGGCTGTGGATGAGATTCCTAAGAGTCCCAGTGGCAAGATTTTGCGACGACAGCTCAAGGAGCTCCTGAAGAGCAGACAGTCCAAAGCTAAGCTCTGAGGCGGAACATGTTCCATATTTTTGTAAAGATAATGCTGTATGGCACCTAGATCATTCAATCCATTTAGTCAACCTTTCCAGCTGTTCCAGCCTCCTCGCAGCCTCCTCGGCTATGTAGGTAGGCTCCTGTCGGGCTCATCGAGTAAATGAGACCTACGGCTGTGCGAGTCTTGAAACCGTAGGAGACGCCAGTGGGCGGTCTGATGGCCTGGCAGAGTGAGACCCTCACGCTCCTGTGATCATATTCGACTAGGTACGCTCTTAGTCGCTTTGTCTTTCCAGGAACTTGCAAAGAGAAAGTGACTTGCTGTGACGGATTGTGAGCTCCCAGCTCCCGTAGATGAGTGAAGGCCCCTGCAGGCAAAAGGGTTTCTTGAGGCTCTATCGTTCATGGGGCCTTGGTAGATGGCGAGACACTGAACCATCCTGCGGAGGATCATCACCACCCTCTCGAAGTCGCTACTGGAGAGTAGGGACGCCCTATGATCCTGATTCCTAGGAGCGACCGAGAGCGCGCCTAGTAAACGTGCTATGGATCATGGGGCCGGATATGATCCTAGGAAGGTGAGGGTCTTACTCGCATGAAAAGCGGGATCTGGAATTGGTAACGATATTAAGAATGCAAATTAAATGCGGGCGATAAGTGCGGGGAACAGAAAGAAGAGCAGATAAGCAAGTGGGAAAAATATGGTGCAAACGATAAAACGCGATGGTTATTTGGGAGTCGACCAAATGTGTATTTCAACGATTACCTAGCTATGGAAATTTAGTATCTAGATAGTCCGATGGCTAAGCTGATTTGCCGCCATTTTCCTATAACTCGGCGCCGTAGCAATCCTAGCCTTCTTACCCCAGATGAGAAGTGGGATAGGGATCAACAGGATCAAAAACGCAATAGCCGCAGACAGAATATGCAAGTCTCGCAAGCCCATCCCGTTGACCCAAGGCGTCAGCGCGAAAAGTACAATCACGGAGAAGATGTTTCGCATGAAAATCACTCCGACTAATGCGTCACCAATAATCTAGAAACCACCAAGTTAGAAAGAGAATCCAAGCGCTCAAAATGAAATAAGTACTCACGTCTTGATAGCAATCCATGAGATACGAAAGCGTGATGCTGCTGAGGGAAGAAAGTGCAAATCCATAGAGCCCAAATCCCACAGCAAGAAGAGCCCAATGCACACCCTAGATAGCGTTAATAATGTTCAAATATCATGCTTCGAACGCGCTACTCACATATGCAATACCCAAACCAAACATCAGTATTCCGCCAGGACCAATAATGGCAAGAGGTAGAGCGAGCCAAAGACGCATCTCCGGTTCATAAATGCCGCCATTGCGCTTGGACAACCACAAAATAGATTTATCGCTCAAATATCCACCAAAGGGAAAGCCGAGAAGAGCACCAACAAACGGAGCCACATTCATCAGCCCAACCCCAACAGCATTGAAATTATATGGCGGTATAATCATGTACGACGCCTGCAGCGAAGTCATGATCGCAAACCAGCTCAGCGTAGCCCCGTATGTAATAGCTGCATACGCAACAGCCGGGAAGGTAAAGAGCGCCACAATTGGTTGGTAGAAATGCGGCCACAGCGCTTCATTGGTGGTTGTCACCAAGGCCATCCGCTGGAAATACGTCCTCGACGGAATTTCCGAGTTGATGTTGGTGGGTACGCGGGTAGGGAGCGCCTCATTGGCGATCTTTGCATCTGCTTCGTCCCCATCTTTGTGTGATTTGGACGCCTCACTAGTAACTGTTGCATCTGCGGTGATGTTCTGACCATCTAGAATGGGGACATATTTTGATTCCTCGAAAAGGAATATCACACAGAGGAATGTGACTCCAAAGAAAATGACACACCACCACCACATCCACCTCCACCCCTGTGCCTCCACGATGTATCCCGATGCCACGGGACCAAGGAAGGCGCCCGCAGACTGAACGATGACATACCAACCGTTCATCGTGGCGTGTTGGTGGACAAAGAACATATCAGCGATAGTAATCTGCACGACAATTTCACTGATTGCGCCGCCGATGCCGGATATCACGCCGCTACCCATCAGATCCCCGACGGTGAACACCTGGGCTTGCCAAATGCATGATGCGAACTGCAGGGTCACGCTAAAGATGTAGAGTGGGCGTCGGCCGTACTTGTGCACTAGTGGCATGAAGAATATGCAGCCTACGGCGAGACCGCTGTAGTTGACTGCTGCGTTGGCGTTCAGGTTGTCGACTGTGAAGCCGAGCTCTTCTTGCAATGGGCCCCATGCTGTGAAACCGATGTCGAGTTGTACGAAGGTCCATAGAACGAAGAAGAGGACTAGGGTGAAATTGAGTGTTTTGCGGGCTGTTGACCAATTGAGAGGATCGTTGGGGTCGGCTGATGGAGTGGGGAATAGGACTAGTTGGTCTCTGGATTGGTGGACTGACTTTGTAAGTCAAGTTATATCTGTATTGTAGTATTGGTGGGTTGTGATAACTTACTATCTTCTAGTCTGACTGTTCCTGGAGCCCAAATAGTCTCATCTCGATGAGTGTCGTTCTCCATAGTTGAGAGAATATTGAAGGGAAGGGTAACTTGAGCGAGAATGATGGGCATGGTCGTCTTGTCTATTTAAACAATCTAGTGGCCCGCAATTGCGGGGATTCGACCGCAGGCTTATCAGGTGTGAATATAAACTGCGGGGAAACTGCAAATATACTGCCCATGTGGCTCTGATACTGACCACTCGGTCGTATTAGGATGCGTAAAACATGCCGGCTTGGCGGGCTTTGGGTTTGGAAGGTTTCACCGCTAGCTTGATTATCTTTGGTTGGCATAGGCCTTCTGACTCCACTGGTATATTCGCCTTTGAACCTTCTAGCCCCTGCCAAGTCCAGGCTAGAACACTGACAGGAGGGCTCGGTATATTTGCCAGCGACTTTCAACCGGCCCTGATACTGTAAAGACCTCTCATTGGCCTAGGGAACTGTTTGCCCCACTAGGTCAGCCCAGGTATGCCAACTGCGCACCCATCAAACCCAATCCGCAACTTCGGTGCTACACCCTGAATCACAGAGACTATTACCTACTGAAGAGGGGAACGCTCGAAGGCAGCACACTCGAGGATGTGCGGGTCGATCCAGCTACACAACACAACAACACAAGCCACCGCAGGTTGTACGAGATATCCGTGGGAAGCACCTACATGTGTAGATCAGAGAGGTGTAGAAGCGTGCTATTCAATACTATCTTCGAGGTCCTAGATATATCCAGGCCTTACATGCCAGCCCTTGTACTGTAAAACAGGCGTCATGATACAGGTCGGAAAAACCTCATCTGGTCTAACTTGTAATATCAAGTAACGGGGGTTCCCCACTACACCAGGTATGTACTCAATATCATTACTACTCTGAATATCAATTAAGTACTGCAAGTTACCTAAGTATTATTTGGTGCTCAACTGACAGTCTGTGGTTTTAAATCAACAATTCTCATCACTGTGTAATTATAATTCCGTTTTTGCAACCACGCTCAGCTCTGAGCTTTAGCATGGTTGTAATGTGTGGACCTCTCATCAGGGGCTCTGGCCTAATGCCTAAGCACTGGTCTGCAATGACGCCTACAAACTCTGCTAAGCTTAACGCCAAGCTAGTATTCATCAATTCCACTAATGCTTATATCCGTATAGGTAGACTTTGAAGCTTGATCTACGTGACTTATTCTTGGTGGATCAAAATTTTTAGCTCTCTAAAATGTGAAATTTCAATCTGATCGTGTCTAACTAGGTTGTAATTGATGACAAAGACACCAGATCAGTCACCCAATCTACCCTGGTTAATGAGCGGAGTTTAACTGGAATAAATGACAGCCATCAGAAATCCCTATTGAAAACCAAGAATAAGTGCATTGAATCAACATTGAGCGCAGAAATCTGGGCATGAATCAAATAAGACAGTCAGACGTAATAAGAACCAAGGCAATTCCAACAACGGAGAGAGGAACACACTACAAAAAAGGTCTATATACCTGGGAGTTTGATATGATGACATTGAACTGAAATTCATATCGCCCTTTCTAGGTTTCCCCCCCCCCCCCCCCACTCCTCACCACGTTCAGGATTGCTCAATGAACAATGCCTCACCATTCTTTCAAACTCCTCAATATCTCCTGAATAAAACCTCCCCCTCAATATAATGAACATTTCATCAAGAGCCACAGAGAGTCTATTTAGTAAAAGAAGAAGAGAGCACGGAGTTGACCTAACCAATTTAAAACCCAAGGGACTGAAGAGACAAAGAGGAAGATGTGTTCTCTCATCTTTCTTTATCTTTTGGGCGCGTACATCGGTAGTAGTCTAGTGCCAGATTCACTTCCTGGTCTCTTTTGGTTATCCGATAGCTGTTTCCCTCGCGATTTTTATTCTTCCTGATTTGTAGGCGCTTCCCCAATATCAAAGCGGAGTTGCAAAGCTGTGCCAAATTCATAGACATGAATATTGGTGATTCGCTTGGTACCCCGCTCGAAACCACCCAGCACAATAGCGGCCACAGTCCTTCCAATCCGGGTGCCTAAAATCTCTTCGTACTCCTGTGTGCCGTGGGCATAACAGTCCGGTGTATTGTCATTTGGTTCTTCTGGTGCATCATCAAGTGGTGCGGGATCCTCAGTTGGTGGCTTTGGATCAACTAGAGATGTTCGTGGGTTGTAATTATCATCCCACCCAGATCTGTTCAGGTCACGAAGCCCTCGCGGATCGTCACTTGGTAAGTATCTGCCTTCGTACAAGACGTCGCGGATAAATCCAGCCGTCTGAGGGTTAATGATGCAGCTCACGAAAATGTACCGCAGGTTTTCAAGCCAAAAGTAGGTTTGGAACATAGTCAGGACGCAATCGGATACGTACGGTGACCACTCAGATGCATAAGGAGTGCGGAAAATTCTTGCAATATTGATGATATTCGGCGACGCTGTCATAGAAACGCTAACATCACTGGTGTAAAGCGTCATTCTATATAGTCTCTTATATCTCTGGGCATTGATTCCTGTGATGGTAGATATAGGGGATCTTCAATGGTCCTCAGAACATTAATGGACCCAGCATCGGTGATGCTACCTTCTATGGAGAAGATATCCCGCCTAGTAAGGGTGTGCGGTTGAATAGGACAATCAGCCTCTGCAGGATTCTCGATCCAGCGAACTAGCTGGGCTCCTCGATGACGAAACACGGCACGATTCTCCAAAGCGTCTCGAAATGATGGGGTCGTGCTATAAGAGCCGCCAAATGATGTGGCTGTTTTGTAAGAACTACCAGGGGATCCATTTCCGTTCCCATTTCCAACAAGTGCAGGATCTGATACAGCTCTCCGACTAGGTTGTTCGCGTCTGGGTCTCGTTACACCCGGATCACTTGATCGTTTAGCTGAAAATAGAGGAAGTGGTAAGAGTGTAAGACCTGGCACGAGTGCAGGATCTGTCACAGCTCTCCGTCTAGGTTTATTGTGTCTGGATTTTCTTACACCCGGATCACTCGATCGTTTAGCTGCAGGCTCTTTAGTTCTCCGTTCAATTTCTCCACGGCCTGATCGGGAACATCTCGCTTTCCTTTCCTTATTGACACCCTCAGCGGTAACTCCACCTTTCGGCACAACAGTGGGAGCTAGTCGAACGGGAAGGTCTACTGGAACGGGAGGAGGTGCTGGAGCAGGAGGAGGTGCTGGAGCAGGAGGAGGTGCTGGAGCAGGAGGAGGTGCTGGAGCAGGAGGAGGTGCTGGAGCGGGAGGACGACCTAGTCGAATGGGAACACCTAGTAGACAGTAAGGACCTGGTAGGAAGGGACCCAAACGGACCCTATGGGAGACAAAGGGAGAAACTGTAGAATGGGAATAATACCTGGATCTGATATAGCTCTCTGTCTAGGGTGTTTGCGTCTGGATTTCTTTACACCCGACTCACTTGATCGTTTAGGTGCAGGCTCTTCGGGTTTCGGTTCAATTTGTCCACGGCCTGGTCGAGAGCCTCCAGCTTGCTCTTCCGTATTGACACCTCCAGTAGTATCTTTAACCTTCTTGCGCCTCACTCTTTCTCGTGCCTTCTCGGCAGATTCCTTAGCTTTGGCTTTAATCTTTTGGATACCCTTCTTCATAGTGGAAGGAAGGAAGTCAGAAAGCGGCAATATAGGCCTTTGGATGAAGAACGTAGATCTGTATGAACCGTATAGATTGAACCCGGGATGGCAAGGCGCTCGAGAAGCTATGATGATGTTCAATATTTATTTGACTGACAGAACAGGACTTGATCTACATATAACCCTTTTCCAGAGCTCCGATAGAGTGTTAAGCATATAAAGAGTCTCCTTTACAAGAACAAACTATGCTAAAATAAGATGAATTGTTTATGTAGCATGGCAGAAAAATCCAGAAAGCCAAGACCGACGTAACGAAAATAGTAATACGGACACGATAAACTCCCTTTGATATACAAGTCCAGGCGGGGTAAGAAGTCTTTCAGAGATTTTGGAACCATAGAAAAGGTTTGAAGTCAAAGAGAGAAAACTGTCTAGAAAGCAACGCAGCGTGACAACAGACAGGACGAATTTAGAGTCAACTATATAAAGACGTTTCAACACTGACGCCACTTCGATCACAGCAGAAAATCGATGGTGAAAGAAAATATCATGGCATATGATTGGTTCCAAATCTTGGAAACAACTCTTTCATTGTTGAAACAATGCAACGACAAAGATACGCTTATGGTCTCTGACCCTTTCCCCAGCATGGGGGGGGGGGGGGTCCTAGCCATCATCTCATTCAACACCAGGTCTCCTAGAGCCCCGAGATATCTAATTAATCAGCGTCCCTCAAGTCTCGCCAGCCATTCAACTTGATGTACTGCATCGCGTCAAGGCTTTTGCCGCCGAGGAGCCTCATAGCGACCGACATCGCGAAAGGCCCCAAAACATCAAACCAGTCCCATATGGAATCATCATTATCAGAGGTTTTCTAATTTTCTCTCCAGATATGTGGTCATGTCGCCTTATAAGTAAGGTATGTTAACCATCTTTCCTTTCAAAAACACTTCAGGCCACGACAACTCCTTTCCTCCCGATTCCTGCACCATGATGCTGACCATAATTTCTCTTGCAGTATCCCTACGCTTTGATCCTCTTATCCCTTCAGCTGCATAAACTGACCTGAACCTTTGGATCTAGGATTCCAATACCTCCGGAGTGCTGCAAGAACTGACGAGTCACCCTCTCGGCCACTACTAAGAATGGCCAGCCTTTGACCAGTATGTCTTCGCTCAAATAGCCCACGTTCAAAAGTTCGCTAAGCTGACGATACGTTACAGACCATCAATCCCTGCTGTACAGCCTCCAAAGTCACACAGGTGCTGAATGTTAACTTTCGAGCGTGAGTGCTGGAATATTTTTGCGAAATTGATCCGACAAAGACAGCCTTTATGAGGCAAGCTGCAATGTTCGAGACTTGGAGCAAGAACAACATCGAGTACATACCCAAGTACCTACCCTGAAATGCGAAGGTGATGAAGGAGATATACTTAGCTGGCGCCTTGAATCAGAAAGGATCTAAGCTTTAGTGTACATGCATCCTGACTTGAATAAGGTGTGTGGATAGGTATTGGGATAGCTGCCGCCCTCGCTTGGCAGGGACATAGCTCATGACTAGAGAACCAATCACCTGGAGTGGTCAATCGAAGAGCCATCGTAAATTAATTTTCATTCAGCAAGGCCATATGTTCTTTAAAGCCCGAGAAATTGAATACCGTGTAGCAAGAAGACCCATAAAATCAAGGCTTTGGAGGACCCGTTGAAAGTGAATCTAGAGAGCTAGGTACTAAACCGGATTCGTGTCAAAGAGATTCATTTGTTTACAAGTTTCTTGAAATCTATTCTCCCCTCTTTCTGCTTCTTTCTCCTTAACCTGTTCCTCCCCCTCTTTCACCATCCTGTTTGTTTTCCTGCAACCGCCCTTACTGGGTCCCTTCCTGCGAAAATGGCGCAGTGAGTCTTCCTGTTTCATTCCTACTGGAGATAAGCACTATTTACTGTATATAATAAATATATATTTCTATAACTTTATCTAAAAATTCGAATCTTAGAGCCTTCCCTTATAAAACTTTTAAGTAAAATCTAAAATATAATTAGCTTAATATACTCTTTAGGATTATAAGGTTATTTCTCTAAATTTCTCGAGATTTATGCGAAGAAGGCATAGTAGTATATTATATAAACCAGAATAGGTATAAAAAAGGGTAAATTATCTAGATAACTAAGTAGCTTTATGATTAGAATTATATAAACTTAGGCTTATTTAGGCTTTTCTTAGGCTTTCTTAGGCGCCTAGGTTAGGCTTTAGGTTAGGTCTAGGCCGGAGAGGTTCGGCCTAAGCCTAATATAGGCTAGGTTTTAGGCCGAGACCTAGGGCCTAAATTAGGCTTTACGGAAGTCTAATATTAGGAATAGCTCTAGAATATTAATATTCCTATACTAGTCTAGATACCGCGATTTATATTTATTAAAATACGGAGCATTATCTCGTAACGGGATTGTCGACCTAAGGGGAACCAGAATTTTCCATAGAAATGCAAACACATCAAATACTAGAGCTAGGTAGTGCCTAGAGAACCTGGCGACCTGACGCTTCCCTCTGCCACTCTGATGTATAAGTGACGGACTAGGGGTCTTACTCGGTACCAGACCTTACGAATAGTGGCTTGCATTACTTACGTACTGTACCTGCAGACTACTCATAATCTCCTTATCATAATACTCAGCCTGTCAGCCACAGTCCTCTCTTCTTGACGCCCTGTTACATACCTGGTGGAGGCTAACACACAACTATGTTAATAGACTCCTCAGTAGTATCTTCTGCCTTGGGGGATAACTTACACTCCTTTTAACAATGATAACACTCACCAACCTGAACTGCCCGATCTTTGGGAACAGACTCTCCCTAAATCACCGGGCTAAAACTAGCTGAGTTGACCGCTTTAAGTTCTGCCGTGGTTCATCACCCACCCACCACCTTTTGCGTGCCAAAATGCCACTGGTGTGCCCAGTCACGTGCATAACGTGTCAGATCTGCGGGGTGTCGTCTCTCCGATCTCTCCGATCTCTCCGATCTCTCCGATCTCTCCGACCTCTCCGACCTCTCCAATCCAATCCGGTTACTATGTATCCACAAACCGAAGAAATGTGCGGACCTCCGACACTCACAGCGCTCCAAAGAATACTTTTCTTCGAAGATGTCATCTCGGCTGGCAGCCTGTGAAGCTTGCAGGAAAGCAAAGCTCGCCTGTGACCACAAACGTCCTATTTGCACTCGTTGCCATAGTAGTGGACGGGGTGGCGTTTGTATTTACAGAGTCGAGCCTTTTAAAAGAAAGCGAGCGCCTGGCCCACCTACTCCAGCGACACAAGCTCACCGGTATGTTTCATGCCAATGTGGATCATTTTTCTGTTAATTTGTGACATGTGACATTGGCCTAATCATAATAGCGAGTGCTCTCCCGCTCCATCATCGCCTCTGAGCCCAAGGCCCCCCCCATACCCCAATCCGGGGTACTTTGGCACTTCTAGCCATACTACTATCTTCGACCATATCTCGGTGGAGCGCAATCCATCGCCTAGTGGCCACGATGTGCCAGACACTACCTTGACGGCGGCTTCGCACCACCAGCTGGCCGATAATGCTGCCCTGCTACAGGGCGCCGGCGCGCTTAGCCATTTGTTGGACCAGTTCCCTTTATCAGCCATGAGAGACATTGTCACGTCATGGCTTGCAAAGGGAGCTAACCTTGCGTTGGCAGAGCCGCTAGTCGAAGCATGTGCTAAAGGCATCGCGGATCTTTTCTCGTCTGTGACACAAGACAACAGTTGGCATATATCCTGCGCAAGCCATCTCCTGCACAATTCATCGCAAGTCCTAGCACTGAACGCTAATAGTACGTTTCCTGAATTCCTGTCCATGATCATCGGCCCGAAGTTTCGGTGGGAATCTCTTGGGATCTTTTTCCTTGCGGTCAGTCGTGCCACAGTCGATATACCGTTCTTCCCACCTTTATACATGACGAAGGAAAGAAGGTATTCTCTTCGGAAGCTTGCAACCAAGCTAAGTGATTGTGCATTGGAGATATGCCTGTCACTAGACTGTCTCAATGACATCCAGCTTGTTCTACAATATGAAAATTTTATCATGCATTCTTTCGTCGATGGTGATCATAGTGAGTTTCACTCAAGGTTCCTCGAGTTGATTCGGCAAGTTTGATTAACTTGGCCAGGCTACCATTCATGGCGGAAGCTCGGAGATGTAATCTCGTCTATATTCGCCCTAGGCTACCATGAAGATATTGACTCCAAGAACGGCGTACCATTTTTTCTCAAGCAGTTGCGGAAGACTGCCTTCGCGAGAATTTACTCGGCCGACAAAAATGTCGCAATTTTTCTGGGCCGACCGCCTCGCATGACGAAACGATTTTGCTTCTTCCAGATTCCATTATCGTGTTCCGAAATGCATGGTCATTCCGAACTATGGGACATTAACGAAAAGCCTAGTTACCGAGCGGAAACTCGATGGTCTGCTCTGTGTGCGTCACTCAAAGAAGAAATTCTCGAATTGACTCGAAATAAGCACCATCAAGTCACGAGCCCTGAGCAGGTGATGTATGCCACCCTACGTCTCCTCAAACTAAGCACAAAATATTCACACTTACAGAGCAATCCAGAATGCCGCGACAGCTCAATGGGGCAACCTCCCTCCTCATATGAAGCTAGAAGGAGAGTTCCAGCAGAGTGAAATATACACCCCTTTTGAGCAAGACTTTCTAATTAGCGTGCGGTTGAATCACCTGCATGTACTCTTTCTGCTCCGCCTTCTGCTTCTAAATTCACTCGTTGAGCCAGACATCTCGCTAGTAGCGATATCGGGGGAGATGCTCTCCCGTGTCATCGAAGCCATTCTAATGCGACAGGAGACTATAAACTCTGGAACAAGTCTTGTGTGGAAGGTACGTGGACACATCCTAAAACTCGTGTTTGTTTCAAATTGCTAATCCGTATCTCAAGATTGCCCACTACGGACTACCAGCTGCAGGCATAGTTGTTCTCTCTATTCTTAAACAAATTAAATTTCCATCAAACTCAGAAATTTCAATGACGAAAGCTCTTCGAGATCTGAGTGTTTTGGTCGCCGGAATTCAAAAAGGCTCAATTGTGTTGAAAGGAGACCCCATCTATGCGTTACTCTTCAAAGCGACACAAACGATTCAAAGATTACTCGATTCATTTTATCCGGGTATCCCTCAAGAGGGACCAGAACCCATGCCGCTTCATGAAAATAGTGTTGATGACTGGGCGGCCATACTTGGTCAAGACTTTTGGGACTTGGAGACAGGGTTTTGGGAGAACCTCGCGGATCATCCGTCACTGGTGGCTCCTGAGGCAACAACGTTTTCAGATTTGTGAATATACACTATTGCTCTATCGAGAATTCATATTCGACTACCTCCGCAAAGATCCTCACCCCTTCCCCTAAGTCTTCCTCAAGGGCAGCCGCAAAAGTCATTCGGAAATGCAATTCGTCTCCGGGACTTGTGTTGCAGTGGAAAAGAGAACCCTGGGTGACCTGGACACCATTCTTCAAGGCGAATGTCAACAGATTATTCTCAATGTCGGCCAGTGCACCCTTCACGTTTTCATGCGAGGTCTGATTTTGAAATCGAGGATGCCGTTTCCAATCCAGTTTGACCCAAAGAAACATGCCGTAGTCTGGTGGTACCCAGCTGCAGATGTCTCGAGGGAGAAATTTCTCGCAAGCCTCGAGCAGAAGATCCCGTCGATTCCGATATTGAAAAGAGAGATGGTCCAGCCAGGAAAAGAAGCCTTGATGACCCCAGCTTTCGTCGAGTAATTTAACGAGCATCAGTTGTACGGGACCGCTAACTGCTACTGTGCTGGTCTCATGATATGCAATGAATTTTTTGATGATGCTGGAGTTTGCCACTACCCAGCCAGCACGCATACCAGGAGCAAGGATCTTCGAGGCAGAATCGAAGCGAACCACACGACCGGTTGTATCGAGAGATAGGTATGAGGAGACACCACCTGCTGCGGTACCGGATTTAGCATCCTCTGAGGATTGACCCGGTCGAAGAAAATAGTAAGGATCGTCCTCGAGGATGATCAAATCGTGCTCTTCTGCAATTCGAAGGATCTTTCGTCGTCTCTCTAGGGATTGTGTGGCACCGGTCGGATTCTGACCACAGGGGATTGTATAGAGAACTCTAGGTTTAGGACAACAGGATAAATCCCATGTGTCCAGTAGTTTCTTGAGGTGTGTGTCATTAGCACCATCGGAGTCCAATGCTACGGCCTGGATGTTCAAACCGAGCAGACTTGCGGCTTCAACAGTACCGGGATATGTGTACTCCTCTGTCAAGATCGTATCGCCTCTGTCGCAGAAGATACGGAAAGCAATTTCGAGAGCAGATGTTGTTCCTGCGGTCAGGCAGGTACCCCAGTTCGAGTAAGGCGGGTTGTGGATGAGCTCGGTGTGCTCCGTGATGAATCGGAGTAGATGGGGCGATCCAACCCCATGCCCATAATTCAGAGCCAGGGCCAAGTTATAGCCCTCATCTTGTTTCGTGGAAACTTGGTAAGGGGGTGCGTTACCGTGGCCATTGTTTCCATTGTGGACTTTGAAAATTGCGCCATTTCGAGTTTCTCCAGCTCTGCTAAAGCCTTGAAAGGAGAGCAAGTCCCATGGATAGTAATCTGGCGTTGGCCGACCAGTTCCAAGAGAAATAATTTTTCTAGTGCTTTTGACGCTGGCGGCCTTTTTCAACGCTGAGCCACTAAATTTCTGGCTCTCGACGCTATAGTGGTGATCCAAGTTCTTCGACGGTGGCTTTCCATTGTTGTTTGGCGATTTGAAATCATCGGCGGATGTGAAAGGTGCAACGGTGCATGGCAAAGGAGCCGATTGAGCACGGAGGGTCTCGATATCAACAAGTGATAATGAAGGCATTCTTGCAATCTTGATAATGGTTATGCTGTGTAGTAATGTGCTATCGAGCATTCGGTCGCCGAGCTTTATAGAGCACTTATAGAAGGGGAAAGGCCGCACTCGACTAGTGTGAGGAGAACTCTCGGAGTAATCGGAGAGGGCCACTCCTGCCCACGAAAAACCCGTTTGCCCGAGGTCTCACATAGAAGGCGCGAGCTCAGTCCATTTATTACTATCTGCCCTTCTGAATCAGATGACAGCAGTGCAAAAGAAATCTGTTATGTCTTTGCGATCTGTTTTGTACAGTACGTTGCGAAACCGGTGCAACAGCCTCTACTCTTCGAGAGATTCTCTAAGCCCACTGCCACGAAACACTAGACTAAATTAGGAATATGCCCGGAATATCAATATTCCTGTACCAGTCTCAATACTATTATTTACTTTTATTAAATATAGTGCCTTTATCTCGTAACTATATTAGCGACCTAAGGGAACTAGAATTTTCCATAGAAATATAAACATATCTAGGGATTACCTCAAGAACCTAGTAACTAGACTTCCGCAAAACCTAAGTAAGCCTAAGCCTAACCCGGACCTAACCCCGTACTGGGTTGGGTTTGGGCCTGGGACTCGGGCCCAGCGCTAGGCCCTAGGCCAAAGACTTGGGCCTAAGCCTAGTCTGGGCCCCTAACTTAGGCCATAAATATAATATATATGCTAAGACCTGTGACTTTTCTTGACTATATAAATTGTGCGGTTTTTGGCTGTAATATTGAGTATTTCCTTTATATTAAGAAATCTTTAATAACGAGGAAATTGTATATTTAATCGGGGGGCCGCCCCTAGATTAGAAAATCATATATAAATTATACTAATTAACTAATTAGATACTCTTACTTTGAGTAATATTTAAAGATATTATTATCTTGACTCTTTTACTTCCGTCCTAATGCCTGTATCTAGGTATTATTCTTAGTTACTAGGAGCTCTAGCTTACCTATCTCGTCTTATTTAGTCTTATTATTTCCCCTATCGTCCTACTCCTTTATATTACTAATTATATCTACCTAAACTTCGCTAAGCTTCTTATCTTTCTCTTCCTTTACTATCTATATCTTAATATAAGAGAAGAATTGCTTAAGATGCTTCGCTTCCTTCTCTTCTATATTAAACTTTAAAGTATAAAGAAATATTATTTACTCTTTAATTATCTACGATTTTATTCTCCCTCGGCGATAATAATATATATCCTAAGTAGTATTAAAGAGTCTTTTAACTCTAGTACTAGTTATAGGGAAGAAGAGTATATCCTATATAAGAATAGCGATTACTAAAAAGTAAGCTTAATAGTCTTTCTAGAATATAAGAGGCCTAACTTATATAATATTTACTAATCTATTAATATTATTTTAAAAGTTTTATAAGAGGGGGCTAAGATATAGCCCCTTTTATAAATATTTTAGCGAATTAGACTAAATATACTATTATTAAGATATTAAGTTACTTTATTAGTAGCTATATCTAATAGTATCTTACTCTTATCTAATATCTTATCTAGCGCTAAGCTTAATTAAATAACTAACTAAGATCTATTTAAAGTCTAATTTAGTATAAAGAGCTACTCTTAATATAAAGTAACTATTTATTAAAAAAAGTTATAATATATATTATACTACTTTTACTCCTAATCCTTTATAAGGAAGAATTTAAACTTATTTACTAAGATAAGTATTATACTAACTATATAGATATACTCTTAGATACTATTAGTTTAGGAGTAATACTTATTAAGCTTTAACTAGCTAGCTTCTAATACGCGGAATATCTATTACTTCTATAGAATACACTTTTATTATAGCTAGTTTATTAATTACTTAAGATATTTAAAGAGTTTATTATAAATCTTAAAAATATAATATATAATAATATTATAAGTCTTTAATAACTAGATAATATAGTTAAAGAATAGCTTTATAATATAAAGAAGATAGTTAATCTAATATTACTCTTTATAATTAAGTAGTATCTCTTTATAGTTATACTTTATATAGAATAGTATAAAGATATTATATAAATACTTTATCTAGCGAAGTATTAAGAATATTAAATTCTATTAAGTTCTTATATCTTAAATAGGTATAAGCTTTATATTTATTATTTAGAGATTATAAAAGATTTTCTAGCGCTAAGGACTTATATTTATATAAATAGTAAGATAGCGGATCTTATTTAAGATATATAATATCTTATATACATAGTATTATATATTAAGCTAGGCTAGCTTAGATTACTTCTCTATCTATTTTATCTTAGTAGAATTATTAAGTAGAATTATCTTAATATAATTAAGAAGTTAGTTAAGACTAAGCTAGATAATATAAGTAAGATATAGAATCTAAGTAATAATAATATTATCTAATAGAGACTACTAGAGAGAGTTAACTAATATCTTATTATTTAATATATTATCTATTATAATCCTAAAGACTTAGCCTTTAAGATTATACTCTATTAGAGTTTAAAAGAATATATTATTTAGGTTCGTATCTATATATAAACTATAAAGAGACTTAAATCTAAATAATATCTCACGATATACCTAATTAGTATTAATAAAATAGCCTATAATTATTATAAATACCTATAAGAAAGAAGATATCTAATAATTAAGTATAATTAATATCCTTAAGCTAACTAATAGTATCTAAAGTATACTTTCTTATTAGTCTTTAATAGTACTACTTAGTTAGTAATAGATTATATTAGTAAAAGGGATTATTAGTAATATTAGAGTATAGTAAGCCTAAGAGATTAGATAATAGAATAATAGATACTTAATAAAATAAAGTAGAAGCTAATTTAATATTAGGAACTAGAGAAGGTCTTCTTCCTATCCTAATTATAAAAAGGATATATCTTTATTAGAGTCTCTTTAGTATTAATATCTAGAATATATTAGTAAATTAGGAGCTAATTTCGGCTGAAAAACCTACTAAAATAGTATATATCTTATTCTTAAGAAACTTAATAATCTTACTTCTCTTCCCCTATCTAGTATTTAAGTATCTAGTTATCTTAAGATATTTTTATATTATTAATATACTATAGTATATAAATTTACTCTTTATCTTTAGATTAATTATATAAGAGTACTTAAGGATAGCTTTATATTATTAATATATTATCTTTAATATACTATCTATATTATTAGTAATCTAGTAGAAGTACTTCTAGATCTTTATATATTAGATTAAATTCTACTTTATATTACTTATTCTCCTATAATTAGTCTATAATTACTAGTCTACCTATTTACTATATAATATTTCCTTATAGAGAATAAAGGCCTTCCTTTAGTTAGATCTAATACGTATAAGAGAGAAGAGGACTACTAGTTAGAGGTTTAGTTAGAGAAAGTCTTAATTAGAGATATTAAGTATATATTAGCTATCTAAAGTAGCTTAGAGATTTAATAGTATAAGAAAGCTTAGATTATCTATCTTACTATTATAAAGTAAGGATATAAAGTTAGATTACTAACTTTATAATATAATAAATTAGCTTTAAAATTAGCTTAGGAGATAAGAGAGTAAGGACTAAAGAGATATATATAAGATAATAATATCTCTAAAGCTAGGGTAAGAGAGAGTAATTAAGTTAATATAATATTATAATATATTAACTAGAAAGAGAGAAATAAAAAATAGAATTTAAGTTAATTAGCTAGATAGATCTATATTAAGATAGATCTAGCCTAAGAAAGCCTAAGAGAACCTAGAAAGCCTAAGAAAAGCCTAGTAATAGCCTAAATAGCCTAGGAAAAGCCTAAGAATAGCCTAATTAGCCTAGGAATAGCCTAATTCCTAGCCTAAGTTATCTTTAAGATTATTAAAAAGATTTTACCTATTACGCTAAGAGAAATAACTTTAATCTTTAAGTAGCCTTCTTACTCTATAAACTTCTTTTAATTAATTTCTAAGTAAGCTAATCTCTTAAAATAATTTAGTATAATAACTTTTATATATATTATTAATTATATTAAGCTAGAATCGTAAATTTTAATTATAATTCTATTTTATCTATAAAGATACACTACTTACTCTCTATAGTAAATATATATTTCTATAGCTTTATATCAAAGTTTCTATAAAAGTTTTATAAGAGGGGGCTAGAATCTACCCCCCCCTATAAAACTTTTAAATTAAAATTTAAACTATAATCAGCTTAATATAGTCTTTATGATTATAATATCATTTTTCTAAATTTCTCTAGATTTATGCGAAAAAGGCGTAGTAGTATATTATACAAACCAGAATAGGTATAAAAAAGGGTAAATTATCTAGATGATTAAGCAGCTTTATAATTAGAATTATGCAAACTTAGGCTTTTTTAGGCTTTTCTTAGGCTTTATTAGGGGCCTAGGTTAGGCTTTAGGTTAGGCCTAGGCCGGAGAGGTTTAGCCTAAGCCTAACCTAGGTTAGGTTTTAGGCCTAGACCTAGAGCCCAAATTAGGCTTTACGGAAGTCTATTAATAACCTAATACTTCCCTCCGCCACTCCTATATCTAAGTAACAGGCTAGGGGTCTTACTTAGCTAGACTACGACATCGCCTGTCTATAGGCCTTAAGGTAAGGCCTAACGCCTATCTAGATTCTATAGTGGGCCTTAGGTATTTTAGGTCTAGGTACGCCCGCCTATTTTTATCTATAGGTATTACCTATAATAGGCTAGATAATACTTACTTACTTAATTTTATATTAAATTACCTAAAATAGATATATAACTTATTAAGTTATTAGGATAAATTACTATTTTTTACCTATATTTTAATAATAATATATTCGATCTTAGTATTATCTAGAAAGCTAAAAGAAATTTTATAAAATAATCTTATATAAACTTTCTACTAGTATTCTTATAATAAACTATTATCTTAATAAGCTATTTACTTTTATAGGTAAGTATTTTCGCTAAAATAAGATTAAAGTTATCTATAATAATTAGAAATATATATTTATATATACTAAGAGTATTATATAATTAATTAAAATTATCTAATTATTTAAGAAAATCTAACTAGCTATTTATCTTAGATATTATAGATTATAAATAGTTTATCTAAGTCATATAGATAATAGATCTAAAGTAATTTATTATAAGCTTAATTTACTCTTTAGGATTATAAAGTTATTATATAAAATTTCTAGAGATTTATAGAAAAAAGGCATAATACTATATTATATAGACTAGATAGATATAAAAAATAGTATATTATCTTAATAACTAAGTAGATTTATAATTAAAATTATATAAAAGTTAGGCTTAGTTAGGTTAAGTTAGGTTTTATTAAGGGCCTAGCGTTAGGTCTAGGTTAGGTCTAGGTCCACTAAGACTTTAGGCCTAAGTTAGGCTTTACGGAAGTCTAAAGAGAACTAGTAACTAGATAAAAAAAAGAAACCCGCGGAGAATGGCATAATAGATTTAATATACCCTCTAACTAATATCACTATCCTCCTGGTAGCATTATCTTAATAATCGATATTATCCTCCTATAAATAAAGCCATGCCCACTAGGCCTAGCTATACTAAATTAATTATGGTTAACGGCCTACTAGATATCGCTATAGAGGAATATACTAAATAGCAATAATCGCGAGTGAGCAACGAGACATTCAGGGAGAACATCAACAAAGCACGCGATGTGACCCTCGAAAATTGTCTTAACCTTATGCAGATTTATGAGGATCAAGACCCAGGCTTTTTTGTCAAGCACGGCGTGAAAGTAGGTGCCGCCCGGCGATTCGTTCATGACATCGGCCTTTGGGTGAAACGACGGAAAGAATTCGATTACGAAAGTTCTTATTTAGTTTAGATAATTTATGTCCTGTGATTAGATAACAGACTATACTGGCATGCTGCATTTGTTCCTCTGCATGGGGTCGGAATGGACTGTAAATTTTTCCGTGGTGGTAATATCGGTTTAAAAATAGGAGAGCTCCGGAAAAGCATTTAATTTGCGGATATAACGGGATTGAGGATATGCAGTGGACACTTGCACCTCAATGCTTTATTTCAATACTCTCAAAGCCTTGACTGGGGTGGAAACTGGTTTCGAAATTCTACTGTACTGTACCTTTCCACTCTTGTAACTTCATTCTCAGAAGATAAATTTTGTGGCGCTTAACTTATTTAGTTTATCCTTTTATAACTTCGGCAAAAACTGAAATGCTTGCAAGTTAAATGGCGGTAGACTACGGATGAGCCATCGTCATAATACCGTACATAGTTAACTAAGGCCACATAAAATGACGTAGACGCATTCGGTAGTTCTGACACTCTGGTACGATATGCCCGCTTGCTTTTCCCTTCCGTAATGAGCACTTGGGATTGATATTAGCTAATGCGTGTCCATGTTCACGGAATGAGCACTTAGGGTAGCAAAACCTTGGAGTAACACGCTTGGGGTAGAAGCATTTGGAGTAGTATGCACTCGGGGAATGCGAACTTGGGGTAGAATATGGTGGATTTCATGTATGTCTAACCGTCGCTTTAACATGCCTTTTCTAGTTAGGACCAAAGGTTCCATATATTAGGTATGAATAGTCACACTTGCCCAATATTTTTTTAAATTTACACAACTTTCTTTAAATCACTTGTTCCGTTGACCACTGGAATACACAACATGCCTATTATTCCTGCTCGTCGGTTCGCGATACAGCGACTGCGCGTCGGCCAGTTGATCAAGATCATAGACTCCTCCGGAGGTCAGGTGATCGACACCTGGGCCTTTTCCATTCCGCCAACACCCGCCTTTCCAAGATATATGTCAATGACTCACACTCGGTCGACCTTGCACAAACTTCTTCCGTCTATTCACGAGTCTTTCCTCGACAACAGACGGAATCCTATTCTGACGATCGTCGAAGACACATCTCCTGGTATACACGACGTTCTCTTCGCCGCGTGTTCTCCGGAACGCTATCTCCAACTAGGTGCTGACAAAGAGCATGATAACTGCGCCAAAAATCTTCACGACGCTGTAGAGCAATGCACAGAACCATCGCTCAGCCACATTATGAAGTTTCTGGAGAGTGGCTGGATGCCTGATCCACTGAATTTATTCATGAAGGTAGATATTCATGGCACTATCTTGCAATGTTTAAACCCGGAAAGCAAGGCGGGGGATTATATTGTGTTAAAGGCGGAGCAAGAATGTGTCATAATAATGAGCGCTTGTCCAATGGATTTGAGCGCTTGCAATGGGGGCGAGCCTAGCAGCGCGAAATTCGAAGTTATTTGAGCTGGGATAGTAGAAACACGATGTGGCTTACGCTCTTGCATTGCAGAATCTGATTTTTTAGTTCCGACTCTGTGTCGTTTTTGACCCTACACAAGACCATACATGACGCAACGGCCAAGACTCCACGTTCAGTAAATAATATCCTAGACCTCACATTAGCTACCGTAGATGCTCCTGGAGGCCCTATCTTGAAGAAGGACACGCTACGAAACGGCTCCAATGGGGACACCGATATCGTTATTTGGCTCGCTTTTACTGGCCTTATAAGTGTACCGTTGGGGACTATTGCTTGCTAGCCGTGTTATTAGCTTGCATCTGAGTATTATCTCTCATCCTCTTCTACATCGCTGTTTCCCGCTAGTATGAATCAGACTCGGAGTGGAGAGCGGACAAATCGGAGAAGCGGTCCGGAGTATAGGGAAATATCTACTGGCACTGGAGCACTACTCCGGGGAACAGATTACGCGATGGTAGAATTTACTAATATTTTATTACATGAACGATCCCAGTGCTGACTTAGTCCCCATTCTTCCTTTTGCGCAACCTCCAGGCTGATCATCAGACTACCAGCACCATGACGATCTCGCAAATCCCAGCTGCCGAAGCTCAACATGTCACAGTCTCGGAGTACCTCTTCGCCAGGCTCCATCAACTTGGTATTCGATCAATTTTTGGCGTACCAGGTGACTATAACCTGCGTTTGCTCGACTTCGTGGAACCGGCCGGGCTGCACTGGGTTGGCAACTGCAATGAACTGAATGCCGCCTACGCCGCCGACGGCTACGCTCGTGTTAACGGGTTTTCCGCTCTCATCACAACTTTTGGAGTCGGAGAACTATCTGCCATCAACGGTATTGCGGGAGCTTTCGCGGAGAAGGCCCCAGTGATTCATGTTGTCGGCACACCAGCGCGCTCAGCACAGGATTCGCGCTCCTTGCTCCACCATACACTCGCCGATGGTGATTACCGCCGCTTCGCCAGTATTGCATCGCATGTGA
Source organism: Penicillium sp. 91 TS-2023 (assembly GCA_030710325.1). Classification (NCBI taxonomy): domain Eukaryota; kingdom Fungi; phylum Ascomycota; class Eurotiomycetes; order Eurotiales; family Aspergillaceae; genus Penicillium; species Penicillium sp. 91 TS-2023. The sequence continues at coordinate 1,496,812 of JARWGP010000011.1, forward strand.
CGAGGGCTCAGACCAATTTGCTCGATCCTCGAACTATTCCTGAACAGATCGATGCGACACTCAGACAGGCGATCGCACACAGCCAGCCAGTGTATATTGAGGTCCCGGCCGATGTTGTCGTTGTGAATGTTGTTTCGTCAGGGTTGAATACGCCTTTGATCGTTTCCGAGAGTCCTTACTCGTCAAATGAGCCTACACAATTGGTCCTGGATCGGATATACTCGGCTAAGCGCCCGCTGATTCTAGTCGATGGAGAATGCCGAGCTCTTGGTATCACTCGAGAGGTGACCGAGCTTGTCGTGACAACCGGCTGGCCGACCTGGTCGACTGTTTTTGGAAAGAGCATTATCGACGAAACGCTGCCAAACTTTTACGGCAATTATATTGGATCACTGGGAAGTGAAGCGTACAAGAAATACTTTGAGACTGCGGATCTGATCATCTCCTTGGGCCCTCACCACACGGACACCAACAGTGGGTCATTTTCATTGATTCCTGCAACTTCGGTTACGGTTTCACTTTCGAGAAACGTTGTCCAAGTGGGCAACGAGACATATCGCGATATTTCGAGCAGCTTCCTGTCGATACTACTGCGAAATCTCGATGTCAAGCGCGTTCCTAAGGTAGAGGGACCACCCCGATCAATTGCAGCCAGTGATCAGATAGAGCACGACCCTCACGGCCCGCTTGTTCAAAAGAGCTTCTGGCGCTTTGTGAATCGTTTATTCCGTCCGGACGATCTCATTCTGACGGAAACCGGCACCTCATCTCATGGAGGACGTCATTTCAAGCTTCCCACCGGAGCACGCCTGTTTGGAGCAGTCACATGGCTTTCAATCGGATATATGCTCCCAGCAACCCTTGGAGCAGCACTAGCAAAGTCCGAGGTTGACAAGAACAGCCATCGTGCGATTCTGTTCATTGGAGACGGAAGTATTCAAATGAGCGTTCAAGAAATCAGCACCATGATCAAGGAGAACCTCGATATCATAATCTTCGTCATTAACAATGGCGGTTACACGATTGAGCGTGTAATCCATGGAAGAAATCAGGGATATAACGATGTCGCACTTTGGAGACATAGCCTTGCGCTCCAGTTCTTTGGTGCCGATGAGAAGCTTGCGGCTGAGAACAACTTCACCGCTCGGAATTACACTGAGCTTGAGACTGTACTTTCCGACGATCGCATTCAGAAGGGGAAGGGCCTGAGGGTGATTGAAGTCTTCTTGGGCCAAGAAGATGTGCAGGGATCGCTTTTGGGCCTCTTGAACGCGCAGATCGCGAAGGAGAAATAGCCGATTGCCACTTTAATAGACATCACACTCTCGCTGCTGGAAGAGCGAGCTTTTTTGTCACCACTCAGCATGCTCCATTATTCCAATCATCTACAGAAAACTCAAATCCATTAAATTTGCTCAATCATGGATCTAAACCGTCGACTCTCTTCTTAATCGAAATTTTTTGCATGTGCAATTTACCACCGAAACAATAAACTACACTAATCAGACTGATAAAAGGAAAAAAAGCTACCAGCACTCCTTACTGGTGTTGCAGACCTCTCACCTGGCCCATGGGCGGAATTTATCTTCCAGAAGCCGTTCCCGTTTCCCGGTGCCGTCAACAGTAGCAATCCGCGAGGAGATATTCTTGTGGCGTTGCTGGATATGCCAGCAGCGAACGAACCGACAATCAGAAAAGGCTGGCGAGTGGACTACGATGGAGATCAATTCTTCTCGAAGATAAACCAGAAAGTCGTGGATGTGGAGGCGTTTGTTATGTACGCAGTCGGAGTGGTCATTACCGACGAGGACTTCCAATGCAAGCATTGCCGACAGAACAAGGGCCCTTTTAAATACTGTGTTCGAGTTTCGGGCATCAAGGAATGCGCGAACTGCCATTGGGAAAAGCAGGGGCCCCGCTGCTCATTCAATGAGACCCCCAGCCGCTAAGGAAGTCCCGCCGAGACCCCGATCTGTCGACGCAAGAGAGGATTATGAATTCCCACGCAAAGATGATAGCTTTCCAGACCCAACTTGCAGCCCTATACGCGCATTTCCGGAACATGTTAGATTCAAACCCCGAGACTTCTAGAAAATCAAGCAACGAGATCGACCGTGTCTCGCCGAGGTACTACCATCACTTCAGTCACCAGTGGTTGCGCCAGAGAGCTGGCGATATCGCCACGCCGCAGGAGATGTTCACCATGACCTTGGAGGAGCAGCCTGCGCTGGAGAACTGAACGTCGCTTTCATGTGAAGCAGCTTCAGTTTCGGGTTTCGGTCATATAGCAATCAATCACACTACAGAATTGAATCTCATCTGTTGGCCGCTTTCACTATCCTTCAGCCCACGTATTACTTACTATCAATGTTTTAATATTCGAGATTAACTTATCTTTCATGTCAAGAAAATGAAAGCTACATTCACAAAGAAATCATTGAAACATATACTATTTGTCAAGTGGAACAATCTTTCCACCGAGGCTGATTGATTGACATGACATGGCAACAATTGGGTTGACACTTACACTAGTACATGGACTTGTCCATTGAGTCAGGTCCAAAATAACATTAGGGAAAATCCTTCACAAGGCGGGCAGACCGAAAGAGCACAGCAGAGCATAGTGATCGCTCCAAGGAACATCTTCTACACGTTCAGCCTGTTGAAGTTCGGAATCATCCAAGTCGCCGAGTCTTCCTGGCTTCAAAATTTCAATACTGAGATGGGTTAGCCCCAGCGTTGCAATTTTATCAAGCCGATTTGGAGGGAACGGTTGCTCTCCATCTTCTCCCCAGGTATAACCGGCCTCCTAGGAACGAAGAGACTCCCAGACATCTGTTAGGCCTTTTTTTTTCAAGCATGTTCACGTCTTCGTCAAGAACTGGATTAAAGTCACCGGCCACTAGCCCGTGGCCGGCGACACGGAGGAAAGAGGAAACGACTGATATTTGCTGGGGTCGGTGGGAAGGCTTGATCGGCAGAGAATCCAAATGAACGTTGACAAGCCTTATTCTGGTGGGAGAAGAAGGTCCAGGGCTCTGGAACGAAGGAACGAAGATATAACAGCATAGTGCATCCCTTTCAAAGTGGCTAGGGTATTCCACCCGCCAAATAGGACCAAGGATGGCATTTCCAATTCTCGAGACAGGATCCAAAGCGAAGCGTGCCTTGGACATTAGGGTCATCGTCGCGAAGGATTGTTTGCCCCATGCCGTGTCATCGCATTCACTTGAAAGCCAAGACTCACGGATACGGTCTTCGCTCAAAATTTGCTGCAAGGCTGGCCTTGAGACCTCCTGGAGGAAAACGATACCGATCTTGGGTTCCAGCCGGTAATGAACTTGATGATTTCGGTAACGCGTTCTTGGGGTCGGGGAAGACGTTGCGTCAATATTCCATGTCAGCAGCACTAGATGATTCGATGTAGCCGCTTTGCCTGCTGGCTCTGTGGGGCCCTTTGCATTGTTCGAGCCAATATGAGTACAATCTCGCATTCGGACGGGGTCAAAATGGTGCCAGGACTGGAATGTAGAATGCGCATCGTCTGCAGATGGGAGTGGTATATCATGTTTCCAGGACAGGATGCTTGTCCAGACGTGTGCGAAGAGATCCATGTTCAGGATAACGAAATTGAGGAGTGAAGTTGTTAAAAGGAAGCCGCTAAGGTTGGCGAGATATCCTTGTCAGCCCCGCCTTTTGTTCTCTTCCCGCTATCAAATAGCAGTCTCCAAACCTGTCAAAATCCAAACCAAACCCAGGCGGCCAACAATGATACAAGCCCAGGAATTCATACAAATCAAACCCCAAGCTTCTTCTTTAGGATGAATTTGTTAAATCCCCAAGGACTGCAACATCGGTATCTAAGGGGTCAGCATCTGGTCGCTCAGATTATTTCTACAACCATTTACAGATATGCCACCAGGCTCAATATACTGGTATTGACAAAGAAGACATCATGAGTTCTGCTATCGTAAAAGTCTTCAAAGTTTATAGATGAAATCGGTGAGACTTTGAGGAAAAAACTTCAATTAATTTGTCGTATTGTGGTTTTGCACACGCTTGAAGTGACAATTATGCATTGAAACATAGGTCACTTTTTTAGACCAATCACTGCCAGGTTACGTGGACTGTAACCATATTCAAACACTGGCTCAACCCAGCACTCTTTGACAGAATCCTGTTCCCGAAGGTACTGCCATCGATCTACAACAATTATGGACTCGACAAGCTGAGCACTGAATGCCATCAAGCTCCACACAACACTAATATGTTTTTTTGTGTGGAAGTACTCAGCCTCGTAGTATTCAATGTTCTCGTCGGTCATCGTAGCAATGTGCTCCTGTATCTTGGAACCATAAATCGGATCTCGGCACATTTTGACCGTAGCCGCGCGGAAATATGCATTGAAGGACTTGTAAGCAGATTTCGGCAGTGATCCGATGATAAAAGCATTGGCCTTAGGATCTGAGTGAGACCCATCAGAGAGAGGGCCTTCTGGCGCTGAAGGTTTAGAAAGAACACCTCGATCAACGAGAACACGCTGGAGAAGAGCACGAAAGTAGTGGCGTGTAAATGAAACTTCACTGTCCTTTTGAGTCCAATTATGTGGGGCTTGCACGGCCAGGGCACGAGCTGTGATATTAAGTCTAACGCCTGTCATTGAACCGGGACCTCGGTAATCTTCGTAGTATTTGGAGATAGGAAATCCATGCGGATCGTATGATGAGCCAGTCTCTTGAAGTCGTGGGTGTAGGGATTGAAGAATAGGCAGCTGGTTTGTGGCCGGACCGAGGCGTTCAGTCAATAAATTGTAGCAACAGCCGATCATCGCGACTGCCACGACCGAAGGGTTGAGAATGAGGGATTTAAGGCCATGGTGAACGAGGTTTCCGCAGGAGTGAAGAGAAACGACCATTACTCTGGCATTGACCTCTTTCTTTTCTGCTCCAGCAGGAGCTCCATCAGGGGATGGACTAGTGACATGTTCAATAATGGGCTCTAGGTAGCCATCTTGGATGTCATGTTCGATATAGCTGAGAGTACCGCGACTATCGATCTCTGGCTTCGGGAGCCTTTCTCGGAGTGGACCTTTTGTGAGAGAGCCGAGTAGCTCGTCAGGTTCAAGGCTGATCTCGCCTAGCATATTGAAAGTACTGACATCCTCTGAGACCTGCGAATCCGTTATGGTTGGATGCGGAGCATTCGCCCTTTCGGATGTATTCTCTTCCGTAGGTGCATTGCAGTCATCACATGGATCTTTGCTCTTGGAGTTATGTAGAGCTTTCGGGTCATTCGCGAGCTTGGCTCGGACATCCATACCCTTAGCACCTGTGATATATTGATGTTTGCGCTCGATTGCGATGATATGCTTATGATAGGGCGGGCTGACCAGGGTCCGTCCCAGATAGTTCTGCCCAGATCCAAAGTCCACAATATGAGAGACTGGCTCTCCTTGGTGCTCATGAACAGTGTCTGACAGGGATGCAACATATTGTGAAAAGCATTCAACCTCGTGCACCTTTTTTCTGTTCATGCGCATAGCAACTTGTTTCGGTAGGTCAAATCTCTTCGAGGGTGAATTAAAAGAGCTTTGTTGTAGTATCAGTCGGCGAACATTGAAAATGTAGTCTAAGAGGCTTTGAGGTGGGAATGCTCCGCCATTCCAAGTACGGCTGCTGTGATCTGCATCGGAACCCGGAGGCCCTTGCAAGTGATCAATGTCCTCCCTTAGGAGTAGCTGAATAATGTCTTGAATATCATGCTGCTCGAAAAAGGACCTCCAATCTTCTGGCAGTAGTGTTGTATAGACATCAGGCTCGCGGGTCAGAAAGTCGACCATATGCACGCCACCACACAAATTCATAAAAAGCACTGATGTGGTAGAGAAGGAGAGAAGCTCCTCAACATAGACATCAGGGCTCTCCCATGCCTCAGCGATGGGCAGGGGACGACTGGAAGCCATGCGAAACGCGTCTAGTCAATTGTCTCACTAAATACCCCCACGAGGATTCTTTATGGCGGAAATCTGTTTAGGCTTTTTTTTATCACGTTATCGTGTTATCGTGTTATCGCAGTGGGTCCACTACAATAAGACACTCAACTGCCATAAGCTCGAGTGCTTAGTCAGCAGTGGTTTTAGCCTGCTTGAAAGTTGGCTCCCTCGTAGTACCTTGGATACAGATGGTATTCACGTGTTCACACGTCCTGGAGAGTGTATGGCTTGAGTTCCGTTTCATGTCATTCACTTTTCGAAATCTTCCTCACTTTTTGTTGGGTCTTTGTACGTGAGTAAGAATATTATTGGTACGGTATGTGTGCGGATATCTGAGGGCTTGTTAAAAACATATATATCTGAGACGCCAGACAACTGCATTTATAGTGTGACGCTGGCATATTTCGTGACCACATATTTTAGACGCCAGTGGAGCAAATTTGCATCACAGCTTTGGCATTTGTTTGGCACACAACCACTTCATCAGTCGATCCATTTGCACACCCTCCATAATTTTCGGCTCTAATGCAATCCTCACTTCCCAAGGTGCGCCCTCAATCCGGGCCGGCATGATCCACCCAACACCCGGAACTCGATGCTCCGGTACATCTATATTTTCCACTCGCCCCAGGGACACCCCAAAATCAAGACCGTAAAAAGGGATATGTCGAACATTGCTTAAAGTGATCTCTCCAGGCAGCCCATAAGATGTCCAGTCATCGCTGTTGCACAGGCGTGATATGTGACCCTGAACATATTGTCTGGTTATATGCTGGATAGTTCCATGTGTTTGCTGGGAGAGCTCTGCAAGTATTTCGACATCCTTTGAATTCACATGTTCCGTTGCAGCCGCGGGCTCACTTGACTGGGCTAGAGGCGATAACATCGCATCAGTGCCAGTAAATGTTTGAACGCAAAGAACTGCGTTACCCATATACGATAAAGGTAGTTGCAAGACTTTGCGGACGTCGACCATGGTCGTAATATATGACTTCTCTGGGATGGTGTCTTTTTCCGAGTGGTTTTTGATAGATTGAGATGAATAGCGTGATCGGATAGAGCATAGCCACATCAAAGATGTTATGATGTGATTTTTTGATAAGTAAACATTTTGGGTATCTGATCGGCAGCGCAGCATGGCGTTGCACGCATTCTGTAGAGATTCAACTCTTGCCGCATCTAGAGTGAAAATTCGAGTGATCGGTGATTCTGGTGAGGTGCTCGGCATTTGCTCAAAAGAGTAGTCCCCAAAGAAGTGCGAATGTGCCTGCTGTTGGGCATTTGAATCCAGCCGGGCTTCGAATATTGTTCTTCGGGTCTGTGCTTCCTTGCATGGGTCGGTCGCTAGAGAGGTAAGACCAGGGCTTCGACAGCAGTCCGCGAGAGACTTCATTGCATTGCAAAAGCCGAAGCCGTCCAAGACCATGTGATAAAAGCTAAAGCAGATGATGATTCCATCCTGCATGACATTGGCCTTGGCTCTGAAGATTGGAATTAGGTCGTCCATGGCCATTGCGAATGGAATTGGCACAAATTCCTCGTTCAAAATAGTATCTCGTGAGATAGTCGGACCTGATTTCAGGGGGGAAATTGACATGCTGTGGTGTGTGACTTTCAAGAGCGGATGTTCCCGTAGAAATTCTGCTGTCGCAGGCTGGACCTCTCGCACATTATTCTTGCCTTGCAACTGGCTCGAGACAGCGACATTGCCTGAGAGGAATGGTAAAAGCGAGATGAGGCGGAGGATCCCAGTCTCTAGAGCCAGAATAGCCTCATGTGGATGCTCAGGGTGAAATGTCAAAAAAACCGAAAGATGAATGGGGCCGGTCATGTGGTCCAATGGGCTGAGCACATACGGCTCAAAAACGGGGGGAGAGGTCATATTGTCGCCTGTTGTAAAGAGTCTTCCAGTAGTTGGTGTAGAAGAGTCGAAAATTGGAGGAAATTTTCTGGTGGCAGATTAATGTCGAGTGAGGGACAATGGGATTGAAATTAAAAAGATGGACAAAAGAAATGTCGGTGAAGAAATGTGCTAGATAATCGATATGCATACTTCGCATTACGCATATTGTGAGAGGTGGAGCGATCGCCACGTTATTAGAATGAGCTTGTACCACGTAGAAAATCCAGCGGCTTGTGCTATTGCAATAATAATTTTCTTCAAACTAATTAGAATAAATTTCCAGGTCTTTAAGTTAGATTGAGCGCGTAAGTTATGTTCCGTTGGTCCCTGTGAAAAGGGGATAGTAACGCCCCGTATAGCACCCTTTAGCACTCTGTTGTGACGAGACGTGCATAGATCCATCTTTGTATGTCTGGTGGCCAGAAAATTTACTACCGCAGTTTCATCTACGGTAGGAGTAGCTTCCGCAGATCGATGAGCGAACATGCATAGAATCTACCATCATTTATCGGGACACAGAATACTCTATACTGAAGTCAGGCGATGCGCGAGCTTTGACTAGTAAACGAAAGCGCAATAATTATTCGGTCTATGCAAAGAGAGAGCTTTATGCCGGAGCTGCCATTTCATAAAGGGTGGTGTTCAGTACTGTTGAAGAAATGCTTATCAATGTGTATATGCTTACAGTTGCAATGCTCATGGTTTTTCGGCACCTGGACATGTTCAGAGACAGTGGTAACAAGGATGGGACATGATGGGACTATGAGAGTTATTTTAAAGGACTGGGAGTGGTGGCATATTCGAATGAGAAAATAGGTTGTGTGAATATTATGACGACTATTTTAAGAACTTGGTTGCGTTGCAGGTGTTCTCGTGTAGAAAACAGCTCGGGTTACTATGCATTTACCTTCACTTCTTAAGAAAAAAGGTCACGTGCACTGTGATCGGAGGTAAAATGCACAGTGCCCGAGCTGTAGTCACGTGAGCCTCAAACTTTGGAGCCTTAGGCCATCTCCGCCCGAATATCCAGGTGTCGAGACAAAGGTAGGGAAATTGTGATTCCGAGCCGGTGGGTTGGGCAGCCGACATACAAACAAAGCAAACAGATGAGTCAGCCGCAAAAAAGTTGACTGGAACGAGGCGGGGCAAAAAAGTTACAAATCCGATCTTGCATCACTTCACATTTGTGAGTCTTCGAATTTTAGTGGATTTGCGGTTTGAATCCTAAGTCCAAGATGTCGATGGATTTGGATGCCCCTGTCTACATGACAGGGCTGCAGGACAACAACGTTACTGCCACGTGAGTTTCTTATCGCTCAACTTTTTTGATTGCGATTTTTTAGTGCCGTGCCTAACATATCTTAGGATTCTTTGCTGCAACTGTGGTGCGCCCATTGATGGAACTACATCGGCTGGAGCTTTGTGCCAGGATTGTTTGAGACTGAATGTCGATGTTTCTGAAGGGTAAGATTTGAATTACTTTCAGCGACCCCGCATGTGGACGAAATACTGATTTATGCGCTTGGCAATATAGTATCCAGCGCGAAGGAACTCTTCACTGTTGCAGAGATTGTGAGAGATGGCTCCAGCCCCCCAACAGCTGGGTCGTCGCGAACCCCGAATCGAAGGAACTACTTGCGGTCTGTCTGCGGCGTCTTCGTGGCTTGTCGAAAGTTCGCATTATCGACGCCAGTTTCATTTGGACTGAGCCTCACTCCCGCCGAGTGAAGGTCAAGATCACAATCCAACAGGAGGCTTTCCAGGGTACAATCATTCAGCAGACATTCGAGGTGGAATATGTGGTTGCATCGCAGCAGTGTGATGGTATGCAAAATATCTCTCCTTACCCTTGAAAACGCGCATAGACTAATGTTCTGTTTTCTCTTCAGACTGCAAGAAGTCGTATACCCACAACACATGGCGCGCTGCTGTCCAGGTCCGACAGAAGGTGCCCCACAAGCGTACTTTCTTGTACCTGGAGCAACTTATCTTGAAGAGTGGCGCCCACAAGGATACAGTCAACATCAAGGAGGCTAAGGATGGCCTTGATTTCTACTTCGCCCAGCGAAACCACGCCGAGAAAATGGTCGACTTCCTATCTTCCGTTGTTCCTTGCAAGAGCAAGAAGTCACAGGAACTTATTTCTATGGATATCCACACCAGCACGAAGTCTTACAAGTTCACATTCTCCGTTGAGATTATCCCCATCTGCAAGGACGATCTTGTCGCCCTGCCTATCAAGCTTGCTCGTCAAATCGGAAACATTACGCCCCTCACTTTGTGCTACCGGGTCGGTACCTCCATCAACCTTTTAGATCCGACTACCCTTCAAACATCCGACGTTCCCACTGGAAATTACTGGCGGAATCCGTTCAAGAACCTCGCCGATGTGACCGAGCTTAAGGAATTCATTGTCATGGATATCGAACCTACCGGCCAGTCAAATGGCAAATTCCACCTGGCCGAGGCCACTGTCGCTCGCGCTTCGGACCTGGGATCGAACGATATCACATACTTCACCCGCACACACTTGGGTGGTGTCCTGCACGTCGGTGACTCCGTGCTCGGTTACCATCTCAGTGGTACTTTGTTTAACAACGATAACTACGAGGCCCTCGAGGCGAGCTCGCAATACAGCTCGATTCTTCCGGACGTTGTTCTGGTCAAGAAGCACTACGCCCGCAAGAAGAAGCCCAAGAACCGTGCCTGGCGCCTCAAGCGTATGGCCCGCGAGTACGAGGCTGAGGAAGCGTCTGGTGTTGCCCAGAAGAGTCGTCGCGAGCAGAACGATGCCAACCGTCTCGAGGAGGACTTTGAAACATTCTTGCGTGATGTCGAAGAGGACGCCGAATTACGGCATACTCTGGATCTTTACAAGGTTCGCAAGGAGCGCCAAGCTGCTGATGCTATGGATGAGGATGAGGACAACGAGAGTGACGACGGAGTGCCGGAGATCAACATGGAAGAGCTGCTTGATGACTTTGATGAGCTGAATATGGATGGAGAATGAGCTTTCTCTAAGTGATATCCCTGATGATCATGGCTGGCGTTTGTTCTCTTTTTCAATGCGTTTTTAGACAACGAAAAAAGTTTTTGAAATCGATATAAGCTACTTAGTACATAGCATACAGTGAATATAAGTTTCATTGTCGAAATCTTGGAATAAGTGTAGAGCGAAGGCAGCAGTCTATAAGTAGAGAGGGAATCAACAAGACACAATTCTTTGTTGATTTTAATTCGAACAATCTCTACTGGGCGATTGTACCATCACAAGCGTAAACGATTGTCAAAAAATTTCTGTCTAAGCAAAGATAATATGGAAATTCTAGTAGAATCCAGTACAAGCAGAAGACAGACAACAGTAATCACATCAAGACAATGCTGATATTCAATCTTCATATTATCCGAACATTCGATCCGGAAGATTTAAGGACATCCTGGGTAGTGATTACAGGGTAACAACAACCTTCTGCGCAGATGTACCCTTAGCCTGCAGATCAATGGCAGCCTGAACATTCTCCAGTCCCGATCCCGCAATAAGAGGACTCGGGGCAGGGATGAAGCTACCAGCCGCAAGAGCCTTAGGAAGGAAGTCCTCATAAACAGCCTTACCAACATGGTTATCCTTAATGGTCGTGCCAAAGACACTCTTAACAGTGATACCCTCTGGAGGCTGGAATCCACCTTTAACAGTAGAGACAAACTTGTTACCCTCAGTCTTAGCAAGAACATCGACAGTCAGGGGGGTAGCAGCGAATCCAATACAGTCCATGGCGCCAGCCAATGTCTTTCCCTCAAGAGCCTTGACAAGATCGTCAACAGCCGTAGGGCTACTGTAATCAAAGACCTGGCTAGCACCGAGCTTCTTAACGTACTCGAAGTTCTTAGGCGATGCGGTGGTGAAGACCTCGTATCCAGCCGCAACGCCGAGCTGAATGGCGTTGCTGCCGACACTGCCTGCGCCGCCCCAGATGAGGAGTGCTCGGCCGGTGGAACCGCGGGGTTCCGTGGGGAGCTGCAGCTTGAGGAACTCGTCTTGAAAGAGACCGGAGGCAGCAGTGGAAAGACCGAGAGGAAGGACAGCAGCGTCTTCGTAAGAGATGTTTTTGGGAAGTTCGCTAGCCATGTTGGTTTGGAGGATGGTGTAGGCCTGGAAAGCGTTGTCTTGGGTGCGCTTCGTGGCCATGCCGACTGCGTGTCCGACAACACGGTCACCGGCTTTGAAGCGGGTGACGTTGGGGCCGACGGCCACGACTTCACCAGCGACGTCCTGGCCGAGGATGGTCGGGTAGTTCATGGGCCACCAGGCCTTGCTCTGCAGGCTTCCGTCGACGGGATTGATGGCCACGGCGTGGTTCTTGACAAGGATTTCATTGGCCTCGGGGGTATAGGCTGGTGCCTCCTTCACCTGGAAGGGGTGAGCCTTGGCCTCGGTGAGCCATGCAGCAGAGTTGGAGGCCATTGCGAAGGTTCTGATGGGGGAAGTGGCTTTGGTGGCTTGTGGAAGCTGGGATCTTCTCGTGAAGCGGGAGAGGAAGCTTGTAAGAGAGAAACGGCTCATATATGTTGAGTCGAGTATGATTTGGATTGTTTGTTCGCTTGTTTGCGATTTTGGTAATGGAAGATGAGCAGTTGTTTGGATGATGAGTGTGAATTGAGCAGGTTCATGACCTCTATATATATGGTGGAATTCCTATGATCGCCATATCTTCCCTCCCCGGCGAAAGAAAGACCGGAATAGTAGTTGTTGGCTGCTAAAACCTATCTCCGAAGGTCGACGAAGTGACTTACTCCGACACAGGGGCAATAGGCGCAAGCCTAACCATATGCGGCTAGCGCCAGCGGGTGCTCGGCGATCGCAAGGCTAACCGAATCGGGTCAAGATGCGGTCCATGCGAACTGAGAGGCAACAGCAAGAAACCATTCACTAGATTCGGTTAGTCTTGAGCGTAGGTCGCTTTGAATAATTTTTGAGTTAAACCCTGATGCGCCACGCGTATTTTGTAGATTCCTAGGTGGTGGCGAAATGATAGATTGCAAGCTTATCCTTCCAGTGCCGAGTGTTTAACATTGTATTTTTGAACCTCCCTAATTTGGTCAAAGCCTCTATAAACATCTAAGCAACTTGCAAGATCGAAAACCTAGTGAACTAAAAATTTCAAGTCAGACCGAAAAGAAATATCAGAACTAAGATCATCCTTCAATATTTGCGGCGGAAATTGTGTTACACTAAGGCTACTGAATATGTTTGAGGCGGTGACAGAATAAATGCGATATGTATTCCGGTAGTATATCGCGAAACATCAGGCAATCACCACACACTAAGTAACTATGGACATAATTTCCCAGTATACATTCATATATGTCTGCAAGCTGGACAAAGTTCAACTGATAAAATTGAATGTCACATGGGCTTGCTGACAAAAACCTTCATAGGTGTCACAACAGTTTCGTCCAAATTCCACACCCCTAGCTTCGCGTAGGGATCATTGCGAATCATCTGCCACACCTCCTCCTCAGTATTGGCCTTGCACAGATGGATGCTTCCAGTGATCTTAGTCATTCCATCCTCGAGGCTTGTCGGTTGGGAGGAATAAATCGGACCGCCAAAGGCAATCTTGCCGGATTCAAAGTGGGACTTATTGTGGGTGAGGTGAAGAGGCCGATTTTCGATCCTGGTTTGGAGGACGTCGGGATGGTCAGGAAGACGCACGAGGAAATCGTTCTCTTGGGACATTTTAGAAGTGTAAGGTTGGTTGTAGGTTTGATGAAGAGAGTGATGGAGCAGATTGGGCTGACTAGGATTCGAAATTCGATTTCAGACTCGAAGAATTGTGGATTGTTGAATCTCACGGATGGCCTGGCCTGGTGCTGTATATATGAACCTTCAGCTACATAGTCTTACATGAGCAATAGATGATCCGGACGTTCTCAAACATTAGATTCTCCGACGCGCCATCTGAAAGGTCAATTTTACGAAGTTTACTAACAGAATGTGATGTTATGGTAAGATGAGAAATCAGAAGCGCCGCTAAGTATCCGGTGCGGAGTTTCTCGCTTCCCCGCGGCTGCTCGCTGATGATATCTTGGCACATCAGCCGGCGGACATACTCACCACCGAAACATCAACTGACCAACGTGAATCTGAGCTCTGAGACCCGGCGACTTGCTCTTTTGTCTGGGTTTAGGGGTCAGTGTAGATCACGGTGATCATGACTGATGACTCTCCCCGCTGTATAAGATGGCCATAAACCTCGAATTGTTGAGAAAGGTTATAACCAGAAAAAAATTATCCTTCTTAAATATTCATCTAAAACATCGAGAAGACGACATGGGCAGCGTTGGAGCAATCCCTACTGTTGATATTAGCGCTTGGATCGACCCCAATGGCACAGAGGAGGGTCGCCAAAATGTAGTTGAGGCAATGCGCAACGCATGCACAACGTACGGCTTCTTTAGCCTGGTCGGGCACGGTGTCTCTCCGGAGGAACAAGAGCAAGCGCTCAAATGCGCCAAGCTATTCTTTACTCTTTCCGAGGAAGACAAGATGGATGTCTGTATCGCCAAATCCAAGGGAAAGTCCTTCAGAGGGTATGAACCGCCTGGTATTCAGATCCACCAAGAAGGCCTTCTTCCTGATACGAAAGAGGTAAGTGTTCAAAATATAATCTTCTGTGGTTGTAGCAAGGATGCTGAGATTTGCAAAGTGCTTCATCATCGGCCATGAGGTCCCCGAGGACGACCCGGACTGTGGTACATTCTCCACCGGCCCGAACCTTTGGCCCAAGTCTTTGCCGGAGGCAGATTTCCGCATCCCAATCATGGACTACCAGGCTCGTATGGTGGAGCTTGTCAAGGTGCTATTGAGAATTCTCGCTCGCGGTCTACCACAGGAATGGAACTGTCCACCAGATGTCTTGGACGCATTGGCCGAGAACAACCCATCTATCCCAATGAGACTACTGCACTATGGCCCTCAGCCAATCAGGGATGAGAGACAATTCGGAGGTAGGTCATGCTTACTCTATCGATTAAGGAATTCAATGTCTGACAGATTTAGTCGGCGACCACACTGATTTCGGTTGCGTCACTATACTACTTCAGGAGATGGGGACCGAAGGCCTGGAGGTCTGGTACCCACCGACGGAGACTTGGATCCCCGTTCCTCCTAAGGAGCATGCGTACGTCATCAACATGGGTGACATGATGCAGAAGTATACGGGTGGATATTATCGCAGTGCTCGGCACCGGGTTCTCACTTTTACCAAGAATCATCGATACAGTGTTCCGTTTTTCCTGAACGGTCAGTTGAAGCTTAAGTGCACGACCCTTGATGGATCTGGATCTGAGACTATTGTTGGAGAGCATATTCGCGGAAGGCTGGTTGAGACCATGGGGAAGGCTGGCGAGAAGCTGAAGTAGAAATTTGGACATTTGTTTTCAGAGATTGAACATCGTGCTCGCATCATTTTTCCTCCACATTTGAATAGATGTATCTGAAGACTGAGGTTGAATCAATTGAAGCTTCTTACTCTATTGCATTTAACTGACCTAAGATACACCTTCTGCAATCGACTCATTGAATTCTTCTACATCATTAAACATTGAGAGATAGGGATACGTAAGAATATCGGTCAATCTAAAAAGCCGAAATCCGGTAGCTGACACTCTCGTGCTATTCATGATCAGTTGCAACTCGCAGCCTGACATCCGAAATAAACTTTCCTTCTCACGTCAAAAGCCAGCCAGGGGGGTGATGGGTCGGGGCGCTATTCCAGGTCAGGATTCCTGTGCAGAGATAACAGGCATTGCATGATTCCGAGAACGACGAAAACCGACTACAATATCTTCCTGGCGGCCTGACCCGGCCCCAGGGTGGTGCCGATTTGGAAATTGTTGCGCGTCTTCGGCCTCACGGATTAATCGTGCAAACATTTCTAATAGAGGCAAGCGTTGCGCTGATCGACGACCCGACTGTGCAAAAATGCGGGCCGCATGCAAGCCACAGAGAGTATCTTGTTGAGAAAAAGCCATGTGGTGGAATGGGGGGAAAGCGATCGGAGTCAGACCAATCAAAGACGAACCAGTTACGGACGAAGGGGCAATGTGATCGTATTTTACTGCATTTGTGGGCGTTATCATTCTTCAGCTCTTGGCCTAATATCAAAAGTCTCACTCATGCAAGCCATCAGCGCCATAAGACACGTATTTCATCCACTGTAAAGTTACATTACAGATGTATGTAAATTTCTGTATTCAATACTAACGGTTTGTTACGAAAACCCACAGCTCACTGCAGATCATTTATTTCGTCAATCTTCTCATCTCAGCAAAGGTAGAAGCTAGCCGAGGTCATGCATTCATTGGCTGACCAGGTTGCCCCATTGTTGTATTACGTGTATAGTCAACTCAGTATCGTGTGATTCCGATGAGACTGTTGATTACCCACCTAATTTGCAACCCCACTCGGCCCCAGTCGCTCGCCAAGACATATTACAACGGAAATTAGTGAGAGTCGGATGTCAAGATTTATCAGTGGGGCGTCCCAGGGTTACAGAATCCTGATGGATCAAACCTTTGCAAAGTCTCGCCCAAACTTTCGCCTATTTTCGTAATATTCATTTGAGGGGCATACGAGGCTGACCCCATACGCAGCGCTGATAGGCCTTCCACAGTTCATATCGCCTCCAAAGTCCTATACTAACTTAGAAATACGTGGATCTTATGGCGGCCACTTAGGCGAAGCACTTCCACGTGGCAGATCTGAAACCGTCCTGAACTCAGTATTATACTCCTGTCAGCATCCAATGTAGAAAATCCACCTCGGGAACCCTTCCGTGGCTGACCTCTGGGGCTTATTCTATTAATTTATCTATTCGGGTGTTGCCTCGGTGGAGGTTCAACAATTGCCAGACTTTTAACCTCGCTCAATCTCCCTTTCTGCTCCTCAAAACGATTCAACATCTTTGTTTTCAATAGCTGTCGGAGATCTGAACCAAATTAGTCTTGTGGATCTTCCCTGTCATAATGTCCCCATCAATCAACAGCCGGGAGAAATCCCCACCATCCAGACCGCAACATAAACCCGGTCTAGCCTGCGAAGAATGCCGAAGGCGGAAGCTCCGCTGCGATCGCCGCCAGCCCAAGTGCGGTCTGTGTGAATCTTCTGGTGTAGAATGCCAAATCACCGCTCGTCCACCTCGTGGTCCCAAACGTGGGTACCTCAAGGTACTGCAAGATCGGATTGGTGAGTGCATCCCGCCTTTATAGAGTATGTCCAAAAGTTGCTGATCTTTTTGTCTTGTTAAGCCAATTTAGAGGGACTTCTGCAGCAAAATAACACCACAACAAACCCACCAAGCGACGCAGGCTCTTTTGAAAATCTGCTGTTGGATGAGACGATTGATTTACCATCATGGGAATTCCCAATCATCATGGACGAAGATAATCCCTTGCTTGAGGCATGCGCCCGAACAAAATCGTCGCATTCATCGTGCGAATCCTCAGTGGAGGGAATGGCCGGCACTCCCATCTCTTCGATGCTGGCCCTGGATCCCACACTGTCTCTTAACCCATGGAATCCCTTTGAATTTGACACTAAAATATCAGACTTGATGCAAGCCGACCTGTAAGTCCCTCAGCCAACCAAATTCCTTCCCACTTGCTAAGAGACCCTCAGTGATCAGCTCTACTTCGACCGAATCCACAACTTTATGCCCATCCTCCACCCAGGCCGGTACTTCGCTTCACGAAAACAGCAAATAAAAACAGACGGCCAGTGGTGCCTACAATACGCAATGTGGACACTCGCAGCTTCGGTGTCAGCACACTACCAAAATGTCGGAGACTCCTTGTACCAGCACACCCGCCGGTCGCTTGAGACAATGGATTCGAAAAATACAAAACTTGAATCCATGGACCTCGAGCAAGTACAGGCATGGCTCCTGCTTGCCATACATGAATTCATGTGTATAGACTTTCGGCGTGGATGGATGAGTGCCGGCCGAGCCTTCCGACTGATCCAACTATGCTGGCGACATGGCACCGACGGCCCAGACCAGGCCCAAGGTGACTGGATCGAATCGGAGCAGAAGCGACGAACATTTTGGATGGCCTATTGCTTGGATCGATTTGTTAGTATGCGAATAGGATCCCCGCTGACATTCAGTGAAACAGTAAGCAATCTTCCTCGCCTTCCCCGACATTCCATGGTCATCGGAGTCTAATGATAAATTCCAGATTGCCATTCGACTTCCGTGCCCCGAGAGCAACTTTCAAAATGATCAGCCTATTCTCATGGGTTTTCTCTCCGAGACTCTTGTCGCTGCCAGCCCAACGGTGGTATCTGCATTTACCGAGTGCATCATTGTTGCCACAATTAGCGGCCATACCCTGTCTCATCGCCACCAATATCCTATTCGAGACATTGGCTTTAACGCCCTGGAGGCCTTTTGGGCACAGCATCAGTGGATAAATGTTATCCACAATCAGTGGATGGAGGCATTCTCATCAAAATACTCAGCTGACATGCAGCAAAGCGACCCTATGCTTCTTTTCATTGGACTGATGTATCGAATTATCACTCTGCATCTCTACCAGACCACTGCGTGTATCATACCTGCAGCCGACGAGGAACAGCATGATTCTGTCATAGAAAACAGAACACGTGCATCGCTGGCAGCGAAGGAGATCGTTGGCTTGATAAACCAACTATCCCAACTCAACTCATTCAAGGTAGGTCTGCCCCTTTTGCAATCCCCGAACCCTATTAATGAGTGTAGCTTCACCCTCTCACGCCAATTCCCCTTTCACTTTGCGTGGAGTTCTTCGTCTCAAACAATGAGCCTGGCGATGGTTTTGCCAAAGAGCTACAGGATATCTTTCAAGCCATCAGTTGCTTGAAGAACTTCAATAATATTGGAAAGGGAATTTCCCAACTTTTTGAAGAACGTGTTGTGGTGGGGGGTATACCAGCCGTTGTCAAATAGATTATCGTTCCTCTTTGTCATATCTTTGATATCATAGAAAGTGATTTTTGGCATGTGTTATATTTAGGTGGTTGTGCTTCGCTGCGCTGTTACATATTTTGTTTTACGACTAGTTCCAGATGAGATGAAATGAATTATGACCTTAACACAATCTGCATATCATTAAAAATTGCCTTTTTCGTTTAGAGGCACAATAGCCTCGGGAACATTGGAGGCTTGGAAATCGGTACACCACCTAGGACCTTCAAAGCAACTAAACCCAAAAGAATAGTCACCCACAACACATGCACTTGAATACGAAGCCATAGGCCTGATCTTTGTTGAAATGTGATTTTGTTTAATAGCAGCTGAAAAGAAAATATAGTTCAAATAACACGAGCGCCCTTCACGCGTACAAGGCTGATTGATGTAACCTCAACTAGCCTACGGAAAACAAACAAAAACGAACAACAAAACTTTAAATATATTCAGCCAACCATCTCCAGCCGAGCTTGGGCTCTAGCCTCCCTCGCTTCCTTGGCCACCTGTGCTCGTTTACTCACACACGGGCTATCCGGCTGCAGCGCATGCAGATTATGCGCCTCCAAGCAAGCCTGCGTACTGAGCAGCACCGCATCTGAAGTCCGAGCACGCATTTCTTCCTCGTATCTATCCACAGCAATCTGCAAAGTATTGTTCGAGTCCGCAGAATGCCACGCAGAAATAATATTCCTGCTTAGCACAGCCGCATCGGCGACACCGTGGTTGAAAGCTTCGCCACGGTAAGATGTCATAGCATGGGCGCCATCACCCGCGACCGTAACTCGGCCGTTGCGATTATCCCAAGGCATGGGCACCCAGTCGACTAGCTTAATATGCAGAACTTTCGTGTCATCTGGGAGAGACATAACCGCGTCGCGGAGACGAGAATCGAAGTTGTGCGCATTCCGTTTGAATACCGCTAGCCGCTCCTCATCTGTCCCGGGAACACTATCGGCTTCACTCCTGTGTAGCCATGATTGAATCAGTTGACCCTCATAGTATGGATTTTCGGTCCCAAGACTTCCATTGATGTTAGGACTGGACACGAGAGAAAACCACATATACACGCCAGACTCAGGATGTGTTCCCTGAAAAAGGAGGGGATCAATTGTGCGAATTGGTGCGAATTCTTCAGGCGTCATAGTTATAGTTGCGCCGACACTGTTAACGGGAAGTGGGTTGAGGCCACCAAGTCGCTCGCCAAGAAGAAGACGACGGGTTTTACTGTTGCGCCCGTCTGTGCCGACCAGCAAACATCCCTTTGTGGAGGTTCCGTCTGTGAAGGAGACTTCAACGCCATCGTTCTGCAGGTTGAAACCTGCAAGGCTTTTGTTGTAGCGGATATCAATTCCTTCGCCAAGCAAGTTGCCAAGTAGGCGACGGTTTACGCGGTGACGCTTGGTTGGGGGAATAACGTATTTTGGATCTCCGGTCGCTAGATCGATGAAGCAGAAGCGGCGACTATCGTCCAGGGTTGGGTCCACTTGGATGGACTCCAGGCGATTGAAGAGCTCTTTGGGGAGGCACTCTTCGAGGGCGCTGAGGGCCCAATGCACTGTGAGTGCCCATCCGCGGCCTTTCTCGGTATCGTAGGAAGTGTCGCGCTCGTAGAGTTCGTAGGGGATGTCAGCCTTTTTGAGGGCTTGGGCGAGGGTTAAGCCGACCATGCCGGCACCCATGATGATAACCGGGAGAGTGGGAGGTACGCGCGTCATCTTTGAATAAGTTGAATGTGAACCTGAAGCGTCATAAACATCCATCGAGACAGTTTCTATGTAGCTTTATTATCACCTTCTTATAAAAACAGTCGTTGTTATACGCGGGTTAAGGTTTTGGAGACCGGGGGGTCAGAAACTCCGAACGGTCCAGGATAAGCTATGAACGGCCGGACATACAACCGTCAGCTTAGGTTTGGGATACTTCGATCTAATTAATCTTACTACTGATCGCATTATCTTGAACCAAATCGGAGTAACCAGTAGTAACCCCACTTGGCAGATTATCCGTCCAAGTTGATCTATTCTATCCCCCTGCGGTCTATAAATGCACGATGTATTTACATTTTCGGAGTCCAAATCAATTCAGATAAAAACAGGCATCGGAGAAATTTCGTTAATCCTCCCAATATTACAGTAAGTCAACCCGCTACATCCGACTTCCCTTTCATCATTTAACCCAAACTAGTCCTTCTCTTTCCACCTACACACCAACATGGCTACCCCTCAACTCTACGACTGGCTCGTCCAAACCCCAGCCAACTCTGAAGACCTCGAAAATCGCATCAACACCCGCCCTGCCCATCTCGAGCACAACAAGCCGCTCATTGAGGCTGGAGTTCTTGTCTGGGGCGGTCCCTCGCTCGCTACACACCCGCAGACCGCCGAAGACGATCTCCTGATTACTGGTAGTGTGATGTGTATTCGAGCTGAAAGTGAGGACGCTGTGCGAACCATTATTCGCAATGATCCTTATGCCAAAGTTGGATTCTGGAATGCGGAGGGTGCTGTGGTGACGCCTATGCGATGTGTTGTTCGGAGACCGCTGTGATTTTATTTCTTGATTAGTCTTGCAGTCGAGTCGATAGTTTGGAATGAATTTACTTTTGAATACTTTCTTTTCTGTTTTTATTCTCTCTCCATTTAATTCAGTGAGCATTTTCATTGTCTGCATTTTAGCTTTATTTGGCTGTATTGTGTGCTAAGCCTTGACTTGTCAAATCCCTTTTCTTGAAAACTTTGACACAATGCGATTCTGCAAGACATTTGATCAGTTTGTTGTCATTCTCATCTAGTCCACTTGAAGTAACCTAATACACTCGCTCAAGGCCATATAAGCCAATTAAATCTAAGTTTTAATAACGAATAACCAAAAGAGATCACCTTTCATAATATGAAGCAAGACAAGCTTCCTCCGTCCTGACTCTCCGCCTTTAGCGATGTTCATTCCACCGGACTCGTTTAAGCCTTCACTCCGACTCTAAATCCATACAGTGCCACGCGCACTCCAGCATACATGAACCCAGCGACAAGGGCACTAACTCCCCCAAATATCCACACCCCATGCCAGTTCGTGTTTCCAGAATGAGCCAAGATCGCACCTCCAGCCGGTCCACCAGCCAGGACGCCAAGGCCGATCATGCCAAATCCCATACCAATGCGAGTTCCAATCTTGGACTTATCCTTCGTAAGTGCAACGAAGCAAAGAGGAGGAAGGCCGATCAGTGCACCGCTAAAAATGCCTGACAACACTGCGATAACGATGAGTCCAGCTTGTGTTGTCACGGCTAGCATGCACAAAATAAGCACACCAACCAAGACACAGCACGGAGCGATGAGATTGAAAGGTCCTGTCTTGTCCGCCAACGCATTGGGTAAAGTCCGACCGAAAAATGAGCCGGCGTTGAGGATAGGAAGGATGTAGAAGCTCATGTTTGTATCAGTGATACCAGTCGCTCCACCGAAGTAGGAGATATAGAAGAGTAGCACAAAGAGACCCATGAAGGCGATCAGAGATGTGAGAACGAATGTCATATACGGCACATCCGTGAAGGCAGACCAGTCGACCAGACTACGGGCGCGTGGCGGCTTGACGCGCTGACGCATGACCGCAATGGGGATTAAGAGCGTACCCAATGCAATAAAGCCAATGACTCGAACAGCCCAACCAAAACCAAGCGGCTCGATTAGTTGATTCAGCACGATTGGGTAGATGATTCCACCGAGAGAGGAACCGGAGACGGCAAGTCCAAGGGCCATACCCAGTCGTGAGCTGAAATATGTCGGTAGAACGGATACGCATGGCACAAAGAGGCAACCAGCACCAATGCCAACACAGAAGCCTTGGGCTAATAGCACCTCGCCGTATGTTTTGCAGAGACTCAACATCATGTGCCCGAAGACGATGCCAAAGCTGCCGGTTATCAGGAGTAAACGCAGGTTTCCGCGATCGTAAATTGGTCCAGTGATAAATCCGACCATAAGAAGCATTGTGGCTTGGATTGCGCCAATCCATGAAATATCGGATGATGAGCGCGTGAAGAGTGCGCCTGATTCGTAGTAGGTTTGGAAAACACCAAATGCATTCAAGATTCCCCATGTGTTGAAGAAAAGCATGAAGCCACCGGCAACATGTAGCCAAGCGACGAGTCCCCCATTAGGTGGAGGAGGACCCATCATAGGTGGACCTTTTGGTGGCTCTTTTGGCAAGTCATGACTCTGGGGTGTTGATGGCATCTCCGAGGTTGTTCTCTCTGAATCTTGACCCAAGGTCAAAGATGATCGAAAGTCGTTGTGTTTTTCGGGATTCATGTTGTGAGCAGAGGTAGAATATGTGTCATGTTTGAGTACCAAGGCCAGGTGTAAATTTAAATAGCAACTTAGTTGCATGGTGATGTATAGATCTTTGACTCGGAGCGGACTTAACCGGACCCCGTACTGATGAGGCAAGAACACTTAACTCCGAGGTCCCGGACCGTTTTCGGCAGCCACACTAGGCTGGATAAAGCTAGCGTTGAGCGCTTTGTTCCGGCTTTATATCTTTACGATTCGGATTATCTACTGATCATCAAGCCCCTTTTATCATGAGGTGAGAATCTCCTCGCAGTTTGGGAAACGCCGAAAGTAGAAATAACTGACCAATCATCACGGGGTTTTATAGATTCAACTCAGCTGTGGTCTTTGCTCAAGGATGACTCAAGGCAGTACGTGGGAAAAGATATTCCACGTGGAATAAAGACTCCGAAACAACGTGGCTGAAGGCCAATGATGTTCCACAGATATGCGATTTCGCGGGTACTTGCATAGTATAGGAGAGAGAGACACGAGGCTCTAAGACATCTATAGATACTCCAGAATACCTGGAAACCCTTATGGAAAAGCATGATTATATTTAACATATAAACATTTTTCTACTCAATTCTTCTGTCATACTAGTCTCATAGCCTTGGAACAGACATGACAGTTCAGGATCCTACTCTAAACCTCCCTCGCATCATCTGCCTCCACGGAGGCGGCACGAATGCGCGAATCTTTCGCATGCAATGTCGCGTCTTAGAAAGTACTCTCCGCTCAACATTCCGTCTCGTTTATGTCGAAGCACCTTTTCCTTCACAGCCCGGCTCGGACGTGACCTCGGTATACAAGAACTATGGCCCATTCAAGTCCTGGCTACGCATTACATCCTCGGATATCGCACGTGAACCACACCACATCATAGAATCTATCAACACAGCCATCGCAACAGCAATGTACGCAGACACACAATCTGGTGCGACAGGCGAGTGGGTCGCATTGCTGGGCTTCAGCCAAGGTGCCAAATTAGCCGCAAGCATTCTCTTTGCACAGCAGTCAATGCAGCGGCGCGCAGGCCCGGACGCTGTTATCTGGCCGAATTTTAGATTTGCTATTTTGATGGCTGGTCGGGGACCATTAGTCTGGTTATTACCCGATAAAAACGGCGTTTCCTCCTTCTCTATATCTGCTGGTCTTGTTGATGCGGCTAGCCCTTCTATTGGAGGTGATGAGCCTGATATCCCGATGAATTCAGATGAGCATATCTTAAGAATTCCTACGGTACATATTCATGGGCTCAGAGATCCGGGATTGAGAACCCATCGGGCGCTTCTGAGTAACTATTTTGAGGAAGAATTGGTATCTGTGGTGGAGTGGGAGGGTGATCATAGGATACCGATTAAGCGGAAGGATGTTGATGCTGTTGTGCAGGAGATTTATAGCTTGGCAAAGGTCACTGGCGTGCTAGACACATGGTAATGGTGCATCGTTTCTTTTAAAAGTCAGTAAATGTCAGCCGGGCTTTCATGTAAGGTTTGCAGCGGCGCATGGCGTTTCATGAAGAATTTTGGAATTCTAAGGTTGTCAGATTTTGGTTTTCCCACGTGGTAATTAGGCAGATAGATTCATGCAGCTTTTGAGCAGAAAAAAATGAATTTCATTTTTTATCAAGTAAGATTATGTCCACTTTGGATCCATTTCCATTAGACCGCACGAAATAGGTCGGACTCCGTGATTAATCCTCGTGGCTGACACATATCGTCTTAGATACCAGAATTTCCTCTCTGAACATCCCCCAGCTGCAGGCCTGCTGCAGGTGTGGTTGGCTGGTGGGAAAAGTTTTATTGCGCAGGTAGTGCAAACTCTAAATATACTTTGACTAAATGCCCACATGGGCAGTCGAGGTCACATGCATATACGGAAGCGACAGGGTCGCTTACTTTGACGCTTTCTTGAACCTTCCAAGACTGGTGTATCTATCCATAGTTGTATGTATTCCACATGTGAGCGCACCTATAATAACAAATATCTGAGTCTAACTTGATTTGGACTTCAGTTGTATGGATTTGATCTGTATGGATTTAGCTTAAAACAGGGCGATGATGTGGTGGGCCACCCCCGAGGTCATCATCACCCTCACCAAATGTTTTTTTCTGCTCTATAGTCCCAGTACGTATTGTCCACCCTAAATAATTGAAGACTTTACAGATTGTATGCAAACTCGGAAACTCATTGATCGCAAATATGAGGTACAACCAGGTGTTGGATGATTTTGAAGGGCGCTAAATTTGTCCACTTTGGCAAACGTGCACATTTCTGTAATTGAGGTTTGAAAATATAAACAAAGTCTTTCAAAGCATATCTAAAACAGTTCAATCCTATACCATAAAGTATACCAGCTTTCAAGGTTGCACGTGTGTTCGCACTTGCATGTCTCAGCCTAGACCTTATTTTGCAGCAGCCATAATATCCGGCAGCATATTAGCGGTATTGTTCCAAACCTGACTGGATCCAGGCACAAACAGAGTTCCAGTATACCATGTGTTAAGATGACCCTGAAGGGCATACATATCGCGATAAAAGCCGTTCCTGATATCTTCTACCTCGGCCGCAAGATGGAAAGGTCCGAAGTCAGAGAAAGCAAGAAACTGGGGCTCGGGCTGAGTAGCAGCACCCGTGACCTTTTGCAGCATTTTGATGGCTTGGCGGGCATCCTTCTCGATGCGCCTCTGGCTTACTGGGGTCACACTGTTGTACCAGTAATAAAGAAGCCCATCAACCGACGATGGGTTGAAGGAGACCACCGAGGGAATGTCGGCGATGTTGTAAGTGTTGTTGGTAGCGTAGTTCTTGTAGCTGGTTCCGCTGGCAAGACCAGTATTACTTACAACACCACCGTAGTAGGGCAATCCGTAGATCTGCGAGAGAACCTGGTTCTCGCGAGTATCCAGACCAAAGCTCTTCATATTCTTGATTGTCGGGGGAATACCAACAATAAGCTGCTTCGCCACTATGAGCTTTTTGCCTGTGGGAGTTTTCACGACAAGGCGGACTGGATGACTGCCAACAACATTGCGGTCACCAGAGACGACGGTTGAATTCAGAAGAACGTCGGCGCTGAGCTCGGTGAGCGCGTTGCGGTATAGCTCCGAATTGTCGCGGTTCGCATTGCGCACGGCTGCACCACTGTCCTCATGCAGCATGAGATCGTTAAGATCGTTGAAAACGTACAAGGCCGGAATGTCTAGCAGATGCCCAGGTACGGCAGGGCGGCCCAAAGTTGACATCGCCGAGTCCTGCAGGTTGTACTTGGTGATATAGTCAACCCAGGGCAGCAAGAGATCCTCGGGCACAGGGTTTGGTAGGTCAATTCCATTATTGAGATAAGGGTATTTTGCCAGCTCATCAAGGTAGTCCTGGTGAAGAGAGCCAGTGGTGAGGTTAAGAAGGGTACCCGTTTTAAAGTCGGAATAAATGGGGTTTCCGAAGGAGGAAAAGGCCACATCAGCGAGAGGTGTATTGAGGCGCTTGAAAAAGTTGCGCACGATTGTATCATTGTCATAGAGCTGGACACCGTAGTCGACCGAACCCCCAGTTACAGGATCCTCGTAGGTCATCGCATGACCGCCCAGACGGTCTGTCTTCTCGACCATGACAAATGACTTGCCCTGGTCCTTGAAAGCAACAGCTGCGTAGGTGCCAGCTGCACCACCACCAACAATGGCGAAGTCACGCGTGATGACATCGCGTGCAGCAAAGGAAGACGGCTCAAAGTTTTTTGCCGAGGGAGCAGCCAAGGCCGAAAGGGCAAAGCATATGCTGCCCAATGGTGTGAACGTTCTCATTATGAAAGGAGGGATGTTAAGATTTGAACTGTGGCAACTCACTGCATTGATGATTGCAGACTGCATGGGATTGACGTTCAATATATAGCCCCATCTCCGCCCAGCTAAAACAAGAAGTCATCGTGATGGCTCGCCACGAGAACGCCCCGCAGTCCGACGGAGAAACTGTGAAACTGCTTCGGACGACACTATGCGCGACGGATCCTGCGAGGCTAGCTCTAGGAGCATCGTGAGATGAAGTCACCGAGGCTTAGCGTGAAGATCAAAACCTCGTAAAGGTCTTAGGCCTGATCAAACAAGCTTGGCATGGAGGATGAAACAGTATTATCAAAACATACCGTGTAATACCGGTACGAACACGGTTTTTCAGAACACGAGGCGGGCGCTACTGTACAGTAAGCAGCACTAAGATAGCCTTGCGGCCACTATGGGGCCGCCCCTCGACTAGCCCGAATTGGGTTAGCGTTGAGCGCACTCCTAAAACCCCGCCGATCCCCGTTCTTTGTTCGGGCCCTCAGTCAGCCGGCCTTACAGTTGCAAGAAGAATTTGCTAGACTTTACGGAGAAAGGAAATCGTTACATTCCTGGCCCTGCAGAAAATAGAATAGTGGCGTCATCTACGAATTTCGGAAGAACCCCGGCTGAATGGTTTACTTCGGCCCTTCCAAGGGGTGTGAGACCTGCAAGGGCAGACGGAAGAAGGTCAGTCGATCCTTGCTCGTGCTTAAGCTTGGACATGGTCCCTGCAATAGGCAGTTTATGTGTTACAGCCAATCCTAACATATCCACAGTGCGACGAGACCCGTCCGGTATGAGCCAACGAATCACATTGCACACTTGCATTCCCGTGGCAGAACGTGGGCCCTGGCCATGCGTGCTGCCGCGAGTGAACACAGAGCACTAACCTTCGCAGTCTTGTTTGAGATGCCTAAAAGCAGGCCGCACGTGCCGCGGCTACGAAGATACCGGAAGCGTCATCTTCCGACAGCACGAGAAACAGAGTGACAGCCAACCTCAGTCTAAGCCGGGTTTCAAGTCGATGGCCCGTAAATGTAGCTTGGCTGCTCGAGAACCAGTTCCAGGCACCGACTTCCTCCCTGAGGATGGCCCCCCAAAGGAAGTGACCCAAAATAGAATTAAGGAGCTGGCGCTACAGGCCTTTTTCTACGACTATACCGATATCTCTGTTAACTCTTCCATATCGGGAGGCTTCTTGGGTGGGCTGGAGCCGATCGTACAAAACTTAGGACTGGATTCCCACGTGGCAAACGCTTGTAAAGCTGCCGCTTTTGCCAGTAATGGGTTAAAGTTGCGTCGACAGTTCCTGATACAGCAGGCTGAAAGCTTGTACCACGAGCTGCTGGGATATCTCGCCAGTTCCATGCAGACCCCGGCTGCGAGCAGTCACGAGACCCTGATTATTGCAATACTGCTGGGGCTCTATCAGGTATTTTTCACCTGCTGTTTCCATGTATTTCACGACGTGACGAGCTAATACGTTCCAGATGGTTGTGGCTGAAGAGGCTAATCCAGGCCACCATACGGCCCATGCTGGAGGCGTGGCTGCAATTTTGCAGATCGAGAACAACCCCCTAGAGCTCGTGCAGGCTGTCTTATCTGGCCATCCATTGGTTCTTAATGGCAAAAAGGTGGGATTTTCCGTCTATCTCCTGTATTGTGATCTAATGTCTCGCAGAATAATGTCTCGTCTCCACGTGGCACAAGCGGTGTTGATCAGAGTTTATATAATCTGCTTATTAAACTGAACCCCATCTGGAAGCGCACAGAGGCTCTCCTCGCAGGCCCACCCGCGCCACTCTTCTTTGAGGAGGTTTTTGCCCTCAAATTAGAAGCGATCGCGCTAAACCACGATCTGGATATCTGGCAGCAGAATCAAAGCCAAGAGTTCAAGCCAACTACAGTAGATCCAGGGCTTCCGCCAAGATCCAACCCCGGGGCAGGTTACAGGCACGGCCGGATCGATATGTACATTGATCTCTATGTTGCAGCCTTGTGGAATTTTTCCCGTATCGCACGATGCCTACTTATCACCTTGATCATGCGATTGTCGGGCGTGCTTGATGATGGCGTCAATCATGATGCGGATCATCGGGCGGCTCTGCTCCTCATAGAAGATTTAATCGCATCTATTCCTTACCATTTATCGGAGGATCTGCAAGTCTTTTTGCGTGAGCGACATGATCACACCAAGATCACCAACGCTGGGCGGCCGGTAGGTGGCCTGTTACTTATGCACCCCATTTATATTGCGTCGCATCTGCAGATATTCCCACCGGAGATGCGTGAATATTTCAAAACGTGCTTAGTCTGGATTGGACGACGGATGGGAATTGGGCAGGCTGCTTTCTTAGCGCAGGTATGTTGTTTTTCTCATTTTTCACCTATATTTCCACTGCCGATCCTGACCCATTCCAGGCCCCCCAAATAGACAACCAATACTTTTCTGGTGGATGCCTGATCGTATTAGCAGGACTACTCATCTAGAATTTAAGTTGAAGCGAAGAGGATCGTTGGTTAGGAGTCATTGAAGGGTATGTCATATTCATATAACTATAGCAACGCGTTCAAGTTAAATTTCAACATTCAATATGCCAAGAGTTAAACTTCACTTCCCGATCCATCTGATAAGAGTACATTCTCCCTATAACCCTGAACAGTATCGTCGATCATACCCTCATAATCAAAATTCCAAATCTTATGCGACCGATCCTTCAGCTCCTCAAAGCAAGTCTGCGCTTTCACCCACTTATCCTTCTCCGCCCACTCGGGCTGATGATAAAAGTCACAAGCCCGCCGACTACTATTCACCAACCACTGACTGCGAGTGCGTCGCACAGCATCGAACGTTTCAAAGGCCGCCATCAGCGCATGTCCTTTTGCTGCCGGGTCCTCCTTAATAGTCCGATTCACCTCCTTGAAAAGGGTGGTAAGACACAGACTATCCTCGATGCCCATACACGCGCCAGCTCCATGGTGTGGGCTTGATGCATGTGCAGCATCTCCCGCAAGACAAATCCTTCCCTTGCTATAGTATGGTGCTGGATACTGCCACAGATCGAAGATGGCCCATTTGTCTAATTTTTCTGGGAAGAGGTCGATAACATTGTGGACGCATGGACTCCATCCGGCGAAAGCGGCGATGAGGTCCGCTTTTTCGCCTACCGCGACCGTCTTTTCTTCTTCCCATTCTTCTGGGTCGGAGATGAAGGCTGCTGCGTTGACGAACTTTCTGTTGGCGACTGGGTAGTGGATTAGGTGCGCATTTGGGCCGACGTGGTAATGCTGGTTGTTAGCCTTGTACTCGCCCAAGGCTTTGATGGCGTCTTCCATGGGGATGAGAGTTCGGTAGGCGACTTTGTGTGTGTATCCAGGTTGGCTGGCCGGGTGGTTCTCTCCAAGAAGCAGTGAGCGTACCCGGGATTTGATTCCGTCACAACCGATGACTGGATAGTTATCAGCTTAGCGATCTCGCTCGCATGGAAGCAATGAGGACCAGGAGACATACCGGCATCAGCCTCCTCCACACTACCGTTTGCAAATATCAATTGGACTTTGCCCTCGTCTGTCTCTTCCACAGTTTCCAACCTCTTCCGACACTCGATCACGTTTGGAGGGATGATCTTGACCAAAGACTCGAGGAACTGATCGCGTCTGCACCCCTCAAACCCTTTATACCCGGCATCAAGTCTATACAGCATGCGCTGATAGTACGGTTCATCTTTCTTCTGCAGGTTACTGTAACCGTCGAGCCAGCGGAGGTAGTCGTTGGGGTCTGTCTCGTCGCCTTTAGAGGTAGCGACAGCTCCACTAGATCGCAGAGCCGTGACGATTTCCGGATCGATTTGCTCCATGCATTTGACCGCATTCGCTGTGAATGCGATTCCGGCACCGATCTCACGAAAGCCTTTTGCTTGTTCGTATACCTTCACTTTGATGTTTTGGCCGAGAAGACCGACGGCGAGGACAAGACCGACTATTCCACCGCCGACGATGGCCACTGAGACGGGTTCATCCCCTTCTAAGATTTGGCCTGGCATATCGGTCTTGATTCTCAATTTTAAAATGATGTTTCAGTGTTTAGAGATTTGGGTTAAGAAAAAAAACTTATTCAAGCAATACGGGCACTTGGGAAACAAAATATACTTGATAGATGGCGTCGGGATACTGAGGTCTCTAATTTTTCATACCAATTCCGTTTAACATTTTATTACCTAAAGACATCTAACGAGAATTGGCGGAGTAATTGGTGCCCGATGGATTTGAGCAACCACTAAGTACCTGATACAGAAAGCATGGAGTTAGGTCTCGGAGCAACCTTTGAGCCTAGCACTCCGCATCCACATGGCGAGCCATCCACCAGCTCCAGGGCTACGATTGTGACATGGAAGCCCAAAGCAGAAAGCCAATCAGGATTAGCTTTACCATAATTGTTAATTTCTATTGAAATTAAACTCTAGGCTGATTGCGGAGAAACCAATTCAGATCTAAGCCCCAGCCGCAGCGGAATTTCCCATCCGCCCTCGGAGTTTTCTGCAGGTTCAGCCATAATTTCTCATTCCCAGGAAATAAGCAGAAAATTCTCAACAAATCAGCTTCTTCTAGTTCTAATCTGAAACAATGATCCACATCTTGCCGAGTTAGGCTATCAGTCTTGAAATCCTCCGCACTCGTGGCAACTGCATAATTCATGCATATGCGCTTACCATGTGGCTATAGTTTCGCGTGGTTTCTATTCTCGCGTATAGTTTCTCGGACAATGGTAAAGCATGTTCTTTTGCTATCGGATTCGCCGACGTCTCGGAACATCTTGTCGGGTTCTAAAAATTCTTCTTCTCTCATTAGGTGGCAGTTCTAGAGTTTCAACGTGAACATAATTTGGTATATAATATGCTCCCATCCACCAGGTTAGGTTTGACATACAATTCTGCACCGCGTTTCAACAGCTACATCGACGTGCAATAAGCCTTTCAATAGAGGAATTTTGTTTCAAGTTCGTGCTTTGCACTCAAAAATTCCAAACGCCTACTACCTTGATTATATCCGTTCGCCGACTTTGCGATCGTCACCTTCCAAGGTTCATACCCATCTTACTTCAAAGATAGCACTCCTCATTCCAAACCTCTGGCATACCTAGAATCCCAACATGGTTGAAATTCAAGATCTCGCCAGCAACCGGCTTTCTGGCCCTGCCGTTTTCTTATTCGGTCCTCTCGCGTTGTCCTTCAACAGCGAATCGTTTGCTCAGCTACGCAAAAGTTTTGTCGAAAATGAGGATCACAAATGGGCTCTCGATACTATCACCAGTCTACCACAGTATTGGAAGACTATAGTCGCAGCCATTCCCGACCTTGAGGTTGTGACCGAGTTGGAGAAGCTGGAGGACCTCAAGGAGGCCTTCTCGACCGGGCAGTCTCTGAAGACCCAATTCCCGTTACCAAATGCTCTTTTGATTCCTCTTGTTGTTAGCCTGCATCTCACGCAATACGCATCATTCATCAAGCGCAACAATGCTGAATTGGATAATAACATTGATTTTTTTGCCTTGTCCAAAGACGGCCAGGAAACACTCGGTCTCTGCACTGGGCTGCTGAGTTCTCTGGCCGTCTCGTCTGCTGGAAACAAGGCAGAGTTTCTGAAGTATGCCGCCGTTGCTGTTCGTCTCGGTCTGCTCATTGGCATGGTGGTGGATGCACAGGATGCAGCCACTGATTTGGGTCCATCCAAATCTCTTACTACGGCTTGGAACTCCGCTGAAAAGGCCGAGGAGGCGCAACGTATCCTGAAGGACTTCCCTCATGTAAACAAACCCCTCTCAAACAAGTCTCCGCCTTGACTAACCCCTGCAGACTTACGTGTCCGTAGAATATGACGAAGATCGTGCGACGATTACCACATTAGCATCGAATATCTCAGAGATTCAGCTGCAACTGCGAGCTTGCGGTATCATCACAGCCGAAGTTGGCCTGTATGGACGTTTCCATGCTGACTGCCACCGCAACCATCTCCCGGCAGTCCTGAAATTCTGCGACTCCCACTCTGACTTCCGCTTCCCAGATGCGTCTGAGTTGATCATCCCGACTCGGTCTAATGCCGGGGGAGTGTCCATCACAGAGGGTTCGCTGCACCACCACGCTTTGCAATCTATTCTAGTAGAGCCACCCAAGTGGTTCGACACTTTCACAGCTGTCTGTGGAAGCACATTGAGCAACGAGGATGTAAAAGTCATCTCCTTTGGCCCCGAGCGCTCTGTACCACCCTCCATTCTACGTGGACTTGGCCAGCGAGTCATTAACTTCGCTGATTTCGAGAAATCGCAACAAAAGCAGCGCAGCTTTACCTCGAACGATATTGCTGTTGTTGGTATGTCATGCAAGGTGGCTGGTGCCGACAATCTCGAGGAATTCTGGGACCTCCTGTGCACGGGCAAATCGCAACACAAAGAGGTTCCTAAAGAGCGATTTGGGTTTGAGACCCCCTTCCGTGATGTCGATTCAAAGAGAAAGTGGTTCGGAAATTTCATCAATGGCCACGACGAGTTTGACCACAAGTTCTTCAAGAGAAGTCCTCGAGAGAGTGCCACTATGGATCCTCAGCAGCGTCACTTCTTGCAAATTGCCTACCAATCAGTGGAACAGTCGGGATACTTCCAGAATGCTAGTCAAGATAAGCATATTGGGTGCTATGTTGGTGTCTGCGCGTGTGACTACGAAAATAATATCGCTTGTCATGCACCCAACGCCTTCTCGGCGACTGGCAATCTTCAAGGATTCATTGCCGGCAAGGTCAGTCATTTCTTCGGATGGACTGGGCCGGGCCTGACAATTGACACCGCCTGCTCTTCCTCTGCTGTCGCTGTGCACTCCGCATGCAAGGCTATTCTAAGCGGGGAATGCACTGCTGCTCTAGCCGGTGGCACACACGTTATGACGAATCCGCTATGGTTCCAGAATCTCTCCGGAGCCTCGTTCCTGAGCACCACTGGCCAATGCAAGCCCTTCGATGCGAAGGCGGATGGTTACTGTCGTGGCGAGGGTATCGCTTCAGTCTTCCTTAAGAAGTTATCTGCAGCCATCGACGATGGTGATCAGATTTTGGGTGTCATCGCCGCATCTGCAGTCCAGCAGAACGAAAACTGCACTCCCATTTTCGTCCCTAACGTTCCATCTCTTTCGGACTTGTTCCGCACGGTCACGAAGCAAGCCGGTCTGCAGCCTAGTGAAATCTCGGTTGTTGAGGCTCATGGAACTGGAACCGCCGTTGGTGACCCTGCCGAGTATGGAAGCATTCGATCTGTGCTAGGCGGCTCTTTTCGGACGAAGCCTCTCATTCTTAGCTCTGTTAAGGGCTTGGTCGGTCACACTGAGTGCACTTCGGGCATTGTCTCCATGATCAAGATTCTTCTTATGATTCAGAAAGGGATGATTCCGCCACAAGCCAGCTTCAGTGCCATAAATTCTGCGATCGGCGCCACCCCTGCGGATAAAATTAGCATTCCAACCAGTCTGCAAACTTGGAATGCAGATTTCCGAGCCGCACTAATTAACAACTATGGTGCCTCTGGATCTAATGCATCATTGGTTATCACTCAACCGCCTACTGTTCGGACACGATCTACTATTGAAGCAGGCCAGGCTGGTATCGCATATCCCTTCCGATTCTGCGGTCTCGATGACTTGAGTCTTCGCCGTTACTCTGTGGCTTTCCGCAAGTTTATCAGCCACCCAGATGCTTCAATCAAGGATCTTTCCCTTTCAAACATTGCTTTCAATTTGAACCGGCAGAGCAACCGTCAGCTTGAACGTACTCTGATCTTCAGCGCTCAGTCTTTGGATGACCTACAGGAGAAGCTGGTTTCATACGAAAATGGCAGCCCAACTTTGGTATCGCTGTCATCTCCAAAGGCACGGCCAATTATCTTGTGCTTTGGTGGCCAGGTTTCCACTTTCGTTGGACTGGACCGACCTTTATATGAACAGGTCGCTGTCTTCCGGAAACACCTGAATACGGTGAACGCCGTTGCTCGCTCCCTGGGTGCTGGCAGCATTTATCCAAACATCTTTTCCCGGACGGCTATTACCGATACTGTTCAGCTTCAGATTGCTCTATTCGCTGTGCAGTACGCCTGTGCTCGCAGCTGGATTGAATCGGGCGTTGAGCCCGTCGCAGTGGTTGGTCACAGCTTCGGAGAGCTTACTGCTCTTTGCATTTCACAGATCTTGTCCTTAGAAGATACAATCAAGATGATCATTGCCCGAGCAACTCTTATTCGAGATGCTTGGGGCAGGGACAAGGGCGCGATGATGGCAGTGGAAGGCGACTTCATTGAGGTTGAAAAGCTAGTCAGCGAGTCAAACAAGGCCTGTGATGGCATCGAGCCTGCCAACATTGCATGCTACAATGGGCCAAGAAGTTTCACTCTTGCGGGCCCTACAGCTGCCATTGATGCGGTTGCGCAGAAACTATCACTTCCTCCCTTCTCGACCATGAAACACAAGCGACTGAATGTGTCGAACGCTTTCCACTCTGTCTTACTTGATCCTCTTCTTGATCGCCTCGAGCAGAGTGCCCAGCAGCTCACATTCCGCGAAGCTATCATTCCGATGGAGAGAGCAACGGAAGTCCATACTGAAGAAAAATTGAGTGCCAAGTTCGTGCCTGAACATATCCGCTACCCGGTGTTCTTTAATCACGCCCTCCAGAGGCTAGCAAAGAAGTACCCGGAATGTGTTTTCTTAGAGGCCGGATCGAACTCCACTATTACCAACATGGCAAGCCGCGCTCTCGGTAATCCCGGCAGCTCACACTTCCAAGCGATCAATATTACCAGTGACAATGCCTGGAACAGCTTGACCTCCGCTACTCTGAGTCTGTGGAAGGCAGGTGTCAGCACACAATTTTGGGCTCACCAACCTACTCAGACGAAAGAACATTCACCTCTTTTGCTACCTCCGTATCAATTTGAGGGTGCGCGTCATTGGACAGAGCTGAAATCGCCTTCGAAGATGATAGAGGTACCAGCTTCGCAAAAGGTGGCGGTGGAAGTCAACAAGCTTCCCGACACTCTTTTAACCTTTGTTGGCTATGAAGACAGCGGCAAGCGTCTCGCAAAGTTCCGGGTGAACACCATGATTCCCAAATACGAGAGGCTCATCGAAGGCCACGTCATTGCTCAAACTGCACCTATCTGCCCTGCCACTATCCAGCTTGAGTTAGCTATCGAGGCGGTTCGGATCCTCAGGCCAGATTTGGCTGAATCTGCGCTGGAGCCTCAGATTCATGCTGTAGAGAATCATTCTCCTGTCTGTATCAACCCGTCTCGTGCTGTATGGATTGATATTACTGCACTCGACAATACCCAAAGCCCCTCTTGGGATTTCCATGTCTTCAGCGATGATTTGCAACGTGGCGGTGTCTCCAAGACAATTCACACGACTGGTAAGATCGCCTTCCGATCAGTTGAGGACACAGCCTTCAAGCTTGAGTTCGCTCGATACGAGCGCCATTTCAGCCACCAGCGTTGTGTAGATATGTTGCAAAGCGGTGATGTCGACGAAATCCTCCGCAGTCAGAATATTTATAAGATGTTCTCGGGGGTTGTTGATTATGCCGAAGAGTACCGTGGAGTCAAGAAGCTTGTCAGCAAGGGAGCACAGTCAGCTGGCTATGTGGTCAAGAAATATAACCCAGAGACATGGCTTGATGGCCACTTGGCAGACAGCTTCTGTCAGGTTGGTGGAGTATATGTCAACTGTATGGCTAATCAAGTACCTACCGACATGTTCATTGCGAATGGCATCGAGCAATGGATTCGATCACCCAAGATTCGTCAAAGCGACCCAAGACCAGAGTCCTACCATGTGCTGGCTACGCACCACAGTCCTTCAAATCAGTCCTTCCTGACTGATGTGTTCGTTTTTGATTCGGATAATGGTTCCCTGGTCGAGGTCATTCTCGGAATCAGCTATGTCAGAGTTTCTAAGGCCTCAATGAGCAAGCTTCTGACTCGCCTCACTATTCGGGACGGTCAGTCCGCCCCTGTCAGCTTCAAAGCTCCAGTGGAGCGACCTACTCTGGATCTCTTTGCGGTTCAACCAAATGTGAAAATTGCTCCTCCATCGAACACGGCAGTTCAGGAGCCAAAGTCCTCCGAGCCAGCCAAGATTGAAGCTCAACCTCCCAAAGTGGACGTAGTACCCAGAGTCAAGGCCATCCTAGCTGATCTTTCTGGTCTGGAGCTTCACGAGATCAAGGATGACAGCGAGCTTGCCGAGCTCGGTATTGACTCTCTGATGGGTATGGAGATGGCACACGAGATTGAGGCTGAATTCAATATCGAACTTCCGGAGAGTGAACTCATGAAGATTGTCGACATGCCGTCCTTGATCAAGTGCGTGGAGATTTTTGTCTGCGGTGTGCCAAGCAGTGACGCTTCTGAGCAGGAATTGGATGAGAGTGATGACAGATCATCTGACGACACTGCTCCAAGCACTCCAGTTGATCCTGGCGATCTAGACAAGTCGTTCGGTGACTTCAAGGTCACGGCAGGCTTAAGTCTCCCATTCGCCACTGTGATGGAAGCTTTCAACGAGACGAAGAGCCTGACCGATGAAAGAATTGCCGAACACGGTCAAACCAATTATGTCGACACCGTCCTCCCCGCACAAACAGAGATGTGTGTGGCACTTGCCTTGGAAGCATTTGAGCAGCTTGGCGTTGAATTCCGCACTGCCGAACCTGGTCGAAAGTTCTCACGGATTGCACACCCGAAGGAGCATACCCGCTTAGTGAGCTATCTCTACCAGATGCTAGAGGATGCTGCAGGTCTTATCAACGTCGATGGCGAGACTATCACTCGCACGGCCGCACCGGCTCCAATAAAGTCCAGCAAGGAGCTATTGGCCGACCTGCTTCGTCGCTTCCCGGACCAGAGCACTGCCGACAAGCTCACTTTCTATACTGGATCTCACCTTGCAGAGGTCTTGCGTGGCGAGACAGATGGCATCAAGCTCATTTTTGGTACTTCTGAAGGTCGGGAGTTGGTATCCGGTCTTTACGGAGAATGGCCCATCAATCGTCTGATGTACAAGCAGATGGAGGACTTCCTTGGTCGACTAGCCTCCAAGCTTAACATTAACGATGGGCCAATCAAGATTCTCGAAATGGGTGCCGGCACTGGTGGCACAACCCGCTGGTTGCTGCCACTTTTAGCTTCACTGAACTTGCCAGTAGAGTATACTTTCACAGATCTAGCTCCTTCTTTCGTTGCAGCAGCCCGGAAGAAGTTCGGCAAGCAGTACCCTTTCATGAAGTTCCGAACACACGATATTGAAAAGGCCCCAGCTGATGAACTGATTGGCACACAACACATCATTGTCGCTAGTAACGCTGTTCATGCGACACACAGCTTGAGCGAATCAGCCAAAAATATTCGCAAGGCGCTCCGCCCCGATGGATTCCTCATGATGATTGAGATGACCGGTACTCTTTACTGGGTGGATATCATCTTTGGCCTCTTTGAGGGCTGGTGGTACTTCGATGATGGCCGGACACACGCTGTCACTCACGAATCTCGATGGGAGAAAGACCTGCAAGCTGTCGGATACGGCCATGTTGACTGGACTGACGGCGACCGTCCAGAGAACAAACTCGAGCGGCTGATTGTGGCCTTTGCCTCGGGCGACAGGTATGAACGACTGGAAACCCCCCGATTGGTAAAGGGTCCATCAGCTGACCTTGTAGCACGGCAAGAAGTTGTTGATCGCTATGTCCAAGATATGACCGCTGGTTTCGACGATGCTGTTGACAATTCTTCGATACCGATGTCCGGTGGTCAATCGAGTGATCCCAACTACCGGTGTGTGCTGGTGACGGGCGCCACCGGCAGTTTAGGATGCCATCTCGTTGCAAAGTTTGCGTCTTTACCAGACGTGACTCAAGTCGTGTGTCTCAATCGGCGCACTCGACAAGACCCGGAGTCACGTCAGGCCCAGTCTCTTGTCAAGAAAGGTATCGTTCTCTCAGCAGAGGCTGCTCAAAAGCTCTGTGTCTTCGAGACGGACATGTCCAAGCCACATCTAGGCCTTTCGAGCGATGAGTATGAAAGCCTTGTCCGAAAGGTGACACATGTTGTGCACAATGCGTGGCTCATGAATGCCAAGTGGCCGATCAAGAATTTTGAGCCCCAGTTGCGGATCATGCGCAACCTGCTCGACTTCGCCCGAGATATCTCCACGATTCGCTCCCCCGGCACAAAAGTCACGTTCCAGTTCATCTCTTCAATCGCGACAGTCGGCCATTGGCCCCTCTGGACTGGACGTCCAAGTGTTCCTGAAGAAAGCATGACAATCGACTCTGTTCTTCCGACCGGTTATGGTGACGCGAAATACGTCTGCGAGCTGATGCTCGATGAGACGCTTCATCGCCACCCAGACCGGTTCCGAGCGATGGCCGTCCGCCTTGGTCAAGTCGCTGGTTCCAGCGCAAGCGGCTACTGGAATCCTACCGAGCATCTCCCGTTCGTGATTAAGTCCTCTCAGACTCTGAAGGCTCTCCCTGATTTTGATGGTCTTCTCTCTTGGACTCCAGTGGATGCGGTTGCAAACACGCTTGTTGATTTGGTTTCGCGGCCGGAGACTGAGATGTCGTACCCAATTTATCATATCGACAACCCCATTCGTCAGGCGTGGAAGGAGATGATTCCTGTCTTGGCTGACATGCTGTCTATTCCGTTGAGTGGTGTTATCCCCTTTGATAACTGGGTGCAGCGCGTCAAAGACCATCCGCGGAAGGCGGAGGGTCCGGAGGGTGAGAATCCGGCGATCTTGTTGATTGACTTTTTGGATGCCAATTTCTTGCGCATGTCATGTGGTGGATTATTGTTGGAAACAAAGAAGGCACGTGAGCATTCTCACACGCTGGCAAATCTGGGCCCGGTTAGTGACGAAGTAACGAGGTTATTTGTTGAAAGTTGGAAGAAAATGGGGTTTTTGGTTTGAGTTCTCATTATTTGCTTGCTTTTTTTCCCCCAGTGTGTATTTTGTCATTTCTACCTGCAATCTATGGAGTTCGGGGTACTGGGATGCAGCAATAAGATTCTTTTCCAATTCGTGCACAATTATAGGGCCTTCAATAGTTTGCGTATACTGACTAAGTGAATTAATTAGCCATGGTCAAGCACACTTTTAAGAAGGTTTCGACGTATCAGACCTCCATGAATATATTTCATATTAAAAAAAAGAGAAAAAGAAAAAAGAAAAAAGAAAAAGAACGCACCTATTGAGACTATCAAACAGAATCGTGATGACTGAACTACGTGTAGAAAGTATTTTCTTGCTTTCCCTTTGTTCATTTTGTTCTGTTCTGGGTTTGTGGTGTTTTTGTGAGGGAAAGTCAAAACCTCGATGTTCACCCCGAGTCAAACTGCTCGTTGAAGAATGCAGTTATCAAAAGAGCATTCTTTACGAATTTCACTTATTAGGGTCCCGAGGTCTGACTTTTGGTTTCAAGATTCTTTCAAGATTCTTTCAAATTATTATCAAATATATTCGTGGACATCTAGTGGGTGGAAACCCCCATAAAAACGCTCTTAACTGTGTGCATTCATGATGGTACATAGCCCTCTATATAGTACATCATGCCCAGCTCACAGTCCGTCTTCCTGTATAAATCTATACGTCTTGTGTTCCCGTGATGTTGGTGACTGCAACTCCATCCTAAATCACGTGTTAGTATCGGGGCTCGTGTGAACATTGAAGGGAGATCGAAGACATACCCTTCCGAAATCAGTGTCAAACTCAGAAACAACGGACTCATACACCAAGTTTGCATTTGGAGTCAGTGAACCAACATCAGACTTGGCGATAATATCCTTCTTCTGCTCGGGAGTCGCATGTATCCATTCCAAATACTTTGGCGCACCAGGCATAATCACATTATCCGCCAAAAGCAAAGACTTTCCCGGAGTCAACACCTTCAAACCCTCTAGCAACCACAAATCCGGCAAATACAGATCCTGCCAATGATCCATGAAGATTAACTCCACCAAATTAATCTCCTTCTTCTCCAGGATCAGTTCCTCCAACACCTCGTTGCTAGAGCCAACAACAATCCGCACAATGTCGCGTAGTCCAGCCAAATCCACAAGCTGGTTTGCAACAGCTGCCATTTCAGGATTTTTCTCGATGCTGAGGTACTGCTTTCCTCCATTCTTGCGAATCGCATCACCGAACAAAATGGCGGAATAACCCACGTAGCCGCCAAGCTCAATCATCACTGATGGTTTGCGCTTGGCGATAATATCGGTGATGAAAGCGCCTTTGGTTAGGCCGACGTTCATGAGCTGGCTGAACTGGTTATGGTAGTCATCGATTGCGGCGAGCACTTTCTCTGGATGTCCCCGGATCTGCTTGAGATCTGGTCGGGCAAATATATAGTGAAGAAGGTCGACCTCGCGTCCGTCCTATTCGCTGTTAATTACAAGATTAGGTTGGGGAAGGGGAGTGCCGTAAGCTTACCAGGGCCCATTTCAGGGCGGGAGGAGAGTTTGGCTTCGACGACATGTTGGGAGCGTTGATTGATAAGATGCAAAGGTATTCAAAATAATGTCAGATCTTGGTCTTGATATCTTGGTTTATTTTGAATCAGACGTTGCTTTCCTTTATAGAGTCCCATTCACCGATTATTTACTTCGGAGTTTGCGACGCACGGCCCAAAACGGGAATGCCCGAACCTTACGCCTAATTCGGTAGCCGGAGGCATCATTGTCCGAGTCATTCTGAGGCTCGGATATAAGGAATATGACAGGGATCGACAAAGGCGCTCAAGGCTAACTTGAATCAGGTCAGATTTGGCTTCGGCGGGCTGCCGTGGATTGCTATTTTTCTACGTTGTCCAATCCCTACGTTTCATGGCATTGCGCACAGGCCTTGGCATAGCCAAGGGTCCTCAAGGTAAATATGGAATCAATGTTAAATCCACTACTTTCAAGGTTGTACGTGTTTCCGACCGATTGAATTTATTTGATTAGGATACCTGGGTGTATTTCGAGTCTCTCGGGTGCGAAATTCGTATAAAATGCAGGGGTCTGCATAAAACAATGGCGCCTGAGTAGGCCCCGGGTCGACCTGTTCAAAATATATACACCTACAAGCAAATGTTTTGACCACATCGAAGTCCAGGATAAACATATGAACGAACCTTCGACCGGATCTCAGTCACCCGCTCAGAAATCCCAGATGTCCTATTTCGTACTCTCAACTGAGTCTGCTGCAGCCCTGGAGGGCAGGATGCTTTATATATTTATCTGGACAGTCTTCATGATTTCTCCGTCTTCTGATTTTGGCCGTGGAAGATGACGGCCCAGACTAGTCCAGAGATATTTAAAATATTTGGAAGCCAACCCTAGAATGTACTTTCGTAGGCAGATATGCAGGAAACTTCATAGCCTAGTGTGAAATAGTAAACGAATATAATCCATGAATCTTGAACGTGCCCCATAGGTGGCATAATAGTTTGTAAAGCGAGGCAATAAGTGCCGACGTAAAGAAAAGCAGTTGGACTAAATCCAATCCAATTTCCTTTGTCCAATCATGCACGAGTATTATCTCCATCACGGCAAGCTTTAGTCAATGTGGGACGGTACTGCCTATCTCCTGTCCGCTTACGGCAGGAATGGTATTGGCGCCAAGCGCTCCTCAAAACTTAACAATTTTCCGCTTTCATTCACTTAAGCCTCGAGCCTTTGAAGGTTTTTTTTTTGAATGGCCAAGGGAATCATAGCGCGCTGGACGAGGCATAATGACTTGTTTTCCTTGTCCAAGTTTTGGGGAGCTGTCCCTGAATTGTCCTGCCAAGCGGGGCTCAAGCACACTGCGCGACACCAGTACGTCACAGCTCCTTAAACAACCCATGGCTAGGATCTCGTGCGGGTCTGGTATTTCCCTGATTGCCAACCAATGAAATCCGTAACTCTAATCAGGATCCCACATGGCCGGAAGCGGAGCCACGTTCAACTCACAACTGAGTGCCGTATCATTGGTGCTGGGCCCCAGCCCTTCCCCATTCAGGGTTTAAGGGACTGGCCAAACGCATGGAAAACGAAGTCGTTATCTTTTGCTTCCAGCCATGTTCTTCCCCCTTTATCTGCGAAGAAGCTGGTAGTCCCCAATCTCTCCGGCTTCTTCAGCCATGCTGTCGCCCAAGTTGAGCCTCAAGGCCCGCCTCACCCTTCTGGCCGTTTTTTCTTTCCTTTTTTTACTCATCGTGGGCCGGTTATATCGCGTAACCGACTACCCGCTCAGCATAATCACCGGCGACAGCAAGAGCGATGCTCCAAAATCGAAACCGAACGAGGAATTGACAATAGTCTACCAAAACCCCACGATATTAAAGAGCTATGATGACCCAAACGCCATTCCCCACCCGATTGACCACTTGATTCGCGACGCCGATACGAAATGGGCAAAATTGCGCGCGAAACAGGTCTACAATTTGACCCAGGTCGCGGAGCAGTACCGTCAGCGCCGTGGACGTCACCCACCCCCAGGCTTCGATAAATGGTACGAATTTGCGAAATCTAAAAAGGCTATTTTCATCGAGGATTTGTTTGATCAACTTTACGATGACGTGAGTCCGTACTGGGGGCTGGATCCAAAAGAAATGCGCCGGCAGGCATCTGGATTTGACCCGCGCATCGTTGTTCGCAATCATAATCTCTCATCCGTCGGCCATACGGGCGTCAACTGGCTCGAGGTTTGGATGGATATGATGAAAGAATTTGTGACGTTCCTACCGGACATGGATATCCCTCTCAACGGAATGGACGAGTCTCGGATCATCATTCCTTGGGAGAAACTCTCCGAGTATCGCGAGCAGGATTTTGCGCGTCGCAAACCTATCGACCCCAGCAATACTACCGA
The DNA here is from genome assembly GCA_030710325.1 of Penicillium sp. 91 TS-2023. NCBI lineage: Eukaryota > Fungi > Ascomycota > Eurotiomycetes > Eurotiales > Aspergillaceae > Penicillium > Penicillium sp. 91 TS-2023. The sequence continues at coordinate 1,540,787 of JARWGP010000011.1, forward strand.
TCAGTACATGCAGCTTCCCGCCTTCGATCCAGAAGCACTTCCTGAGTCCTGGGGTCCAGCCTGGGAAGGACCAGGTCGACCCTTCTGGGATATAATGCGCGATGCTTGTCCGCCTGAAAGCCCGGGCCGTAACTCCAACATTCCACACCTGGACTTTGCCAAACCACCTCCAGAATTCTTCAACTACCGAAACTTCTCGAAGACTGGCTATGTGGAGGACTTTGAGAAATCCAAAGATCCTTGCTGGAGAGCAGAACTACAGGGAATGCACGGCAGTTTCATCGAACCCGTCACCCTTTCCACATCACACGAACTGTTCCCCCTCTTTGGAGGATCGAAGTTAACAGTCAACAACGAGATCCTCATCCCACCAGCAATGTACTACGTCGACAACCCCATGTACTCAGGAGGGTTTAAGAACAAGGGCGGCGCCTGGTCAAAAAAGAAAGACACTATCTTCTGGCGCGGAATCGCCAGCGGCGGCCGCGCCCGCGAAGACACATGGACGGGATATCAACGCCAACGATTCGTATCCATGCTCAACGGCACAACCATAGCAACAACAAACGGATCCTCCTCAAACGGAATAAACTTCCGCCAACCAGACTATCAATACTACAACGTCTGGGCAGGAATCGACGGCACACTCCCAGAGTTCCTAGACGAACACTGCGATCTTGGCTTCCTCGATCTTAATTGCTTCCCACCCGAAGACGGCTTCCACTGCTCATACCAAGACCCATACTTCAGCATCGTCGAGCCCAAGCCCATGAAAGAGCAATATGCCTACAAATACCTACCCGATATCGATGGAAACTCGTTCAGTGGTCGATACCGTGCATTCTTGCTGTCCACTTCCTTGCCGATCAAGGCTACAGTTTACAAGGAGTGGCACGATTCTCGCTTGATCCCCTGGGCGCACTTCGTCCCCTTGGACTCGGTGTACATGGATATTTATGGCATTCTTCAATACTTTATTGGGTACAAAGGACATAATGGCCATGATAGGCAGGCAGAGAAGATTGCGATGAATGGGAAGCGTTGGGCCGAGGAGGTCCTGCGGTTGGAAGATATGGAGATCTATGTCTTCCGATTGTTGTTGGAATATGGTCGTTTGATGGACGATAACCGTGATACCCTTGCCTTTGTGGATGATCTGTAAGCTTAATTTGAATCTCTACATGTGTACATAATGAAATGACTTCTGCATCTTACCCAAAAAGCGAATTACGTGCGACTAGACGATTTTTAACCAGTTGTAGGAGAGCGCTTCGCGCATGGACACATGCCTCCATGAAAGGATTTGTGGTTCTCAACTTGGAAGCTTTGGAATGTTCCACCATAAACCCTAGATCTGCTTTAGGTTCAGGAGCGACCCAGATTTGGTCGATTATTCCATGGATTGATAGGGTGCTTATTTCCAATGGCCAGCCGGCTTTTACTTGATGAACATTTGTGGACGCCTGGATAAGATCGGTCCAAAACGACATCGCTTATCTACAATAAGCCGATTTCCGTGCCGCTGTGCTTTCTTCTCGGCACCGCGGACTCTCTGGCCCCGCTACGTAAATTGTTGCGTTGGACAAGACTGACACGGTACGGATGTAGATATTACGACATTTACGTCTATTTGACTTGAAGCTCGGAAATATTTCATGGGATCTTGTACTATTCGTAGTAATGGTCGCTGCAGGCGTACCAAAGCACGATAGCCATTCCGAATGATAGTTCAAATGTTTATCATACATCATGCATCGTAGAGTGAACCGGGAACACGTCATGAATCATAGTGGGAAGGGAAGGAGATCAAACACGCATGGTAGCCTAAGAGAAGAACTTCTGGGCGGCCTTGCGGTCCTTAGCCTCACGGTCCTTGACAGCCTTCTTGACCTTGTTGATCTCGTTGGTGATAGCCGCATCATTGGGCGCGAGCTTCAGTGCCTCCTGGAGATCCTTCAGGGCCGAATCCTCCTCCTTCTGGCCAATCGAGGCAACAGCACGACGGTAGTAAGCCTTGGCCTTGTCGGCATCCTTAGCCTTAGCGGCCTCGGCGATTTGGAGAGCATACCCGGCCCATTTGTGGGCGTCGTGGAAGTTCCCAACCTTGTTAGCCAGCAGAGATGAGTTGGAGTGCAGAGTGAATCGAAGAGACTTCATCTGCTCGGCCACCTCCTTGTTCTCATCGTCCTCACCGGTCTCGGGGAACTCGTTCAAGTATCGTAGACCCTTCTGATATTTCTCAATACCCAGGTTAAGATCGCCGCTCTTGAATGCGGTGTTTCCAAAGCCCTTCAGGTCCGAGGCGATCTTGAATGCGAGAGGCGCGGTCAGCTCCTCTGCCTGGTGGTCCTCGGGGAAGTCCTCGTATGGGTCGCCGGTGGCATCCTGAATGCGCTTGGTGGCATTTTCGTAGTCCTCGCCCTTGAGCTCACCACAGTTCACAACAGTGACATCGGTCTTTGGCTTGTCGGAGGCGGTCGCCATGTTCTCGATCTTGCGAACGATGCTCTTGCCGTTGATCACCTCACCGAACACAACATGCTTGTTGTCGAGGTGGGGCGTAGCCACAGTGGTCACGAAGAACTGACTGCCGTTGGTGCCGGGCCCGGAGTTGGCCATGGAGAGCAGGAAGGGACGGTCATGCTTCAATTCGAAGTTCTCATCGGGGAACTTCTCTCCGTAGATAGACTCGCCGCCGGTGCCGTTGAAAGCAGTAAAGTCACCACCCTGAATCATGAACTGCTTGATCACACGGTGGAAAATTGAGCCTTTCCATCAACTCATTAGCGGGTTGTTGCTTGCCATCGCCATTGCGGGGCCGTGGGGTCTAAAACACACCTTTGTATGACAATGGCTTGCCCTGTTGGCCGATACCCTTCTCTCCAGTACACAGGGCACGGAAATTATCAGCGGTCTTAGGAACAACTGGTCGTGGAGGGTTAGCTTTATGCTATGTGGTTGCGCGCAAATTTGTTCGGGGTCGTACCATCGTCAAACTGTGAAAGGAGACGAGTTAGCTCGAAGTGCTCACTTATGACCAAACGAAGAACCTACCAATTCGAATGCAATGCGGCCGGCGTCATCTTGGCCAATCTTGATGTCAAAGAAGACACGGGAGCGCTCTGACAGCTAGGTTAGTTACGGGTCAAATTCCTGCGTGTTTGCGGGCGGGAGGATCGGAGAACGATGACCCCGCATTGAGGCACATACGAGAGGTCGCCATAGCTGAATGTATCCCAAGCGATGAGAGGGACTGAAGTGAGAGAGGAATACGAAGAAACAAAGTGGAGATAAAGATTGGGGGAAAAGTGGAAAGGATGATCTTTGGAGTGAAGGAGAGAAGTGCAAGAATGGAAGCTGTTAATTAGTGGGGAAGATTTGTTGCGGTTCTTCAGGAAGCTTCCATATCAACCCATACCCCAATGTTACAATGCCTCATGACGGGTATATGCTAAAACAAATAATATGTACATGACCATGATCGCATAAATTACTCTAATTTTTCTCCAGCCCTTTTATTGCAGCAACTCTGGGGGTATCTTGAATTCAAATGTAGTGTTGATCGGCTCGTCCCCCTCCCCGCTTTCGTTGTTCGTGTCAGCCTTGGGCTCTTTGGGCTCCTTCTTCGGTAGATGGGTATTGATCTCAATAGTGACCTGTGAAATGAAATCATTAGCGCGCGGATCCCCAGTGACGCGAAATGGACAAAAGCCAGGAAGGCAATATATACCGCCGCGTCTTCACTGCGGTAGTCAACACCCACTGGCCCATCGTTCTTCAGTTCCACCTCCATCATCGCCTGGAAAACACCATTTTTCACTCGTTCAGGTTTGTAAGAGGAGCTCATTTTGTTGTAGAAGTGGTCGTAGACCTTGCGGGCAAGCTCAGGCTTGGCTGCATCGTGGAAATCGGGTTTATTGCCTTTCTTCATCTTGCCATAGAGGGTGAACTGGGAGACTAGATACAAGACATTATTAGCAGTGTAGTTCTATGCACATGGATTGGAGACACATACCACAGAGGACCTCGCCCTCTATTTCCTGCACATTCTTCTTCCACTGTGAAAGTCGTTAGAACTTGGTTTGCATTACCAAATGTAGAGTCATGGGTGCCAACCTGTTTACCATCTTCATCTGGCCAAAATTTTGCCTTAAGCACCTTATTCACAAGATTCTCGGCTTCCTTCTCGGTATCATCGTGACCAATTCCTGCAAAAACCAGCAGTCCGCGGCCAATAGACGAGATCAATTCTTCATCAACGGTCACCGAGGCCGATTTAACTCTTTGGATAACAACTAGGGAAGGATTAGAAGAGAAACAAGGGCTAGTGGAAGAAATTCAATGTGCGCACTCTTCATTTTGAATTGGTGGGGAGGAAGGAATCTAAGTTCTATACCAGATTAGCCTAATCGATCTTGAGGGCACGCGCCACAGAACCACTGCACCGCACCTTCCTCTTGTCAACAACTTTGTCGCCTGCTGATTTCAAGCTCGACGCGTCTTTGTCTAGCTGGGTTATTATGTTCGACTTTGATTTAAGATTCAAGTCGTCCGTATCTCCCCCAGCTTCCACCCTGCCAGTCGCCACCGCCCAACTATATGGCCAGGGTTTACCGCCTACCTAGACAAGTAATACTGGAAGCTTTGCAAGTGAGAGCAAATGCATCTCTAACCCACTTCGACTCCGCTTTCTCCCTTGTTGTCACAATCAGGGAACTCCCCGACAAACTAGACTTATCCTCGCTTAACCATTGTGCAGTGTCGAGCCCGTCGGCCGAGCTTGCACTCTGAATCTACCCCCAACTGTATCGCCTACCCCGGTCCAGTCCGCACACTCCGGCGCGCCATGGCGTCCCGCAAAACGCAACAAGAAATTGAGAAGACCTTCAAAAGAGTCGCTGAAGGAATTCAAACATTTGAGAGCATTTATGAGAAGATTCGCTCCGCCACAAATCCTACCCAGCGCGATAAACAAGAAGAGAACTTGAAACGCGAGATCAAGAAGCTCCAAAGGTTCCGTGATCAGATCAAGTCTTGGGCGGCAGGCAATGAAGTCAAGGACAAGGCTCCATTATTGGAGCAGCGAAAAGCAATTGAAACAGTAGGTGATCATTGTTCCAGCTGGAGCATTGGAACTCGAGGCACGGGCGGCTAATGACTCGAACAGTGCATGGAGCAATTCAAGGCGGTCGAGAAGGAGATGAAGACAAAAGCCTACTCCAAAGAAGGGTTATCAGCCGCGCAACGACTCGATCCGCGAGAAAAGGAGAAGGTGGAAGCTGCCGATTTCCTTTCCACCATGGTGGATGAGCTTGGACAGAAAATCGAGGCCATGGAGGCAGAAGAGGAGACACTACATGCGCAAATGAAGAAGGGCAAGAAGGATATGTCCAAGGCCAACCGAATGGCTGACCTTCAGCGAGTGACCGAGCGACATAAGTGGCATATCAACAAGCTTGAATTCCTGATGCGGTCCTTGCAAAATGGCAATTTGGAAGTGACCCAAGTGATGGACCTAAAAGAGAGCATCACGTACTACGTTGAGGAGGGTGGTAACATCGATTACTCCGGGGAAGACGAGACGCTCTATGACGACTTGAACATTGGTGAAGAGGTCGAGGCTCAATTTGGAATGGGCAACGAGAACGATCGGGTATCATCGCAAGATGCCCAGTCCATTCAAGATGATGAGCCGGAGCCAAAACCTAAGCCGAAGGCAGAACCCCCGACGACTCGAAGACCATCCACACAGATGAAATCTCCGCTTCCCGTTCTCGCTACTCTCTCTTCTGCTTCCTCCAGTGCCACCCCTGGCATGAAACCCGCACCACTCCCTACCCGCCTTCCTGGAGAAACGCTGAAGTATGCTTCGGCTGCGGCTGCTGCGGCCGCCAGTGATAAGAGTGGAGTTGGAATTCTACCACTTCCCCCACCACCAGGCGCCAGCCCAGCCTTCTCGGCTGCTCTTCCCATCTCAAAGGCATCATCCATTGCCTCCCCAAGTGTTGCCCACGTGCAGCCTGCTTCCAGAGCGCCTAGTGCTGCCATACCTACTCCCTTGTCAGAAGAGCCCGTTTTTGCTACACGATCCAAGACTCCCAGTGGTACAGGTGTCTCCGGTACCTCATCACCAGCCCCAGCTGCTCAGGCAGAACCTCCCAAAGAGCCTACAACAAACGGCAAGGTCACACAGGATGGTGAGAGCAGTGAGTCAATATACCACTTGCCACCGGGTCTTCAAGACTTGGTACAATCCTTCGAGGTGACCAAGCAGCGTTCGTCGAATGACCCTTCACCTGCTGTTCAAAGACTTTTGGCCGCCTCCCTCCAAAATTGCCCCGAGGCTGGAGATGCGGAAAAGCCCCGTCATTACAAGCCCCAAAATCCTTACAACACTCCCCTCTACTACCCGCAGGAACCTCTCCCCATCTTTGACGATCCCCGTCTGTATGATACTGGCCGCATCGACACTGATACCCTCTTTTACCTCTTCTACTACCGCCAAGGGTCTTATCAGCAATATTTGGCAGCCAAGGCCCTCAAGAACCAAAGTTGGCGCTTCCATAAGCAGTACCAAACATGGTTCCAGCGACACGAGGAGCCCAAGAACATCACCGAGGAGTTCGAACAGGGCACCTACCGTTTCTTCGACTATGAGAGTACCTGGTATGTTTACGTGTCCTGAAGATCCTAATATGGATTATTCCACTCTTAGAAGTAGCACGTGCTGACTATTTGCCCGACAGGATGAACCGGCGCAAGGCTGACTTCAAGTTTGTGTACAAATATCTCGAGGACGAATTATGATGCGTCTTTGTATGACGAGGCGTAGCAACCTGGATCTACGAAACCCCTATCTCCCGAGCTATGGCCAGATAACAAGTGTACTTTTTTCATCCCCGGAAAAAAAATCCCCGATAGATGTGTCATGGGGCTAGGACTTGGGCGGGTTTTAGTGTTCCTGATTTGTTTTCGTTATATGTTTTTGTTTTTATTGTTTTCCAATGATGCCAGGACACGGCATCGGGCAATGAGTACAATGAATGGGTCTCCGGGAAACGGGAGTTCAGTGCTATTTTGAGTTATCCCCAGCTGTTCGCGAATGAAACAAGACTTTCCAGTCATTGCGGCTTTTTACAGGGTCCGGGGAACCGTAGGCATCCCGATTCCCTCAGGATGTACAGTAGGTACCTACAGCAGTCTGGACCAGCCTTGAGGCTCCAGACAAAAGTACCTGTACAGTAGCCGTCCAATGGAGACAGATGACTTCACTTTACCTAAGAGTGCCCGACATCCCGGAGCTGCATGCAGTGCAAGTCTTACCGCCAAACTTGGACCCAATGAAACGTGATGCCTCGGTACGAGAAAACAACAAGCTAGTCCCTATCACTGGAATCTGGATAGGTACCAATCCCGTCTGTACGTGGGTCATAATCCACCAGCATGCATGAAGCAACTTCGCTAGCCAACCTTGGAACGTATCGGCCAGTCATAGGGGCTGTGAACCCCAAAGTCGCCAAGCCGCCTCACCTGTAGGAACGAGGTGCATCTCATTCCCCGCTAGTACTTCTCAGGTGGGCTTGGCGCGCTAAACTATTAGTGGATGCGGGATTTTTGGTTTTCTAGAAGGACTGGGATCAGAGAACAGAGGCTGTGCGGACGGGACCCGGGATTATATTATATCATGTCGATCTGTTCGCTCCCCGGATTGGAAACCTGTAAAGTAGGCCTGCCGTGCTTGGCTTGGCGATCGTTTATGATGCCCTAGATCGGTATGACTTCATTTCGGCACGCGGTACCCGAGGGTAAATAGAACGTGATCTACTGTATACGTAGGAAAGCGATTTTTACGGCCCTGGATAACACTAATAACTCATATACGTTTTCTATTTGATCTGTTAATGACCTATTCTGAACTGCAGTCATCTTTCCCGTAGCGCCACAACAGCCAACCTGAAACGAGGAGAAAAGACGAAAAAAAGCAGACGGAGGGGGCCAGCAAGGATGCCACGACGCTAGAAGTCTTCCAGAAGCACACTAAGACCCAAGTGGAAAAGATCAGCCTTCCCCTCCAGTACTTTCGGAGGCAAAAAAAACCAAGAGGAAGAGGGTCGAGCGCAATGCGCTGCATCGTCTGACCGCTAAACCGATTTCCTTGGTCTTTTAGGCCCTGTGCGATTCCTAGTCCAGGCTTATCGGGGCCACTCCAGTCCTTGCCAGCATTATAATTGGTTCATCCCAGCCACTTCGCCAATCACGATTTGACCCTCGGGCCTCGCCGCTAGAAGGCTTGTGGAAGGGACGTGGAATGTTCTTTTCGGTCAGCACTTGGACCCAAAGGCAGACTAATGCAACCCGTTCGAGGATCCACGAGTGTTTGCAGAAATTCCCGCACTGATCTCCCTTCAATGACGCTGCTGGAGAGCGGGGGGGCTGTGTGGAACTCCACCAGTCGCGGCGCATTATTCGAGGCTTGAAGCCATTCAGAAGCCATAGGAGCCGGTCCGACTTGTCCGTTTCTAGGATTTGGACAAGTTCGTGTTGTTGATTTTCGAGGCCATTTTAGCGCTTAGGTTGCGATAAATAATTTGTTTAAATGAAAGTAGATTTCCCCTTGATTTACGCATTTTCTGATTACTTTTGTTTTGATCTTGAAGTCCATCGCCCCCAAACAATAACGTATTTTCTGGGAAATCAAAGGATTCGTCTCACAATGGTTGGTCAAACCCTCGTCACTAGTCCACCCCCTGCGCTTTATGTCTTTTTTATTTAATCATTTTATGATTTTTACTTTTTGCTTTTCTTTTTGGGAATTTATGATATTTATCAGAATTAAATTCTGATTCCTTTTTATTTAGACTGCCATTCCACTTTCAAATCCACTTCCTATCTTCGACTTTTCTACCTCTCCCGATATGCAGTCCTCCTACTCGTCTTCCTATTCATCATCCTACTCATCCTCCCCCGGTGGTATGGATTTCTTCTTTCGCGGTCCGTCCGCCTACGACAACATGTGCGACGTCGACGCCAGCTCATTCACAACCCCGGATTTTGCGCCGGAGTTCGTCTCGGAGCCTTATAGTTACTCCTTCACTAGTGCGCCGAATGCGCCTGCACCATATGTCTATGGTTCCATGAATGAAGTTCCCATCTATGATACTTCACTCATGGCAACCGGACTACCCAGTAGTCCTGCCGCGAGTAGCTGTGGAAGCTCGTACGGAAGCAGCTTCAACATGCCCGAGGAGGTTGTACCCATGCCCAGTTTTCCTCTTGCTCCAGAGGATTCGGGTCCCGACTCCTCACCCGCTCCATCCAAGTAAGCTCACTCCCACTAGATATTGTCGCATGCCACAACGCATCATGCAACAATTCATTATGGAGCTCGGTCGCTAACATCTATTTTGTAAAGACCAGCTAAGCCCTTCGGTTGCGATGACTGCGGCAAGGCTTTCACACGCTTTGCAGACCTCAAGCGCCACCAGTCCAGCGTCCACTACCCTGTCTTTCGCAACTGCCCTGTCGAGCACTGCTCCCGCAAAGGTGCCAATGGATTCCCTCGCCAGGACCACCTGGTCGAACACTTGCGTTCTTACCACCATCTCGATGTGCCGAAACGGCGGGCCTTGAAACGCTCGGCCAAGGATATGGCTTGATGGTGATGGCCTGGTGCGATAGCCTCCTGCAGCACCCCTTGTTCCCACTTCATCCCCTGCGTCAACCCCGATCCCCGATCCATTTCCACGCGACACGCTACACGCTACACGCTACACACTATATACCGATATTACGATTTCATGATGCCCACTTATCCCCCATTTGCTTTTTCTGTCTTTCCGTTAGGCTTCCATTGGCGGCGCTAGACCTGATTCCACCATCGCATGTGCGATCCTGTTTGTTTCAATCCACGTTTGTTCTTATAGACTACTGTCCATTTTGGTTTCATTTGTACAAGACACGAGCTTGTTCTTTATTCCCTTCCAGTTTTTACATGTTTTTCGTTTTTGGTTTGGGATTCACCAATAGACGACAGGGATTATAGGCGATAGACAGTTCTTTTTCCCAGGTTGGGATACCAGTTCCCCCATTTGCCATGATTCATGGCGACGATCGCGATGGTCACATTACCTTATTGCATGAGAAATTAAATTATTGGGCCAAGCTGGTACCAATATTCAATTTTCCCTCCATTTCCGTTTTGCTTTCGTCTTTCCTTTGCACTAAAGGGCTAGACCACAAGAAATGATAGAATTCAATGAACCCAATAACCAGTAACCTTGGAACCAGCACGGTGTCGTGGCACCACCCGACTCCACAAACAAACAAATAACTCGCGACTGCCGTGCGACCTCAAACAGACACTACTGCACTAGCCCATAAGTAGTATCTACTCAGCCGGATCTACCGAGAACCACCGAAGGATAATCTAAGCGTGCACCCCCTATAGGTTAGATAAAAAACAATTTATGCATCCCGAATTCAGGAACCTGCGACCATACCCGCTTCTAGAAACAAATCGCACCAATCAGCCGGCTTGATTTCCTTGACAAAAAGCAAACAAAGAAAAGCTCGTTAGTCAAACCCACACATCAGCGCTCGAGCTCTAGAATTCTTCTCTCGCAGGTTCTGATTGACAGTTTTGGTTCAGGGGCTTCATTAGGTTCAGGTACTACCACGGGTACCCAGGTATCTGCTTGCTTTCTTTGTTGTCTTGCTGGGGAACTTCACGATCGAGTCGACGCTGGAAATAGAAATTGCAAACGCGTGTAGACAAAGAGGCAGAAAAAAGGAGAAAATTGGTGAATGTAGCGGCGGGTCGTACCATTTCCCCCTTTGCGTAAACTTTACTGATCATCATTATCCTACCGCGGTCATGCATAAAAAGGTTGACCGGGGGTGCTGTCGATCGCATCGCATCCTCCACGCCGGGGACACTCCACTCAGCTGCCAAGAGGATGTAACCCGTTGAAAACGTAGTGGTTTTCTTCTTGCGTCACTTTGCATGAGCAAATAATATCGCACAGATTACTTAGTAGGGAAGCTATTAGACAAAATACCCACCAGACGGTTTCAAGTGCCTTGCTGATTTCAAGAGAAAGGGGCCCGCATCTCCAAATGCATTCTTTAGACCTGATCCTCGGGCTTCGATTCCCGTGAAAGTGGATTTTGGATCTTCCCGGGCTCTAAATGGCAAAGTGAATGCCTGATCCGACGTCACCAATTATGGCAGGTGTACAGGTGGATACCCAGGCACGCAATTTCCCATTTGAGGGCCGATATCTGTAGATCTAGCCGCCTGTCGCGCATGTGCCGTATCACGTATATCAACATGGCCCCTATCGCCACTTAAATTGGCACTGTGGCGACGAGGCCCCAGGCGTCTATTTAGAGGACATTTGTTCATGGTCATGGTGATGATAATTGATGACAGGGGTTTTTACTCCTACCCTTTATAGACCTCAGGTCTTGTTAGGCAGCGAAGTCGTTTCGTGTCGGTGGATCGAGTGCTGATCTCGCGCTCTGTTTGATTGAAGATCAAAACCGTATGTATACATAATAAGGTTTATGGGTGGGCCTAGGGGTGTAACACTGGTGTGGAATGAGGCTGGGAAACTGCGTATTAAAGGGTCGGCTGGCTTCACTGTGGGTGCATATAAAAAAAATGAATTTACATAGATACATACATTATAACTGTGCGCCCTTCACTGCCATATAACCCAGAAATAGACTCCCCAAAGTAAGCCAGAAACTCGAGATTGCAAATGCATCTTGAATGCTACCTTTAGCGATGGACCACACGATAGCGAACACCAGACTGAATGAAGCCACTAAAACAAAGACTAGAAAGTTAATCGTTCTCCAATGCCAGTCTTCTTGGAAATGTATGCCCCATCCGATCTGTTCCTGGTCACTTGATGCACTGAGGTGGCCCAGCCTCTTTGGTAGTTGAGCAAGTACGGTTTTTTGTGTGACGTCGATACTTTGTGGATCTTCAAAGTAGTGTGTCAACCGCCGAGTTCCGATAGCAGGTCTATATTTAGGTTTGATCTCCGGTGCTGGACGACAAAGATACTCTGTATCTAGTCTGTCCACTGTTGGTAGGCAGACACAATCGGAGTCACATGTGCTGACGTGCTTATGGACCTCTGCAAAATTGCTTAAATCGACCGCAAACTTCGCGAACCTTAGTCGATCTGTTCTTGCACTCGCAGGATGCGAGATAGAGGGGGAAAAAGAGAATTACATACTCGACTTAAGGACAGGCTTGCGATGCTCCTTAGAGTAAACCAACTTCTCACATTCCAGTGCCCGAAGTACCTGGATTGTAAGAATGAAAAGAGCTCATGATCAGTGGTGACACCTTCTAGGTGTTCCTGGTGCAAATGAGTACCGGACTTCTTTTTGTCTATACAAAGGAGCAGATGAAGAGTAGCTTGACACTTAGTGCCGGGCTGGTTAGGCTGCTGAGTAGCGTTCGATTGAGGCAGGGAGTCGGACGGCCGTCTAGCTTCTTCTAAGGGAAGAATATTTCCTCTATTGGAAGGCGATGGACGTTGTGTCTGATGAGGATGCTCGGAGGGTTTCCATAAAGCTCCAAAGGCCTCGGCTATAGCATTACGGATATTCTGACTCCGCTTTGTGGAGCGGCCAAGTTCCTGGAGTTCTCTTTCGAGCTCTTTGACAGAACCGGGCTCAAGCTCTGTGAAGTCATCGAAAAGACGCGCACCGCAACGCTATATAGTGCTCAGTATATCCAAGTTCTGATGGCATGGAGAATGACTTACACAAGTCCATCGAGCACGAACTTTTCCCTCCGGAATGGGTGGCTCTGAGTCTGGGAGAGGCAAGCTCTGCATAATCAAATCAACCAGCAGGGGCAAGCTTGGAAGAAATTTGCGGCTCTTTCCCTCTGTTTTAAGCTGAGCCGAGCTCTTCAGCCCCCTTGTTGAATTCTGCAATGGGGATTCAAACTGCTCCCCTATAGTACTGTCTATATTGTTCATCGTTTGAGAAGTATCGCACGCATGTACTTCCAAATCCCCAGATTCAATGATATCGCCTCTCTCGCCTTTGCTGTGATTGTATACTGATCTCACATCTTGCAAAGAACTATTTCGGAAAATCTCAGATGGCACCCTCTCTTCCAAATTGTCTGCCTTGGGCACGGGAGGCAGAAATTCACGGAGATTCTCCTTAAACATGCTAAATGGTCGTAGAAACTCGGCAGTGGCTTCCAGTGTGGATAGCCGGTGATTTTTTGAGATCTGAACGCCAGGTTCATGGCTCTCTATATCATCATCATCATCATCATCATCATCATCATCATCATCATCATCATCATCATCATCATCACTATCCTCGCTATCCTCGCTTGCGATATCGGCAGAATCTGACGCGGTGTTCTTGGGTGCTGGCTGTGCTGCAGAATCTCCATCATCCAGAAGGCGATTTACGAGAAAGAGATTGTCTTTTTTCTGCTCGAGCATGATGTTAATTTTCTCTCGCAAGTTATTGTCGGAGGGCTAGATTTGCTCACAGCTTGAGAAACAGATGCCTCATTTGGCTCCAATGAGATTGAGTCTATCTGCGCTGCAGTTTCAAGATGCTCTATGATGTCTGTATAGTTACGGCTTGAGACAAGCCATTTCACCTGCGGATGGGCGTTGGACTCCCGGACAATTAGATCGAGAAGGAACCCGAGGCCTATTGTACACTCGTCTAGTGCATCGATCACGAAATAAGTATTCTGTAAAGTCGAATCATTCAAGATATCAACGAAGATCTTCGAGATAGCACTCCATGAATTCTTGTCTTCAAAAAGTGCCTTTCCTGCTTCATCGTATCGGCTCCGTACATGCAGGAGAAGAGACGGCTGCTTCTTGATTAGCGAATACATTAAGCCGCGGATAACGGCTGTGGCATTATTGATTGACGAGTCTTTGGCTTGGCAGAAAAAGAAGGGTATGTTCGTATTATTCCCGGTCGAGCGTGTCAATTCGTCAATGATGCCGCACAAAAGCATGGTCTTGCCTTTACCAGGATCACCCCTGATCCAGAGTAGACAGTTGGTCTGGTTTCTTTGCCATCGTTTGAACTGCTGGTTGTCTAAAATCCAGCAGTATGAGTCTTTAAGCAATCCTCCGCTAGTTTCTTCAATGCGGTCCTTATCATCTTGAGGATCAGTCGTTCGTAGATCCCGTAAACACGCGTCATTCAAGGACGATTCCGATCGTACTACCAAGGAAATGCCACAAATTAGTCACCTTCTACTGAAGTCCTGCTCTTCTCACCTACAGAATTGTGTGGTGATAGAGCCATGATTCTCCCCAATTTGAGGTCCCGAATCAGAGCTGCCAGATAGTGAAAATCGTGCCATGATAGCAGCCTGGTGGCCTTTGGGTGGGTTGGTCAATATGCGGCTGGGTCTTCAGCTTTCCAGTATACGTACCCCGCTATCACATGATCCATCAAACAGAATACATAAATGGAGGTACAATCTAGTAACGTACTGTTGATGTTTTCAGAAACTGAAAACCTCACCGACGGTAGAATTTGTCACAAAAAACTTCCAGATCTTGAAATAGGTCACCTAAGCCACATATAGAGTACTGTTTTTCAAAACATAGTACAAGTTATGATTTAGAAGAGAAACGTTTTAATGTGAGACTAATCAAGCGCGTCTTTATTGACAGTGTTTGTTTGGAGATTTCAAGTTCGCAATCCTGTTGCAAATCGCCGAGCTTATATCGCTAGCGGGTACACAGGCCTGACCTTGGAACCTTGAAATTGCTGATGGCCAAAGTGGGAGTACTAAACAGAATGCCACTCGGTATCTGATATGCGGCTCTGACCAGGAAAAATGAATAATAGAATATCAATGTTCACATATATGAATTTTAAATCCAACTAACCGTCAAAACTCCATCCCTTCCAAGGTATGCCAGCCCTGGACCCAATAAACGGTGCATAGCAACAAATCACTTTTTTCCACCCAACTCCTCAAAATCGGTAAAACAAACCCCATTAGCCTTCCCGGAATTATCAAACATAACACCCTCGTCCTTCAACCTTATCCTTTTCTCATCCCGAAAAGACCCATCACTAACATGCTTAACTGCCACCCCCTCCCCCTTATACCCACCCAAACACCCCCCAGCCGCAAGAACACGATGGCAGGGCACCTCCGGCGCAAAGGGATTCGTGCGCATGGCATTTCCCACCGCTCGCGCGCTGGAGTTGAGGTATGTTGCCATGGCGGAGTAGGTGGTCCAGCGGCCGGCGGGCACGGAGAGGAGGACGCGGTAGACGCGCCGGCGGTAGGGTGTTAGGGTCGGGTGGAGGGATATGCGGCGGAGGTATTTTTGGGTTTCGAGGTTTGATTTAGGTGTGGATTTGGGTTTAAGTGGCTTTGTTTGGTGGTTTTTGGACATTGGGGCTGTTGTGCCTAGGGCCTCTGAGTTTATTATTGTAGTGCTTGCCATTGTGGCCTTGGCTTCGGCTGTGAGTTTCCAGTAAGGAATAATTCGGATGGCGTTTGAGATGTGCTTCTTATTCAGTAGCTAGTATTGCTTTCTTTGCTTTGGAGTTTGTTTCTGGATTTGTTAGTTGCTTATCGTGTTGATTGGAGTGGACGCGATATGACGCGTTGACGCGACGGGAGGCTTACCAAGATAACAGCGACGTGGACTTATGCACGAAGATTAATTGTTAGTAGGAGAGATGAAAGATATTGAAAATTTGGTTGGGAAGATTGGGAATTATAACATTTTAAAGGGTTGAAGTTGAAGTAGAGCTTTTAGCCTGGAAACGTTGTTCTCAAAGTGACCAATCAGACCCGCTCCCCACAGTCCAAATCCAAGGTTCTGAATCACCCCGATTTATAATCATCTGTGGGTTCTTCAAGCTTCTATATTCTCAAGACGATCATTATGACTCATAAGCTTCGCTACACCCGTGGTAGTACTAGAGCTATGCATTACAAGAACAAATTATTTCTCTAAACATGGATTTAGACATACTGATTTATAGCATAAGTGATGTGAATAGTTACTGATTGATATCTAGATTAAAATAGTGTCTACTTACTCTAGTCTAGGTATTCATGTTTAGGCCTAACTTAAACATTTACTTCATCATGCGTTATCAACATGCTCAGCAGAAGAGGCATTTCCATCGCCCTTCGGTGCGGCAAGCAACACCTTGCCTGTCTCCGGGTCTAGACTGCCCTTGCGACTAACCGCCGAGACCATACCGGGGTTCTCAGCCTTCAAACGAGCAAAGGTCTTCTCTGCATCCCAGGCCCAGGGTGTCTTGGCCGCAAACAACAGGTCCATATCTTCCAGTGTACGTTGGTTGCTCTCAGGGTACAGAGCCCAGACCATCGGGATGGTGATGACGTTGCTCGCGGCAAACACGTATAGCGTCTTCTCGCCGATGGCGCTGAACATGATAGGGCACAGAAGAGTCTAGGGCAAAATTTGTATCAGCACTTATACATCAGAAGGTAACGTTTAGGTGTTACACTCACCAGCCATCCGTTTCCAATACTCCAGCCAACGACTCCCCAGGCATTTCCGCGAGCACGCACGGCCAAGGGGAAGATTTCAGCAGGGTAAAGCCAAGGCACAGTCAGCCAGGTTGCTCCAAAAGTCGACGTGAAAATGAAGATCATCGAAGCTGCGGCTGCACCATATGAGGACGCTTGGCCGGCATCACCGGCTGCCTTGGCGTTGATGGCGAGGCGGGAGAGGCCGCCAGCTAGAAACATGGCAATACCTTGAACAATAGAGCCCCAGTACAGAGTCCATCGACGGCCGATTCGGTCCAAAGTGAAGACACAGACGAGCGTGGCAAACTGAGAATAAGAAACATCAATAATCTGACAAAGTAGTCTTATGTTGATGTTGGTTACAACATACCATGTAGAAGACATTGTTCAAGCCGCTAATCCATTGACTCTTTGTTGAGTCGAATCCTGCAATGCTGAAAATTGTCGGAGCATAGACGGTGACACCAGCGATTCCCACCCATTCTTGCATGATTTGAAGCCAGATGACGAGCTGGACACGACGACCGATATGGAGATCCCCGATTTATAACCGAAAAGCATCGAAAGGTACGAGTTGCCGTGGACGACTGTCTTCTCCATTTC
The DNA here is from genome assembly GCA_030710325.1 of Penicillium sp. 91 TS-2023. NCBI lineage: Eukaryota > Fungi > Ascomycota > Eurotiomycetes > Eurotiales > Aspergillaceae > Penicillium > Penicillium sp. 91 TS-2023. The sequence continues at coordinate 1,557,939 of JARWGP010000011.1, forward strand.
TGCGATGGCCTGGATATCGAGAAATTCGGCCTCGGCGCGGACGCGATCCTCGGGGCTGCTTCCACGAAGACGCTGGAGAATGTACCTAGCTTCTTCTTCCCGGCCGACTTTCACCAGCCAGCGAGGGGACTCGGGGAAGAACCAGACGGCACAGAACAGTACCAAGAGGAATATAATTTGAAACCCAATGGGAAATCTCCAGCGGAAAGGAGATCTTCCTTCATCGATGAATGACAGGCCACTAAGAGAGTTATTAGATGGTGCAGAACAACGCATATACGAGAGCCAACATACAACTCCAACCAGTAGGCAAGAACAACACCGAAGATGTTCAAAGTAAACTCAATCGCAATAAATTGACCTCTCGAAGTATGCTCGGCTGTCTCCGTAGCCCAGACAGGAACGATAGCGTTCAAAATACCGGTGCCGATTCCGTTAACGAAACGAGCTGTGAAGTCTTAGCCGCAGCTCATGTCGTTGTTGCTGACTATATCCACTTACCACAAATCATCCAGTCATGGTTTTGGGCCGAGCACTGCAGGCTCGCACCCACGATCGCCCAAACAGCACCCGCTGCAATAGACTTAATTCTGCCCATGCGATCTCCCAACCAGCCACCGAACAAACCACCACATAATGTTCCCAAGTAATATACGGCCACGATTCCACCTTGTAGCAAGGAATTAGTGACCACCACGGTCGCCTCACCATCTTCCATTTTTGTATACCCGAACTTCATCAATTTGACGTAGTCCTCGGCATTGTTCACACCCGACATCATCCCTTGGTCGTATCCGAAGAACAGAATGGACAATGCTGCGATGCAGTTGATCGCGACAAGTAGCTGTCGCTTCTCCAACTTGTGGACGACATTCCACGTGGAAATTCTGTCAGACATCTTGAGCGGAATCGAGTCTCAAAGAGAATCGAATCTGTACCTTGCACAACCAGTGCGGCGCCACGAAAGTGTATAAAAGGACGAGACGAAGAATGATGATAGTGATAGCAGCCGAGCCCGATTATAACGTGTAAGCCAGTAGAGATTCCAACCCCGCGGGGTAAATTCAAACACAACTTTAGTTGTCGCGCGACATCATAACGGGTCCTCGGGCCTTTTAAACGCAAAGCCAAGTCGCATTCCGGTCCGAGCTGCGAATGAGAGGAAACTTCCCCACGGGGATCGGCCGAGTTTGATCCCAGGAAAGCAAGGAGCAGCGTCAGATACGGTTACATCCCGGCGGCACACGGGAACAAACAGGAACAATGTCATGCGGTGGACTCCAAAGTGTTTGGTTCCCCACAGTCTGGAGAAGAAAAACCGGGTCTGGACATTGAATCCGGCGTGGGGAGAGGATGAAATCACGATAGGGCGGGGCTGGTTGGCTTTTAGCCGGTCAGAACTGAAATCGGCAATCCGAAGGTACTAATGGAACGGTGTTGACTCAGGAGGCACTACGTATTGCTGCAAATCGCCGGGATGGCAGGGTCAATATTGCCAGACTTCCGCCGAGTGGCCAATAGAAATTGGGCTTGGTCCCGCCAGGAGTCTAGGACGGAGAAAGAGCGACCCTATGCGGAGAACTCCAGGCCTTCGCCTTGACTCGGCAAGCCGCTCAGAATGCCGAGATAAAAGATAGGCTGTAACTGGTTGTTCACATTTGGTGGCGTGAATCTCACATATTTTAAGTGGTCTTATTTCCCCTATGATCACCTCGCTAGTTTTGGCCTTGTCGTTTTGGTTACATTCTTGGGTGTTGAGAAATGGGGACTATGTCGGAGTTTCCCCGAGTCCAAATCCTCTCACACGTCAACTCCGGGTCCACCCAAAAACGAAGGGTCTTGGCAATATTAAGAGAGGATATACATTGGATCAGAATTTCATGAGGAGCAAGGGTCATAGCTCTCGTTTCTAATTTCGTCTCTGGGGGAAGGGCGTGGGCATGATCCATGGATGTTGAGGGTAGGTTCTAGCACGTAGTATCCCCGCATAATAAATAAACATCCCGAAATTGTTTTCTTAAATCGACCACAATCCACATGATTGACTTTACACACATTTACACCCTCTCGTTGTTAAATTCGCTGACGCCTCATCGTTTCGAGTCTGGTTGGATCTGTACGCAGCTTCCTAGGCCATTGCGGCCTCTAATGCTGCCAGGATGTTTTCGGGAAGCAGGATATTGAGGATTTGCAGTGCCCTTTTCTCTCCAAGGTCCACTTAGTCTCGGTCCAGTCGCTAGCCTGCTCACCGGACGGCCAGCTATTGGCATTCATTTCTGGGGATATCTTTAGGAATGGAGACAACACCGTGCGGTTTTGGGATATGACGACTGTTGGTCTTATCAGACACTCGAGGACTATCGTTTCAATGTTGCCGAAAAAGGACCTGGAGATGAAAAATAAGTAGAGAAACAAGAGTGTACATATACATTCAAGTAAGTCGCACCGTATTCGCGGTCTCATTTTTAGCAGCGGGGCATGGACATCTGGAATTAATGACAGAGTTTAAATGAGTGAAGCTGGATTTGCGCTTCTTTACAAGACATAATTATCCATATTGTCTAGTTTGAGGGCCTGAATTGAACCGCGAGAAAAATCGGTACAAGTATCAAATAGAATATGTATCCCTTCATCGAGTACCGGGGCGACGGTTGATTTGAAGTTAAACCAGCGGGGTTGCGGCCGCATTTCGCGGAATCAGCGAAAATGGCGGCACATTTGCCACAATTATTACATGATCTCTTTAATCTTGATGCGGCCACTATTTTTTAGATCCTATTATTCCAGATATTAAGAGTCTTTGCCGATCCCAGCCCTCCTCAGCTGGCTGCCTACTCGGCATTAGGAGTTCGGCGCGTTTTGCTGCTATTTGCTGGGCAACTCGGAACATCCGAATCAATTAAAGTGGACTGAAGCTCGAATCAATATAAATTCGACTCAAAGAAAAGTGGAAGAACAAGACGAGGTTCAAAAGGAATTTTGAAGAGCTGTTAGAGCTAGCGAGCGGTCCTCATAGTGACCTTCAGGATGTGGACGTGACTACAAATTCCGACCCATTAATGAACTGAATAGAGCTTTCTGCAGTCCTAGGGCTCTATTATATGACGGACACAAGTATAGAGGTAGATATAAGCAACTAGTATCTACGTCATCTATTAGTGCCGAACTATCACTCGCGGAGATTACCAGCCCTTTCGGAATTATCCGTTGTTAAGAGAGAAAAGTCAGCCATGGTTCAATTGTCGGGGAGAGCGGGAAGCCTCCTGTTTTGATGGGATGTGGGCTGGTACCATTGAACAGACTTGCGGCCGCTCAGGTGGGCCGGCTTCTGTGACGAAAACTACAATGCGGCCGCACCTAAAACCCATACAATCTACCTACGCCATCGAGCGCCTATAAAGACGCGTTGTAAACCCCATAGATTTTCATTATTCAGATCATTATCTTCTCATTACACCTTCCGTGAACCATCTTACCATGACGAAAATCTGGTTTATCACTGGGTCCTCTCGCGGTCTTGGCCGCGCCATCGCCGAGGCTGCTCTCAACAACGGAGACTCTGTCATCGCTACTGCTCGCAAGCCTGAACAGCTTGCTGATATTGTCAAGGAATATGGCAACGACCGTGTCCATCCAGTCGCTCTCGACGTAACCAACAACGAGCAAGTCCTCCAAGCTGTGAAGTCTGGACAAGAGAAATTCGGCCGCATCGACGTCGTCGTCAACAACGCAGGATATGCCAATACAGCCTCCATCGAGGATATTGATATCGATGACTTCCGCGCCCAGGTTAACGCCAACCTCATGGGCGTCGTCTACGTTTCCAAGGCTGTACTCCCTATCCTTCGTCAACAAAAATCAGGCCATATCTTCCAGGTCTCTTCCGTTGGCGGTCGTGTCGGTGTTCCAGGTCTTTCCGCCTACCAGTGTGCTAAGTGGGCTGTTGGTGGATTCTCCACAGTACTGGCTCAGGAGGTGGCTCCCTTTGGAATCAAGGTTACAGTTCTTGAGCCTGGTGGTATCCGGACCGATTGGGCTGGCTCATCTATGCAGATTCCCTCTATCAGTGAGCCCTACCAGCAGACTGTTGGTGTCTTTGCCAAGTTTCTTCGCCAGTCATCTGGAACTGAGGATTCTATACCGAGCAAGGTTGCCGAAATTGTGCTTAAGGTCTTGGGTGAAAAAGAGCCTCCTCTTCGTCTTCTTGTTGGCCCTAGTGCGGTTGAATATGCCGGGAAGGCTGCTGAGGCACTCAGTGCCTCTGACAAGAAGTGGCAAGAGCTGAGCATTTCATCAGCTTAGGTCAATGTATACGTAACAAGCCTTTCAGGTGCCTGTCGAGCTACTAAATGTAGCGTCTATGATTCAGTTTATCCATTTCAAGCATGAAGATTTCCAATGCTGTAGAAGCAACAAGGACCACCCGTAGTAAGCACACTGCATATCTACGGGTGTGATTTACCTAGGTAAGTATCCATATATCCATATGTATATCTTCACCTGGGCAATGCATCAATCCACTGGGAGCGGTATGAATACCATATCCATTTGCCACCCTTGAAACCCAACCGAACGATGAGAAGGTGCGAAATATGGGGAAACAAGGGGTTCCGAGTTAACAGGAAAATAGCTACAGAGTAGTTGTAAGACCATATTAGCCTTGGAACCTTGAGGTGGCCAGACCGCCGAGTGTAGCCGGGGAGGCGGAGCCGGTAAACCTGACCCAAACCATTGAAAGTCCGCGGGTATTGGATCGCCTGGGGAATCATCTTCAACCAACGCTAAAAACAGCGCTAGGCATCGCAGTCTTCCCGGGGTAAGATCTGGCCGGGTGGGTGGAGGGCGGAAAAGGTCTTCAGGCTTCCCGTCATAGCTGGCTTATTCCGTGGCCATACAGAAAGGACGTGATCGCGATGATTTCCACATGAACTATAAACGATCTCTTCTGCTCTCCCCTTTGAATTTTAATACATTTACCAATTTTTTTATTCTTTCCACGAGAAATCAACAATAGTATAATCGGCATCGTCATCCGGCAAAGTGGCAGCCACCTTACCGAGTCGACCCGACCTGCTTACATAACCCTGTCGGCCAATCTCAAAATACCGCAAAAGCTCAGTCCTCTCTTCCCGTAACTTCAAAAGCACTCCCCTTTTGCGCAACCTTGCCATCCTCCCCTCCAGGTCATTTCCCGGGAGGTTTTACTTGTTATCTTATTCCTTTCTTTAATTCCGACAATCGCAATGTTCCGCGCTGTTCTGCCCCGTGCTGCGCCGCGGGCGAGCCTCCGCGCTTGCGGTCCTAAGGCCGTCCCTACTACCTTCATCGCCACTCCTATGCTCTTTGTTGGCGGCTCAAAACGTGGCTACGCCGCTGAGTCTGGTATGTCTTCGCCTAATTCTACACGATAAATACATTGGAGGCCTTTCCTCCTCTTCCCGGATGCGATTGCTGATTTCCCGGCCCTCCGGACAACAGGGGACCACGATCTCGTCATCATCGGTGGTGGTGTTGCCGGTTACGTTGCTGCCATCAAGGCTGGCCAGGAGGGTTTGAAGGTACGAATTCGAGTTTATTATCATGCCAGCTTCTCCATCCTATGGAGGAGCGTGGCCGATCGCCGATCAATCTACCCCGATCTACGTGCTAACTGAACACTTCGACAGACTGTCTGTATCGAGAAGCGCGGAAAGCTCGGTGGTACTTGCCTGAACGTTGGCTGTATCCCCTCTAAGTCCCTCCTCAACAACTCCCACCTTTACCACCAGATTCTCCACGACACCAAGAAGCGCGGTATCGAGGTCGGCGATGTCAAGCTCAACCTCGCTCAGATGCTCAAGGCCAAGGAGACCTCCGTTGAGGGCCTGACCAAGGGTGTTGAGTTCCTGCTGAAGAAGAACGGCGTCGACTACGTCAAGGGAGCCGGCTCCTTCGTTGATGCCAACACCATCAAGGTCGACCTGCTCGATGGTGGCGAGCAGACCATCCGCGGCAAGAACATTCTTATTGCCACCGGCTCCGAGTCCACTCCCTTCCCCGGTCTGAACATTGATGAGAAGCGCATCATTACCAGCACTGGTGCTCTTGAGCTCCAGGAGGTTCCCAAGAAGATGGTCGTCATCGGTGGTGGTATCATTGGTCTCGAGATGGTATGAACACCTTCCATGTCCCCATTATGGCGGCTTTCCCCAGTACGCGCAATTCAGATCTAACAGTTTGATACATAGGCTTCCGTCTGGTCCCGTCTCGGTGCTGAGGTTACCGTTGTTGAGTTCCTTGGCCAGATCGGTGGCCCCGGTATGGACGCTGAGATCGCCAAGCAGTCCCAGAAGATCCTTGCCAAGCAGGGTATCAAGTTCAAGACCAACACCAAGGTTACCAAGGGTGATGACAGCGGTGCTACCATCAGCCTGAGCCTTGAGGCTTCCAAGGGTGGCAAGGAGGAGACCCTCGATGCGGATGTTGTCCTCGTCGCCATTGGTCGTCGCCCCTACACCGAGGGTCTTAACCTCGAGAGCGTCGGTATCGACAAGGACGACCGTGGCCGTCTCGTCATCGACCAGGAGTACCGCACCAAGGTCCCCCACATTCGTGTCGTTGGTGATGTGACTTTCGGCCCCATGCTGGCTCACAAGGCCGAGGAGGAGGCCGTCGCTGTCGTCGAGTACATCAAGAAGGGCCACGGCCACGTTAACTACGCCGCCATTCCCTCCGTTATGTACACCCACCCCGAGGTCGCCTGGGTCGGCCAGAGCGAGGCTGAGATCAAGGCCTCCGGTGTCAAGTACAACGTCGGCACTTTCCCCTTCAGCGCCAACTCCCGTGCCAAGACCAACCTCGACACTGAGGGTGTTGTCAAGTTCATCGCCGATGCCGAGACTGACCGCATTCTGGGTGTCCACATCATTGGACCCGGTGCCGGCGAGATGATCGCCGAGGCCACCCTTGCTATCGAGTACGGTGCCTCCAGCGAGGACATCGCCCGCACATGTCACGCTCACCCCACTCTCTCCGAGGCCTTCAAGGAGGCTGCTATGGCCACCTACTCCAAGCCTATCCACTTCTAGACGCGATGCGGTACCCTGATATCCTCTGAACCCATGTACTACTTTTTTCGTCCTTTAGTCTAGCTCGGCTAGCAAACTACATGTAGCATTTCATGTAATCATTTCCTATGTTTCTTGTTTTTTTTTTCTAAACAAAATATAGAATTCTTCCAGCGGAACCCTTTGTTTACCTAATATAAATTGAAGCTTTAAGACTTCACCTTCACCTGTCGCCCGAATAGGACGGTGGGGCAACTCGGTGTCCATAAGCACTTTGGTAGATGTGGAATCCGGTGTGAACCACCAATAAGCCAACCAAAAAATAATGTGGGCCTTCCTACTGTAGTTCATGCCCCAGACCTCTAATCTAACGGCTTCAGTATCATTATGGAATGCCCAACAAATCCGATGCCGTTGGTTGTATTTTTCTGGGTGCAAGATTGTTTCAATATGATTTATTGAGATAATGTATGAGCATATATGCTCATTAAATTTAACATATTTGAGACTGTCGAGACATCAGGTCCAAAGTCAACGAGTATCTAACCCAGCTTCAGCCAAGAACTTCTCATATCGTCCCTTGCATTGTCGGCGCCATGATTTCCCCCATATTATCATCGGAATTCCCATCAACACGGCAAAAACAACTAGGATGCCAAAAAATGTGAATGCCCACCCATAATTGGTGGCGTCTATGAAGGGCTGGACAGAATATGAAATGGCGAAGTTTATCAAAGAAGAGCAAATTGCAAGTACGACAACGAGTTCGCCGGAGATCTGTAGAAGCATTTGATTAGCCGGAGCTGAGGAACATGACGCGCACACGTGCACAGGAACGACCTACACCATCAAAGCATTCCATTGCATATGCTGTTGCCATACTTGTCAACGAGACTTGTTGAGCAATCAAACAGCATAGTGCCACAGCGATGGCTATCCAGTGATCACCATTTGTCGCGGCCCAGCCATACGTAAAATAGCCGATGGCGCCAAAGATGAAGGGGAATATATATGTCCAGAGACGCATCTCTGGCTCTTTGTATCCGTTATTGCGTCTCGCGAGGATTAGTACGACCCAATCTGACAGCCAACCGACTCCCATGCTAGCCCCAGTTAGTTTGAAAGAACGATTATGCGGATATTAATATCGGGAACGATGACATACCCTAGTAAATTCCCAACCAGAGCTGCTAGGAAGATTAGGCCAGCAGATCCGGTACTCCAATTATAAGGGGCCTCCGTCATGATTTCTGAGATAGTGTTGAAAGTCACAATACCCGCAGTACATCCGAAGGCAAACTGGATACCGGCCAGAACGATGTTGGGGAAAGCGAAGAGGTAGAATGGGCGACGGAAATATTGGAACCAGGTTGTGTGGTCATCTGCAAAAGAATGGACCAACGCAATTTTCTGCAAGTAAGTTCTGGTAGTGATGTCTTCTCCTAAACTGTTGCTCTCGACTTCGGAGATTGGGGACTCGAGTTCAGTCTTTTTCTCAGGTTCGACACCATCCTCTGTACTTTGCATTGGGTTTGATCGCTCACGGCGTGGGCCATTGAATCGATACCTCGGGAACATGGTATCGTCAAATGTGAACACAAAAAGTATGATTAGAACACCCTATTGAAGTTAGATTATGATATAATGAGAAGGTTCGGGCAGCCGTACGCATGCAATGGCCACGATAGGAGAGCACCAACGCCAGCCAACTCCATCCGAGATATATCCACCTAGGATAAGTCCCAAGATAGAACCGAGCTGTTGGAAGAAGATATAAATGGCAACCATACGGCCTCTTTCATGCGTGAAAAAGACATCGAAAATCTAAAAAGCATGAGTATGGCTGCCAGATGGTCTAAATTGACAATACTCACGGTAAGCTGAATCAATGCTTGATAGGCCGCAGTACCCACACCCTGGAGCGCTGACAAGATAAAATATTGAGCGACATCGTGGTACAGGCCTCCCCATATACTGCCACCGCAAAGGATCAACAAACTCAAAATAAAAACAATCTTGCGACCGAACTTCATCGCCGACGGGATCCATATGATATTGAAGAACCCCAAAAGCAGATAGTTGAGTGCAGATCCTCCGTTCATATTATTGATACTGACTCCAGTGTCATCGGAAATGAGGGTCCAGCTTGCCCCGGTGTTGTTTTCACCAAATGAGAACACGCAAGCATAGGCTGATATCAAGAACAGTGACCATAGCTTCTTTGCACGCGACCAATTCTGTATTCAGCAATTAGGGGCTGGTCTCTGAGGTTATGTATGGGCAGCATACTAATGGATCTGCCGGGGAGTTTGATGGCTGGGGTAATAGAACAATATCTTGTTGGGCTGCGTGGGCTGCGTTTTGCAATGCGTGCGATGCTGCGAAGCCCGTTGGTTAGCGTCTGATATCCATTTGGACATTTAAAGTCTATAACATACCGTCTACTAGATAAACCGTGCCAGGAACATCAGTGAAGAGGTCATTTTCAGAACTAGCCATTTTGACAGTTGTCGAGATTCAATCCTTGAAAAAGCTCGCAAGGTGCTCGGTTATATAGAAGTCATTATACTCCCGGTCCCTCGATGTGGTATTAGCGACAACTTGAGCGATTGGGTCAATTTGTCGGCACAAGCCGACTGGCTTGTGATCAACATCTTGATCGCGGAAATAGATAACGTGTGTCGTGAGGGGTAAGGATACATGGAAGCTCCAAGCGACAACATCAACGAGAAAGTCGATATCATTGGACTCAGTAATTGCCCACCCGAGGCATGATAAGAGAGATGAAGATTAGAGAGCAAGGGGGAGGTTCCTTTCCCCGGGTTTTTTGGTAGCTGGAAGGTCCAAGCGATCGACTTGATAAGCGGGCCGAACTCCGCTAGCTTAAAAGAGTGGAGGCGACTGCTGTGTTTACTTTCCACTTTACCCCGACTTCTTCTTGTCGCCCCTGCAAGCCAAGTGAGAAAGATACCAAGATGCCGCAAAAGCCCCTCAGCCACGCCTCTTCGATTTTAATCGTTGGTGCCGGAACCTGGGGCTGTTCAACCGCTCTGCATTTAGTTCGTCGAGGATATACAAATGTCACGGTCTTGGATCCGTACCCGGTGCCGTCGGCAATTGCGGCTGGGAATGACGTGAACAAGATCATGGAGCACAGGGAGCTGAAAGGTGAGATGAACATTTAATCTCATCTAGTATTTCCCGGGACAATCCATAAACTAATTTTTCCAGGCACGAATCCGGACGCGAGAAGCCTCGCTTTCGCAACCTGCACTCGAGCAGCATTGAGAGGCTGGAAGACTGACCCTGTTTTCCAGCCATATTTTCACGAGACAGGTTTCATTGTGTCGGGACATACTCCAGCTCTCATCCAGCACATCAAGGAAGATGAGATCGATCCCTCCGATGCCGAATTCGTGTCACTCGAGACGGCGGAGGACTTTCGCAAGACAATGCCACCGGGAGTTCTGACAGGGGACTTTCCCGGCTGGAAAGGATGGTTTAGCAAGAGTGGGGCAGGTTGGATTCACGCTCGGAAGGCAATGGTCTCTGCATACACAGAAGCTCAACGCCTGGGGGTAAAGTTCATAACGGGCACACCAGCGGGGAAAGTTGTAGGTTTGCTTTATGAAAGGGAGGATGTGGCGGGAGCCGAGACCGAGGACGGAATAAGCCATTTGGCAGACCACATCATTTTGGCTGCGGGTGCTGGAAGTGATCGTCTTCTGGATTTCAAGAAACAATTACGTCCGACTGCCTGGACTTTGTGTCATATAAAAATGACACCGGAAGAAGCAAAGAGATACCGGGACCTTCCAGTCCTTTTCAACATTGCAAAGGGTTTCTTCATGGAGCCGGATGAAGACAAGCATGAGCTTAAAATCTGCGATGAACATCCTGGGTATTGCAACTTCATTAAGGACCAATCGCATGATGGCGAGATGCGAAGCATACCATTTGCAAAGCATCAGATTCCTCTCGAGGCAGAGGCCCGGGCTAGAGACTTCTTGAGAGATACGATGCCACATCTTGCGGAAAGACCCTTCTCTTTTGCGAGGATTTGCTGGGATGCCGATACACCCGATCGCGCATTCTTGATTGATCGTCATCCCAAGTACCCTTCGCTCGTCGTCGCCGTGGGAGGGTCCGGCAATGGAGCGATGCAGATGCCCAGCATAGGCGGTTTTATCTCTGATGCTTTAGAAGGGAATCTACAAAAGGAGTTGAAGCACGTTGTAAGATGGCGCCCAGAAACAGCAGTGGGTCGCGATTGGCACTCTACGCAGAATCGTTTCGGAGGACCAGACAAGATCATGGACTTTCACAAATTGAACGAAAATGAGTGGACTCAGATATAAGAGAATGAGCAGAGCAAACTATAGGTAGATTATCCACAAATTCAAGAACTGTGAAGAGCAGTCATTTCGAGAGTGTCAGCTGGCACGCGCATTTCACTCGCTAGCAAATGCACAAACTCCCATATCCTTCTTTGAGACTTCAGCTTCTGGCCTGATATCAAAATCAAAGATATCCATCGGGACACCAATAGTAGTACAGGCATTCGGTATGTCAACGATACCAGCAATATGTCCCTGCACAGGGGCGCAGCTAAGGAGCAAGTAAATCTGATAATCGTCATACCCGAATCGCCGAAGGTATTCAATGACACGCAAGCAAGTCTGCCGATAGGCCACTGTGGCATCCAGATAATGCTGCTTGCCATTCTCATCGACTGAAAATCCCTCAAATGTGAGATAGCGCCCAGGGCCGAATTGAGGCTCAACGGGTCCGGCGTGGAAAATCGGCGACTTCATATCCAACTTCGCCATGCCGTTCTTGATTACAGAGAACTTCAATGTGATCACTCCTGCCATCTCGATGGCGCCACAGAAGGAGATCTCACCGTCTCCCTGGGAGAAGTGGAGATCTCCAACGGAGAACTTTGCGCCCGGAACGTGAACGGGGAGGTAGACCTTGGAGCCTCGGGAGAGATTTTTGATATCGCAATTACCTCCGTGCTCAGGACGACCCTAAATAACAGATCAGTCATCCACTTAGATAATGAAAAACCAGATTAGACATACCGGGATCGTTCGTGCTCCCTCCCTCGCAACCTTTGCCTTGATATCTTCAGAAGCACTACCAGCATGGGTGTTGGTGGGGTTTGGCGGCTGCGCAACGATGCGATCCTCAATAGTGTTCGCAGAAATAAGCTCACCCTCGCGACGGTTCCATTCAGCAAGGACCTCCGCCGAAGGTGCACATCCCATGATTCCAGGATGGATCAAACCCGCAAAGCGGACATGCGGAATGTGCCGCGATGAGCAGAAGATTCCTTCGAAATCCCAAATCGCTTTCGCACTGCAGTAGATTGAATGAGAAGTTGTTCATCAGGTAAGGGGGGCAAACATACGCTTTCGGGTACAGCTCATCCAGGAAACCACCGCCGTTGTGTCTGTCGAAAATACCAGTAAAGCCCCAAGGCTGTTCCTGGAAGGGCTGGACGTCTTGAATCTCAACCACTAAGACATCGCCCGGTTCCGCGGTCTCGATGTCGAAAGGACCAGAGAGATAGTGAATCTCGGTGAGATCAACATTCTTCACGTCATCAGCTGAGTCGTTGTTCTTGATTTGTCCTCCCGTCCAGTCAAGACACTCGATCTTGACGATTTCATTGTTGGCAATCTTGGCACAAGCCGGAACTATTACACGAAGGTAAAGGGTCAGCAAAAGAAGGTTTAGGGGTATTTGAAATCAACCCACTATCTGGGTGCCATCGGTTCTAAGAAAATAAGTTCATGAGTTTCACTCTAATTGGGGAGGAGCCATACGTGTAACCCAAGCTGCTCGCGGGCATGCTTCTCTAGGTCGACCTTCAAAGCAGTGCGGATTCCCGTGATACCCATATTTATCAGTTGATGTTTGAAAGAGTAGAGATTTGATGTGATGAGCACTGAGCATGAAATGAGTTTCCAGCTATTTAAATATTAAATGAAGAGGTAAAGTGGTGCTGGAAGTGGGAATTGGGGTAGAGATAAGGGACTGCGACTCCGCAGAGGGGTAAAGCGTAATCTTCCTATCATGGCTTTATCTCTCCAAATTTAGCGTTCAGTGCCGACCCATTGACGGCATTTTAATTGGTCTTTCCAGGTTTTGAGAAAGATTCTATCGCATATTCAACGATGATGTAAGTAAGTTGGCTAGTTGGGGAAAATGGCGCCTGGAGAATGAGGCAGCAAGTGATTTAGCCATTTAGCCGCTTAGCCGCAGTCCATCATTTACAATACGAAACAGAGATCGTGTTTGGAGGGCCGCTGAATCAGCCTGGCTTAGTGGTAAAGTACCACTCCTCAGGTCGATACATCTCTCCGTTTAAACACCCCTCATGGAATGGGTGGGGGGAGGGGCAAGAGACCAATCATCCGCAATAAACTCCCGGGCAAAAATCATCAATTTTCTCCCAAGACATGCCCATCTCGTCACCATCGCACATCATCGTCCATAGATCCCATAATGCCCTCGTCCAACATTTCATCCATCCCGGAAAGGTATCATACTGGTCGACATAGGGCCATACTTCGAGGACCTTCACATAACGCTTTGTTTTATCTCTCTTGTATTCAGTCTCCTGCTCCAGGGCCTCCGCCGATGTACCTAGCAGCGTTTGCAGGCATTCCTCATCAATGACTATGCACATTCGATATTTGTTGAATAAATCACGCTGGCCCTGTATATCCACCCATGCCTCAAAATGAGCGCGTATCGAATCAATTGAGGCACCATCGAAGAGAGCCGCGTCTTCCATGACGGTTGAACTATGTTTGGCCCAGTTTTCCTCGTAAATGGCGGGATCTACGCCAGGCGAACTCTTATTTTTGGATGCGCAATGCCTGAAGAATGATTTTTTAACAGAAGCCTCGGGTCAATTTTCAATGGCCGTGAAGTCTACCCTTTCTATATCGGTTCCCGCATCGGGCCACTCTCTGTTCCTCGTAATGATAGGCAGGCGGGTCCTGGGTCATACAATCTTCTCATCTCCACTTTAACAAGTGAAGTGGTTTGAAAGTACTCCGTACCGAGCTGTGAATGGAGCCTTGGAGAGACGCTAGTTAAAATAAGGATTACAATAAGGTATGGAACCCATGGAAGTAAACAAGCTTATTTCCACCTTGGTGGTTAGTGAAGTTTAAACCAGCGTCCGTCGCTAATTATTTGCCAGATATCTAAGGCGCCTAATCTGTTTGGCTGTTTGCATAGGTGTTTGTTCAATGGAAGGTCGGAGAATGCATGGAAGCTTCCGACCGTATAAAATAAGCCCTGGCCAGATTTAGTACGGACAGGGGACAGTACAGTAGCGATAGATCTGTCAGCGCAACGTATGCGTAACTAGTCGTCAGTGGCACAGGCCGTCTAGGCCGCCTCTTCCCTGGTCGAGATCAGGTATTAGAAGGCGAATAGTGGGGTTTGGCAATGGTTGCCGGTGTTGAAAACGGAGCAAATTGACTTCTATGTTAGAGATTCCGTTAAGGGTGCCGATTTAGGGTGCAGGCGTGTCTCAATGGCAGGCGGGACTACTAGTTATACCTTCAGCATCATGCCACTCGCTTTCTCCGAATCGCCTACCGTCCGCGATGATGTGGCCCCCACGAGGATCTTCAATCAGTTACCAACAACGGAAGGCTGCCAAGAACCAATGCCAAGATAGAAGACGTAGTTTGGTGGGGCGGTTTCACGACTCGACCGCAGAAAACCCTTCCAACCCCACAAGAAACAGCCTCCTTGGGGAACAATACACGCGTGAGACAAGTACCGTAAAGGCCCCCCAGGGCTGAACAGGGTTCTGGAGGCCGAAATTCTATTTTGGTACATCTTCGGGATAAACCAACGCGTCACGGGCCAAGGTGCAACTTCAGACGGAGTATATCGCGTATCATTGCGTGGTGTTACTTGCGAAGACCAGTGACAATTGGAGCCAGTAATATTGTCGAAGGTCGTAACTCAGAGTAAAAGGGAGAACAAGGTTACGGCGTCAGGGTTTCTGAATTAGAGTGAAATGATGCTGGTTCCGGCGATTAATTTTGTAAGTTGGCCCGGCTGTTCCCGCAATTCCTCACGTTTTTTATGCATGCAGCACCGGAATCAAGCCCATTCCACGCGCCGCGCGTTCCTATTCAACCGATGATCTAATATTTCCCAAGCCAAGATGTGCCGAAGGCTTGTTTCATTCGTTTACGGTAATTTTTGTATCCGATTTTCGCCCCTGCAACCGTCTCGACACGTAAGCCCTCTTGCGTCGAGTTTCAAGTTTTGACGTATAACTCTTGATACTTCCATCATGTTTCTTCCCCTCGCTTGCATGGGACACTACTATTGTGCACCATGATTCGATTTAGCTCTTCGCAAAGGTCACTCGCCGCGGCCGTTTTCTTGGTGCTTCTATTATGTGGTCTTGTCTACCACCAAAAATCGGATCAGAGCACTTTCATTAGTGTGTCGGGGTCAAAAGGTAGCTCGAAGAATGTTCCGATCGGAGAATGCTCTGTCGATCTTGAACATTTAAGATCACTGGGTTTCAACCATTCGGTGGACTATGCCCGATGGAATATTCGGGTTACCGAGTCGAAGAAATTTACGGAATTCTCGGAAAGCCTGGATGTTCCCGTCCCCGAGTTCAATCGCCTTGAGCTTGATACAGAGACCGCTGTCGACACCCTTCCGGCAGGGCAATGTCCCCGGGCGGTGAAGATCAAGGCGCCGAAGCGGAAAGCCCCGGTGGACGCATCCCATTTGATGTTTGGTGTTGCGACTACCATTGATCGATTGGACGACTCCTTAGAAGCCATCTCACGATGGGCTGGCGGTACCAAAGCGCGCGTTATCGCTCTAGTTGAGAGCGATGCAAGCCTAAATATAACCCAGGTCATGGAGCACGCGACAGAGCTGGACGTGACTCTCCAAATCCTGGAAAACGACGAAGCATTCTTGGATCGTTATTACAGACTTACCCGGATCATATTTGAGCTACGCGATGAGTCGACACAGTGGGCCGTCATAATCGACGACGACACTTTCTTCCCCAACATGGCAGGCCTGGTTGCTCAACTCGCCACCTACGACGAAACTAAGCCATACTACATTGGAGCACCAACTGAGAACATGCAACAAATGGCTTCCTTCACTTATATGGGATACGGAGGCGCCGGAGTCTTCCTGTCAATGCCCCTGCTGCAGGAAATCGACGCCCACTTTGATGAATGCTTCGAGTTTAAAGACCATGGCGACAAACGTGTGTCAAAATGCATCTACAGACACACCACTACTAAACTCACTTGGGACCGACACCTCTTCCAACTCGATCTCAACCCGGATGGATCCGGCTTTTACGAAGCGGGTCGCCAATTACCCCTATCCGTGCACCACTGGAAATCCTCAGATTGGTTCCCCGTCAACATCGTCGGCATGAGCCAGGTCGCCGACATCTGTGGCCACGATTGCCAGCTGCAGCGCTGGAGAATTACAGATGACTGGTACTTCATTAATGGATTCTCGCTTGTCCGTTACTCAGAACCACAATCACCGGAGGACTTGGCCGCCATGGAACAGACTTGGTCATATTTCGCCTGGACTGAAGATGATTCCTACGAGTACAGCCTGGGACCTTTGCGCCCACGAGATAATGGAAAATTGTCTTACCGTTTGTTGGATGCGGTTTCTACAAACAAGCAGGTCCGACAAATTTATCTTCGCCAGGAAGATGAGTGGTTCTACGACGAGGAAGAACCGGAGAACCCGCAAGTGCTGGAGGTTGTCTGGACGTTGGCATAATCCTGTTCATTATTGTTTTAGATTCTTTATTAGTTACGAACATGCGCAGGCTGGGAGAGTGAGTCCGGCAGGCTCGGCCCTTTTCCAGCTGTTACGAATCCATGTAGTACGTTTTACGTACTGAACATAGCTACCCAAAGCTGTCACATATACAAATCTACAATTTGAATATTTAATAAAATAAAGCCGGAATTCTACTCGTACTCTGCGTGAAATTGCATACCAAGGGTGAATATGAACGCTCGAATGTAGATCAGGAAAACAAACTTCAGCCTAAAGCATGTAGCGGAACCCCTTCTGCAGTCGACGTGCCGCTGCAATATCAATCCCTTCATAGTCAGCAGTAACTTGAAGCCGTCGAAGTTCCTTCTCAGTGAGCTGCACCTCTCCACTCTCATTCTCTAGACGCTCTTGTCTCTTGTTCAGCATCCGCAAATTGAAATACATAAACACGGCCGACAGACCACCCAATGCTTGCAACGCAATACATATGCCTAGAGCAACGGGGTAATGAGATCCTTGGGAATCGTAGTATGTATATGGTGTCCAAATAGTCGCCGAGTTGCCAAGCGAGTTGATGAAAGCGTAAGCAGCAGCCCGCTTAGCAGGAGGTCGAGGCAACGCATTCGCAATCCAAGAATACAGAGTTCCGTTCTGCGCAAAAGTGAAGTTCATCAAGAATAACGAGAAATATCTCGGCCCAAAAGAGTCCGTGGTCATGAAAATGATAAATCCGACAATGGTGATGGGAACTGGGTAAAGGAAAAACCAAAAACGAACACCGAGTTTGTCCGAAAGCCAGCTGTGAAATACACTGTAGAATACCATGAACACGTATGGTGGCGCGACAAGCAACAATGAGATGGTCTTGCTGTATCCTAGCGTCTCCGCTAGCGTAGGGAAGAAATATTGGAAGCTTCCACCACCAGCAATGCACATGTAGGCAAATGCGAACACGTAGGTCTTAGGGTCTGTCAGGGCCATTTTCAATCCTGTGAGCTGGCTCATACCAGCGTTTTCTTCTTCATCAACGTCAGCCTCGGCTGCTTCAATTGCCAGTCTGCGCGTAGCGACGGCTCGCATTTCTGGTGAAAGGAGGCGCCATGTATCCGGAAAATCTGGCAGAATGAAGCATATGACAAGACCGATGAAGCATGTGATTGAGCCTTCAATAACGTATAGCCACTGCGAGGCTCCCATTCCTCGTTTTCCGGCTAGTCCATTGAGGATACCAGCTGCGATTAGATTACCAAAGGCACCGCTGATTAAGGAGCCTGAGTAGAAGATACTCATTCGGAAGGCGAGCTCGGAGCGGGTGTACCATTTTGATAGGTAGAAAAGGACTCCAGCGAAGAAAGGGGCCTCTGTAATCAATGTCACTTCAAATGTCGTTTTGAAACCTTCGGAGAAAACCTACCGACCAATCCTAAAATAAACCGGCATGCAACTATCCCGCCGTAGCCTGTGACTTGACTGGTGCAGGCAGAGACGAGCCCCCATGCTACCACGAAGAATCCAAGATAGAGAGATGGGCGGCCCATGTAATTGAGGAGTAGGTTCGATGGAACCTGCATGAGGATGTAGGCCACGAACAAGATGGAGAGTCCGGTTTGGTATTGTTGACCATCGAGATGAAGGTCCTCTGTGAGCCCTTGAAGTTTGGCGGCGGCATAATTGTTTCTGGTAAAGTAATTCAATTAACTCTTCGGAATGTTCACACGAAGCGTAAAATTGGACACAAAAAGGACGAAGTTGTCCAATTTTGTTCCACTTACCGGTCAATATAATTCATCAAGTACACCAAGATCACGAGCGGCATTATCAGAAGATCGATTCGCCGACGCAATTTCTTCTCAAGCAACTTTTCCTCCGGGGTCAACTCAGCCAGATGGACCGTTTCTTCATGTGACATCTCCGCCTTCTCTCCCATCACCTCCACATCTGAAATTGTGTTTTCACCGTGCTCCATGATGGTTCAGTCAGGAGATAAGACACTGCGACTCCTTTCTAAATCCTCACCGACCGCGAGATATCTCTGACATTTTGTAGTCAACACGTACCAGCCCTTCGTTGATGGAATTTCCAAACAGACTTCCCGTGTCGAGCTGGGCATGTGCAGATCATCGCGTCCGGGGGAACGCGGGGAACGCGGGGAGACACAAGAACAAAGATATCGGAACCACCAATAGGCTGTCTGAAATGGTCTATTTATATGTAGTCAGAGCAGGCCAAGAGATGTGACTATGCACGAAAGGGTATAGAAGTGCAGTAAGCAACCCTTAACCCGCATTCTTCCCCCCACGTTACCCACACACGGTCAAAGCTCCTTTGTCTTGGTCAAAGCTGTACATATTTTGATTGGAGGAAAATAATGAGCTGAGGATATCATCACGGACTCTTTTCCATGTTCGTCTCTTTTTCCAGCGGATATAGGTATGTTCACTGATGATGGCATTTTAGCATCAGAGACTCGGTACATGAGGGTATTTTCGTATGAGATAGGCGATCCACAGACCTCCATATATATGAACTTGGCTCGAAGTTTGTAGCCAATCATTACCATCAAAGCTTCTTGATCATGTCTAATCTAAATCTCAAGGGAGATGGCCTCTTGGCGGGCGTTCCTGTTACTTCTGGAATCGGGTTCATTCTATTTGGTGGAGATTTGCGACCACAGAAGTATTGATTCAGTTCTAACTCACAAACAGGAGACGAGGGAATAATTGGAGGGCTTTTGTGTAGATATTTAGCTACAAGGATAATATGCGAATTTATCTTGCAGGACGGCCCTGTCGTTTGAGGCTCAATTTAGCCTTCATTCTGCGGTGCGAGGGACTGTGATAGCTATGTTCGACGTGGAAGCAGTAAGCAACATGACCACTCTGCATCTTCTCTATAGGCCAATATAGTTGACATGGTTTGAAACTAGTCTTTAGGTTATCTTATTTATGTATATCACTTGAGTTAGCATCTATTGACTTAGGCAGGAATCCAAAGAATAGCAGAATAGTTGTTGACTTACCAGTTATTATCATCAGTTTGAGCTAGCATTTACAAAAACATGAAACCCCTTTCATATCTATATTGAACTCCGATCTCAAACGAGCGAGACTTTTCCAGTTCTAATGTCACGCGGATTCCAGGTCGGATCTTTATCCGTACTGTCTGCGTAGGCCAATCAACGTCGGTTCTTTATCCGGGCAAGATCCATATTCACTAAGGATCCAAGCGCATACAGCGCGATAGAGAAAGGGGGGGGGGAAGGGCTTCAGAACTATCGAAACCACGGTCAAAGTGATCTGATGTCTTTCTTGCTCGCAATGGAGAATGTTCAAAATCTTCGGTGGAAAAGGATTTTGTATGCTTTTCCGGAATTCTAGACACCCCGCCGGATATCCGGAAAAGGGCCTTCGCGGTTCTCGGAGTGACGCCGATTTGGAGTCGCTGAACATTAAGTCATATTTAAATGAATCTCCAATTCCGCACTGCGGGGATTAAATTATTTCGAATTATCAGCAATGGCTACCCTGACAGAAACGATGACGGTCACCGCGCCGCCGTCGCAGACCAAAGACCTTGCTACTCGCTTGTTCAATGGCACCCTCCATGCCGCGTATCCTCCGATCGAACGATTTATGACAATTGACGGGCTCCTTAAGGATCATGCAGAGCAACCAGATCAAGCGAAGAGACCATTGATCAGCTATCCGGTGCGAAAAGCAGACGACTATGAGGAACACACGGCATGGGACCTCGACAAGTACACCGATCTCGCGGCTCGCTATTATATAGAAAAAGGGCTCCCACCTGCGGTAAGATGGAACATTACAGCAGTTTCCACGCATGGCTAATTCCTGTGTAGGATCCGAGTCTCGAGAAAGCACCAGTGGTTGCTTTACTTGCTGGGTCCAGCTTCGAGGTCATTTTGACCTTCTTCGCATTAAATCGCCTCGGATATGCTGTTCTATTTTTGTCAACTCGACTTACAGCCCCGGCTTATGCTCGGCTATTGAGCATGGTAGACTGCAGCCAAATGGTCATCGTCAAACAATATAATCAGACTGTGTTGGACATTTGCACCGAACGCCCAGGCTGTACCAGCTTTCCTATCTTGCTGCGAGATGACTGGTTTAACCGTCCTGCCGTTTCGCCCCGATTCCAGCGATCAAATATGGATCCAACGCGAGAAAGCAAAAAGATGGCCTGGATCTTGCATTCATCTGGAAGTACGGGCTTCCCGAAACCCATATTCCTGACCAACTACCAGTGTTTGGCCAATTTCCGCAAAAGCTTCGGTCTGCGTTTGTTCAATATCAGTCCCCTATTTCATTCACACGCCTTGATGGAGCTTGGACGAGCTTTCTATACAAGAGCACCAGCATACATCGGAAACCACTCTCTTGCCATTACTTATCAGAACCTGGTCGACGCTTTGAAGGTGGCCAAGCCGCAGCAGATCAGCGCGGTACCCTATGTCATCAAACTTCTGGCAGAAAAGCAGGAAGGCATTGAAGCCCTGGCCCGTCCTCAATTAGTATTGTATGGTGGATCGAGTTGCCCGGATGATCTCGGTGATCGGCTAGTTGCACAAGGTGTCAACCTCGTTGCCAACTATGGTGCAACAGAGACTGGTCAGATTATGACTTCCTTCCGACCCGACGGGGATACCGAATGGCAGTACATGCGCTTGCATCGTCCCGTCGCGGATTACACTCTGATGGACGAAATATCGCCCGGTGTTTTTGAGTGTGTTGCTTTAGATGGATTGCCAAGCAAGGGACCCTCCAACTCGAAGCCCCCATTCAGTGAAAAGAACCCAGAAAACAGCTTCCGAACTGCGGATCTATTTACACGCCATCCAGATCCAAAGAAAAGCAATTACTATAAATACATGTCTCGACTGGATGACAGGATCACCCTCGTGAATGGTGAAAAGGTTCTTCCGATTCCAATTGAGGGCCGTGTTCGAGAGGAAGAGTTTGTGGGTGAGTGTGTCGTGTTTGGATTTCAGCGAACCGTACCAGGAGCTTTGATCTTCCGTGCCCCTGGAAAAGCAACCCATTTAAGCAATGACGAATTCTTGGA
The DNA here is from genome assembly GCA_030710325.1 of Penicillium sp. 91 TS-2023. Classification (NCBI taxonomy): domain Eukaryota; kingdom Fungi; phylum Ascomycota; class Eurotiomycetes; order Eurotiales; family Aspergillaceae; genus Penicillium; species Penicillium sp. 91 TS-2023. The sequence continues at coordinate 1,579,895 of JARWGP010000011.1, forward strand.
AACCATTTGGCCAGCGGTAGAGGCGGCGAATGCTCGTGCGGAGACGTTCTCTCGGATTCCGAAGGAGCTAGTTGTTATCAAAGGGGCGGATGTGACATATGCCAGAACGGACAAAGGAACATGCATACGCGCCCAAGTCTATCAGCAATTTGAGGAAGACATCCAGCGAGCTTATTCAGGATTTGAAGGCAGTGGACAGAAGAAGGGAACTCTTGCACTCAGCATCTCGGAATTGGAAGCATGGCTCCTAGCCAGGTTCAAGGATGACTTGGGCGTACCTCTTCAAAGTCCCGATACTGATATTTTCTCGGCTGGCATAGACAGCTTACAAACCACGCGGATATGGAGATGTATCGTCCGCGACCTTGACCTTGGAAATCAGGGTGATGATTTGTCTCAGAACATTGTCTTCGAAAAGGGAACCATCGGCGCTCTTGCGAGGCATTTGTTCAAGTTGCGAACAGGTCAAGAATTTGAAGAGGAGGATGAAGTGCAAATCATGCGTGAAATGATTGACCGATACTCATCTTTCACTCACCACACCCCAATCATCCAGCACCAGCCAGACACAGAAGTTGTCATTGTGACGGGCGGAACTGGGAACCTGGGTGTCTTCATCATTGCTGAACTGCTCAAGCAACCCACTGTTTCTGAGGTGTGGGCACTTGTACGTGCACCAGGGCAAGCAGCTGCAGGTGCTCGTCTATGGAAAGCGTTGGCCGATCGCAAAATTTCGCTCACAGATTCGGAGGCTGCCAAACTTCGCGCTGTGCCTAGTGACCTTTCCCAAGCAAACCTTGGTCTAGACCGTTTCGTAATTGAACACCTACTCTCATCTGCAACGAGCATCATTCACAGTGCCTGGGCCGTTAACTTCAATCTTGGCGTGCGATCTTTTGAGCAACAACACATCCGCGGCACACACAACCTCATTAACTTCTGTTTGCGCTCAAAGCTTCCAATTCCTGCTCGGTTCTTCTTTTGCTCCAGTGTCAGTGCCGCGAGCAATACCCCCAAGCCAGCATCCATTCGCGAGGCCGTGATCGACGATCTATCGCATGCGCAGAGTATGGGATACGGACGATCAAAGCTTGTAGCCGAGCATATTACGCGCAACGCTATGCGCCAAGCTGGCATGCATGCTAGAGTCTTGAGAATTGGTCAATTGGGTGGTGATACTAAGAACGCTCAATGGAACGACACGGAAGCTGTGGCTCTCATGTTCCGCAGCGCACTGACAACTGGTGCACTCCCCGAATTGAATGAGAGCCCAACCTGGCTCCCTGTTGACCAATGCGCCCAAGCAATCACAGAAATTGTCATTGATACCTCCAGTCTTCGGTCAGAAGCTGACTTGGTATATCACTTGGTCAACCCACATGCATTCAGCTGGAAGAATGATTTGCTTCCGGCTTTGAAGCAGGGCTCTGACTTGCCTCACTTTGAGGTTGTGTCGCCACAAGAGTGGCTTCAGAGATTAGCAAAAAGTGATCAGAACCCGGAAAGCAATGCTAGCATTAAGCTTTTGGACTTCTGGAAGTCTAAGTACGGAGGTGATGATTCCCAAGCACCGATTGGAGGTCTTTACTTTGAAACACGATGCACCATACGAGACTGTCCATCTCTGGCTCTCGTTAAGGATCCAGTGACTGATGGCCTAATTAAGAGATATATCGCCTCCTGGATGAAGAAGTGGACAAGTCAATAGATTTCAACGCGAGTCCGGAGGCTTATGCTTGTACATATTTATAGAAAGGAATCAACTAATATGTTGGAAGACCTTGGAAGACCTTGGAAGACCAAGCCTTTGCCTATACTCCTTAGTGAAGAAAGTCTTCTTCGGTTTCCAAAACACGATGCCGATTACCATGTCCTGCTGATATGATGTTCACGACATCCAACACCACGCTTGGCCATCATGAACAGCCCGGGTGGTCTAGTGGTATGATTCGCGCTTAGGGCAGCAACTCCTAAGCACTCCTGCGCGAGGTCCCGTGTTCGATCCACGGCTCGGGCCTGTTATGTTTTTGTTTCAACCCATAGCACAACACATCTCCATTCCCAAAGGAGGTCTCTGGAGTAAGGGCGCGGAGCTTCGCAGCCTTACTCCCCAGGACGTAAGTGAATGCAACAACAACAACCACGCTTAATAATCTTCACTTTCTGGCCTACCCAATTTTCGATGCGCCAACAGATCTCGCCTGGCTTAACTGGGGCCCATCATATATCACCTTGATGAAACTGGTCCTTGGTGTATTTGTGAAGCGCCCCAGCGCCATGTTTTCCGAAACATCCAAATATGATGCTTGTTATGGCAGAGGATTGGCTGCCAAGATATTCGCAATGCTCCTTGACCGGGAAGCAAGAATAGAATTCTGCCTTAGCATTGCGGTCTTTTAGAAGCATGCAAGCAGCCATGAAATCTGAGAAAATCTACCCATCTGCCTCAACATCATAGTACGTGCAGGCCACAAGATTGTATTTTGGAGTAAGAGTAAACAACGTGGCCAAGGCTTTAGCCTGACCAAGAGCTTCCTTCAGGTCTCCTGCCAAACGTGTGTGGCTCTCAACGTTGTCATGATGAGAAATGTCGTGAGGTTATTGATGATGGAAGGTTATTGATTCACATAATATAATATTGTATGGAAATATCCATGGATGAATAAATGTTAAAAGTATATACTAGTACTGGGAGGAAAATTCGCAAAAATTTCCCCGGCACTTAGTTCATGGTGAGGTTGAAGGTTGCAGAAAAGGACCTAATATAGGAGTGTCTGCCTCGGCCCCACATGCGATGATCATCGTCAATCTCCGCTTAGCGTACTGTAGCTTAACTTCGCTCAAAGCTGACTGACTAATAATTTAAGCTGACATTAGCTGCTTCAAAACCCACATTCCATATACATGCTCATGTTTGCATATTATCGCGCATTGCTTGAGTAGGGTAATTGTTTAAGCGGGGTAAATGTCACTCAAGACATTCTGGCCCCCATACGCGTCGTCATATCCCCCAATCATCGCGCGAATATAAAAAGCATTACTCAGCTGCTGCATCTTCTGTTGAGGTGCTAATATTTACACCTGCAGGCTGCGAAGTTGGTGGTCTAATAAATGAAGACCTCCCTTTCCTTCAAGAGAAGATGTTGGACACTACTAAGCTTCTAACTCTGGGGTTCGCGTTCGCAGTGGGATATGTCTTCTACAAGGACCGCAAAGGCGACCCCCGTGAACCACCGGTGGTGACGAGCGCGATTCCGCTGGTCGGACATCTACTCGGGCTCATATTTTCCGGCTTCAGTTATTTCACTATGCTGGCGTAAGTAGTATCACGACAAAAGGCAGAGATGATGCTAAATGCTTGATAGGAAGAGCAATCGAGACAAGCCAATTTTCACATCGAATATGATTTTCAATAAAACGTACATCATTACGTCGCCGGATCTTATGCAGGCAGCTCAACGCCACAACAAGACTATGAAATTTGACCCATTGGTGACTTTTGGCCTCCGTAATGTTGCAGGGATTCAAAATGATAAGACCCTTCATTTGTTGCGTGAGAAAGAGTCTGGTGGTGGGGATCTAGTTCAGAAGATCATGCACGATATGGCCCCAAAATTACTGGGTAAGCCATTGGACACAATGAATCTATGCATGACCCGGTTACTACTCCCCCATCTTGATCGGCTAGCGGATAATCCAACCGTCGACTTATATGGATGGTGTCGCGATGTCATTATGGATGCAAGCACCCAGTCTTTGTACGGCCCACTGAATCCATATGCGGATGCTGAAGTCTCAGAGGCATTTTGGTTAGTTTATAAGTTAGTAAAACGCAGACTTCGCCAGCTAACATGATCCATATAGGGAATTTGAAACAAACCTAGCCCCCTTGGCCTTTAACACTTTGCCATGGCTGACAGCACGCAAGGCATGGAAGGGCCGCAACAGAGTCTGCAAAGCCATTATGAAATACATTGAGAACGACGGTCCGCAGCAGGGATCTGAACTTGCTATCATGCGACACGAGACATTGATGGAAGCCGGATTCTCCATGGACGAGTACGCAAAAATGGAAATCACCTTGATCATGGCATTCGTGTCGAATACGGTTCCCTCCGCATTCTGGGTCCTTTTTGATATGTACACCCGTCCCCGATTGCGTAGCGAAATCCGCGAAGAACTGAAAGCCAATGCACTCTCTGTTGCGACGGATGGTACTCACAATATTGATATCGGGGCTATGAGAGAGAAATGCCCCTTGCTCCTGTCTACCTTTCAGGAGGTGTTACGCACGCGCACGACGACATGCTCTACACGTATTGTGTTGAAGGACACATTGGTCGCCGACAAATACCTCTTGAAGGCTGGGAACATGTTGAATATTCCTGCAGATGCGATGGGATATAATCACAATGTGTGGGGTGCTAACTCGGCTGTGTTTGATGCGCGGAGATTTATGAAGCCGGTAGTCTCGGAGAATGATGGCGAGAAAAAGGAGGACCGACGTCCTGGGCGGTTCATGACTTTTGGTATTTCCCCTGTCATCTGCCCTGGTCGGCACTTTGCCAGTTCAGAGATTCTGGGCTTGGTTGCCATAATGATTTTGCGGTATGATGTTGAGCCAGTCAGTGGAGGCTGGAAAGAGCCTCCGAAGAACCAGTCGGCCCTTGTTTCAATTATGGGGGCAGTTAAAGGCGAATATCCTGTCAATGTGACAAAAAGAAAGGAGTTCGAAGGTGTCAAATGGGGGTTCCAAGTTGAGGAGGGCCAAGGACAGTTCCCCTTGGTAATTGGGTGATCAGGGGTGCTGGATTCTAAGTGGCGATGTTTGAAATTGCAAAGCACATTGGTGAATGGTTAAGCTCGTGTAATGTAAGTGTATAAGGGCATATGTACACCAAAATGAAAAATAAGCTCAGATATAGCCATTGCTATCAATATGAGATAGAGCCACCGATCAACGCCAGAAAATGCAAATGAATCAAAGCCTTGAGTGGATCTCGGAGAACATCGATTTCCCATAGGCCCAGACTCAATCATAAAACCATAACATATTAAGATAAGTTCTATGCCTTGACAGCCTTGGAAGCCCCACCCTTGGCCTTTGTCTTGCGCTTGCGATCCCGCTTCTTCATTCCGGTCATACCAGACTTGCACAGTTCAGCATAGCGAGTATAGAATGCTTCGAGCTCTTCCGGCTTGACGACTGTTGAGAACTTGATTTTCGAGGAAGTATTCTTGGTGATCTTGCCAGCCTTGTCGGCCGATTTGGGGTTTGGCGCACTGGTGTTTCCGTCGGTGATGCGGATGAGGGTTGCAGGTGGAGAGTTGGATGCGTTGTCAACGAGGGGTTTTTGGGTCAGAGACACAGATCCCCGTGCCTTTTCGGATGTCTTTGAGAGGAGGTTTGTGAGAGATGAGAAGAACTGGCGGTGACGGTGTTGTTAGCGGAGCTCTTCGTGATGGTCGCGTGGCCGAATGGGCGAAATTTCAACATCAGACAAAACGGGAAATACTAAACATACCTCATCGTGGCTCAGGGGAGGGGCCATTGTGATTGAAAATATTCAGGTTCACGACAATTAAGCTGCGATATCGTGTCGAGACCACGCAACTGTAATCTCGTGGGGGAAGAAACTCCGCTGTGGGTTGGAGGCGTGCCGCCTTGCGGTTTAGCCGGCAGAAAAAAAAGTAAGTTTACCGCCCGGCGGTCTCGTTCTAGCAGGTCAAACCTTCAATCAACTGACTCGATTCTCTCTCAAGCAAACGGCCAAGATGAGACGCCCACGCCCTCAGCACAATACAACCTCTCTGCCTCGTGACCTAAGGTCCGAGCTTGGCATTCGCGATCGTTATGGAGAGAAGAAGCGCCGGCAAAACGGACCTGCCTCACGCAAAGACCGTCGACAAGCGGAACGCAGCGGAAAGAAGTCGAAACCACAAGCGAAAACTTGGAAAGAGTACCCTCGTCAACCGGAGAAGAATGTTGAAGATGATGCGGACTCCAGTACGGAGCAGGAGGACGACTTGCTCAGCAATGATGGCCGCAAGCCGAGCGACGATGGTCAGAAAGCGCTCAAGAGAAAAGTCGGGGCAACCCCAAATCCGAAAACAAGTTTGAAGAAATCTGAACGAGACGAAGACAAAGATTCGATGGACGATTTTGGCACGATTGATGATTTGGATGAGGATGACGAGGACGACGATGTGTCGGACATCGATGAACCCGAGGACATAGACAGGTCTCATATTTCGTCCGGAGTGAAATCCAAATTAGCAGAGGACGATGCTGAGATTGCCTTTTTGGAGAAGAAGCTTGGTCTCAAGAAGGGCAAGACTTCCAAAAAATTTGAAGATGATGGGTTAGATGACCTTTTGGGTGATTTGGGGGAGGCGTCAGAGGACGACAGCAAAAAGAGGAAACGAGAAGCTGATGAGTGGCTCCAGAGCAAGCGAAAGAAGGCTCAGAAACTCCAGGCTCAGGAAGATGACGAAGACGATAGTGAAATGGACAGCGACGAAGACGAGGATGATCTTGATGAGCAAATGTTCGGAAGTGAGGATGATGAAGATGAAGACGACGAATTTGATGGTTTCGACGAGGAGAAGGCTCCCCCGAAGAAACGAGAGAATCCATATGTCGCACCAATTCCCAAGACCGAAAGCTCCCAGCCTCAGAAATACGTTCCGCCCTCATTACGAGGCCTATCCGACCCGGAAACAGAGTCTCTGAATCGACTAAAGCGTCAAGCTCAAGGACAGCTGAACAAGCTTTCCGAGGCCAACCTGATTTCCATTGTGTCTGAGTTCGAGAAGCTCTATCGCGACTACCCCAGAAAAAATGTCACGTCTACAGTGCTTGATCTATTGATGGGCCTTATCTGTGAAAGAGCCGCGCTACAAGACACATTTATGGTTCTTCACGCCGGTTTCATCGCAGCTCTTTACAAGCTCCTGGGAACAGACTTTGGTGCCGATATTGTGGAGAGAATTGTGAAAACATTGGATGCTAATGGTGATGAGCGGGGAACTTTCCAAGGCAAAGAGATCGTCAACTTGGTTTCTCTTTTGGCCCAACTTTACAACTTCCATGTTATCGGAAGTCCGTTGATGTTCGACTATATCCGTTCTTTCCTAGAGGAACTTACGGAAAACAATACCGAACTTCTGCTCAAGGTCATTCGCATCTCCGGGCCTCAGCTTCGTCAAGACGACCCTACGGCCCTCAAGGACATCGTTCTTCTTGTTCAGCCGGCCGTGGCTAAGATTGGCGAAGCCAACCTTTCGGTCCGCACAAAGTTCATGATTGACACCATTACCGATCTGAAGAACAACCGTGTCAAGAATGTCGTCGGTGCCAGTATCACCAGCGAGCACATTACTAAAATGCGCAAGATCCTGGGATCTTTGAACAACTCTCGCACTATTCGTGCTTCGGAGCCCATGAATATCACCCGCGCGGATATCCAGGATTCTTCAAAGAAGGGCAAATGGTGGCTTGCCGGCGCGAGCTGGAAAGAAGACCCACTGGTATCTGCTCGGAAAGAATTGACCGATCTGCCCATGAAAGACGCGGAATCGGAGGAAGACAGTGACGCCGAGCCTGACTTTGGCGAGCTCGCAAAAGCTCATCGGATGAACACTGATGTCCGCCGCTCGATCTTTGTGGCTATCATGTCTGCCAACGACAAACAAGATGCGTTTGTACGCCTCAAGAAACTTCAATTGAAACGTGTCCAGGAATTCGAAATCCCGCGTGTTTTACTGCACTGTTCAATGGAAGAGAATGAGTACAACCATTACTACACTTTGATCGCAAGGGGAATCTGCGGTGGTGAGAAAGGGCAACGGCGCATGAAGGTCTCCTTCATGTTCGCTCTTTGGAACGTTTTCAAGAGAATGGGCGAAAAAGGAGATATGGACGACGAAGAAGCAGACTTTGATCCGGAGGACGAGGCAACCGCCGTCAGCTTGAAGGCTGTGATCAATCTTGCTAAGATGTACGGTATGCTGATTGCAGATGGTAAACTGACACTGAGCGTGTTGAAAACTCTCAATTTTGCGTACCTGCAGCCAAAGACCAAGATGTTCGTTGAGGTGATGATCATCACTATCATCCAAGAATCCCAGAAGAGCAAGAAGAGCCTGAAGAAGAAGGGAAAGTCTAGCTCAGAGGAACCAGTGAAGGATGAAGAGTCCCTGATGCAAATCTTCATGCGCGTTCAAGAAACACCGCACGTTGCAAAGGGATTGATCTTCTTCATTCGCAAGGTAGTCTCCAAGACCGATCTTCTGGCCGAAAAAGAACAAAAGATGGTCCGCTGGGGTTGCAATGTCGCCGTGGACGCCCTCAAGGCTATTCGCGATTAATGACTCCCCAACGGCCTGTAGATGAAAATCTCATGTGCGGGCGGTTGATTTTGTATCTAAAATATACCCATCATAGACATACCAAAAGTCGCATTATATAAAATGAATTTCGTTGCACATCACTCGTTGCGGACATAAACTATAGATCTGTAAATTTACAACTCAAGTAGCTTGCTCCACCAAGTCCCATTCCATAGCTACTAGCCAGCGTTTGCTATCATTCTCTAGTACATCGACTTGTGAGGTAGCAGTCTGCAACTCAGCAGCGACTGGGGAAATCCGAGGGTCATGAAGATCGATATCCCATGCTAAACCTCGATAAAACCCCAGCAAATCCCCCGGTTGAATATGTCCCGGAGTAGAGCGTGAGGACGACCGCGGCTTCGATCGAGGAGGTCCAAGAGCTAGGATATTGAGAATATTGGCATCTTCTTCTTCTTCCTTCTCTGCGGAGTCGGTTGCAGTCTCCGCAGTGATGAAAGCCAGGGGACCGGAGCTACTAAGCATTGCGTGGCTGACACTCACAACTCGTGCAGCCACGAGATACCGACTCAATATGCCGGACGAACCGGCATGGGAATCGATATTCAATAATCGACTATGCAGGGCTTGTTCGCGCTTAGATCCCGTCTCAAGAATCCAGCTCCGTACATCCGCTGCCATGCCGCCAGGCACATAGCTCGTGACACCCGCGCGAGCTCTTCCACGACGACGCAGAGTACGCGACGAAGGCGAAAAAGGCGCAGGAATATCTTCCTTGGTAGACTTTGGAGACGGAGATCGGGGAAGCACAAACGTCGGTTTGCGCTTTTCGAGAGGCGTTGAGGCGGGTTGTGACTGTTCCGCTGTTTGGGTTCCTAGTACAGGCTGGCTACTTGGTGGTTTCTTGGCTGAGAGCATGAATCGGGGTTTACTCCGGAAGGGGGTACTAGTAGGTCCTGGTGTCCCTCTGATCGGTCTTGGTGGCAACCTTGGCGTCGCTTGCAAGTTGGGATTTTGTGTCGCCGCGCGCGGACGAGAGCGAGAGGCAGGTGTTTCTGGAGCTGCGAATTGGCGTAGTACCTCTGGCGAAGAGGATGTCTGTTCAATGCTCTCATGCAGCTTCTGGGCGAGAGAGGGTTGTTCTGAGACGCGTCGACGCTTGTGGCTATCTTCTACACGCGCGAACAGAGCCTCGTACTCAGGGTCCAGGGGTCCCGGTGTCGCGGGGGGCTTTGGTGGGCTACTGTCGATAACATCATCCACCAATTCTGTTCCTCTCCTTTGTGTGCCTGTGCTCTGGGGGAGTTCGTCTTCATCGTAATCTTCGATCACGTCCCTCTTCCAACGCGGTGGGATGACATTGCGTTGTGATGCCGGTGTGCTCGCCACAGGGGCAGTGGATGGAGAATAATCATCATCGACTATTTCGAGGTCACTCTTGCCTTTCTGTGGGGTGTTTTGCGATAGAAGGAAGCGCGGGGAGTTCGCGAATTGCGGGCCACTCCGGCGCGTGGACGGTTGGCGGCGGGATAGGCGGAATGGCGAGGGGGTCTGCAAGTAGATTGAATCAGCAGGTTATAGAATGAAGTGATATATTTGCGTCATACCCCTGGCAAAGGCATTTATCTTTGATCGTTTCAGGGCGGGATCTGCATGGCGCAACGCGGGCGCGCTGAAGTGAAAGGCGGAGATTGGAGATTGGAGATTGGAGATTGCAGATTGCAGATTGCAGATTGGAGATTGGGGTTTGGAGTTTGGAGTTTGGGGAGGTGTTGCACCAGTCTTTACATAACCACGACTCGCAGTCTTATCAACGAAAGTCTTATCTAAATTTAAACTTAGTCCTTTGCACTGTCTCAAGGTTTTTTCCATTATATTCAAGGGGTCTAAATAGACCGCACTTAGATGGTTATTTATACGAAGTTACGAACTACCATAGCGCATGCTGCCCGCCAGCCTATCGTTTGTTTTACCCTCTAAATCCCGGAGTATACATAAACCATTATAGGGAGATTAGTACTATGACTTCTTGAAATTTCACATCACAATAATATTCCTTGGCGATTAATGGCGATTAACCAAAGTGCTAATCATCAAATCCCATCCTTCGGTTGGGCTAACTACGTCTTTCCAGCGCTTGGGGATGGTACCACCAACTAAGGATTTTGGCATTGAAGATCAGAGAAAATTAAGCGTATATGACTGCCCTATGAAGTCATATTGATGCCAAATCTGAGGCACGCAATCTATGGCAAAGTTTACATTACTCTTATATCGTGTTGGGTCGTTTTGTCAAATATGGTATATCAATCACCAGCCCTAGGAAAGCAATTCTCGGCAGATGAAGTCGCTTGTTAGCACAGGAATGGTGCAGGAATTCATCATCTCTCCCAAGTACTGGCTCAAATTTTAATTGCACTCCTTTTGACACGCTTTGCGATATGGGCCGCTTGCCAAACGGAATATTCACTCAGTGATCTTATGAGGGCCAGACAAATACAAGTACTGATAGTGATGCCTATTCGATTTGTGTACCAAGCTTGCTCTGCATCGCTACTTTGGTTACTGGTTTACTTGTATTGTAATTGATTATCCAATTTTTTAGTGGTCAAATAGATGATGTTTTATTGAATTGTTTTGGATTTGGCTTCATGAGCCGGACGGTCGTAGCGAACCTCATGGACTGGAAATCGCATATTCAAGCTATGTACAGGAAGTAATATTTACCAGTAAACCTCAGAACACCTAGTCTCTATCCTCTAAACAGAATCCATCGATATTCATCACGGAAACTAAAGTCATTCCACTCATAAAACAATGTGTGACTTTTTATGCGAGCTTAATCTCACGCGGGGTACCCTCCCTGTATAGAGAATGAATCTTAGTACAGCTCATTAAGGAAACCAAAATTGAACATATCGTCATAATTCTCATTTCTGTAGAAATCGTGGATATACATGGCAGAGAGGAAAGAAAAAGGATATACAGGCCAAGAGGTGAAAGCCAGTAGTTTCACATGCGCCAACAACATGATAGTGGCGACTAGGCCGAAAAGACAACTTTATAAGCAAGGAAGAACGCGCTTACATCTGCGAGAAGTACTCATCAAACTTCTCCTCAGTGACCTTAGTGCAGTCGAAGCCGTAGATCTCCTTCTGGACATCGGCATCGGCCCACTTGTCGGGCACAGGACCCTTACCGCCCTGAGCCTTCAGAGCGGCGAACTGGCGATCACGCTCCTCCTTAGCGGCACCATCACCCAAGTGCAGAGCACGGCCAGAAGCAGCAGCCATCTCGACCAGAGTCTCAGCACGGCCCTTGCGGATCTTCTCGTAAACACGGAGAGCCTTGTTAATGGATTCGGGGGTGGTATCGGGGAGGCGGGAGAGAGCAACGGCAATAACGGCACCATCCTCAATGGCCTGGGCGGCACCCTGAGCCAAGTGGGGGAGAGTAGGGTGGCAGGAGTCACCGACAAGAGCGACCTGCTCGTGGACCCAGGTAGGGAGGGGGTCGTGGACACGCAGCTTCCACTCGCAAACCTCGCCCTCGGGGACGTAGTCGAGCAGACGCTTAACCATGGGGCAGAAGTCTTGGAAGACCTCCATCATGGCGGACTTAGAGCCCTTGGTTGTGTAAGTAGCGTTTGTGGCCTCAGCGAAGTGCTTATCGGGCTGGGTGGTGGAGATGTTGTAGATGGTGTTGTTGGAGACGGCGTAGGCGATGATGTGACGCTTCTCACCGATCCAGCGGGTGACGGTGGTGCTGTTAATCAATTCCAGGAGCTCGGGGTCGTCCTTGATTTGCTCCTTGTGGATCATAATACGGTAGGCGGCTTGGTGGGTGTCCTTGACGCCGGCGGTGATGTTCAGAAGCTTCACCATAGCGCTGCGGGTCTCACTCTTAATTCCATCGGCTCCCAGGAGGACATCGCAGGTGACCTTGTAGGCGTCGCCGCCGTCGCGGGGGGTGGCAGTGAATGATGGGCGAGGGCCGAACGAGTCAACCTCTGATGCGGTGGTAGCGAAGTGGAACTTAATGGCGGACTCCTTCAGACAGCCCTGGTACAGACCGTTGGCGAGCGAGGAGCGGTGACCAACCATGTGACGGTATCCGTAAGTCTCCTTGATATAACCCAGCTCGACGTGGGCAAGCTCGCTGTTATCGGCACCAACTATATACAGAACCATTGTTAGTTACCGCAATTCCATTTTTTTAAATTGCGGGATACACAATTATGGGTAAAAACTTACCACGGACACGGGTATCTCCAATGTTCACAGCCTCGTCTTCAATGCCCTTCCAGACACCAAGGTTGTCCAGAACACGGGCCATGTTAGGCGCAAGCTGGATACCAGCGCCAACGAAACCAAGGTCGTGCGCATTCTCATAGACATCAATGTTCTTAAAACCGCGCTGAGCGAGAGCAAGGGCAGTGGTAAGACCACCCATGCCAGCGCCCAGAATGGCGATTTGCAAATCTTGAGGAATCTTGGTCATTGTGTCGGATATAAGCGGGAAGTATGTTGGGATGTCGGGGAGATGTTGCGGGGAGGGGAAGCAACAAAATGTAGAGATTGAGGAGAGTAGAGGGGTAATTAAGACAAAACAAAAAAGTAGAACGAAAGTCGGCGAATGGACGATTCTTAAATTTCCATCCAATCTTTCACCGAGGCCTTCAGCCGTCGCATTCCTGCCTCCGCATGACGAAGGCGGATGAGATTTTTCCCGCTTCTCCCACAGCTCCCCACACGCCCGCCATCGAGGGGCAGACGGACGCGCGCTTTACTGGATCTTTCATCATCGGCCTGCTTGGACTTTATCCGCCGCGGCGTTCATGGGCCACACATGGCCCTGCAGGGAGCCATACACGGGAGAAACAATATCAGCTTGGGTTAAATGTGTTTGAGATTTGGATTTTCAACCGTTTGGCCTTATAATTATAACTCCAGCCAATCAGGATTTAAGGATTCCAACCACTTTGCATCAACCCACGATATAATCAGCCATGTTTGGGGTTTTATAGTGCTCAAATGACATGAAATTAAAAATGTCACCAACAATTAAAATAGAATTCCAATCATGGCCATATGCCCATTTACACTCCAGGTGTTTTGTGTTTCGCATCCCTGCGGATCCCTGCCCCGCCATAAGCCCCAGACCTTCCCCACATGCTGACTTCTCCGGACTTTGAGGCCGGAGGTGCACGGAGTAAGTCTGGTTCTTGTGCTGCTGAGAAACTGCCGAACGCCCTCACACTTTTGCCACGCTTTAAGGTTGGTGTGCCAATTCATGACTCTGGTAGGGCTTACTGTATTCCCATGGCACTAATGCACCTTCTCTAAAAGTATATCCGTGTGCCCGCAATTTTGTTCAGATCTTAAGGGATTACCCCACGTCTTTGGGCTTCGCTCCATCCAACCCCTCCAAGACTGTTTGCAAAGTTCTTAGCACTGCGTCAGGATGATGCATTGCCATTGTACATGACACTCTTGTGGTCTGCATTAGGAACCATGTACGCAGGGGTCCAGCGGGAGACAGTCGGACGCCGATCGTGAGGCACAAATAAGCGCCCCCGGCAGAAAATTCCAGAATGCTTCCAGATTTGTGTTCTCCAAGAGGCTCTTGAGGTCGAGAAGAACACGAGATAGACCATCTAAACTAACAGGCGAACCCGCGCTGCACCAGTTTAAGATTTGACTTGTTTGCCGCACGGCTGGAATTCTGGCATCATATGGTGGGTAATCTCTATCTCCAAGCGCCGTCATTGGTTGCCAGTTGCGAGCCAACCATGGGGGGGATTGGTAACAATTTCCATCCGGTGCGGGCGCATAAAGATCACAATGCTTGAATATCATAACAGACTGATAAAGATCACTAAGTACAGAAAGCATTAGTGGACTTTCTGGTTCAACATCATTGTTTGAATCAATATTTAAACTGAAGATTGAAATTTCCAGTGTGGAAGTTGAGATTCACAGGCCGTCAAGACGCGGCATCGGGATAATCTCAAGAGTCCGTTTCAACTCTTCGATACTAATCAATACATGTCAGTCATCCCAAATAATAAGAGACTCGGGATTCCAGTCTTACAGTAACAGACTGTTCTTCAAATGCCCTTCAAATCCCAAATATTCCACACCTCCATGAGCATCTTTCAAGACTCCTTTTTGACTGGCTGCCTGTATGAGTGAGATCCTTTTCATCTGGTACGGCTGCAGGACTTTCGAATTTGAGTCTTATTTAGAATAGCTTAAAGGGGACATCCATTCGCATATTTGGCTGTAAATTGAAAAGAATTATCATTCTCATTATCATTGCCACACATCTATCATCTATCAATTCTGTCGCTTAGATATCTTTCCAGACTCCTGCCCACTCGATCGATGTACACACTGTTGACCTAACAATAGCACCATCCGCAACTTTCGGCCCTCAGACAGTGTGGTTTGGTAATACAAAATTCTCTACGATTTCTGACAAAATGGAAATTTTTAAGTTTAATGTTCATGTACAGTGACCGGCTGCTCATCCGGCCTGGGAAAGTCCCTCGCACAGGCCATCTACAACGCCGGTCACCATATCATAGCAACCGCTCGAGACATCGCATCGCTCTCCTACCTACCAGATAGTCCGACCGTGCTCAAAATCAAGCTAGATGTGACAATTCAAGAAGAAATATCCACAGCGTTCACCAAAGCACTGGATACCTTCCATGAGATCAACGTCGTGATCAACAATGCCGGATACGGCCTGATGGGAGACATGGAAGCCATCTCCGACTCTGACGCCCGTCGCCAACTCGAAACCAATTTCTGGGGTCCAGTTCACGTAGCCCGAGAAGCTCTTCGCGTCTTTCGAGAGGTGAATCCAAAGGGGCAGGGTGGTACCATTGTCCAGGTCTCCTCGATTGGTGGATTTCTGACTGCGCCCGGGCATTCTTTTTACCATGCTAGGTTTGCGACTTACTCCTTAGTGTCCGGAATGACCTTAACACTGACATATAATGGCAATAAGCAAATTTGCGCTAGAAGCATTCACCAAATCCGTTGCGAAGGAGCTTCGTCCGGAGTGGAATATTAATTTGTTGATTGTTGCCCCTGGTGGCGTGCCGACGAACTTCGCTACGTCAAGTTTGGGAACTCCGCCCCGACACCCGGCATATGATTTGCCCGATGGGGCGTTCTGTCAAATAGCTGCGTATATCAAGGCGCAGGATACCTGGAGCGATCCGGATAGCTGTGCTAAAGTGCTTTTTGATGCTGTGGTTGGACAGCGTGAGCGACCGTTGCCCAGTCGTTTGTTGGTGGGTGCCGAGATTATCCCATATATGAAAAGTGAGATCAAGCAGGTTTTGGAAGAAATAGATGAGTGGTAAGGGGAGACTGCGCGATGTTCATTGGCTCTTTAGGGTAGTGGAAATCAAATCTAGACAGTACGCGTGCACTCCGGATATGAAGTTGTAGAACTTTTTAGGTTCTAAGGTTGATAGTTCCGAGCACTTTGAAACCTTGGACGTAATCAACTTGGGGGCATTCTGATCCGGGAGCTCTTAAGGTTCGAAGTTCCTAATTGCTGTGTATGTTGGAAGTGGTGCTGCTAAAGAAAATCGAATCTCCGCAAGAATATATATAGAGCTCGCCGGTCCGATAAGCAACCAGTGGTCGTTACAAGCAGGAACCACGGTTGTGTAGCAGTGAGTAAACCATGAATACCAAAACAGATTAGCACTAATCTAAGTTGGAAAGCAAATAGAAATATTGCAGTTTGGATAAAAAAATGGCATTGTCGTGACAACTAAATCCGACTGATTTCTTATCTCTCCGACTTATCTCCGCATCGCGTGCTTCCCCTCGCAGGCAACACTGTTGATCTCCTTTTGAATCCACTGCGAATTCAGTTACCCACACCTGCATCTTGGAACTACCCACTTCAATGCTGAAATCTATTTTAATACTCCTGCTGGGCACAGCCCACGTTGCCAGCGCGGCCGACGCGCAAGTGGTCTTCGCTCCTGGGTCCGAGACTCCGAGTCCGAGCAAGCTTGAGCACGCTGTTGACGACGCAATTCTTGCCGCTCTGGAAGCACATTCAGACCCAGTTGCGGCGCTTGTTTCTTTGCAGCCCGAAAGTGAATTGTTCCTTGCTCAACCACGCCTCCTGCGTGTCCTGGGTGATGACTCTGAACCACAATGGATGACTGAAGGAGACAAGCTGCGCCTCCGTAGACAGGGCAAGAATTTTATAGATATTACCGACCATGAGGAATTCTATGCCGAGCAGATGAATATTTTGACTGCTGGAAAGCCCCGTGAGTCTTATTCGTATGTTTCTCGAGCGAACTATGCTTGACTGACATGTGTGTACACAGACCTTCCTGAGCTGGTCCATGAAAGCCTCATTCGCCCTCTGTTCTCAAAGGTTAACCAACCGCGTATGAGTGATGTTCTCTACCATATGACCGGCTACTATAACCGATACTATGGAGACATCCATGGCGAATTGAGCTCCGAGTGGCTCCACGAGCACATTGCTGAGGTATTTCATCTTAATCCCTGTTAAACACAGGATGGACTGACATAGGTTGAAAACAAAGATTATCGCCAAATCTCCATTCCGTACCCATATCTCACTCGAATATTTCACCCACCCCTTCCCTCAGTCATCCATCATTGCTCGTTTCGAGCCAAAGGTCCGCAATGCCTCGGCGCCATTGACCATTCTTGGTGCGCACCAGGACTCGGCCAACTATCTCTTCCCTCTCCTGCCAGCCCCTGGCGCGGATGACGACTGTTCAGGCACGGTGAGTATTTTGGAGGCATTCCGTATTCTGGCCGAGAGCGGCTACACGCCTATGAATGGCCCTGTCGAGTTCCACTGGTACGCAGCCGAAGAGGGTGGTTTGCTGGGCAGTCAGCATCTTGCCCGGTACAAGAAGGAGCAAGGTGCAGTGATCGGAGCGATGATGGAATTCGTAAGTAACCCCCCTGTGAAACTCATCGTCGGTACTGGAGTCAGTGTTAATGTTAGATATTGGTGTACAGGACATGACGGCGTTCATTGCTCGCAATGCGACCGAGACTATCGGATTTATTTCGACTCAGGCCGACGCGGCTCTAACCAACTGGACCGTGGCTCTTAGTGAGAAATACCTCTCAATTCCCGCGGAGATCTATGATTTGGGACCGTAGGTCAACCTTCCTAGCTCAGGGGCCATAAGTACTGACGAAATAGGTCTGCTGGCTCTGATTACATGTCGTACACGCAACTAAACTACCCCGCTGCCTTTGCGTCCGAGGGTAACCCATTAGCGGGAGGTCATTTCCCTGGTGAGTATGATCCCTATGTCCATTCCTCCCGTGACACCATGTGGGTGAATGATGAAGCTGGATATTTCTCTATCGATGTAAGTCACCTTCCCCTTGTGGATAGGGGTAAATTACTGAAGCGCAGGGACAGCACATGGCACGATTCACCGAACTAGCGATTGCTTTCGTAGTGGAGCAGGCTGGTTGGAACAATGCATGGCGGTAAATGAAATTAGAGACCCTGGTAAAGGTCAAGCTTCAAAGCTTGCTGCTCGGAATAAGATTTTCGCCCCCACTCTCTAGAGGCCCTAGATCCGTATGCAGGTCCCGAGGTGAATAGTGTGTACATACTAGCCAGGCTATTGTTGAATTTCAAACCCTTTAATTCTGCATTTTGCAGGCTCTGGCTTTGGACGTTACGGAGCTTATCCAACACACTTCTTCCCGTGTTTGGAAATAATTACAGTTTTTCCCCGCGCGGGCAAACTTTTACCGAACTTTCTTTGTTGACAGCTGTTGATAGAAGATTTTCAGGGGAAGGAGGCTCCCGTAACTCTCCACTCGGCCGTGGGTTTAGACTCCTTCTGTTTCACCTCCAACGTCAGTTCGTGCTTCCTGGGTTCATCAAGGAACCCCTGAACGGTTCATCCGGGGCCATATTATCCGGTTCAGGGAAATAACGTCCCAAAAGCATATTATCGACTACGTCAGGCTCTAGTAAAATTGTCTCCTAGTCTATGATGCAATTGAGCTCGGACGTGTTAGATACCTGAATTCTACGACAGGGGGCTTTGCGACCAAAGGGCGGCTCCACAGCCCGGGGAAACGCTTTAGGTTCCACCAACGGCACTATTTGATGATAGCAACACTACTCACCCCCTTAGCCAGCAATGAGATTACAATCGCCGCTCATTCGCGCCGACTTGTGGGCCCGCTAAAAAGCGCCAGAAAGCATGCAGATCATTGACATCCTAAGCACCAAGGCTCCACTCGCTATTGGCTGGAACTTAGAAATTTACGGGTCCAACAACGTGCCGTTGTCGATCTTGGAACCAAACGGGCTTTATTCAACCCAGTGCTGTGGTGTGCTTGGGCCTAAGCACTCGAGCCACCGCCCCAATGCGGCATTTTCAGGAACTATGTGGCGACTCCGTGGCGGTATCAAAATCTTTGACTGGCTGCATGTATCCGTACTTTCGATAGCCTGGATAGCCTCAAAAATGGCTGTTCAAATCGGCAATGCTAATAGGTGACGCACAATATTAGATGATGGCGCGTTCTGTCTCCATCGAACAAGTCTGCCCCCAAGTTTGGATCCCGAGCGGAGTAGGACGCCGATCTGCACGGTGGCTAATGAAGATGGTCCGCCTGCGAAGTTAAAGGTGGGTTCAGGTTTCCTTATGGGCCTCACCCCCTCTGATAGTCGGTTTTATCTCCACTGAGTTTGTTTGTGGGTCATTTGTCTTTGTTTTGACAGGATGCCTTGTCATGGGTCTATTCCCCTTTGGACTATTTGGAACCTCAAGAATACCACCATGCTCGGGGCCTGCATGATGTGGAGCAATACCGCTTCCTCAATGTCAATCTCCTGGACAATGGGCGGGATAGAGTTTACTTCCCCTGAGCATGGGCTCGATGTATAAAGAGCAAGGAATGTCGATTGACTTTTATCTCTTTCTCTAACCCAAGAAGCTTTTGCATCTCGTTCTTACTACAGTCATTCTTTTTTTCCGGTTTATACCGTCCATTCATTACAGCTTTTTCAAGCACAGTCACTCCCTACCATCAAAATGAAGGCCACTTTTGCTCTCTCTGCCCTGCTGGCTACCATTGCCGTGGCTCTGCCCACTCCTACCAGCATGGTCCCTGGTGCCGCTTCCAGCGCTGTTAGCATGGTCAGCAAGACCGTCCACAGCGTCCTGACTATCACCAACCAGCAGACCGGCAAGAACATGCTGGTTGAGCTTGAGCAGGGCTTCGCTAGCCAGCTCACTGGCCTTAACCTCGGTAGCGCTTCCAGCCCCGTTGGCACGATCGTCCAGACCGCTTCGTCTCTGTCGGAGCTGCAGAGCCTCACCTCCGGCCTCACCGGCCTCACCTTCGTCACCAGCACTGGCGAGTACGTCCTTGTTGAGCTCGACAGTGTTGTCGAGGGTCTCCTGGCCACCCTTGGTCTCTCTGCCGTCGGCGAAGTTGTCGGCACTGTCGTCTCCACCCTCGAGAGTGTCGTTTCCAGCGTCAAGCGCTCCGAGCTCGACAACGTCCTGTCCATCACCGGCCTGAACAACGAGCCCATCCTCGTCAACGCTGAGTCCACCCTCACCGAGGCCCTCTCCCCTGTCCAGGGTACCGTCGGTACCGTTGTTGCCTCCGTCCCCGAAGTTTCCGACCTCGCCTCCAAGGCCTCCGAGCTTGGCCTCCCCACCAACGAGCTTTTCGGTGTTTTGGGCGCTGACGGCTCCTCCGCCCTGCTTGTCCGTGTTGAGTCCGTTGCCGGTGGTCTCACCTCCACTGTCACTGGCCTTCTGTCCACCCTCGGCCTCGGTGACCTGACCAGCACTGTTGGCACCGTTGTCAGCTCCGCTCAGGGCGTCACCGCTCTGTAAATAACCTCCGCCCTTGAAGGGACTTGATCATTCGCTTCTATGGGTCCTCCGTTGATGCACTTCGAAAGTCGAGCCATTGCCGCTTTCGGGTGCATGCAAATGACTGCACATGAGGAGTTCCCGTTTCTTTTATGTCAACTTATACATTATTCAATTGTACCTATTATACGCAGAAGCGTAAATATATTCTCAAACATGTGAAAATCAGTTGGCATTCTCTAAACAATAAACGATATAGGTATCAAGGTATCTGAACGACAGTAGTATAACAAAACAAAGCAAAAGAAAAGAAAAGAAAAACTAATGCATTATCAGTGAGGTCCGTGACCACCCCAGTAGTTCTCTCCATCACGATCATAAGGACTCAAAGCATCCTTGCACTGAGGCTTCTCATAATCGCCAACCGAGCCCATAGGCCAGATAGGCACCACGCAGATCTCACTATCCAGGCATCCACGGCACTTCTTCCAAGCCGTCCAGTCAAGCTTGACCATGAGCTTTGCAATCAACTCTTTCGCGGCAGCGAGGTTGTCCTCCTCAACAGCCTCCAGCAAGGTATAGCAAATACTATACGCAACACCATGCACAGCGCGGGCAGGAAGAGTAGGCGCATCCTGGTACTGGAAAGGAATGAACTGCGCCGCGCATCGCTCAGACTCCATAGTGATATTCCGCTCACTGTAATCCACAAACGGAGCAACAAGCATAGTAATCTGCTCACGCAGCTCCTTCGTCGTCTCCATCCGATCCGAAACAAAGTATGACAACTCATCTGCATACCGGGTGATAACCATATCAGTGGTAGCCTGCCAGTCCCAAGAGAATTCGCGCGGGTCATGCGTCAAGATCGTCTCGGTAAGTTCCTTGCGGACGGGGTCCAGCTTCGAGGACTCGAGGTGATTCAGACGAGGGAGTGTCGAGCCCTCGGGGAATAGGTCGAGATCGTGCGAGAGAGCTGTTACGAAGTTGTCGTAGTCGATGTGCACTCTGCGTCCGCCGATACCCTCGTAACGAGATGCAACGGCGCGGGCCCAGCGCGATGAATCTGGTCCTCCAGGACCACCGCCTGGACCACCAGGACCGCCGCCAGGACCCTTGGGTGGCCCGTCTGCATCACGAGCGCCGGGACCCTTGTCTCCGCGCTCCTGAGTCTGGGTCTGAATGATTCTCAGAGGAGTCAAATCCCGAGCGAAAGAGCAAAGAATAACCTCGAAACCAGCCTCCATACGGAGAACACCATCGATACGACCTGCCCATTCGTCTTCGGCCATCTCGCAAGCGCGCATCGCGCGTTCACGTTCGCCTCGAGGCCCAGGTCCTTCAGTCTCGCCATCACCGAGACTATTGTTGAAAAGGAGGATATCCTGAGAATCGAGCGTGCCCTTGTCCGTCTTTCCAGCTGCCATTCCATCAATATACAAAAGGCGAAGGTTCTTGGCTGCGGCATAAGTATGGAGGTAGCCGTGGGCATCGGTATCAGCACCCTCCATGGGTGGAGGACCATCCTCCAGACGACGGCGCAGTTCGTCGTGGTTAGGTCCCTCGCCGGGCTTATCGCCATCTCGATCACGGGGTGGACCACGATTGCCATGCGGGCGGGCGAATACAAGCGCATGTTCAGGCTCAAAGGCGAGCCACTCTGTGCCGTTCACAGGAACAGACATGGCTGTTCCATGGTAAAGTTGGGTTCCGGCCGGGACAGTAGCTAGGAAGAAAGAGACGCCGTTGTGGTGTAGCGATGATCCCCACTGGCGCATGGAGTCGTGGATGACGTTGAAAATATGGTTGGCATTTTTAAGGACCGGATCTGTGTTGGATGCCGTTCCTGGTGTTGGGGAACTGGCTGTTAGGCCCAGGAGCGAGCATATCGCGAGGAGGGTGTGGTGGGGGCGCATTTTTAAGTTGGATGAGGATTCTCCCTTTCCCTTGACCTTCCCCTTGGTGTGTCAAATGCTGTTTGTGAGTTTTTGATATGTTTTCGATGTGAGAACTGAAAGAAAAATCTTAGCGCCGGCATAGTGGCTGCCGTTTGAATGATATCTGATGGTGCTCGGCGTTTAGGGCTGATTCGGTTGATAAGACGCGTAATCACCAGCGCAGATATCCACTTTTCGCCTTCTGAGTGTTTAATCTCGGCTTAGTTCGATTAAAGTGCGAATATTTACTGGGTGGATATTTGAGTTGAGCTTACGACGTCTTTAGGCAGAAATAAATGCATAGGGGGCATAGATATTGACGTACATCAAAATCTGTATAGATCTATACACATCTCCACATGGCATTCAGACTTTCCGGCACTGTATTCTAAGAACTACTAATCTTGGAAAATCTCTGCGAAGTATGGCACCGAAAACACATCTGTCAAACATTTAAGGACGCATATTATTTGTGATATCAGATACAGTCAGTCGCTCACCTATTCTCAATGGCCAAGGTGGCAGAATACAGGAGAGTGGGTAGCGAACAAAAACATTCTCAGGAACTGGTACTATAACTATGCTAACACGACTCTGTTTAATAGATCGAGAACTGTAAGAACAATGGTTCGTGAGTGGAGTTTCAAATCAATCGAATTATTTAGACCAGGTAAATATTAAAGTTCTGTTTCAAGATTGACCAGTTGATGTCGGCGATCGGATAAATTAACCCGGCAAAACGGGTGCCAAGTGGGCCGAGACCAAACAGTTCAAGGACAGAGATCAAGGATTTGGCGTTCGCTATGACGCCATCCACCAATCTTATCGCTTTATTCCACCAAATCTCGACGATCCATACTCTGGGCTTCTCGGAGAATTTCCCCTCTTTTTCACATATCTCTTGTGCGGAGTGCTGCTAATTCATTCCTCTATACGATGTCGGATTCTTCCTGCTGTTCAACTTGATCCAGTGCCGCGTCTCCACTCTCTCTGTCGGAGATTCCGAACTCGACACGATGACTGCGCGACGGGATGATCGCGAAGGCGACTTGCGCGCCCGGGAGTTATTCCGTTACTTCCAACCAGACAATCCGGCTTTGATGCCAAACGGACAGCGCCATAAGCGACCGTGCGAATCCCCCACTATTGAAAAACAAAGTCCCAATCTGGTGTTAACGGCCTTGGCGCAGTTGGCCGCATTGAAAATGGGCGTTCAGCGCGCAGTTATCAGGTATGACTTTTTCTTACTGGCATGCGCTGAGACGAATTCTATCGATTGCACCCTATCTTCCAATACCTTCAATCTCCCTCGTTGCATTCGTCCCATACCCCACACCCAGAGCCCGATGTTGAAGATAAATACTGACCCAGTTATACTCTAGCTTGATCGATCGGGAGACACTTTACGTGGTAGCAGAAGGATCACGATCACTAAATTTGGCAAACAATGATCGATATGACGAAGCTGGCGACGGGCTCTGGGTGGGCTGTTCACGTGGACCAGTTGCGGGCACTTTGTGTGAGGTAAATCCTACGAGCGTTGAAATGTCGGTTTTGGGATGTATGGCCTCATGGGGTCTATATTGATGGCACTGACACTGACACTGAACGATACAGAAAACCATCACCCTAACGCCACCGCAAGGCAAGCAGCATGCATTCTTCGTTGTAGAAGATTTAAAGGAGGATCCGATTTTCCGCCATCTAGCTTGTGTCGCACAAGATCCGCACTTCAGATTCTATGCCGGCACACCACTGAGAACCCCCAATGGGACCAATATTGGTAGTCTATATGTGATTGATCCTCGACCCGCTCAATGTTTGCCCGAGTCCGATAAAGAAACACTTGGAAATATTGCTGATGCGGTGATGGAATATCTGGAGACTTCTCGTCAGTCTTGGGAGGCAAATCGGTTGACCAAATTATTGGCTGGCTTAAACACTTTTGTGCAAGGCGAACCCACTTCGCATACCTCGCGCGATTCGACGCACAATCACAGTCGACCAGACCAAACCAATTCAATTACATCACGCGCCCAACAAAGTTCTGAGGCCAAGACTGAAGAATATAAAAGCAGGGCTAAAAGCAGAAGCCCACCACTTCTTCCGTCCACTCCTCCGGGCGCTGATTCTGTTCTCGATGAGGCTTTTCCCGTCGCCATACCATCTCCAACTCGTAATCGGCTACAACGATCACCACGATCGAAGACAGAGACACGCCCAGATAAGAATGACAATAGAACACAGCGGACATTTCAATATGCTGCTAATGTAATGCGAGAAAGCTTGGATCTGGGTTCCAATGGTGGTGTGGTCATCGCCAGCACTGGCGATGATATCGAGCAGGATTGTACCGAGCTTTCGGACGGGGAAAAGGAGAAAAAGTTGGCCAAGATATGGGCGGTTTCGGATACCGATCATCAACCTATTGAAACCAGAGAAGAATCCGATTTACATCCAGCATCACAGATGGAATCAAGATTTGTACGCCGAATGATACGACATCACCCACGCGGTGGAATGTGGTATTTGCATGGCCACGGAGTAATTTCTTCGTCCGATGATGATGGAACTAGCTCAGGGAGCACGAGGGATACTCAGAACTCCTCGCAGCCTCAACTTTCAGTGCACCCAGAGTCACTCCGGTTACTTCGGGAGAAGGATCTCCAATTGATCAAGACGTATTTCCCCAATGCGACGAGGGTTATTTTCACTCCCCTTTGGGACTCCCTTAATTCGCGATGGTTTGGTGGCGCTTTCTGCTGGAGTCGAGCTGAGACTCGAGTGTTCAGTGCACATGTCGACCTAGGGGGATTGTTCGGATTTGGCTCATCTTTAATGGTCGAGCACAGCCGTATTCAGAGTCAAGAATCGGCGAAACAGAAGGGTGATTTTATTAGTACCATGTCGTGAGTGCCGATGCCCTTCCTATTGATTTACTTTGCTATGGGTATTCCTAACCAATACGACCTTTGTAGACACGAACTACGAAGTCCCCTGCACGGAATCTTAGCATCCAACGAGTTACTGTGCGAGCATGTCAATTCGGAATTTGCTAAGCGGCTTCTTGATACCATACGTGCTTGCGGTCAAACTCTCCTGGAAACCTTTGAGCAAATCTTGGATTTCACCAAAATCAACTCCTTTGAGAGGGAGCCAACCAGATCTCGCTCGCCCCAGGAACGTTTCCAGCGTGCTCGACCGCAGTCATTTCACATAGTCAAGCAGGTCGATGTCCTTGCAGTCATCGAAGAGGCCGTCGAAAGTGTCTGCTCTGGGCAGATGCTCTCAAGTATCATGAACGGAGGCGGTACGACTATTCGACGATGGAAATTAGACCCAATTGAGGATAACAACAGAGAATGGCAAACCGTCGACGGCAAGCAAGTGGACGTTTTTCTCGAAGCTGCCCCTCAGAATTGGGTTTATGTGTTGGAGCCAGGTGCTCTGAGGCGCGTCGTCATGAACGTATTCGGAAACGCGCTTAAGTACACGGAAACCGGGTCTGTTTCGCTTCATATTGAGGCCCAGACGTCAAAGAACGACAGCCCCGCGCTCCTGTTGACAGTCTCCGATACTGGCAAGGGTATTTCACATGATTACCTGCGTTCCAATGTTTTTACACCATTTTCACAAGAAAACCCAATGTCACCGGGTGCGGGGCTTGGACTCTCACTCGTCCGAAGTATCCTTCGTTCGCTGGGTGGAACCATTGCGATCAAAAGTCAATATGGCATTGGTACTGTGGTGAAAATGACATTTCCTCTTACATATACTCAACAGCACAAGTTCTCTGAAACACAGCTTTCTGTCTCGCGCTCATCTTCACCTGTTGTTTCATACATCGACTGTGTGACTACAAAGTTGAAAGGCAGAAACGCATTTTTCTATCCTGATGAAGACTTTCAAGCGAGCAAGCCTTCATCATCCAGTATGATCAAGCAGTACCTGACCAACTGGTTCAGTTTGGAAATTAGAGATCAGGCTGTTCCCACCGCGGCCGATTTGGTGGTGGTTGACGAGCGTCACATAGACCAACTCCCAAGTGCATATCACCAATCCATCCTTTTGGTCTTGTCTCATCGAGGCCCTAGCTTATGGTCAACCGCTACTTCAGCAAAGAGACGACTCACCAACGCAACATGGTTGACTCTCCCGTGTGGGCCTCACCAACTAGCCAGGACACTTTTGGACTCTCTTCGGAACTTGGAATCAGGGAAGCCCAATACGTCCAATATCCCAGTGAAACATGACCAGAGTGATGAACATTTGAAAACAAACTTAAATGACTTACTGGCGGAAAAGGATCTTCTTCCGCTACCTGAGGTACCACTCACATCAATTACGTCAACTCCATTGGTTCTGTCTTCTCCCACAGACAAAGCGAACACAGAGCCTCTCATTACAGAACTCGATTTGCCAGTTCACCCCAAGAAGGAAACACAGGAACTTCAAGCTTCCCCACCACCCGAAACGAAGGACGCCCCGAGAATCCTCCTGGTAGAGGACAACGCAATCAACCTCGCGCTCCTCGAGAAGTACATGTCAAAAATACCGACACAAGTTCTGGACTGCGCCATCAACGGCGAAAAGGCTGTTGAATTAGTGCAGAAAATGCCACAGGGCTATGATCATATCTTCATGGGTGAGTCGAGTCCTTCGGTCTCTTTTGTCTCCAGTCTCTCCCGTCATCCTGAATGCTAACCTATATATTCAAATTAGACATATCTATGCCTGTGATGGACGGATTCCAGGCAACAAAGGAGATTCGATTGATAGAAGCAAAACGAGAAACATCGTCCCCTGCACACATTATTGCGCTTACTGGTCTGGGGTCGGACGAACATATCAGGAAAGCTTTTGCGGCTGGTGTCAATGTTTTCCTTCGGAAGCCGGCTTCCTTAAAGGATGTATTGGCTGTGTTGAAGAAATAGGGAAGATCTGATGGCTGTACTGTACTTAGATGATCTGTGTATATTGTTGATGAGAAATGAATCATGCGACCATGCTTCCGGCAGAAATTGAGAAGCATTATCTCAAGTTTTATTTACCAATTTGTGCTTCGAAGGGGCCCATCGAGGAGATGTGAGTAGTCGGGTTCCGGTGTTGATGCCAGTCCGATCTTCTTATTCATATCACAACATATTACCTCACATACGAAACAGACAGATCAGGGGATCCCACAATGGGGTAGATTCATTCCCTTGCATCATCTCATCGCGGGGTAACAATTTTTCAATGTCGACTGAAGTGGGTGATACGTAAGTGCATCAAATCTGCATTGTGGCTTTCTAAGGTTTAGCCGATGGAGAGACGCGCCGAGAATCAAATTCTGTCTCTTGAGCTCACTTAAAGTCAGGCAGTGGGATTCATCTCAAGCTCATGGATTCAGATTCTTGAATTCCGTTAGAAAAATTTTAAATCCCCAGGAACATCACTTTGTTCAACAGACCTCGATCTAGAATACTCGGGCTTTCCAAGGTTTGACGTGGCTTGCGGATCCCATGGGACAAGTCATCTTCACATCTTCACCGATACTTAGTTTAGCGCCCCACATGTCGATCGGGGGCAACCTCCAATCCACGCAGCAATATTTCCAACAATCATTGAATTTTCCACACGATGCTTTATGCAGATCTGCATTTCGTTTTCAGGTGTGCAGGGTGGAGAATTCCTGCGCATCTTACGGTACTCGCGGCTTGGTCCCCGAGGTGATGCATCCAATCACCGACTAGTTGCGATCTGGACGGTGTAGCGGTGGGGCTAGCTGAGCTGTGATCGACGAGTAGGTCTCCCTCTGCTCCTGAATACTTCTTTTGAACTGTCTCTCGGCTTCTTCAATTCTTTCAAGCACATTGTTTCTCTTGTAGCAATGCAGACTCGATGGACCAGGAGGCCGAGATACGCCCGGCAGACTCAACAGACTACACTGGGAAAGTCTGTTGAGGGGAACCTCTCAATTCAAAAGACGATAGAAAGCAACTATGAATTCGTTCTCGATCCCTCTCGTCCGGCCTTTATTCTTCAGTTACCAGATGAGGTCCTGAGGCTAATCCTCGAATTTGCTATAACGGAAACGGATTCCTGGCACAAAGAGTCGCCGTACAACAAAGCTTTAATACCGGCTCTAGCTTATACTTGCCATCGGTTCAGCAGGATCATCATTTCTTTCAACTACCACACCTTACACATGTCATTCCCTCGGCGGATGATCTACCCAGTCTGCAAAACCAGAAAATTGGTCAAGACTCTCCAGGCGAATCCATCCCTAAGCCGATTTTGTCAAAGCCTCTCGCTTTACATCTCCGACGTTTGTCCAAGTCGTGTTAAAACCGACTCTGAGTGTCTTGATGAGATCATCCCCGAGTTGAAAAATGTCAAGTACCTTACAGTCCATGGCGGTTTTGAACCGGGCTCCAAGAGTCACACTTGGGATATCATACAGAGGTGTTCAAAACACATGCCACGGCTCGAGCAAGTTCTTCTTGCAAGAGAGGCCTTCACAGGTCCAGGCTTCACCGATATTTTGCAAAATTTGCAAATCCCCATGCTCCAAGAATTATACATCCACGGCAGCTCCGAATCAAACACCGACGCCTCGTCAAGCGCAGTGGAGGTAACCAAGGTTAGTATTGGAGTCAATTGTCTCAAAAATATCTTCACTAATCGATTTCATAGCCCGTCAAAGCTTCAGATGTAACGAAGCTTCATCTATCAGACTTCCAAGACACATCAGCAACAATGAACACACTCATTCACTGGCCAAAATCTCTCTTCGAGTTCTCCATCGAAAACATCCACAGCGACCCAGACCACAGAGACTCGCACCCAAACTACCTGGACCTGCCTCTACTCCGAAAAATGCTTCATGAACACAAAGATACCCTGACAACTCTCAGCATCGGACCACTATCCCTTTCTGGCCGGGGAAAACTTGCCAACCTGTCCGACCTCTCGGCTCTGCACACCTTATCTCTGTCGCGGTGGCAGTTGGGTGGAGAACTAGATGTTTCATCTGACATTGCATCCCACCTCTTGGGACCCAGTCTCGAGTTATTTGTTTGGGATTTCACTATCTACGACCAGACCTCACAAAAGTGGTCTGATTTCGGAACACGGGAATCATTGTGGATCATGAATCTAGCTCAGAAAGCTGTGGAGAGACGCTCGCCACTGAAAGAAATCAGGATCCAATTCTCGCCGGAATTGCCGACTTCCGACGATGAAGATTATCCGTGGGATTTCATTGATGATTTGGATATTCAGTTTCGGTCGCAGGGCGTGACTTTCACGTATAATGAGCCTACGATGTCGAAGGAGGCTTTTTTGAACAGGTCCAAGCCGACCGAGTGAGGTCGCATTCGCTTCCTCCACACCCTTAATTTGGCACGTCATATACATTTTAAAATCTAAAATCTAATCTTTGAACTACCTACCACCTTCAATTCCCAATTGAGTCAATAGTACTTCAAAAATCCACAACCACGGGTGGAGCCCAATTGCCGAGAGATTAGATTAGATCTAGAACACCACACGCCACCCGTCATACCACTTCACCGCAACACCTCCCAACATGTCCACGCGCCATCTCCTCAACAACGCCAGATCCATAGGCTCAACCTCAACCTCAACACACCGTACCCTCCTCCTAACCTTCGACGCCTTCGACACCCTCTTCCACCCGCGCCAGCCCGTCCCAAACCAATACGCGTCAACGGCGCACGAATTCGGCCTCTCGCGTACGGCCATCACACCCCAGAAACTCAAAGCCGCGTTCAAAACCACTTTTCGTGAACAGGTGGCCCGGTACCCGAATTATGGTCGTGCGGATGTTCTCCGCGGTCAGTATGGGGGGCCGAAACAGTGGTGGGAAGAGGTGATTCGGGGGAGTTTTGCGAGGACGTTAGAGGGAACGGAGTCGCGTGACTGTGAGAATTTGGCGCGTAATGCGCGAGATACATCGAATACCGGCTCCGATACTGAGCTTCCGGCCGGCTTTGTAGAGGCTCTGATTAACCTATTCGCGGGTGCCGAGGGGTATACACTATACGGAGATGTCGCACCATTCTTTGCGCGGATGCGTGAGCTTAAAGCTGCATCGCTACAAAAGCGGTTTAATCAGGTGATTGTCGGAGTTGTTTCTAACTCGGATGATCGCGTCCCTGCTGTTCTTAAGGCGCTGGGGTTAAGGGTTGGTGACCTGCGGGCAGACCAGGATTTATCGAGTGGAGAATTACCTGGTTTTGAGCAGCGGAAGGTCAGGGATTCGGATTCTGGTCAGAACAGCCGGTCTGATGTTGATTTGGATTTTGTTATCACTAGCTATGAGGCTGGTGAGGAGAAGCCGAATCGGTTGATATTCGATGTTGCGGAGCGACAGGCGAGATTATTAGTACCGCCAGGGGTTGGCTCTGGAAGCTGGACCCGTGTGCATGTTGGCGATGACTATGGGAAGGATTATCGAGGCGCGCTCGATGCGGGGTGGCAGAGTTATTTACTTCGCCGAGGGGATGGCGATGGAGAGGAGCCGGGTGCTCGTAGTATCTCTTCGTTGATGGATTTGATTAACGAGCTGGAAATCGACTAAGATAGATGACTT
This sequence comes from Penicillium sp. 91 TS-2023, assembly GCA_030710325.1. Lineage (NCBI taxonomy): Eukaryota > Fungi > Ascomycota > Eurotiomycetes > Eurotiales > Aspergillaceae > Penicillium > Penicillium sp. 91 TS-2023. Next base: position 1,610,676 of record JARWGP010000011.1, read on the forward strand.
ATACACACTTACTTGTATACATTATATAAAAACCTTATCACCTTAACCACAAATACATGAATCAACGACTAGCAATCTTTTTCAAAAACAGCCTTTCTCCTTCAAGAGGCTGAACAGAATCCAACACACTATCAGCCCCATTCCACTTAGAAATCTGCACCCAAACTCGTTCATCCTCCTCGCCCCTCTCTCCATGAGCCTCATTCTCATTCAACTGAGCCTGTCTCATCTGTAAAACATCCCACCCCCCAGCCTGATCCTCCTCCCTCCAGCGCGCCGCCTGCTTGCCATAAGCCACCGCAACGTGCTTCCCAATGGGCAGCGTATTAATATCAACATCAATCTGCCGCAGCATCTTATGCTCCACAAATTCGAACATCTTGTGAAGGTATTTCTCAGCGTAGACTTTATCAGCCTCCGCATTGAGCTCTTGTGACTGGTACCCCGTTATCATGAAAAGTCGGGCTGGATCGGCGGTGTCTTGGTAGAAGGCATGCATGGGTGGTGTATCCGGTTCTGGGTTCGTATATGATGAGCAGAATTCCAGGATCTCATTCATGAAATTCTGGAATTCGGGGTTATTGATGTATTCTGGGTCCTTGAGGGCGCAGAGCCAGAATTTGGTTATTGGTGGCATTTCAAGCTTGTAGAGGGAAGTGATGCACGGAACTTTTGGCAAAAAATGTGGGTTGGATTATATGTGTATGATGTGTGAAAATGCGGGTGTGGGGGTGGATAGATGGGGTAAAAGAAGTACGCAATATGCGCGGAAATTCCCTGTTCTATGATTTGCCTTGACGTGGATTATATGGGGGCCAAAGGTCAAAAACTCAATGACGACCGAAATCAACATTGAAACGGCGAATGGAAATCCAGTTTCTATATACGGAGTGAGATCATACCAATGCCCACTTTAGGGAAAGGATCGGCGTGCTTCGTACCTCGAAAGTTCTCTGATTTTTAATCATCTCCACCTCAACAAAACTAGATATTCTCCAAATGACAATCATAATACAAACACCTAGACACTACCCATAAATCCAACACCTCTCAAACAGTCTCAAAATGCCGACAAATTCGACCTTCCACTTCCCCATCCACGAGATCTCCAACAACAGAATAAAGCTCACCCCATTCAACCCAGACCACCACGGCCCAACATTCATCAAACATGCATCTGCAGCCCCAGAAATCTTCTCGCACATAAGCATAGACCATTGGAACTCACTTTCAGACCTCAAATCCGCCTTCTACACCAGCCACGACAGAGATATGCTCTCATTCGCAAACCCCGACTCATTCGCCTACGCCATAATAGACAAAACACGGCCTCCATCATCAGACGACGCAGAAGGCGAACTAGCAGGGACGATAAGCTATATCAGAACATCCACAACCAATCTCTGCACAGAACTCGGGTTCGTGGTTGTTCTGCCGCCATACCAGAGAAGTCACGTCGCGGCGAATGCGGTGGGACTTATGTTGCTGAATGCTTTTGCGGCAGAAGAGGATGGCGGGTTTGGGTTGGGGAGGGTGCATTGGATGGCTAGTACTATGAACCCGGGTAGTGTGAGGTTGGCGGAGAAGATGGGGTTTGAGAAGGTTGGGGTTACGAAGTGGCATAAGAGGTTTGCGAAGGGTGCGATCAAGGGAAAGGTGGGCAATGGGAGGGGGTTGCCGCCTGGTAGTGATCCTGAGGATTTGTGGAGGGATACGGTCGATCTTAGTCTTTCTTGGGAGGATTGGTTGGGTGGTGGGGAGGAGAAGGTGAAGGTTGTTATGAGTAGGTAGGGAGTGAGATTGCGTAGATGGGAGAATTGGAGGGAACTTGTAATAGAATGAGGCTTTTGGCTTCAAGGCTTCATGATCAATGTGGGTGTTCTATATATCCCTAGCTACGGGTTGTTTGTTTCATGTGCGTAATAGCTCTTCATTCGCGCCGGTAATCAAGTGTAATGCCGAAACTCCACAGCCCAAACTCCAGATCATTTCAAATAAAGACAAGGTTTACCCCAATGCCGATGTACGTTCATGCATAACAGTCCATAGAAACATCAAGTCAAGTTTCTACTGAACCACTCACTCCCACTGACCCTTTCTAGCCAGCGCACCCAATCCTCCACCAGCATGCTTATTTAACAGCTTCGCAACATTAGAGCTGCCATTGCGCTGCTTAACACGGAGCTGTCTCTCGCGCTCCTTCTCACGCGCAGCAGTGTAAGAGTTGACCGCACCGCCCTTTTTAGGACCTGATGCAGCCGGTTTAGAAACGCGGTTGGAGGTAGTGGTCGAGTTGGAAGACGAGGATGAGCCTGAGGAAACACGATGCAGGAGTCTTGGGGGTCGGAAGCCGATGGGTCCATCGTTATTACCACCGGTCTGGAAGGCAAGCTTCGAGTTGCCGGATCCCGTGGTTGCGGTGGCAGAGTTAGAGGAGGCCTGGCGGAGCAGAGCAAGACGATCAACAACAGGGCCACGAGTGCGGCGCGGGTGGCTGGGCTTCGCGAACTCTTCCCTCGGCTGTGAGTTTGCATCGTCCGAATGAGCTGCTTCGTCGGCAACGGATGCGTTGGAGTCGTCGCCCTCGGTAGGCTCGTCCTCGTCCACGGAGGCATCCTCGTGGAAGGAGTCGTACTCTGGTGTCTCGGTTAAGAAAGAAAGACTTTCGCGGATCTCGGCCAACGTAGCGGGTTTCTTCGACATGGCGCTCGCAGGAGTGCGGCGCAGATTGGGCGGAGGACGGTTGGTAGCGTCCACAGCAGATGGCTCGAGGGGCCGCTTGCGTGTGTTACCGTCATTTGCAACACCAGATTGCTGCTCCTCCATGGCCGTGCCTTGAGATTCGTTTTGAGATCCGCCGTCTTTCTCTTCTAGGAACTCCAGCTCGAAGTCATCCTCCACATCGCGGTCTTCAAGGGCCCGGAAGAATGCTGCTTTCTTGGGGTTGTCTGCGAGTTCACCAATCTTGTCATCAGCGAGTAGAGCTTTGCGCATCTTCGCGAACTCGCGCTGCTTCTCGCGCCGACGTGCCAGATGCTCATCGTCTGAGTCGTCCAGATCAAAGTCATCATCGCCTCCTCCACGACGACGGCGCAGGGCACCAGTAGTGATATCTTTAAGCAACTTGGCAACATCCTTTTCATCGCGGTTACGGTCATGGACACTGTCGCAGGTCAGTAAAATTGCATGGTGTTTGCAAGAGATAGTTTAAACTTACGCATTGAGCGCAGCAAGCTCTTTCTCGTCAACAGTCTCACCACTGTTGTCATTGATCATTTGCTTGTCGTACGCATTCTCCTCATCATCGCTGTCATCACTAGCACCGCCAAGACCGGCATATTCATCCTCGGATTCCTCGGCAGCCTCGTCGACAACATTCTTCGCCTTGCTGTTCTTCTTGTCGTATGCGACAGTCGGTTTCTTGGCCGCCTTCTTCATTATATTGAACGCGTTGGGGACGATCTCAAAGCCACCTTCGTTGGCTTCTTCCTCCTCTTCCTCCACCATTGACAAGTCAGCCGCACGTCCGCGTCGAAGTTGTTTTTTCTTTCGCTCAACAAGGGGCGACTGGCTAGGGTCCACAATAACAGTGTCCACAGTCGAGACGGGAGGGGTTCCTCTGAATCGCTTGCTCGGGTCAAACGGAGAGAACACGAAACCTTCATCCTGGGTGGGATCTGGAAGCTGCGAGTACTGAGAGAACGCTGGTCCGGCTGGAGATTCTGATATGCGAGTGACATTCTGGTGATAGTTTGCCATCAAGTCAGGCTCATCATGTTGTTCCTGGCTGTCTCGAACAAGAATCTCGGAATCTTCATGGCGAAGTCTAGGCACAGGCTGACCTGGGTCTGGAAGAGAAAATGGAATTGTGCCAGAAGCTGGCTGGCTTGTATTGTCGATGTCATCTGCCAGTGTGCCAGCGAATGCCTGGGTGAGGCCCATGGACATGTTGGGAGAATCCATGCCAAGGAAATTAGGGCGCTCTGCGGACTGGGCTGCATTTGATGGTACCCGGACAGGTGTGGATGGCACCTGCTGTTGAGCCTCTTCTTCATCCTCGTCATCGCTGACCACGCGGGTTGGTCGCTTGCGCCGTGTTCCAGGGATTTGCTCTTCGGCGTCAGAGGGCAAAGCCTCGCTCTCTCCATCGGAAGACTCATTTCCATCGTCCGCTTCCTGTTCAATGAGACCCTCGTTGCCACTGATACTCCGAGCATCCTCATCTTCATCGCCAGACTCTTGAGCCTCCTCTTCAGAGCCAGATAACTCGTAGTCATCATCATTCTCCTCGTCGTCGGGATCATCCCCATTCTTCCTGGCCGCTCTTTCTAATCGTTTGATCTCGTCGGCTTCCCGACGAGCCTTTTCAACCAAGTCCTCCATATCGTCCTCCATGGCTGCACGCTCTTCGGCGGTCTCGATAACCACACCCTTGGCCCTAAGTTCTTCAATGCGCTCCTGTCGCTCTTTGGCAGCTTGTTGACGGGCTCTGAACAGCAGATCGGCGGAGAGTTCTGAAGATGTCATGGACGGTGATTTGCGAGTCGGGGATGTGAGATGAGCAAGGGCTTTAAGCTTGATCATGGAGGCAGATTCCTGCAGTTTCTGTGCTGGGAGGTTCTCAAAGGCGGCAATACTACGGGACTTGGCAGCTGAGGTGACTACCTCAAGGTCGTCGCTATCTGAGTCGTCTTGTTGGTGTCGAGCAATTTCTTGTCTCGACATGAGAACCCGGACAGGTCGTCGAGTAAGCTTGAATGGTTCCTTTTTCGCTGCGGGATGGCTGGGTAGGACCATGGCTTCTTTAGGTGCACTCAACTCCTCTGGAGCAGGGGCTTTCTCTACGACTAGCTGGTCAGCAGTAGGCACAGTCGCCTCCACTCCATTACACTCTGATGGGCCTTGGACTGTAGCAGCAGCAGATGGCTTTTCCGAGTCAGATCGCCCGAGAACAGGAGAAGTGTGAGGTGTATCGCGTTTCTTATGCGCCTCCGCATCAGATGATTGCTGCGAGCCAGCCGTAGAAGAAGAGTTCGCCTGCGCGGGCTCCGCAGCAGGGGTTTCAGGCTGTCCAAAGTTGAATCTAGCAAAGAAACTCTCCTTGGTAATCTTCTTCTTAGTCTGGGCCTGGTGGGCAAGTTGCATATTCCGGCTCATCCGTTGAGTCTCCTGCCTCATCTCATCCAAAGCCTTCTTACTGGCCTTGCGGGGTTGACGGGCCTTCTGAGAAAGCTTATGCGCTGAGGTCGGATTCTCAGCTTCGCTTTCTTCTCCAGAGACCATATCGGAGCTGAATTTCTCCATTTGGGCCTTTCTAGCAGCCTTCTTCTCCTCTTCGATCTTCTCCCGCTCCTCGCGCTCCTTGCGTTTTTGAGCGACGAGGGCAAGGAATCTTGCATTTCCTTTGGTGGGTTGTTCAGTCTCCCCATCCGCATCATCGCCTTGGTCTTGTTCATCAGCAGCTGGTGAGGAAACGAACAGAGGTGAATATGAACGAGCGCGGGGTGTTGAGTTCCGAGACCGGTCTTCAGCATCTTGGGATTGTCGTTTAGCCGCATTGTTGTTCCTCCTCCTGGGGGCAGCGGCAGGAAGATCATCTTCGCTGGATTCGGCTTCGATTTCGGGTTCAGGTGCGGGGCTTTCCTTCTGTGATATGGTTTTGTTCGCTTGTTCTCTCTCCGTCCGGAGAGCCTTGGACAATCGAGCAAATGCCGAGTCCTCCTTTTCTTCGGATGCACCACCCTGCATACGAGCTGCCATCCGACCTTTTGGCTGAACAATGTCGTCCTCTTCATCTGAATCGCCGGAGCTGTCATTCGATTGATTTAATTTTGTCACGGTGGCAGTGGTATTCTTGGACCCGAAGTCCAGCTTCGAGATAGTGTTCTTAGGGCGAGTAACTTCCAAGTCAGATTCCGAGTCGCTGCCGAATTGAGCCATCATGGCCTTGATTTTTTGGCCCGGGGTAAGCATGTTGGGCGAATTTCCCGGTGACGCGGAACGCGTCGTCCGCGGTGTAGATGCGGTGGACATTTTTGGTATTTGTGTTTGAATGGATATTGGGTATCTTGAAGAGTGATTATTATGAAAAAGAATGGGTCATTATGAAATCGATTGGAACAGTGAGGATGGTTGAAGGGTCGGATGTGCGGGTCCTTGAGCAAGGGCAATGTGCATAGTCCGGACGCGATGCGCGCGTGCTTCGCGTTGCTAGGCTAACCACGTGATCCTTATCTTATCGGCCAGGCACAATCTACAGTGGTGTAAAGTAAAATGCAGATTAAAATGCTTCAAAGACAAATCTTCTTTACAATCTTGCAAGTGGTTTCCATTTTAAGTATTATGCTTCTCGTACTCCGTTCAAAGTGTGCTCATAAAATACAGGTTTCCCGTGAAATTTTCGAAATCTGAATAGACGCCGCGCCGATTCCTTAGTCAATAGCAAAAGCAAAACCTAACCCCCATCCACTGCTAGATACTCTAATGTGTACAAAAAATAGCTATGACCCGAAGTCTCATGTCGTCCCCATCTTGACACGCACCACTTGCCACATTTCAAAAGAATATGTATTTGAAAATAAAATCGAACACGCTGATCTAGATATCAATGTCGATGTCCATATCCAGAGCCGCGATGTTCTCATCGTCAGTGTTGCGATAGCTGATCATGAAGGCACCCTTCTTCTTCGGGGTGAGGCCAGCGTTAGGGGTTGAAACCTTAGGACTATCTGTGGCAAGCTTAATGTTCTTTATGTCGACGGCAGCAGCTTCCTCAGTCTTCGGCGCGTCCTGGGGTTTATCAGAAACGTCGTGGTGGGTCTTCGCCACAGTGCGGACACGCATAAACGGATCAGCAACGGCCTCACCACGAGCTACAGCGGCTGCGGCCTTCCGAGCGGCCTTGCGCTCATCCAGTTGAGCACGGCGCACATTCTCGTAGTTGAGCTTCTGGTTGCGAATATTGATAAGGTGAACACGCTCGGCTTCACTAAGTGCCTTTTCAGCAACAGGCTTGTTCATGGTAGTACCCCACGAAAGGTTAGGTTTGACGATGGCATCAAGTTCCTTCTGCAACTTTTCGATTTCTTCTTCGGTGCCATTGGCCTTGGCAAAGACCAGTTCCTTCTCCAGATCGAAACGTTTGCGAACATTCCTCTTCTCATCCAAGGCACCTTGTCGGCGAAGCTTCTCAGACAACTCCTCGGCAGTGAAACGGTGATTGATCAGACGATTGATATCGGTGACCTTGCCAGCCAGCTTGGTCTGAGTGGCCATCTTTATGTCCTCTATGGCCATGGTCTTTCGATAACGGCTGTACTCGGCCTGTTCAATGATTAGCCACGATAAAATACTCACCAGTCATTGGATCTACCTACCTCGGTAATTGCAGAGTCCGAGCAGGCGATGAAGGGGAAGTCTCGCACAGCCTTGCCGTGGGCCAGCTTGGCGTACTGATCAGTGACAAATGGACGCCCATTCGCTCCCTCGATAGCGTAGGGCTTCCCTTGGTTAAATCCTGGTGCACGAAATTAAAAGCTGAGACAGTGTTATATGGGCTGAGAAACGAACCTTCGATCAAGCAAAGACGGTAATCGTTCTGGCCAGTCTCGTTATTGGGTCCAATATTCACGCGAGCGTAGCAGCCGGTAATTGCCTGCTCAAATCCGGGGTAGAAGCAGACCTGGGCGAAGTTGGTGCGGCCAACACGAGCACGGTTAATGTCCCGAAGCTCGGCAGGAGGGTCATCCTTAGGGATCGAAGGAGAACGGCCAACGCGGTCGTCCAGTTCAAGGTCACTTTCGGCCTCACCATCCTCGTCAGACACTACGGAGCCAGGAGTACGAGATCGACGACGGGAAGATGTGGGGTCGCGACGACGCAGCTCATCACGCTTTCCCTTCTGCTCACGCTGGCGCTTGTAAGCATCGATGGCGGCAGATGTCTCTCCGACCTTTCGGCCACCAAGCGTAGTCTTCTGGCGAGAACTCTTGCGCTGGTTTTCATCGAGACCTGCTGAGCCGGCCTTGCGCTTAGCCTGCTTGGCAGCAGCACGCTTTTCCTCGCGCTCGCGAGAGGCTAGCAGGCGACGCAGGGCGAGATCTTGGTTGTGGCGATCGACCTGTTGGGCACGCTCAGATAGCAGCTCCTCACGCTGGATCTCGGGCATTCCCATAATCTCTTGCTTTTCCTTTGAAGAGTAGTACAGCTTGTCATAGGGGAATATTGGGCGGTCTTCTTCATCGGAGCCAGCCCCAGCTTCCGAGTCAGACTCGGACATGGGGGCTGACTGGAGGGAGTTGTGGGACTCTGCATCGGATCTAGATGGTTTCAATTATATCAGTGATAAGTCCAGCAGCGATATGGACGAGTTGAACTTACACTTCGCCATCTTCATTATCATCATCATCTCGCGCGGCCTTTCGAGGCCGGCGAATCGCCTTCGCGGTTCCTTTGCGACCCATCGGAGAGTGACGTGGAGAGTGAGAGGAAGGCGAGTGTGATGGAGAGTCATCTTTGTCCTCCGGGGGAGGGGACTGTTCCTCCTCTGAGCCACCAGCCAGAGCCAGCAGCTCGTCATCCAAATCGTCCGCCATAGTGATCAGCTACCCCAACAGGCACCTTTTTAACCAAAAATTCGAATTTCGAGCAATATTCCGCGAATCGGCGCCCCAGTTGACCCTATAATCAACCAACGGTGTAGTTTTTGTGGCCAAATCACTCCTTACCAGGAGGCGCAAAAGATCGAAGAAAGCCCTGGGATCCCCGGCACCGAAGTCACCAAAGACCTGTATACCAGTCAAGATAAGTGAGCCCAGCACCAACAAGGCAAACTATGCAAAAAGCGACAGAAGGGAGAGCGGTAATAGGATGAACGTTTGACAACGCGTAGATTGTCTGTCGCAAAGTTGGCCTTTGTCGTTCATGACGTCCGGGTGCCAAGACTCCAAGCGCGCGCCTGCGCCAAGACACGCTGGCGCTCTTCGCACGCATTCGCCTCAACTGGAATTCTACAGACTACTATAATCCACCATGGAATCTCTACCTGCACTACGAAGATCTGCCTTAGCACAATGCAGACGCCAATCCAAAACCACCTCCCCGATCTTCCTTGACTTCCTCGCTCCGACAGCTCTACGAGCTCAACGCCGAAATGCTTCCATCACCAGTCCAACCGGCAGCTCCAAGCCCCGATACACCCTCAGCAAGGAGCAACGTGAGTACCTCGATAGCTCGCTTCGAGTAAACCAAGCCGGTGAGCTCGCTGCCACCCTCATCTACACCGCCCAAACTCCACAGATCGTCCGGTCGCATCCGCATCTCCGGCCTTTGATGAAGCACATGTACGACCAAGAAGCAGGGCACTTGAAGACATTCAACAAGCTTGTCGCACAACACCAGGTCCGTCCCACTGCCATGTATCCTCTCTGGGAGGTTGCGGCCACATTCTTGGGTTGGTCAACCGCCGCGCTGGGTCGCGAAGCAGCGATGGCATGCACCGAGGCCGTGGAGACGGAAATTGGGACCCATTACAATGATCAGGTCCGGGAGATTCTGTCATGGGAGGCTGATGCGGAGCAGCGAGGGGAGGAATTGGATGATGAGTTGAAGGAAATGCTGGCTACATTCCGGAGGATTCGGGATGAAGAGCTGGAGCATTTGGATCATGCGGTGGCTCATGATTCTAAGGAAGCTAAGCCGTATGATCCACTGGTGGATGTGATTCGTTTTGGTTGCCGGACTGCTATTAAGATCAGTGAGAAGGTATGAGAAAGTCTAATGGGAGGTCGGGAGTTTTTGAAGCCAAATTCTTGTGTTATACCGTACAGTATATCCTGTGCCATAGTATGTAAATCAAATGTACAACAACATTCATTTTGAAAGCCATTTCCTACGCAACATACCAGTTGATAAATTTAGAAGATTCTCTCGATCCACCCTGTTGGCCTATCTTCATTTACCTATATCGATCGGTACCTGGATACCATTGTGGTCTATCCCCCCATTTTGGTGGCACGCCAATACAGCATATGTATCTGCCCGTCCTCGCTTGCAAAAATATCATCGAGGAGGCCACCGCTCTATTATGTTTAGTTTTTTTGAGTCGCATTCTCGAATCACCGAAACCCAAAATTTACTTGGAGCTGGTAACGTGGTCCAGGAAGCCCTGTGAAAACCGCACGACCTGTTGGTAAACCTCTTCGAAGCCATTCGCACCACCATAATACGGATCCTGTACGACCTCACCCCCTCCCACACGGTTATGCAACCTCCCACCAGGACCAAAATCACCAAAGAGCCGAACCTCGGCGACCTGAGCCTCCACACCATGCTCCCCAATTGCAGCCTCGGTCGCCGCCCGAGTAGTCTTTGCCCCAGACTTGGCATTTGCCTTGCGCTGCAACATCATGATCACAGACTCTCTCTCACTCAGCAGATCCCGTAGATTGGACTTGTCCATCGCTAACAGATAATCGAAGTGTAGGAAATCCTCCTTGGTGACCTTCCGGGCAGCGTGCGAGTAGTTGGTGATGTTGTGCCGGCGGAGGGTGGACATAGTGCGGCTGTCCGAGGGCTCCCCACTGTGATATGCGCCCGTACCGGCAGAGTCAATCTCACCAATGGCCGGATGTGACTCGGCAAGGTTTCGGAAGACACCCTCCGCCATAGGAGAACGGCCTGGTATCATGGTATTAGTACGACGACGGGAGGCGCAGGGCGTGGCGGGGAAAAGGCGGGGCAGTGCAGGACGAACAGATGTTTCCTAGGCAGACAAATAGAACGCTCACGGGGCGTTCTGTAGGAGCCATGATGATGTTTGAATTCAGAGATGTGCGAGGGAGAAAAGTGGTCGAGTGGAGGAAGTTGGTGAGTTTGTGACAAGATATTCCTTATCGATTTACCGGTAGGATAAGAGTGAAGCCCTCGCCTTCAGTTTATTCAGTCTGCTATGCCACAAGTATAGTATATAGTTCAATGACGTCTGCAGATATCACGATGTCTTTTTTTTCTAGTAGGTGGATCCATGGAGATAAGTCCATCTATTCATAGTAGTGAATATTCATCTGCCTTGAATCTAAGATTAAATCTAAAAAAAGAAAGGAATCATTCACGCCACATGAGGCGCAGATGGATAAACCATGGTGGCTTGTGGCTGAAGACTCCATAGTGAAAGCGCGCGTGCCTCTCGTTGGCCCAGTGATGACTGTGAACATGAGGCCCACTTTTACTTTCGCAAGTACTTTGCATGCAATCCACGGATCTGGTGTTTCAGAACCTCAGGGCACTTCTGTCCTTTAAATTTTTACTGCATACTTTTGTCTCACTTCTCTGTTACAGTGCTTGGAGTTGCAGCATTCTTTGTTATTCTCCGAAGTCTCTCTCTCGCTTCTAAATATCACCTACCATTTGATCCACTAAGCGGGTCCAGCACATGCATCTTGATTCGTCTGCCAACCCCATCATCTGCGATCGCCCGCTTCGTAAACACCAAACAAGAGGGGGCAGGTCTTCTTCGTTTCTTCATTCCTCTTTGACTTCACTTTTGGGTATCGTGCGACGAATCCATCCTCCTGGGAACCCCTGCTCATTACCCTATTCGTGGCATCGCTAAGAAAGCTACTCTTCTGAAACGGCGCCGAGAGTTTAGAGCCGGTCAGACTAGTGATTCTAGTCAGTCTCTCTAACCACTGACGTTGGTCCTTTCCCACCCGCGCTCCTGGCGCAATCTCCAGTCAACCACTCCCTGAGCTTGCACTCTAAGAGGTGGGCTTAATTTAAGCTGAACCTAAATTTCCACTCTTGGAACCCGTGCAATGTCCTACAACCGACTTGGTTAGTTTCCCGAGCTCTTTTTTCTTCCTCTCCTTGGAACAACCTTTGGCCACTCTTGCACTATCTTGCCGGTCGTTGATGGTGCATGGTTGCGGTGTTGTGACCAAAGAAACATAGCTTTTGCGACTTGAAAGCCGTGCTTAGGAACATCGGACACCAAAAACTAACATGCGCACGCCAGATCCCTTTGGGGACGAGCATCATGCTCCCCTGACGAACCCGTCTCATGTGAACCCCTATGACAATCGCACTCCGTCGCCAGGTCACCACTTGGACGCCTATCAGCTGCAAGATAGTCCATATGCGCCCCAAGGACACTTGCCCATGCCCTCGAGCGATCGCTTGGCTGAACAACCGACTGTAAGCTATGCGCGCGGGTCCATTCTCCCTAGAAATCACCACTGACAGCCTTGGGTCAATAGTACTCCGTGGAAAATGTCCACAATTCATACGGCCACCAGGAAGCCTACGAGACTCACGAAGCTGGCCACCCCTATGGTTACAACGACTACGCTGTCGACCCGGAAGCCCACCATGACGCCTACTATACCCAACCTTACGAACCCACACATACACCCCATGAAGATTATGACTTAGGCCAGTACCCTGAAGGTGGCCAAACCCCATTCGATGACCATGCTCCCCTAGTAACAGGAGATAACCCCTTTGGACCGGACCCCTATGACCCGGAGCTACAGGATGGGCCTCGGCCGACCCCCAGTCCCGCTCCCATTCGCCGTTGGAAGACCGTGAAAGAAGTGCAATTGTTCAACGGAAATCTGGTTCTGGATTGTCCGATTGCGCCGAAATTGCTCAGCCAAATCCCCCACGCCGAGGCACCAGGTCGTGACGAGTTCACCCACATGCGTTACTCGGCAGCCACCTGTGACCCAGCAGACTTCTTCGAGGAACGATTCACTCTCCGTCAGAAGCTGTTCGCGAAGCCCCGCCACACGGAGCTTTTCATCGTGGTTACTATGTATAACGAGGACGACTTCCTGTTTGCGCGTACAATGTCCGGTGTATTTAAGAACATTGATCACATGTGCTCGCGAACAAGCAGCAAAACATGGGGCAAGGATGCATGGAAGAAGATTGTCGTCTGTGTGATCAGTGATGGTCGTGCCAAGATCAACCCTCGTACCCGTGCGGTGCTGGCCGGTTTGGGTGTGTACCAGGATGGAATCGCCAAGCAGCAGGTTAACGGCAAGGATGTGACTGCTCACATTTACGAATATACCACGCAGATGGGGTTGGAGATCAAGGGCACCCAAGTCCATCTCAAGCCTCGCCAGGGTCCCCCGGTGCAGATCATTTTCTGTTTGAAGGAAAAGAACCAGAAGAAAATTAACTCCCATCGTTGGTTCTTCCAGGCGTTCGGCCGACTGCTGGATCCTAACATTTGCGTGCTTTTGGATGCTGGTACCAAGCCAGGTAAAGACTCGATTTACCACCTGTGGAAGGCATTTGATTTGGATCCCATGTGTGGTGGTGCTTGTGGTGAGATCAAGGTCATGTTGTCTCACGGCAAGAAATTGCTGAATCCCCTGGTGGCTGGTCAGAACTTCGAGTACAAGCTCAGTAACATTCTTGATAAGCCCCTCGAGTCTGCGTTTGGTTTCATTACTGTGTTGCCTGGTGCTTTCTCTGCCTACCGATTTGTTGCCTTGCAAAATGACAAGAACGGCCAAGGGCCCCTGGAGCGATACTTTGCCGGTGAGAAGATGCACGGTGCCAACGCCGGTATTTTCACTGCCAACATGTATCTTGCTGAGGATCGAATTTTGTGTTTCGAGATTGTCTCGAAGCGCAAGTGCCGCTGGCTCTTGCGTTATGTCAAGAATTCGACCGGTGAGACCGATGTGCCTGACCAAATGGCCGAGTTCATTCTGCAGCGTCGTCGTTGGTTAAACGGTTCTTTCTTCGCAGCTGTGTATGCCATTGCGCACTTCTACCAGATTGGTCGTAGTGACCACAGCTTCATGCGCAAGTTCGCCCTGTTCATTGAGTTCATCTACCAAACGGTGGCTATGATCTTTGCCTGGTTCGGTATCGGTAATTTCTTCTTGGTTTTCCACATCTTGACGACATATCTCGGCGCCGACGACCTTCTCGGAACCGCTGGTAAAGTCTTAGGAATTGTTTTCGAATGGCTTTACCTTGCGACTCTCGTTACATGTTTCGTTCTGGCTCTTGGTAATCGACCCGGTGGTTCCAACAAATTCTACATGACAATGGTCTACTTCTGGATTTGCATCATGATATACTTGTCATTCGCAGCTGTCTTTGTCACAGTCAAGTCGATTGAAACTGAAGTGGCCGAAAAGAGTTTCACAGTCAGCCAGCTCTTTACCAACAAGACCTTCTTCTCGATCATCGTTTCCCTCGGTTCAACCTACGTTATGTGGTTTGTCGCGTCGTTCATCTTCTTGGACCCGTGGCACATGTTCACATCGTTTATCCAATACATCCTGCTCACTCCCACTTACATCAACGTCCTCAACATCTACGCCTTCTGCAACACCCACGATATCACATGGGGTACAAAGGGTGACGACAAGGCCGAAAAACTGCCATCTGCAACCCTTAAGCCCGGTGGCAAGGTTGATGTGAACATTCCCCAAGACGACGGCGACCTGAACGCGCAGTACGAAGCCGAACTCGCAAAATTCGCCATGAAGCCGCCGAAGGAGGTCCAGGTCATCTCGGACGAAGACCGCCAAGCAGACTACTACAAGGGTTTCCGTAGTGCAGTCGTGTTGGCCTGGGTATTCTGTAATTTCGCTCTAGGTGCCGTTGTTCTCAGTGCTGCCGGCCTGGAGACATTCGACACTACTAGCAGTACCGATGGCACCAGCACGGACGAGACACAGAACCAGCGATCCCTGATCTACATGGAGGTTGTTCTTTGGTCTGTTGCTGGGCTTTCGATGTTCAAATTCCTGGGTGCAATGTGGTATTTGGTTGTTCGGATGGTAAGTCTCTTCCCCCATTTCCAATCCCAGTTCAATTCAAGGGATATGACTAACCCCTTGCTAGTTCCGAGGCGTTTGATTTCATTTTTAAAATATGTTTCATTCAGCCTTCCCGTTTCGATCTTGTCTTTCAATATATCCCACCACGTTGATCCTGATTTACTTCTGAACCTGATGCTCTTACCACGGCAGGCCCGGTCTGGTATAGAATGGATAGGAATCATGTAATATGTGTGACGACTTTTCACGGCAGTGCTTTTTTTTTGTTTTTCTGCCCTGATGTGATTGATGTAGTATGGCGTGGTGTATTTGTTCTCTTTATTTCATTGATGTCTTATCTATCCTTGAGGCTATGCATGTGTATTTGAGCATGGCATGAAGGAATCTTTCTCGTTGTACCTGTTACCTGTATATATGGGATGGGGGTTTCTCTCCTACTTTTCCATTGCCAGCGAGTTGAAGTTGGTGCTCATATAGATGAATGAATTAGACTCGTCGTGTCATCTTTATCTCTTTACGTCTTTTTATTAGATACAACGGAGTTCAAAAACAGATTCCGTTCGGCCCCCGGGCACGCTCAGGCGTTGTTTTGTGCCCTGCAGTACGGGTCGACCAATGGGGAGTCACTTGATCTCACCCTAGGTTGTGCCCCCCCTTCAGCTGAAAGTCCTGCGAGTCTTCCCAGCGCAATTCGCAATTCGCGCAAGTTGATATCACTATGTCACTGAATCAAGCATTTAGCGGCGTAAATCATGGGTTCCAGGTTGGACATAACTCTGGCCAAATCGAAAATGTCAACATCACTACCGGTGTGTTCAGACCCTATACCTGATAAGCTTGACTTCCTGGAGCTCATTATCCCCAAGTGCATTCAGTCGAAGACGTGGATCGATTATGCATGCGCACCTTAAGATGCCCCAATTCATTCGCTGTCAAGAATCGCCTGAAGACGAACAAGGATAAGTTGGTTTATGCGTCGATCGAATGGATCTTCCA
Source organism: Penicillium sp. 91 TS-2023 (assembly GCA_030710325.1). Classification (NCBI taxonomy): domain Eukaryota; kingdom Fungi; phylum Ascomycota; class Eurotiomycetes; order Eurotiales; family Aspergillaceae; genus Penicillium; species Penicillium sp. 91 TS-2023. Next base: position 1,626,479 of record JARWGP010000011.1, read on the forward strand.
AGACCCACTTTATATCGGTTGGCAAGATGGAGAGGAAACCGGTCTACTCTGGATTAAGGGCGGTGCTGGGAAAGGCAAGACTATGATGTCGATCGGTCTTATTGAGCGGCTTTTACTTGCACGGAATGGGACCTGTATGGTCACGTACTTTTTTTGCCAAAACGCCGACCATGAGCTGAACTCTCTAGAATCGATCATCAAGGGATTGATTCTACAGCTGATCAATCAGCAAGACGGGCTCAAGCTATCCCTGCGAAGTCGCTGGGATACAGCGAACAGTCGCTTTGAAGAGGACGTTAGCTCGTGGCGAGTGCTCTGGGGTATCTTTTTGGAGATGTTAGACAATTGTAAGTGCCAGCGAGTGTATGTGCTCGTGGATGCACTTGACGAATGCCGGGATAGTGGCATGGCCGATTTTCTAAAGCTCATCGTCCGAACGGGTCTTCATCAAATATCGAAAATCAAATGGCTGTTGACAAGTCGGCCATTGGAAAGTGCCGAGCGCGAATTGCTAGTCGGGAACGATCAAGTGCAAGTCAGCCTGGAGCTGCACTCACACCAATTTTCCAAAGCTATCAGAACTTATGTTACTTCTAAAGTGGCCGAGCTGGATCGTCGCCACAGATATCAAGAAGAACTGCGAGAGCAGATCGAGACAATTCTCAACGATAAAGCAGAAGGGACCTATCTGTGGGTTAGCTTAGCTTGCAAGAGACTCGAGACCGTGCACCGCGATGGGGCATTATCTGCCATTCAGCAATTGCCGCCCGGTTTACACTCCTTTTATCATCGGATGTACTCCCAACTCGGTGTAGGGCAAACAGTCGACAGGAAGAGATGCATAGAATTACTCGATGTGATGATGATAGTATATCAACCTATACAGGTGGTGGAAGTGGAAAGCCTAACAGGTTTCACTGACGATTACTCGGAAATCGAAGCGTTGGTTGGTAAATGCGCGTCGTTTATCACTATGCGCGAAACCTTTATTGAGTTCATTCACCAGTCCGCTCGGGATTACTTAGCGAAAGGAAAGAGGCAATCCGCCCTGATTGGCTCGCATGAACATGTTGGACATGGTGAGTTAGCTCTGCGTTGTCTGTCATACATATCTGCTCGGCTCAAGGTCAATCTTTGCGATCTGCCGCGACCTGATTCAACCAGACGATCGATAGAAGAGTCAAAGAAGAAGGAACAGGCTACAAGACTGTCAAGACTGAACTATGCAGCAATCTTTTGGCCTCGACACTTTGAGAGTGGCAAGCAATCCACCGTGGTACAAATTGCGCTTGGTGAGCATGGACCTGCCGATGAATTTCTTCGAACTAGGCTATTGGAGTGGTTGGAATGCCTCAGTCTGTTGGATAAGCTATCGGTAGCTCTTGAAGGCCTCCAAGCAATGAAAGATACAGCGGAAGTAAGTTTCACATGAATCAAACGACTAGGGTCATTGCCTAACTTAGGCTTATTGCGCCTAGAGTGTGTCTTCCGTGGCGGTACTTGCACAGGATGCTACACGGTTTCTTTTGCGACACTACCATACAATATCGAACTGGCCATTACAGATTTACAGTTCTGGTATCATCTTCAGCCCTGAAAAAAGCATCGCGAGGGGGAAAAACATGGACAAGATCCCTCTCTGGTTTAAGAACGTTCCACCGATGGAAAGTGTATGGTCATCGCTGATACAAACACTTTCAGGACATTCAAGTACTGTCAGTGATCTAGCATTTTCACCCAACGGTAAATATATCGTGTCGGGCTCCTCCGATAGGACTATCAAGCTGTGGGATGCCACGACAGGTGACCTTCAGAAGACGTTGGGAGGACACACAGAGACAGTTAATGCTGTGGTCTTTTCTTCTGATAGTAAAACTATCATCTCAGCGTCTTACGATAAGACCGTCAAGCTATGGGATGTCATCACAGGCGACACTCGAAAAACTTTAAGAGGTCATGTAGCTGGTGTTAAAGCTGTGGCCCTTTCATCTAATGGAAAATTTATCGCTTCAGCTTCCATGGATACGACCATCAAGATATGGGATGTCATAACAGGTGACCTTCAAAGAACGTTAGAGGGTAATTTACATAACATCAGTGCTTTGACATTCTCATCAGACGGCAAATATATCATGGCAGGTTTTACGGGGGGGACCATCAAATTATGGGACACCACAACAGGTGATCTTCAGAAGACGTTTCGAAGGCATCTGGAGCCGAACAAGGGCGTGGTAGTCTGCCCTAATGGTAAACTCATTTTCTCAAGGACTTCTAACGTGACCACTGAGCTATGGGACGCCTCAACATGTGATATCCAGAGAACCATCAGCGGTTATTCAGCTGTTAATGTTTTAGCCATCTCACATACTGGGAAACACGTCGCCCTAGGATATAACACCGGGTCTATCGAGCTACGGGATTCCATGATAGATGATCTTTTACAAATGCTTGAAGTGGATGCGCTTGCACGAAATTCACACAAAGCTACTGCCGGTTCCTCTTCCGCAGACAGGCGCAACACGTCAGGGCGTATCGATGATGACACTAAGCTACACAATATCGCGTCTATAGAACGCCACCTAGAAAAGATTTTCACTGTGATCTTTTCACCCGACGGCAAGCGTATGGCATCAGCATCGAGAGAGACTATTAAACTATGGGATGTCACGACCGGTGACCTTCAGGAAACTCTAGGAGGTCACTCACATTGGATTACTGGGATATCCTTTTCCCCAGACGACAAGCACATCGCCTCAGGATCTTACGATCAGACTATCAAGTTATGGGATTCCACGACAGGCGATCTTCGAAAAACGCTGCGAGGACACATGGGGATTGTTTCAGCCATTGACTTTTCACCCGACGGGAAGTACATCGCCTCTGGCTCTGATGATCATACTGTCAAGCTATGGGATGCCATGACAGGTGAAATTCAGAAAACGTTCGGAGGTCGTTTAGGTGAAGTTCATTCTGTGGCCTTTTCACCCGACGGCAAGTGCATTGCTTCGGGATCTTACAACTCTGTCAAGCTGTGGGACATCGCGACAGGTGGTCTTCAAAAGACCCTCAAAGGGGATCCAATGCCTTTTACTACTTTGGCCTTTTCCCCAGACTGTTCATATATCGCTTCCACGTCCAGATACAAAGGTTCCGTCATAAACATTTGGGCCATTGCCCGAGTCCTGCACACAACAAAGTCCTTAAGCACAAGGTTAGGTCTGAATTTCAGGCTCAATTCTTTCAGAAGAATCCAGACGCAGGGAGTTCATACCTTGAAATTTTCAGCAGATGGAAGATATCTCAAGACAAACGTCGGTGTCATCGGGCTGGAGTCTTGCCATCCAGAAGGAGATAGCAGCCCATTGGAGAAGATAGATGATCTCTATGTCAGAGGTCGGTGGATCCTGTATGGAGATTTACCCATACTTCGGCTCCCTTTTGATTTTGAGCTATTGCGTTATGATGTTCAGGACGACCGAGTGGCCATTGGATTTGGAAATGGTCGAGTTTTGGGATTCATCATTGATCGTACGCGCCTGCAAGCACTCCAGATAAATAAGACAAGGGCTCCTATTGTAAGTGTTAGTGAGCCCTGTTGAAAAAAAACTTGAAGAATACAACACATGATAGAGATGCCCAGCAAGCACATTAAATGTTCAATTTGAGAAATAATGCATTTGTTCGAATTCAGCTGTAGTATCTAAACAGTTTGGTTCTTTGAATGGACACATAACGCAATTCCACCCAAAACCAGAATCAATCCCAGCCATGTCTGCTTTGCAATCACTTTGCGCTCAACATACCACTCCCCCAGAACGGTAAACAAGAACGCACTCGAGTTGGCGAGCGGAACAGTCAAAGACAATTCTAGAAAATATTAGTAAACCAACCTGTAAAGAAGAGAACGAAAGACATACCATGCTTCCCAACTAAAAGGAAAAACCAAATACTCCCCGTCAAATTAATGACCAAAGGAATAGAATAAGCCGGCGTCCGGAGAAGATTGATAACTGTCCAAAAAATGGCAACAATCTTCCTCTTCATCCAAGAGCCTGACGAAGACCGACGCATCCACACAGGCACAGGCCCAGGCGCATTATCAATATCTGCCTCGTCTTCCAACTCTGCATTCAGCTGTGCTGCACTCCCATCACCTTCCTCCTCCGCGCGTTGCTGGCTCCCACTCCGTCTCCGCACACCCTCATTCTGTCCTTGCTCTTTCGGCGCAAGCAATTCCTGCTCCCCTTCGCCTTGGCCTTGTGATCGTGATCTTCCGCGTGTTGTGTCAGATCCGGAGGCTTGTTTCTCTTGTCGTGCGTTGAAGTCTGCCGCGGCGCGCCGGATAAAGGGGGTTGTGAAGCCCCATGCCACGCCGACTAGGAGGAAGGAGAGGACGTAGTTGAAGATTGAGGGGGCGGGTTCGGTGGGGATGCTTGCGTCTGGATCCATTTTGGTTTATGGCCCAGGTTGTTGGAGGGTTGGTGTACGTGAGTGTTGCGGTTCAATAGCTACGGGTTCCGGGTGTGGTTATAGTAGGTGGTCTGTGCGTTTGATAAGATTGGTGATACGTGTTGTAGCTTTTTATTCTTATTTATGGGCAGCCTGTACTTTGGAAATTCCAATGAGGCTGGATTTATTTATGTAGCTAATGTTTGGCTTGTTAATGGATCATGATTGGTAGTATAAACAAAGTGCATGAAGTCCTGAGGCTGCAGATGTACAACATAAACCACGTTTCTGGTGTAACAAGGCCGAATTAGACAACTCAGAATAGTATTTGTAGTGCAAGCAATAGTCTATTAGGTAAACTTTACTGCGTACACTATAGCAATATATTATTGCTTCTCTATTATAATACTTTATTTCCATTACAATATTTTCAGCATTGCACCATGGCATAACGCTGGGAGACAAGTCAACAGCGTCATAAAGTGGGGAAGCTGGGCTAATCGGTCGGAGGTTGGTAAATGACCCGGTAATTTCATCCAGAATACACTGCAAATGCATGGCGAAAGTTACCGGGAGACGGAATCAATATTAGAGTGGAGTATATTGTCAACCACAGAGGATCTAAACAGACTTAGAGGCGTAATCTCAATTGACCTTGGAAGACTGGGGTACATGTTCCAAGTATAAGTATCTTGAACTTTACCTCCCAAGATTACCATCAATACTCAAGTCAATATCGCGTTGGACTCATCGGATTCCCGATCACGTTTCCTATTCCATCTCTAAACCATGCCCTCTTCAGTGCTCAATTACCCTGAAGGGTTCTCAGCAGATATCGATATCGGTCCACGCACAGCCGGAACAGCAGAAGAGTACGAGCTTCGTTTCGCCCGCCGAGCCCTCAAAACCCTCAAAGAACGACTAGGGCCCGAAGCCATCGAGAAAGCCCTCCAACCCGACATCCGAAGTGGAGAGGCCTTTTGGACTGACGTGGTAGCCAAGAACACACCCGGTGACTTCGAAAAGTGCTTTGTCCAGCTATCCGTCAAGGGAATTACCGCCGAGGAATTCATTAAATGGTTCCACACCCGTTGCGCAAAGAATGTCGCTTCCATGCAGGCCGCTGAACCAGAGCACTGGGTTGTTACTACGGACAGCACGGGCACCCAAACGGTCACTGAAAACCTGGGCCCAACAATCGCTCGTTTCCAGATTGAGTTTGGACCGCCTGAGCAGCCTTTTCAGAAGGAGGACTTGATGGAAGATTTTCCTTTCAAGATGAGTGGCAAGGCGAAGTTTGGGAATGGTACTGTTCATGCCTATGTCCTCCATCAATTTAGGCCCCATGCTACCAGCGTCGGATTCGATGCTAATGTTCGTGCTTATTTCCCCACGGTGGCGGGGGAGGAGCTGGTTGAGCAGCATCGCCAGCATTTGGTTGTTGAGTTTACCAATTGGACGCGCAATTGCTATACAGAATTGAAGGTTGATGGGGTTCAACTGTGATTTTGGTTATATAGCTGTCTATTAAGATAGAGAGATATTGTGAGGAGGTCTCATCTTGGATTATCAATACACAAGAGGTTTTCATTCTCTGAGTCCTTATATACTGAAAAGGTATACCCTGGTAGATTGTTATTCCGACCCCACAAGGCCTTTATGATGGTCTGTCAACAACTATTAATAGACATAAAATCGAAAGAGGATAGAGAAAGAGGGAGGGAGAGAGAGAGACAGAACAATAATTTCATTCACATCCTCACAGAAGTGCTATGATAATACAAATTCATATACATCCAAGCGTTCTGAAAAATAGCCTGCGGAGTCCTGACCTGATACGTATCATCCATTTTCTCGGCATGCCGATCATACGCATCCGCCATCGGATCAGCAAGCCCCTTAAGTCTCAGCCGTCCAATCTGAATCTTGGTCATGAAAAGCAATTCGGGAAATACAAGCTCACGGTCGACCGGTTCATCCAGAAGCTGCGTTCCAACCATGGCGATGTAGTCAGTGCATCGTTCTGCTATAAGCTTGTTAGTGTTATCCATTGTGTCGGCTTCCTGTTTGATGAGATCTTCGATGCGTTTCTTGATATTTTTTAGTTTGTTGAAAAGTTTCCACTCTACGTTGTCGTGTATAGTGTTGAATAGGTGGAATGGGAGTGTTCTTAAAATTTCGACAAGGTCTTCTTTTTCTTGGAAGAACTTTTCGGGGTTTGACGGCATTTTTGGGGACTAGGGAGTCTTCAAAAGAGTGATACCTGAGCTTAGGTTGGATTTCAGTGATTGGAGTTAGTAGTTGAGAGGATTGACCGAGTTATATGGTCAAATCCTTCGTCTGAAACAATAAATACTTGAATTTTTGACAATCGGTAGCTGGTGCATTTTTTTTAATGGATTCTACTGTCATAATTGGCATCAAAGGTAAATGTATCGAATAATCAAAGGTCTTATTGTATTAACAATGATCTATCGAGTCAAACGAAGACTCGGCGGAGAAGAAGTATTTAAAATGACTAGGGACAAAAGAAATATAAATCAAGTGACGGTAAATCAACAAAGAAAGAAGACAATGACGACAGTCAGAATATACACAATGAACTATGAAAAGTGCAAGAAAGAAGAAAAGAAAGGAATTGAAAGAATGTAACAGAACTCTCAAATCAGTTGCTGGATTTCTTTGAGGGAATAAAACGCGCAAGGCTCTTCTTGATGCCTTCCATGTTCCAGCGCTTGACCCGGAATAGGTAGTAGGTCATGACGGCAATGAAGATGTTGAAGACAATATAAACCCAGACCAGGCCATAGTTTCTCCAGCGCTGGCTGTAGTAAATACCCGAACCAGCAACATACTGATCGGCAACAGTGACGGGGCAGTATTCGCAACTGGACGTCGCAGCCTTGTTGATCACTTGACCTCCAGCGGCGGTGGCGTACTCCTTCAAATATTCCCAGCAAGTCTGGCCAGAAGGAGGATTGAAGATGGATAGCTCGTCGTTGGAACAGATGACCTCGCGCCCGTGTACTTGGGTACTAGCCATAGCGCCAGTCCAGTAGGTGAATGGCGAGACACGGTACATGAAGATCCAGAAGCCGGGAAGATCTTGTGGGGGCTGCATGACACCACAGAATATGAGTGACATGGCGAAGAGTAGAACGACAACCGCACTGGCGGTTTCGGCGTCGGGAAGAGCGGCGATGGCCATTTGGCCGAATGTGCCGGCGTAGATGAAGAATTGAACACAGAGAAGGAGAACAGTACCCTGTGTTAGGGAGCTTGGAATGCCGACCACTGCGTAGAAGTAGCAACCGAAGACAAGGAGACCCGTAATGATCATATAAGGAACCTCCACGATGACTTGAGCGATAAGGAAGGCTTTCCAGGAGTATGCCTTGCTGGGACGCTCGCGAACCTCGTAAAGCGATCTTTGAGCCACAAATAGAGGCATCAACTGTTGGACAAGCGAGGTGAAGATAGTACACAGCATGAACACAGAGTAGATGATAGTCTGCATTCCCTGCAAGGATGTCTTGGCTTGGTAGAAGGAGAAACCAATGAATAGACCAGCAGCAATACCCAATCCCCACTTAGAGATAATGTAAGAGGGCATGCGCCAGTACTGCTGGAAGACGCGGTAGGTAACCTGGTACAGCTGGAACGAAAACGGCATGGCAAACTCAGTGAGACCTTCAGATGAATTTTCAACTGGGACTTTCTCTTGTTGCTCTTTGTGGATGCGATCAAGTTCAACTTGAACCTCCTGGCTCTCCTTGCTTCCTTTCCACACATCGAACCAATTTTCACCCTGAGGGTTGGAACCGGCGTTAACAATGTCAAGCATATACTCGGCAGGGTTCTCGTCATCTCCGCACTTGCGAGCCCCGTTGTGCTCGAAGTAATCCAGAAGGGTATGTGACTGTTCACCAATCGGGCCGAAGTAAACCGTCTTTCCACCACGAGCCAAGAAAAGGAGCTGGTCAAACTCTTGGAATAGAACGGCGCTAGGCTGGTGAATAGTGCAAAGTACGGCTTGGCCATGCTCAGAGAGACGACGGAGGAACGAAACGATGGACCAAGAGCTCTGCGAATCAAGACCACTTCATCAAAGTTAGCATATATTCGTCAAGAGGGCAAGAAAGAGACATTACCTAGTGGGTTCATCAAGGAAAAGGAGTAGTTTGGGCTTGGCAGCCAGCTCGACACCAATAGTCAGAAGCTTACGCTGCTCGACGTTCAATCCCTCACCAGGGACACCGACGATAGCTTCGGCAAATTCTTCCATGCGAAGCATGCGGATGACATCCTCAACGTAATCATACTTCTCCTGGACGGAGACACTAGCTGGTTGGCGCAAAAGGGCACTGAAACGCAAAGACTCGCGAACCGTAGCTGTTTCAAGGTGAAGATCCTGCTGCTGAACATAGCCGGTCTTGCGCTGGAAACTCTGATCCAGTCCACGGCCATTGACAAGCATGTCACCGGTCACAACGCCAACTGAAGTGCGGTGAGCCAGCACATCCAAAAGAGTGGTCTTACCAGCTCCACTGACGCCCATGAGAGCAGTCAGAGTTCCTGGTTTAACCCAACCGGCAACATTGTCCAGAAGTCTGCGGGGCTCGCCCTTGATCTCAATATCGTAGCACACATCCCGCCAGGTAAAGACATCGGTCTGGGGCTGGATAGCTCCCATTTCCTGAGCGCTCTCGTCTCCAGAAGTTTTTTGCACAGCGACTTCATTAGTGGCCTCAACATCGGACTTGTCTTTTTTGCCGCGACGCAGGTGAGCAGGCTCATGACCTCGACGGAATACCAGGGCCTCGGCGGTACTGGTAGTAGATGAATTAAGCTCGCAAGCGATGAAATAGATGGCCATGAAACCAATCAAAAATGCACACAGAATTCCGAAATTCCTCCAAACGTGGGAGAATTTGTATCGGTAGTTCAGCCAGATGTAACGGTCGCCGTTCACAGTCAGTTCACCTGCTACTGACCCAGCTGTGCTGCAAGAAAATGCATCACCGGAAAAGTCAGCGTAAGACGGGACGAAGGACGAGCAAGGGAATTCGCGCCCGTGGAACTCGTTCGCAATCAAAATCTCGAAGGCGTAATAAATCGGGTTAAGATAATGGATCCACTCAAACCAGGGGTGCATGGATGGGACTGGTAGTACGAAGCCTGTATAGACAACTAGGGCTAGAATCATAACACCAGCCAATCCCATCGCTTGGGAGACCGTCTTCGTGATAGCCGCTAATGTGCGGAAGACCGCGCTCATGACAAAGGTGATAATGAATGTGACGAGGAAGTAGAGAAAGAAGTTACCCGCCTTTTGCTGGAGACCGACGAGGAAGTAGAGTATTATGTTGAAACAGACTGCGAGAGCAAACTTCACTGGTATGTCGGCAATGACACCAGCAATGGCCTCAGTAAATGGATGATAAAAGGCGTATGAATTGTGTTTTTCAATGATTGGTCGCTGTGAATAAAGGGCGTTGATTTCGGACATAGCGGTCAAAGCGTTGAGAAGAACGGCGAAGAAAAGCGCAGCGCTTTTCGAAGTGAAGCCGGCAGTAGTATCGGGAGAGTTGTAGAAGGTGGAGCCAACGATGAGAGCCATGATGATGTTACTTACGACGGTAGACACGGTCGAAGCCGCATCATTCCATAACCGTTGGTAAGCACGGGTAGTATTAAGCTTGATCTGCATGGGCACACTGATGATGTATGGAGACTTAGGACGAGTGTGCTTAGCTTGATTGCCTCGCTTCTTCTCGTGGAACGCAACAACGGCCTCGGCATCATCTCTCGTAGGGTATTTCTCTTCGTATGCATCAATATCAGACCGAAGCTGCTTGTACTCCGAAGACTTAAGCCAGGCAGCCTCGAACTCCTCGGGGGTACGAGGGACTTGAGACTCCATGCCAGGCTTCGCTTGACGCTCGTCAGGGTTGGTAATTGAGGTCAAGAAGTCACCCGTAGTTTGTCTCGGAGGGCAAAGCCATCCCTGTTTCTCAAAGTACTCTTTTGCGGCATTCGCTGGTCCGAAGAAAACTTGGTGACCTCCGTAAAGAACGACAACTTTGTCGAAGCGGTCATAGATGCTCTGGCTGGCCTGGTAAACTGCCACAGCATGGGCAGAACCAGTAAGGTCCGAGAGTAAACGAAGAGACTCGATAAACTTCAAGGCTGTGGCTGAATCCAGTCCACGTGTGGAGTTATCCCAGGCGGCCAACGGCGATGCAGAGAGTGCCATCTCGGCAATACTGACACGCTTTCGCTCTCCACCCGAAACACCACGGATGAAGTCGTCTCCAACACGGGTATTGTAAGTGTGGCTCAGACCAAAGACCGCCATCACGATCTGGGCCATATATTTAGCGAATTCGCTGCGGGTCATTCCTTGGAATCGGTGGGATGGGGTACGTGTCGCGGCTGCGTGCTCCAAGGTCTGGCCGACGGTTAGGTGAGGGAAATGGCGATCAACCTAGGTAGTTCCCGTAAGTCAGTACGTATTTCACATCTAACGAGCGGGATCTAGATGGGCTGACTTCTTGATTGTAGACCATTTCACCCTTAAACTCCTTCATCATGCGGCGTTGGGGGATACCTGGCTAGAGTCAGTAAACGAGTTAAGCTATAGAAGCCGTAAAGAGGTTCTTACCGTTGTAATTGATAACACTGCCCTCACCCATCTCCAAACCATGCAGCTCACCCATTATCGACTTCAGCATAGTACTACAGCCCGCTCCAGGGCGACCGAGCACAAGCAATAGCTCTCCGCTCTTGAGGATACCATTGAAGTCCTTGAGGATGCGCTTTGTCGGGGATTTGTGGAAGGCCTCTCCAATCCGAAGAGGCGCCGTTAACATGGAAGAGACCGTGTCCTGAAACTGTAGCTCCGACCCAGATCCATAGATGTTGAGATCCTTGAACACAACACCCATCTTCTGGCCGCGTTCTCGGCCCACATCTCTCATGGCAGCGATGATCCATTTTCGCAGGTCGAATTTCCCAGATTGAGGGTTCAGGGTGGGATCTTGGTCTGCGATCGAGGCTAGACGATGGGTAGGTGCAGTGGTAGATTGTCGTCGAGACTGCTGGGTCGCTATGCGGGTAAGCGTTTCGACTTCACTCGGATCGATCAAGCCAATTGGCTCATAGATAGTCTCGGAATTTTCATCTTCATATTCGGTTTCAGCAGCCAGGTCCTTGTGAGGTTTTTCTTCCTCTTGAAAAGAGGAAGACATGACTGCCGGATATCTCGGTAGTCTGCGAGAATTAAGAAAGAATACACTAGTGCCAAGTAAAAAAAAACTTTATAGGAGGGAAGGATCTGAGTATTTATTTGAATACTCTCTCGGGATCGGAACCACTGTAACGGTGCATATTGGTTCCTAGTGAACCTTAACTCGTGGTACTGGCTTTGGTGACGCTCTGTGACCCGTGGACTAACGGTTTAGCACCCAGTTCGGAAGTCCAATGGAAATTGTGGATCTCTCGGCGCCCGGAATTAGATCAAAGACGGAGGATTGGAGTCCTGGTTGCAAAGATCTGGGTGTTGATTGGCCCCGGGTGCTCACAGATCCGGAATTGTGGATCATCGTCTCTTCCGTGTTTTCGTAGCGTCGTCGATCTGCGGATCGCCTTGTCTCCGCTGAGTCATCGGATCTGACATGGTCCGATCCCTAGATTAATCGGTTCGGATATGATCTAGATTTTATGAAACATACATAAATTGAATTAAGATAAATAGAAGGGGGAAGAACCATGCAGAAGGGCCATTGGTTAGGGCTGTCGGTATATGGCGTTTCCCTTCCCCATTTAAGACGCAGGGATCAGCCACTTACATGGATCAATTCAATATTAATTCTTGGCGCCACACAAGGTCAATTGACCTCCTCATCCGTCTCAAAGGGGGTCAGAATCGCACAAAGTCAAAGGAAGTTTTACACGTGGTACTCCCAACGTCATGTACCTAGGGCTGTTCCAAGGTTCACTACCATAACCACCTTACTCTTGAACTAGAGTCTAGCCCATTGTCTCAGAAGCCCCTATCTCAGATTTTTCTCCAACCCAATCCACTTCAAGTATCTCGCTTACGTACATGGTTCAAAACATAACTTCAGTGCCTATTCCAATTCCCTTGTGAAGCCGAGGCTCTAGGAATTTCCATGAAAATTCTGATATGCCAAGGACAACACACGAGCTGCAGGTTCTGCCAATATCTCGATCTCCGGATTATTTTCGAGGTCTTCAGCCCTAGTGATGCAAGGATTGTGCAAGAATTATGAATCCAATCATGCACCCCATCAAAGGTTGCCAGTCCTTGGATGACAATCGCTAGTCTACCAGGAAAAAAAGCATCCGGGATCTACTAATGAACAAATCAAAAGTACTGCAAGAATAGAATCTGATAAAATAAGCCCATGATCCCGGTGGTCGATCGGCATCTGCCGGTCTATCAGCACGGATGGGCACGATTCCGACCCCACAATCCGAGTGCCATTCCAGACTCCGAACCCCGTAAACAATTCAATCGGCAATCGGAGTTCCTTCCCCGAGCAGCAGTCTTTTTGGCAATGCATTTTCTTAATAAGCGGAAGCGGACGAACATTAAACTTACAAGAATGCATATCGCATATCAGGATATGAACAGCCAAAATTGTCCATGTAGGGTAGAAATTTCAGGTACTTGCTAATCTGCCATTTTCCATGTCGATGTATCATGCATAATGGGAATCTCTGCGGAGTGTATATGATGATCTTTGAATTGATCGAATTTTAATCGATAGTACGGAATGCCCACTTAATAAAAGGATGATAAGATTGTTAACCTGATATCTCTGGCCCCGAGTCTTCATCTTGAAATACTGCCACTGGAGCTGTGTTGGCAACACCGAGTAAAGATAAGAAAGGACTAAGACACCGCATGGCTAGCCCCTTGTTCCAAAAGCTCGCCCTCATCCACCTGCTGCATAATCTTCACACCGGAACTAGTCCCAATCCGCATCGCGCCAGCCTTCAGCATACGCATACAGTCATCCGCGGTCTTAATACCTCCACTCGCTTTGACTAGGCAACCATTGGAACACAACTCAGCCACAAGATGCATCAACCTGACACTCTGAACATCAGCCCCGGCCCCACAGAATCCAGTACTAGTCTTAATGAAATCCACTCCAGCCGTGCACGCAACAATACTAGCGGCAATAAGTTGGTCTCTGTTGAGCTGGGACGTCTCCAAGATAGCCTTCAGTTTCGTCGGTGGAGGCGCAGCACCACGTACAGCCATTATATCGTTGTAAACAGCTGTGTAACCCCCGTCTTTGAGCATGGGATAATTGATGACCATATCCAGCTCAGTCGCTCCATTTTGAACGGCCTCAATGGCCTCCTTGGCCTTCACCTTGGTGTCGTGTGTGCCTTCCGGGAAGCCTACCACGCAAGCTATCCCGGTGTCAGTGCCCTTGAGGTTGGCGGCAGCGCGGGCGACATAGTTTGGTCGGACACAGACTGTGGCGAAGTTGTGCTCTTTGGCTTCAGTGCAGAGGGCATCGATTTGCTCTGGTTCGGCCGACTCGGACAGAAGAGTGTGGTCAATCAGTCGTGGGATGTTTAGCGGTATCTGTAGTTTCGGTAACGACCTCTCGGGAATGCGTTCTTTCAGATTGGCGATCAAGGCATCCCAGTCCGGGTCGTTTAATGGGACGGTCGACATGCTGGCTTCGCTGCGGTCTTCTTCTCTGGATATTCACGCCACCGGATTGTCGCACTTTGATCTGGAGGGGCAGGAGAGGGGGTGCCGTCACGTGAGGACTTTAGAGGCTCATCATCGTGACGAGGCGTTTATTCATTATTGGCACGATGTGAAGCGAGAAGGTCCACGTGGTGCTGAGGCTGGTGTCAGTGATAGTTGTCGTCATTTATATACATGGTGATGCATATCTCTCGTCCATCTTATCGTCTTATCAGGAGTCTAGTTGGCAACAGACCCATAATGATGCACAACGGGTATAAACTTTGGCAAATAAGATAGGGCGAGTCGCAGGATATAGCTGATACCCGGGATGTTTATTGAATATCATATCAGAAGCACATATGTCCTAGACACCAACAACCAAAGCCACCCTAAGTCTGCTCAGAAGTTCGCGCCCTTGAATCAATCTTTTTAACACCGATTCCTCGTTGTAGATTTGTGACTCTCATCGACAGCTGCCACACTCCGGTCCTCGAACATCATCCACCCGTCCAATGCGTTTTCCAGGCCCACCTGGGCCACCTGAGCCACCTCCACCACCTCCACCACCTCCACCGGAGCCATAAGAACCGGAGCTTCCACCAAAAGGCTTACGGGATCCAGATGGGGTCTTCGGTCGGTGGATATTGAACGACGAGTTCTGCGCGGCAACGTGCGGATCCAGCTGGAATTAAATGGGGGCAATCAGATTCCGAAGCAACAAAGACAGGCAAAGGGGGAAGGTGAACGGCAAGCGAGAGCGTGATGGAACAGAATAGACAGGGGTTACGTACCGAGAAAAAGCTCACTAGGTACAGGCCGAAGAAGACGTAGACGCTCTCGAAGAATCGCGAAACACGAACTGAGAATGGCGGACTGTTGGTGTTTGAACAGGTCAGCACGGAGTCTCTTATGACGGCCAACCATGTGTGGTGGGATTGTTTACCTTGATAGCGCTTGGCCATTTGAAAAGTAAGTCGTTTTTGGCTTCTGGGAAGACATGGTTGGTGATATTGGAAAGTCGAAGTTGATGAGGTGGAAGTGGAGTTCGAGTTGGAGATAATCGTGGCGCGATAAGGCTGGGCCCGCTCGTGTCAGGTAGCCTCGGTCAGTAAGCAAGACCAACTTCTATTGTATCACAGTCTATTCTCCTTTTCATGCTAAGCATCTTTTAATTGGAGTTTGAACATTATCTCACTTGTTCATGTACATTATTGCCACCTCCTAGCCAGCTCACTACTGTATGTATGGTGTGGGGCATCTTCGCGCATCCAATCACAAACTTTGGAAAATCAGCCAGTTGGCGTAGCCCATTTTGGTAAAGAGGACAGCAGAACCTGAAACATAGTGTATGCGATTTCCACATCTCTGAGTGCCGATACCTCATGCTTATTAACTAAAGTCCAGCTATATAACTCCAGAGGGGCTGGAGATCTAAATAAGTCAAAATGACTTGGTCACTCGATTACAAAAGGCGTGGTTCCCCCGCATTCTACACGCAAGTAAGGAAACTAGTTCTTCCCCGCTCTTTTTCCGAACCCTCGGCGCTGTTGTGGTACCTACCCACTACTGTGCAGAAATGCATTAAAGTGCCTGATTCAATACGTGGGTGGTAGTCTATTCCCCACTGGTAATCTATTTTCTCCACAAATCACAGCCACATCCTGAAGGAGGTTGGAGAAGATCATCGCACTCCCCTGAGTCCCAAAAGGGCAATTCTCCTGCAGAATGCAGTCTTTCACGAAAAGAAATACAAACATGCAGCCTTGCTAACTCAAGTGCGACCTTCATTTGCCGATAGGCCACTGTTTCTACTCCGGTGGAGAACTAAATCGAGTCTAGTATAGCTTAAGGAGAAAAAATAAAACATGTATTTAAGCAGTGTTGCCCATTTTAGGGAAATAATGCAAAACTTCAGGTCTATGAATTCGAAAATAAGCTGTACCCAAGCGCTGCTATCATGATTCCTTCCTTATTGTCTCAGTTAGCCGTGGCATGGCTAGCAGGGCAAGCCTCGGCTATTGATTTGACGGTATCAAAGAAGGGTGGAAACTCCTCCAGTCCCCTGCTCTATGGTGTTATGTTTGAGGTAGACCAACCAACCCCCTTAATTGTTGAATATTTACTCATTGCCGCTCTAGGACATCAATAATTCAGGTAAAACAATATGACCGACTTTCAAACTAAAATTGGGATATTAACTAAAAGTAGGCGACGGTGGCATTCATGGTCAATTACTGCGCAACAATGGTTTCCAAGGAGATGACCCAGGTCTTACTGCATACTACGCTGTAGGGGACGTGAGTATCTCTCAGGATACCTCTAATCCTCTCAGCACCGCCATCACCTCTTCGCTGAAAGTGACCGTGCCTTCTGACAGCACAGGGTACGTTGGCTTCTCTAACTACGGATATGATGGAGTTCCTGTCCTTGATACGACCTACACCAATTATTTCTGGATGAAGGGAGATTATTCTGGTATCATCAACCTGAGATTGGTTGGAAACTCTACTGGTACTGTTTACGCCGATCACAATATCACAGTTGATAGCAGTGCTTCGAAGTTCAAATACTATGAGACTTCCTTTACCTCTACCGAGTCTTCGGATGCAGATAACGCGTGGCAACTGCGTTTTGATGCCTCGAGTGTTGCAGGAAGCTCCTTGAACTTTGGCTTGGTGCAGCTATTTCCACCCACTTATAATTCGCGGTAAGTATCTGGATCTATCTGCTTGCTTTTTCTCTTATCAAAATCCAATGCTGACTTTTCTAATTCAAACAAAGAGAAAATGGATTGCGGAATGATGTGGCTAGCTTCCTTGCTGAAGTTAAACCGTCTTTCCTTCGCTTTCCTGGAGGAAACAACCTGTAAGGGAAATCATAGCAAGGGATATTCTTTGGATGCTAAGTCAGTGACTTTACAGTGAGGGTGACACTCCCAGTGATCGCTGGAAGTGGAATGAGACGATTGGAGCCGTTATCAATCGTCCTGGTCGTCAAGGTATAGTGATTAATTCTACTATCGTTGAAAAGGATACTCACCTGGTATGATCTTTAGGTGACTGGGGCTACCCAAATACTGATGCCCTCGGTGAGTCATCTATCTTCCTTGAACTATATACAACTCTAACTTTTGTCTAGGGCTGGATGAGTACATGTATTGGTGTCTAGATATGGGAATGGAGCCCTTGCTTGCGGTCTGGTCTGGCCTTACCCTTGATAATAGCGCGGTTTCAGGATCTGCCCTCGATCCTTATGTCGATGACATTCTGAATGAACTTGAGGTAAGTCTACGAATACAAATTTGCGATCATTCTCTTACCCGTTACTGCGCAGTATTGCCTCGGCTCTACACACACTACATACGGTGCTCTGCGGGCCAAGAACGGCCGGACCGATCCCTGGCCCGTAAAATACATCGAAGTAGGAAATGAGGACAACGTCTACTCAAATGGATGCGCCACCTATGCAAGTCGGTTTACGCAGATCTATGATGCTGTTCATGCCGAGTATCCCGAATTGACCATTATTGCATCTACTACTGACACTTCATGTCTCCCATCGACCATACCTGACGGTGTTATCACTGATATTCACCACTATCTCTCACCTGATGAGTTCATCGATCTGTTTGATGAGTGGGACAACTGGTCTCGCGACTGGCCTATTTTCGTCGGCGAGTATGCCAGCACGAATGATAATGATGGGAGCACCACATACTGGTCGAATATGCAAGGAAGCTGCAGCGAGGCCGTCTACATGATCGGAATGGAGCGGAACAGCGATATTGTCAAGATGGCTAGCTTTGCCCCCCTATTGGAACATTATGATATGGCAGAGTGGTCGGTAAGTACCAATTCTCTTGAGCCCGTACCATAAAGCTGCAGGTGTTGACCATCAATAGCCCGACCTTTTTGGCCTCGATTCCAGTCCTGATTCCATCACCGGCTCAACATCATACTACGTCCAGAAGATGTTCTCAACCAACCGTGGCTCCACCATTCTGCCCGTCACCTCTGATTCGGCCTTTGGCCCTGTTTATTGGGTTGCTTCTGTGTCTCACTCGGGTACTTATTATGTCAAGCTTGCCAATTATGGATCAAGTACGCAAAATGTCACCATCAATATCGAGGGAGCGACGGCTGGTTCACTCGAATTGCTCTCTGGGGGTGAGTTGGTGAGCAACTACCCACATGATGTATCGATCACCACATCTACCACGAGGGTCTCTGGATCAGGAAGTTTTACGGTGGATATGCCAGCTTGGGCCGTTGCTGTGCTAGCAGTGTCATGAGATGGTGTCGCCACCATTTGAGCCACAAGTTTCCACTTGTGGAAGGGGTCAGGAGCAAGCATTGCGGACGTCATAGGCCACAACTTCTATCATGCCAGGAGTTTGTTTGCCCTACGTTCGTGTTACTATATTCATTGTTCGCCTGAGGAATACTCCTATTAAAGCAAGTAGTTTGAATTGGCACCCAAATTTTCTTTTTCTAGCTCCACTGATCAGTATCTCATTGACAATATACCATATTCTACACTTTATCCAGTTCATTTTGGGTTATCAAGCAATCCATCAGAATGGGGCATCCTGAGGACTGTGACTGCTCTCGGTGCTTACCGCCTGTAGGATTCTACTATGTTCCCGAGATGAAGGACCTGAGATGCCTGGGAAGCAACAGAAACAAGTTCCACGAAATAAGGAAAAAGCAAGAGCAGCGGGTGATGCAGAAAATCAAAACGGCCCCAAAAAATCTTGACCTTCAACATACGGAGAAGGAACACGCTAATCAAGATGAGAAAGTCAAGGCAGTTCATGCCGACATACTTCGTCGCTTTAAGAAAGGCACAATTTACTTTAACTCTGTCGAGATTCAGATCGCTTTCTGCGAGTGGAATCGCTTGTATGATCAGCCGGTAGCCCCATCCTCTGCTCTATCGATGCTTCTGCTGTGTACTTTGGTTGAATTCTCCGACTCAAAAAATTGGAACAAGAGGTTCGCAGTCTTACCAAGGACAGGGTCCCTAGCAAGGAAGAAGATTTGATGCGGCTCATGGTCAAGATGGAGAGACCTTATTCTCGGGTTTTTGCTCAGGTTGGGGAATACCCGGAGGCATATCTTGTTCGTTTCTTGCATGATGGAATCGCCGATCTCCTCAATATCTCTTAGAATGATGAGGCAGACGGTGCAGTGGACGTGGCCGGGAAACAAAGTGCTGATTGTCTTCCGGACTGCAAGATTCGAAAAGTTATGCAGCGTTACAATGTGAAGGAAAAGAACAGGTACCCCGATATTTTCAAAACTAAAATCCACGAGGGACGACCCAAAATATATCCCCCATATTGGCCTGTTGCTCTGGCCACTGATGACCAAGGCCGTCGATATCTCTCTGACGAAAATCTGGACGTTCTCTTCCCGAAGTGGCGTTCGATACTAACGAGAAATGTAGTAGGTAACCAAGCACGTTTTTGGTATAACTTGAGGCCTGAGTTCAACGAGTGGGTTGCCAGAGAAAAGTCTAAGTTGAAGAAAATCGGCATTGAACATTGGCCTTCCCCATATTTCCGCAAGGATGGCGAAATGGGGAATCCGGGATCTCCATCCCAGGTATGGTAGAATGTCACGAAGAGACCGCTTATACAATACTGTTATTGCCCATCACCAATCGACAGCAATCTTGGCCTGGTTGTTTCAAAGTCACCCGAACAATCAAATGGGGAAGACCACGTTCAAGACGCACAATACCTGGCTAGTGCCAGGGAGGAGGCAAATGCCTCGAGCAGTCTCGACTTAACTCGGGCCTCATCTGCTGACAATGATCTAGAGTCAATGTCAGGCACTTCGAACCTTTTTCCAGATCCGGAGGTACCTGAGAACAACGGGAGAAATACCGAGCTGCTGGATGCATTGGAAACAGTGATTTTTAACATTCGGGAGACAATGGACACGTTCACTGAGGAACACCGCTCTATCATAACGAATTTCAAGGAGGGGATCAATCGTGGCATCGACAAACGTCTAAAACAGCTCGAAGATAGGATGCACATGGTGCTTATTATCGACGAAAATGTGAATAAGAAACGCCGCCGTTCCCCGTCGCCGACATCTCGTTCTTCCAGGGCGATGCTGAGATCCGGTTCCCCCTTTGACTCGGATAAGAGCGAGCAATTCACTCTTGAACATTCTGGCCACCAAAAGGATGATGATCCTGGCACATATCGTGCGTTCTCAGCGGACATCTAGCGCACATAGGCCACACCTTCGGAGACATTGAGAATTAACGAGAAAGACGGATATCTGGCTCGTTGAGAAAGATAATGGGGATATTGTGTTTTTGACTTGCTTTTCTAATCCTGTAATTCATTGAAAGTATTTTCAAGTTGCTAGTCCAAAATGTCCGAATTGAAAGATGGATTATGAGAAATACAAGAGTTCAAGACTCCACTACATTGTACTTGGGGAATCACGTGCCGGAGCTTCCAGCTCAAGGGCGGAACAGCCACTGCCAGAGCTCCAACATCATCACCGTTAGGCATCTTTCTACCTCTTTTCCACACGTTACTAATTTGCCTCGTTGCATTATCTTATAAAACATCTCATCTTTCTCTCCCTTTCTCTGACCCCTAAAACCACCAATCACCTACCCGTCCACTGTCGTCATCATGTCCGTCCTGAAGCCCGAGAAGGACTTCTCGAAGGACGCCGACAAGCTGATTCCGGAGACTGAGGCTCTCGCTAAGGTACACCTCAAATTCATTTTTTAATGCTGAAAAGTTGGCTAATTCCATTTGCAGACCGATGTTCAGGGTGCGATCGATAAGCTGTTGCTGCTGGAGAAGCAAGCACGACAGGTGTGTTTCCCCGTTTCCCGACGTTCAAATCATCCAGATCCACGCTGACACGCATCACTTTGAAAATAGGCTTCCGATCTTGCTACTACATCGCGCCTCCTGATTACCATTGTCACCATTAGCAAGAACTCCGGCGACTGGGCCCTCCTCAACGACCAAGTGCTCCTGCTCTCAAAGAAACATGCTCAACTCAAGCAGGCCACAACGCGCATGGTACAGGAGGTGATGAAGTTCTTGGACGATACCCCGAACATGGATGTCAAGCTTTCTGTCATCGAAACCTTGCGCACAGTCACTGAGGGAAAGGTAGGTTTGAGTGATCCATGAATATCGCTTGGGCGGCACTAACCTATCCAAAGATCTTCGTCGAAGTCGAGCGAGCCCGCGTCACACGAATCCTTTCGACTATTAAGAAATCGCAAGGTGATCTGAATGCGGCAGCAGACATTCTGTGCGAGCTGCAGGTGGAGACATTTGGATCTATGACGAGACGGGAGAAGACCGAATTCATTCTGGAGCAGGTCGCTTTGTGTATTGAGCGTGGCGACTGGACACAGGCTTCGATTCTGATCCGCAAGATCAACAAGCGTTATTTCAACCGCAAACCGAAGAAGAGCGCCGAGGAGATTGAGGAGCTCAAGAAGCAGGCGGAGGAACGAGAGAAGACTCGTGGGCCGGATGAGGCACCGATGGAGGTGGACGATGATGTGACCGATCTCAAGCTGCGCTACTATGATCAGCAGATCGTTCTGGCCAACCATGACTACAAGTACCTTGATGTCTGCAAGCACTACCGAGAAGTCTTGGACACCGAGGCAGTTCAGAACAACCCGGAGCAGCTGCGCGCGGTAAGTCCACGGATTCGTGCGACAGAACATAAGGGGAATGTATATCTAACGTGAAATCTCCAGTCTCTCGCACGCATCGTCTATTATATTGTCCTTTCCCCCTACGACAACGAGCAGTCAGATCTGCTGCACCGCATCCAACAAGATTCGCGGCTATCACAGGTCCCCGAGGAGGCCCGCCTTGTTAAGCTCTTCACCATTCCCGAGCTCATGCGCTGGCCCATGGTCGCCGAGCAGTTCGGCCCCCACCTGTGTGGCACCGACGTGTTCGATGCCGAGCCCAAACAATCCACTGAGAACCAGGCCAACCGAAGATGGCAGGATCTACGCAAGCGTGTCATCGAGCATAACGTGCGGGTAGTGGCCAAATACTACACCCGCATTGAGATGGGCCGACTGACCCAACTTTTGGACTTGACTGAGGAAGAGACGGAGAAGTACATTAGCGATCTGGTCACCTCGAAGACTATCTACGCTAAGATTGACCGACCCGCACGACTAGTCAACTTTGCCAAACCTCGTGACGCGGATGATGTCCTGAATGAGTGGAGCAGTGACATGAAGAGCCTCCTTGGTCTTTTGGAGCGCATCGATCATCTCATCACCAAGGAGGAGATGATGGCTCGTATCCTGCCGACTCGTGGTGAGAAGCCCAAGGCTCGTTAATTCTGATTCTTGCCGGGCTTGTGGAAGCTTGATGCGGGAATTTCTGCCTATGTGTACAAATCTCGCTGTAGACCCTTTATGAAGAATCCACTGCGTTAGTGGCAATGTCTATGTAGTATTTTCCTGTAGATGAATTCCCATGTAATGTCATTGGTATACCCATCACATTGGCCACAAGAAACATTGAAAGGTTTACATACTTCAGAGATGTCAGTAGCCTTCATCTATGTTTTAGGGATCTGTACAAGGTACAGTAAGGCTTGATTGGTGAAGTGTTATAAGTCAAGATTAGTAGGGCAGCACGCACCTAGACAATCGAATCGTCTAAACTAGTAGGCATGCCTACATATGAGTTCATCAAACGAACCATATGGTTCATGGAGCCTAACGTGTACATGACATCCACGGAGGTCGAACGGCTACACATTCATATGTAATCTACCTAAGTGACTTTACAATTGCCGCCAAGGGAAAAAGGATCTCACCCGCCAAGAGAAATACGATCCCACCCGCCAAGAAGAATACGATTCCACTCGCCAAGGAAAAATCGATTCGTATCGGTCCCTATAAGTGCCTAGCCTTGAACTATACCCGTCGATAATGAAACGGATACGAAGGCCCAACCATTTTTCCTTGGATTTACCTCCACAGCACCATTCAAATGATGCAAATACCGGAAATCATGCAAGCTCTATCCTAGTACAGCTGGATTCTGGTTATAGAGATCGACCGAGGCCTTCCTCGTGTTTCTTACGAGAAGTCCAGTGAAAGTAGTGGCGTACTTTCACACCGTATCTCCCTGTCAGACCACGCCTCGAACAGAAGTCGTATAACCCATTCCATGGACAGGCTGTGAACTGCGGGACTTGTGCATCTGGGGGGCAACATTGACAACGGACAAGAACGGTTTTGGAACTGTGAAAGTTCAGAATGCAGTGAGTCCCGGTGCAACGGCGGTGTGGATGGACCTGAACAAGAAAAGTGACTGCAACAACTTTTATGATACTGCTCCGCAACTGTTCTGATTTGTATTTTTGCTATGTGAGAGCCCTAGTATCTTTTCTTATATTGCATGCGATGCTTCATACTCTTGTTCATTGGTTTTGGTTGATAGTGGTACTATTAGCGTCCTCAAAAGTTATTTCAGTAGAGAAAGGCACAAAAAATGAATATATAGAGGAAATATTGAGACTCTTCCTCTACGGATTGACATTATTCTCGGTAGTATTTCACAGCGAAATGTCCAAAGATCAAGGTTACATACGACACGCGGAAATTCCGGAACTAAGTAAATGAGTGTATTCTCTATAGAACTTGACCTTGATCGAGTCCCGCTAGTCATACTTCTATAGGACCTCTATAGGACTAGTTTTAGTCCTATGAACAGTCCTACGGCGGTAGCTATGTGGGAATAATCAAGGTCCAGGGCTAAGATCACCGAAAGGAAAAGAAAAAGGAAAGGAGACACTGATGACTGGAGCCTAGCAACTTTACAGATTGAAGGCTGTAAGGCACTCAAAAAAGCCTTTGATAAATAGGACGCTTCAAATGGCATCAAAATTAGCCGTTTTCGGTGCTCAATTCACCCTCAACTAGTGTTATGGTGTAAAAGAAATTGTATTCTAGATCATTTGATACATCAAAATTCTACCCAGGCCGTTTTAGTATCAATCACACCCAAATCTCCTCTGAACACACTGGATACATATACACCACCTACCAACAAAGTGCATTTTCTTCCAAAGCCCGGCAAGCATATTCTGCTGCTGGGCATCACAGTCCTGAAAAGCCCCAACCCCAACACTTCCGAAGGTGATAGAGGCATCCATAACATCCGCAGTCCTATCCATATGAACAGCTTTATCATCTCCAACATCCACAAGGGTCAGTCTACCGATCTGGACGATTAGCATGCGCAAGATATTAGCTAGAACGCTGGGAGCCGTGCGAACGAGATTCTGGTCTGCCTGGATCATCTCACTGGTGTCTAGTAGCACACTGATGATGCAGTTCACTCTGGGGCGGTAGCAGAGGGGTATGCTGGGGCTGTCAACGATTTCGGGAATAAGGAAGTTCTTGCCCATGTGTCCTGCCATTGCGAGGAGTTTTCCGCTGAGGGAATAGCTGTCTAGTTTAGGGGGGGTGTATAGGCCCATTTCCCAGTTATTCAGTGAGGTGATGTATTCACCGCGGATTTGGGGGATTATTTGGTGAAGATGGTGGGAAATTTCGGTGGACATGTTGTTTGTGATGATTAGTGTTTGAATGTACCTTGTGTGGGGGTTTAATGAGGTTTAAGTAGGTGGATGTGAAGAGAGATGATGGGCCATGAAGATAGTGATATCTGCGGAAGGGAGGACTTGGTGTTTATACTCGAGCGCTGGAGAACAATCGAACACAATGACTTGGTCTAAGTCCAATAGCAACGCATTGTTCAAGATCCTTTGTATATAAAGCCAACGAGGCCATTTCAAGTACAAAGGGTCTATTGTTAGTGCCAGGAAGATGAAGTCGAGTTCAATAGAACAAAGACTCGACTAGAGACTCGGGCCTAAGCCTCAATATCAAATAAAGCCCTTTGTATATGCAAATAGATGACAATGTCTATGTCTCAATCAAAGAAAAAGGTGACGCTCAGAAATAAACCATCTAGTGAAAGTAGCAAATGCCGGTAGTATATGCGAAAAACAGGTGTCTAGAACGGCACAACCATATCATTAACATCCTCTTCCTCGAGTGAAGTACCATTTGCATTGCTCTTCTCCACCTGCTTGCGAATGAACTGCACAGCAGCATCCAGATAAGGCCGCTGACTCGGCAGGAAATGACCACCAGGATGCCAAACGACCGAACCATCCTTCTCCGGATTTCCAACGCAAGCATGAATCAAAGTGCGACTCCTCGCCTCATCCACAACCGCATCCAAAGACCCCAGCACATGCAACACAGGCGTTTGAATAGCCGGGTGCTCATAGAATCCCCGATACCGAGCTCCAGGCGCCCGGAACCCACTATAACAGATCGCAAACTTCAAAGGCGGATGGGAGAACCCGGCCGCATCAGAAAATGACGCAGGATAAGGCACTCCCTCTCCGCCCTTTTCGAAGTGCGCAAATGCATCTTTCCGTCCTGGCTCCAATAGCGCAGCCACCATGCCGGCCAATGCAGCGCCTTGCGAGAACCCGATCACGCCATCAAATGGCCCTTCTTCGGTGAGGGTCTTGGCGACCGTGGCTAGACCATCCTCGATGCCGGAGTATAGGGGTGGGTTTGCGGTGTTGGAGCGGCGCCACCAGCCGTATGATTCGATTGTTTCCTCCGGCTCGACGCTGGATGCGTTGGACGGCTCGTAGCCTGGAATGTCGCTGGGTTTGAGGTGGATGGGGCCGGTGGGGTAGCTGGCTGAGACGTCGTGTAGCGGGAAAGCCTTTTGGATATGTTTGATCAGGGCACGGCTTTTTGCATGGAATAGATTGCCGGACTGCGTGTAGCCGTGCAGCATGAGGATTTTGAGGGGCTGTCGCACCACGACAGCCGATTTTATAGCCATTGAGAATGTAGACTGGAGTATTCGATTGGACTGGAGTATTTATGCGATCTCAGTTCTATGCGGAACTATGCATTAAGATGTGTTGATTGAATTAAGAACCAAGTGGAAGTCCGAAGACTTATCGGAGGCTAAGACCGATAAGATAAGGCGGGGCCATCGTAAGAAAAACGCCCGTCGGTCCCTGGATCGTATTTCGTCACATCAACAAACCATATCTCATCTTTACATCTACACATCTACACATCAAAA
This sequence comes from Penicillium sp. 91 TS-2023, assembly GCA_030710325.1. Lineage (NCBI taxonomy): Eukaryota > Fungi > Ascomycota > Eurotiomycetes > Eurotiales > Aspergillaceae > Penicillium > Penicillium sp. 91 TS-2023. The sequence continues at coordinate 1,652,833 of JARWGP010000011.1, forward strand.
GTTCCGTCCCAAGATCCTCCAATATGGCCTCTTCAATCGACCCTGTCCAGCTCGAACAGAAGATGGCGGAGCTGATTGAGTACGTCTTACCTTCCCGCCGACCCTAATCTACACCGTCGTCATCGTCTTTCCCCGGGCAATTTCGCATCATCGTGAAAAATCAAAACCGCGCCCCCTTATTTAGTCAAGAAAGCATGAGGTGAAGTGACCAGATAATATTCATATCATATATCATATAGCGCCTTCGAGTCACATCCTCAAGTGCAACCGCCAAACCCCCACCCAACAGCTTTCTTCCTCCTCGACTTCGTCCGCAATTCCCACAGGATGCTGAAGACCGTCGACGCCGCCAAGTACGCCGCAGGCGACAGCAGTTCCCAGGAAACTGTCAAGGAAGTCGTTGGCCGTAATCAGTTCGCCAACTTGCTGCTCAACGACTCATCCGGCAAGCTGTCTCTCATGACCGGCGGCGACCCGTCGAACCCAATCGATTTCGGTCCTGACATCAAGGCCAAGGCCGACGCTCTGAACTGAACGAGCAAAATGACCAGTCTAACTTGTATGACGCTGGTCTTGTTTTCCTACTATATATTTCGATTTGATTTTGCGCCTTTTGCCTTGCGTGTCCCTGCTTTGCTGGCATGGTTAATATGGACATTTGGATACGATATTTTAGATAATTCGGATGTTCTTAGCAAGCGGGATATTTATTTTATGGACTGGGGTATACTCGGACTCGGTTCTACTTGAACAATGGGAGAATACCTGTCTTTCTTTTGGTTGAGGTTTCGATTATGATGCCCTTTGTTCGATATATTTTGTCATCTTCTCTTCGGTGAATCAGTCATTCGTTTAATTTGTACTATCAGAAGAAGAAGAAAAAACAGTCATACCCTTTTGAATTTGCTCAATTGTTGAATTTCGAAAATACATACAACCTCTATCAGCCGCCCAAATATATAACTGGAACCAACCTGGGACTTCAGCATGGCTAGGGGGTGGGAATGAATGAAACCATTTCACCTCCCATTAGACCTCTCAGCCCCCGTTAAAAGCAAATAAATAATTCTCAATCCGTGGCGCATCATAGACCCCCAAAATGCATGAATAATGATGTCATTCATCGTTCCTGGAAGCCAAAACTGTACGTGCACGGTTACGTAGCCGTAGCGAGAGTGGAGTCAAAATGGTTTCTGCATAAAATCCAGCTCCAGTCACAACCCCCAGTTCCTTCCCCCACGGCTAGGTTCGACACGGTACGATACTTTAGCGGACAGGATCAGCTGCATATGTATACTATGACGTTTGAAATATTGCACTTGGTACATGTTTGGTGTATTTTTTACACAAAAGGTTCTGGTCTTGGCGTTACCACTGGCGGTAAAGGTGGGGCGAGGCTGTAGGCTTAGTGAACTAGTTTGAGGCATTGGGGGGTTCGGTGTGAAATGGGGAATGGGGAATGGGTGGCTTGGTCTTGGTCTTGATTTTAGGCTTGTAAAATGTGAATGAGTGAGTGGTGTTCGTGATATGGTGTGGATCGTAATGACTTTTTATTTTTAAGTGGTGGAATTTGATTTGTACGTGCACACACTATGCCCCTTTGAGTGGAGATATTCGTTCGATCTCAATCGAGTGTATCGGATGTGGGATGGAGATGACAGGTCTACGGGTGGGTAGGTTCTAGGGGGTCGTGTGTAATACTGTGGGGTTTGGGGGCAAGGCGTCTTGACGACCATGTTGTATCCGGGGTTAATGAGCCTGGACCAGACTTGTGAGGCTCAACTACACTACACGCCAGTTTACTCTACTTTCCAGATCACTGTGGGTACAAGGTACAACTCAGATTGAGTAGATACACTTATGCAGCAGAAACAATAAACCAGAAATCAAATCAAAAACACGGCACAAGTCAAGCAAGGTGCCTTTTGTGCCAGATATCCGGAACTCCCTGAGCTGGATGCTGCGTTTTGCTTTTTTTTGTCGTTTTTGTCGAATGCTTTTGGGGGTTGGCGAGGTATTCCATCTTCTATCTGTCATCATTCGCAAAAACAAAAACAACACGCTGTGATTTTAAGGAAGCCGGAAACATCACAGCGGAAAAATAGCAAGGAAAAACGGTTAAACAGAGAGACACGACGGATCAAGCCACATTCGATATCCCATTTTTGGTGGAGAAGGAAGAGTAATAGGTGTAGAGGGAAAAAAGAAGTACGTTTGGAATCGTATCATATCATTGCCTCCTCAATAGAAGTAACCCCACGGGCTCAAACGGTATCGCATTCTCGACCGGGGATCGTTCATTGAGAAAAGGAGTTGATTTGGTATGTGACATTTTTCACGGCGGTCTCTCGTCGAACCGAACCGAAGTAGTGCAAGGTCCAAAAACCCAGATGTGGTATTTTCATCCCCATTGCTCCATGCTATTCCCCACTGTGCGTTTCAACAAGACAAAATAAGAAAAGAAGTTATTTCATAGCGTCTCGTTTACTTGCGGCGGAACGAGCAGCCCTCGGTCAGACGGGCCTTGCCACCGGTGGGCTGGCACAGAACGGTGGAGCAGCCGGCGCAGATGACAACGGTCTGGGCGTGGGAGAAGACGGTGGTGATGGTGAAGCAGCCGGGGCACTTAACGTCCATGAAGAACGAGCGGGGCTGGGGCACAAGGGTCTATCCAAATGAATCTATGTTAGCGTCCTGCAATAATTCGACTCTTTCGGATGATGTAGGTGTCGTTCGATTGGAGAGGCTTTTGTGGCTTCGGAGGTTCGATGTTTCCAGCTGGTTGTCCCCAAATCCATCATCACCCCGTGGGCCACAATACCAATTTCCGAATCGAGAAGTGTTCGTGTGCGTGTCGGGGATTCCGGTGAATCATACCTTAAGCTTGTGCTTGCGGGCCTCAGCCTGAGGGGTGGGGTTGAGGAGGTCGATCGCGAGAACCTGGATGGAGATGCATGATTAGCAAAGCCGAAAGTGAAGATTTTGATGGATGTGTTGATTCTGGCCGAGGCTCAGAGGCTTCTGGTGCGGGATGGGCTGGGAAGTCGAAATCGAGAGGGGAAAAATTCAGTTCGAGCGAGGGCGAGCGCTTACCATCTTGGCGATTAAAGATCAGCGAGGGGGTTGATGAATGGCGCTGATGGCGATGACCTTGTGTGATACTGAAGGAACCCAGGAGAAGTCTGAAGGGATTTGTCGAACGGGCCCTTCTAGGGTTTAACCCTCGCTAATTTGACCAATTTGGGGGAATTTCATGTGCGGTTTCCGCCAATCACACCGCCTGTTTATGTCCACCCAATCCACTTCCATGGTTCTGCCACCTCTGGATACATTAGGTAAGCAAAATTGTGTCTCGAGCGGGTAAGCAGTCAAGTGCGTCTTTGCTTTTGTATACATCCAAGCTTCCCGCCAATTAAAACGTCTCACATTACACTCGTATTTCTATGCACTCGGAGCAACCGGTGTTCAAAGTTATGTACTTGTTGAAATGAAAATCATTACCTCCTCAGATGTTTCTTTCATCCTCTCTCTCGAAAACCTGGAGTCGCAACACAACCGACATCCCCCGCATTTTCGCCAAATGGACGAGCTATACCGGTCGTGGTGATCAAGGTTGAGCTATGCTGCACGAATCCGACAAACTCTCGAAACTACTGCGCATGAACCGGCAGTGTTTAAAGCGTCTTTTTTAACGCACCCTCCACATGTGCCTTTGTCGCAGATCCGTTCTTGCGGTCTGTCTCCTCGACGAATGGGTACTTGATGGTTAGGCACCAGATGTCGATATAGTCGCAGATGGTGGTGATCACATCGAACTAGAAGAAAGGAAACCAAATCAGCAACGCGCTTGGGGAAAGGTCGACAGGGACATAATAAAACTTACCACGAAGCTTCCATAGACGCCAACCGCCAGGCCGAGACATCCGAACACGAACATCGTCTGCCCATGACCTTCACCAAGTACCGGCTCAGACCAGAGACCGACCAGCGGGCCAGCACTGTCCAACACACCGAGAGCCAACGGCCACAGCAGGATGTTCTGGTAGGGGAAACCAGACTGCACCAGGTGGCCAACGATAATGCGGCCGACGGAATAAGCATTGATCAGACCAATGTACATTCCAAAGACAACGGTATAGTTCTCCAAGACAGCCGGATTCAGGTACAGGTAAGCGGGGACAAGAGTCCAGATCGCCACCAAGGGCAAGAGGCCACACAGCGGCGCAATGGGGTCCTGACCACGCTGGCGACGCACCTGCATAACATGCAAAATACTCGAACCGATGGCAAAGAGAAGCATAAACGCGCCGTACACCAGGTACCACTGCGTAAAGGGCATCTCATACACCTGCTGCGAGATGAAGTTGGGCTTGGACACGCCGAATGTCTCCAACATCGGCTGGTGCCAGAAGCTACCACCACCCATGTAAGCAGTGAATGCGTAGACAGTGCAGAGGGTGAGGATACCCTCGACAGGGCCGGAGATAACACCCAGAGTCAAGACCTGAGTGTAGTATTCGTCCCAGGTCTGCACGTAGAAAGTCATGGTTGATCCAAACAGACTCAGGATCGTAGCCCAAGACTGTCCGAGGTTCATGGCTGCCGCAAAGATCAAAACGCCCAGGCCGGTGTTGCATGCATCGACACCTGTTTCAAATAAGATATTGTCCCATAATCAAGGATCCTTGGAAAACCTACTGTGATCGAACAGTTCTCCCAATGGACCACTCTGTCTGGTTCTCCGTCTGCGAAAATCTATCAGCAATGCCCAGTCCAACTACATCCAAGATTACATACGCCTGCATGCCATCTACGGCATCAAAAGTCTGGTACAAAAACAGACCCAGCGCGCAGCTCGCGTAGACCCATGGCGGACAATCCGTGTCCAAGTTGGGATTGTACCACATCACAGTGATGAAATTAATAACCACAAACATGAATCCGGTCAGGGTAATCTAGCACAAAGATTAATCACCACTCAAACCGGGGTATAGATTCCACAGCATTGCAAATAATCAAAATGCGGACGTAAATCGAAGAAGTAGGTAGGTAAACTCACGGCATTGGGACTGTATCGCGCAAAAGACCCGGTTAGCCAACCTGCAAAAAAACAACAAACGCTTCCAACTGTTAAGACTATGCTTTACAGCTTCCATGCGAAGCTTCATAGCCCAGTCCAGCAGAGCAAAAAGACGGGAACAAAAAGAAGAAAGAAACTCACGCCATCCCCATAGGAAAACACCCAATCACACATTTATTGTAGAACGGCTTGAGGATGAACCGACTAATAAGTGAGTGATCGATTCCAGCATATTTGTAGTTCCGCAAATTAGGCAGATGATGTTGGCGAATGTAAACCATCTCCGCAATGCTATGCGCCTAGCCGGCCGCGTCCGTTTTGTGTATCGTTAAAAGTTCGAAAGACAGGTTGCTTTCCCTTGTGCATGCACTGGGAAGCTGGAGGAAGAAGATTCGTTTCGTTTCGTTGCAGGAAGCTTTTCGTCTCAAGTCCCACGTTATGTATGTCGAACCGGTGATGGCGCACGGATCGACTCGATTCGATTAAGGTTGAGGAGGAAAGAGGAGAAGGGCGCAGGTGCGTATTGACGCGCTCGGACGGGGGGAGAGGTGGAGGATTGGCGTCGCGAAAAAAAAGTCGGAGAAGAAAAGGGCGGAAGGTTTTATGGGTCTTCCCGCTGGGACGGAGAAAAGACCGGGTCAAGATCGGCGAAGGGTTTTGGTTGGGAATAACTAAACTAAATGGAGTGGCCACTTGGTGTTAGTTTTGTTCTAATGAAAAATACAAATTAATTTTTTTTTAGTCTTGCGCTTCTTCCTTTCCGCCTTGAGGATTGAACAGACTATAATTTAGACTAAACCTACTACTATGTTTGTTGGGGTCGAGATTTGCGGTGTTTGTTTACTTTTCGTTTGCATTCTCTCAACCAATGCCCCATGTGCAGTCGTGGTCTAGTATTTCCGCGGTAAAGAAGATGCCAATGAAATGCATATGGCGATCCTCTTCGTAAGTGGGGTTTTACCCGAGGCCATTGGTTTTCGGCTAGATCAGGCACGAACGTAACCGATTGATAAATACTATGTGTAATGACTCGAAATGTTTCTTCAAATATAAGGAAATAAATAGATGATGAGGTTTCCATTTGGTTTGGTATAGTGATGCGCCATGCCTAGATACACGATACAGATGGTGATGCAGTTCCTTGTCTCCATCACAAACTTCCAGTAAATCATACTCATGCGAGTACAGACTGTTCGATAGAATACTGATTCTGCATGGAATAAGTCTGTGGCAGAATCCTTGCTGCAGGGTAAAGATTCAAGGTTTAGGAGAAAACGGGTAAGGTGGAGTGGGTTCCGCTTTGCGGCCCCAAAGCAAAAGAACGAAAAGCCCACTTAACCGACAGGGCTCCAGGGCATGGGAACAAGAATCCGACTTTGCATCGACTGGATGAGCGGAACGGTCTTGTGAACAGTCTCAGCCCACCCCTCAACACCCCACGATTGCTCACGTCGGATCTTGCGCTCTTCCAAGTTGGCAAACTGCCACAGGTGGTGGACGGTGTTCAGGTCTCCAATTTGGACAAACCACGCGCCCACACCCTCCATGACCTCTCGTCGGGCTGACAGACCACGACGCCAGTGGGTCTCCCACTCTAGCAGGTTGCCTGGGTGCAGGGTATAGGACCGAAGCTCGAACAGTCCGCCGAGGCGACGAGGCGGGGTGGTAGGCCAGAACGAGAACTCTTGCATGAGAGAAGTCTTCTTGCTCTTGATCAAGCTCTTGAGCTTGCGGTCAAAGTCGCGGAATTCGGGGTGCTCAGAGATATTGTGCAAAGAGGCGTGGTAGCCCTCGTAGCGCTGGTATTCCCAAATGTGAACTGAAGGGGAGAGAAAACGCCAAAACGGTCAGCTATTTGGGGTGACAGAGGTTACGATAGAAAAAAGAGTTGAGAAAGTTTACCAAAAGTATCATTGTCACCAACTTGCGTGCGCCAGCTTCCCACTAGGTTGACTCGGTTCTCTTCCGTTCCAGCCATACGAGGGTACCACTGGCCCACGAGATCGACATACTCATCGACCTTGTCGGGCTTGACATCGTGGAAAACAACCGAATGGACGTACTTGCCGCGAGCCAGCACCTGTGAAAACGAACGCTCGATATCCTTATCGAAATGCTGGCCTTCCTTCGTACCGTAGATGAGCGACGACAGGGGCCCCCGCTTGTTTGAGCTTTCCTGCGCTTCTTCGTCTCCTAGATAACGGTGCATGGCGAGTGAGCCTAGTGCCTTATGATCCAGAGCATCGGCCGCGTCATAGGCTGGGCGAATCCGTTCAAATGTGCTCGCATTGCTCACATGCGGAGCAGTGGGAGCGGACTCACGGGTAAGAGGGGAAGAGGCAGAAGCATTGACAGACTGACTCTCTTGCTGTTCCTTTCTCTTGCGAGCCTCTTCGAGGTTCTCGCGAAACTCCTTCTGCCGCCGACTGAACTCCGCAGCGGAGTCAGCTGTTACATCTCTGATGGAGGGGGAGCGAAAGGCCACGGCGGATGAGGTGAAAGGCCGCACCAGCGAGGATGCCGGGCGGAGAAAACGTGGGCCCAACATGGTTTGGTATGGGGTTCTTGGGTATGTGTGGATTTATGCAGAGAGAAAGACAAAGGCGAAAAGAGCCAGGGGGAAGTTGTGGGCGCGTTGAGTTAGAAAGCGGGGAGAGAAGTGGTAGGGATCAAGGGGTGCTCTTTCAAGGAGAGTAGTTACACATGTATACGATGGAGAGGAGAAGGGGAGAAATAATAGATGGATGGAAGGAATTGGAGGGGAAGGAGAGAGGGGAAGTTGAAGACGGACGAGAGGAGACGAAGAGGTCTGGAGCAAAGGAAGGGGAGAAGACACGCGAGAGATGCCCCGGAGAGAATGAGCGTATCAGCGTCCACGGAAAACCCGGGGAAGGCAGCAGAACGCTCGTATTTTACCGTTTCGACTAGGGAGAATGATTATTCCGCTGACCTTAGGCTGCAGATTGATTCGATCGGAGGCAAATCTCAAGAGCAACGGACGTATGAGAGAGCTGGAGATGGTGCGGGGAAAGGTGAGCTCTATCATGACTCCGGTTTAGTGGTTTAGTTCGGTTTTTAGTCTTGGTACGGTCCCACCTTGGGCGTTTACGGGTGGGTAATGATGACATGGGGTATTGAATGAAATGGTACCACATGCCCGGTAGACTGTCTAGATCGATTCTATTTACTCTGAATAATGGTATTTTACTTATTCATCTACTTAGGCTGTAGTGCTGTCATCTTTTTCCTTGTTTTGATGTACCTAGCCGCGGGTATCTTAGGTGCTAGGTAAACGGGTGATCGTCGGAGCCCTTAAGCCATTATGACGAAGATGTCCCCACATTCTTTACAGCAAAATCCCCCCTTTGATGATCAGAAGATGCTGCTTACATTACACCGGCAGAACTCCCTAGCGATTATAGACCCCCGTGTCTTTATAGTCACTGCAGCGTACTATAGATGCAACAATTATGCTTCGGTCAGGCGCGGGTATTCGTACCACACGTACCACTTCAGACACCGTGGGTCATTCTACTATGACGTCGCCCATTGCTACCCCTAGGCAAGTTCGGCAGATCGACCGGGATTTTCTGCACGGTGCTTTCTTTATCGGTCCAAGAGCTGTTGGGGTGATTGAGCTCTATGGTGTCACCACAACATCTTGCCATACATAAAAGAACCACAGGAGATATACTTTATCAAAATATCAAGCTTTCGCGGCTGAGGCTTCCACGTGTTTTCTCGGCCCAGAATCGGGAAATGAACCATTGAACAGGACCATTTGTACAAAAGATAAGAGACTCTTCGAAGGCGGAACGCGATTAGATCCAGTAAGAATTATATAAAAGTGTAAAAGGCAGTGGTGAAGGTAGAGAAAGCCAACCTCGCTGAAATGCTTCGACGACCAGAGGCGGAACCATGCAAAAGATATCACTCCAGACGCGGGTGTTGGAATCCGCTGTGTCCAAGGGAGTAAGTAATAGGGGGAAAGTGAAAGTGAAAAGAATAAAAAATCGTGTCATAGGCCGACATCAATCAAGGCCTATATGCAAAAGGGGAATCAACGAACTCATGGGATGAAAAAAGGGCAATCGAAAACCAAAACGCAAGGACGCCGTAGAGCTGGTATTGGAACGGGATCCATGTCACGATAAGTGTCATCCCAATGCCAATCCGCCAGGTATTTAGAGGATGACACACTTAGAGCCAGAGCCACCACCTCCAACAGGCTTGACGTCCAGGGCAACCTTGGCAGCTTCATAGAAGCTCTCGCGGATCCCACGGTTTTGCACCGCGGAACATTCTGCAGTCAATTGTATCAGCCATACCTCTTTCCATGCAGCAATCTCGACAACGTACCCAAGTATTTGACCGCACCAATTTCCTTCGCCTTTGCCAATCCCTGATCGAAGGTGATAGCACTAGGGTTGTCGTTCATCTCATCATCCTTCCTCAAATCGCACTTGAGTGCCGTGAGCACAACCTTCACACCGGGGCAATTCTCGTTGATTTCAGCGATCCACTTCGACCCGACGTTCTCGAACGAGTCGCTACTGTCGATCTGTTTACACCCATATCAGCTCTTTTCTTTCTTCATCCCCCGCACAATCGGTCCAATTCTCAATGCTTACACTGAAACAAAGCATGAGCACATGGGTATCCTCATAGGATAGTGCGCGCAAGCGGTCGAATTCCTCCTGTCCAGCTGTATCCCAAAGCGACAGCTCCATATGTACATTGTCAACGAAGATATCTAGAGGAGCGTATAAGTATTCGGTCGGATGATGCGTATCTGATCTCGGAGGTTTTTACCGTGAACGTAGTTTTCTAGATGCGCATTGTTAGCAAGGATCTCAATCTCAGAGATCTTCAGAGCTTACCAAAGACCGTGGGTTCGCTGTGCGCGCAAATCAATCGCAGTTAGAATCTTGTATCCATAGTTCCGATCTCGTTGGGAGTAATCTCACTAGACAGTCGGAAAGAATCTAGTTCACAGAGCGATGTTAGCTATCATGTCCAGGGTCTCGGAGGGGAAGCTCGGAGAGGGGGAGAGGGGGGAAGGATTGCGCACCCTCTTGTAAAGACATTCAGCGCAGAAGTCTTGCCACAGGCACCATCACCTCTATCAGGCTATTAGTGCTCCATTCAAGTCTGGGATATTTCGAGACTTCAAACTGACAGCAGCACCATCTTGCGCTGGACAACCTTTTGACGACCGCATAGCTCCATGGTGAATTAAAGGGGTTGAGGCGTGTATATTTCTTCGCAACGGTGAGAGAGTCGAGTAAATGTAAGGGATATTCCAAACTATAATCAAATAAAATACCTAGAGCGAAGTCGTTCTGAGGTAAAGCGCGTGGCGGAATTGTGTCGGGGGAGGAATTCCAGCTTTGCCCAAGTCGATGACATCGCGCCCTGAAAAGGATCGGCGAATAAGGTACCACTTTCTCCCCTTCTGATCCGCCCCTCGGCTGGAAAACCTCCATAGTCACGACGCTAGCTGACAGTCTTTAACTTCGGACATTGTCTTGCCGCATCGATCGGTTCAATGGGCAATTTGACAAGTTGAGAGTGGGCACCAATCGGTGGATGCCATTGCGCTGTGACAGCTCTCAAGACTGGCTGGATTTGGAACTGGCATGCGGGTGAGTGTGTCGAGGGGAGTCGGATAGAAATCTACCTGCAGTGAGTGTCTGAGTAGCAGCGAACGGAGACGAGAGTATCATTCAAAGAATTTGATTTTCGAGACGGTTGTCAACATTTGAAGGGCTCCATAGCCAAGAACCGATCAATTCAGTAAACAATGCCATTTAGGCAGCACTAATGATATACAATTCCTCAATTTTAGAATAAGATGACCGATAGAAAGGACCTTATGAGCGGAACAAATGTAGATATTAAATTTAGTGTCTCCGTCTAAGTCAAGTGTTGGGTTTTATGTAGTTATGGATGGTTGACCAGTTAGCGAGTTGGGCGGGGAGCTGCGATAGTGAAGGCGGACGCAGCTCTCACTATCTGCCGTTTCAAGCTCCTCCAACACCCCACGACCAACTCTCTTCCCCTCCTCTCTCTTCCACTTCATTATTACTCTCTCCACCCGTGAAAAGATCGTGGTCTCACCAACTCTATCATAATGTCGGACGACGATGATTTCATGCAAGACTCTGGGGATGAGGAGTGCGTGCCCCTGCTCCACTTTCAACTTCACGGACCTGAGCTGACGATGCGATCCACAGTTACGATTTCGACTACGAAGGCTCCGGCGACGATGATGAAGCCGGCGATATCGGAATTGAAAACAAATATTATAATGCCAAGCAGATGAAGGTGGACAACCCGGAAGAAGCGGTGGATGAGTTCTTGGGCATACCGCCGATGGAAATGGACAAAAGCGACTGGTTCGTGATAAGGCTCGGAAGCTTGCTCGCATGTCGTACTAAAACTTCAACCCAGGGGATTTAAAGGACTGAAGCAGGCTATCAAGTTAGAGTTCAAACTCGGACGATACAGCGATGTAGGTATCTTGGCTTCGGCCAAAACATTCGATATTGGCTAACGAATGTAAACTCACTAGGCCGTCGAACACTATCGCGAACTCCTTACTTATGTCAAGTCCGCCGTCACTCGCAACTACTCCGAAAAGTCCATCAATAATATGCTCGACTACATTGAGAAGGGATCCGACGATGGCCAGGCGTACCAATGCATGGAGGAGTTCTACTCTTTGACACTTGAATCATTCCAGAATACCAACAATGAGCGACTATGGTTGAAGACAAATATTAAGTTGGCTCGTTTATGGCTCGAGCGCAAGGAATATAGCCAACTCAGCAAGAAAGTGCGAGAGTTGCATCGGGCATGTCAGAAGGACGACGGGTCAGACGATTCCAGCAAAGGCACCTACCTGCTCGAACTGTTTGCTCTAGAGATCCAGATGTATGCGGAAACGAAGAACAATAAACGTCTGAAGGCGCTCTATCAGCGGGCCCTCCGAGTACGGTCCGCCGTGCCCCATCCGAAGATTATGGGTATCATCCGAGAGTGTGGCGGCAAGATGCATATGAGCGAGGAGAACTGGGAAGAGGCACAGAGCGATTTCTTCGAGTCATTTCGAAACTACGATGAGGCGGGTTCGATCCAACGGATCCAGGTCCTCAAGTACCTGGTTCTGACCACCATGCTCATGAAGTCAACCATCAACCCATTCGATTCACAAGAGACCAAACCATACAAGAATGACCCTCGTATCTCGGTGATGACCGACCTGGTGGACGCCTATCAGCGTGATGACATCCATGTCTACGAGGCCGTGCTGAGCAAAAATCCCGACGTCCTGGCCGATCCGTTCATTGCCGAGAATATCGATGAAGTCAGCCGCAATATGCGTACCAAGGCCGTACTCAAATTGATTGCCCCTTACACTCGGTTCTCCCTCCAATTTATCTCGAAGCATGTCAGGATTGCCGTTCCCGAGGTACTGGATATCTTAGGCTTCCTTATTCTCAATAAGCAGCTGGATGCCAACATTGACCAATCAAATGGAACCGTGGTCGTATCAAGTCCCAGCGACGTGGAACGAATCCGTGCCTTGCGAGAGTGGAGCTCATCCCTGCGCACCCTCTGGAAGACAGCTCTCAACGGGGAGGGGCTCCGTGCGGACGATACCCACGGGGCTGCGGGCGCTATGTTCGCCTCCGGGTTCGGCGACGAGTCCCCTATGGGGATGCGACCTCTCAATCCGCGCAGCCGACGGGACTTACGCAAAGCGCCCGGAGTCAAACAAACAACGTAATCGAGAATTGCGCCATTAGAACGTTATCTAGGCCTTCTCTTTGTTTTTCTTTTTTTGTTTACCCGGAGCGAACTGCACGTGCTGGCTACCTGCGGTCATTTTCCCTCATTGCTTTTGGCGGTTGAGCCGCGATCAAACAAAGAAAAGAACATTAACGGTGGACCTAGACCAAGCCCATTCGCATAGATGGCATCCACGTGGAAGATAAAATCTCACACCGTTTCTTTGTTGGCTGCGGCAGGTCCCCCGGGTCCCACGCGGTATCGGGTCCTGGCAGTTGAGCGGTCTATACGTTTCTTTGCTTGAATCAAAGCCCCTTCAAGCTGAAGTCTGGCCCCGCAATTTAGAGTTACTATGACAGAAGACGCTAAAATGATGATGAGATGAATGTTTTTGTGTTTTTTTTAACTCCTATGTTACTAATGTATATTGCACTGGAGTATACCTTTGGTACATTTTCCCGCCCCACAAATCGTACTAAGTACCTCGGCCCCTTTCAATCGGTGTAGCCTTTTAGTCCCCTCTTGGTTTAGATCCATTAGCTTGGTCTTTTGTCCCGGTACATGGGACAATAAAGTACGGCCGAGACGCAAGCGCCGAGGAAAAGTGACCCGTGTCCCATGTCCCGGAAATGGGGTCGTTAGCCCGCCACTGGCTTTTCTTTCTCCGGTGAGTCTGTATTTGCAGAGTGATTATCCTATAGGGGATAATCTGCTTGCAAATGGTTGGACAATTGGCAATCGTAAGCCGCCCATGCATTTCAGAAGAGGAATAGAGCCCGGCAAAATGACGCATGAACAAAGAGCTCTTAGACATGTGGATTGAGTTTGCTTTTTCCCGGTCCACTTCCAGAAACCGGCTAGCGTTTGGATTTGATGATTTGTACATGATCATCAAGGAGGTGTCTGAAACTATATCGACATTCGTACCAGTACTTTTCTCTTATCTTTGAGTTCGTGGATGTGCTTAGGCACTCGATCTAGTGCGCAGGTACGAAGGGTCTTCTTCAGTTGCTTAAAAGGAGGTATAATCTTTGTGAATGAAGAATTGGAGCTTGGTTGAAGCTCGGGATTCGATTGACCAAAGCCCGGATTTTTCAACTATGCTGCTCTAGGGAAAGATGCACCCGGGTCCGCACAAGCACCCACACTACCGCACTGACAACAGACATCCATGACCATAACAGCGTGATCAAAGGAACATGATGATGAATAAAAAAAAAACAGGCATTTGCTCTGCGCCCCGGGTGATAGGGCCTGGAGTGCGGCTGGCTTAGACTTGCATGGAATAGCGTCCAAGACAGCAAGCTGGAGTCCATGCACGCCCCCATTGGGATTACGATGGCCACAACAAACTCCACCTATCAGTGGCATTTGAGCTACGAGTCGGGTGATAGGCAAAAGCTACACCCAGATCAGACCTTGTTTCAACGAAGTCAAAAAGGGCTGGTCATGGCGGCTCATACGAGATCGTGATGGAGTAGGGGGAACCCCCAAACTTGTTCACTTTGCAAGGTCTAAGCGACAGAAGAGGGGGGGCCAAAAGTCTCGAGAAAAAAGAAAACATCATCTCGCACGCACAAGGCATCCGGGGGACCAAACTGCCGGTCCACTGGTGCATGGGGCACGATCACCCGCGAATCACGGCGGGGCTCATCACGATGGGAATCGCGATCAAACAAACCTCAACTTACGTGTTTTCAAACCCCGCTTTTATCGGGTAAACGGTTATCGTAAGAACTGTTTCTACTACTTTTTTTTTCGAGAAATTTTTGTAGATCTACTCCGGTGTTTTTGAAATCTACCTGTTCTATTTGAAAAATGAATATTGATGCCAGTTCGTTGCCGGAATATAGTGCCGTTAGCATCCGATTCGTCCGAGATAGAGCCGAGTTATGATCATTGGGCCTGTTCGGGCTGAAGGCGTAGGGGAAGTACGGAGTATGTACTGTAACAAAGACGGGTCCCCTGTTCTGAAGCTAGCTTGCGAACTGCGCGCGCTTGGGGGATTTTCTTTTCTTTTTCTATTTCTTTTCTTAGTAGATTTGTTTGATGTCCTATCAAATAGATCCACTAGGGACAAAAACTCGCGTTAGAAGATCACACGAAGTGGAAAGCCAAGTGTTAGCTCACTCATGTACGTGTTGTCCCGCCTTTCGATTCCGCAGCTTCATGGGCACGGTGCACCGTTACTTCATACTTATGTTTCGATCGAACTTATTTTTTTTTCTTCCCTTCTACTTTCCTTTTTTTTAACCTGTTTATGGAATATTTATCCCTTGATATAAGGTGATAAGGTGGTGTCTTCCCCTCTTCCCTTACAACTTCAACACCCCCACTCAATCCCAAACCCTTTTTTTTTCTTCTCCATTCTCGGTCAAAGATCATCATCTGATTTCCCTTCCGTCCTTTATTGCAGGAGAAAAAATAAGGAAAATCGTCTGATCTTTCCATCAATTTGGAAGCAAGAGAGCTGCAGGCAAAGTTGCAGATACAGCCAAACCAAAACAAACCAAAACACAAATCACAAATCAACCCACACAACCTTCTCTCTTCCACTTCTTCTCCTCTTCCTATCCCTGACCTAGTCGTCATCCCCCCCCCCCCCTCTTTGCCACAACCAAAGTTCCCTCCATGATTAGATCATCTGCATCGTGAGAATTCCAAAAGGTCTGAGCTCCCCTTTCCCCGATCGCCCTATCGCGACCTTTTCTTTTTTGGTTAGATATAGTTTTTCTTCTTTTCACGTGTTCCCTTCGATCTCATTACCACTGGCTAGCTTTCTTCTAATCCCGATCGGGAGAGAAGACATCGGCTAATTCGGTTCACCGTCTCCAACCGGTGTCTCGCCGGCGCTCTTCCCTGTTACTTTGGTCAGAAAGTGGAGTGGAGTGGTTCGTGCACTCTCTTCGACAAAGAATAAGAAGACTGGAAGATCAGCTCGGCCCGCTACCAGACCCATTCATTGTCACCGTTGAAGAAACTGGTCTAAGCCGAGAGCCCCCTTGACATCATTGAACCTTCTTTCCACCTGATTGTCCTTTTCGTTGCCTATTCTGTTCCCCTTTCCTTTCGAAGGCTTACTTCTAGGCCTTCCATCACATTGTGTTTATATTCTTGTTATATTGTCACTGGCCCAATCAGATCACCAAAGACCCTGGGGGTCTAGCACACTGCCCACCATCTCACTGAATGAAAAAGCATATGCTTGGAATCATTGCTAAGTGAACAATAGCTTAGTTCATCCAAACTATCGGGTTCCATAGCCGGGTCACACAAAGAAGACAAGGCCCTGCCGTCTTTCGCCCAATCAGGAAATCTTCAAGGGAAATGTCAACGTACCAGGTCCGTGTTCCCGTCATCGGCCTCTCTCCTCCCCCGTCATTCGCCTTGGGCTTTCAATCCTTTGCATTTCAATTATAATCTAACTTCTTCCCACAGATATCCACATGAAGATATAGATCTTGACTTCTGATTTCCCGCATTCTCTTGGTTTTTCCCAGTGCCTGCTCCAACTTCTCTCAGCGTATGCGATGTCCGTATCAACAATTCCCTGGAACCATTTCGGTCCTCACCACTTTTTCCCGGAGAAACCAAAGGCCAATAGTTATTACCAGAACCCCTTTCCGGCATCACTTCTTCCTCCCCTAAGTCACTCACGACCTGTTTATCCTGGTCCCAACATGAGTCACTCTTCCAATATGAATGCACTTTCCCCCGATGAGATGGAGCGGTTCCAGAAGCTGTCCAATGAATTTGAGGCAGATGTTCCGGTACGACACTACTAATCCGGCAAACTGAGCAAGGTGATTAACAACGCACATAGGGGCCGCTTGTCTCGCCCAAGCAATCGAGCCATAGTATTGCCATGGAATATGCCAATGCGGACCCGACTTTTGCAACAAAAACGAATGTCCGTATCTCGACTCCCTGGTCAGAAATTTACAAGCTGACCTTTGCCCCAGGCTCTTTCAATCACTCACCCCATGACCCGTGTCATGAAAGGGGGATGGAAACTGTGGCTGGAGAGGTAGGTGCTTCGACTCGATTGCTTGATTTGTCTCTAACGCATTCTCCAGCGGTGGCTTTCGGGTATTTCGAGACTCTTTTCAACCTTCGGGATACTCTGCGTGTGCAGCGTGAGCGTGAGAGGATCAAGTCCCTCAGTACTCTGCTAGATCAGGTCGGCCAGCAGGAAGAGCTATACGAAATCTTCGTGGAAGCTACAGAGGAGATATTCGCGCAAACCTTGGCCGCCATTCAGAATGTTGAGCAGGATGAGACTTTCCTGGTCAATGCGTTCAACGATGACTACGGCTCGAGTGCGGTCATCACACACTTCAGGGTAAGTTCGCCACTTCTGTTTCAAGAGGCGCATTCAACTAATCAAATTACACAGCTGTTGACGAGCGCGTGGATGAAACTGAGCCCTCACAGGTACCAAGCGTTTTTGTCTCTGCCGTTAGACTCATACTGCGGCTCACGGATAGAGACCGTCCGAACGGAGATTGATGAAGTTGGACTGCAAGCACTAGTCGATAGTGTCATTGAAGGAGCTGGCTTCGGAGTTGAGATTCTTTATCTTGATCGAAGCGAGGGTGATGCCGTTACACCACACCAGCTATCCCCGATCCGTCCCAGCGAAGCCACCATTCGCTTGCTGTATCGACCGTGCGTAACGTCTTACCCTTTGGCTGCTCGGTATCTAATCTCTTCACAGTGGCCATTACGATCTCCTCTATCGAGCCGAACTACCTGCCGTGAACATGGCACCTGTGGTCAACTTCCAATACGGAATGACTACTAGCTATACCCCCTGGGACCAAGGTGCTCTCTCCTTTGACATCAACCCACACCTGATGTCGATCCCAAACCTCACGGCGGACCCAGCATTCGGTGGAATGGGAGGTCCAATGTCCCCCATGCAGAGCCATAGCCATGCACCAATGCCTCCAGTCTCTCCAGCCCCACTGAGTTCATACCGAGTCTCACCACCACAGGAGATGTACCAGTCCCCCATGCAGAGTCATGCACCAATGCCTCCGGTTTCATCACCTCCGCCCGTCCTGCCATCTGCCCCACCACCTATGACCGTCTTGCCCAGTCGGTCATCAGACGGGCCTCAGATTCGCTTGAACCCCTTGGTCATGAAGCCCAATTTGAGTCACTCGCTACCAGTGACTACACCGTTCAAAAAGTAAGCGCTTCTTCCTTGCGTGATGGACGCGATTATTAACTTATTCAGTAGCTCGCCCTACAACCAGGCCCACTTCCAAAACTCAGACTTTGAACCCATACATTATGCACCGAATGAACATAGGCGATGACCTTAAAACGAAAAACTCAACCCTAACCATGAGCTCGAGACTACGGTGTATCCACCGAGTCTGAGTCAACCTTATTGCTTTGTGTCCAAGAAAGGGCTTAGCGCGTATCATTTCCATTTTCATGTTCATTTCCATTTTCATTGTTCATTTCACTTTCCGCATCTGATTCTTTTGTCAGGGTCCATTTCATTCGTCATATCTTTCCCACAAGGGCTCCTGGAATCGTTCATACTGATATTTTGTCTTACGAAACGAATCCCGGGCTCCATCAGCCTCTCGGTCTCGATGGCTGCAGTCTCATCCGAGTTTTCCTGGTTTCTCCTTGTGTCTTGTGTCTTATCTTTTTAGCGTGGTGCAACGCGTGCATGGCTCGAGCGTTCATTCTACGCTTTATTTCTTTCTATCCTTCAGATTGCCATGATCCCATCAATCTCTTATGATCTTACTATCTTTAGTCCTTTCTTTACATCCACCAGGGTCTATAATCGTATACAGTATCATTCGATAGGAATTATCTATGTAACAAGGTATTTGATAAACGTGAATCGTATCGTAGCTTTAATCCATACAGGGCACAAACTAGCTATCTATCTGCTACCTGCCCGCAAGTAGTAATAAGAGCCAAGGAGACTATATACATACATATGATCTATTCCTATTCACAAGTCACGTCCCAACAACAGAAATCTCCTCATCCTCCGCCTCCATAATCACATCAACCATCGCATCTAGCCCCCGATCCCGTGCTTCCGAATCCAGATACCCAGCTCCCACAAGTCGACCTAACGCATCACCAACCCAATTCTGACTATTCCAGTCTGTATCTCCATCTCCATCTCGTATAAGTGTTTCGGAAACTGTAGACCGGAGAGCTGATATCGGTATTGAACTTGGCAGTGTTGATATGGGGATCACGCGTGCGAGATCTACGCACGCAGCAATTTAATTTGTTAGTGGCTTGATACTTACATATTAAATATGAAATGCAAAACGTCTAGGAGCTTGGAAGGGAATTGTGTAGGCATCTATCTTACTTGTAGATGAAACGGGTATCCCCAAGTTCTCGCGCTCGGAAAAACTCATGAATCCCGGGGATCCTATTACCTCCATTACAGAGGACTTGATATACTCCGTCTCCGGGCCCGCAGCTGTCTGTACATGCTCTGCTTGTGGCTCGAATTCAAAGTATAGTGCTGTATGCCGGTATCGGGCGTAGTCGAGTGGTGAGGCGACGAACACGAGGATGGAAAGGTTGGGCATTTGATTCACCTAGACCGGTAGAGTAGGTTGGGATATAGGTTCAGGCGTAAGAGTGTATTCTTGCTCTGTTGAAATAGGAACCAAATCAAGTGGAAACCTCTTGAGATTTAGTTTTTGGTCCTGGGCAAGATGTAGACCGGGATGACGTAGTCAGGCTTATCGGAAGATTCCATTTTTTTCTGGGATTATCTAAATTGTGGGGTGTGTTCCTCATTCTTAGCTGTATTTTGGATTGTATTATATCTTTTAAGCGTATGGAGGGGGTTTTTTTTATTGGAGGCTAGGTATTGCTTGCATCTGAAGATCGATGGCAGGGATTGCTTGAGATAAGCATAACATGACCGACGCTGTACCCACTAGAGAGGTAGCTAATTCCTATATACACATTCAAATACTTTCTCTAGTTCATATCTGCCTCCAGATGGGAGGAATTTGTAGAAGAGAAAAACGGTGCTACTGAATACCTCAGTCTTCACTATAGCCGCATGAACTATGACATCATCCCCCGCAAATCCACCGCCTCGGCCCGCCACCTAAAACATTCTGCACACCCAATTACAATCCTCCATAACTCAGCACGACCAGCTCAGCATTACACAATGGCACCCGTGCACCGTCCCCTCTTCGGCGGCTCCCGGTAAGATCAAGCTCAACCCCACAATACACAATCTATCTCATCCACTGACATTATCACCAAAAGAGCCTGGAACCCTTCAGACTGGACCACCTCCGACGACCGCGTCCGCGGCGGCTCCTCAACCTCAACCCTCACCTGTTCTCCCTCCTCCCTAACAGCAACCTTCTCGGGAAATTTAGACATTAAAACGCTGGGCGGCGCAGGCTTCGCCTCCCAACGCACATCAGGCGAAGACCGAACCTGGAATCTATCGGACTGCGACGGCATTGAACTTGTTCTTGATGGGCGCCACACGGACGGTAAGGTTTATACTCTTACACTGAAGGATGAGATTCTTCCTAAGAGGCCTGATGGACGGGAGCAGAGCACTGTCAGTTGGGAGTTTGATTTCAGGGCTACGGAGGAGAAGATTTTTGTGAGGTTTGTGGATTTGAGACCGACGTATCGGGGACGGGATAAGGGGGATGTTAAGCCGTTGAATTTGAAGAATATTAAGAGGTTTGGGATTATGATGAGAAGGTATGTTTTTCATTTTTTTCGTGGATTGGGAAGGTGATGCTGACTTCTCTTAGCTTCTTTGGGGAGCAGGAAGGTCCTTTTGAATTGGGGATTGTTTCTATATCTGGGTTGCGTCTTGAGAAGCATTTGATTCAATCTGAATTGGCTCATCCCCATGAGGAATATGAGGAGGATGAGGAGGTTTTTGATGAGAAAGATGTTGCTTGGGGACGCAAGAGGCGGTCTGGGTGGTTCTCGTGGTTGAGTTCTTGTCTTGGATGCCGGTCTTGAGTCATCATCTGGAACTACGCAGTCTATTGATTTCGGTATAAAATGTGAACAAACACATACGGGTTATTGATTCCAGAACAACTCTCAACACTCAACCGTCAACCTTCAGGATCCTTGATTTTACCAACCTAAATAAGTTTCACGGCGGAATTTATCGTTTATTAGAATGGAAGGTCAGGGTCCTCGGGTGGTGATAGGGATGGCGGCACTGCTAGTAGGGATGGCAGTGCTGCTGGCAGCAGAAGACGAAAATAAACCAACCAGAGGCCAACACTGGACTGGTACAGAGGGTGCTAACCCTACAAAATGGGTGTACGTACTGGGTATTCTTATGGAATACCAGCAACTACTAATATTTACTTAGTGCTGCAAAAAAGATCTGCTCATGCCCAGCTCCTAGACATGCCGCTGAAAAGTGGCCTGTTAACAGAGCAGAAATAGTAAGATCTTTTTATGTTTCCTATTTTTACCATACTAATAAGCCTATAGTCAATTACACCATGTGCTAATGAGTGCCCCTACTGCGGGTATGAAGTTCGTGGTGGAGGAAGTAAAGGTGCTGTTATCCGGAAGCATATCAAAAACATCCATATAGTATGTCTCGACTTACTAGCAAGAAGATAATATAACTAATAGTAACAGGCAAAGCAAGCGGATGTGTATGGTTCACTTACGGTTGCGACTGGAAAAGGGGGTCCTAGTAGGGAATTGCAACCTCTCTGCTATGAAGATTAAATCATAAAAATGTTGTTTCTGGCAATAAATTGCCTAAGACGGTGTTTCGCCGATTACCATCAACCAATTATCGTATCCATTCTGACTTCCTGTACATCAAAGCGCCATGCTAAATACTATTGTTCTTGCGTTGGAAAGTGCACCCAATCTGAAAAGTCCATTCCTCCAGGACTGGGCATCGGCTGATTTGCTTGGAAGAAACTACCCGGGAAGCCCTGCTCATTGAAAAGTTGTTCTGGGAAAGGCATAAAGCCTTGAGCGAGTGGCTGGTAGGGTTGTTGCTGTGGGTTGGGAGGGAGACCAGACATCACACTTGCTGGGCCCAAGAGGCGGTCGATGACTTCGGAGCATCGCGAGGCGAAGCGATTGTTGCCGAATGACGGGTGAGTGAGGAGGGCTTTGGTTGTTTCAATGTCTTGAAGCCAGGTTGGGGCGTCTGGGTTGGATGGGTCGGTCATGAGGAAGACGAGGGGAATGAGGCCAGCTTGGAAGAGGAAGTAACTGTGAGATGTTAGACGGCTTTTTCGATACTTATTGGTAGGAGAGAAGACATACAGCATATACCAAGCGCCTATCCTAGTGCAGATGTGGTTATCCATGTACTCCGAGATAGAAGCGATGGTCAGACGTGCATTCTGCAGGCACCGGATTCGACACTCTGTTTCGCAAGGATCTTCAGTGCCTGGGTCGGAACTTGTTGACGAACCATCTGAGCTACCACCATGTGGTGCCCACCGCCGAGCTGCCCAGCGGAGCAGGATTGGACGATAGATCAAGATGATAAGATTCCAGTTTCGCCACAGTAGCCTGTTGCGAACAAGAGCGAGGTTGTCTGGGTCGGGTTGAGTTGGCTGCACAGTAAGAGGTTGTAGAGGATAATGATTGTAGGCAGGCAAACTATTATACCATTCTTCCATGGGTTTTTGCAGGTTCAGTGTTTCTTCTGGGGTGACGCTGGGGCTGGAAATCAATCGTTGGTAGACACTGTTAGTGAGAAGATGGAAGCGGGCTTGTGCAATCAAGCCGGAGTAGAGTGTTGGGCCAGAGGATTCACAGGGAAGTGAAGTTGTTGCAGGAGTCAAGGCCTAATAGAAAATTAGCATGAGTGTTCTGATTGGGTTTATAGGCCTCCACATACATCATCATGGATGTTCATGACCTGTTTCGCGTCCATCACACACTCCTCTGGAAGCAAAATTGGTCTTCCAAAGGTCTTGGCGGCGCCGCTATCAAAAATAAAGACACCCCACCACAGTCTGCGGCGGATTTCTCGTTGAAGTAAACTGATCTTCCAGCCGGGGAATTCTTTGTGAAGTCCTAAACTCATGGCCATTCGAACAGCGAGACCAAGATAGTTCCATCCTGTGTTGGGCTTGTTTCGTTTCTGGGCGTAGTTACTCAGTAACAACAGCGCTTGGACAAGCGTCAAGTTACCAGTCTCAAATACGGATGCTTGTTGTAAGAATCCTCTTGCTTCTTGGTAGAAAGTGACATCAAGATCAGAGCTGTCATCGCCGATACTCCATGCGCCAAGGGCTAAAATGGTATTGAGAAGGATTTGCCAAGCATTTCCATGTGGACGCAGGGATGGCTCGTTAAACTGGGCCCGGAATGTCGGTTCATGAACGAATGGATAACTTGTGTGGTAGTTGAGGAAATATGCATCAATAAATGCTTGTTCAATGAGGCCAGATGGCGCACTCTCCAACAGCTGAGCTTTGAGGGGAATGCCTCCGGACCTCGCTGAGCGGACGGGAATGTTTAAGTCAAATCCGTGGTCAAAAAGGGCTCTTAATGGCACGACGCTGGATGAGGCGCCTAGCATGGAGTATCAGTAGACTGTAGAATAAATCGTATCTTTGCGAGGTACGTACCAAAATAACCAGCTCCCTCGGGCTTGATAGACAGTGCAGCCATTCCATCTGTTAAATCGCCAAGCGTAAGCTCTTTCTCTGCCCAGTCAAAGCCATCAGCTTGCAGTGGTAGCGCTTCTGGAGGCGGCTCAGCCCGTTCGGCTTCATGTTTTGCTGGAGTCGAATGCCTTGAAGATGATTTAGATGATGGTGCTTTCGGGGTATCTTGATTTTGCAAAAGGGAGCGGAGAGTTGCATCCAGGTCTCCTCCAGGAAATAGTCTGCTCAATGCAGTTTCAAATGAATGCAGCCGGTCTTCAACATATGTCAAGTGCCTGTGCTTATTAGGTTCATATTCTCATGGTTTTTTGGGCGAGTAAGATATCATACTGTCGAGTCAGAGGACTTCTGGACACTTTTGGACTGTACTTGCACTCCTTGTTCAGCTGCCGGCATTGCACACAGATCGGCCGCTCTTTTGAGCACTGTATGATTGAATGAGTAAAACATTCTTCTGGAATAGTCACTCTGCATTACTTACTCTTGATTTCCGGAGGCGACATTCATCGCACTAGCTATCTGTCAGTTTCCGCTGAAGCTTTCATAGCCAATAATACATACAGCGAATGAATGGGAATCACGAGTGCTAGCCATATTTATCAAGGCAAGTCAGTTTGCCGATATCTAGTGTCCAATGCGCTCTTATTATGACACACTAAGAGAGTCATCTTGGTAACAAGTCAGCTATATCCTGGCCAATCGATATGACGTGACAGCTAGCATGCAGCAGACGTGGGGTTGCCGCGATAGTATAGTATCTCCGGAAGGCAAGCCAAGCACCGGGATATATGAGGGAATATGATGTATCAATTTGCACAAGTGTAAAACTTACGATAGGCGCTAAAGCAATCATCGATCCACTTCGGCCGGACAAGTTATAGGATGGATGAGATGCCGCATTCAACTGCTCCCCTCGATGGTGGGGAAATGGGTCATGTGATGCGCAAAAAAAAATACGCCATTGCTGCCTGAGGCAAAGGCCGTTTTGGCTCGTACTTTGCTTGGCTGTTCTTTTAATATTCACCTTGAAAATATATGGCGGATTATCTAGGGGGACTCAAAGATACACACTGTTTAGGGCTCATTATTTATGTAGATATAATTCAGTATTGCCAATATGAGATTCGTTGGCGTTGAATCTTTCAAAGTATATATTTTCAACGCATAGGCCCCTCTAGCCTTTTGTCACCATGTCAAATATATGAAACTTCCCTTAATATCTACTTTTTAATTGAAGGCAGGTTGCTAGTATGCTACATGAATGTAGTTCACTCTCTGATAAGACAATAGCAATGAGTAGATATCTAGATCCAATGCCTTGTTTGCTAGTTAGAATCTTCTTGGCGTGGATGCAGATGGACGCGGATGCGGCGGGCCAATCACAACCGTCATACAATTTTTCTCTCTTCACCATTATCAACATCAACCTCAAAACCAGCCTGCTTGCACAAGGAATTAAAGCAGGAAAGCCTGTCAAGAATCGACCTGGGCACTTATAGTATCGGAATTCGGATCAGAGATTAAAGCAAGAGAAGAGCTTGAGGCGCCGCCATGCCCTCTCAACCCCCACTACCGCCCCTCCTCACCTCATATCTATCATCCCAGCCAGAGTCGTCCCTGACGTTGATCTCGTCTATTCTTGGCGCAACATCCAATTGGCTTGTCCTGAGATACCTCTACTCAGCACTTAGCAACTCAAATAACTCCAATGCCGCCCTAAGCTTTGATGAGTCGCACAATGGCGCAAAGAAGAAGGTCGTTCTTGTGAGCTTCCTACGGGGCTGGGAGTTCTGGAGAGCAGAAGCTAAGCGATTGGTGAGTCTGCGCAATCTATTCTTTAATTATCTTATAACGATAGCCTTGGCTATATGTTATGTTCTCCGGACCCAACATTTCATCTTTCTTATTTCTATCAAACCGACTCCTACGTCATTTTATACATGGATAAATATTAATATTCTCACCAGGGCTTGGATCTTGCACGACTGTCAGACAAGAAACAATTTGCTTTCGTGGACGGACTGTCCGAGCTATTTTGCCCTCCACAAACAGCAAATGCTGCCAGTCCGTCTCCCGTCAATGCAGGTTTTCCTGCACGCACAGCACTTCCGCTTCGGGGTCCGCCAGGTGCAGTGCCTGGAAGAGCACCCATTCCCGCCATACCAGCCCCCACAAACGACAATGTGGCACGAAACCCTGCCGAGCTAGGCGTTGCGAAGAAACTGCATTTCTCCGGACGTGGTACCGCAGCACTGGATGGCCTAGAGAAGGACATAATCGCCGTCATTGAGCAGCTCAAGGCCGCTAATAACGAAAGCGAAGAAGTGCTTCTCATTATCGATCAGCCGGACTTCCTTCTCGCGGCCACAGGCGCAAGTATGGGGATCGGAGCTACGGAGATGAGCGAGTGGGTCATGGGCCTACAGCAGGTGAGTCTCGATCTGGTTGACTCTTATCTGATGAAAACTAAAACGGCTAACTCGTGGATAGACCGTTCATTCTACAGCACTAACGCTTGCGGCTGATTCCCCGCTGATCCACAATGCGGGTGCTTCTGGAAACCAAGCAGCTACACCGGTGGAAGGGGAGCATGCGGCTTTTGCTATTGGGTTGGCGCATAGGGCAAGTTCGGTTATGCAGCTCCGAACCCTGGAGACTGGAGCCGCAAGAGACGTGAGTGGCGTGTTGAGGATCAGCCGAGGTGGTGGATTGACTGGTGCGAATGGCCTTGATGAGAAGGAGTTGCTGTACTATATTCAGCGGGATGGCGGTGTCAAAGTGTTTGGGCGTGGAGAATCCTGAGCTGAGATCTGTAGATGAATACCCAATCCACAAATGCCTAGGACCCAAGACTGGACTGTTTAGTAAAATGGAGACGGTCGTGCCGCAAAAGAAAGGAACCGGAGATGTTAGGAAGAGAGATCTTCACATTTGTATCTGTCACGACATGGGGATATTTGCCAGCCATAAACGAGAAAGAAAAAAAGGAAATTCATGCATGTTTTCCCTTGAATTTTATGCCACTTCTCCTCGAAACACATTCCACGTAATTTTTGTCTTCCCGCCTCATTTTTATAGGACGGGATAGACGATCGCACACACCAACTCCACGGGAAAGCGTTAATATTCCGGAATTGCCATTTTGCATTTCGAGTAATCTATCTCGTAATGCTAGGCCATGTCATGCCAGGTTATCACCCCTCATTCCTTTTCCAGCTTCTCCGAGAACGAAAAACGCGACGCCGAATCGGACAACGGGAAATCTAGTGAGCCTCGGGGCCCTTGGAGCCCTTGGGGACACCAGTCTGGAAGCCGTTCAGGAAGCGGCGGTGGACAATGCGCAGGGAGCGCATGCGGCCGGAGCCGGTGGTCTTGCGGCGCTTGGCCTTCTCACTCCAGTTGTCTGTTCGAAGAAAAAAAAGTTCGTAAGCCGAGTTGTTCCAACAATTGCGTGCATCTTGATATAAGTCCAAGGACAATGCCCTTCTTCTCATATCGGTATCCATATCAACATGTCTCAGGAGGGGTCATGCGTACACTTGCGGGTCTTAGCGGAAGGGTAGCCACAGTTAGCACAGGTGGACTTCTGGATGTGGAAGGACCGCTGGCCTAGAAAGTCGCAAAAAGATCAACGGTCAGCTATTTGTTCTGATTGATAATAGCCGACAATCCAGCGCCCTTGGGTATCCATCATCGTTCAACTCCATCACTGGTTGTAAAGAGAATTTTGCGATTTCGGGCCCGGGGAATGGATTGTCGACGAGTTGGGAGAGAGATGTAAATACGTACCACAACGACGGCACAGAGTGTGCGTCTTGTTGTGGCGCTTTCCGAAGCTCGAGGTACCCTTGGCTGTTGTAGTTGTTAGTTTCGACGATTTCGATATTGCGGAGATTCATATTCGCGGTGCGAGGTTTCGGTATGGAACGTACTCATTTTGAATTAGGGAACTGTGATACAAGAAACGTCAGTAAATGAGGCGAGGAGAGAGATTGGTTCGCAAAAGAACAATATGTGGACGTACCTGGCGATTCCGTTGGAGGGCTGTTGTCGGTGTCGTCGTCGCTAGGCGTATCAAATCTTCCCGCTGGGTGAAGTGTCGGCTAAGCGAGGTGTGGGTTGCACATCACGGGACCCAGGGCACAAGCCCTGGTCTCGTGAGTCAATATCACATGACATTGCGACTGGACCGTGCACGGGTGGATCATGTGATAGGAATTGTGTGGGTCTGGGCTTGGCTTAGTCATTGCGCATTTAACTTGATCTGCTGTTCCACTGTGGATACTCCAATCATCAAAGATGCGACGCGATCAGCTCCCCATCCTTTGCTTTATCTGTTCGAATCAGGCTTGTGAGGACCTATTGTTTCTACCGCTTTTTCGTGGATAATTAGGGGAAGAATCAAGAAATAATAAAAGTTTGGAATTCGAAAAAGAGCGGAGAGGGGGTTATAGTCGACTGCATCGCGCCGTCTAAAAAAAAAAGTGCGCCTTCCAAATTTGTACGCCACTGCAAAAGGCAGCTTTCTGATGTGTTGTGTCCCCTGCTGCTGTTACAATGATTACGATAAACTTGGGACCAATTACTGGCAAAGACGTGCTCACAGGCCAATTGAAACATATTTAATCTAGTCGGAATGATGGACTAGCCCCTACGACAAGTCAAGCAAAGCAACGAGCAGACGCCCACAATCACCCTGAACCTCGTTGCGCACGCGAGAAACAAGGTCTTTCCCAAATCTGTGGCGATACGCAAGCTTAACCTGGGTCATATGAGGACGGTTCCAATGTAGACGAACAATACGGCTAACCAGAAGCTCATCCGCACTATCGATACAGGAATTGATCAGACAAGCATCGCGCATTACCGGATCATTTGCGCTGCGAAGTATGTGAACTAGAGCATCTTCCAAGTGCCCCGAAAAGCACTCTTTAATATGCTTCTCTAGAGAGAGATGGTAGCGTTCTTGGAAGGCATGGTTGATAGCCCGCAATTCCGCATCTGACGAGCGGGCAAATATCGCGCAGACCTCGGTGGCATCGTTAACTATACGACCAGCAGTAGTTTCGTGTATGGCACGAGCATTAGACTCAATATTCTGGTGATTGATAGGGGCATATTCATCTTGTCGGTTTCCTTGCAAAACAGCAGTGAAAAGGTCCGCCGTCTTCATCGATAGATCGTCTTTGACATCCTGCACAAGGGAACGATGGAAGCTGTGCTCATATGCAGTCTTGATCGCATGGATATCTGCATTACTCCGGCCTAGGAGCACATCGTTCAGAAGCCATTCCTTGGTGCCGAGACCCTTGACCGCTTCGCGTGTACTGTCGGCGTCATATCGTAGTGGGCCGTCTACAATAGCTAGGAGGCCCTCTTCGAAGTGTCCGGACGTCTCGGACTCGATGTCCTTGTGGAGGTCGCGCCGATGTCCCTTCGAATATGCTGTGCGCACGGCAGCCATTTGCAGCGGATCCAGTGGAGCGAGCACCATGATGAGCGTCTTATCATCTGTGCCGAAGCCCTTCATGGCTCTGCGCAAGGAATCTGCTTCTCGCGTGTAGTCACCCATTGCGATGGCATTTGGGTCATATCCCAGGGATGGCAGTTGTGGTTGCGGTGGATGTCCATATTGTGGAGCATAACCGGAGGCATTTGATAGTGGCATTGACGCCGATACAGATCCATGAGAGGCTAGATTAGGCCCCGGCTGAGGGTATTGGCCTTGCGGAGCGTATGCTTGCTGTCCATAAGCAACACGTTGAGGCTGGGGGTAGCCCTGCTGCGGAGTACCTGGATTAGGATTGTAGCCACCAGGCTGGGGAGGAGGATACTGCTGCTGCAGGGCACCTGAACTATGAACATAGCTGCCGGACTGGGGAGGTGGATACTGCTGCTGCGGGGGACATGGACTAGGTATGTAGCCGCCAGACTGAGGAGGATACTGATGCTGGGGCTGTTGCCCATATTGAGGTTGAGGGTGCTGCTGCAAGCCCTGAGCCTGGAAAGGTTGGCCTTGCCCGTAGGGTGGATACGAAGGCTCTGGATGTAATGTTAATATGCAATATTTCAATGATCACCTGGAATTTGCAAGGACTCACGTTGAGGTGGGTTGTACGACATGGCTGAACTCTGGAGATGGCTCAATACGCAGTCACAGCTCTAGCTTTATATACAGTAAACATCGTCTAAAGGGTAGGACTGCCACATCGTGGCTGTGCAAACCTCAACCAGTCGCAAAGTGGTCGATGCCCAGGAGTCAGATTATCGCATTTGAGGCCCAAGCGTGCTGCGCCACTTCCAAGTCACCTCGCTTGACTGAAAGCCCGCTAGGCTAGCTAGGCGAAGACAAGGCTAGTTGACTAACTAGTTCATGATAAGCCCCCTGACTGACCCCTCCCACCAACACCTTACCAAGAACCTATTTAAAAAGTCAAAATTCCTGCATACTGCGCAGTAAATCACATTTTAAGATTGGTATAGCGTGGTAGACCGAGTGTTGCTACTGAGCTCTTTTCCGCCTCAGGCTCAACAGTGTCAGAGGAATTATATGGGATTTCTAAAATGTCAGCACAGGAACTCCTCATGGACGTGAAGGTATCATAAGATATTATTGACTATTCCATTTTTATGCAGTACATTCAAGGGGTATTTTGGAACGCCTAATAGTATAACGGTCATGCAAATTAATAGAATCACTCGTTGTCGATGTAGTTCGCCATCGGATCCTGCGCGGCTAGTCGGCTACGCTTGTAGGACTCCAATTCCTCCTCAGTGATTCCGGATTTCATTTCCTCCAGTGTCCGCTTCTTCACATTTGCTGTCTCATCATCCTTTTGACGATCGCCGGCAGGTACAGGCTCGCGAGAGTGATCTGGACCCTCGACAGAGTCGTCCTCATTGTCATTATTGTCGGGTAGCATGAGCATTTTGCCCTCCTCCTCCCAAGCCTTCTTCCCGTCCTCGCCAGTGCAGTAACTGTTCTTAACGGTAGAGAAACAGCATGAATATCCCCATTTGAATTCATACCACCAGCTGCCGAAAACGGAGGTGTGATTGTTGATCTTGACATCTTCTGGGTATTTCGATTTGGTAGCTTTCTTTGGGGCACCTTTGATGGCACCTGACTCATCGTATTCCACGAAACGCTCATTCTCAACCACCATAGTGTCCCGCAGCGGGGTCTGTTGGAGATGCTCGCTACCTCCATATTTCTCCAAAAGTGCCTTCCGCGAGGCCTCGCGTTTCTTCTCCGATTCCTCCTTCTCCTTCTTACGGAGGAACTCCCCGCTTGTTGGGTTGGCTTGAAGATGAATCGGAGTGTTGCCCTTTTCTTGCGATTCCCACGCGTATTTCTGAGCCTTCTCAAACTCGGCAGCATCGCCAGAAGCACGGATGAAGTTTTCCTCCGCAACCAGCGCCGAGGCTTGATCTTCTTGCGCACCCATGTCTACCATCCGGCGGGTCTTCGGGTCGTACTTGGCGGAATCCAGATCGAGGTTCAAAAGGTATTTGGCGGTATCTTCTCGGATACGCAAATTGCGGGTAGCTGTGTTTTGTTGGCGGCCCATGTCGGATTCCTCGGTGTAGCGAATATCTTCATCGGTGTTGTCCCCATCATCCTCCATCAGTTTTTTGAGGTCGGCTCCTTCTTTGGCTGCCTTCTTCATCGCCTCCATCTCTTCATACTCGTTGACAATGTTTTGGTACTCGCTGGCGTCGTATCCGTTCCATCGGTCTCGCTTCGCGTCCCATCCCATATTGACATCTTGGACAAGCTCGTCCGCCTGGATATCCTTGCCCGTCCAGCGAGCACCCTGTTTTCGCGGTCGACTGAGGCATTCTTTGGTCTTGTGTGTCATTGCGCCGCAGTTTTCGCATGCGCCTTTACGGTATTTTGTCGCAGCAGGCCCGGTGCGTTTTCCTCGGTCATACCATTTTGACTGGTCGGCACTTGTCTTTTGCAGACGTTGATGCTCCAAGTAGTCATTTCCAGTCTCCTCGTCGACATAAAACGGCTTCTTCGAAATGAAAGATGGAATGTACTCGTTGCGTTCCTTGGACGCCACATCGGCGGGTTTTCGTGACATGGCGAAGTCGGCCTCGTGAGGACGATGAGCTTAATTATGCACTGTATCAGATATTTCGGGAAGAGAAAGCGCTGCGAGGTACTAGCGCTGTAGCTTTGAGGACGAAAGTGAGGTCGAGATAAGATCAAGAAGTCGACGATAGGAAGCTGGAGAGGTGACGATTGAAGAGCCTTCACGTGACTGTTCCTTAGGGACCCACCAGTCGACCTGCATCGGGCGATCCCTGCACGAACTTCCTACATCACGGACTCGTAGAAATCATTACGATATGTCCTGTATTACCTTAGCAGCATGCGATCCGTGATTTATTACCGTAGACCTTGCTTTTCACATATCAGATGCAAGGTTCAATGTCAAAGCTCGATCTATGTCAATATTACCTAAGCGGCATAGCGCGCGCCGAGAGGAGCGCGTCAAGATTCCAGAACTCAAAGAAGATTCCAACAAACTCCACAACCCTCGTTTCATGGCCTAGTCCTTGTTAGTGCTCTTGCGCAATGTCGCCTATGGTCTCGGTAACACAAAATCGGCCAGATGGACCCCTTTCGTGTGCGCCTCAACTGCATCGACCATTACCAAGCCACCGCGTCGGAGCTGGACCCTCCACTGCCATTTCGAGATGGTGCATCTGCGAAGAACTACCGGCCTAGGGTGCCTGTGATTCGAGTATTTGGTGCCACAGAAACCGGTCAACGGATATGCGTCCATGTTCATGGCGCATTCCCGTACCTGTACATCGAGTACAATGGCTCTCTGGAGACCGAAGCGGGTATGTAACTTGAAACAATAATTTGACTGGTCTCGACTGGTCTCGCGATTGATCGGCTACTAAGGGAATGTGTAGTGAACTCGGCTATCCAAACACTTCACCTATCGATCGATTATGCCTTAGCTGTCAGTTACCGTCGCAATGCATATGACCAGAAGACCGCATACGTCGCACACATCACCCTTGTCAAAGGAATGCCTTTTTATGGATACCATGTGGGCTACCGGTTCTTCTTCAAGATCTACCTTCTCAATCCCTTCTACATCACCCGTCTGGCCGATCTCCTCCACCAAGGCGCAGTGATGAAACGACCGTTACAACCATATGAAAGCCATATGCAGTACGTTCCGCAGTGGATGTGCGATTACAATTTGTACGGTTGCAACTATATGGACTGTTCAAAAGTAAAATTTCGCGCTCCAGTACCAGAATATCTGGAGCTGAACAACCTGGAACATCGTTGGCACGACCGGTCGATCGATCCCGAGAGCATAGCCGATGATCCGGCTCTTGGAAAACAGAGTCATTGCCCCCTAGAGGCAGACGTTTGTGTGCAGGACATTTTAAATCGACTTGATATCAAGGAACGCCCTTTGCATCAGGACTTCACAGAGATGCTACAGCCGGTTGCCTTCAATGAGCGACTTGTCCCTAGCGTTGCTGGGCTGTGGCAGGACGAAACGAAGAGACGCAAGAAACGAATGGGGATAATTGACCCAAGCAGTACCCCGTTCGGACCGGAAGATCTAATCTCTATGTCTGCGGATCCCAGAAACAAGTCCAAAGGAGGGTGGATTCATGAAGATGAGTTTCGTGAGATGGCAGATCAAATCGCAGCAGATGAGAGACACAGGGATAACGAGACAGATACGTCTTTTGATACATTCCTGAACACAGATAAACATGCTGCCAAGATCAAGACTGCCTTGAGCAGCGTTGAGGATTTCTTTCCGCAAATACTTGATGTATCCATTTTCCACAGTCAAGCCTCGAAATCCGATGAAGTGCCTCGTATATCTGTGGATGAGGAGATCGCTTCGTCTTCTCAGCCGGGAGAATATGGCCAAATTGATAGCGCTCTTGAAATCGGAGTCGAAGGAGAAAATTTGGAGAGAAAGGGAATCGCGCTGGAAGAAAGCTTCTACGATGGTGTTTTTGATGATGTCGATGTAGAAGAACCTACGAACCATGAAGTTGCTCAACCCAGGTTGGACCCGCAGATCAATGGGGATCCAACCAAGAACTCTGTATCATCGGCTTCGGAGGAATGCCAGGAAGCTGAGTTGGAAGGGACCAATGAAAGCCAAAGGATTCTCAAGCGAGGATCTGAAGAGTTCGTCTCTCTTGGCCGAACACCTGCCAAGAAGCCGAGATTCTGGAACACCTACGAACCATCAAAATCATCAAGAAAGCCATTCAATAGGGGGAAACCCGAAGAAGCCCTAGTTGAGCCTGGGTCTCCATTGTCTGAGCCAAAATCATCCTCTTCCCAGAGAACAACCCGAGCCAAGGTGCAAAATCCTAATACCCGACTATATTACCCCGTTGTGAAGGATCCCAATGATCCTTTAACTATCCTCCGATTCAGTCAAAGCCAAAATGATTCGCAATCTTCGAAGAAAGCATCGCAGTCCTCCCAGCACATGCCAAGCTCGTTTCCATCCGGCTCTGATGCAGGCAACCCAGGCTATAATAAAGAGGCAGCATCTTCTTCATTGACTGGCTCTTCCTCTACAGTGGTGGAAAACCCTGTACTGGATCCACGCATTTCTGAACTGAAGGGAAATCTTGCCGATTCCTTTGATTTCTTGCCAGGCAATGCCTTGCGTCTTTTTAGATTCGCAGGCCCAAGTAGCAATGAGGTTTTTTCCACCATGGATGTTTATGGCCGTCCTTCAGTCGTCTATCAGAAAGCATACTATAGCGATGAGACTGACGTGCCTGAAAGGTCCCGACAATATGCAGGGCGGGACTTTCGATTGGAAAGCAATACAATCCACTTTCTCCCGGAGTTCGACCCGTCAGGAAACCTACCTGCAATGTTCGGGGAGCAAAGTTCGATTACTCTAGACCAAGAGCAGCAAGAAACAGTAGATCGACAACTGCGCGAGTTGTGCACCATTAGAGAATGGGAATTTGCACCTGTTCCGCCTAGTCGATCTGAAGTTATTGAATGGTTTGAGCAACTCGAACGGTCCCATGATGCTACACCGACAACACTCAGTCTTCCATCAAACAACAAGCCTCATTTGCTGTCGCAAATTGAAGGTCCAACACAGAATCCTAATGGCTTCAAATACTCCCAAAAAGGCAAGAAGACCAGCGTGGAGCACCAAGCTCAGTACATGAACACAATGAGCTTGGAGGTGCACGTGAATACTCGTGGACAACTATCGGCCAATCCCGCAGAAGACGAGATCTCTTGTATCTTTTGGTGTATTCAGTCCGAAGACGCGGAAATCGAAGTCAACAGCCACCTCCCTGGTGTCCATGTTGGGATCGTCTATCAGGGTGAGGGCGAGAGACCGGAGGCCAAGGTCTCCAAAGCACTTAAGATTGACATGGAGTGTGAGCCAACAGAACTTGACCTGATAAATCGCCTGATTGATATTGTCCGCGAACATGACCCGGACATCATCACTGGATACGAGGTGCACAATGGTTCCTGGGGTTACGTGATTGAGCGTGCTCGGAAAAAGTACGACTTTGAGCTTTGCGACGAGATCTCCAGGGTGAAGGCTCAGGCGCATGGAAAGTTTGGCAAAGAAGATGACCGGTGGGGGCATGGTCATACTTCGTCAATTAAAGTGACTGGTCGGCATATGATCAATCTCTGGCGTGCAATGAGCGGCGAGCTCAATCTTCTGCAGTATACCATGGAAAATGTTGTGTTCCACCTGCTGCACCGCCGAATCCCACATTACTCTCACAAAGACTTGACACGATGGTATCAAAGTGGAAAACCTCGAGATATTCTCAAAGTCCTCGAATACTTTACCTCTCGAGTGCAAATGAACCTTGAAATTCTCGAAGCAAATGAGTTGATTCCGCGCACCAGTGAGCAAGCTCGACTTCTAGGAATAGACTTTTCCTCCGTCTATTATCGAGGATCCCAATTCAAAGTTGAATCTCTGATGTTTCGAATCGCCAAGCCCGAGAATTACCTACTTGTATCGCCAAGTAGAAGGCAAGTCGGACAACAGAATGCTCTCGAGTGTCTGCCTCTTGTAATGGAGCCGCAGAGTGACTTTTACACAAGCCCACTTGTGGTACTCGATTTCCAGTCGCTCTACCCTAGCGTGATGATTGCGTACAACTACTGCTACTCGACATTCCTAGGCAGAGCGGCCTCCTGGCGTGGCCGAGACAAGATGGGATTCTTAGACTATGAGCGACAGCCACGGCTGCTGGAACTTCTCAAAGACAAGATCAACATCTCGCCAAATGGCATGATGTACGCAAAACAGGAAGTACGGCAGTCCCTGCTAGCAAAGATGCTTACGGAAATCCTCGAGACTCGAGTGATGGTCAAATCTGGCATGAAGGCCGATAAAGATGACAGGAACCTACAGCGTCTTCTCAACAACCGTCAGCTAGCTCTCAAGCTGATTGCGAACGTGACATACGGCTACACGTCCGCATCTTTCTCCGGCCGAATGCCCTGCTCCGAGATCGCAGACAGCATTGTCCAGTCTGGTCGTGAGACATTGGAAAAAGCCATTGCATTCATACATTCAGTAGAAAGATGGGGCGCCGAGGTAGTGTACGGCGACACAGACAGTCTCTTCATCTATCTGAAGGGCCGAACACGCGACCAAGCTTTCGACATCGGCGAAGAAATCGCCCAAGCAGTAACAGACATGAACCCACGTCCCATCAAACTCAAGTTCGAAAAGGTGTACCACCCCTGCATCCTATTAGCCAAAAAGCGCTATGTCGGCTTCAAGTATGAACACCGTAACCAAACTGAACCCGAATTCGACGCTAAGGGTATCGAAACCGTCCGCCGCGACGGCACTCCTGCCGAACAGAAGATCGAAGAAAAAGCCCTCAAGATCCTCTTTCGCACCGCAGACCTCAGCCAAGTTAAATCCTACTTCCAGCGCCAATGCACAAAGATCATGCAGGGCCGCGTCTCCATCCAAGATTTCTGTTTCGCCAAGGAGGTCAAACTAGGCTCGTACAGTGAACGTGGCACTCTCCCCGCCGGCGCTATGATCAGCACGAAGCGGATGATCGACGATCCTCGCCTGGAACCACAGACGGGCGAACGTGTCCCCTACGTGGTGATCACCGGCGCACCAGGTTCGCGGCTGGTAGATCGTTGCGTGGGGCCCGAGACGCTCCTACAGGATGCACAGCTCGATCTCGATGCCGAGTACTACATCACCAAGAACATCATTCCGCCACTAGAGCGCATTTTCAATCTCGTTGGTGCGAACGTTCGTCAATGGTACGATGAGATGCCTAAGGTCCAGCGTATCCGACGCGTCGATACTTCTAAGGAAACGAAGATTATGAAACGGACGCTAGAATCATATATGCGCTCATCTTCGTGCGTTATATGCCGAGCGAAACTTGTCGACGCTACCGGTTCTTTATGCAAAGAATGTCTCCAGCGTCCGCATCTTACTCTCTTGGGTGTTTTTTCGAGGCTACAGCGTGCTGAGAAGCGGGTTGTTGATCTTGAGGCTGTGTGTCGATCTTGTATGGGCGTTTCTGCTGTGGATGAAGTTAGCTGTGATAGTCTAGATTGTCCTGTTTTCTATTCTCGGACACGCGATGCGGCTAATTGGCACCATTCGAAGGCTGTGCTAAAGCCGGTTGTTGAGCTATTGGAGAAGAAGGGGGACGAGGGATTGGATTGGTGATTCGATATTGATTGATAATGTAGCAAGTTTCAAGTCCTCACGAATCTCAAGCCAGCAACTTCAGTCCTTTTTCATGCAGTTTCCCATTTATTTCACCCTTTCGAATCATAAATTTTCATGAAAATCCCATTTAATCCCATTCGATTTTTTGTCTTTCATATTTTCTTTCATATTTTCTTTCATATTTCTTTCATATTTTCTATCTTTTCTTATACCGGAGTCGCTTTCTGCGTCCTTCAATCATCACCGACCAAGCGAAGCAAATCATCAAGAGCATCGGGTTCCACGGCCCCATTCTCCTCGACAATTTCGACAGTATCTTTAGCCTCATACCCTTCGCCGCCCGCTTCACCTTGCTTGTGAAACTTTGTATCAGTGGACAGCTCGGCCTCCTCTTTGCCCTCGTGGAGTTCACCAAGATAAGCGCCCGACTCAAAACCAGGGACGTGACGATTGACATCCACTACAGCTTCACTGTAATGAGCCTGGGGACTCTTTTCCGAGAGCACAATCTCCGAAGAAACTAAGCCAACCGAATCCGACTTTGTGGCCATTTCAGTAGCGAGGTTCTTCAACCCAGCAAGGAGCATCTGCACCTCCGCCTGGGTGTAAATCTTTTTCTTGGTCTGCGGCAACTCGCCATCAGGCACCTCATCTGCGATTGGCATCCTGAAATTGCCCATCGCTATCTTGCCGAGGAACTCATGGAAAATCCATGGGAAACTGATGAGCGGGAGCTGTATCTTGCCACCTTGTTCGCTGCCAAGTTCGTCTGTATCGTCATAGTCATTGAGAACTGGATTTTCTTGGGCTTGCAGAGCGTATGTGATCTCTTCGTGCGTCACACGGTAAAGAGCCACAACCAACGGGGCACTTTCTTCGAACGTGCGCCCACCGACCTTTTCATAGCATGTTTGCCGGAAGCCCTCGCGGAGAGATCCAGCAACACGGCCTAGGTCTTCATGGATCTTGTAGTCACGACAGAGGCAGTTATGGGACATGACAAAGGTGGACCAGACCTCAAACTCAGTCTTGATGTCATACTGTGCCATGATGCGACGAACTGCGGTATCGTAATTGACCTTAAGATCTGCTGCAAATTCGAGATATTGTTCGCTGGCAGGGACGAGCCCACAATTCAGAATTCGGGAGTCGAACGGTAGATTGAGGGTTGGTGTGAAATCTTCCGTCTCTACTGCATCGTAAATCTGACCAAGTATTCTCATCGAGTGGTAGATCTGTTCTGGACGTTTGTGCTTCTTCTCCATGAAATGAGGCCATTGGCGAGGCTCCAAATCGCGATCCATAATTGCGACGCTTCCAGTCTTGACGTAGTCAACAGCATCAGAATGCAATCTCGCAAGCTGCTGACATTTGTGTTCGAGGATACCACGAGGGAGCCTGTCAGCATGAGCCATATGAGCATGTGCGATTCTAGGGAGACTATCATTCTTCATGTATGTCACGAAGAAAGATGTGATCTCGTCCACAGTGACATCGTGGTCCAGATCTGGCGCTTTGTTGCTCGTGTAATTCATCGGTGCCATGAACCAGTTCTGAGGGATAAGGTCTTGATCCCATAATACCATATAGTCATCACCGTCAAGATCTCCACCGGAGCACATGCTAGCGAGGTCTCGATAACCGGTCTTTGGAAAAACCACAACGTCGCAAAGATATCTGAGATCTTGCTTATCGACTGCATTCACAACACGAATGTCACCTGCGTGGAGAGAGGGATTACGAGCTATTATGCAGAGTCCTTTAATAATCTCAGGCTTGCCACCATCCAAGCGGCAGACTTGCAAAAAGATTTCAGGTAGGGCGGCAATTCTCTGTTCATATGATGCAGTTCGAATACTGGTACTCTGATTGAATTGGCCCTTCAGCACTCCTTTTTCGTCCATGCAGCCGAAAAGATTTGCACCTTGATCAATCACGATATGAGCCTTCTCCTTGATATTTTTCAGATGCCATGCTTTCCACAGTTGAAGCATCGAAGTGACAAATGGTTCATTTGCCTGCATGAAACCTTCCTTTACCATTCGAGCCAGACTGATAGTGATATGATTAGGATCGACAAACCTATGAAGCTGGCGAACTGCGGGCTCAACCTGGCTCATGGCTAAGTTCAATTCCTCGAGCATGATATTGAGCTTTTGGTGAAACACTCTATCCGGAATTCTGAGAGCTGACAATGCGAGAATCATCTGCCGATTCAATGTTGCGGGATAGTACCGTGACCACCGGATAATCTCAAGTCCAGCCGCCTCGGCTTCAAACTTGAGCTGACTTGGGCGGATGTGGATCTCCTTTGGCCGAGGGTCCGAAGAAACAACCAGCAGGCCTTTGCAGCCCCCAAGGCGAAATTGGAATGCAGAAGGCGGCTTACCCGTCCGCGTCTCAATATCAAGGTCAGTCACGGTCATCTCTGCAAGAAACTTGGAAATTTTGCCGACTCCATCAGAAAATGTAAAGCCATTGCGGACGACTTCCTCGCACATTTTGATGTCAACTCGACAGCCAGAGACAGGTCGAGTAGTGGAGAAACACTGACCCAGTCGTGCAGCACATTTCGCGATGTTCCGAATATGGCTGAACTGGCCCATCCACGCCCGAATATGAGCGGCTGTCAGGTTTGGCGTAGGTGCAAAAAAATAGGCACCATGTTCGCGGAACTGCGAGTTTCCGAAAGCTAGGAACTCATAGTGACGATCGCCAACTGTGATGCCCCTAGTCAAGGTTCTTTTGACCCGAGTGAAGGTTTCGTCATTGCTATCGTTAAAGCTGGAGTGAATCTTACCTTGGGTTACCTCGTCCGTGAATCGAACCCGAAGGAAGCGGTCCGCAAGCTCAATATATCGGCGAGTGACACGGTTGGAAGTATCCACCGTGGGTGTACTGTAGTAAACGGTTGTCGGAGTCACTCTGGCGGTGCGCATGTAGCAACAATGCTTGCTAAGCTTGGTCTTCGGTTTACGGAACTGGAGATTGAAAATTGCCATGGGCTCAAGATATCTCTTCCTGCTTGTAGCCACATGTTCCAGAAGAAGCTTAGAATCGGTCTCTCCGAGGTCCACGAGTTTCAAGAGAAACATTTTGGTCACTGCGAACTCCGAAAAGTACCTGTTTGAGAGGCATACTTCGAGTTGATAGCGAACAGGGAATGGCAAGTGAACAAAATCCTGGTCATACAAATTTTCGAGCATGGACATACCACGCGTCGATTCTGTGTGGTCAATCCATTGCCATACTGCTTGGGGACGCACAGTGGATTCTCTCAGGTTGCTTTCATCATTGATGATGATGTTGTGGTCCCTTAAGATCTCATGAATGACCTTCAGCTTATCAACATCATCTGGGGAGAACGTAATCTTGAATATATTCCATCGACCTATAAGGAGCAAAGTTGGTCAGCTTGGGAAATGTAAGTCTGGGTGAAGGCGACTAACCCGTGTCAATGATCTGGCCCGACTTGCGCAGGTTGGTAGTGATACTTGCCTGGGATAAAGGATTGTGGACCACGGAAGTCTGACGATACCAAGTATCAGAAGATCTCCAGATGATCTCTGAGTTGAATGCGGTGGTAGACGCTCGACGGTGGAAGACTGCAGGAGCGTCGAGCCCAATAACATATGACTGTTCGCCGGTTTCGTCGTTCCTTGTCTCCCAAATTTTAGAGAGCTCAAAGAACTTGACTCGGATCCGAAACAACGAAGGAGGTGTCGCGGTATTCGTGGATTTCGACTTGGATTGACGGATTGTCAAGTCAAAAAGGATATAAAGCGCTCGGTTTCTGATGTCAACGACGATTTTTAGAGAGTTTGAATTCTCAAAAGTGCGCATGGGAAAAAACGTCTTATCATCCGGGCAGACTCCAATATCCAATTTGGTAAGGTTGAGTTCCTAAATGAAGGTCGGGATGTTAGAAGCCTGCTTAGCTAGCATTCTAGGGATGAATTGAAGCTGACCATCTCTGTTGGATACAGTACTCCTTCACGGACGGGGCTGGGCACCCACGCATCATAAGAGTTCAGCTCAATGTTGAGTTGGAGGTGGCAGGTCAAGCCGCTGCGCAGCTTTATGGGGTAGGTCTGGTCCAACCAGAAGTCTCTGGCAGGAGGGGGCCTATAGTACTGTCAGTGGGAATACCCCATAATCCATAGAGATATGGCCTGCAGAGACTTGAGCATAATCTCTTTGTGACTGATGAAAGAGCTCAAAATAGTACATACTTAAAGCGAATCCGCCCACGGCTTGATCGATTACCATTGCGGTCTTCGAAAATGTCAATGGAGAAGATGTTTCCCTCCTTTGAAAAAGTCTCCCACAGAGTGTAAGTGTTGGCTTCCCTAGGTAGACCTGAGATGCCCACAGCCACTGACTCCCAGTTCTTCCATGTAAGCCACACGGGCGGAGGTAGGGAGGTGGGTGACCGGCATGAATACATGGCTGGCGGTGGGGTCTGGGTCTGGCGCTGATAGGGATACGAGAGGTATATGAAAGTTCGATAAACCGAGAAGTTGGATGGTAGGTGGGTTGAGAAGATAGACGAGTTGTGAAAGTGGAAAGTTGAGAGGTACATAGCCCTAACATACATTGGTTAGGAGCATGCAACTGGTGAAAAGTTCACAAGTGAAGACATACCAAAGAAAGATTGTGAAGGCCCTTAAAGGATTAAATGTTCTTTAAGGATAAAGAATTGGTATATTATCGCAGAAAACGCCGAATTAACCTCGTGGAATCTAAAAAGTTCATATACACGGCTTTCGATAATGTGAAGACATCACAACTGAAGACGTGACAAAGGAACGTTGTGAGGCCCTGAAGAGTTCAATATATTCCTGGTCCTAGAAATGTCCACAGGTCTTCATGCTAAAACACAAAGAATACCGCTCTGCTCTTGTTATGAGTTCTCGGATGTAAAGATTGGATTATAAAGATAATCTCCAGGGCTTGGGAGTTTAATGGTTC
This sequence comes from Penicillium sp. 91 TS-2023, assembly GCA_030710325.1. Taxonomy (NCBI): domain Eukaryota; kingdom Fungi; phylum Ascomycota; class Eurotiomycetes; order Eurotiales; family Aspergillaceae; genus Penicillium; species Penicillium sp. 91 TS-2023. The sequence goes on from JARWGP010000011.1 coordinate 1,695,069, forward strand.
CAGCAATCTGGATGTACTAAAATCCTTTTTCTTTGGACCAATCAATTTCAAAAACGGCATTTGGTGAAGAGGACTTCTTTTCTTGGCTCGGCGAAAGAAGTAAGAATTATTAGTATTGGGAAGAGTGGCTCTTCGCTTGAGGGGTCCGCTTGAGGGGTCCGCTTGAGTAAGGATATATGTACCACGGCAGCTTGTAGGGATAGAATTGATTGAAAAACGCCCATTATTGATACACTAAAACTCATTGCGGACCGACTTGGTCATTTGATCCAGAAAAGGCTGTACTGCTGAAAAGAAAGTCCTTCGAGAAGTCCAAGTCCATATCCAAATCAATACCCTGCAGATGATTCTCGGAATATTGGCCCTGTTTAAAAGCCTGACTCGACTGCGATTTATGGGGACTATTACAGTCCCTTGGTCCAAGAGGCTGGCGGGAAGACTGGATAGTGGTATCTGGACAGCTTTGTTTAGTAGATACGTTCGCCGGAGTCTTGGGTGGTTGCAGTGTTCCCGGGTTTATTGAGAGCCGATTGGCCTTGGGCCGTTTGGGGCTGGGACCCAGGACATTAGAAGCTAGTCCATCAAAGGACTCAGCTAGCTGGCTCTCGTCGTCGTCGTATGTAGGGTTGCGCATGTTCTTTGAGTGTCTCCGCTCTATATTGATTTGGTGTTCTTGGGTGGAAACAGGTGGTTCCTTTGCGTTGGCGGTAAATCCCATGACGTTCATTAATTTGCCAATGTGTTGCTGTGCCTCGCAGAATTCGCGAGCTTTGTTGGCTCGTTCGTCTCGAAGAGATTGAATCTGTGCCATTGTGAGTAAACTGACCAATGTCGATGACTTGAATGGGGGCTAACCTTCTTCTCCAACATGTGAATACGTTTGTCTTTTGAGTGATGTTGCTTAGAGGCCTCTTGGGCGGCGACCTGCATTGCCATATGCAGCCGGCCAATCTCCTCCTTGTGGGTTTGAATCTGTTGTTCTTTATGAGCTTATTACAGGGAAAAGTTTAAAAGATTGCCTACCTCTGATGTGGCTCTCGAAAGCTCCATTTCATGATTTTGTTTCGTGGCTTCTACTTTAAGCCGAGATTCCTCTTCTGCTTCTTCCAATGCAAAGCAAAGCTTCTTGGATTCCATATTCTGCTCATCAATCTGTCTAACGTCAGCGTATGCCCCCCTCTCTGGGATATGGGTAATCTTGCCATGGATTTCATATTTTCAATTTCCATCTGCATATTTTCTGTCTCCGCCAAAAGACGCTGGATTTCATTCTCTTTCTCAGAGCATAGAGCCTTGTTGTCTTCAAACAACGAATTAGTTTCTGCAAGCTCTCTTAGCAAAGAGACAGATTTTTGATTTGATGTGGCTTGTTCCCTGGAATATTCTTCCAAGGTATGCCGCATTTGCTGGATCTCAGACTGGAGCAGGCTAAGCTTTTCCTGCTGCTCCTCCAGTAGATCGTCTTTTTCAGTACAAATTGCAAGCAAGTCCAGCTCTCGATCACGGGCAGTCTCTTGTTCCCGATGGGTCATTTCTGTGGAACGGCGTCGCTGCTCTTCGAGTTCTTGCCGTGCAGAGTCTAGAGCGACAGACATCTCTTCGATACGGACAAAAGCGTTTTCTTGTTCACAGCGGAGAGTTTCTTCAGAGAGGCGTCGCTGCTCGTCGAGCTCTTGTCGTGCACAGTTCAGAGCAGCAGACATCTCTTCGGCACGGACACGAGCGTTTTCAGCATGTTGCTCCAGACGAGCAAAACTCTGCTGAAGATCCGAGATTACACTAGATGAACGTTCCAGTTGCTTTTCTAAATCCTCGTTCTGCTGTTTGAGCCGTTCGGCTTCAGAAATGTACCGGTCGCGCTCTTCTTCTGCGAAACGCAAAGGTCCTTCGACCTCATAGCATCGGCGTTCTAAATCGACACAGATATCCTCAATATTCTTCGTCATGTTCTCGCTGGTGCTTTGGGCATTTTGCATCAATGCATCGTTGATACCAGATCGCCAATCCCGAATTGGATACTGCGTCGCTGAAAAATCCTGTCTGTTCCGCAATGAGACTGAATACCGGAAATCTTTCAGACTGGATGTAGAGAATGAACAGCCATCACCAGTAAGCGTCTTCCCAGCATGCTCAATGAAAGGCTTGATAACAGAAATCTCTTTGTTCTTCCCGCTCTTTGAAAGCGCAGCAGCAAAATAAACATCGAACAATTTGATCAGAAGCTGGTTCTGCAGTGTCTTCTTAGCACATGAGCAAGCTTCTAGTCCCCGGCACCCAGTCTGGTTAGGCTTAGCTGGAAAACTCCCAAGCAGGCCGAGGACGGAGTCTTTAGTAGACACTGAGTCCAAAAGGGAATCAATTAATACTGGAGATTTGGATTTCTGAAATCCTGCAAGTATCAGATTTGCCAAGTGCAGATCAGACAGTGAGTTCCGGCCAGGCAGATCACCCTCTTGGACAACTTCAAAAATGAACCTCAGGAGATGATAGACGGCAGACTTCTCAGAACACTATTGTAAGTCAGAAAGAATGCTCAAAATCAGAGACTGATGGACTCACAGCCAGTGCTTCCGCCATTCGCTGAATTAGATGAGGCGGCATGACTCCCATCACGCCTCTGCTGCCCTTTGAAACAAGAACATGCAACCCAAGCTCTCGAATATGACAAGAAAGACGTGCTGCAGGAAGGAGAGATAACAAAAAAGCAATGCCCTGAAGTCAGGTTAGCCAGTGCTAACACAAAACGGATGAAAATATCTCACCATCATCTGGGTCTCCCGATCCAGTTCATCTCTAGAAACCTTTTCACACAGCTTGGCAATTTTGGAAGCGTTTCCAGATATCCAAGCCTGTTTTTGCTCTGGCTCAATAGCATCAGCAATGCAAATAGCAAGGCGAATACTTTCAGCTGCCTGCGGTGGAGTCAACTTGCTACAGTTCGATGAACAGGCAAGAATGACCCGGAGAACGACCAAGTCCAATGTTTTGAGACCGCGCTTTGGTCCGAAGAAGTGCCGAATATTAAGAAGCCATGATGGAGCTTCTGGTCCGTGTTTGTTAGTAAGGCCATCATTTCGGATCGATGCAATGCGTGCAAATGTTGCGAGACACAAGAGGTTACCCATGTGGTCGTCCAAGTTGCGCAGAGTCTTCGTGAACTCCATCTGCATATTAGACATCACTTCAGTCGGAACATCATACTGGAGAAGTGAGCACCCTTGAAGACCATTCATCATGGTGTGCAAGGGTGCGATCGTGTCTGCGCTTGGGTTTCTGGCCATTGCGGACACAAACCATGTGATAAGGTTGGCAAGTCGAGCAGGGGGCACAAGCCCTACTGGAAATGGATTCGACAGCAAAGAGATACATGCCAGCTTGTACTGTTTTTATATTAGTTTGTGGCCCAAAAATGATAGTCTCATGCCAAGAATTAATTCACCTCAGATTCACCACCATCGATGGCTTTTTCTAATAGAGCATCCAGAATCACTGGATGTCGAAGGAGGAGCGCATTTTGAAAGGTGACCTCAGAAGCTAAACGTCATCAGTAACAGAATCCTCGATATAAGATCAAAGAACCTGGCGCTCACCAAAGATAGAAAGTAGTGGAAGAGCGATTCGCGACCGGGAAAGACTTTCTACCAGTACATCGGCCAACAGTCCAATTTGGCAAGGCTTTTGAAGGGCCCAGCACTTAATAGTAGAGGAAGTCCTGCTCTGGACCAGCTCATATAAATCCTATTTGGGCATGACATCAGCTAATACCTGCACGCACTCGGTCACGGTCACCTTACCTGCAGCGATGGTGCGTAAGGAGCAGTCACGATCCGCTCGATCTCGTCTACTAAACGCGGTAAGTCTTGAGACATTTGGATAGTGTCCGCATCCACAGATGATACCCAGGTCAGTAGTGCTCTTGGAGTGTCGTCGGCGCGTCCGTCGCGGATTGAAAGAACCGTGTTGGCGTGGTTGCCCAGTCAACGGGTATGACGCTGCTCAACCAATCAACGCGCCCCATTTCTACAATATGGACTGTTCTACCTATAGAATCACTGGTTTACATCAACCACTTTCTAAAGATTTATTCATTTACATGTATGGATTCAAATCCGTGAGCAAACCCCCACATCCCCCCACGCCATATTCCGGTGGAGCGGAAAGAACTGCATGAATCGGCGGAAGTCCGAAGCGGGGAAATGCAATTCGCGGTTAGCAGCACACATCATAGAACTCGCATATGTCGTAAGCATTAGCCGAACTTGAGGCGTCCGGCGGAATTCTAGCGCAGAAAATGTGTTCATTTCTTGTTCCTGGAAATTTCTTTTCCTCTTTATACCTCGAACACCAATAGATATTTACCATGAGAGCGACGCTCAAAGTCCCTCGGGGCTTCTCCACTCCCCGCATACCCCATTGCCGTCCCCGGATCTCCCAACCCCAATTCCTGTCCGGAGGGATTCGAGCAAATAGCTCAATTGCCCAGAACAGCAACACCCAAGAGAACTCTTCGAGCTCTGGATCATCGCCGAAGCCCTCTTTCTGGACTCCAGCGCGAGCACTTCTTGTCTCTGCATTTGCTGCGGGGTTAGGTTACGGCTTTGCCTCGTACAACCAGATACCACAACCAGCGACGAAAGCGCAGTACGGATCATTGAGGGATTTTGAGAAGGTACTAAAACCCAAAAAAAACTGTCTATTTGTTTGTCGGTGGACTGATTGAACATCAATAGGCGATCGCGGAATTGAGAGCGAAGCTAGGCGAGGATGCCATCAGCACCGAAGAAGGCGACCTTCAATCGCACGGATACTCGGAGTGGTCGACTCTCAATGCCGATCGCCTGCCAGTCGCGATCGCATACCCGACATCAACCGAGCAGGTCTCGGAGATCGCAAAAGTCTGCAATAAGTACCGAATGCCCATGATCCCTTACTCCGGCGGGTCTAGTCTAGAGGCCAATTTTTCCGCGCCCTACGGCGGCATGACCATCGATTTCGCTATGATGAACAAAATCTTGACGATCCACGAGGATGATCTGGATATCGTTGTGCAGCCTTCTATTCAGTGGATGGACCTGAATGAGCAGATCAAGGATACGGGTCTGTTCTTCCCTGTGGACCCGGGTCCATCTGCTATGATTGGTGGTATGGTTGGTACCAATTGCAGTGGAACAAACGCTGTGCGGTACGGGACCATGAAGGACTGGGTGATTAATCTCACTGTTGTTCTTGCCGATGGCCGGATTATTAAGACTCGCAGACGACCGCGGAAAACATCCGCTGGGTATAATCTCACGGGCATGTTTGTCGGCTCAGAGGGAACTTTGGGAATTGTGACGGAGGCCACATTGAAGTTGACTCCTATTCCTGAACAAACCCGAGTCGGAGTGGTGGCGTTCCCGACTATCCGAGACTGTGCTTCTACTGCGATGCAGTTGATTAAAAAGGGTATCCCTGTGCAATGTATGGAGATATTGGATGATGTGCAAATGGATGTGATTAATCGCGCGGGTGGGACTGGGCGTTCGTGGAATGTTGCTCCCACGCTCTTCTTCAAGTTCTCTGGGACCAAGGCTGGTGTTGCTGACAGTGTCAATCTGACGACGATACTAGCTAAGAGCAACCATGCATCATCTGTTGAGTTTGCCAAGAATGAAAAAGAAGCTCATGATCTTTGGTCAGCGCGTAAGCAGTCGCTGTGGAGTATGATGTCGCTCCGCCCGGAAGGCTCCGATGTCTGGTCGACAGATGTGGCTGTGCCTCTATCTAGGTTGCCCGAAATTATTGGTAAGTTCAGGCTCGATACCTTTGAAGTCAGTGGAGTATACTAAAAATCACAGAAATCTCTAAAAAGGAACTGGTTGACCTTGGCCTATTTGCCAGTATCTTGGGACATATTGGCGACGGGAACTTCCACGCTAGCATCATGTTTAACCGTCAGGACCCAGATGAGAAGGAGCGAGTTGAGAAAGTAGTTCACGATATGGTAGACCGTGCTCTCGAGATGGAGGGCTCATGCACGGTACGGTATCTGTCCACCCAGGATTACAGACTTGAAACTAATACGCTTTGCAGGGTGAACACGGTATTGGTCTTGGTAAGAAGGGATCATTGAAGAAGGAACTCGGAGAGGACACCATTGATATAATGCGTGGTATCAAGCGATCCCTTGACCCGCACTGGCTCCTGAACCCCGGTAAAATCTTTGATTCGGAGAGGGATTCTTGAAAATGAGCTGAGAGATCACTAAAAAATTTCAGCCTCTAACGAGAATGTACCCCAATATTTCGATTATTGTACATAGAGTGAATAAAACAAAGTATTATTGGGTCGTTGCTTGTAAATGTCTCGCAATATTGAGTATGTCCACCCGGAACATGGGGTAGACTGGTCACAATGCCAAGAATCCGGCTTTGAGGCCGAGCTTCATCCTGCAAATGCGCCGAGGTCGGAGAGCAAGCCATGCAAGGGAAGATCATCATGCCTAGAAAGCGGAGATCAACAATCTACTCCGCATATTTTGACTCTCTTCCCCCAGCCCTGGAGCTCCCCCATGTTTTCAATTTCTCCAACCTCAAGTGAGATCTTATTTGATATCAACTTCTGAAATGGAGTCTAAGCTATCCGATAACGATACCACGTCAGCTCATATTGAGCTACAAGAGAAACTTCCAATTAGACAAAGCGAAAATGCCGTGACAGAAGTTGCGCCATCAGAATACAATAGAATTCTGCGGAAAGTCGACTGTCGTGTAATCCCTATCCTAGCTACTTTGTACCTTTTGAGCTTTCTGGACCGAGGTAAGGCCCATTCACCTCATTTTGAAATTTAACGTGTGTTAATTTATTGTGCTAGGTAGCATCGGAAATGCAAAGATTCAAGGAATGGCCACTGACTTGGGATTGGTTGGCAACCAATATAATTGGTGAGTCTAAATAACAGCGACTGGGTGCTATTATGCTAATTGTTTTCCAGGTGTCTTACGGTTTTTTTCTTCCCATATTCATTCACTGAGCCCGTTTGCAATCTTTTATTGGTCAGATTTAAGCCTAGTGTGTGGCTTCCATCCATCATGGTTGCATGGGGTATGAGATCTTGCTCAATGTTTAAGCCTTGCAGCTAAGATTTCTCAGGTATTGTGATGACTTTGACTGGAATTGTTCAAGATTACTCTGGTCTCTTGGCGGCTAGATTCTTTCTTGGTGAGTCAGATGGCCGTTTGATTTGACAAGTCTTTCTAATTCCATTTTTTGCGACAGGGCTCGCCGAGGCAGGTCTGTGTAAGTCACTTTATACCCAACATTTTGATAACCCATTCTACCATATAGTCTAATCTATGTCTTTGTAGTTCCTGGTCTAGCCTTCTACATCTCCCTCTGGTAACAATTGTCAACATGCTATTACTCTCATGCATTTGCTAACATCAGACAGGTATCCACGCGCAAACGCTCAATTTAGACTTGCTCTGATCTTCGCATCTGCATCGATGGCTGGCGCGTTTTCTGGCCTCCTGGCTTATCTTATCAGCATGATGGATGGTGTTGGTGGTCTAGAGGGATGGCGATGGATGTATGTTCACTTATGCTTTTATCGTCGCATGAATTTTCTAACTCCTGCAGTTTTATCCTCGAGGGAATCTTGACTGTTTTTGTTGCAGCTGTCTCATATTTCTTTGTTTGGGATGAACCAGCCACTGCAAAATTTCTCACCGAAGACGAGAAGAAGGTTATCCTAGACGCATTGGGTTACCCACAGACCGAGACCTCCACGCATGCGCAACTCGGCAGTGAACACTCTTTCAAGTGGAAACATGTTACAGATGCAATCCTTGATTGGCAGGTGTGTATCTTTCTTTTCCTTTAATGGAGCAATTATCACTGACGAGGTATCTCAAGACATGGTTTCACTGTATCGGATATTGGGGAGTTGTAAGTAAAGCGGCTCAGTAGGTTGTCGCTTGACTAACACGTTACGAACAGGCCGTAGCAGTATATGCTCTATCACTATTCCTTCCAACCATCATCAGCGGACTCGGCTATTCAGCCGCCATTGCGCAACTCTTGACAATTCCAATTTACGCAGCCGCCACCATATCCTGTATCCTAGTCGGCTACTTTGCAGACAAAACAGGACAGAGGAGTTTCTTCACTTTTGCCTGCTATGTCGCAATAGTTGTCGGATATCTCATCGCAGTTGTCCCGCCCACATTCTTACCTGGTTTGACATATGCCGGATGCTTTATCGCTGCCTGTGGAATTTATCCAGGTATATAGTATCATTGATTCATAGTTTTGTTGCATTAACTAACCTCTTTTTCTAGCTATCCCGGGTCTCCTGGCCCTGTCTTCGAATAACTGGGCGCCTAACGCGAAACGAGCCGTTGGTATGGCTATCCAAATGGGCTTCGGCACAATGGGTGGAGCTGCGGCGTCAAACTTTTACCGAAGCACAGATGCTCCGAGATATCGTTTGGGGCACGCTTTGGTGCTAGTATTTGCCGGGTTGGGGCTTGTCACTATGATATTATACTACGTTATATGTCGTAAAGTGAACACCAAGAGGGAAGCGCAAGCTGATAGTATTTATCAGTATACTCCGGACCAGTTGGTTGACATGGGTGACAAGGCGCCGAGTTTCAGGTATAGGCTCTGAAAAAGAATTGACATGATTAAGGACTGGTAGGTTTCCAAGGTAATAACTACGAATCAATCGCGAACAAAATTTCAAGTCCAAAATACGCATAGGTATTTGCAAAATAAAAACCGCCGATTACTCATCCCTAAAATTTTAAGCTTCTCTTCGTTGACCTTTTCATTTAAGGGTTGGGCTGACAGAACGTGGCGTGTTTAACCTTGGTACACCGATAAACAAAGTACATCGTAATCCGATGAATAGACTCATAATTGCATTGGGAGCCACCCAGGGAAGACCTTAAATCGCTTGTGCCTTTGCCTTCACAACCTCCTGTAAGAGCCCTGCCAGACGCTCCGGCATACTCAAAAACGGCGAATGCGAGCTTGGGAGACGGTAAGTGTTCTCTGGGCCACCCATCTTGGAAGCGAATAGCTCTTGGAAAGGAGGAGGCAGTGCATGGTCTTGCTCACACACAATGTAAGCACAGGGAATATCTCTCCAGGGCTCATATGTTGACTCGCCCGAAAAGACTGCACGGGAAGTGTGCTGTAACAACCCATTCCACTGTCTTTGCTTTTCAAGGGAAAGATCTTGCCATCCAACCGCTCCAGCACCATCTGCAAGAACGTAATCGCCCTTTTATCAGTTAATATTTTTCTGCTGAATATCTTAGGTTGCATGGTTGATTTTCCAATTACCTCGACCTTCATCCAGGGCAGATAGTTTCCACCCAGCATACCCAGCAAGCTTTGTCCCTTATCAATGGCAAATGCGGCAAGGTATACGACCTTGATAACCCCACCTGTTTTGCCTTCCTTGGCACGGGCCTCTCTGCTCAGCCCTTCAACGGCACATGAGGTGACGACTCCACCGTAGGAGTGACCAACGACAACCAGTTCTTGACCTTCATCTGCGAGCTTCACCAAGACCTCGCGTAATGAGGCAACATCATCAGATAATGTCTTAGTGGGCGGCTCGGCACCAATTGAAGGGTGAGCGGGGCAGACCGAAGGAAATCCGAGTACATCCAGGTGGGAGCGGGTAGCATCAAAGGTAGCCGGGATAACCCAGGCACCGAGTGAGAAGACAAATGTTGGATTACCCATATTGGAATAGTAGATTCGAAATTTATGTAGAGAGGTAGGTTACAAAAAATCAAACAATAACACTTAAAACAAGGGCAATTGACCATATTTCAGGGGCGGGTTGTCCGGCATACTAGCGTGGCCGTCTACGGATTGAGGGGGAATCTCGGATATACGTGGGCCAGGATGAACTAGGCCCTTTTGAAGCCACCTATGGGTCCGGTGGCTCATGCCACAACTGGAATCGATCAATGATCATAGATCCGGGGAAGCGGACCGGCACCTTGGATATTAGTGTGGTTTTTGTGCCTATCATCAACCGTTCAGTGAGTCGTCTAGAAATTGGTTTCTCGGTCGGCCCCCATTTAGCGTCCTGGGTTTGGGGTTAGCACAATTATATTGTCCAATCTGCGATTTTGTTTTCACAGGGGTTTGCCCACCCTCCTTTGCTTCTTTCCCCCGAGGACTGTCAATGAATCTTGAAACAAAAAAAAAATCAAAAAAAACAATGGCGTCAGACTATGATCGGTTATCGCGGTGTTTTTGACCGGAAGCTTGTACGTGCCACCCAAAGCATCAAGCTCCTCTCTAATAACCTGCGAGACGAATCCTTGTTTAAAGAAGCTATTAAAAATATTATCAGCGTCGTGTTTGTGAGCATCTATCGCTTCACCCTGATCTTCTCCCTCGACATAACAGATGTTGCCTGGACACTCGCCGACGCGCAAACGTGGTGTGTTGTCGAAGTAGCAGCCGGAGTCATTTCAGCCTGCCTACCCACAACCGCTCCACTAGTCAAGATATGCACTAGGGGACTTGTTTCCACCGCTAAGTCGCTATCCAAGTCCAATCTGACCCAGTCGGAGAGCCGAGTGCTTTCGCGGACCGATGCAACCACGCGTTCTATCAGCGTTGAAAATAGTATCACTATTGGAACCGACGTTGTTCATGATCATCGTGCTAGTAGTGCGAGCTTTGCATTGGAGGATACGAGCCCTCGGAGCAGCTCACATTTGAAAGGCAAAGGATGGACAATGATCAGCGCCGCCGAGCGAGATAGTGATTCAAACTGATCATTGAACTATGGGCGGCTGGCTTTGTATAATGAAGATGCATGAAAACTAATAATGTGATCGAGTTTAGCTTCATATCTAGAAATCACGTTTATAAATGAATTTTCATGGGTGTATATTCTAGTTTAAACCTTAGAAGGAATTAGTCATGCATGTCTCGTGAGACTTTTGTGACAAAATTTTGTTTTTGTTTTGGAATTTTTACGTGCTTTTTTGTTTCTATCTTTTTTCTCTTTGGTCTGATATAAATGCACCTGACGAATGTTATTCTGATGGATATGGATTGAAGCTTTGGGTTGGTCGCTTAAAGCGGCTTCAGAGCAATAACTTGTTAATTCGTTTACAGAGCTATTGCCATTGACAACCTTGGACTGGAGACGCGCAGGACTGAGAAGACGGTCCAACAAGTTTTATCGGGACAAATGTATTTGATTTAGAGGTATTCACGGAATAAACTTCGAATGAGACATTAAATAGAGAATTTCCGGAGAATGGCCTCCAACTCCGTAGAATGGGGCCTGGGTAGCGTCGAGGAACCAATCGGGGAGAAGAAAATGAAGGATCCAGGGCGGCTTACTCATCGCGGGGTTGGCGATATCGCATTCGGATCGGTTTGCCACATTTCAACCTCAAACAATACGCAATTGGTAAGTACTAATGAGTTCTTATTGTTTTCTGTCTATGGCCACGATATCCTGAATCTTACATGGCGTCTATGAGGTGGTTGGGCCCTTCCATGCCTTGTATCCGATCTAATCCACTATGCGGGGCACTGGACAGCGCCTTGACTCATATCTCCGTGGCCCATGGTCACGATTAGATATGGAACGGGCCTGGCTTTCCATTGTTACAATTTCTTGTTTTCTCTATCTTTGTCTCTGTTAATCTGACAGTCTTGAAGATCATCCCACCTCTCCTGCATATATCCGGTTCAAGATGGCCACCCCATACCCCAAGAAGAAGTGCGGTAGGTCTTGCATATTGACTCAATGACCTCATCCATATCAATTCTGACATCTGCCAGGTGTTCTCGGTGCCACCGGCTCTGTCGGTCAGCGTTTCATCCTCCTGCTCGCCGATCACCCCTTCCTCGAACTCCATGCCCTTGGTGCCTCGGAGCGCTCCGCGGGCAAGAAGTACAAAGATGCCGTGCGGTGGAAGCAGTCATCCCCTATGTCGGAGAAGCTCAGCAACCTCATTGTGCGTGACTGCAGAGCCAAGGACTTTGCGGACTGTGATCTTGTCTTCTCCGGTTTGAACAGCGATATCGCTGGCGAGACTGGTAAGCTTTACTGGCAACACAGGCTACTGGGACGGTACTGATGGTCTTTACAGAGATGGAATTCATAAAGGCTGAGATCCCCGTCTTCTCCAACGCAAAGAACTACCGCAAGGACCCCATCGTTCCCCTCGTCGTCCCCACCGTGAACCCCGATCACATGGACCTGATTCCCCACCAGCGCAAGCACTTCGGCCTCAAGAAGGGTTTCCTGATCTGCAACTCTAACTGCGCTGTCATTGGTGTTGTCATTCCTTTCGCTGCCCTGCAGGCCAAGTTCGGCCTTGTCGAGGAAGTGGAGGTCTTCACGGAGCAGGCTACCTCTGGAGCTGGCTACCCCGGTGTGCCCAGCATGGACATTATCGACAATGTCATTCCCTACATCAGCGGCGAGGAGGACAAGCTAGAGAACGAAGCCCAGAAAATTCTGGGTGGTCTGAACGCTGAATCCACCGGCTTTGACGAGCAGGCTGGGCTCCGCATTGGCGCCACCTGCACCCGCGTTGGTGTCACTGACGGCCACATGGCATTCGTGTCGCTGCGTTTCAAGAACCGTGACTCTATCCCCACCGCGGACCAGGTCATGCAGGCTCTGCGCGACTACAAGTCTGAGGCCCAGAAGCTGGGCGCACCCTCCGCGCCTGCGGATGCGATCAAGGTGTTCGATGAGCCCGATCGCCCGCAGCCCCGCCTGGACCGTGACATCTCCGGCGGATACACTGTTAGCGTTGGACGTGTTCGCGAGGGCGCAAAGGGCGGTTTCTTCGACATCCGATTTGCTGCTCTCTCTCACAACACAGTTATCGGCGCTGCCGGATCATCGATCCTGAACGCGGAGGTGGCTGTCATCAAGGGTTATATCTAAAAAGTGTAGATACGAAAAGTGGGATTCTCAGCGATGTTCAATTATACCTAGGTACACAACCTCCAAGATCAAAGATTCTATAGAACGAATAGACTTGAACAGTCTTCATGATTTTTATTCAATAATTCGCGATTGTTCCTTTAAATCTGCGTGACATTAAAAGTGAAAAATCAAAATCAATTACGTTTCCTAATCGGGAAGGTGGGTCTTCGTGACATAATCAGGCCAACGCGCGACCCATTGTGGACTAGCGTGTCTAGGGCTCAAACCCACACGCACTAAGCGAAATCTCCTTGATCCTCAACGCGACCCGTCTTCTTTGGTGATTGCGATACTCCGTCAACTCACCTCCCCATCTCGACAAATCCATCAAAATGGGCCGCGGACCGTAAGTGTCATGATGCCTTTCTTTCAGCCTTCTCTGCAACAATTCTTGGACTCGACTCTCGACTGCTCGCGTGCACTTCTCGTCGCTTGTCGAACCTCGAAAATTTGCATTCCATGAGTGAAGAAAATTCAGCAGCATAGCTAACACAATGGCTCTCTAGTAAGAAGCACCAGAAGCGCCTTAGTGCGCCCTCGCACTGGCTCCTGGACAAAATGTCCGGAACCTATGCGCCCAAGGCCTCCCCCGGTCCCCACAAGCTCCGGGACTGCCTTCCTCTGATTGTCTTCATCCGCAACCGGTACGACCTCGAACCTCCACATCAACAATTGCTACTAGGAAGCTAATATGGCTCGTTAAATAGTCTCAAGTACGCCCTGAACGGTCGTGAGGTCAAGGCCATCATGATGCAGCGTCTGGTCAAGGTTGACGGCAAGGTCCGCACCGACACCACCTTCCCCGCTGGCTTCATGGACGTCATCTCCCTTGAGAAGACCGGCGAGCACTTCCGCCTGATCTACGATACCAAGGGTCGCTTCACCGTCCACCGCATCCAGGCTGAGGAGGCTGAGTTCAAGCTCTGCAAGGTCAAGCGTGTTCAGCTTGGCAAGGGCGGGATCCCATTCTTGGTTACGCACGATGCGCGAACGTGAGTTCTACTCCAAGTTCCGTGTCATTCAGTCGTTGGACCATGATTTGGTTGATCGGTTGAGGACAAACGAACATCCTGTTCCATATTGGATACAGTAAGCCCCATTTCAAAAAGAACAAAGGTTTGCTAACTTCTGGCTCGCAGCATCCGCTACCCTGACCCCGCCATCAAGGTCAACGACACCGTCAAGGTCGAGATTGCCACTGGCAAGATCGCCGACTTCGTCAAGTTCGACTCCGGTGTTGTCTGCATGGTCACTGGTGGTCGTAACATGGGTCGTGTTGGTGTCGTCACTCACCGTGAGCGCCACGATGGTGGTTTCAACATCGTCCACGTTAAGGACGCTATTGACAACACCTTCGCTACCCGCGAGTCCAACGTCTTCGTCATTGGCCAGGAGAAGCCCTGGATCTCCCTCCCCAAGGGCAAGGGTGTCAAGGTATTTTTACAATCTACATTCTCTTTTTATGATCATTAGCTAACATGTGCTCTAGCTCTCCATTGCTGAGGAGCGTGACCGCCGCCGCGCCCACGCTATTGCCAACTAAATGTCTTTTGACATTGGCAAGAAGTGTTCCGGTGTAACAAAAAAACATTAACCAAAACTGTAGCTTGGCAACGGCGTCTTGTCTGCTTTGTGGACTTGAATGATGCATCGTTCCGTAGTTTCAACCATAGCAAACAAAGCACTCGTTCCGAGTGATATGATACCTATTTAACGTTACCTTTTCTCAAATGACTTAATGATCGTACTACTTATTTCCTCGCCTTCTCAATCTCTTCCACATTGAATGTTCTATTGCCTGACCATTGAACCTCTTCCTTTTTCCCACGTAAAACCTTGGAATCGAGATATGAGTACGGCGCGCACCAACATTTGGACTAGAATTATGCAAAACTTGGAGTGGCGTCCTTCTCTGGCGACTCAATTCGCTCAGCTATGAATTATTTTGAATCGGCCCAGGTACCCACATGGTAGCCAGCCGTAGAAGTTACATTGAAGCTGAACTATGGAGCATCAGCTACAACCCTACCCACATGTGCAGACACGAATATCCAGCAAAGACCCGATTCCACAGCTTGATGCTTTCATTCGTCTAAGCGAGCTATTCTAAGAACCAACTACCGCCCAATCTTTACAAGCTTTTCATCCAGACCCTAGCATTTCAAGGTTTTGAGGCCTTAGCGCAAAATATATATCAAAACACGGATAACACGGGGAATAAAATCCCCGCTCAGCGCCAACCATCAATTGGCCAACTAAGCAGAATCGCGAGAAATTAAGCCAGGAGATATTCCCGGATCGATCGATCCCCGACATTTGCCGAGGTCGTTATATAACCGGAGATGAGCTGCATCGATGCGCGGAGGATCGTCGCTCCTGGCGATGCAACACCAGCACCAACACTCAACGACTGGTTCACAATATAGCTTCGCTGAGCCATCCTCCGACAATCAGTGGATCTTTGTGATGCAGCGAAAAAAATTCTCCCGATGTGGGGAACGTACAATGGCGTTATGTGTGCTCCGGCGTACTCCGTGGCCGAAGGGCTTGCAAGCCCAGGCGCCAGAGCTAGAGGAGGGGGGGGGGGGGGGGGGGAGTGGAAATAAAATCCAGTTCAATTAGAGCAGGGAAGCAAAATGAACCTGTTCATCCACAATTGGTTGGCATGGGTTACACTAAGGAAGTTGGTGTTGACCGGTCTCCCGTGGTCGCAGAAGGACCCTCTTCGATGGTGCCCGATCGACGTATTAGAGGACCACTCAAATGTAGGATCCCAGATACCACTGATCTGCAATTTCCACTCGACTCAGTCCGTCCAGAACGAGAAGAGTGTAATGCTCGAGATAGATCACGGACCTCCAACCACACATAGGTTTGGTTGGTCTACAATCACGAGGCACAGGGGGACGGTAGATGCGATGCCAATGCCGACCCCTCCCACTCTCCCTACATCTCGCAGATAGAATTTATTCATGCTCGAGCGTCTGCCACTTATGATATGATACATCCAATTTTACCCCATCCCTTCTCCACAGGAAAAAAAAAAATTCCGGATTCCATTGCCGGAGAACCGGAATATGCACGACAGCATAGCATCCGTGGATTCCTGGCGATGCAACATGGGAAAAAGTTGATTACGTTGTAGCACTGTCGCGTATGCATTTTTAGTGCTTGAGGATCATCCTGCCGTGGACCTAGTGTGAGTGGCTGGATTATGCATCTGCAGAAAATGGGTTCCAGGAATTCAGACTTCGCTTCCCGCATGCGATGCAGGAGGATGCGGCAAAACGTATGGGGTTCACGGTCGTGCAGGATCGCTCTCGCTCCCTTCACCGTGGAAGGTGATCCCTGGCTTGATGGGTGTTGGTGCAGCTCACACTGCACCAGATAGCTCGATCGGCCACTAACGAAGGTACATCAGAGATATATTCACATGAACAACTCATCAACTTCCAAGGTTTCTTTTCTTTTCTTTTTTTTTTTTTTTTTTGATTTTGTCCGGCATGGAGAGATAGTACGTTGAATGCCCATTCCATTGCTGAAGGACTAGCGACCACTGCGCAAAAGGCGGGTCTAGAACGCGTTCGCTTCGGAGATGACGAGCGGCGCTATTCTCCTGGCTGTGAGTACGAAAATCGAGTTTTTTTTTTTTTTTTTTTTGAATTTCTGGAATTTTGTTTCTTTTATTGCAGGTCAAAAGCTGCAACGTGAATTGACCTTGGAATATAGAGATTGATATGGTTGTCAAACAATGCTCAAGATCCACCCCAAGCTCTGGGACATGTGGATCTACCGAGATCCCGTTTCCAGTGCCTTGGACCTGGGTTCACTATAACACCGAATTCCTGAGTTGAAGTATTTTCACGTGGCAACAGAGTTCGATGACGTTCCTGCGTAATCTGTATCTTCCTACGGCACTTTCCAGGTGGATTCGCTCTCGTTAGCGGGGCCATGCGCGTACACAGAAGGATTGGAATGAAGTTTTTATCAGATTTTTAATTTAATTTATTTATATTCCCTTACAGGGGCTGATGCCATTCCAGCGGTGAGTCTTCACGGACCTTCCCAAACATTCCTAGTGTCAAAGGCTCAAGGATATTTCCAAATTCTCTCTTGGGCCCAGATTTTCTAAAGTTGAGGCCTTCAGTTGTGGAATAGCGATGATCAGCGCTCAGGGGAACAAAGTTTAGGGCAACACGACCACTCGTTTTTTGGGTTCAATATTTCCCCAAGCTGGGTATATCACAAAATCTAAACTCTAAGTCCATCATGATCTCCAGTTTCCAGCGGTGTAGATATTATACTCCGCAGACCGCAACAATGATTGAGGGACAGAAAAGGAGGGGGTGGAGAAGTATTGGCGTTCTCCCGGAACCTGCAGTGATTGGGGTCAATGTCCTTGATTGGTCACAGGGGAATGTCTGTAGAGAGCAAAGGGAACGGTAAGTGATTTGGAAGTTCTCCACTTTGTGACGCCTCGCTGCATTTATCAATGGTCCTCGATTTGGATTTCATCATGATCATCGCTCGAAGCCCTCGCTACGGTCTAGTGTCCTTAGGCTGGTCCCACTTATTGCATATGAAATCATGGAAGCCCGAATTTAGTCTTGATTTGGGATAACAATCATCAAGTTAAATGAAAAAAAAAATTAATGTTCCTAGTGGTTCATGGAGAAGAAAGAAAGACAATCCTTGGTAGTTAACCGCCACTGACTTATGTCGGAGTACATCATAGATATGCTTTCCTTTTCAGAATCAAATTCTTGTAAAAATAACCGTCTTCCAGAAGGTTTGATGGTTGACCGCTTCCCAACCGATTTCTCTAACGACCAGATAAGGTATGAACCGTTTCCTTAAAATTTGACATATCATGAATCGGACTGGGCTGCAACGGGTGCTTGGCATGAAATAATATTTAAAAATATAAAAATTAAATAATTCACGGGAGCGAGTCGGTAACGAGCAGACAAGTCCGCAGCTGGACAGGGACCATTCTTTATAGTGGATCCTAGCCGATCTAAGCATACGTGTTTCTGGATGGTTAATCATTACCCCCTTTTTCCATCTATCGGGACTCCCAGCAGGATGGATTAGCGCCCCCGTTTTCAATAAGCCCATCTGCCGGACCCCCCATTATAATCCTTCCTCGTGATGAGTCCAGCGTGGCGGGAACGTCAGGGATAAAGGAAGTTATTAAAGAAGCCAATTACCCGTGTCTCCGAATACCCCGAAGGGTTTAATACTTGCATCCTCCACTCCATTCCTGTTTCCGCCACGTCTGAAACCCTGGCCTATACGTACTTGAGAATTTTCTATATTATTTGTTTCCTAGTCCACTTTCTGTTTTCAGTTTTCCGATTTTTTATTCCGATTTTTTATTTTCCAGTCGATTTTTTTTTCTAAATTTCTTTTTCCATTATTCTCGTATCCAGTCGATTCGCTTGAGCTGGGCTATCCTGCGCAAGCCTCGCGTCACATGTACTTCTTGTGTTGTTGTACCTCATAAGACCCCTGGCCCAGGTACTGAGGTATTCGCATAAATGCAGTCCATGGGAACGGAAGACTCGGTCTTCCATCCGCCTAGATCAAGACCCGGGAAGACTTCTCCTCACTTCAGGCCCGACATGGCCACACAGCTAACAACGCAGATGATGGCACCAGTGGGAATACACTCTTACCATTCACTCTTCGTTGCCACCTCAGAAGTGCCTCGCCATGTCTTCACGTTCCGCTGGTGGGAAGACGAAGCTACCACCGTACTTTGGGCCTTCAACATCCCCGAGATCTGCATGGTGATCCGCTACGCCCTATTCTGGGATGAAAATCTTCCGCGCAGTGCGCTTTTGAGTCGTAACTATGAAACGGTCGATTCATTTTTGTTTGCGTTATCCGATCCCCGGGAACATCAGTACCTCTCTGCTTTGTCGCATTTGCAGAGGGTGGAAGAGGTCTTGCGCCGGTCGAGAATACCTGTTGTCAAACCAATTGCTTGGAGTTGGTTCCCGCCGAGAGAACCGATGGACCCCAGGATTATTGCTAGTGCCATCGATATTGAGAGCCATTGCCAGTTTATGAGGATGGAGTTTGAGGAGATTGTTCGCGCAGCGCTGGGCTATCCTGCTCCATCTGTAGAGTGGTTTCTGCAGCAACATACTTCTCTCTATGTTCATCTCTTGGATCATCTGAAAGTATACCCGGAACAAATCCCGGTTTACATAGACGTGGAGAAGGTGTGTGTTTGTTTTCTATTTTCTGTCTTTCACCAAGCGTTACTTAAACTGAAGCTTTATTCTGTAGTATTTACGGGGACGAAGTCCTTTTGCTTACCGTGCTGTGGTGCAATGTTTGCATACCCTTCTACCGGAGACAGCATTCAATGTTCGCATACCGAATACACCCGACTTAGAGTTCATTGCTGGCCCGATCCAAAATATGTTCAAAGATCACCCTCCTAAATTGACGACCATCCTGAAGATGCTGTCTGTTTTGTCTGTTCGATTTCGTGCACAGTACAGCCAAACCCCGAAAATGGATTGGCACACTCCGTTCGACACGACATGTTTGTTTCTGGAGGACCATCTTAGTGCGACATCTCCAAAGGATCTTGCGCATACATTGGCTAGTACCGACGAAGTAGATTTTTCACGACTTTCACGACAAAGCATTCTCAATGGCGACGGTATGGCGAAACAATTAATGGAGAATTGGCACACTATCAGCATGTCGGTTTGGGAGTGCTGTTGCGCACTACCAGACATGTTCGAGTCTATGCAAGAATGCGCACAGGCGAGTCATCTCAAACAGAACGAAGGGACACAGATCTAACAAGAAAATCCAGACTCTTTTCATCAAAAAGGACTATTATTCTTTAACTGCCATTCTCGAAGGTCTACAACGATTCTCCATCTCAACTGCCCGATCCCGCGGCTTGAACAGCAACCTTGGTGGTATGCTTGTTCTAGACGCGCCTATCTTACCAGAGGCTATTCATCTCATCAATCCGGTTCACAATTACGCCGCTTATCATCAACATTTCCTCGAGGATCCGGGTACTCCGTTCTTATTCGCTCATTTCCGGGAATACCAGAAACACGGCGAGACCGCCCTTCAGCCGCTTTTTGATTATCTACAGGGGTTGGTGTCAAAAGTATTGTGATCAGGGCCACGATCGGCAATCGGCAGCATGCCTGTGGCTGAATCGGGTGAGCCAGAAAAAAGTGAATGTGTGAAGTGCATGGATTATAGGTGATCATGTTACCTATGGGACGGAGTGCTTCGAGAGCCCTCCAAATGTTAGAGATAACGGCAGGGTATTGTATACTCTTTTGAGATGATTTTACTGCAAAGGCTTCATCTCTTGATCTTGGCTTGGAAACAAAGATCTGCGAATTCTTGTTAGATTGCTTTGTGCTTTGTGCTCTGGGTGTGTCATTTGGGCATGTGTATGTATTTGCTATCTTTATACCCATGCTAGCTTAAGTAGCATCCGCAGTAGTGGGGCGTCGGGCGTTGCATGAATCTGGAAAGACGGGATCTTTTTAAGGAGGCCTTTCCCTTCATTTGCAGATAGCATGTGTATGTTTGAGTTTTAGGCTTAATTCTTCCTGCGCTATAACAAGCCTTCTTAATAATCGTCAACCTGATTGGGCTTGGCTCGCTGCGCTCCGTCTCGAGATCTATTCAATGAAGTCCATATCTGATGCAGACCTGATGACCATAGGACAATTATTGCTTGGCGTTTCTTTCTGGGCTAAAATGCCCCTACAAATCAAATCGGATCCATCGATCCCGAGACGTCAGCCTTTGGCATCGAATCAGATCATTTGTAGCTCCCGAGCCAGCGTCATGCGACACGGATGAAACGAGACAAATGCCGAAGTGTCGAATATAGGACAATTTAATACAGCGCACAATAGGCCTGCTCTTAGTCCTCCAAATGAATCCGCATAAAGTTTAGAAGTCATCGCCTAGCAATAACAAAGAAACGACTAGCGGATTCACCGGTGGGTGGAATCACTCTTTCTTCCCCGCAACCTTCGGCGCCTTCGCTTGTCCAAAGACACCCATGAAATAAAGCACTCGGTTCACAAACAGGAACGCGGTAGCTCCGATATTTCCCCATGTTAGCGCATTCCAAGCACCGACATCCACAAACGCATCCCACCCCATCGCGATATATGTGGCGTACACATGACCGATATCGGCGATCGCCAGAGCAATCAGGTAGTTTCGTAGAACCTTGGGCTCGGTAGTTGCGTGCAGGACGCCAACTCCGACAAGGAAAAGGAGATTGTAGAGGTTGCCAAGTTGGTAGGCAAGTGCTACGCTGCTTGGATGTTGGAATGTTGGGGCCGGAACATGGGGGGTTTGGCCGTAGATGAAGCCATTGAGATCGAAGATGGGGCTGAGACTGCCTGCGACTCTATTATTGGGAGCGGAGGTTGGGTTAGTTCTTTGTTGTTGTTTTGTTGATTGTCAGGTGGGGCTTATACAAGGAGATGGGCTCAACAATGCCGAAGATGATGTGGGGCCATGTTGGGAAGATGGTAGGCATTTTGGAAATGTGCGAACTGGAGAATATGTTGGCTTTGAGTTGGGTTGGAGCTGGTTCTGGGGGTGGTTGAGGAACGGTCGGGCGCACTAATTGAGCAGTGTGGCGACTGGACGTACTTTGTGTGCGTTTAGACTATGATAGTGAAGCTCAATTTCACCGAAACGAGTAGAGGGGAAAAAACTCCAGGAATCTGCGAATCGAGAGAATTGAAGATCGACCGAGCTCTCCGCGTTAACGTGGATCTGCTGACGTAGATCCTGCGCTAGTGGTCTTTATTTCCACCCTAACGTTATCGCTCCTTATCGAAGCTTCACGCTTCAACTTCGTCTTATTCACTCCGAGTCATCTAGTTGTGCACCATGGCTAGCCCGATGGCTTGCAATTCAATAGCTGAGATCCGTTAAACAGGCCCTTGAAGAAAGAGCATGGATTCTGGTGGAGCTTTACGGCCCCTGGATGAATCATTACTTCGCGAACTTCCCCAACTTTCCCTGCGTATCGCTCCGCTGCGGGAACCTGTCTCGTCTCGTACGCTCAGCGTTCCATCTCCCCTGGAGCCAAATGCAAGTGGATCCAGGGAGTCCAATACCATCTCAAAATCTGCTTCGACCGGTGGAAACGCCCCCACAAACTCGAAAGCGGGCCTGCCAACAGTGACCGAGTTTCTCAATGCTGCACGAACTAAGAAGGCCGAGTCTGCCACAGACCCTCAATCAAATGTGGAGCCACCACCCAAGCCGATTCTCCCCGCATTTGTAAGTCTGCGGGCACTGGAACGCTTCCCATTCTCTTCATCTTTTGACGACAATGCCCTCCATGGCACACGCAAGCGCCGCCGCTTAGACCTACCCGAATCGTTTAGCGAGCACCTGCAGCTTCCAATCCCACAGGCACAAAAAGAGCAACGTCCTCCTCCCTTTGGCCCCTTTGCTATTCTGAATGGATTGAATGAACCTCCGCCTAATGCTGCTCTTCTTCCTCCCATCGAAGCAGGGTCGATCCCCCAGCTCTTGACAAAACCGTCTCGTGAAGATGCTGCGGTCGATCCTGGCATGGTCTCCGCTAATGGTACCCTCTCAGAGGGCCAGCCTGTAGAGCGGAGAGAAGCGAGAATTGAGGAGCTGCTCGGTGTGACCCTTGATGACCAAAATGATGATGTACATGATCATGAAGACGAACGGAATACTCCATCCGAAAATCCAATTATTAAGTCTGTCGTCCCTGATGAAAAAGTGCACACTCAGAATGAGAAAAGCCCGACTCCTGCTACGGGTGGCCGTTTATCCCCCAAATCCCGTGGCAGATCTCGTAAGAATGTGAGGAAATGGACCGAGGAGGAGACAAATGATCTACTCCGGGGTGTGGTGAAGTGCGGCATTGGTAATTGGACAGCGATACTGGCACAGCCAGAACTCAATTTCAACGAGCGAACAGCTTCTAATCTGAAGGACCGGTATGAAATCATGAAATCGCCCCACTATCTTCTCTTGATACTCATTTTATAACAAAGATTTCGGGTCTATTGTCCATGGGCATATCGGTTAGTGAGTCACAGCAAAAGGCTTTCTCTAATTTACTAATTTGAAGCAGCGCGTCTGATCCAAATGAAGCAACCAAAGCATTGCGTGATAAACTGGCCAACGATCTTCTCAAGTCTCAAGCCGATGCACCTGACGAACCCTCCGGCAAGATTCGCCTCCCGATCCATACTCCCATGAATATGGAGTCCACGCCGAGCTCCGGGGCCGGAAGTCCAGTCGCAATCTCCCAGAAGCCATCAGCATCGAGCTTACCGTCTGTCAAGCCCGAGAAGAACGTAGGGAGTGGCACCCCGACCCCTCAACAGTCGCCCCCACCCAAGGGCACAGAAAGCTCCAGCAAACCTAACACAAGTCTTGAATCTCTCGGCATTTCAGAGCCTTTCGTCTCAGTGAAATCAAAACGTCGCTCGCGCCGGCCATTCACCACTGCAGAAGACGAAGCCCTTCTCAAGGGCTACGCCGTTCACGGCTTCCAATGGACTCTCATTCAACAAGACAAGAGACTCAATCTCAGTCACCGCAGAGCTACCGATCTCCGTGACCGCTTCCGCACGAAATTCCCGCACGCATATCGCGACGGAGGCTCTGTCAATGGTAACGCTATGAATCCCCCAAAGCTGGAAACTGCCAACAGCGATCCTGGACCAGTATCTCGAGATCGCCCTGCCAGCACTGAGTCCACTCCCACGAAAGCTCCTCCAATGATTCATCGGCGCTCTGATCCGCATATTCATAGCCGACAGACATCTAGCACTTCACACGCCACCGCGGGTACTGGTCCATTTGATCCGTCCTTTTTACCTCCCCCGCAGGGATTTCTTGAGTCTTCGGGAAATGCGCTTTCGTTCTCATTGGATGAGAACCCTGCTGGACCATCTTCGCCTTGGGAAGATAACACCCTTGCTCCTATGATCTGGGATGACTTGGGCTAAGAATGCTCAGAAAAAAAAAAGGAAAAAAAGGCCACCTGGGCCAAAAGCATTGGTTTGTTTTTTATCTGATTTGGATTTATCTCTTTCATTTGCGAGCTTCATGTCGCATTTCGGCATTTCGGGTGTTTTGATTTTTGATTTTTTCTACCTATATCCCGCAGTATACGATGGCCTCTCCTCAGTTCTCAATGCGCGCATTTTCGAAAATTAGACAATAAGTCATCATATCAATGAAGTTTTCTTTCGATCTAATTAGCTAAGCTCTACCTAATATCCCATACCCGGAGTGGCTCCTCTATAATACATAGTGTAGTAGGGGTAACGGTGTAAGGTAACTGAGCAGAAATGATGTATAGGTTTTAAGCGCTTGCGTGCAAGCGATAAGCAAAGCAGACCATTTTCTCTTCTACAAGCCACTCCTAGGTCCTGCTTTCTTGTCTTCCACTGCGCCCAGAGGACGATCTTAAATCGTGGCACCTAGTTCGCAGATAGGTGTCCCTGCCAACGAGCGTTCCCCTCTTCAATAGATAGAGCGAAGGGTGTGATAAAAGCAAATATACCATGATAAGAAATCGAGGCGATCATACCGTTACTTTGCTCGTGGTTGGAGTAGGCTAAGCTTCACATAGCCGTTTTCAAATATCACATTTGGCTTAAAGGTAAACGCTAAATTCTCCCATGTCTAATGTATTCCTCTCAATCGGCTCCGCATCGTCAATCATCCCTATGCCATGAGTAGTGTAGTGCTTCACAACATGGCCTTTTCAGTATGCTAAAGAGTGGAGCCACTGTCACACTTTGTGGCTCAGATGATCTGTTATGTGACTACACCACGTGCTACAAATCTGGGCGATGAATAAGTTTCTTAGAGACCAGTCTGAATTTGAATTCTGCTATGTATTTAGTAGACTCACAGCATAATAGCCAGTAATTGAATTTTGTCGCGGTAGTGAAAGACTTGGATTCTGCCTTCTCGTCATATATCAAGCAATGACATCGTGATAGATTATTAAGGACGAATGTTTTCGGCATCCTTTTCCAGATACTCGAGGCTAGCAAAAAGTAGCGTTCCGGATTTCCATGTTCTGTTAAATGTAGATGGGCCGGGGGAGCATTATTCATCAGGACTACCATCCCAAGTTGTCCGTACTTTGGGGAAGTCTTGGGCATCCAGTATTAGCTCCTGGTAGCATTCTTCACAGCAAAAGGTAGTCAGTACCGGCTTTGCTCGATAAAAATGCTAGATACTCACTTTGAAAGGCATCAGAAGAATTGCCACGGGGCTTTGCCTTTGTCTTCCGCCCCACGACCCTGTCAACGGCGCGCTTGCTGCTTCCGAAAGCCGTGGTTTTCGCCACGTCATTCCTTGCTTCGCCAATCATGACGAATTGCGAATTCGAATAGTTGATCAGTTCTGGTTCGAGTGGAGCCCATCTAAGGTTGCGAAATCTCTCCCGCAACCTGGGATTGCAAGTGTCAGTGAGGTAGGAAGTTTGCGTTAAGCAAGAAATCACTTACAACCCAGGGTATGCCGGATCATTTGTCAGTCGAGCATAGGGTGGACTGGGATATTCAGGGTTTTTTGACTGGACAATCCACTTTCCATGCTCTCGGAGACCAAATCTCCGTTGTGTGTTACCTATCTCCGTTGGAATGGTCAAAACGTATACGAGATACGATTTGTGCCTTGTGGACTGAATTGCATATACACCTTCCGCATAGAGTTTCGCGGCTTGTTTAGTCCGTTCACCCCTGGTAGAAGTTTTGTATGTTTCTTTTGACAGGAATCTGCCTTGAAGATACCTCATCGAATGCCCAACGTCCTCAACAAATCCCATGTCCCGCTCCTTGCCTGAATTCGGGAATCTTTTCTTTGGGAAGACCATAAGACGACACCCAGCGTCTGTTTCAATACAATCTTTATGGTTGCCAAGTTCATGACCAGGCAGAACAGGGCGCAGTACAAAGTAGCTTCGGGCGACATCAGCCAAGTTGTGCGGCTCCTCGATATTGACGCGAGGCTGGAAGAAGAAGTAGATAATACCTTTCTCCAGAATATTATCCGCGGCCTCGCCTTTCGCTAGATTGAGGTGTTGAATGTCAACGTGTTGAGCCGGTATCTTAGTTTTCATTTCTTTTCTCTCTTCCTTCCCTGTCGAAGTCTCCCTTGACAAAACTTTGTCTTTCAGTGGCCTTTGCTTGCATACGTTGATCATCGTTTTCTCTTCCAATTTAATCTTTGACTGTGAAGAGCTTTGAGGTCCTGACTTGAGATTTTCTTGCACCAAAACAATGGGATCGGGTGTTTCCAAAGGAGCATCGGTGGCTTGCATGGCCTTCTGGGGTGCATTTCGCGAGGACATTCCCACTGTCATATCGGCCTCGAAAATGAGACCAACGCGGTTTCTAGGATGATAAGGAACGCCCAGGGTGAAATTTTCGACGAGAAAATTGAGTCATGAACGCGCCTGGTAAATTGTCCGATGAGAAAGACCGATGAGATCACACCGCAAGAATTCGATGGGCCATTGATAGAAAACACTGCTCTTCCTTCCAAACTTGCAACATCCAATGATTTCAGGGCTGGGACTGACGTAACGAAACGTTACAAGTGAGCAGATCATGAGATCCAAGTGTGGTGGTATCCCGTATCCCGTAGGTGAAGGTTTCCGCACGGAGAATGGAGAAGCCTAGGCCAGCCCGTCACCATTTACGTCAACGTCATACGATTGTCTTGTAATTTCAGAAAACCCCGAAACTCAACATGTTTCGGAAGAGGAAACATATACGAAGTCTTGCTTGTCAACAGAAGTACAATTCTACGCTTAAGTTCCCTTAGCAGAGACATCTCCTTGGGATCTCCGTTCATCCCTTACTATTGGTTCCTGTTTCTGATCGATTTTACCAACTGACATATTCTTGAGTCTTTGGTGAGGTTCGACAACAAATTCTGACAGCGATCTCTATAGGATTTTTTTAGAATGGGAATGCTTGAAGTCATGCATGCGCATTGTTTAATCTGGTTTTGGAACACTAGAGTGGGGGCGGCAGCACAGATTGTATCGCAGTGTATTTTTGCAACAGCTGCAACAATCTGTAATCAAATTGGCTTATCGCCTTCTGAAAGTAAATAGAATAGAATGCTGTATTCCACATGGCCCTTTCCCTACGTTTCCTGCAACAACACATTCTTGCCACGAGCCCAAATTATTAGCCAAAGAGTAGTTCACGCATTCAATTCCATATCTTTTTCCCTTTGAGCCAATTGAGCCAAATGATAGATAGTTTGATCGCAAGGCCCAGGCGTTTTTCCTTTTGATAAATTTGAAGCGAGAAACAACCAACTCACCGCATTTCCAACGGTAGTCGCCTCGTCCCAAAAGTTTTCTGGCATAAAAGATTTCTTTTTCTGGGGGTCTTCCTTCTCCATTTCGATTTCAATGAGAGACTGAGCCATAGCGTTGATGTCTCCTACCTCAACCGTATACACATTGCCCTTTTTGGTAAAGAAAGAAGCACACTGACCTGCGGGCTCTGTTCGTATGGTAGGCTTATCTTTCTGAACAGCTTGGAGGAACCTCTCTTCATAGTCCTCGCGGTCACAAAATAGGACAACAACTTCTGCCTTGGACAGAAGAGTATTCCAAACTTGGTCAGGCGGGCTGATCTGGTTAATGCAGATTCTATCCGCAAGGCCGTTCATGTTTGATTCAACATATTCAGCGACAGAGCAATGAAATTCATCATTAGCACGACTAGACGATCCATAGTCGCAGATGCATAGTTTTGGGATATGGCGTGCTGGTATAGAGGCCGCCAAGGCATCGTGATATACTTTGTAGGCTTCCAAAGAAGTACGGGCATGCAGAAACTGGGGAGTTGACGACATTTGGACAAAGATATATCGATCTTGGTAGAAAGTCAGCCGATGGACAATTAAAAGCATCACAGTTTCGAACGCACAGACGTACCGTTCGGATAATCGATCTTTGATGTTCCTTTTTCCATGCATGAAATATTGAACTGACGACCATAGAAAGCATAATCCCGGTCCGTCATGGTTTTGTTCAGTCCATCAAATCTGGCATGATGAATTACTTTAGGTGAAGCAAAGGATTAAGGTTCTAGATGCGTGACCATACCTGTCGCAGCTAGCCAACATGTACCCAACTTTACTTCTGGGTATCAATGGAGATTGAAGATCGTCTGGCTTCTGGCATATCAGCATGTCGACCTGCTTCAACATTGACCCTATGAAGTCAAGCACTGCTTGGGTTGGCGGGTTTTGAGTGTATGTAGTTGAACCCAAATTTAGGTTATTTCGACTTTGGAAAATAATCGGTCTTCCTGGGTCTTGTCGCTTCGATATCGGAGCCAGTGCTAGTAGAGATGCATCCTCGATAACCACGAGATGCGAGCCCCCGTTAAGATGGTCACGGAGAGGGCCATCTTTGCATAGCCAATGATGCTCTGCGTTCTTGCATACCCAACTTGACAACTGCAATATTTCATCTGCTGTGAGCTTCACTTCGGGTGAGGAGCCGCCTTGGAGAATGTTTTTTATTTTGCAAATAGTAGGATATACTCGAGGAGATGGATCTGGGGCATACCTTGAATAATCGGTTATATGTTTTATTAGTTTCCTTAGACAAAGTATGCACTTAGAATAACTTACCATCTGACATCGACCCCTAGATGGCGAAGTACCCTGATTAAGGATATTTTGGTACTCAGAACCTCCTTGCTTCGAGGAATAGCGCCAAAAAACGCAATTTTGACGCCACGTTTTCTGAGATCTGTAGTGTATGACTGAGCCAGATACCATGTTTCTGGCATAACACTTGCTTCGAAATCTTTAACGTCCACAAGATGAGCACGGAAAGCACTGTCCACTTCTACTAAGCCTTGTCGACTAATATCCAGGTACGGTATATTGCCGGGACCAAATGACCTGTAACGAATGAGCATGGACCGGCCTAATTTGAAGATGTGAAAAAGATACCTAATACATTTCCTCACCATTGAGTCCGCTTGTTCATCCACAGACTTGTCTGTCCATCCTCGGAAAGTACCAATATGGCCTTCGTCCGAAGATTGGCGGGGCCTGTGGTGATGATCCAATACCAAAGGAATGCAATCGAGCTCTGTCCAGAGCCGAGAGCAAAGCTCTGGGACTCTATCTTGAATCTCTTTTGGAAATGCCATACCCACAATCTTCTCAACGTATGTTCTGCTATACCTTTTAAGCTCGGTGATGATAGACTCAGAAATTGCAGCACTGGCTAACAGACCATCCTGAGGTTGCAGAATATACTCGAAGTAGTCGAGAAGGTAAGTAGCACTGCTGATGGCCATTGCTACCTGAAGCCCGGAGACCTCTGAAACCCATGACATTCCGACAAAGATCGTCTAGGTCAACGTCAGATTTTCTACTTATTTTGGCAGGTCAGATTAATTTCCAATACTCAGATAGGCGTACATTGAATTGTTGACCAGACCAGGAGCTGGGTCTGACAGAGGCTTGCGATGTCACAACTAAGTGTTTAGAGACAGGGCGTTGGAACACTGGTGGCCGATACATGTTGCGTTTTTGGTACTTTCGCAGTGATTTGAATTGAATTATTGAGAAGAAGGAGGACTGTTTTTGAAGTTGGTCATTTACTGGCGGTAGGTAGACTTGATTGGTTATTTCGAGCGGTAGGAGTGGCGTGTAGGACTTGTTAGCAACTGATCGAGCCGGGCCTTTTCCCATGCGGGGGTGGGTCCCCGCCAAACTTTGTACTGTCGGGGCTCGGTGAAAACTCGGATCCTATGCAAGACAACCATGGTCCTGGCGAGCAACTAGGCCCTGAGAGAATGTCTGAACAGGCCATTTTTTAAAGTTTGAGATATACTTGTTCGTCCCAGCGTCGTGCTCTCTTCATCTTGATAGTAATGACAGTATTCATTTTGTTGGTTTTTGCCTTCGTCAAAAACTATAGCGTGGGAAAAGACGAAATGACCCGAAATATTTCCATTAAGAGATATCTGCCGGTGCTAGTTACAGCATTGTGTATGTAATCTGTCCCACCAATACTTGACAAGTAATACAATTTTAACAAGACAACGAAACCAGGCTTTTCCCATTCACGCTTGGCATACATTCAGTATTTGAAATTGACAATCACAGCACCGTATTCGCCACCATAGGCGAAAGGGAAGTTTAAATTTACTCCATCAATTCGGGATTTCCATAATTCGAGGTCGAAGCGACCATCGAGAGCTAACAAAGGTTTTGCGTGGTTTTCGACTAGGTCTACTGAGGCCTTGTTAGATCGGGGTTTCCACCAAAAAGCGTTGTTTGTACTTAATTTAACGGCTTCTGACATCTTTGTGTTTGGGTTCCTCCTATTTCCAAGTGGACTGCATTAATCATTGTTTATTTTGTTTTCTTTCTTTCCCGCGGCCATGTGATCTCTCTCGGTGCGCAGGCTCGTTGATTCAGCTTGGGATTCTCGCTCCATCTCGAGGATGAAATCAATATCTTTGATTTCTTCGTTGTCAAGAGACCTTTTATACATGTATTCTCCACAGGAAGGGGTTGGGTCCGTGGGAGATTGATTTGGCGTAGTTGTGTAAGAAGATTGATCAATAATTTGTCGAGATGCTAGCGCGCTCGCAGGCATGTAAATGAACCTCGAGTTATTCGACATAGTCATTCAACTTTTTGGTGTTCAGTGAGCTCCAAGAGATTCAATAAGCAGTCGACGAGGTCAGTAAGCGAAGTTTGAAGATTTTCAAGATAAGATAAACTTATATGACATGTTTTGTCTCATAGTCAAACCTAATGATTCATCGGCCTCAAAATATTGAGTTTTTGGTTCAACTGATAAATTATGATGTCCATGGTTGAACTGCGAGGACCTTGTGTCTAGAACAGCTTCCGGCTTACATCGTAATAAATGTACAGACCGGCCACAAAATTAAGCGTACCCTCCTTTACGGGCGGTGAAGGGTAAAATCACACCGCTTACCTATTATATTATACCAGCCTGTCTTTCAAATTCACGGTGGTGTGACTGATGATTAGATATTAGATATATTACAATACAGGTGCTGGAGGCAATATCGAGGGCATACGAATTATGTCACTATTTCAGGCAGAAAATATTAGTAATTCCGAAAAGGAGGGTACGCTTAATTTTGTGATCGGTCTGTAGGGTCTAGCTCGTATACGCGCGTTCCTCCTTCCGGTCAGGTCAGGTGACCTGTATGCACCATATCTGACCACTTCGAGCAGCTTCCTTCCTCATACCACATGTTAACCTTCCATTCCCCATTTTTTATATGAGGTCCACTCGTACGTCCGCAGACTTCCATTCCAATATACGATTGCATGTTGGATGATATTCTGTTAAAGCTATTAGTCATGGAAAGCGGCGAAAATCCACACAGTCTATGGGTGGCTCCACATAGGATAACTGATTTAATATGCCTGCGTCGTTCCTGACTCAGTGATGAAGCTCTATTCTTGATGCCCCCGACACTGTTAGATTGTCCCTCCTTAGGGTCACTCCACCAAGTATTTTAGTTTATAACTCTATGGTCTGTCTATCGCTTACGTGCTGTCACGAAATAATTACTATAAAACATTATAGTAAAACTTAAGAATGACATGTGATAGTTTGTGAATAATTTGACCTTGAGATTAGCCTGAGGGGATAGCGCCATCTCCTTGTCCTTGCTTCAGGCGATCTTAGGTCTAGACTGGCCGAGACCGAGTGGGGATCCTTGGGTTTGTAACATCTCTAGTAGGCATTATATTTAGAAGCTAGTATCACATATTTTCCTGCATTTTCTAATCTCACTTAGATCGTTACTTCACTCGATCGCTTCCTAGGTTCCATCTAGCACCGTCGGTAGCCACAGTTAAAAAGGTGAAAGACCAACAGTAGACCACAGTATCAACAGGCTGTTATGATGTACTCTATATTGAATCGGGTCAATCTGTATGCGCCGGCCTAGATGATACTAAGACGCAATGTGCTGACTTTGTTTCAGGTTGGATTCTTACCACGAGGCTATTGAGAAAGATTGCTATTCGATTTTCGTTTTCGACCGCTCAACCTCACCATCTCTCACTCAAATTGAACAAGAGTGTAACCACATCAATTCATATTCCCCATACAGCAATGTGTCATTTTTTTTGGTTGATATTGATTGTTGCGAAGAGATTAAAATGGTTGCTCGCGTTGACAGTAAGTCATTGATCTTGTACAGAAACGGACGAGAGTGGGAACGGCTACCGGGTGGTTACATCGAACAGCTAGAGTACTTGGTTTCTAGGGCTCTATGTGGCTTGAACAAAATTGAATGACTTTTTCTGCGTGCTTTTTAAATTCAAGATACAGAAATTGTAAATCTTCCCTTATTGAGAGACTCGCCCTATTTGATCCATCTCACATTACGCTAAATAAGTTGCCTTTTTCCAAATTGCACCAATGGATTTCGTTTATGCCACTTGCTTCGTTTCCTCAGTCAACGGTATTTCAGGTGACCATACCGTGCAGACTTGCTCGAATTATGCTTAGTGTAGTGGGAGGCCCTTTGTCCACATCTTACCTGACGAGACCGTATCACGTATTGCCGGCCACCATGTTTCAGTACGCTAGTATCCCCGTATACCGGTATAGCATATGCAGTATTTGAAGATAGTATTGAGTTTTTTTTTTTTTTTTTTTTTTTTCATATTTTTGCGCGGCTCTGATATGACCCCTTAGAGATCTATTTTCGCCCGACCTCGTATTGTAGTTCTTATGGGCGTGGCTTTTGCCATCCGCATATTTCGGCCGAGAATGCTGGTAATCATATGACAATTAGACTCGTCATCACCAAAGTGACAAGTAGGTGGTATGATTTTAACTCGACAACAAGATCCTACGGTGACCTGACTTTTCGCTTCACCTGTTGTGAGTCATAATAATCAAACACAGAGCCATACCACCTCGACCAAGAGAAAGAAAAGAACCATTTACACCACAGCCCTGATGGACGAGAAGAATATAACTCACAAAGCGCCGGCAATCAAGATTGTCGTCGTAGGTGGCGCCGCTGGCGGAATGTCAGCAGCTCTTCGAATTCGACGTCTAGATGAAACTGCTACTATAACATTCATTGAGGCAAATGAATATGCGTGTTACGCCAGTTCAGGGGCGCCTTCTACGGTGGGTGGTGTCATTGAGACTGACACCTTTCTCATCCATCAGTCCCCCGGAGGATTGAAAAGTCGATTCAACTTGGACGTCATCATTCATACGAAACTAGTCGAAATACTGAAAGACCAGCATTCTATTCTAGTTAAAGGGTCAGATGAAGATGACGGTTATTTTATAACATACGATAAACTGATCCTTGCCCTGGGGGCTTCTCCATCTCTACCGCACATCCCAGGCATCAACAGTCCGAACGTGTTCGCTTTCCAGACAATGTTAGATCTGCACCAAATCAAGCAATTTATCCAGAAAACACGTTGCAGGTCCGCTGCAATCTTGGGTGGAGGCTATCTTGCACTGAAAGCCGTGGAGAGCTTATACCATTTTGGACTTCGCATCAGCATTGTCCACGCCGAGGAGCGCATCTGTCAAGACTTCGACTTTGACATGGCGAATTTAGTCCAATCTATACTGACCAAAAATGGTATTCAACTTCATCACAATGCATGCATTCAAAACGTTGGTCTTAGTAAGGTTGAAGATGGTTGTGTCGTGACCTTAGCTGACGAGTCTGAAATCTCTGCGGACCTTATCTTGCTTGCAGGTGATCTTACTCCTCGCAGTAAAATCGCAAGAGACTGTGGTCTTAATTGCAAAGATGGAATTTTGGTGAATGAATTCATGCAGACCAGCGATACGGATATCTATGCGGTTGGTGAAGTGGCAGAGACTGCAAACTTCATTTCACCTCGGTTGAAGTTGTTGTCTCTCGGCGGCCCTGCATGCCAGCAAGGTCGCCTTGCGGCCGATCATATTATGAGGATAGCAGCTCCATATCATGGCCCCATCGGCACCTATACCTGCAGAGTACCTGATCTCACTGTCGCAATCATCGGACCTTCAGTTGGTAGGCTCAGGATGTTTGGTTACCATCCTCAGTCAGTCACGATTCATGTTCCTGAACATCCTGGCTACTACCCTGCATCCCAACAAATGACAATCAGGATAGCATTTCAGCCAGCTAGTGGACACCTTTTGAGTGCCCAAATTATTGGTCGCTCTGGGGTAGAAAGACGAGTTGATGTCTTGTCTACTGCCTTGCAAGCCGGGATGTCCGTCTTTGACCTGGAAGCCCTTGAACTATCATACACTCCAGAATATGGCTCTGGAAAAGACCCAGTCAATACCATTGGTATGGTGGGTAGCAATTTGCTTCGAGGAAGCCTACATCTAGTCACATCTTGTGAGCTGGGCTCTCACCTGCTTGACTGGCAAATCATCGATGTACGCTCTCCGGAAAGTTTTGCCAGTGGTCATGTTCCGGCAGCTATGAATGTTCCCATTGATTCATTGCGCGACAACTTGGCCAAATTTGATAAGAAACGCCCGATTGTTGTATACTCAAGAGTGGGGTATCATGGCTACCTTGCTTACAGAATCTTGGTACAATCAGGGTATCAAGTTGCTAATCTGGATGGAGGATTAAAACTTTTGATTGAGGGTGGATCTGGTATCAACTTAATTTCCTCTTGATTCATTTGAAAAAGGAATATGCAATCTTTCATTTTCCCTCTGTTTCCTTGCGTCAAAGTGAACGAGACTTGAGTTGTCAAAAAGAGCAGTTTGGACTGAAATAAAATGACTTTGATGTTAATTGAAAGATACATAGAGCTGAATTATTCTTACGATGGTAAAAGTTATACATGCAGTAAAAGTTCTTATAACGAGGAAGATCAACAGGGAAAATTTTTATTGTCTTCGATCCTTACTAAATATTTTGAAGCAAAATGCGAGCGTTCTCACGGATTTGTAATACTCCAGACATTCAGATGTACGTAATTCCTGGCATCACTTTGTGACTGAGAGAAGTGATTTACACCGAGTCAAGAGGCAGTAAGAAAGGCACGCGGCACAAAGGGCATAAGTCGTGGCCCCTCAAAAACCATCGCTCGATACACCTTTCATGAAATACGTGGTCACATGGAAGCATATGAATAATTTCCATTTCCCCGACCAACTCGAGGCATATCGTACTGAATAGTTAGCACCGAAAAGTTCATCTAGCATTGAAAAGACTAACCAAGTTGATAAATACTGTGAAGTGAGCAATTCAGTCTCTTCAGTTTGTATGGAGGCCCACCAGTGCGAAAACGGTGTTCTAGGCGCAGCCTGATCCAATAAATGAAGCCTTTGATTAATTGCTGAGTGTTTTTTCTGGGAAATGGCTTTTATCATCTCAGGAGACATTGGACAAGTCAAAATGGAATAAATTCTGGGAAGAAAAACCTTGTGTCAGGGTTGATTTGAGTATCTAGAATTCAGCCCTCGGAAGGATAAGGAAATGAAGCGAAATGCTTACAAGCACGCTATAATATGTACCCCGACGCCAATATTGAAGAGAGAAAAACTTAGTTATTGTCTGTTATCCGAGTATGATCTTCCTGTATCGACGCTTTATTCTTCCAATGCATTCTCTATTTTCTATCATCAAAAGCTCGAAATCAATGACAATTCCATGTCTTAAAATTATCATGCAATTGACTCTACTTCAGAGTGCGCCGTCTCCCTTTTCCTCAACCAAGGGACTTACCACATAGTGCAGACAAGTGTCTCATGATATAGAACTCAAAATTATAGAGGTTGTAAGCCTAGACTACTTAGTAACACGAGCCGTATGATCTCATCAATCCGCGTTCCGCCATGATATTATGTCATCGGACGGCCCAGCCCTATCATAATGTAATTTCTTGTCAGAATCGAAATTCAAGAGTTTGTTACCTGATTCATATTCTGTGTTCAGCAATATTTCAATTGAATTCGCCCGGGTTCTTCACTATTTTATCAATCCACCGATTTCGCATATATTTGTCTTCGGATCGTGATTCCTAAATTTGTCCGCCCCAAATTTCGTCATTGGGTTGTGGCATCAATGGATAGACTTCCATACGAAATTTGCTTCTTGGTCCTGCAGGAACTCAACCGAGAAGATCTATTATCCTTCATTCTCACGGCCCAAAAATATCTACAGATTGCTGAACCGATACTGGTGGGATACAGACTTATTGGTGCATTGATTGTCAATGAAAACGTTGTGCCGATCTTAAAACCATCACATGCGGTGCCTCACCTAGATCTATCGGTCTGTCATGAAGGAAAGTCAATTATTCATTTCGCCATAGCCAGAAGACACACCGGAATTGTCGAGTGGCTAATTGCCGAATACCCTCGCCTGCTTCAGACGAAGGATGACCGCAAACAGACACCATTAATGTATGCTGTTTTTAAACAAGAAGATATTCACTTGAAAAGTTTCATCGCCAATGGGGCATGCATCGACGACCAGGACGACACTGGCTCGACAGCACTCCATTACGCGGCTGGCTGTGGGTCTGTTGTCATGGTTCGATGTTTGTTAAATGCCAATGCAAATTTCTCCTTGCAAAATGGAAATGGATTTACTCCTTTGCTGCTTGCAGTGAGAGCAAATCGCGAGAGAGTCGCCATTGAGTTAATAGCCCATGGAGCAGATGTTGGGACATGTAACCAAGATCATGATGCATTGTTCTGGGCGGCATTTCACAAAAATGTCAGTTTGATGCGGCATCTCCTGGACAACGGGGCAGAGCCGCAAGCCTTCGTATGCACATCAGGGGATACGCTCCTCCACCGCGCAATTTTCTATGGGTATAATGTGGTACAGGAGCTCGCATCAAGAGGAGCAAATATCCACGCCCGCAACAATCAGGGCGATACACCACTCTTAATTGCACAACGCTACGGTTCAGAGTCCATTGTGGCTTTAATGGAGACAAAAGTTGCGAGCTGAAAAATTTGTTCAAGTGAAGTAAGTTTCGTTTCTTCCAAGTCAGGAGTTGTTTAAGCTGTTCGGAAACATTTGGTTTGACATGGGACGTCGATTTATTAATATGTGTTTGTTCTTTCTTGTGGTAACTTGAACGTCATCAGATACATATATTATACTGCTACTAGAGATATGAATCGACATTAATAAGATATGAGAGGTTATGTGGATTCTTCCCTGACACCTTCGTGGAAATCTTGCAGTAAAATGCCCTGCGCGTGGTCAAGTGTTGATGCCGTGGTTTTCAAATATAAATGTGAATGTACGCATGATGATTTGTATCCATATTCGAAACCATATCATTATCCAATTGCTTTCGAGTTCAATAAGCTTGAGGTAGTTGAGGTAGACACAACACGTATCAAGGTGTGCCGGCAGGGACAAGCAGATTATGCCATTTTTGAAACATGTTTTGTGGATCATATCGCAATTTGAGCTCTTGCAGGCGCGGCAAATTATCTCCGAACAGATCCTTTGCATTTCTCTCATGTCCTTTGATCTGTCAGTGAGTATGAATCGGATTTGACAAAGTCTTTATCTTACCGATAAAGTTCGAATAAAGGCCTACTCCATTTCCTGGGATGCTCGTAACCCCAGCTCGCTCTTGAATCTTGCGCAGCATCGCAGACTCTAAATTTCCCATTTCATGATCGAGTTGCGAGTCATGCCAACGGAAGATGGTCGCCACATTGTGATAGGGCCCCCGGTTGGCATACGCCGTACTGTGAAGCGGCACTTGAACTACCTTCGAATATGGTAGCATTTCAAAGAACACTGCGCTGCCCTGAACGCGGGGGTAACACTGCATGACTTTGTCAAAGTCCTCGTATAGTTCGTGAACGAGCTGAGGATCGAGCGGCATGTTTACTGCTGTGCCACATACGCGATTTCTGGCACCCGGGGCGGCGAGCGGTCCTAAAATGGTGTTTATCTCCGGATATGGCATTTCATGTGTGTCGTTCTGAAAGGGACCTAGGCTTAAAAGTGGCGCGAAAAAGGCTTCGCCATCGCTTTTTGGCCCGTTATAGAATAACAAGGCGACGATCACTGTTGATGGTATCTGGGTTGGCCAGGTGGTGAAGCCGAAGTACAATCCTTCGTCACCCTTTGATCGCTCATCGAATTGATTAGCAAATTCAATGACAGCAGCCAAGCGGTCAGGTGAAAAGTAGATCAGGCCGCCAAAGATCGATGAGCGCTGGCGGTGCGCCCGTAATATGAATTCCGTTGCCACACCAAAGCTTTGACCGGCGCCCCGCACCGCCCAAAAAAGGTCTTGGTTCTCGGCGACAGAGGCAGTCACGACCTGACCATCGGCGAGGACCATCTTAACGCTAACCAGGTTATCGATGACAAGTCCGTGGCGCCCTGTAAGCCAGCCGAATCCCCCGCCCAGGGTCGTGCCCCCAACGCCAACGGCACTGGACGTACAGCCGACAACAGCTAACCCTTCACGTGCCACTGCCTGATCGACGTCTTCCCAGGTTGCTCCTCCTTGAACAGCCACCGTTCTCGATGCCTGATCGACAAGCACTCTACGCATGGCGGTCAGAGATATCACGATCCCACCAAGGGTTGAGGATGCTCCACTGGTGCTATAGCCACCGCCTTGAATCACCAAGGGGATGTAATGACGGCTTGCAAATGAAACCACCAGGGAGACTTCGTGGGAGCAAGTAACGATTACGACTGCGCCCTATTACAGATGAGTCAGCGTGCTATAGAGAATGTGATTTAAGACTCCTGAAGCTTCTTCAGGGAAAGGAGGGCCTACGGCTTCTTTTTCACAAGCTTCACTCCATCGACTGATAAGCTCCGCATACCTCTCCTCGTCAGGCGTGAATACCTTTGCCTGAGTGTCCTTAAGCTCATGTCGTAACTGTATGGCATGTCGGTATGACAAGACTGGCATTTGGACGAATTTTGACTATTCCTGTTGGCTTATTCTCATGAGTTTACTGAAGAAGGCTTTCAGCATATCTACTGAAGCGACTGAATGAGCCGCGTCCTTTTGTATTGCCGAATTATCTACCTAGCGGCTAGGGGGGATTGTCGATCATGCGACTGCGGCAAATGGTGTAATTACGTTCCAAAGTTCGACAGACACCCCACCGAGAACTATCTCGTAACCGTTGTACCATGGTTTCAAGTGCCACATGTCGCAGCAGGCACTCGGCCGATTCAGCCTGGTATTGACCGAAATTAAGCCGTCATTAAATTGGGAAATATCTTTTGGTTTTCCGAGGTCTCGATCGACCCGCTCAATTTCGATGATGCTCAAGTATATGAGCAACATGATTTGGATAGCACGGCGCACATCAAAGCTCAGCCGCATATATTGATATTACTCTGGATGCGCCGCTTCTAACCGACGGAGGTTTATTTCTGATTGTAAGTTATTATTTCAATATCAACTCCCACGCGGTGATCATCCTGAGAATGAGTCACACAATTCTTCCACGGTAGGCGCTATATTTCACACGAACGAAATTTTTTCGCCCATATTTGAATTCGAGAATCGACCGAAGTGGTAATCTAGCCTGGCCGATCGCCACAGGGCCGGCTTTTAAAACCTCAAGTAAGGAGGTCTCTCCCGAACCCTTTGACATAAACAGCTTAAGAGGCTCTTCACATTGAATGTTGCCTGAGAACAAGATGCCATTTTTGCCATTCAATGAAATTCTGAGCCTGAGAAACGAACTCAAAGGTTCACATGCCGAAATATCTACGTGGGGGTGTCCTGGGTACGATGATCGTATAAAGCAATGGAGTGCCTCATGCGATACGGAAGTTGTAAGCGATTTCAAAGCTATTGAAAGACAATATTCACAAGCACTGACTATTGCAAGGGAGCTTTGGTCCGAGTCACCTCCGCTGATGAGGCTACCAAAGTAGTATGCTTTGCTAACAATCATGGCATCCCACTTGTCGTAAAAGGCGGTGGTTGCTCTACCAGTGGCGCCTCGACAACTCATGGTGGTATTGTCTTGGACCTATTTAACCTTCGAAAAGTCCAAGTAGATGCGGCATCTCGAGTGGTCATTGCCCAAGGGGGAGCTTTGTGGGAGGATATCGATGTTGCCGCCGCACAGCATGGACTTGCGGTTGTTGGAAGTACATTAAACCAAATTGGAGCAGCAGGAGCCACACTGGGAGGAGGCTATGGATGGTTGACTGGACAGTATGGCCTAACAATTGATAATCTACTTTGGGCAAGAATAATCTTGGCTGACGGTAGTATTATCACTGTCTCCAAAACGCAACATCCGGATTTGTTCTGGGCCCTTCGAGGGGCAGGCCAAAGCTTTGGAGTATGCATTGAATTGGCTTTCCAAGCCCACAAACAACCCCACCCTGTATTTGCCGGGACTCTGGTCTTTTCCGCGGATTGTTTACCTGGAATTGTCAGGTTCGCCAACCAATTCGAGAAAATCACTGATGGGAAACAGGCGCTTTGGTTTGGCTTCATAATGATCCCAGCTATGCATGAATGCTCCATTCTGGTAGCGCTTTTTTATAATGGAACTCAAGCGGATGCCGATCGATTTTTCTCGCCATTGATTTCACTACAGCCCACGATGAATTCGACGCAAATGCTTCCTTACGACAGAGTCAATGGCATGTTAAGTGATATTGATAAGGCTTTTCGTCACGAAAGTCTTGAAGATTTCGATATCCCCTCACCTAACAAGACGGGTATGGAGCCTCGCAAAAGCCTTGATGGTTCAAACTTCACGCTGCCTTTAGATATCAACTTCGTGGAATCTATCTATGACGAGTTCAACCGAGCGCTACAGCAATGGCCACAGGCAAGAGAGAGCAGAATCTTCTTTGAGATCTTGCCCAACACCCAAGTCAACAAAATCGCCAATGATGACACAGCGTTTGCCAGCCGTGGACCTTACTATAACGTCAGCTCCCTTTTCAAATGGCATGAGGCAAATTCCGAGAACATGATACATAAGTTTCAAAGGAACTTGATGGAACGAATTGGGAACCAGGCAGGAATCGCACAGAGACATCACTATTGCAGCGCCGAACATGGGACAGGGCTGTATGCAAATTATGCGGGTAGGTTGAATGCAAAGCCCGAGATTCCTTTCTAATATTCATGAATTCACACGCACTATAACTATAAAAAAATTTCTGATAATATTATAGGCCGTGATCGACCCATTAAAGCGATATTTGGAAACAATCTTACGCGCCTCCGTGAGCTGAAAGATAAATATGACCCACAGAATATGTTCCGGCACTGGCATAACATCCAAGAGCCTTCGAAGCACCAAGCTAGGACAGGAATAACCTAATGAACATTTCTGATCATTAGGTCTACTATAGTATTGAGCTTAATTAATTTGGTAGGATATTGTGCTTTGAGGAGGTCATTTTCATGTACATTTCCTAAAATAAGTCATTTGCTAATATCTTTAATCATTAAAATGGGTTTCATAATTCTGAAATGATCAAAGCATGTTTCTGATAAGTTTAGAAGCCTATTGAGCATCCCATCATTGATATTCTTCGTGGCCATCAAAACACTAGACGGCCAAGTTGTCATTTAGCCAAATCTTTCCAACATGAAATCATTGGTGTAAGACATGCGTCTTAGACTTTGAGCGATTTCAAGCCTGGTAATTTCTGAGCAAAAAGAAATCCGAGAGGCACTGAGAAGTTATAGCCAACATTTGAAGATTTTAATGTTTTAATTTGCCTAGTCTTTCAGCTTAAAGTCCTTGCCAAAGCGATATGCTCGTGCCGGCCGGATGTATGCTCGCGGCAGCAAGAAGAGGCTGCGATTTTCAGATTTTGCTTCGGAAAGTCGCTCTGAAGATCAATACATATCCATATTTCTTTTCATGGTTTTAAAGAGAGTTTCGTCTTGATATTATATTTATCGCGACTTCTCCAGTCCCAACAACGTGTAGACTGCGCTATGAATGCCCCAAAAGAATTTAGAGAAAAGTGGTATCTCGATGAATCTCGATAAGCTGTCCGATAAGAACAACATTGGTCGTGCTGCGTGGAATGGCCTCGAGGTAATTCGGGGGGAGGGGGAACTTGGCAGCAGAGCTAAGACGCCTAAGGGTAAAAGACACTGGATGATGATTTATTTGAGAGCATGCTCGCCGTTGGAAGCTTGAGGTAGAACAGTAACTTTATCAGGACCTCTTCCCTCGTAAATCATCTTATTGGTTTGTCAGTAAAGTGCTCATATTCTCAGGGCGCAAAGTGTGTCCCCAAATAAGGAGTGTACCAGGTGGCTAGTTCGAGCACAGGCTGATTCGAGATACTGATTCTGAGTAGCGAATTTCTAAGAGAACGAAAGAAGCGCACCAGATACTGAGATATCTTAGGCTATTACCTGATCTACATACATGAATTCTAGACTGTGGAGAGTTGCGATCAATCTCACTAGAGTGGACTCGGAGCTCTCCGCGCTAAGGTTTAATTAACTACCGCATATGAGTGACTTGATCAAGATTCACTAAAGCGAACAGTCCCTATAAGCAAAGCCCTCTGGGTTTGAAAGGTGTGCTGGTGGGTTGGATTTGTTCCTAGTTGGTAGCTTAAGGTGAGTGGCCTAATATTAATAATCGTGAGATTATTTAGATTGAATTTCACTTCATGCTCCTCGTCTTTATCTCTAACAATTATTTACGTGAGAATATTAGGTTCCTTTTGCAGGTCTTCCTCGTGCTTCATATTAAGAACCTTTACTGAATGTTGACGCCTTCCGATCGGAGGAAAGCTGATGTTGGTTGACACATGGACTGATATACTGTATATCAAATCGGGTCAAGTACCTTAATGTTTTTTGGTTAATGGATTTCGGGGTCTTACGAAGACACCCATGAAAATTATTGGCACAATACCACGAACCTTTCCGCTGGATAATAGATGGCTCGAAAACACCGGCCGAGACTTGGCTGAGAGGACTGACGTATATGTTTTGAATCTTCCATACAAGGCTGCCTTACATGATTCTGGGGCTAGTTCCATCGCTCAGCCTTAAATGATACGGGATATACGGGAATCGGGTTTAGAGATTACTGGGCGAAGCTTTCTCGATATTATTTGCTGGAACTTAAGAAAGACTTGGTCATCGACTAAGGAGGACTTTGATTTACGGATGCATTTGCTCCCCATTGGTGAATCCAGTCTTCGTCGATCA
This sequence comes from Penicillium sp. 91 TS-2023, assembly GCA_030710325.1. NCBI lineage: Eukaryota > Fungi > Ascomycota > Eurotiomycetes > Eurotiales > Aspergillaceae > Penicillium > Penicillium sp. 91 TS-2023. The sequence continues at coordinate 1,738,300 of JARWGP010000011.1, forward strand.
TCTGTTCAAAAGTCGGAATCCATGGTTATCAGGTGATGTCAAAGTTTCCAAAGTCTAAATCAGATTGCGGCGGGTCTGGCCACATGGGGAATGCCATTTGCATTGGAATTTTGCCTTTAATCAAAGCTTCATATTAGCTGATTTAATGCATTACTCAATGGTCAGGCAGTTCTTTTGAGCTCTAGATTTCAGTAATGACATGATAGAACCTTGGACTGGGTGGCAAAGAGAACTATGAGTTTATCAGATGTTTGCAGCGCCCATGGGATACTGGTGGTGTATGAGAATATAAAATCTCAAGCTCTGTTTCGAAAACATGCTGAAAATAATTCAACACTCATATCGAAATTAGGCAATGAAACCCACTCGAAATCCCGAGGACGTACAGGCATGGCTGGTCGGGAGCGGTGTCGCATCGCTTGCGGCGGCGGTACATTTGATTAAACAGGCAAAAGTTCCCGCTCATCAAATCCACATTCTCGACGTCCACCATAGTTCTGGCGGTGCCATGAAGACATCTGGCAACTCGCATGAAGGGTATGTCTTGAGAACGGGCTCCCAGCCTTACTTTCACGAGGACTGTGTGAAAGATCTTCTTGCGATGGTTCCTAGTCCAGGAAATCCTGGCAAGACTTCCTGGGAGGACATAAAGGAGCACGAATGGTACTCGAGGCCAATCAATAAATCACACACGCGCGCTATTAGGCAAACCGAGGATGGGCTGCGTAACGTTGATATGCATCATTTACAGATTGGGAGAAAGCTTCGCATGGATCTAATCAAGTTTATTTTGGATGGAGAGAGGGGATTCGATTCAAAAAGAATCCGCGACGTTTTCGAAGAAAACTTCTTTCAGTCGGAACTCTGGATTTTATGGTCAACAACGTGAGAATTCCACGTATCTTCAACTTGTCTGTTTTAAAGGTTGACTGGTTCCCTACAGCTTTCTACTTCAGCCGTGGCATAGCGCCGTAGAGTTCCATAGGCTGCTCCTGAAATACCTTCCGGAAATGAACACCCACAATGATGTCCGAGATCTAGACAGAACACCCTTCAGCCTATACGAGTCGCTGATCATTCCCATAACGACGTATTTAAAGGATCAAGGGGTTGATTTTCGATTCCACGCGATGGTCACCGACTTGAAATCATACCCATCTAGTGACCCGACTACAATCTCTGAGATCGTGATGCTGGACAGCGGAAAGGAAATGCTTATCACAGTAGATCCCATTGACATAGTCATCGTGACGTTAGGATCATTGTCTACCGGTATGCAGACCGGAACTAACACCAGCGCCCCTCTGCCTCATTCAGAATCCTTGGATATTCTAAATCATGGAGAGTGGGCACTGTGGCAAAAACTTGCGCAAACATCTCCCAAGTTCGGCAATCCGTCAAACTTTTCCACCCGATCGCAGGAGTCGAGGATCGAGACATTTACCACCACGCTACGTGACTCGGAATTCATGAAGTGTTACGCCGAACTCACTCGAGACAAGCCAGGTACCGGTGCTCTGCTAACCGTGTTGGAAAGCCCATGGGGTTTAAACATTAGTGTTCCACACCAACCCCTGTTTGCAACTCAGCCCAAGATTGTCCATGTGATTTGGGGCTACTGTCTGCACCCAGAACAGCAAGGAAGGTACATCAAAAAACCAATGGAGCTTTGTTCTGGTGAAGAAATTTTTGTTGAGCTTCTTTCTCTTCTGGGGTTCCCTGTGGACACCCTCCTTCCATCGGCGATCACTATCCCCTGTCTTATGCCTCTCGGGACCTCCATGCTTCTATCCCGCACATACCAAGATCGTCCACGTGTGATCCCTCATGAAACCACTAACCTCGCGCTCATCGGCCAGTTTGTGGAAATCCCTGATGACACCACCTATGGTGTTGAGTACAGCGTCCGCGGAGCGCAGATGGCAGTGTGCAATCTAATGAATATGGGGCGTGCGCCTTCAAAAGTTAAGAAAAACAAACTTTTGGAAGTTTTCGAATTGTTGGTGTAAGAATTCGCGTCAATTATCTTGGGCTATTTCGGTCATTGTGGTTTCCTGTATTGCTTTAATGAAGGGAGGGACGTGGGCTAAAAGTGTTCGATTCTTGTAATGATCATTCGTGTAATTTTCCGATCGCCAGTTATATCATTCATTCATTCTGTGCATTCGCATATCTTATCTAAAGATTTCTACTAAACACCCCATATATCCCGATCACCTTCAACCTCTGGTGTATTTGCTTTCTACATTGCTATATGTGTGAGACCGATAATCTGGCCTATGGCCATCACTTTTGTTTCTGGACCTCGTTTGTCAAGAGAGTTATTCTCAAATTTATCAAGCTGGGGATTCTATCCAACCCGACATGTAGGCCAGTGAATAAAAAATTCGGACTAGAGATTAAGTGTCAGCCGGAGCCGGCCGAAGCGATATCTGAGTTTGGGCGGAGACTTACGCTTGCGCCTCCCCGGCTTGAGCCGTAAATGGTAGGGTTCGGCCCATTCGAAAGGTCCATCAGAGCTCTTTCGCTTAGAAGACTGGCTTTTTGTTCAGCCAATTGAAATCAACCGGGGGATCATACACGTTTTACTGATACGATAAACGCTAATTTACTTATACTTTATGAACTTTTCCGAAGTTCAGGGAAGGCCTTGACCCATCTCCCGGCCGAGAATATTCACCCAGTATGCGCGAGATTTATTTCAGTTGGTCGGATGGTCCTCAGATTTTATTTTATTTAAGTTGAACTAAGCTCCACTTCTCTTTTATTGTACATCAATATCTTTATCCTTGGCCAGATATCCTCAACAAACGTGGAAATCAAGATCATAATGACTACGACGGACCATCTAAAATACTGGCCCGATTCAGACGATAGACGTGTGGACGTGATCAATCCAGAAGCCCTTCCTTGGGACTCGCAGTATGATCATTGCTCTGTGGTTGAAGACTCGCCGGACAGCCTTGTCTGCATTGACCCATTCCAAGAGGCCTTTCCGGACATCTCGGATTTCCTTTTTGACCAATCTTCTCTACTTACTTTAGGCGGTGTATGTATTGCTTGAAGAGCGGAGCTTACCGGTCTATAGCTAATATTGCAGTTTAGATTCCTGATTATGATGGTCAAGTAATGCCGTCAGATGGAAAATGCGCTTCGAAGAATAGTGATCCTCTTCTTGAGAGCCATGGTATTTGTTCAGTCGCCGCAAATGATCGCCAACAGCTACAGTCGCCAACAAAAGAGCCAAGAACAAATTTCCATCGAGAGAAGCACGTGTCAGAAAGTTATGATTCACAGCTTATAGAAACCCCCGCAGCCACGCGAATTTCTGGGAATACATTGTCTGCTTCACCAGAGCAACACTTTCCAAAACACATGTCCGAAAGAGAAAGCTACTTCGTCAACGAAAGTAAGCGCCGAAAGAGAGCCCATTGTCTAGTTGCAAAGCGATATCGAGAAATTCTCAACTCGAAGTTTCTGCAGCTGGAAATGGATGTTCTGAACATCGGCCACGATCAAGATCGAAAGGATTCACAAACTCCTTCTCAAAAATTGAAACCGTTTAAAAGACCGGAAGTGCTTGAGCTTGCTCACCAATCTATCTTCAGTCTCCAGAAAGAAGTGTGTTTATTGAAAAGAAAGCTACAAATACTAAGGGAAGCAACTATCCCTTTCGAGACTTGCCAATATACTTTGCCTGATGGTTGATTCTATTGAGAATTTGTGAATTCTATGTTTTTTGGAATTAAATGTAATCCGTGCGTTGAAGGCTTATTTGACAGCTTATTTGAAGTCTCCTCAGACTGCCAGAGGCTGGGCTTTGCGATCATTGACAGGAAAAATGGGTCTAAATTTTCCTATTTGTCACCATGAGCTCAGACATTCCATAGAGACCAACACTCTTCAGCCACCTTGTTTCAAAAATATTGTACGCTTCAAAATGACTGAAAGTTTATTCCAGTCACTCTGCAGGATGTGTTATCTTTAGAAATTAGTGGCCAATCCCTTACTCGCTTTCCTTTTCATATACTATGTCAAGGGCAACGGAGATTTCTCCAATTCGTGTCTCACATGACCTGTTATCTAAACACACTATGCTACGTTATATCTAGGATTGATTCTTGCATTTGGTGAGAAAGCCACGGAGAAGCAGGATGGACTCATCCATACCATCTATTTCCCACTCAAGCTTCATCATCCTGTTTCTTTTGCAAGTTCCTTATTTGTTGTCGGAGCTCACCTGAAATAGGATCCAGTAATTCAAAAGCGCGACGGAGAAAAGCCTGGATGTGATAGTTTCTGTGGCCCGGAGGAATTTAGGCAAGAAAGCATAACGCATAACAAAGAGATAATCGGGCAGTTTGCAACTGCGCTCCAGGACAGCTTCGCCTAGCAAGTCAAATGAGTGGAAATTCTTTAACTGAAGCATCCAGTCATCATGACAACCGAACTGATTGCCACAGTCCGCTTGGACAGATTGCGGATAAGACCTGAGTCTGTACGTAATAGAGGAAACTACGAGGAAAGAATATATGATATGCTTGGGATATATAGGAAGGAGAAATGTGTCAGTGATAGGAGCAGGGGTTTATATGTGCTTAGTTCGTGTGACTATACATCAAACAATTGCCATTTTGACGTGAATTATCCGTAAGAGAATGGGTCTACAGACCCAAATAAATTCTGATGTGTCGTTGGGGGTTGGATGAAACTTGATATTTATAATATTTGAATGGACATATCAATGGCATCCAAAAGCCTAATTTTGTCAAGCTAGGCCCCAACTAATCAATATTATGCGACTTCCTATCGATCACACCAGACAATGTTTCTCAGAGTAGAAAGAATGGAACAAACTAAAGAAATTTAATAAAGAAATCAAATTATTGGATATCAAGAGCATTCAAGTGCCAAAGATAAGAGACCATCACATAACGTACACCTGTCTACCACCGCTTTTCAGCCTTAAGGACATGGACATAAACAGTCGCGTCGCCGAAGAAAGACAATGCAGTCGTGGCCGAGCACATAGTGCTTGATGAGTAATAGCAGAATGGCAAAACATTGATCCAGGAAACCAAAGGCAAAAAATATAATTTGGCTAAAGCCCACAGCGCTCAATTTGCTTCGTGGATGGAACAAAACCGGAAGAAAAAGGAAATTAAAACTCGACACCAAGAGTCCACCTGAAACCTATATACAAGGTGAACCGACCAATCTACCACGCATTGCGGTCCCAATTCGGATCTAGAAATGATCAGAGTTAGCAAGTCGCCCATAAAACAGAATCCAACCATCACCATAGCCATAGCGACAGAGAAAGAAATCGGAATGACCCACCCTGTATGAAACTAGCCAGCACCTTACTCCCCGTCTGCAAAAGCGGGTGCCCCGCCACAATCTGCAGGAACCGCTGAAGCCCCTCGCGCCGGTGCTCAATGACGTCGTCACTGAATCGGTTCGTAAACACCTTGCCAGGCAGCGGCGGAATAGTAACCCGCGTGCTCTCGCGCTCGAGGATATCGCGGAAATACTCAAAGTCGGAGTAGCGGCGACGCACGACAGAGTGCTTCAGCTTGAACGCCGGGATGTTGGTCCTGCAGACGATTTCGTACGAAGTGTACATGTTCCGGGATGTGCCATGGGTTTGCGGGTTGCGGACCTATAGATTTGCAAGGGGGGTATGTTAGTGTACTGGTATTTCATTTCAAGGCTGTAGCGTGGAACTTGGGACGGGATTAGATTTGGGCTGTGCTGGGCTGCATTGACATTGCGGGGGTGCGGTGCTGATGGCACGCGACACGGGGTACATGGATTGCGTTGGCTTGGGGGTGACCTGTGTGCTGGGATTACGTACCTCGATTTCAAGGAAGTTCTCCGGTGGCCCGTAGATCTCCTCGAAGGTCTGCTGGCGGGACTCTGGGACGTGCTGCATGGTGGGGCTGGTCTTGGAGAGAGGATACCGGGGCTTTTTTGAGGGAAACAAATGCCCGGGTGGGTATCGGGTTTCAGGAAGGTTAATGGGCTTCCGAGCAAATTGACTACGTCTCCGCACGGAAAGGCAAGCGAGAGAAGCGGGGGATGATAAGGGAAAATGGTTGATCCGCGCTTATCGCTTATCGCTTTTGTCTTCTATCTTGACCTGGGCTTAACTTTGTTTTGAACAAAACCCAGGGTATTATCTATTTTCAATTATTTCATACTGTGTAAAGACGGATTTTAAACAAGCTTGAACATCGTAAAAATCAAGGTGTGGCCCCACTAAGGTCTCAAGAACTTTCAGGACCATACCCATTAACGCCCATTGGCTGAGATGTCTTTTGTTCCAGCCTACAGATTACAAGTGAGAAGACAAGTCCCTGGCACTGAGGTCACTTCTTACTAGAAGTCGAGTCGATTATGTTGATAAACCGATCGCGCACCTCAGTTGAAAATATCGTGACATGTGAAACCTGGAAACCTGGTCTTCCGAAGAGCGTCCGACAATGGCACCCGCGAGCGCTGACAAGATTAATACTACAAAATTTGCGCGAAATGACTCTCAGAATAATATCTCCAAAAATTGTTTATTAATTTTATAACGATCTAAATAATTACACTAATCAAATTAATACTGGTACAAAGCCTAAACCGCATTGCTCCCCCTTGGCAGATCATCATACGAGGGAAGTCCCAGCTCCTCAGAACCAGTCTTCACATGAGCTGCTTCCGGCTCCCTAATGTAAGGCGGCGAAGGCGTCGAAGCCCTTGTAGAATGTTCAGCACGAGGACACGACGGCCGAGGATGCGCTCCCGAACGAGGGCGACCTCTATTAGGCTCGTAAACCGGCAGACTATTTCGCGAACGATAGGGATTGTTCTCCCTGTCACGTTTAATTCCCCTGAACAAACAAGCAACTATAAGTGCCGCTGCAGCAAGACCAGCACAGATACCCAAGATGGATATCCAGGAGCCTCCGCTACTATGCTGATTGGAGTCACTGTATCGTTTGGAAAGCTGATTTATCGCACTTCTGAGGCTGATATGAGCTCCGTGGTCTTCAGAGGGCGTTAGAGTGGATTGAATCGGTGTTTGCAGGTTGCACCATTCTTGAAACTTTGCGAGTGTAGCTAAATGAGCATCTGTTAGCGGAAGTAAAGATCGGGTTGAAAAGGCAAGGAACTCACATTCGACAGACCCAGGGCTTGCATCTGTTATACAATAGTCGACTTTAGTGAGAAATTTCGTGTCTTGGCACCAGCATGACCGACTGTTCGTGTCACATGGTGGGTTGTAATCAATATCTTGAATACACGATAACTGCATATTGTTAGATTACTCAAGGTCAAGAATTAATTTTTGGCGAAAGTCTTGCACATACAGCAGGATCATTTATATCTTTCGATTCATGAGTCAGTAGAAGAAGGGGACTATCTGCAGCAACAGATAGGATAGTTCCTGCTATAGCAAGCAGTGTGAGCCTCATGGTGAAGGGAATTTTCGACGTTGAGTATAGTAAATTTGATATGAATCCTCGGTAACTTCCCTTGTTCCAGAAACCAGGGTTAATTTCCACTATTTAAATTCTCCGAAATTGAGCGATATACAGAGCCTCGAAGACTTTTGAATGGGGCTGTGGGGATAATAACTCAGCCTTGTTGATTATCGCGCACGGGCTGGCGGCTCATCGGCATGGGGCAACAGAGAAAATGATCCGGAGTTTTTCAACAGACATTGAGAACAGAGAACAAAAGTTCAGCACTTGAATACACAGTACTTTATTAGAATTACTGTCGCATTTTTTGAGAAGGAAGCTTGTGAGATCGCAACTTCCAAGGCTGTATACCAGGGTCGTGAACTTGGGGGGCCGTGCCGGCTTCCGGGACTTTGATCCTCAGGCTCACAGGGCGTTAGATGCTGTGGGTCCCTAAGCCCGACCACCGTCATTTTGATCATCCACCCCCAAGAACTTGGCGCCATACCGATTTGAATGCGCCTTTAAATATACTGGTCCTATTGGTCAATATTCTGGGCGAGTCTCTCCAGGGGTTTTTGGGGCCCTTCTCGGGGCGGCTAAGTCTGCCTCACGTGTCTCCGTGTGTCATAAAAGCCTGCTCCCGGACTCGAGAAAGCGGCTTGGCCATTATAGCTGGATAAAACAGTTATATAGAATGGCGGCGTGGCACTGGTCCTTGGCGAGAACCCCAAAGTCCGCATTTAACCCAAGTGGCCTTGGAATAGATTAATGCACCCAGGTAAATCGATTGTATTTAAGAGGCTGGGGCGAAAGTTACTCACTTCCTGGTTCTATTTGAGGGCGTAGATCTTCCATAATGGGCGCGATTTTTTGAGGATTCAAGACCGTCCTATATGAAGGCGGAGAAAGTCTGAAAAATGGACACTGGGCGCCTGTTTCCACGAACGGCTCTTATATTGCTGCTACATATCGCGATCAGCGGGCGCTTGCGCAGGGCAAGTCATATATTTGGGAATTGCAAGAACCGATGTGGAGCGAGTGCCCCACTGACTCACCCCTTCGAGGTATCTATCGAAAAGTGGTAGATGAACTGGCTCGGACACTGGGTTCCACGATCAAATCTGGTGTTATGCGAAGGCTTGAGACTGGAGATGGTTTCCGATGCCTTCTTGATGTTATAGGCGAGTATTTGGACCTTCTGCGACAAGAAGAGTCCATTGCACTCATTATATTCTGTCATTGGTGTGCATCCGTTCGTCAAATCGAATTGATGTGGTTGATGGACGGTCTTAGCCTGCACCTTTTGACACAACTGAGCTCCATGTTGGACTCAAAGTATCGAGAATAGCTATGGTGGCCCCAAGAAATTATCAATGGCAGCCATGGGAGCCATAAGAGAGGTTAAATGTTAGACTTTTAAAAGTGTTACTTCCTTCTTGGCCTCTTTTGAGATTTATCCGGGCACCGAATAAGGGGAACGTATGGCTGAGCCATAAATCACCCGCGAACAAAAGGCTGTTGACTCAACTTCTCGTGTGTATTATTATTCAAGGATCCGTAAAGGAGAAAAGTCACAGTATGGTTAACTCAAACAGTCATACTACAAGAGATTGGCAAACAATCTCAAAATTTGAAACAACCATGCGCGAAAACTCCCCATCCATCAGTCTTTTGTCTCTAGCACCCCGTTTCCTGTGTAGCATGCTTATAATCTCCAGCAAGCGCTCGTTGACTGCACGTTGAGAGGCCTCAAATCCCTCGATGCTTGCTAGAGAAGATTATCCAGGTCAATACCTATAATTAATTCAATAATGTGGGCACTAGCGTGGGCACCTACCTGGAATTGATTCTTGTGATTGCCTTCCTCCGTCCTGAACATTCATTTTGGAAGGACTAGAGCCATGGTATTCGGACCCTTTCAGGCTTCTCACACCGTAGCTTGCTGTTTCACTCATGTACCATACAGCTGATTCAATATTAGCGCATGATCGTTGAAATCACCGAGAGAGAGCGAGCTATTGTCTTACTCTTGAATGGTAGAGCTGCAATCTTCCCGCAAAACACGGCCGAGCTGAAACCGATGGTCTTCGCCACTTTCACAGCCATATCTGCCTTTGATTTTTCGACCTTTGTATTTCCCTTTAAAGTGCCAGCGGAATCGTCGTCCTGAGAGATCTAGTCATTATGGGTGAAAACCGTGACTTTTGGAAGAATGATCCTTACCTCGCGCCCGTTGTATGCATCTGAGATATGCGAGATTGTCGGTTTGACGATGGCCTTCATCAAGCTTTTGCTGACAGATTTCATCTCGTCAAAGGTCGACACTTCTTTTTCCTGTGTATCCAGTGTATCCAAAAAAGCCTCTTGCTCGCTCTCCGTGGTGTATTCTTGACGCTGGATTCTAATTTCAACTGATGTTAGAGAGTGAGATTTGGATTGAAGATATGAAACATACAACTCCAATTCGGATATTCTCATTGCTTTCGCCCTCACTAGGACAGCCGCTGCTACAGCCGACAACTTTATTGACGGCCTAGTTCGCATTTGGTATATCGCGGGGTCAGTTTTCGTGACACTGCACCTGAAATTATCCCAGTTCAGATGAGAATGGAACGAAGTGACCGCATTTTCAACGGCGTTCTCCTGCTGAATTTGCAGGCTGATTTGTTGAGCAGCTTCTCTTGTTTCGGGTCGCATACAGTAGCGCACTGCGTCGACTAAAGTCTGTGTAGAGAGGTCCTTCTCTTGAATAGGCTCTGGACCTATGCAGGATCTGTGAATAGCCGAGGACCAGAAAGGTTGGCTGGCATTATTGTTAGCCAAAATACCGATTAGTAAAGTGAACCAGCATCACTTACTCTCGAAGAAGGGGGAATGCCACCATGGGCTTGCCATAACGGAGTGCCATCGACATCGTCGGAATATTGCCATGCGTAAATACAATTGAGACCCGGGGGATGAGCCAATCTATCGGAATCGTGAGCTAGAGGGCGGATAGGAGGTTGCATGCATTGCTCACTGACCAGTTGGGACATTTTCCAAGACGAATATGTTTGAAGACTCCGATATACCGCTGACTGGGTGGAAGCTGCTTGGCAGGAGGAATGCAAGGCCGTATATGTTGGAAGCCTCTTTGAGATATCGCACAAATCTTTCTGAGTTTCCAAGCAGAGTGATATCTAGTGAGACGAAAATGGGTGCCGGCGTAGACTCGAGAAAGTGTCTCAGCTCGTCCGAGGGCACATAGGTAGACTGGGTTTCTACATTGACATAACCGGAGACATCTGAAGCAAATCTGCGGTTAGCGAGGTAGGCATCAAGGTAATTTTCTGCTTCTTACCGATAGTATCGTCCCAGTCTGCTGGCTTTTGAAGAAAGTCAGAAGACCAGAGATATGTGTGAGGAATTTTCAGTTGCCTTAAGAGCGCCCCTCCGCCGATGTTGAGTTCGGGTAGGCCAAGAATCCCTTGCCGGAAATGATCAACGACATGAGAAACCCTATTGTTCGTTTAGTATGAGGGCATGCATGTGTAATGAAACTTTGACTTACTCATGCAATAAGGATTCCTCGATTAGCAGGAACGAGATGTAGTTTTGCATCTGACGGTCAACACAGTCATCTACCTGAATTTGTGCTAGAGGATTGGCAAATTCTCTGGTAGGCGTCCAAGGTGTGGTCGACATGATGTGCAGAGGGATGGACAAGCGCTCAGCACAATGAATGTGGGCATGAGCAAGGGGCGTTGCAATAATAGCATCAGCAAGAAAGGGCTTATCTTTCCACAGACCTGGATGGGAACAGGCAATCCAACATGCCTTCAAGGTATCAATCAAGACTTTGCTATTTTTCATGACTTCAGCCTTGTTGGAGTTTGCTAAGCGGGGCATAAATGCTGAATCAATTTTCTAAAAAGCATGAGCGTTCAGTGTATATCCTTTGACTTTTGTTATACTGGCAGTTACATACAGCCATTGGATGCTCCGGATCACTGCTGACTGAAAAGAACTCTAGTCCGGCTTTTTTCACAAGAGTATGAAAGATTGAATGGGTTGCGACTCGAACTCGGTGACCATGCCTGCTAAGCCCCTGGCCAACCAAAATACAAGATTTAACATCGTCTATACAGAGGTTATGTTAGCGATGGACCCTTATGTAATCACCGGGGGGAGATATGGAGATATGCTCACCTCTGCTTCCCACAAGCATGAGAATTATATCTAGCCCCATCCCCTTGGTCTCGACCGCAATCTCGCCACTGTCCTCACTCATCTCATTCCCCGATGTTTTAGGTGGCTTTGCCTCGATGTTGATCATCTGTGGACGCTCAGTGGGGAGAGAATACCCCTGGAGTATAGCGGAGGTCCGGCTCCCTGCACTCAGATCAATACTGAAACGACCATTGTCTGTACCGAAGAAATTAGCAGAGCCCGAGGCTTGAAATGGAGACTCTAGGGTACAATGATTCTTACCTTCGAAGGCTGCCAGCTCATGCAGCTCATTGTGCATTATCGGTGAAGGAAGTGGAGCATCAGTGAACAAGGAGCTATAGGTCGGTGGTAGCTCATCGCCCTCGAAATCATCATCCGCCAAACGATCATTATCGAGCCCCTGAAGGATTTCCTTTTCAGACATCCTGGACTGGTTTCGGTCGCAGAAGGGAATAGTTTTGACAACAGATGCTGAGTTGATCGAAATTAAAAATTGAGGAACGAAGGCTCATCTCATGTCGAATTTATAATTGAAGCACTGTTAGGCAACTCAGTTATGAGAATGAAAATATTCTTGAATGCTTAAAATATCAAGGCTTGCGCCTCACTGGATCCTGGAATCCGAATCTAGTATGGTGGTTTTCTACTTGCAAGATAAGTGGGGCTTCGGATTCGTATTCGGCTTCAACCCTAGTAGTTTCTACCTAGCGATCTGTGATGGAGGTATACTTAGATAATGAGTACCAATAATCGACACTATATCTCTGATGGTCTGGAAATAGCATTTTTTCACGGGTGCCTAGACCCGTATCTTCTCTACCGATCTAAGATAGTCCAATATTGTTTGAATGGGATCAACGATTAGACACCACCCAACAATCTTCTATAAAACCTTGGAATACCACGCTGCACTTTCCTTACAACAGCTCACACTCATTTTCAATTTTCTTTTTGCACTATCCTTGCAGCAAATCACATTCATTTATACCTTTCTTTTTGCACTTTCCTCCGCTACTCACTTTGTTCCAAAATCGACCTTGAACAACCACGATGGCTTACGTCCTTTACAATTATACCCCATCACTAGCTGCTGCGGCTACTTTTGTTCTTCTATTTATCATTGTAACATTAATTCATATCATTTTGGCATGCAAAACAAAAACGAGGTTTCTCATCGCTTTCATCATTGGCGGTTGTTTGGAGGCCCTCGGTTATGCAGCGCGAGCTGTCAACGCGCATAGTGCTCCAACCTACGCTGTGACGCCATACGCAATGCAAAGCCTTTTCATTTTGCTAGCTCCATCTTTATTCGCTGCATCCATCTACATGATTCTGGGTCGGATCATCCGCTTGACCGACGGTGATTCCAGGTCTCTCATTCGAGGAACGCGATTGACCAAGATATTCGTTTGCGGTGATGTTTTGGCGTTCTTTATCCAATGTGGAGGTATGATCGGAATAATTCATCTTTCCCCAAAATTTCTTATCATCCAGCCTTGCTAACACTTTTTCCGTCAAGGCGGTGGAATCATGTCAAGTGCAAAATCTGCGAGCACGATGAAGCTTGCTGAAAATGTCATCATTGTCGGACTTGTCATTCAAATTCTTTTCTTCGGCTTCTTTGTCGTAATCTCCGTTATATTTCACATCCGAATGTCGAGCAACCCTACCTCCGCAGCACTTGGGACATCGGTCAATTGGCACCGTTACCTCGTCGTGCTATACACTGCCAGTTCTTTCATCATGATACGCTGTATTTATCGTGTGATTGAATATATTCAAGGATCAACCGGGAGTCTACAGAGTCACGAGTACTTTGCATACATCTTCGACGCCACATTGATGATTTTGGTCATGATCATTTTTGTTATTTTCCATCCTAGTCAGATCTCTGAAAGTGGGCAAGAGAAATTGGATGATACTGAACGCATGTACAGAGGGTTAGCTTAGATATTTACATATAGACATGGCGCGCGTTTTTGGAGTCGAATTTCATTATATCAGTGTTTGTTTCAATCGAACTCAACCTGGAATCCATAATTAAAACGGATTGACATGCTCACAGAAGACTGATATATTTCTTAGGTATACAGTAACATTCATTGATGTAAATGCCTCCATCGTAGAGGTCAGTCGAGGCAGTGCGTGTTTGAGTATTGAATAAACAAGAACCATATCATTTCCGGGAATTATAATTTGTGGTTAAAAGGAACATTGAACTATATAGACTGGGAAACAGACAAGAATAACATATTTACTCACTCATATCCATGTGCTCTTCGGATAGGATTATCGGTGATGACAGATGCATAGACAGTATCACCAAAGACAGAAAGAATGTCGACCAAAATTTGCTGTAAAGTTCATTGTAGAGAAAGTACGAGGTAAAAAGCGAAAAGGAGCTGGATGTCAATAAGATCTACGACGATGACCCACCGAAAAACGTTGAGGGGTAAGGATACGATGCCAGTGCCAATGCCAAGGCCGAATGCGAATATCGCATATGATTGGAGCATTGAAGAGGTCCGTGCTTTAGTGAGAATGACTAATCTTCATTGGAATCCGAGCCTCATAGTAAACTGTTTGTCGTATTCGGATCTCGTGTTCGTGTTCGGTCTGGTGGGGAGGGTTGAGTTTCTAGGCCATCCGACTATCTTGTATTACACTCAAAACAGGTCAATCAGGTTCTTTTGAGGCGCTGGAAGATTAAACATTCGTTCCTGGGTATATTTTAAGAAGTTTCAAACAGCAGCAAGAGAAACCGTTACGGCAACGCAGATTGGTCCCCACAATAATCAGATCGTACCCATTTTTTAAAAAGCATTTAGCCTGGCACTTCTAGCCCGGCACTTGACTGCAGGCAACAATGATGAGAATATCTGGTTATTTATCAAGTAGAAATCAAGAGATTGCTGGTTTTCCACCGTTCTTGAATCTTCATACCGGAGCTGTCAAGCACTCCGTGCCTCGCACGTCAACATTATCTATACTTTGTCCATGGACCACATTCAGGATGGGAATCAGCAATTCAGCAATCATAGTTGTCGATTTCGTGGCAGCCCTTGCCTCTGTATCAATTGCGTTTGGTATATTCAGCATTATTAGCCCAGCACAGATCGCTATCTTGTCCCCAACGATAATACAAGAACGATATATGTGCAATGTAAGGCTGAGGTATCTCAAACTTCTACCTAGCGAAAATGGAATAAAGTACTCAATATTTCGGAGGTGAATCAGGTCTTTACTATTCCATGTGTGACATCTGCTGACTATTCGATCGTTAGACAACACGCGATGGTGGACATGGAGAACTATACTGAGGGTGGAAGTGAATTTTAAGTTTGAATTTAGAGTGTGATGGGATCAACAGGAAATTATGACGCCACAAGTGGAGACGCAAGGAGAAGAAGCTACCATGTACCGCCCTATACTTGACTGGGGAGCAATTGTAACGGGATTACAGTGTTTGACAGCAACATGAAAAGTATGAATAAATGAACGAAAGGGGCGTTAAGACTGAAACCGATCAGAGAAGAAAAGTAAGAGCAAATTCATTTACTAGATACCCTAGTGAGGGGCTGTCTACCAATTTGTCAAGGGTTCGTAATATTTTCTATTCAAAGGTACCCGTTGGCTTTATTGATTGTTCTTGCACCGAGATTGAGGTTTGAAGAATAAATTAGCAGCGAGGATGGATAGCCCTGGTTGGCGGGCTGTGGTAACTCCGATTGAGGAATATCCATCATATTTTCTTATCAGCCCTCATACATAGATACAACTCAATGAGACGTTCGACCTCTACCACACTGCTTTCAGGAATGTTACATGCTCTAATTTCCGAGGTCACGATGAGAAGAAAAAAAAAAGTGTTTCGATTTTAAAATTCTATACCGCCAACAAATAGATGATCACGTCAATATTCGTGACCAATCCACCAAGACCTCCCAAGACCCAGAATTAAAACCCAAATTTCTAAAGGCCAAGCTTGAAGCCACCCCAGCTCAGTGTGGAGAACACTCCAGCTGGATCGTAGGTAGATCTGATCTTTCTCATGCGGGCGACGTTCTCTGCGGGGAAACCCGCATAAGGATCTTGCCACTCACCAGCATCACCCATATAGACGAACTCGGAAGCAAGCCCTAGCTGCTTGTTGATACTGTGAAGGTGCTCAGCTAGCTGGCGTGACCATGCCTCCATGCGAATATCATCTTGGGCTTGGTCCCAGCCGGTGCTGAATTGCCAGACTGCAAAAATGTAGTTAGACAGTGCTATCCGGTATTTGAATTTAGTATCTTTAGTAGGACTCACTTATGAGAGGCTCTTCCTCGAGACCCCAGACATTGCCAACACCGTTGGTCTTGGCCACGCGGATTGAAGTGGGGGAGATAACATTGATGACAAAAGTCGGGTAGAGACCTCGGACATCGGAAATCCCGTCGACGGCAGCCTTCCACGCCTCGTAGATCAAGTATAGGACCTTAGCGTCGGGCTTCATGGTCTTGTGAGAGAATTGAACACTAGGAAATTATGTTAGCGATTGACAGACCCGTTGCTATGAAGTCTACTTGCCGCATCATCTGCTTGGGGGTGTCAAGGGCATCAGCCCACGACTTGATATTGGTGACGTTGTTGATTCTCTGCTCGGCGGGAATCTTGGTGAAATTGACGAACTGAGATGGGGGGCTGCTGATACCAGCCTGAACGCCAAGGACGGACCCCTGGACCACCTTCGTGGTCGCATTGTATGCGATAGTTGCAATCATACCCGCAGCAATGGGATCCTCGTCATCTAACTTGGCTGCCTCACA
This sequence comes from Penicillium sp. 91 TS-2023, assembly GCA_030710325.1. Classification (NCBI taxonomy): domain Eukaryota; kingdom Fungi; phylum Ascomycota; class Eurotiomycetes; order Eurotiales; family Aspergillaceae; genus Penicillium; species Penicillium sp. 91 TS-2023. Next base: position 1,754,774 of record JARWGP010000011.1, read on the forward strand.
GACAGCAGAGAGGAACTGGGGAATGTGGGTCTCGTTGAAGACCTGAATGGTAGTGCTGACTTCCGGGACAGCGAAAGTTCTCAACTCAAAGCGCGTAATTATGCCAAAGTTGTTTGCGCCACCCTTCAAAGCCCAAAAGAGATCGCTGTGTGAAGTCTCATTGGCGGTCATCTGGGTGCCGTTTCCAAGAACAACATCATAATTAACCACATTGTCCATAGCATATCCGTACTTGTTATTGAAGTAGTGAAAACCACCGATCAGAGTCAGACCAGGGACACCGATGGTCTTCATACGACCACCGACGCAAACGCGGCCATGGGGCTCGAGTGCTGAATACACTTGATACCAATTCAGACCGGGTCCGACGTCCACGGTGTCAGCTTTCACATTAATGGCATTGAGGTTCGACATGGCGATTAGAACGCCGGCATCGATGTTGTTCGCGCCAGGGTACTATTGGGGATTAAGCATGGTTCTAATCAACAGTTCAGCAGGAGATAACTCACGTTCATGTGGCCTCCACCACGAACAGCAAAGTTTGCCTGGCATTCATTGATGATCTTGACTGCTTGCGAGACTTCGGCAGCAGTATAGGGTACGAAAACACAGGCGGGGGAAAGGTTCGCCCGGATATCCCAGTAGTAGTCGACCGTTTGAGTTGTGTAGTTTGCTGAGCCCGGAAGAACCACACTCTTGGGCATAGAGTGAGAAAGCTTCGCACAGGCACATGAAGCTCCCAGGGGAATTTCAAGGGTGCCAGAAGAGGTGCTCAAGGAGCTCGACAAAGTAGCCGAGGCTTTTGCGCCTAAACTAGCATAAGTCAAGCCCGACAAGGACAAGCTGGCAGCGAAGAGAGAAAGTTGCATCTTGAGAGTGAAACAGACAGAATTTTGGCCAAATCTGTGCTTAATGCTATTCAATAAAACTGGACGATGATCCCCTCTTATGTCAACTCTCCAGTGTCAAGGCTTTCTGGTAGCGGGAATGAAAATAGTTCCACGGTCGTCCAAGTCGACACCAAAACTGGTCTCATTATTCTCCATGATGATCACGATTTGGTCTCGATTTCGTATCAAGTCTCGTATCTTCCGCATTCCAACTCAAGTGTGATCCACCTAGAAAGGGTGTGGTCCTGGTCCAGGCAGAAATTTTTAAAGAATGGGCTATGTAGCTAGGCAACTGTGTATTCTTGCGTATTAATAGGTGTCAACAATCTACAGACGCAAACGGGGTTGTGTCCACTCTCCACAATATTGGCAGATTATCAGATCGAGATCCGAACCCGAACACGAGCTCTTTTAAGCCTCTTCCGAATTTGACTATCCGGGCCAATCAGAAGCCGAGGCCGCTGTTTAAGGCTCGGGTATTTTATCCTCTCATCCTGCCCTTGCCAAGACTGTGCCACCATTTACCTCTTTCCGCTGATCTGCAGGACGAAACTTATCGAAGTTCACACCTCATGCCAAGACAAAATATTTTTACACGGTAGCCTAAAGAATTTGACAAGTTCTAGAGGTTCGATCCGCGTTCTACGCCTAGATCGAACACCCAAAATAGTCTAAGCCTATCTAGACCTCGGATTTCAACCCGAGTACGCGCAGAAAAATATCGTGATTAAGGAGCGCTAGTTTTTCACCTGAAATTCTTTGCGGACCAGTTCATCATGAAGGTATTTAGATGGCTGGATTTCTCGAGATACATTGACTCTTTTCCAATCAATTCAAAAGTTCAAACTCCCTACAATCTTACTCCTTCTATCAATCTTTGTTCAACAATTGCTCCGCTTCACTCCACTTCGCTCCGTATAAGCTATCGAAATCATGACCGACTCCACATACATCCTGTACCACTACAACCCTTCGGGGGTTGCAGCGATCATCTTCATTGTTCTGTTTGGATTGACCACATTGGTGCACGTTTTCCAAATGATCAGGTCCCGAACTTGGTTTTTCATTCCTTTCATTATTGGTGGAATCTGTAAGCACACCTACATGCGCTCATAATCTCCAAAACTAATTCGTTCGCAGTTGAAATCGCTGGCTATGTCGGTCGCTATCTCAACTCCCAACAAAGTCCCAACTGGACGACTTTGCCATACGCCATGCAGTCGCTCTTGCTACTGATCGCTCCTGCCTTCTTCGCTGCCTCCATCTACATGATCCTAGGCCGCTGCATTACAGCCACGGGTCACGATTCGCTCTCTGTCATCCCGGTCAAGTGGCTGACCAAGATTTTTGTCTGCGGCGACGTGATTTCGTTTCTCGTACAATGCGCTGGAGGTGGTATCCTGTCTTCTGCAAAGAGCCAGTCCAAAATTACTCTCGGACAAGACATTATCATCGCCGGTCTTTTCATCCAGATTGCCTTCTTTGGATTCTTCATTGTGACTGCTGGCATTTTTCACTACCGACTCTGGACCTGTTGCGATTGTGGTGCCAGGTCTGCGATCTTGGTCCCTTGGAAAAAGTGTCTCTACGTTCTCTACACGGCCAGTGTTTTCATCCTGATCAGGTCTATCTTCCGTGCTATTGAGTACATCACCGGTACTACTGGCCCGCTTATGTCGACTGAGGTGTATCTTTATGTATTTGATGCTGCTCTGATGTTCTTGACTATGACGACATTCAACATCTTCACACCCAAGTCCCTGGTGACTCCTCGACCGGCTCTGCGAGACATTGAGGCTGCTACCAGTTCAGAGATGGTCGGCCGCTGTTCTGCAAGCATCAATGAAAAAAAATGAGGAAAGAACAGATGATTACTATGACGACTAAGATTGGTGAATAGAGGACACGGCGTCCATGGGTACTTTTTGGCTTAGTAATTGGGAGTGATTTTGTGAGTAACAATTTTTTAAGAAGATATGTATCATCTTTCAATTATATTTTTCTTGAATCTTTCTTTGGACGTTTTAAAAGGTCATTTTAAACGATCATTCAAATTTCAGATTCCCTCCAGAAATCCTTCTTTGGAACCGTGTTTTGCATAAGACAGCTCTGTCTTGATGCCTAAGACTGTAAATTCCCATCGAATAGGGACTAGAATTCCTACATTGAGATACCTCGCGAAAAGCCTATCATCAGATAGACAGGTAGATGCTGGCTCAATTGTTGTCGACCCTGATACACAAGTAGTATTTTACTTGAGATCGTCCTGTTGTATTCCTTTCTGTTCAAGCTAATCCAACCCTATCCTTGGGAGACTTTGATGTAGAATATTCTCAAACGCATTTTTTTGCATCACAGCACCGAACCTAGACCACCACATCAATGTCACTTCAGGAACTAAAATAACGTCACATTCATGAGAGTCACATACCCATGGCATTTGATAAGCTTCAAAAGAGACGCACTCAGCTTCCTAAGCTTACCAGGATCTAGCTTGCTGGCCCAGGATTGTTGAAGGATATAATACCAAGCTTGAGTTGGGCTGAGTTCATCCTCAACAACGAGTTGTCCAGACAAGGCTAGTAATTTGTCAAAGATAGTGTGCGGATCTTGTGCAGTGTGAAACTGTTGGGTTTGGTTTGAATCTGTGAGCGGGAGATGCTGGTGATGATGTAGGGGAATGAGAGTAGCCGATGTAAGGAGAGCATGGCCGTTGGGCTTCTCTAAATGAAGCTCCAGGTGAGGACGACAGGGGTCCTCAAGTCTGAAACACTGTTAGAACGAGATACCCAGAAAATAAAAGCAAGAAAGTATCGGTACTTACGCCATGACGAATTCCATCCCCATATCGGTCATGTCTTTGTTACATATTGAGCCGGTGCATCTAGATTGTGGGTAGTTTGATTGAGAAGTGCCAACTAGTGGACCGGAAAGCTGATTGAGCTTTTGAATGTTCGTTGGTTCAATTAGTTCAGCGTGGGCCTTTGGCAAGTGGTTCGATATGACGTGGTCAAAATGGTCTTGGCTGATCGGATGCGTTGATGGATCGGTCAATTCGAAATCCATACCCGCTGGGAGGTCTGTTGAGGTCGCCCAATTACTCAGCTGTTCATAATCTTGAATTGACTCTTTGTTCATGGCCAACTCTGGTCCACTGCCATTAACTGTTTCCAATTTGCCGTTGAGCGCAGCGACCTCAGAAAGCCCATGTTGCTCCAGAGTCCTCTGGAGTAGGTTGACGTGATCGCTTAAAGTTTGGACTCGAGCAAGTAAAATCACTTCACTGGCACGTAAACGCAAGACTTCACTTTCTACACGCTTGAAATATTGATGCTTGCGCTGACGGTGTGTGCTATTGAATATGAGCCTTTTGAGCGATTGTGAGATGGATTTTTAGACTCTTCCACACCGTTGCGCTTTTCGGAGTTGTTCTCGCCGTTTAGAGACAGCCCCAAGACCGTCATCTACAATCCAAAGTCAGCAGGTTTTTTTGATGACTATCGATAACGTCCCACCGCTGTAGGAACCAATCATTTGAGCTAATTACCCGAATTACGATCTGCTCCATCGGAGCGACGGCCAGGAAGAAAGGTAAACACCTTCTTCATAGTGGATTCGATGGTTGATTCAGGCGGGGTCACAGGTTTCAAAACATAAGGGACGATGACTGTATCTTGGAGAAAAAAATAAGCCGACCGCCAGGGGTCGAGTCTTCCCCTGGACCCACTTCGGTTCCGTAATCAAGGGCGGCAATTAGTTAAGTTAGGCTAGCCGCTACTTTAACTCCGGTACTAGACCTGATTTGTACAAGCTTCGATTATCGTGCATTGTTGACCCAATCATTTTTCCCTTTTTAGGTCTAGCGCGAACTTGACTTTCAACACCGGTCTGACCTATTCCAAGGCTGAATTCCAAGGCTTGCATTCCTGGATTGTTGACGGAATCACTTTTCCCCTCTTTCGCGTAGCGCGAACTCATCTCCCAGGGCTTCGCTATGTTGACACTATCAGTATTTCCTAAATCAATGTAGTCCAGGACTGATAACAATAGCTTCTGATTTGTAGGATTGTGGGAGGGAACTATATAAGCCGCGTCAATAGGACTCAATTGAATTACACAAAATACCATTCTTCTCTGTCAGCTCAAGTTTCTCTGTCACGGTTTCTCATTTTGTCAGCCACCATGCACTTTACCTTGAATTCCCTTGGCCTGTTAGCCACACTTCTCGTCGAGTGTACCAATGCCAACATCATCGAAGCATGCCCTGGAGACCCTTACACTGGAAAGGCAATCTACTTGCAATCTAATGAGCAAGACAACAGCGTTGTGTCAATTCCGATCGGACGTGATGGAAAGCTCTATGGCGGTATGGCCACTTCCTCGGGTGGCATGGGAAGTGCCAGCATCGACAGTACCACCATGATGCCTGCAGGTCCGGACGCACTCTCTTCGCAAGGATCGGTGACTGTGAGCGGCGACGTAAGTGTATCTCCATGTTATGATGGTGTTTTTTTTCGTGCTCTGAACTGACCGCTTTGACTAGTATCTTTTTGCTGTAAACGCCGGGTCAAACACTCTCACCATGTTCAAAATCGACCAAAACGATCCAACAAAGTTGACTATGATCGGAGAGCCTGCTGAAATTCCTGGCGAATTCCCCACGACTGTTGGAGCATCAATGAAGCACGGCATGGCATGCGTTGGATATACCGGGGCCAAGTCCGGCACGTGTTGCACTGAATTCACCCAAATGGGACTGGGTCAGATGAAGCAGGTTGTTGAAATTGACCTTGGCCAGACCACCCCTCCTATAGGGCCCCTGAATATGGTCGCTCAAGTCTTCTTCACTGCAGACGAGTCTCGTTTGATCACCACTGTCAAGGGAGACCCTACTACGAACAAAACGGGCTTCATCTCTGTTCTGCCTTTCAAAGATGCACGCTCATCTACTTTTGAAGACGGCGACATAAGAAGCACACCCTCCGGAACTGCTGTGCTTTTCGGTGGCGTCAACGTCCCCGACACCTCAGATCTCTTCCTCACGGACGCATCCTTTGGGACCGCGCTGCTCAGCCTCAACCACACAACGGATATGGTGGCTTTAGAGCACAAGATCACCATCAAGGGTCAAGGGGCGACCTGCTGGGCTGCCTACTCACAGGCGAGGAATAGTTTCTTTGTGACTGATGCTGCAGTCAACCGACTGGTTGAGATCAATAAAGATGGTTCCCAGATTATGTCCATGTTGGACTTGACAAATGGCGATCTCGGGCTCACTGACCTTCAGGTTTCTGGTCGCTTTGTTTATGCTCTTTCTCCTGGCAACGGTACAATCCCTGCGGCAGTCACAGTGGTGGATTCCTTTGAGGGCCGTCAGATTCAACATTTCTTGCTGGGAAATTTGGGTGCTGGAAAGCGATCGCAGGGCATGGCTATTCTTCAATGATAGACCTGTGAAAAGGAGGGCAGCTTCTGGATGCCGTTACCTCGTAGGTTTGTGAAGCTGTATTTTTATTTTTGGCTGGGGAAGTGCTCGAGTATTGGGCACTTGAATACGGCCTTGTGACATCACCGGCCATTTAATAGCTGTAGAAAATCGAGCCTAATAACAATTATGTTGGCGTTATCAATTCCTTATAGAACTCCTTATATTGCGTTCCAGCGCACGCAAATCGGGTGGGGTACTGGGCCTGTGCGCCTGCACCTAATTTCATGCCTTACAATTGGGGTATTTGAGATTCTCCCAGAACACTTTCACCCAGTCTCTCCAAGGTTATTATCCATTACACTTCGCAAACTAACGCAAATAATCTTGTCAAACAAAAATAAAAACATACAACAGTTAGGATTCGCATGTGGTCACCCACCATACTACTAACTAACCGGCGTGTGGCTTAAGTACGGCTGAGCGGACGGGAAGCCCTGTTTTCCACACCCTATGGTCGTATGTACCGGAATTACCTACAAAATGATCTGTATAGTGCAAATACATGAAAGTAGATAGATAAGGCGAGACCTGGTGAGAATCAGCCCCGTCGTGTGATCACCGCACAGACTGTCCCGCCAGTCTAGATCTGATAAGTCAAGAACGCTGCAGATACTTACAGTTGGTTAAAGGTCAAAAATCATATTTATCTTATATACGTTCATAATATCGACTCCTCCGCGTCGATAAACTTGTCAATATCATCCTCTGATCCCGTTTCACTAGAGTCGTCTCCGTACTCCACCTCTCTTAAGCCTTGAGTAGCCAGCCCTAGATCTACCATTTCATTAAACAATGCCTTCTCAATCTTCGCCAACTCCTCATTTTGACCTTTACCAAAAGCAACCATCATAGCGTAAAAGCTAGTAATCTCTTCATGCGACTCTTTCTCGTCTAACATCTTTCTTTCCCGTAAACGCAAGAAACAATTCAACGGCGTATTGCCAAAATTGTCCGGAGTGCTGATGTCAACGTGGAAATTGTCTGGCCCTCTCTGACTGATGAGCCGCATCATCGCAGAGTTTGAGCGCAATGCGGCTACGTGCAGAAGTGTTGCGCCGTTGTCAGATACAAAGTCAAGCCTAGCCCCCGCATCTCTGAGCACGGAGAAAGCAGCAAGGTTGTTGTCCGTAGCTGCCAAACCTATTGAGCTGCTGCCCCCTGGCCATGGCAACTCCATGTCGGCTCCTGCATCAATCAACGCTTGGACCGTCGCCGGGTAACCCATACTTGCTGCTCTGTGCAGAGGAGTCACACCCGCGGCGCCATGTGTACCTGTACTGTCCACAACAGCGCCATAGGCTACGAGAAGTCGGACCATTTCGGCACTCGGACCCAACGCAGCCAGTTGTAGTGGTGTCAGGCCATCAGTCTTGGTTGCATGAACATTACTACCCGCATCGAGTAGGTGCCGTGCAATTTCCATATTTCCTTTCAGAGCAGCGGCATGCAATGCTGTTTCTCCACTAGAACACTTCAACCCCGTATCAGCACCCCATTTTAAAAGTAATCCGACCGCTTCCCGATTGTCCATCAAAGCTGCCCACCAGAGTGGCGTGTTTTTGAGGTTATCTTGGGAGTTTACGTCTTTCCAATGGTCCTCTACCACCTCCTCCAGGTCTTGACCGGACATGCCTTGGACAGCTCGATGCAATGGATTAAATCCAAGAAGATCTTCGCCGTCTTTCATAACGTCGTTCAAAATTGTATCCCGGATATTGGCTCCCGGTTCGTTCGGCCAGAGAATCTTTCTCCTATATAAGCTCGTGAATGCAGCTCTGTTGGTACATAAGCATCAGCCTCATACTATTTTCAAGTGTGTCGATGGAAGAAATTCATCGAGTAATGGACATGCTTACCTCCCGTCCTCATTCTTCCAAGTCAAGTCTGCCCCTTGTATCTGAAGGAAACGGACCATGTCAAAGTGTTCCCGCTGAATGCAATGCTAATTGAATCGCAATACATTATTAGTTAGTATATATTTTGACACGTGAAGTTCCGAAAAGCGTTGTCATGAAGCTATCTTGTTCTCAACTAGGGGGAAATACTTACAAGAGCCAAAGATTGACCTCTAGGACTGACATCGTAAATTGACCCCAGACCACGCGCCATCCAGTCCTGAAGCTGTGGAATAGTACCTTGGAGGAGAATGTTCCAGATGTTCGCATCAGGGCTAATCACGCGCGGCATCCTAATCGTCCATGATATGCCTGCACCACTGATGTTCTTCCATTTGCTTGACACATGTAATGCTCGGGACAACGCCCAGCGGGGGAAGAAGTAGGTGAAATGACATGACGACGACTCTGTCTTCTTGCATTGCGGGTAGTTGCAAGGTCGTCTTCCCAACACGGGTGTGCCAGAGTAGCCATAGAACAGCTCTCCGAGGGTTTCACGAAGCCACCGTGGCGTCCGACTGGTGGTTCGGACGTGGCACTGGCATTTGCAAAGCTGGGGACATTCCATGAGCGAAAAACTTGCCCCTATGCGCAACATTTGGTTTCCTTCCATTCTTTGCCTCTGTGTGCCAGACGCGGGACGGGTAGTTGATGGCCATGTAAGGTGGTGTTCTCGTATACTCGGAGGTGGGTTGATATTAGAGAACAGTTCGTCGAGTTGCGATTGTATATGTTGCATACTGTTATCCATCTTACTTGACGCCTCCTGGATCCTCATTGAGCAGGACTGTATGTTGAACAATACTCTGGGCCTATAGATATCGCATACGTGTCAAATAAGATCCCGGCTTGAATGCCTTGCAGAGGCATTTTTGCGGCTGTCTGCCTCTGAAACACGTAGATAACGCACATTTGAATGCCCCCAAGCGCTACGATAGCGACTGAAATTTTATCGCACTGATCTTTTATTTTGCTTCGGAGTTCCTGCACCTTCCTCGCTTTCAATAGCCACTTGTGACGCAAAACTTTCGGGTTACCATTTTTGTCTAGCGCCCGGCTGCTTTGACGGAGCTCCTCATTGATGAGAGTATCTAGCTGGTCCGTTAAGCCCTTCGCGCTGTCAATAAGTTGCTTTAATTGTTGAATAGGAAAGCCTATCCCAGCAGTAGCGGCTGTCACTGATTTATCGTGAATAGCTCCAAGTTTGTATAGGCAAGTCAACAGATATCGCAGATCCGTAATCTGAACAGAAAATGGATTCAGTTTGGATGTACTTGTAAACAAACATATGGGTTCAAGCGATCATATGACCAGAGTGTGAGATAGCAGTTTGCATCTCTACTTCACGTACAGGAGAATGGACTTACCTCATTCATAAGCCAGGCTAGTTCCTCAGGAGCACGTCTCAACTTAAGGAGCTTATCTACTCCATCACCTACAGATGCTGTGGCTTGAATAACCGCAATAATACCCGCTGCGATTGACAGTGGGTCTGCCATGGCGAAAAAGCATCTCCTGCTCGAGCAGTTCTTCGGTGGCTTCAACAAGGTTGTTGTTGTTTTTTTAAAAGTAAGGAGAAAATAAGAATACTCAAGTTGAAAAGATCGACATTCTAACTGAAGGAAGAAGATTCGATTCTAAGCCCTGATTCGAACGATAATGGGGCGATTTAAGGCAACTGTAAATGTAACCTCAGCGCAATACATAGTTGGGTATCCATTTTGCGGGGTCATAGTGCCGAAGTCAACTGACCAATGTCACCTGACTCGTTGACTAAGTCAAGCATGCTTCGGTGATACGTAGTGCCATATTTTAAGTAGTAAAAAATTCTAGTAGACTAATTAAAGGGCCCTAGGCTTTTGGCTTATATATCTCTCTAGAATACACTAGAGGAAGGTTCGAAAACGGGCGGGGCCGATCACCCCCTAGGGGATCATTCTTACCCCATTCTCACCCTATTCTCACCTCTATCACCCTCACTCACCTAACGCAAAATCCGTCGCCGCTCTAGCGTAACAAGGCTCTAGAAAGTATTGATCATGCGAATTAATGTGGCTTAAGTACGGCTGAGCGGACGGGAAGCCCTGTTTTCCACACCCTATGGTCGTATGTACCAGAATTACCTACAAAATGATCTATATAGTGCAAATATATGAAAGTAGATAGATAAGGCGAGACCTGGTGAGAATCAGCCCCGTCGTGTGATCACCGCACAGACTGTCCCGCCGGGGAGTAACGATATAATGTTGAGTACGACCGCAGAATTTTGATAAACTATGTCAACAGCATGAATTGCAATGATCTTGAAGATAGACTTTTGCGACTGACCCGGTTTGAACTGTTTAGAATTCAATATCCTAAGTCCCGTTATCCCCAGAGCCAGGTAGGGACGGAGGTTAAGCTGACAATCCTGAATCGAACTCCCAAATTTCTTCAGGGCCTATATCCAAGCGGGGTTTAGACCAGGGAACCATGTCCGTAAACTGACCGTATGTTGCGCTCAGCTCTGGAAGGATCCCAATCTGTGATGACAGTGCTGTATTGACAGTATTTCCAGTATCAAATACCAGGGACGGCGGTTGTGGTGTAGCATTATCCGCCTCCTGTTGCTCTGAAGGGTCACTGCGCATACCGCAAACAAGGCTCATAGTACCAAAATATGGGATGTCAACTCTGATGCGACCAGAGTCTTTGTCCTCTGTGGAAACTCTTTCCGAAGCGGCAATTTGTGTTGGCTTATCTCCTCTCGCAAAATCCTTGAGTGTCTGGAGGACAACAAGTCCTCGAGTTGCTACCCTGTCAGGCGGTTGTCCCTCGGCTAATTTCTCTAGACAAAGATCATCTATTTATATTAAATCAAAGTAGCCTATAAGCTCATCCAGTCTATCACGAGTATTTTAAGCCCAAGTATTCAAATCAATACTGGCGCCTAGGTCATTGCTTCATCTAGTGCATATTTGGTCTATCGCAGTAGTGACGAAATTCCGGCCAGTCGTTACTATGCCATCTTTATTCTGCTTGAAGAACCGATCCTAACAGTCCACAAGGTTAACATCCTTGCCAACTATATGTGTTCGAAATGTTCCCGAGTCCCCCTATGAGCCAGAAGATTTGCAAGACGCCCGTCAACGCGAGACGGAGGCACTCGATCGATACTTCAGGCTATTTAAAACTCGAGCTGATGTGGCTGACTCTATGGTACGAAAATGTCTACTTCTAAGCAAAAAAGAGAATATATCCTTGAGCAGACTGTCACAATCGGGGTAGAATCGCGGGGAGAAAGGTGGCGTGCTGTGATATGGCTTGATAGTGGGAAGAATCTCTCTGAGAGTGTCGAAGGACCGTGGTCTTCTTATCCTAGGACTCGAGCCTGGGAGACTTACTTCCTGCCGGTAATTGTGCATCGGGAAGATGGCCAATTGCGCTGGTCAAATCTTGGAAATCCTACCTACCCCAGCAACACCCCCTCCACCGAATGGAAAGCAGCACAGCACATCTGCCTGTTGCCATTCAATTACGGGTCCAACCTTGATCCTGAAGTTGCTTCCAAAGATGCGCTGTATGCCTTTAGTGATGTGTTTCAATTTTCAGCCTCTTCCGAGGTACAATTTTTGAACCTTGTTGCCACCCGCATCGAGAATGAAATCTCATTTGTAGGTCAGCAGACAGTGGGCAGTCGTAATGCCGTGCCTTTGCTCAACTTGAGATACATCAAAGCACAGCTTATGTCACATAACCAACGGCTTGCTGAGATAGTCCGAATTCTGGAAACTCGTGGTTCACTAGGTTGGCCTCGAGCTACCGCTTCCCATCGGGCGGAACACAAAGCTCAGCTTCTATTGACAGATTTCAGATATCTCTTAGAGCGATCTCAGGAGCTCATGTGTGAGTGTGATTCGGGGATGTCTACATTGGTCAATATTGCGGCATTGGAAGAGGCAAGGCGCTCCACGGAGAATGCAGTGAGAGTCCAGCAACTTACTATTATTGCCACTATTTTTATCGCACTATCTTTCAATTGTTCCATTTGGGGAATGAACTTTCAAGAATTTGGAACAGGTGATCAGCCATTGTGGATGTGGGTTGCGACGGCAGGGCCGGTGATTTTGATATCGATGCTCATATATCGCTCTGATCTCTCACTTCGTCTTTTTTCGCAAATCTTAACGAAGCTAGGGCTTCCTAAATGATAATCTGCTATTTATTAATATGATATGACTCCTGTTTAGGTGTATATGACTCATATAACTCACATCTTGTGTCTTCTCCTATAGCTACAGTATCTGGCCACAGAGTTTATGAAAACGATTGCTTTCTTACATGGCTAGTCAGTCCGTTTTGAAATGTTCAGATACCCCTATGGCCAACCACAGCACAGAACATTGAATTTGGTACCGTTAATGACAGTTTATATTACTTTTACTACAGTGATAAAATTTACAGTGTTATGCAAAGTTCATACATCATCTGGCCAAATACTGTAGACCCTCCTCACCCATTATCTTGCGCACTATCTGAGGTTATCCGAGAGTAGTTTACACAAGATGGCTCCAAGGCTCCCCGTCTCAAAGCTCCATCTCATCCGTAATACAGTATGATAGAAAACCAGTCCACTACTTCTTAGATGGCCGAAGAAGCTTAATGCAACAAGATTACAATCATTAACATTCGAAGAAACTTGCGGCAATCTAGAAGTATCTACGCGCCCTGTACTCGATAGGCCAGAACGACCCGTAACACCACTGATTATAGAAGCACTCTGTGACCACCTGTCTAAGATGCCGGGTCTCTACCTGGATAAGATAGCTGTCTTCCTCTAGGGTAAGTTCTAGACACTGGTTATATCCTCTAGCATCAGAAGAGGCCTCGTCGCTAAAGGTTAGTCAAAAAGACTGCGCGGCAACGTGCTAGAGAGCAAAATGCCGATTTGCGAGACTACTATCTGCACAATCTGTCGGATCTTCAATCGTATCACCTAGTATGTGTGGATGAATGTAGATGTGATAAACGCGTTCGGTTCAGACAGACAGGTTTGGCGCAACTTGGCTAGGCTCATTTACAAGCAATGTAGTTCCACTGTAATTAGCGATATCAAATACTACCTGCGTATGCCTCGGATGGGATCGTGCTCTCGCGTATCTTCGGTTCTATAGCTGCCACTGTGTTTGAGACTGCATAGCTTAGCTGCTCTAGTATTGCGTAAGATATCCGAACCTAAATCTGTCCTAGTTATAGACAAGGCATCCTTGTACCACTCAGAGCGGATTATATAGATGTGTGCGGATGCTGGTGTGAAATTGGTTTATCGGCCGCCCTATTCGCTAGGCCTAAATCCAATTGAAGAGTTTTTGCTGAGCTTATCAAGCGTAACTGGTGTTATTTACTATGAAAAAGAATTCTGACTTGAGGACTTGATGTCTTTCTCGAATGGTGCATCAATATGGTCGGGGCAGAAGAAGAGAGTGCCACAGGACATTTCCGACATGAGGGCATGGTAGTTGGTAGCTGACTCGTAAAGTCTTCAAATTCATCATCTAATTAAGGAGGAATTCGAAGGTCAATTAAGATATCCAAGGAGATGGACGCATAGTATAAAACATGCGATAATATTGGTTTTCTTACGAATGTAGAACAGCTAACGGCCACAGAAACAAAATCACGGTCAAGAATGAAGTGGAGGGAAAGAAAATCAAGACAAAAGTACAGGGTCAGGAGACATAGTAAGCTCCACTTCTCGGTCCCCTTTTTGGAGTCTCCCAGCCTCCAATCAAATGCAACGTCCGCCTATTTTGGTCCCATATCCACACGGGAGAAGCCTAGGAAGTCGAAAAAAAAGTGACTATTCAATCAAGCAAAGGTCAGCTCAGCTACGAATCGCCGGTGGAACGTAAAATAATAGCTTCTCTCCCCGTTTCACACGCCAATCGTTCGTAGATCGAAACAAATCCCAACAGTTGTGGACGGTTAAGCCCCAGGCAGACATAAAAGAACTTGTTATCTCCCAGCCGGATGGATCCCAAGGGTCTTTCCAGACTAATATTCCCGCGGTTCCTTCCATCGAGTTGCATAGGCCTTCACAGAGCCCGTATTCATCCACCAATGGTTCAAGGACAATCAAATTATCGCGCATTTGGGGGCTAGGGAATAGATCAAGCCACGGGTGATGTGGAGTCGAGAGCTGGAGCGCAGTAGGCCGTAAGCTAACGGGGAGAGACACCGCCTCATTGCCGGCCAGTGAGGGGCCAGCAATATAGAAAGGAGACAAAACTTCGTTGTGCATCGGTATCGATTCATATCCCAGGATTTCAATATTATGCATCAGAGCCCGGGTCAAGTTTAGTTGAGTGAGGCCTAGAAGAAGTTCCGTGCGGGGCGAACCGGTCAAGTAGCGGTCATGACATATACATTCTAACTGACGAAGGACCCATTTTGTCTTTTCCGAATGAATCCCAAGCTTGTAAAGGTCCCTCAGACATGCAAAGTCCGTCATGCAGCTGCCGATAACCGTTATCAGTGCTATGATTGGTGGGTCGTAGTACTCTGGCTTCTCCACGGCACAGCGCCGGCGCCGACCTGGACGGGGGGAGTGAGATACCGATACTGACAAGGGAAGGGTGGACTTACGACTCTCTCTCTTGATCAAACGATTCTGCACTCTCTTCCTTATTTTCGGATCGGTGATCCCGGTCCAATCATCCACCGGCCGGAATTCACCCTGTAGGGGGATACCTTGTGGAGGCGATGCTTGCGCAGGGACATATGTAGATAAATTGCGCTGAAGATCCATTTCCATATTCAACGAGAAGAGTGCATGTAGAGGCGAAAAGTAACTTAGCATATGGTGACAGTGCACCAGAAATGACGAGTTGTCACCCTTGATGACATCGTTCTAACCGCTTTGGGGAAGCCCCACAACTTCGGACTTTTGAGTGTATGGCTGACAAAAAGGCGGGAGAAGCCATCCTAGATAGACCTGTGTATTTGGGACCGGGACCTATGGGATCCCATTGGTTTCCCATGATGGGATTTGGGATTCCTAATTACGTAAGTCCTATGGAATCTTGGCAGTTGGGATTTGGACAGGCACCTCAAGGTTGTCTAATGGGATCCTATGGGATTTACTCTTCGCCGGATTAGACAATATCACGTGCCTGCATAATCCTTTTTTTACACTTGGCGTTTTGACTACGTATACTACCTAATCTATGAAATTTTAGTTTTCGATCCCGTACCTATTAAATGTATATATCCACAAAATAGTATATTAAAGTGGTAGGGAAATTAGTAGTAATTTATTAATTTTTTAAAAAAAATAGATATTTTTAATAATAATAGCTTCTACTACATTAGAGGATAGGGAAGCTCTAGGGAAAAGATAGGGAACTAGGTAGAGAGCTTTCTTAGCCTTTTTATCTTCAGGACTTAAATAAAAATTCAAACGAAACTATAAAAGACCTTTGATTTTACTAGACTTGATTTTAATAAACTTAATTTTAAAGGACTAGATTAAATATTATAAAAGAGTAATCTAGCCTTAAAGATTTGAAGGAAAAATATGACAAGACCAAACGGCAAAAATTACTTATGTAATTTATTAGTTTATCCATTTCCTATTTCAGAATTATGTAGAGTTAGGATTTCACATGGGATCTTAGCAATTGGGAGTTGGTGCGAAATCAATACCCATGGGAACCAGTTTGCACAGGTCTATCCTAGATCATGAGAACCATGGATAGAGCCGTCACCCAGCTGCATTAGCGCAACCTTAAATAGGGGCAAATTGACCAATGGGGGCCATTCGGAATGCCAGCTCTACTCCACTTACAACAGGCAGCATTTCCTGATTCGCGAGAATTCACCTTGCAGCTCGCCACCAGTACCACAAAAGCCTAGTCACTGTAAACCAAAGCATCCCTTCGGTCTTCTCTCTGAATATATAAAGCAGGTCAGTCCACGCTCATCTGTTCTCGGCATCTTCTACGCTGCATCAGAACCTACTTCCACATACTTTACTTCACCTAATCTATCATCATGACATCTCGATACGCTGCAGCTTATGCGCATCCAAGTGGCCCCGGGGATGGGCGCCCGACAGCTGAACAGATCGTCCGAGATGAAGGTCTCATTGGAAAGTGGGCGGACAAGGTGATCTTGATCACAGGTTGCTCGTCGGGTATCGGAGTCGAGACTGCCAAGGCTTTGTCGAAGACTGGTGCGAAACTATATCTAACAGCACGAAATCTCGAAAAGGCAAAGAAGGCCATTGGGGAACTTGCAGTGTCCCCAAATATCCACCTTCTTCAACTTGACCAGGAGTCTCTTGAAAGCGTTCGGGATTGTGCTTCAGCATTTCTGGCTCAGAACAACCAGTTGCACCTTTTGGTTGCAAACGCGGGCGTCATGATGACCCGCAAAGAGACCACAAAGGACGGCTTCGAGCTTCAATTCGGAGTGAATCACCTGTCACACTTTCTCTTGATCAACCTCCTGATGCCAGCTCTCCTCTCGGCATCCACGCCGACATTCCAATCAAGAGTAGTTGTTCTTTCCTCGACTGGGCACAAATTCTCTTCCGTCAATTTCGAAGACATCAACTTCGACGGCAAGTTTGAGGCCATGCAGGCGTATGGGCAGAGCAAAACTGCGAATTTGTGGACTGCAAACGAGATCGAGAGGCGCTATGGGTCTGAGGGAGTCCACGCATTCAGCGTTCACCCGGGAGCAGTTACAACCAACCTGGGGCAGCACATGTCTGAGGAGGAAATCCAAGCCATTACTCAGGACCCAAAGCTTATGGCCAGCTACATGAACCCAACCCAGGGTGCTGCTACTAGTGTGTGGGCGGCTGTTTCGAAGGATCTCGAAGGGCAAGGGGGCAAGTACTTGGAAAACTGCCAGATTTCAACTGCGCATGATCCCGCAGGTGGAATTTGGGCACCAGGCTATGGTCCGGATGCTTTTGATGCCGCTGGGGCCAAGAAGCTGTGGGATGTCTCCCTGAAATATGTTTCACTCGAGTGAAGAATGCCTGTGCCGAGTTTTGGATTAAACTTCCCGGCTGCGGAGTGCTTCCTGACCCGCAGCTGAAGGATCTCACAAATGTGTTCTTGCTATTATGTTATCAGTTCATGGAACCTAATGCTAGACTGCCAAATAGGATTAAAAATGAAAGTTCTTCGTTCCGGCGGGATGTGATCTGTACTGTAAGTGAACCAAGACGGCACAATATAGATACGCCCACGAGAGCAGCTGAATGGAGAGAAGTGCTGTATAGATGACGACTCAGGATTGTTGATTTCCTTGGCCATACTCAAGATAGCCTGGGAATCTTGTTGCTTTCGATCGCTTACATATAACCTCTCGACCCCTTCGTCAATTCATTCCTGTTATTTACAATTGTGCTTGAATACTGGAAATAACAGGGGTCAGAGGTAGAGTAACTGTAATAGAGATAGTCTGCTTCGAAAGGGTGTTCTAGAAAGAATCCGTGAGGGCAAAGTGTTGAAATTGATATAGATCCATGATGTATCCTGGTGGTAAATTCCTGACAGCTTCAAAATTTTCCTTTACGGTAACTAAAAGTGGAGCTGTCTATAGATGACCCAGCATAACCAGCACCAGAGGCTAACTACATGCAGCCCGAGATGGCGGACGTCCCGCTGCGGTCTAGATATGAGAGTATTTAAACTGATTTCAATTACTCACTCGAATCCGCCGAGGACCTTGGTTTGAGGTCCCCAATTCAACTGTCTTTTGACCTCTCTCTTCTTTCCTCCCCTTTTCAACGTTTCAGGGCCGCAGCGCGGGACACGCGCGTCTCCCAGCACGGATAGGCAGGGTTGTAGAGAAAATTAAACCAAACCTAGTCTAGCATATTTCAAGTTAGGGTTCAGGAAAGAGTTCATGACAGTCCGGGGGTATATCTGATTTCGAATATTACTGTCGAAAAAGAAATTTCCCTACCAGGGTTAGCACTCTACAGCATAAGCGCAGCCTTCTGTATTATAAGTGGGGATCGTAAACGAAGGCTGTGACACATATAGGAAGGGATAGTGGGAGGCTGGCGATTTTGCGAGATCGTCGGATCTTTGAACGATTCTAGATGGAAAATTTACGGTATTATGACGGTGACTGATCTTCGCAGTCGAGCCATTACCATTTTAGTTCTGCCGTTACAACAGAGCGGTAAACCAAAATAGGATTAGCGTATGTCAGATTTATTTTCCGGGAATGGAGTCGTAAGAGTGTAGAGGTATTGATTTCGTAAACTACTAGAGCGTCTAGTTAATCATAAACTACTGGCTGGCCGAGTGTCATGATAAAAAGAAAATGCAAACAAAAACATACAACAGTTAGGATTCGCATGTGGTCACCCACCATACTACTAACTAACCGGCGTGTGGCTTAAGTACGGCTGAGCGGACGGGAAGCCCTGTTCTCCACACCCTATGATCGTATGTGCTTGATATTGTGTTGAAAGAAATTATAATGTTTAATGTAGATGGCTACGTGCTGCAAGAGCGGGAGCAGCTTAACATAACGTCGCGCGGCTAGGGGTGAGAATAACGTGTAGCAGGTAGGGCGAGAATTGACTTTGGTACGAAGCGGTAAAGAAACGAGTAATTAACTTCCCTGTCATAAGGGATTGGGATTTTCTTCTAAAAAAACCATCCTTTTGTCTCTCCTTTTTCAGCGGCATCTCCACTTGTATATACTACTAGAGAAAAGACCTGGTGGGGGAATTGCAAATCAATTGATCAGATTGATTGCTGTTATCGGGCTTCACTCGTGGACACATTGTGGCCGAGCACGATGAACAATGGCCGGGGTGTGATACAGTATCCGCTCGGAGTATATTGGATCTGAAAACATATTCATATGGGTTCAAAATATATTCTCCGGGGCCATTCCACTGCAGACTAACCAAAGATAGGTTATCGCAAGTACAAGTGCCACGATGACGATATGAATTATTGACCAGGAATTCGAGCCTTCTGGGTCTACAATGGCATTGAAATTCAACAATTGATTCGAAAAAAGCCGTCTAGAACCATATTCTTTACCCGGCAACTTTGTTAGAAGCTTATTGAACAAGAGCATGACAATGACATTATGCGACCGCTTATACAATGGTAATGGTGCCAGGAGAAAGCAGAAGGTTCAAAATCACCATTAAGAAAGAGAGAAACTAGCATACGATTGTTGCCTCTTATCCTTTTCATAATAAATCCTCGCGACGGAATTAAGCCGATTTAAAGCCGGGGGCGATGACATAACCCAAAATAAGTGACATAACCGGAAGCAGCGGTGACTATCGCCATAGCCCGCTATCGATAAGCCTTTCTCCTCATCAAACAATCAAACAACATCATGAGCCACAGATCACCGTCAGATGAGCCCGGGGGAGAATCATTCCGTCACCCTGCACAAGAATGGCTTGAAGAAGACGACGAACTAGACTTGGATTACCATTCGGCTTTGGAAGGACAGGATGAGGAGGACGAGGACAACGAAGAATGGGAAGATGATGACGACGGGATGGGCCTCGGCATTGCAGATGGTGCGGATGACAGCATCTTGACTGGAACCAACTCCAACAGCAGATAAACTGACAAGCTTCGTCGCAGAAAATCCACGTATCAATATCGGGAGCATCCAAATCGAGTTGACGGCGGACGACCCACCGGAAGGCGAGGAAGCGGACAATGCGGGGCGTCGTCGACACGGTAGGTTCATTGAGAAGCGTTTTTATGATTTGAAATAAATGTTGACTCACTGGTGTACAGTTCCTGCCTCACGATTAATCGAATTGCTTGCATCTAGCGGTCTGCAGCATATCCTCCACTCCAACGGATTCACCACAACAAACCTATCGGAGAACTTTGAGGTCGACGATGAAGATGAGGATGATGACGATTTTGATTACCCAGGTCCACTAAGGCAACGATTACGACACTGGCGAGCTGGGCGAAGCGATCAGTTCCCGAAAGTGCCTAGCGACGAGGGCACCGAACTGATGGGCGAGGGCCACTTCGGAACAGATCCGCACTATGTGGATCGCCTTAAGAAACGCAAAAAGGTGCTTGCAACACACCTTATGTGGAGAGAGCTTGGGATTGATCCTTATGGAGTGCGCAAGAGAGCAAATCGGTCTCTTTCTCAGGTAAGGCTGAATGAGCGGCCTAGCAAGTATTATGGCTAATCATAAACATGGCGATTTAGCACATGATCCCTGGCTCTGCGGCTGATAAGATCATTCATTATGATTCACGAAGTTACTCGGGCCAATTCTCAGACGATGGGAATTTTTTTTTCTGTTGTGCACAGGACTTCAAAGTCCGGATGTATGACACGTCTAACCCGTATGAGTGGAAATATTACAAGACTGTCGACTATCCATTTGGCCAGTGGACTATCACAGATGCCACGTTAAGCCCCGATAATCGCCACCTGGTTTATAGTTCAATACGCAGTCAAGCCTACCTAGCATCGACCGACCCGGACGACGACTCGGATCCAACAGTCCTGGATTTCTCCCTACCACCTGGTCAGCGACGGCGACGAAGCTGGGGCAGTTCGCATTTCGGCGTAAGTACAAGCGGACTCTGTTCCGTTTACTGTTAACTAATTGGGATCCTTCCAGATATGGTCTCTTAGATTTTCCGGAGATGGACGTGAAGTAGTTGCAGGCACATCCGAGAATTCAGTTATTGTCTACGACCTTGAGACAAAACAACCAGTCCTCAATCTTCGTGACCGCCACCAGGACCATGTCAACGCAGTCTGCTTCGGAGATACATCATCACCACACATTCTCTATTCCGGTTCGGACGACACGACATTACGAGTCTGGGATCGACGTTCAATGGGCGATGGCCGCGAAGCCGGTGTGTTCATGGGCCACACCGAGGGTCTAACATACGTCGACAGCAAAGGCGACGGTCGATATGTTCTTTCCAACGGCAAAGACCAGACCATGAAACTCTGGGATTTGCGGAAGATGATGACAACAGCTAAATTCGATACTATTGATCCAAACGACTATACAACCGGCTTCGATTACCGCTTTCAACCATACCCGGACGACTATTATGAGCCGCATGAGCATGATTGTTCGGTTGTCACGTTCCGCGGCCACCGTGTTCTGAAGACGCTCATTCGTTGTCATTTCTCGCCACCAGGTAGCACAAATTCACGCTACGTGTACACCGGCAGTGAGGATGGTAAGATTTACGTCTACAATATGGATGCCACACTGGCTGGAACCGTCGATGTTGCGGCAGCGACGACTAATTCCAGGCCCCGCGAGCCAGATGTCTTTGCGACGGCGTATGAGATGAGCGGGGAGATGCTGTGGAGGACTTGCGTTCGGGATGCAAGTTGGCACCCAAATGCACCGGTTCTTGCAGGTAAGCAATGTTCTTCAATACTCATGCATAGTGAATGATCTGACCTTAATACAATAGCAACCTCGTGGAATGGATGGGGCCTGTCAAGCGGTACCTGTACTGTACATTCATGGAATGATGGCGCAGAGAAGGACGAGGGAGAACCACCGATTGGGCAGAGCTACGATGACAAGCTTCGATATGTGCCCGAGTTCAATCACTACCGGGAGAATGCCCCAGCTCCTCGTTCTAGACGACCACTGCGCAGCCGGCCTGTGCACCGAATTGATGAGGACGATGACGATGCATGGTGATATAGTGGATCATTATCTTTTCGTTTATGTTCACGGAGGCAAAAATGGGTCCACTGGGGATTATCATGTCTTGGGAGGTTACCCGTAAACCGTTTCGCATCAACTGTAGGTACTATGATTTAACGAATATGCATATACGTTTCCTTATTTTGAGCTGGTTTTTTTGTAAACAAAAAGTGGAAGAATATGGGTATGGGGGGTCGTCAATTAAATCGAGAAAAAGACCCCTATTGGTACAAAAACAGTGTGGTATGTGGTATCTCAAGGGCGATGCAGCACTTCCTCCCATCGCATCCCAAAAAAGCATGACAGCCAGTTGACAGCTGGCAAGACAAAGTAGAACGCAGACCCTCGCTCACTTAAGGGTTTTGTGGCCTCTTCAGAATGCCCCTGGTCCTCCTAGTGCATCAAGGAAATCGCATGGTTTTAGGATCGTTTTAACAGGCATTCATCTCCGGTAACTCGGGCACTCCTCCTCAACTCCGGACTCGTCGCAGCACAAGTTGTTGTAAGGTTGATAGAATTATGCGACTATGCGCCACCGACCAGGACCTGGTTGACGGGAATGTGAACTGTGGGAGAAAAAAAGGTTAGTCCGACAATTCCTATTGAAAAGCATTCCAACGCTATCATGTTCCACCAGTAGTGACACTCACTCAGCTTGACGAAGTATCCAATGGCACCCTAAAAGGACCCAGTTAGCGCGCTGTCATGATTGCAAATCCGAGGAATCGGGGAGAGTGGAGTCAAGACATACCATGACTAGGAAGCCCATGCCGACAGCTTGGCTGATCTTGATGAATTCACGCTTGTCGGCTGGAGCCAAAGTCAGCAATTCTGTGGACGATCATGGGGGAACCTGGGGAAGACATACGCTTGGTGCAGCGGCGCACGAACAGGGATCCCTCACGGACAAAGTCCTTGGGGATATCAGCGAGTTCTTGGAAGGTGTCAGACATTGTGGATGAATTGGGGGGTAAATGAAAGAAAGGAAAGAAAGGTAGGAGAGAAGAAGATAAGGAACGGGAGTTAGTGATAGTTGGCGTGATCTCCTGCCATTTGGCCTGAACTCGGGGAAGCGGATTATCTATTCCGCCGGATCCGAGATCCCCAGCTTCACAAGCTCCTTCTTCCTTCCAATTTGATCTTGAAAAAAAGCAGTAGGACTGCTTCCCTTTCTCATTGGTTATATCCTGCAGCTGTTCTCTCTGTGCGGCTGGTCTGTGGCAGATTCCCTTTTCTTCACTTCTGATTCTCTCTGTATCGTGAGCTCACTCTGTACGCGCCTGATCGGCTGGCTGTTCTTCTCGGCATCTAGGGTTTTTGTATTGTACGTATGGTCGCGTCTACTTCTGTTTCTTTCTGTTCCTTTTGCGCGTCTTGGCCTTTCATCTCTACACTCCCATTGCCACCCAGTCTTGAGGCTCTCTGAACCTGTCGCGATTCTTGTTTGTGGTTGAATGCTGGTTCATTCTCCATGCTAATTAATGGCCTGTATCGACAGACATGTACTCTCCTTGATCGAAGCAGAAGAAAAGAAAAAGAACAAAGGAAGCAAGGGCCTGTGTATTATCCAACCTCTCACTTAACCGAAATCGAATCTTTGCTCTGAAGCCTGCTGTGTCCATCCATCAGGACTCCATAGTCACAATGGCAACCGAGGATGATAACTTCGATATTGACATCTACGGAGATGGTGGTGGCTACAATGCGAATGAACAGGGCGATGATTCGGAGCTGGTGTTAGATGCCCCAGAGACTACACAGGCGCAGCCCTCAGGAAACAACGCCACTACCTCTGAAGACACCAAACCCCAAGTTGACGCCCAACCTCCTCCCTCATCAACCAACGGTGATCATACGATGGTTCAGCAAGTGAAATCTGACCCGGATGCGCCTGCACCGCCACATGGTGTCAAGCGCAAGGAATATGACGACCGACCCTCCGATCCCGATGCAACAACCGCCTTGCTCGTTTCCGATCTCTCCTGGTGGACAACAGACGACGATATTCGTGGCTGGGTGAACCAGGCAGGCAGTGAAGACGAGCTAAAGGATGTGACATTCAGTGAACACAAAGTTAACGGAAAGAGCAAAGGGTAAGCCATCGAAAACATCTCCTATCAAACCCATCCCGCCGAAACATCCCACCGAAGGCCCTTATCAGAAGCTAATCGCATCGTCAACAGTCAAGCTTTCGTGGAATTTACCACCTCCCAGGCTGCCACAGCCACCAAGCACAAGCTCGAGAGCCTCGCCGCCTCAGGTCGGAAATACATGGTCAATTACACCAACCCACACGCCAATCCCTTCCGCACCCTACCCAAGGATGCTCCCATGCGCAAAGATAACCCCCGCGGTGGTGGTATTTCCGGTGGCTTCAGCTCCGGCAACCAGAACATGAACTTCAACAGCGGCGGCAACATGAACATGAGCGGTGGTGGCTACCGCGGTCGTGGCGGATACAACAACCGCGGCATGGGCGGAAACATGGGCAACTTTAACAATCGCGGTAACTTCAACAATATGGGCGGTGGCTTCCAGGGCGGCGCTGGTACCGGTGGTCCCGGCATGATGGGCGGCTTCCAAGGCAATGCCATGGGAGGCATGCAAAACTATGGCTTCAATAACCGCGGCGGTATGATGGGTAACATGCGCGGTGGGCCTGGTGGTATGCGCGGTGGTCGTGGAGGTAATATGGGTGGCAACAATATGATGGGGATGCCTGGTATGAATCCTATGGCCGGTGGTATGGGTATGAACCCCATGGCTGGAGGTATGAACCCGATGATGGGTGGAATGGGTGGGAACATGGGTATGCAGGGTAAGTTAAGAATAGACAGTTTTTGATGTAATTTTCGGAAGCTTTTCATCTGTTCTTCCATTGTCGTTTCCCGGCTCAAACATCTTACCATCTTACTGACGTGTTTTAGGCCAAGGCTTCCAAGGTCCAAACCCAGCTTTCAACCAAGGCTTCTTCAATAATCAAGGCGCTGGTGGCGGGGATGCATCGTGGAATCCCCACGGCGCAAAGCGAAGTCGTCAGGAGTAGTGATCCTGTCCTTTTATCCGCCATCTCACCTTGACATTTTTATTATCTTCGGCTTCAACTGGTTACGAAATCCACCAGTTCTCGCGTATTTCTTGCTTGTTTTATTTTCGCGGCATATTTGGTTAAGTTGTCCCCAAGCTCCGTTTCGTTTCGTTTCGCTCTACGACATCCATTCATCGAAGCTCCCCCATTTTGTTCTATCTCTTACGGTAAGAAATGGAAGGGGATGACTGCAGATGCTCAACTCGATTTCTTTTTATGTTTCATTTTGCCATATTTCTTTCTTCTTTCGTGTATTAGATGCAATTCAACGGTGTGTTCTATTCATTTGTTGTACTTTATATATGGCGAAATTGCTGGTCGGAGCAGAATTGTATTCCAAGGGATCTGGATCATTGGTCGGTGTATACTGATATTATTATTGTTTATTGCAACCCGGATCAGTGTTTAAATGCTGATGACAAAAGGTCTGTGATCGAGTCCACTCAATATTCCTTATAATACATGGGAATTATGAACAGTTATCGACAGGGGTGCTACGCTATCATACATGTCATAGATGCGGTGTGGACTCACCATACCAAGTAGAATTAGCCTCATTGGAGTCGAGGCCGGTCTAGAACCTCGGTGGGGTCTGTATAGATAGCTGTACGGTTAAACACGCCAGTCAGCGGGGCTATGCATGCAAGAACTTTGCACAGCCTCACTGAGATGATCCCATGAACTGACTCGTGTTCATGGTTACGCCCCGCGGGGCCGGGACGAACCCTTATTCACTATACGGAGTACAGGGATTCGCGATCTAGCGGTCAAGGTTATGGTTAGGCTCGGGGCGCTTAGGCTTCCGGGCTGTGCAATGATAATGGGGCAATGCCAAGGACAGGTACGTGGGTGGTAAACAAGGCTTCGAGGGTTCGCAGCATGGTACTTTTAGGTATGAAAGATAACAAAATCAAAGCTGGAGCTAGAGTATGACGAGAGCTTTTGGAAGAAATGAGCGGGACGACGTAGTCCACAAAGGCAATCCAATGAAATGAAGCGTCACTAATATCAAGTAAATCACAGTTGCACCAAATTGTCCAAACACGTAAATCATCGAGCCAGCAGATCGTCACACATAATGAGAAAAGGGATTCTCAAGGTAGGAAGGGGTAGCCATAACGTCTGGGTAATATGTTCGTTCTCAAAGTCGAGTGGCAGGACAGAGTGGAAAGAAACGCGAGAAGAACAATAGACAAGGAAGAGTCATCAAAGCAGCGTTCAAAGTATATTCAAAATCGCGTTTCAAATAACGCCAATCCAAGCCAAGTAAATCATAATCGAAAAAGAGTATTTGCAAAATTTAAATCATCGTACGTCCTTGGACAGTAGCCCAATGAACGCCAATATGAACATAGGGTATCGGATAATAAGACACAGAAGAAAATCGTAAAGAAGGGTATAAGGGTATAAAAGGCTTCGTGATGCATCTAGAAGAAGCCATGATGCATGTACATCAGCGTCCGGCAGCTTCGATTCGAGACCGGCTCAAAGCAAAGATGACATAGATAATGTATCTGAAAAAGTATTCGAAGACACGAGCCGGATCGGTGATCGAGTTGCCCAATTGTTTGATTTCGGCGAGCCCATCAGTCCAGCTGGAGAGGCTTTTGAGGCAAGTCTGGAGATCTAGGTCCAGTGAGATTTCCAATTCTGTTTCTTCAATCTCGTAGTCATTTGGATCGACGATAGATAGACTTTGCATCTCGTCGACGAGGTCGTCGGGGCTAGGTTCAGCCGGTTGGGAAATTTCTTCAGAATCATCATCGAGGAATTGGATATCCGAGAACAGATCCGAGGTATCGTGTATATCCTCGTCTGGATCATCGTGGGACAGGATATCTGAGTGGGATCGTTTGAAGGGGACCAGTGCCAGCTCAGAAACCGAAGAAGCTTCGGCAACGGAAGAGGTGTCGGACTCAGCGTCAGAGAAAGTGCCATCGTCTTCGGACTCGGAGATGTCAGATTCATCGACAACGACGGGCTCTTCTTTTGTCACGACGGGTGCCGTAGGCGCAGAGCCATCCAAGCTGGTCTTGAGGACTAGTTCAATCTCCTTCGCGTCTTGTTTGTTCTTCTTCTTGTTCCCCGATCTCGCCACAGAGGACCGCAACTTAAGTAGTTTAACAACCACCCTGATTCTGGTCCTGAGGGGATGTCCGACACGGTCTTCAGGGAGGATCGTAAGCGTCATGTCGAGGAGTTTCCCGGGGATCAGCTCAACGCGGGCGTTGCTCGAGTAAGTAGTTCCAGCCGTCTTCGTTCGACAGGGACAACGACATAACTCTGGACTGATAGTTCCAAGTTTAGCCACAGGAAGATTGGTCTGCGGGGGTATGGTTTCGGATATGGTTTGGGATATGGTTTGATCTGTAGAAGTTAGCATGACTGGATAGATTTGACGAAAGACGCGGATTCCCGTGAAAGTCGTCGTACCAATTGCTCCAGATCCAACTCCATACTCCAACGCTTTAGCCTCTTGGGGCACCTTCACCATTCCCATTGGGAGTGGTGGGACTCGGATGGGAAGACAGCTGAGCCAGGTACCACCTCCGAAACTCGCATTCGAGGATTTAGATCTGGTTGGAAGCATCTCCTCTTCGCTCAAATCGGGCACATACGCTATCATTGCCACATTGGTGGTAAAGTCATAGGAGCCTCGAGGGGTACCCTGAGGATTTCCAGTGGGGCGACCGTAATTCCCAGGATGCCTTGGCGGCTGACGATTCCCATTTCCAAAGGACCTTGGAACCTGGAGATTTTGCGGAAAGCGCATTTGCTGCTGGATAGGAATAACAATGACCGGAGGGGGATTCATACTTCCCTGATTAGGGGCAGTATGGCGAACCACCTGGGAACTTGATGCGCTAGCTTGAGCCCTCATGCTCTCAGAGCACGCATGGCAGTTATCAATCGAGACCGGTCTCTTTTGACAAAGTCTGCAGTTATTAAATTCGTGCCCACATCTCGGACAACGCCGATTTTCTTGAGGCTCGGCCCTGGCTTGTTTGGGTCGTTTCACTCGGCGCTTTGGTGGCAGCCCAAGCTGTTGAAGCTCCCGAGGAAGACCAGGATTATCTTGCACGGATGCGCGGCGCTTTTGATTGATATCATGGTGTGCCTCTGGCTGGAGTGGGACGCCATCTGATGATGAACGTTTCATACTGGAGCCATATTGATTGAGGTTCTGGTTATAGTTTTGCGTCGAGTAAAAGGAGCCCAAGTCCTGGGTTGAAGAGCCAGCATAGTTGTGGTTGTTGTTATTGCCCTGATCGACAGACTTGTCTGCGCCTCCCATTCCCAATCCATAAAAGTTCGAGCCGTTTTCAGGACCTTCATTGTCTGGATCGTCTTCGAGTGATGGCACCTCATCCTGGTAGGCATGGCCGATGCCACAATGGCTAATAAAGCATTGGTAGAATGATTTCCAGTCGCTGACCATCAGACTACAAATGCTGCAGTGAGGAGGAACATCAAGGTGCTGGGTGTACATCCCCATCTCCTCGTTGGTCAGCCTCCAAGAGTGCCTCAACTGACAGTGATCTCTAAACTTGTCTTTCCTATGGGAAACTTCGGTACAACCCGGCTCAGGACAGCTAAAGCTGACGCGTGGGTGGTGTTTGTCCTCAATGTGCCGCTGGAGGGCTCCAGAAGTGCCGGCTTGCGTGCGACACTTGATGCATCGAAGTGTCGTCTTGCCATTTCTTGCCTTAGATGCAGGCTGCTTTGAGATCCTGTGTCCGACGTTCCTCTTCTTTTCGACAGCCCTTGTATTGCATTGTCTAACAAGAGACATGATCCAGTCTACGTCTTCCTCGCTGAAGAGGCTTTCGGCGGTCCGCTGATGAAGAGCAGCGCCTAGGGAGCGCACCTGCATGCGAAGCTCTTCCATTTTAGGGGACGCTGTTTGAGTATCGTGTCCAGGTATACCGACCAACGGTCCCTGACGAGGAGCAGGCGTTTGAAGTGGCACTCCAACCAGCGGCTCGAGTTCTAGATCAAAGGCTGTATGATCCAATATCTGTTCATTAATTTGCCGCGTGTCTCCACCTTCCATGTAGATTAGCCCCCTTTCGTTGATCCCTGGAGGGACCGGTTGAGGCTCCTGGCGGACCGTAATACCAGATGATGCTCCATATTCGGGGATCGGACTGGTCAAGCTCGTGCCGGTCTGACTCGTAGGGTAGGAAGAACCTTGTGATGCCTTGGTGAATTGTCAGCTTCTGTAGCCCGCATACGTTTTTCTGGTACATAGAAAGATTCATTGGATCAAGTGCGGCAACGGAAAGTCTGGGCGGAGGCACAAGGACAGACCGACTTACCGTCAGTGGATCGGATTGTACATAACTGAAGGCTCCTCCAAGATTATTTCGGCTGCCACCGCCAAGGCTGTATGACTGGCGTAAAGTTTCCTGCTCCTCCACAGGAAACACATTGTCTATCTCTTCTTCGTCCGGGATGTAAAAGAAAGGGTCAAAGCTGCCCATAGTGGAGGATAAAATGATCGAATAAAGAAAGAAGAGAATCAAAGCACAGAAGTGATTGGCCACTGAGCCGACAGCCCAAGTACTAATTGGAGTCAGTCAAGAGTGGGTGAACAGGAGGAGGGAGTAAAGCTACAGAAGAGGGAGAAGGAGCCTAAGGTGTAATGGCTTCTTCTTATAATTGCAGAGCGGTGGGAGGGGATCCACTCCGGGACTCACCCGGGTGATTGGGTATATAAAATCGACGAAACTGGGTAGTGGAAGCAAGCTCGCTCTTGTGGAGATTATTTAGTGGAGGCCGTCAAGTCTAGCTTCCGTAGTGGGGGTAGTGGCTACCAAGCTAGACAGGCAAAGTGCGACAGCGCCGACTTTAAAGCCTGAAAATAAAAATTCTTTCAGGAAGGAAGATTGAGAAGACCGGAAAGGCAAAGGGACTTCATCAGTATTTCATTTGCCTGATGGTTCGCATTGTAAAAAAAACACGTATCATACATACAGGGCGGAGTCGAACCTGTGGGTCGTGGGTGGCCTTAGCAATGTCAGCAATCAAATCACCTTGAAAACGACAGCTGCTCAGCCACGATAGTAGAAGGAATCAGAAGCCTCGGAGTAACTTCTGAAATGATAAGACTGGTATACAGTAGTAGCGAGAAGCGGTGAAGCGAGGGACATTCATCGGCAGGCACTAGCAGCATCACCAATGAGATGGGCCCATCATGGCACTTGAGCCGCAAGATTCTCACGCCAAAATAACCACGTAATCTGTTACCTATGTAATCTGTTCGGTAATTGGCATGAAATCTGACTTTTGACAGCAGAGTTTTTCCAAGTTTGGGCATCTATACTGTCATTCACCCCCAGATGTCATGCTTAAACCATGAATAAACAAAATATCCTCGCCATTAAGCCTGGAAATACCGGAATAGATCTTATTTGACGATCTTATAGACCCGCCAACACGTACTCTTCCGTCTGATTGTAAACCGGATGGCTTTTATTGCCGAGGATGTCACGGTTGAGAAGGTTATCGTAATGACTATCTTGCTAAGAGGTGTTCAAATGTCATACATTATCCGCGTGGAATTATGTGCGCCAAAAGTCCCATCACAAGAGTATTATGAAGCACCACGGAATAATAAGCAGTCACAGCGAATACGAATAGAATCCCCTGTCTCTGAAAAAATTTTCAAGGCGAAAGGACAGGGGTAGAATTGAATCTGGCAATATTGGGTCACAAAGGTCCTGGTTGGACTGGGAACAACGGATGCGGGGTCCATGGGTCCGAGCAGCAAAAATGAGGCAAGTTGACTGGCGCTGATATGGCATTGATGTATAAACTTAATGCAATTTGTTAGAATTTTCACCGTTATGCTGTTAAATCACAATACCCGCTTCCATTGAAATCTGTAATATCCGACAACCGCGTTTTTCCGTCGCCCGTTATCTTTCCCCGCGATGCCAGACAACCGAAAAAAGGAAAACAAAAATAAAAAGAAATTAGAAAAAATAAGGCAGAATAAATAAAAACAACGGGAAAGTTAAAAAAGGAGAGATTGCAATATAGACAGTGCTGATGTATTACATCATAGAGGAATGGTGGATCTCCCTACTATGGAGAACGCTAGGCTCAGCGCGTGTCCCGAGTGTCCCGAGCAAAGAACCAGATCTGCGAACGCAACTAATTTATCCCAAAGATCAAAGATTCCAATATGTACCCCCAACTGTTCCGAGATTCTGCCACCGAATCCACGGGTTGGGCACTGCAATCAACCCTGTACCCGGTACTCTACTCGGTACAGCGCCCGTTTCCGCATGTTCATGCACCGGGCCTTCGCCTACATTTCCGGGGCGACTCTGCATGATCGGGAAAATAAGGCTTGTGAGATACCGCAATGACGCAGCTATAAAGCGCTCCTTGCATAGAAAGATAATGTAAATCCATACATTTCCTGGATCCGATCGGGTGGGCGATAGACTCGCCCGCCCCGGAAACGGGAACAGAATCCGTGATTTGTGACCCTTCAGAGAAAGACTGTGATTGTAAAGGTGAGGCGGGGCCTATACGTAGCCATGGGATGCTGTAAAGTCAGGTGAGACAAGTCAGAACCAAGAACTAAGGTCTCGATAAGCGAAGCACAGCCGGCCGGGATGGTAGCTCCCCGGATATAAACCCCAGACCCCATCTTTGACGGCCGAAACGCGGGTGCGCACACCGGTCGAAGGATTCGGAAGATCACTTGATCGTAACACGGATTGGGCCCTGGTTTCGGGTCGCGGGGTGGGCTTGTGGAAGGGGAGAATACAGCCATGACGGGGACGGCGTGGATCGGAACGTTAAGCTTTGAATTTGTTTTATTTTTAATTCATTTTTTTTTCGCCCTACGTGTTTGAAAGGTGGAACCAATGATTGTTCGTAGACATAGATTGACCACGCTGAGGGAGGAACGGCTTTAATTATTCATGGCTTGGCTTTTCTTCACCGGACTCCTTAGTAGGAAGACTTGCTCAGCCCTGGGAACTTCGTTGCTGGCTTTCAAACGAGGGGGTTGGGTAAAAGCATATGCTCGGTGTGATCTCATGATGTCCATTGCATGTGTACGTGTATGCATTGGTGATCGCTTTGGTTTGTTGAGCCTCTGCCATACTGTGCTGGCTTTGCCCCTTCGATAACAGTCTTGCCAAGACTTGCTCGGCTACTGCTACTCTACGGCAGATACGGGACTGATGATCACATCTGACGGATACTTGCAGTACCCACTAAGTAAGAAAGTTTGAAGAAACGAGAAAAGAAAAAACTAAAAAGAAGCAAAAAGCTGGTTTTCAGCCTTGTGGATTCGGACAAGGGGGGTTCTTGACTACTGTGGAGGGATTCTCGAGTCTTTATCACGGGGTGTCTCAGGTCATGATCACGATTATAGGTCTAAGCCATCTTGAAGGATCCACTACGCGTTCTACAGAATCAAATCCTAGGTGGGTCAGCATCGCAGACTCGTTTGGTAGGAAACTTTCTTTTTCTCAGATCTATAGACCCACTCGGCGGGACCGTCCCATGGATCGAGAGCGGGATCGCAACGACAGTGACATCAAACATCAGTGCGAACCCAGACAAATGCACATGGCCCAAAGTGGTTGAAGCTCAAATTCCTACAGAGGGGAGAAGAGCGGGAGTGATTGGGCGGGGTACCCTGATGCCCCTGGAAATGACGTAAAGTTCAACAAAACACATGGCACATGCGGTCAGCAGAATAATATTTTTTCCGATAGTAACACCCACAATAAAGGAGACAATGGTATAGAGAAACAAAGCAAAGAACAAGAACAATAAAGTATAAGCATGAAGCAGAAACAGGAACTCCTCCAATGGTATCAACACTCCCCCAATTGCCCCTCTATGGCCCAATTTCCTTGGAACCCTGCAAGTTCCCGAACCATTTGCGCCCGTATGTCAGATGGATGGGGGGCTAAGCACCGATCTGACCAGCCATGAAACCAAAAACCTAATGTATCGACGCGCCTGCAGTCAAGTCCATGCATAAACTCGTAAGCCATCAACCCAATCACGAACCTCCCATGGTCACCTCTAGCGGCGATTGGCAGGGGACCATGGCTGGGAGGAGCGGGGGGCATTGAGATAGGCTTCGAGAGATGGGGAGTTGCCGTTGCTCGGTCTCGTGTTTGGGAAGGTGATCGCGTTGAGCGTCGTGCCGGAAAGCTCGGAGAGAAGGTCGGATCCGGCTGGGAAGGTCGGGGCGGTGGCAGCCCATGATCCGATCCCGGCAAGGTCCATGTTCACGTTGGACATCTTTGTGCTGGGAGAGAAAATATCAGTACGTTATTCACAAGATAATGACGTAAAGGGAAGCTAATGTGGCTTAGTTATGGCATTGAGGATAGCTTACGTTGCGTGACTCATGTTGAGAGAGAGATGAAACGAGATTGAGTGGTGATGTCGAACGGAGCGGGTTGAGCTTTAACTAGAATAATGCAATTAGCAGAGGACGTAGTGTACTAGGTAGATACATGAGTTACTATGCGTACACTGGAGTTGGAGTCTTTGAGAATGTGTTGAGATAGAAACTGTCCAAGGGATCGAGATCTCCTCTTATAGATAGAGGAAAGCGATGACAGAGTCAACCTTGAGCATAGCCATAACCTCGCCGCATATGCTGTACCCGGGTGCGATAGCATTTGAACCCAGGAAAAAATTATCATTGAGGGTAAGGGTTATGAGATCACCCTAGAGAGTGGGTCTAAGATCTGCAATCTGTATCGTGGGGTCAGGGTAAAAGCATTCTAGAAAAACTATTTTTTTGACATTTGTTGCCTAGATGTGCCTTGGGCGTGATAGATCACAAAGTATAATTGATATTTACTAGAAGATGAAATAAGAATTAAAAAGAAAATCCAGTGGGAAAAGCAATAAAAATAAAAATAATAATAATAAAAATGAAAATGAAAATGAAAAAGGTAAAATAGAATTAAAATTAAAAAGACTAGTCCGGTGCCTCGGCGTAAATCACTGCAGGGGGAGTAAGTGGACCATAATCTCCAGGGTCCGGCCATGAATGGTCGATAAGGCTGCATTGGAAGTTGGAAGTAAACTCCCCTATGTACGGTATTTTCTCATTTCTTGTTCTATTCTTACAAAGTACTATGCGCGTCACCCGATCGACCTTTCCGCAGGTTCGTATCCAGGCACATTGCGCCCAACGGAATGACGGTGTAGACCCGTAGCGTTGAGGGTGTTGAGTGGTTGGAACGTCATGAGTGGTTGGCGATGGGGCGTACCTGAGTACCGGCCGGGTACCAGCATAGAGTGCAGATCACGACCTACATATGCAAGTACCGCGGAAGTCTCTTTTGCGTCCCCCGAGACGAGTCTGCAGGACCCGGGGCGCTGGCTCTGTTATGAAATTTCTTGCAGCGATTCCCGCCATCTTGGTAAAAATCTCCCTGGATGTATTTTCCTGAAGATCGATTCTACTAAGTAAGAATTAAAAAACTACAAAGGTTCTCCGCAGGAGTCGTAGTGGGGCAAGTACTGTAATTCCCCGAATGATTAGTGTCGCCTTCCATACAATCCTATCCGCCCATTTCAGTCCACTTCCTAAAGTTTACTTCCTTCACCTGACCTACCCCTGGCATCGGTCATCTCCAAACCACTTCACCAGGGTCCGCAGTCCGCCTACCTGGGCTGCTAGGCTTAGGGTGAATTTGCAGGCAAAGTGGGCTATGAATTGCTACGTAGTTGGGAAGGCAAGGGAATCAGGGTGAATCCCATACTTCCACTTCCACCGCCACTTACACATCAAGCCTCAAAGCCCAAGTCAAGATGAAACGTAGGGGTTGTGGGCGTTAGACTGCATGCCAGTTCACCAACAGAAATTTGAGACTAGCGCCAAATTTGGTCAGCTGGCCGCGCTAGTTCCAAGGCGATTTCGTAAGATGATATCAGTGATAACGTTGAGAGTCGAGACTAGGAGCAGTTGGGCTCATGGGATCTCGGATTCTAGCGTTTCGAAAGGCGAATCAAGACTGGAACTCTGATACGCATGCATACGATGATGAGAAATCAGTATTCATCGAGTAAGAGAATGGAATGGGGTGGGCGCGCGCCTGGGTAAGGATTGGGAATTGGAAGTGTGACCTCTAGGTGGATCCCCTCGCCTCGTCGAATCAGTGCGCTAGAGAATAGGAAATGAGATTTGCATGTAGGCGAAATGGGATCAATTCCCTCCTACCTAGTATGGAGAATGACGACACTGACTAGATGGGCTCTGGAATGACGGTGTGCGATACTGATCGATCATATACCGGCCAAGGCATATAGCACAGCC
The DNA here is from genome assembly GCA_030710325.1 of Penicillium sp. 91 TS-2023. Lineage (NCBI taxonomy): Eukaryota > Fungi > Ascomycota > Eurotiomycetes > Eurotiales > Aspergillaceae > Penicillium > Penicillium sp. 91 TS-2023. The sequence goes on from JARWGP010000011.1 coordinate 1,790,161, forward strand.
GCCTCGATCCGCCTTAATTGAACTACGTAGTCGGCCAGGGTTGCTAGGGTTCCAGGAACTGGCTATTACTCCGTTATTCTGATGCAGCAATTTCCTGCGTAGATCTAGACCGTTTTTCTTTTTTTTTCTTCCCCAGTAAACAAACGCTTTGTCCCCTTTTCTTACCGTACAAGCTCATTGCTTTTTCAGGCTGACAACGTTTCTGTACGTGATTAGAAAAGCAAAGAGAAAAATCTGCAATGACTCAACGGGGGAAAAAATCAAATGCCAAAACAGCCTGATGGCACTGGCAACGTGAAATACAGACTAACGGAGCTCTTCTCATCCACTCTCATCAAGGGCACAGACATTTCAAACAGCCGAAGACTGGTACTTGTTCAAGTAGGTCTACCCAAAGTCAAACTCAATCCCATTCTTCCAATGTCAGTTTCAGGCTAATTCAAGAAAACCTGCCAGTCACCACCGAGCCGGGATTCTTGGCGGGTGGCGACTATCGCGAGAAGGGGCCAGCGTTCGATTCTTGCAGGCTAGCGGAGTATGGAGAGCGACGGTTGGTCAGGATCCTTGTCTAGCTGGCCCTTTTTCGAGGAATGTGCCAGCTAGACAGGGGGTCTGGTGGCTTGAAAGGCCCATCGCTCGATTCTGGTCCCTTCTGATCCATTCTAGTCCGATCTGTTGGACTCTCTGTTGGGTTGGGACTGCATGCAACGTGTTTCAGGTATCTATAGACTGAGGCTCAAACTCAAACTTGTCTAGATATTCGCCACCGTCACAACCCTTCGGAGGCTCCAGAAATAAAATACGGAGTTAGTGATACAGAGTAGGAAATCCACTCCGAGTCCAATGACGTTGGAGGCATTTCCCCCTCTTTTTCCCTTTTCCCTTTTCCCACTTTCCCTCTCTCTCACAGGTCTTGCCTGTTTGGGTTAGACCAAGGCTACTACATGTGTCTGCCTGTGGCTGATGACACTAGCCACACCGCAACTCAAGCGAAATGAAATCCCAACAGGATCAGCCAATCTGAATGCCGGATTGTAACTATCACATATTTGCACCTTGCACCTGGGTCGCAATCTCGTACGTGTCCGTCAACACCTCGATCTCCCCCTGGTAACCTGGGTCCGGGCGCGCCCCGGCACATGTGTGGCGCAGTCGACCTCCTGTTCATGCAGTCCTGACTTTTGAGGCCCACAGATCTAGCTTTAGCTTTGAATGCCGATATGAGGGGTTTTCTGTTTCTTCGATGATTGGATTCATGCTATCCAATAATCGATGCGTTTTGTGTACTTAGTCCAGCCCGGATTAAAATCCGACTTTGGGCAGGTGGCAGTGTCGTACTAGCAAAAAGTCCCGGATGATGATCTATCGACCCGTTCGAGATGATCGGTTCGGTTGGGCTCGGTGATCGATGCAATGTAACGCACCCTGATGCTGGCACGCTGTTGGGGGCTTAGAGATGTCAAGATGTCAGGCGGCGGGGCGGATCTGGTCTGGATTTGGCGGATTGCGGCGGGGGGTGGGTGATACGTGATATCATACACTGAAGTTTGGAGTAAAATGTCAATGCCAATGCCATACAATTCACGTAAATCGTATTCTTCGTACTCGTATACAAGATATTATCTCCTGTAGATACAAACAATCATCTTTTTGAATGTAACGAAGACTTCCATATGGACTCTCACAAGATCCCAACCATACCGTAGCCGTAGCTGAGGTAGAGAATCAAGCAGAAGAACTATGCACAAGCTCAATACAGAACTCCCCCCATTCACCCCCATTACTCGACGCCAATATCTCCTCCGCAATCGCCTCCTCAATCCGCTCGCCATACCGTCTCCGATAATCAAGTTTAACCTGCTCAAAGTGTCGCGGCTCCCAGTGTAATCGGACAAGACGCGAGATAAGCAGTTCGGAGCGCTCGCGGCCGGATTTCGATTCGCGGAGGGCTTGGTGGAGGAGGAGGGCGTCGCGCATGGGACGGTTTATGGCTCCGTTTAGGATGTGGGCTAGTGTTTCACCCTAGGAGGCGTTAGTGATAAAGTGAAGAAGGAAGGGCAGGGAGAGAGGAAGGATGTGACTTACAACCAGATTCTGAGACTTGGAAATCATCGCTCTTGCAAAGTTTTGTCCGTAAATAGCTTCGTAGGCGCGCAGGACCTCTCGTAGATGCGAGTCGCTTCGTAGTACGATGATGTGGATCATGGCTGTCTCGCCTCCATCACGAGAGACGAGCGCACGATGCAAGTCTGAGACATCTTGCCGAATGAGTCGCGAATCCAATGGTTCACGATCATCCTGTCGCTTCTCTTCTAGCGCGAGAAGAACCGCAACACGGAATTTATCAGCCTTTAACTCGGAGCGCATGCACCGCTCCAGACTATTGTCGTACCGCGAATCCTTGAAGCACGCCTTGATCTCACGGATCGCGGCGTTCGAGCGACCGATTAGTGATTCGATGAGGAGCTCGCGCCGCGAGGTGCCGGCTTGGTAGTAACAGTTTGCCCAGTATGCTTCCGATTCCCAGCGGCCTAGTGCGGTCGCGTAGGCTACCTTGCCGAAGGAGGAATTGCCGAGTTTGAGGCGGAGGTGCTTAGCGAGGTTAATGCCTTTGCCGTGCGTTTTGACACGGGCTTTGTATTCCTGGCGGAGGAGCAGGATCTCGTCGCTGGTGAGCTGGGGCAACGTTTGGATGATGACTTTGTTGTCGATGTTGCGAGCATGGTTTAGGGCTGATTGCATTGCGTCTGCATCCGCGCCAGCGTCGTAGAAGGAGACACGCTTCCGTCCGGTTGTGGGCGAGATTACGACGAGTGCATCGCCGCCTGCTGTTAGGGAGGAGATGGAGTCGTGGGGGGAGTGGCTGATTGTTGGGCGGCTTCGACGCTTCTCGTCTCTGCGGTCGGAAGAGCGTTCGATTCGGATTGTTTCTTTGCTGCTGCTTATTCGGTGACGGCCTTCACGTTCGCGATCGAGCTCTTTCTCGTTGGTTGATGACTTCGTGCGCGTGTGTTTTCTTCGTCGGCGTGTTTCTGAGCTGGAGGTTTCGCCGTCTAGTGGTTCGAGGTCGGAGATATCATCATCACGCACGGAGGGAATGACGATTGGTGAGGGCATGGGTGACATCGACTGGTAGGTTCCATGATACGGCTCAAGCAGGGGACTCGCGGGTGGATGGCTTCCAACCATAGCAGTGCCAGCCACGGCCAGATTATTTGCTGACGACACCGATAGACTGTGTGGACGAGTCCGTCCACCACCAGGCGTGATCTCCATATATTGTTTCTGGGGAACCGCTCGAGGCGAGGGCGGTGGTGGAGGCTTGTCTGAGAACTGAGGCTCGTGGCTATATTTGTATGGATAGATTGGCTGCTCATGTTGCGATTGAGTACGGTCATGCTTAGGTCCTCGAGGGTAACCCGCCGGCGTCGCCAGAGTAGCAAACTGTGCCTCGGGCGAAACTGTATATGTCGGCTTCGGCGTCGCCTTTGAAGTATACTTCACGTTCGGATCAACCTGCGCATACTGAAAAGGCGTCGGATGGGCATATCCCTGAGGATGACCAACATCGCTCGCAGAAGCAGTGCGATAGTGCGACGGCGCATAGGCTCCAGTCGAGTAGGGATTATGCGGCTGCGAAGAAGGGTTCGAATACTGCGGCGTAGGGAAACTCGGTGCCATCGTCGCAGGCACATCCCCATACGTCGAAGCCGAAGGGAAAGCACCCGGCATCCCTCCAGCCTGCGATGTAGGCGGCACAAAGCCTGGACGCTCACACTCAGGCACATCAGCCCAGTCCGTCCTGGTGCTCGGGCGCTGAGGCAGCGGCGGCGCAGAAAACATCCCCTTCTGCTGCGCATACTGGTATGTCCCCGGTCGCGCATAACTGGGATGGCTACCAGGCGTATCACCGTACGCCAGATCACCATCAACCGAGTCATCATCAGAGCTCTCGTCCCGCCGATGGCTCCGCCCTCCATTGCGACCACTTGGCAAAGGTGACGGAAGCGATGTCCGACTCGCATACTCGCGCGGCTGCACAGTCCTCATGTCGCGCTCATCGCCTGAATGCTCATAACGATCGCGCTCACGCTCCTCACGCCGACGTCGCTCCCGACGTTTAGCGCTATCATCGGAATCATCCCGCCGAGTGGGACTTCTAGCAGGACTTCTAGGCGCATTCCTCAGGTCCCGCTCCTCTCCGCGGAGCCGACTCTCCTTCATCAACTTATACTGACGGTCAATCTCCGCCTCGTCAAGATCATAATTGCGACTGGAACCGGACGGTTTCGCAATTTCGACTGCGGGGGAGCGCGAGCGTGGCCGTGACGTATCAACGGACAAGTTCAGGTCCGACGTGCGGGTATCGCGAGATCTGGAGCGTTCTCGGCGACCGGGCGATTTAGAGCGGGTACGCGACCGATGGTCGTCAACTTGGAGCGACATGGTTCCAGGGTCCGTTATTTTGCGGTGGGGCTTTGCGCCAAATTTGGAGATGTGTTTATTGTAGCAAGTATATAATCAACCTGCCGAACCGTGGTTCGGGGGTTGGTTACTATGGTCGGCTTGGAAGAGATGAACTGAAAAGGAAGAACTGGGCGAAGTGAGGATGTCCCGCTTAGGGGATTTTGGTGCCGCACAAGATGCCGTTGCAATGAGAGTTTAGTTGATCAGTGCGAGGGGAAATACGGGGGATCCACTCCATTAGCTCCGACCCTTCAGCCTTGTCGCTACCAAGAGTTGACCAAGAAAAGAAGCTTTCCAGCCAGAAAAAACAATCGAGGATAGAGGTTGAAGAAGAAGAAAAGGAAAAGGAATTGGAAGCGCAAAGAATAGTCTGGTCGACTCGTATTAGTTCCTTGTTAGCATGGCGAACTCCGGTCTGACATACTGCTTCTTGCAGAAAAGGCGTACTGGAGCCGCTGGGCACGAGCTCTTATTGGTTCTAATGCAGGCGCTGGCTTGAGATCGCCGGCGCTTCAGCCGCTCCACACAAGCCTGTAACCTGTTACTTGGGTCATAGGGCCTATGCGCCAAGCGATAGGTTGTGAATGCAACTGGGAGAATACAGGGGCGATTATACAGTTGCTTACGGAGTATAGATCTACAGTAGGCGTTGATGGACCCAGTGAACGGTGAATATCATAGCAAACACATAGAAAGTGGAATACAGACACTCGAGGTGACACATTTTGTGTTGAGAAGGAAAATGCAGCAGCAGAAGGCAGCAGAAGGCAGCTGAAGGCAGCAGAAGGAAAGACAAAAAAAAAAAGATCCTCGTCGAGGTGAGAAAGGGGGGTATGTGCGGAATAGCAAGCTATGCGAACAGGAGAAGAAAAGAAAGACAGGAAAACGTTGCAGATTAGGTTTAACGCGTACGACGGCCATCATGAAGACCAGGTCCCTTGCGACCACCGTAGGATTTGGAAGGCATGGGCGCAGGCTGTCCATTACGGTTGAGGCGGTTGGTTCTCCAGCGCTCATACCAGATCACACGACTGGCCTCGCGCAGCTCCGATCGCCATTCAGTAAAGACCGAGTCCTTCAATCGTACAAAGTCACAATGCTCTGAATTGTATGGGTCGGCGAAACCCCAAGGGAATCGGCGACCGACCGGTTCTTCCCCAGATGCGAGGGAGTGTGGGTCCGGGGACAAGATCGAGAATGGCACGTGGGGGTTGGCAGGGCCCTCTGATCCGATAGACTTGCTCTCGCTGCGCTGGGATGGCGTGCGCTCTAACTTGGTCTCCTCCTTGGCCTCAGAAGGCTCTGCGGACTCAGGATCGGTAGATTCGGGGTCCGCGGGGTCACTCTCTTGTATCGACTCCTCATCAGCACTCTCAGACGAGCTATACTCTTCCTGGTCTTCCAAGGTCAAGATCTCCAGAGGATCGATGTTGGCCTTCTTGAGGCTGTTCCAGACGGCCTTGCGCAGGTATCCCATGTGGGCGGAGGTGATGGTGTCCGCCTTACTGATGACCGGCACGATAGTGGTCTTGCCAAGGATGGTGCGCAGTACCTGCAGGTCCAGGTTCTGATCCAAGACGCCCAGCACGGGGGTGTCAGTCGCCTTGGAGGTACCATTGGCGAAACGTTCAGCGGCGGCAATGTTCTCATCGAGACGAACGGGGTCCAGCAGCAGGAAGGTGCAGTGGATGTGAGTGTCGCGAGCTCCCGGAGAGCGGACCACCTTCATCTCCTCTGCGAGGGTCTCCTCAAACTTGCTCTCAAGGAACCCGGTCACGGCGCGCATCTGCAGATCCACAATGTTGCGCTCGAGACCGTTGGAGTCCCACAGGGTCAAGCCGACGCGCTCCCCGTCGATTTCGGTTTCAAGATACTGCGACGTGAAGCCTTCGTAGGCGGAGGTCTGGCGTTCCAGTTCCTCCAATTCTTCATGAGTGCGAGTAGGGTGCTTGTGTGCTGGCATGGTGAGTGCGTTGCGGAGAAAGTTGAGGAACTCAGTCTTGCCGGAGTTGCGAGCGCCAACCACCAGGATGCTATTTTAGGTTAAAATTGATTCTTGTTGTTATTATTGATGCGACTTACTTGTAGGAGGTGGGATCCTTGCGGCGACGGACCCGACGAGGGCTGTTGACAGTGCTGACAGCACTGCTGGCGTAGCTGTAGCGACCCCGGTGGGTCATGCTTTCAGAACGAGCATACGGATCCATAGAGTCGGTGGGCGATTGAAGTGGTGGTGCCGCGAAACCAGAAGTAGGACGAGGTAAAGCGGGCTCTGCCTTGAGGGTATCACGCTCTTCGCCTCCAAAGGTCTCCAGTTGCGGGGCCGGGGAGAAATCCGGCAGGCGAGGGGCTATTTTTGGGGCGTACGACTCACGCTGACGGCGCATCTCCTCTTCCATCATTTGGGATTTCGTCATCTTCTTGCGGCTTCCGGAAGCTTTGCGTTGTTCCCCGAGGGGTTCGGTGGATTTGGAGCGACGAAGAAAACCGAGCGAGGTACGACGAGCGTTGAGAGTTTGGTCCGTGATGGAAGGCACGGCATCAGAGGGCGCGCGCGAGGAAGTTGGGGTTGCCATTTTGAGCGCGTGATTTTTTTTTTTACTTTGTTTTGTTTTGATTTCTCTTTTATCTTTCAACAAGTTTCACCTGTACTTTATCTTGCCAAATCGATATAATCTGCAGCCATAACAACAATCAGTCCATTTTACTTCATCACCTACTCGGGTACGACATCTGCCCCTCATCTGCAGGGTACGCAATGGAATGTTTCCACTCACAGATCCGACTTTTGTCACCTTGCGACCTTGATATTGGGCTCAAACCAAGATTTCAATGGTTCGAGACTGGGAAATCTTCAATGGCGCGGGGGTTCGAAGTGGTGCGACTTGAGACCCAGAAAGAAAAAACGAGAGAGACTGCGACAGCAGCAAAGCGAAGAGAAAGAGGCGGATCAAAGATGGTTCAATTGCAACAAGCTCTCAACCAGTGTGAGTTGTTACTATGTCCGCTGTTCGTCGCTACTGGAGTGACGGGCCAGGGGAAGTCGGAATTGAAATTCGGGGGAGGGGAGCCCGTTTAATGTGAACGAGAGGTGGATTGAAATTGAGAACCAGCCTGCTCACGGCGTCCGACTACTGCGGCGCTCGAGTGGAAAAGGGAGAAACGAAAGGAAAGGAGTGGGTGGAAGAAAGGAAGAAAAACCCGTGGAGGAGATCTTTCTTATGGCCCGGGTCAGGCTAATGATTTACAGAGTTTGAGATACGTTGGCTTTGGTGGATTAAGGATTCATTGGATTCGGGAGAAATGACAGATGTGAACTGTCTGATCTTACTTGATCTCGCGGCGCTTTTTACGACCATCTGTTACTCTATTCCCCTCCATGGGGAAGCAATTGGGCTGATACAAGGGTATCATGATGATTCAGGGGTAAAAAAGTGTCGAGTCACGGTCCAGAGCCCAGCAAAAGTCGTCCCCCACTTAGAGCTCTTGTGTGGATTGCTAGGATGCGGTTCGTTCCACGCGGCGGGAGGCTAATGCCCGACTGGGAAGTCTTGGTGTCGATGAATTCGTGACTTGAGGGACTTGGAGTCAGTTTGGAATGATGAATCAGTTGGATTCCCTTCCTTCTGTGTTCTGTCAGTACTATTGAGTAGAATAAAGATCAACGGGAAACTGTCCAATTAAGCGTGAAAACCCGGATTGACACGAGTTGCCCCTGAAAGGCTGATCTGGCACGTGCACCAGGGGCCGTTGGACTTCTCCACCTGCACCTTTCTGAGATTATCTCTGTATCTCAATCTCTCCCGACAATGAACGTGGACATCGATTCCATTGAAAGGGGCTGTTTGTTGTGAGTAAACCGGGGGTACCGGACACGGAGAACGCGGGTCGTGTCCACGGGTCACGGCTCGTTCCAAATTTGCACAAAATTCGGGCGAGCTGAAGTGAACTCCACACTATGGAATGACAGATTCTAGAAGTATCATTTGCAGTACACATTTATTTGCTATGTGTAGTGTCTGCAGTACTAGCTATATAACTCTAGCTCGATCAGGATTAACCAGGATGGCATGACAGAAAGGAAATAAATTAAATCGCTACGGATACCTCACAGATCGTTATTAGGCTCGCAGCATGCACGATCCAACCACGCGAGCTCGATCCCAACGTGGTGGGGCACCAAACCCACAGAACGGTCCTGCTGCTGGGACGCGTCCAAGCTAAATAACCTATTGCATCACGAACCCTGGATCAGCTCTACACGAAAATAAGGTCAAAACACAGCCCCTTTGGATTGGACTCGGATCTGTTTTCCTGGACTTTTGGTTACTGGGCATTAAAAAGAGAAAGAGAAAGTTCTCGTATTCTGTCGCGAAAAGAAAATATGTGCACGTTCCCTGTGGGTCCACGCGTGGGGCGGTTCATCGCGTGTAGGACTTGCTTCTTTTATCTAGCCTCCATATCTCATAGCGAGAATTTACATGTAATCAGCATATTCTCTGATTTGACCAAGTCAATATATACTGAATCACACCTATATAACAGCGACACAGAAATCCAGCTCACACTAGGTCGTCATATTATATACTCCGCCTCAGCCTCCGCCCAAATCCTAAACGGCAAGACAATACAAGGCGTCGAAGGACAAACATACGTGCGATTCAGCGTCTTGAACTTCGGCCCATTCGGTCCAGCAACATACTTCGCTTCTCCAAAAATCGATGGCTCCCCCACAGGCTGTGCATCGCCCCACAGACCATTAAAATTGAGCCAGGGGACCGGGTACGCGGCTGCGGTGTCCGATGCGAATGTCTCTGTTGTGGGGTCGTACGTATAAGCGTAGGCGTTTATCGTTGGGTCCCAGAGAACACCTTTATCAGTGTAATCGAGTAGGAAGCCGGCGGGGAGGTTGATGCCGGGGATTGTGTGATCGTGTTGTCTAGGCAGCCATTTAGCATTGCCAGCAGCTATGTAACGTGGTATTGGGCTCATACATACCCTACAATTGCGTAGTTTGCGTGTGTCCCATTAGCAGAGAATGAGTATGGGCGTAAGCCGTCTTTCTCGAGAGCGTTGTAGGTGAATGCTTGGCCGCTGGCGTGCTGGCTGAACCATACGGCTTGTGGTGTACCGTTGACGAAGCGAATCATGTTGTGTTCCCTATTACTGTGAGCTTCTGAGGGTGTTATGCGTTCTATGGGAGATATACCAGTCACCGATGTGGTCGCCAAATTCCAAGCCTAGGACTATGTCGCCTTTGTTATATCTAGACTCCACGGTTACTGGACTGGTCTTCCTCTCGAGGCAAGTGCTTACGCGTAAAAGTAGAAGTAGAATGCATCTACCTCTCCAGCACCATGGTCTACAACCACAATGGCACATCCTGTCGCGTTGCCGGTGCGCCCGTTGTTGTCTGGCGTGACACCATCCCACCACGATGGTTGAGGTGTCTGAGCGATACCTCCAGAGGTCGTTAGGTACACGCTTGTGTTGCCTAGAGCATTGAGTTGGTCCAGGTTGTCCAACGTTAAGGGAGATGGTCCACCTGCGACGGCAGTCCAGTTCACCTCGGGAGTGGTATTATCGAGTTGCGCTTGCAGGTCGCTTGGTCGGTATGGGTCTGTGCTGTATAACCAGACTAGTGGAGCTATGGGGTGTTAGATCAAGAGTACATAGACTCGCGGGATTGTTTACCATAGGTATACACATATTGCGGGATGTTAGATGTCTCCCTAGTCTGGAAAGATGCGATGGTAGACTTGACCAGGGGCAGAGCCGCTACGGCGAGTGCTGTGAGTCGCATTATTAGGCGCATCGTATTGCACTCAAGAAATTATCTTTCTATTCTTCTCTAGGAACAAGATTCGAACGATCTAGGCGTGTTCTCCTTATTTTGATCAGCATTGTATTCTCATCATCAGACAATTAAACCACTCACCAAAGTCGAATTTTCCAGGTACCGAGGAACAAAACAGGCATCAGGGTACCTTGCCTATGGACAACCTCCACTGTTGCCAGGGAACATCAGTCCCTTTTAAGATATAATGCCCAGCGCCTGTCCAACAACAAATCACATTATACATCCTATGCCGACAACCGGAAATTATCATGAGCTATAGGTCATATCCACGAGAACGACGTGACCGATCTGCAGAAGTGGGGAGGACTGAACATTGATGGGAGACTCGATTAATACTTTGGAATGTTACATTCATGAAACAGAGGCAATAGATCGGCAGCCAGGAGCCAGGAGGGCTGTTCCAAGCTTCTTATTCGATGGTCAATGCATGGCTAGCATAACCCCGACCTTTAAGTGGAGGGTGGGTGACTCGTGCCTGGTGTTCTGACGGGGTCATCTGATAAGCCCATCACGACTACGACTACCACACAGTTTCTAGCCGGGAACCATGTATTCGTCTCGAAGTCATGTATGTTCGAATTTAGCATAGATTTGATGCGGAGTTGTCTGTACATGCAGAACCCTGCAGTAAGATCCACCAATCGCGTATCGTGAATGCTTCAGCTACTGCAATCTAATGATCTCACAGGCTACGTAAAGAGCGGGGAGTCCCTGATGATTTCTGTACGTGTATATTCACACCTCAAGGTAGTATACGACATTCCCATGAATCATATCAGTCATTCATTCTTATCCTCGGGGGAACTAATTGGGCAGGTCACGATCTTCTTATCCCACCCTTACAACCTCCCCTGCTTGTCTTTTTCCTCTTGTTCCTTCCTATCCTTCTCCTTCCACAACTTAAACAATCTCAAATCCAACGGAATTCGATCCCCCAACCACGTCGCCCGCTGGGAATGATTCCGCTCCTCCTCCGCCCCCTCCGACCGGCCCGCTTCTATATCCGTATTCGGGTGGATCAGCGCACTCAACTGGCCCCGGTTAATCACCAGCCAGGGAATAAAAGCACCGAACTGTGCTGGTGTGAATAGGTTTACTTCGAACATGGCGACGGGGTGCGGGCCGACGGGTTGATCGAAGAATTTGTAGATGCGGAGTTCGGGGACTGGAAAGGTTAGTTGTGAGCGGATCCACCTGTTTGCTACAAGGTTACTTACATTCGCGTCGAATTCTTTCGTGGAGCGCTTTGGCGTAGGCTACTTGGTCTGGGTTTGTCTGGAGGTGAGTTAGTTCTGAATTTTAGTTTCCGATAACCGATGTAGGTTGGTGGGTTCAGGTGGGTTGTGTTTTTTACCTGGAAGTGGTAGATGTGCACGTCGAACCCGCCGCGGCGGCCTTTGCTCACTGGGTCTGGGAATTCTTCGTAGGCTTTGCTCAGGATGCCAGTTTCGGGGTTCTTCAAGGATTTTCCATCTTCGTTGCGCTCACTGGTTTGAGATTAACACCTCGGCTCATAATGTAGTGGATCGCGACCTCCGAGTAATCATGATCATGATGTTTGACTTACTCAGTCAGTGGCTCCAAGTCCCCATACCCCTCCAACGGCGATGGATATGAGTAAGCGAATTGATCTGTCATTTTGGAAACTGTCTTTCCTTATTTCAATCCAGATTTCCAAGGTAAGAAATTGGTTGTTTGGTTTGATGTGGAAAGGATGGGTGGTCTTGTGTACCGCAGCTTGCTATATATGTTGCGCAAAGATGCCTAGTGTCCGACGTCGGATATTCGGCCTCAAAAAGAATTGGGTCCCGGGATCTTATCAATCAGCACAAGCTCTGATATTTGCTGAGAAATGCTGAACAAAATAACTCTAGATTAGTCGATAATGATGACTGATGTCGTCAGTTTGGGCTGTAACATCGGCAGATTTCCGCACTTACAAAGCCGCGGAACGGGCGGGTCAGTTGATGCCATAAGAATCAGGAAGAAATGTTGAAAAACGCTACATAAATTTCCTTCTCCACTTTGACCGACAAAGATATGAGAACATCAACGCTATAGCCCAAGCTGCCACAAACAAAGCCCCACGACTCAGCGTCCCCCTCTCAAAAACTGACTGACATCGAGAGTTGACATTTGCATGCTCCCACCACTCCCCTCAGCTAGCATCTGCATCTGCATCATACCCGCCCCAGACTGTCCTCCTGGACCACTCCCGTAGATCTGTTCACCAAGCATACGCAGCTGCATAGGCATCGTATGATCCCCATACTGTTGAATAATATCCGACTTCTCAACGGCATGGTCCACATTGTAGTCCACGTGCTGCCCAGAAGCAAAGGCTACACATGCCTGGGACTTAGCAGGAGACCACCACTCAGGCAACAATTCCCTCTTACGCTCAACTAGTCGCAAGAATCGTCGGAAGCCTGGTACGCCACTCGACACACCGCTGTAGATGCTATCCGAGGCCACGTCTCCTTCGAGGCTGTATTTGTCCTCCATGCGAAGACGGTATGTGTCGATAAGAAGCTTGTAAACGTCTTTTTCAGGGCGACCATGCAGCCAATTCTTCGCGTGGAGCTGGTGGAATGGCTTGTCCATTTTGAATTCGAGAGCTTGCGTCCCGGTATTGCTGCTGCCGGTGTTGTTGCTTTCGGGTTGGGTCTCGGCTGCTTGGGCGAGTCTTGCGCAATCCTTCTTGTGCTGCTTCCAGTCTGCTTTCTGGCAATCACGAGAACAGTAGCGTACAGATTTGCATTTGCTGCATTGCTTGAGTGAGTCTATTTCGGCTCTGCTCTTATTGCAGTTGAGGCAGTTGTCGGTGGGGGTCAGGTCGGCCATTGTTTTGATGGTCGATGAATGGGGGTGACAGGATCCAGGAAAGAATTGATGAATCAAAGGGGTTCAAAATACTTCACGAAAAGATGAAGAGAAGGGCAATGCGGTGTGAAAAACATAGGTTCACGGATATTGATATGGAAACGTGAGTGTAGAGGACGCGCGAGTGGATCATCATGTATGATACATCTAATTTTCTACCACCCACTATGCGACCAATTCACAAGAGATCCAAGCAGGGTTTAGCACACCAGCAGGGGTTTATCTTACTTACAATACAAACAATCCACAAAGAAGAGACTCACTCTATGTGCGATGCAGTGATGCGATTTCAGCCCATACCGTCCTAGCTGATCGAACATCTGAAAAGAAATGAATCCTTAGGTAAAAGTAGACCCAAGAAAATGGTAATTTTGTTTGATAGAGATGATACATGTAATAAGCTCCATGAATTGATGAATCATGGTTGACCGAAATTTCCCACAAATGATGGTATGGACCCAAAACGCCTTAACCCTGTCCTGTTTAGGACCAAGCAGCTCGAACATCGATATGACCGTCATCATCCACAACCTTCCCCCGGTCCCACTCCCTTCCCTCGCCCTTCTTGGACCAGCGCACATCCTCGGGCTGACGCTCCCCACTCACGCCAGTGGAAGCAGATTCAGTCTTCCACCTATCAATAGTCTCCTCCCCGATCCCAGCTGCTCGCAGCCTCTCCTCGCCCTTCTGTCTCCAACGCGCGCGGTCGCGCAATGCCTCCATAGCTGTATCCCAGTCATCATCGCCAGTCATGAGACCCGAGACGGGGCGACGGGAGGAGTGTTTCGTGGTGCCTTCGTGGTCATCGTCTGGTTGAATATCGAGTGCGGGATCGTAGTCCGCTGCGAAGTGTGAGTCAATATTGCTAGCGTTGACTTTGTAGGCCCCGCGGCCTCGTGAGCGAACGGGTGCCTCTTTGGCTGGGAGGGGCCCGACGAGATCTTCTAGAGGATCTGAATCGTCTGATTCAGTAGGTTGTAAGGTTGGGGAGGAAGGAGATTTGCGCCTGCGGGCGACGGATGGTTCATGTGGAGAGAGTCGGTGCTGGCGAGAGGATTTATTATCGTAATCTCGAGACTTTCGGTCCCGTTCACGCGGTGCTCGGTGTGAATGGGATGTTCGGTGGTGTGATGGGGATTCGGATCTGCGAGATCTTTCACTGCGGTGGGATCTAGAAGAGCGCTCTTTGCGTGGGGACCGACTGCGGGACCTTGAGTAGGATTTGTCTCTATCTCGCCGGTCTTTGCGAGAGGAATGGTGTCTGTGGCGTTCTCGTCGCCGCTCGGTGCGGTCCCGATCGACCTCTCTAGGTTTATCTCTATCCTCATCTCTCCGCCGCCGCCGTGACCGGTCTCTGTCAGTGGATGCAGAACGACTTCGACGTCTTCGTCGCTCCTCGCGGTCTTCTCTGCGTGGCCTCTCCGAGTCTCGAGCGCGAGATGGGCCTTGCCCCCGGGATGAGCGAGCTGTAGATTTTGAAGCGGCCACAGACTGCTCTTTCAGTTGGCGCATGCGTTCCTTGGCTTCCCTCTCTTCTTTGCGCTTGAGAGCGGTATTATGGTTATCGGTCTCTTTGATAAGATGGCGAAGGAATCGAGTGTTTGGCTTGGGAGCATTGCTTGCAGATCTGGCGCCACGTCAGTTTCGTACTAGAAAAAGGCAATTGAGGCTAAAAACTTTGAAGAATACCTACTTCCGGGGCATGTATGCGCCTAAACCTTCGGTCGAGTACTTCTGAGAGCTGTCCCGCGCCTCTTTGGCAAGAACCTCGGCGACATAATAGTCATCCATGTTGACAAGCGGATGAAAGCAGCAGGGTTAAACAAAGGCCACCACGTTCACAACAGCGATATTAAAGACAAGTGGGCGCTTATATCAAGACTACCGCGCCATCATGAGCAGCAGGCTTGTAGTCTGTCTGGGCGCTTGTATCGCATCATGTGGAGAAAGAAACATGGCAGTTTCACCTTCCAGATCGTCGATTGGCCGCTCACCGCCTTCTTATCGCGATAAGCCAAAGATAAACAACGCCCTTGAAGCGCAAATACATCCCACCACCCGAAATCATACTAGCACACGTCCAATCGAGGACGATATACACCTGAAAATGACAGACAACGTATCAGAAGCATTGGCGCTCCTTCGCCAGCTTCAACAGGAGCAAGGTGATTTGAAGCAGAAGCTTAGTATCATCCGGATCGCAGAACCTATCTCAGACGTCGGCGACGCGTACTTCTCGCCTTCAAAGCGAGGATCGGATGTTTCATTGTCAAACCTGAATGACCCAACCCCTGCCACCCTCGAGGCTGACTTGACGCACTACAAGGTCTGCCACCGACTTTTTTTTTCTCTGTTGCCCAGAATCACATCCACTAACTTCTATGGTTCTACAGGAACTTTTTTCCAAATTGCGATTCTCCTACCTTGAACAAGTCACCAAAGAAAAGTTTCTTCGGGCGATCGTGGGCGATCCACCTCTCGTCGTGGGGCACAATGAAAATGTGGAGTTGGAGACACAACTGGCGGAGGTGAAGGCAGAGCTAAAGGCACGAAAAGAAGAAGCCCGCATGATGATCGAAGAGATGGAGAAGATAAGTCGTGATCTGGCCAGTCGTAAGTTATTCTTGGGAGAAATGCCATCGCACAGAAGAAGCCGCTAACAACATGTTCGTGACAGGCTACAAGAACGTTCAAGTCCAGGAAGCGCAGCTCGCAAGCCTGCCGGAGTCGATTGAGAACCTTGAGGGCACTATTGCGGGCCTTCGCGCAAAGCAAGTTGCCAATATGGATACGTCGGATCCTCGATCGTCTCAAAATCTGCCTCTCCCTGCCACTATGGAATTGCTTTCCGATCGCGAGGCGGAATTGGCGGCGCTTAATCGTCAGATTGCTGCGGTCCAAAATTCCTTGCCCCGCAAGACCCGGGAAGCCGAGGCGATTCAGAGGGAGTGTTCGGTTCTCGAGCGACGAAAGATCGAGGCCGTTACACAGGCACGCGAAGCGAGAAGGAAGAAACAAGAGGGCGAGACTGATGGTACTGAAGAAATGGGTCGGTGGTACCGCAGTGCAGAGGAGACATTAAAGGAGATGGTGGGCGTGGAAGGATGAACATGCTCCGACGTTGATCGACGATGACATGACCTAATGATAAGGGTCTGGGCACCTGGGAATGGCGTTTAGGACTATAATTGTACTTTTACATTGGAAGCCGGGTAGGCTGGATACATGAATGAATTACGTGGTATGAAAAGATTCGGGTTCGAATGGAAGCCATTTTTCAGGCTGGTGTTTTATTCATTCGATTCGCATGATCATACAACATAAAGCGCTAAATGCTGCAGCCATCAGGACCCCCAGAATTTTGATCTGCCCAAAGCGAAACCCGACCGGACGCCCCGTTTTCATTTTTAGGTGCTAATTTACTCCTCATCCTCCTCAGCCTCCTCACCCTCACCACCGGCGGCGGCAGCGGCCTTCTTGCGGCGAACACGGCCGGGACGGCCGCCACCGAAGGGCGAGGTGAGAGCGAAGTCGATGTGCTTCTGGGAGTCAAGGCGGACCATGAAGGAGGGGACGTTGACGATCTGCTTGCCGACACGGATGTGGCGCTGCTTGATCAGGACACGGGCGTGGTGAATGGACTTGGCGAGGCCAAGCTTGTACACGCAGGTCTGGAGACGGCGCTCAAGGAAATCCTCGACCTTAAGGGCAAGGACGTAATCGAGCTTCATGCGGGACTCGTCGAGGACACCGATGCGCACAAGACGGCGAATCAGGGCGTTACCCTCGAACAGACGCTTGGGGTCCTTCTCATCGAGAGTGAGCAGCTCACTAGCGAGGTGTTAGCCATTGTATTCCCTTCCGCGATCCAATTGTTCCTCCACATACCGAGCAGCACGACGAATCTTGGACAGGGTAAGCTGGACACGCCAAACCTCACGCTTGTTGCGGAGGCCGTACTCGCCGACAACCTTCAGTTCCGAGTCACTAGAAAAAAGGTTAGTTGGAACGTCACGACATAAACAGAAGCACGCTTCTGATCAGTGGCCGGAGAGTACTAACAGACGGGCCGACTCGAAGGCTGCAATCGAGTTAGCGATGGGACTTAGAGATTTCGTGGGATATTCGAAATTTCACTTACGGCGACGGGGGACCTTGTAGGTCTTGGAGTAAACGCGACTATAATGCCGACGGTTAGAACAATGCGAAAATGCATCTTCGATAGTACCGGTATACTCACGGGGCCATGGTTGCTGAGTTGTCGCGAAGTTGAGCACACTACGAGGAAACGTCCAAAGTTCGAAAAGCACAAGTTCAACTCCGTAATCGCTTATTCCGCACTAACCCAAATCGGGTTATAGTGGTTTCCCGAGGGCTTAGGGCTAGCTTGGTCACGGATCCCACGGACCCGCAAATCACATGACAGCGCACAATTAATCGGGTCTTACGCTTCAATCTTGATCAAAGGCCCGCTGTCGCCAATTCTCAACACCAAAACCAAACACCAACACCGTCGCCATGCCTCACTCGTACGGTCTGCGTGCCGGCACCCGGGTACGTCGCCATAATCCCATTGCTAGAGTCTCTACGACTGGACGATTTACGACCTCGTCCAAGGAGGAATGAAAAACGGGGAGAGAACGACCATACTGACGAGATGAACAGTATGCCTTCAGCCGCTCCTTCAAGGAGCACGGTATGATCCGTCTGTCTACCTACATGAAGACCTACCGGTACGATCGACTCCAAACTCGAAACTTTATGTGAAAATTCCAAGAAATGGAGGTTCTGACAAATTTTACAGTGTTGGCGATATTGTCGACATCAAGGTTAACGGTGCCGTCCAGAAGGGGTCAGTACAATCCGAATATTCCCCTTTCCTTTGTTCGCCCAATTGCATGCAATGAGCAACGTCAAATCCACCAAAAAATCCAGCCGACATACACACATTTGCCCTTTGATGGAACACAGTAACTGAGACTTTGAACAGTATGCCCCACAAGGTTTACCACGGTAAGACCGGTGTCGTCTACAACGTCACCAAGTCCTCCATCGGTGTCCTCCTCTACAAGCGCGTCGACAACCGCTACCTCGAGAAGCGCATCAGCGTCCGCATTGAGCACGTCCAGCACTCCCGCTCCCGCGAGGAGTTCATCAACCGTGTCAAGGAGAACGCCCTCAAGAAGCGTGAGGCCAAGGAGAAGGGCATCCACGTCCACCTGAAGCGCCAGGCTGTTGGTCCCCGTGACGGCCACCTGGTCTCCCAGGCCGGTAACGCCCCCGAGACCGTTGTCCCCATCGCCTACGACACCCACATTTAAGGGACTCGCAAGGAAAATGGGTCTTTGGGTTCGGTGCGCGTGGTTATTCGGTGTTATTTGAGAACTGGGTTTACGTCGCTTTTTCACGCCGAAGTGGCTGGAACTGGACTTGGGCTGCATGAGACGACGCGTGAAGGGTCTCATGCCCTGGCACATCTCAGGCCTGTGCATAGATTCCCCTGAATGAAACAAAAATCAAAAATTTCCGAGTTCATTTGAATCCTACGATTTATGAATTTTTCCCAGAGAGCTGCATTTCAAGGTTCACTGTCTTGTCTGCCAATTTCATGTAGTCAGCCCAGGCCATTTAAGATGGTTGAGGCCTTGTAATGCACCTGGGCATCAGTAGTACCTTAAGAAGTTGAACATCCCGATCAAATCGATTGATGGGCATTAGCCACTTGTCTAGGTAGTAGCTACATGCAAAGATGCCCCAGTGGTTTTTTTTTTTTCACTTGTTTCAAAGTTTTACTCCTGTAGAACATACAAGGATGGATTTTTTGAGCGGCTTGATGTCCTCAGCTATCTTCTCATCCACTAAAAACCCCGATTTTCTGAAATCGCAAGCGAAATTTGTTAGAGATATATATTAATTGTTCGCGTAAAGCCGAGGTAGGTCTACCATCGATATGCACATATATTATTTTCCAAGGCTAGCGCACCTACATAAGTGTCAGGTGGGAGGATATATAAAACAGACCCAAGACAGTTGGATATATGTTAGCCTTTACTAGGTACATACTGGGCACATACGTGTGGTACTGGGAGTGCAAAGTAGAATTTCCCCCAAAGTCCCCCTCTAATGTCCCCAGACCTTGTACTAGAGCATACCTACATGATACATATGTAGTCCACTTTTGGTTTATTCGATTTTGCTTTTCCTCGTGCAACCTTGGAAGTCTACGCTTGGGAGCTGTATATCCCTGAAAGACCATCGGCATTTGTCCGAGTCCTTGCACTGAGCACTATAGTATCAGGTAGAGAGAAATCCAATCAAACAGGTAATGAATCCACTGCCGGCTTAATATCGGTTCAATGCGCAATCCTAGATCTAGAATATAAAGCTCGGTCCTCAGAAAGTTGCGCAAGCCCCTTCTCTGCTATCCCACCAATGACAATGTGCATGATGTGCAGATCTAATCCCGACCTGCTGGGAAATGTCCACGTTTGAGGCACGGTGTGCGTATGACAGCCGAGATGACCGGGAAAGGGCCACTGGGTTGTGGTGTGAAACTAGTTTACCAAGTAATAGCTCATTGTACCTACACTTCGTGGAGCATTCAAGACAGCGTAAAAGTCAACTAGTTCAGGGCTCGGACCTACATTTCAGTGAAATAATATCACTCATCTCCACTTGAAGTGTTACTGTGTTATCGTCTTAATATTTAAGCGGCGGTGAGGACCAAGTACATACGCGAGGTCTGCATGGCTGCATGTCTGACACCGACTTCCGGAGAAGTACATCTATGAATTGGTCGGTAGGTCCGTGGGTTGTGCACAGTCCTATCATCCATGGATATTTACCGACTGTGGGAATAACTCTGAAGAAAGCTTATGATCATGGAGTCAAGTCCCAGTACAGAGGTGTAGACTGTATAGACAGCCGACCTCCACAAAAAATATGTTACATCCGCTTCCAAGCTTAGCCTCCCTCAATCTTGTAATTCCTCCAATCAACTACACCGCACTCCCACCCCGGAAATTTCTCCTCAAAGGATGACAGATAATGAAAAGTTCATTTCCCCTGAAAGAAAATCCGACGTATCACAATCTGATTCTTCAGTAAGGGACCTGTACCCTTGGATGTGGGGCGCAGATCCGGTAGCCGATACTTGGCCCACGCGACCACTTCACGCTCAGAATCAAGTACCTGATACTTTTTCGCACTTGGTGAGACCGGGATCGCACCAAGGAGCTGACGCGTACAGCCCTATTCTCCTGCAAGGGGAGTCTCTCTGATTTGAACACTGGTATAAGCTATGAGGGGCATAATCTATCTACCGCTGCAGGTCCCCCGTAGTATCGTCTCATCTTCGGTTTTTCATTTCGTGCGTGTATCCATGTTGTACTCTGGCTCCACGAGATTACTCAGGATCCGCTCTGCTGATCAAACCCCGCAGATTTGTCCGGCACTAAAATCGATAGTCTGAATGATATTGCCAAGCAAGAGATTTGCACCAAGCCGACTGCCGAGGGAAGTCGTGCGCATGATGCTATCACGCCCACCTGGCACCTTCCCCACGAAGTATTGCCTGCCCTATGAACAACGCCACAATGAACAAAACAAGTCTTCCACTCATCCGCCATTTTGAGCGCTGTCGCTCGTTCACTGATTTTGTCCACATCACACTCGTTTTCTCCACATCTTTATTTGCGCCATCCCGTGTGCTATGTCACCTGCACGCTGTTCAGCCAAAGGCTAAAATACGCTGTCCTTACTCGCTGACGCCACTGATATCGATCTCGCATGGGCCGCTGCTTGTTCCATGCGACCTGGGATATTACTTTCATTGACCGCATTTTACTCGCTCGGAGTTAGTCCTGTTAGTCCTGTTAGTCTCAATCCAAGTGAACCCGCCTCCCGAAGGTCTCCACGGGCATGATCCCCCCTATCCTACCCCTGCACTGCGATGGATCCTACCAACCCCTCACATCGCGTCTTTTCATCCCTTGCCATATGGTCGATGAGGCCGCATGAGATCTCATTGCTTGGGCACTGACGGAGATCAGCCGACTTGCGCGCTCGGAACTTTCGACCCATGCAGGTCTGCTGCTCGGTGAAATCACCCCATCGCATTTGATTGTTTTCTTCTTTTGGCCGTAGAGCGGAGCATTCTGGCATGCGGGCCTGAGACGGACCTATAAGGTTCCCCTTTCTTTGTCTTGCTCGGCCAGCAGCTCGACTATAAAAATGTCCCTAGCATTCCAGTAAACACAGCGTCGATCCTTTCTACAACTTGCTCTCCACAGTGCTCGTGTAGCTTGCTTCGGGGCTTCCTATTGTTTTGCTCCTGTTTTACATTTGTTTTCACTCCTTTCGACAAATAAATATCAAAGGACAAGCTCCTGGGTTACTCGCTTTGATCCCGTCCAATCCTTTTTTCGACAATAGCTGGCACAATGCAGCTTTATAATCTCGGCCTACTAGTCGGGTCCCTTGTGGTCTCGGTGGGTGCAACATCCACCTTTTCACCTGCTCGTCCCCCAGCTGTGCCTTTGGCTGTCAAGTCGCCGTACCTCAGCACCTGGCTGGATGTTGGGAGTGATGGTGGTGATGGTGGGTACCTGGCTGGGGAATGGCCGACGTTCTGGGAGTAAGTTTCGGATTTGCAATGGTACTTAAACCATAACTAACATGTGTTACGCGGGTAGGAATCAGATCACTGGGTGGTGCGGCTTGGTTCGTGTTGACGGAGTAGCCTATACTTGGATGGGTCTGCCTGGATCGACGACTGTCAACCAAACTGCGCTGGAGTACACTTCTACCAAGAGCATCTTCACCATGAATGTTGCTGATGCGGTGGAAATGAACATTACCTTCATGTCACCAATTACGCCTGACGATCTTACACGTCAATCCCTTGTTTTCTCTTACCTCAACGTTGAAGTGTCATCCCTTGATGGCAAGGCACATGAGGTGCAAGTTTACGCCGATATTTCTGCTGGTAAGCTCCCAGCCTGAGAAGTTTCAATTGCAATTGGCATATACTGACATGTGCAGAATGGGTATCGGGTGATCGGAGCACAATTGCTCAATGGGAGTATGGAACAACTGGCGATATCGCATACCACAAGGTCTACCGTCAGAATCAGCTTGCATTCTCTGAGGTTAACCAGCAGGGCGAGTGGGGTAACTGGTACTGGGCTACCGATGTTGCTTCTAGCACTACTTATCAATCTGGCGAGGATACCGTTGTTCGTGGCCAGTTTTCGTCCAATGGCACTCTCACCAATGGCGTTGATACCAATTACCGCGCTATCCAGGATGACTGGCCAGTGTTTGCATTTGCATCCGACCTAGGCTCCGTGTCTTCGTCTCCTGTCAGCACGCTTTTCTCCATTGGTCTCACCCAAGATGAGGCAGTGCAGTATGAGGGTGCTTCTGCCTATGCTCCTCTGCAGTCCCTGTGGAAGGCATACTTTGCCACCGAGTTGGAGGCTTTGTCGTACTTTCATAAGGACTTTAGCGATGCCAGCGCCCTGTGCAGTACGTTCGATAGCCAGGTGGCTGCGGACTCAACTGCTGTCGGTGGCACCGACTATCTCGCGCTCACTTCTCTCTCGGCACGACAAATGTTAGGTGCTACTCAGCTCTGTGGAACAGAAGACGCGATGTACCTGTTCATGAAGGAAATTTCGTCTGATGGAAATGTCAACACCGTGGATGTCATGTTCCCAGCTTACCCATTTTTACTCTACACCAACCCAGAATTTCTGAAGCTGATTATGGCTCCGCTGTATGAGAACCAAGAAGCTGGAAAGTACCCCAACGACTGGGCTATGCACGACATGGGCTCCAACTACCCAAATGCTACTGGTCATAACGATGGCAACGATGAAAAGATGCCCTTGGAGGAGTGTGGAAACATGGTCATCATGACCCTGGCGTACGCGCAGAAGGCTAAGGACACGGATTACTTGTCCAAGCACTACGACTTGCTTAGCCAGTGGACTGAGTACCTTGTCGCCGAGGCGCTGTACCCGGCAAACCAGATCTCAACGGATGACTTTGCTGGATCGCTGGCGTAAGTACAATACGCTTTTGTCCCAACCCGAATTCCAGGACTGACTATGATTAGAAACCAAACCAACTTGGCTTTGAAGGGTATGATTGCCATTGAGGCTATGGCTGTCATTGCCAAAGAGACCGGCCACTCTGCCGATGCCGCCAACTATTCCAGCATCGCCCATGAATACATTACCAAGTGGCAGACCCTGGGTGTCAACCATAATGCCTCCCCGCCCCATGCCACCTTGAACTACGGCAACGAGAGCAGCCACGGTAAGTCAAGTTCTGAACTCTGAAAAAATCATTCACTCATTATCTTTAGGCCTTCTGTACAACCTCTACGCTGACGCCCAGTTGGGCCTGGGCCTTGTGCCGCAGTCCGTTTACCAGATGCAGAGCAACTTCTACCCTACCGTGTTCAATACGTATGGCGTTCCCCTGGACACTCGCCACACCTACACTAAGAGTAAGCCCACTTGAATATATTTTTTTTCTTGCCGCCGGATGCTGACTTGAACACAGGCGACTGGCAATCATTCGTCGCAGCTATCGCGTCAACCAGTACCCGATCTCAGTTCTTTGAACACCTGTTCGCCTGGATCAACAATACCCCAACAAACAAGGCCCTAACCGACCTATACGACACCTTCACTGGAGAGTAAGTCACCCCTGAAAATCGCCATTGTAACTCAGACTAACAAGACACAGCTACACCTCCGCAAACTTCTTCGCTCGACCCGTTGTAGGCGGCCACTTCGCGCCCCTCCTGGTCACCGCGTAAAAGACCACCTTCGCTTCTTGTGAATTTATTTATATGTTAATTTTTTCTCATGTCGACCCTCTCCTGACGCTCCGCTTATCGTTATTGGATGGTGAGATGGATTGTCGAGAGTCCTGATTTGGTCAATCCGGAAAGGTCGACGACGCGCTGGACGTCATCCGCTCGTTTTTCATTGGCATATCACGCTCTTGTTAAGGCGTGTAATATCCTTTTTTTGCATGCATCCCTTGATACCCATCCATAGAACCGTCTTTGTTTTGACGGCCATGTGCGTTGGTCTGCGTCCGGGTCCCTAAGGCCTGGGCTTTTTTTCTTCTATACATATTCAAGTTTACCTTTTGAAGTTTTTTTCTTTCCTTTGTAAATAAGATGATTGCGGTGCTGCTGGATGGTGGTGTTGTATTAGCGTCAGGGAAGATGATTATGACATTGAGGTTTCTAAATAGCCATATGGGTCGACCTCCAATGACACGCTCTATCATGCTGAAGACGCCCGGAGCGTTGATATAGAACTAAAGGCCTACAGACTCTAAGCTGACAGTTTTCAAGGACAATATACTAGATGATGTAAGACTCGTGCTGTCTTGTAAAAAGTCATATAGCAACAAGCCTGACCAAATTGGAATTTATCTTCCGCTTCCACTATTTACGTCCACTATATCCTTCGTAAGATCGTCAATGGAGCTCAGCTCCATAAAGTAAAAACCTATTTACCTATATTTACCAAGCCAACAATGACTCTACGATTTCCGAAAAGAACTTCACTCTGAGTTTTGATCCCATCCATCGAAGGAGCGAATCAGATCTAGACAGAGCCAATTAGCAAAACCACCCAACAGCAAGAACAAATGGACCCAAACATGTTAGTAACATACCATAGTAAAGCATCATTCCCTCCAAATGCGCATCCAAATGCATCCGTTCATCAACAGTATGGATATTAGCCGATCCACCCGCCCGCGACGGACTCCAACGATAAATATTCTCCGAAAGATCCCAATAGAACCGCGTATCGGTATTTCCAGTCATAATATCACCCGAAACAACAACAGTCGGGTTCGACTCCTCCTCAGACTTAAGCAAAGGATTCGGGTGCGACTCGAAGACGCTGCGAGCCACGCCCGAGAAGCGCGCCCAAGTCTTCGAGGTCAGGGGATCAGTAGGCGAGATCGGTGCAGGCATTAGAGGGTCACTCAGAGGCGAGAGGGAGAGGGTGCGATCTCCACCGACGACATCGGGCATAGTGGCAGTCTCAGCACCCGGGAAATCGATGGACAGCGAGATATTGTACTTAACCGCGATGGGGACAATAAGGCGGACGGCGCGCTCAAGGACCAGATCGGGCGTTTGGTGTAGTGCGACCCGGTAGTTGACTACGGCCGAGATCTTCTCTGGTAGAGCGTTAGTCTTCACGCCGCCGTGGATGAGATCTGCAGCCTGCGATGTCTGGAGTGTATAGCGGACAGCAGGACCACGGGACTGCGCGACAGATTCAGCTAGAGCGGCGGCGTCGCCTGCGGCCAGTTTGGCCGAAAGCCAGGACTCGACGTGCGAAGGCGAATAGCGGGCTTGGCAAGCTAGCATTCCGAATGAGGGATGAGACTCGTCCAACCAAGCTGTGAATAGATCCTGGCGCTCGAACTCGTAGAGGATCTCGGCCATGATACCGATACCCGTGTGTGCGGGTGGAACGGAGCTGTGCCCGCCTGGAACGGCGAGTTCCATTACCAGATCTAGGCTACCCTTTTCGCCGACGCCGGGCAGGGCGTAGAGGATTTCGCCATCATCGGCAGCAGAGCCGAGACTTTGGAGTCCCATGCCGCCTTCATCGAGGATGAACTCGAAGCTGTCTTTGCCGTATTTCTCTTCTAGGACTGGCGCGATTGAGCCCGCACCTAGCCAGCCGTGGGACTCTTCGTCGTACCCGAATGCGAAGAGGATTGTGCGGGTTGGACGCCAGTCTTGTGTGAGCAAGTCTTCTAGTGTGGACATTAGGCCGATTAGAACATTCTTGCAGTCGCTTGAGCCACGGCCCCAGATCCATTCGCCGTCGAAGTAGCCTGAGAAGGGTGGGTGGGTCCAGTCGGACGGGTCGTCGATTGGAACTACATCTTGGTGGGCCATAAAGAGGATTGGTTTGCGGGTTGTATCTGTGCCCTGGAAGGTGAAGACTAGACCGAGGCGGTTGATGTGGTCGACCTCGGCATGGGCGTGGCTGGATCATTGTTAGCTATCAATTCAAATCTTCGTCGCCATGCTTGGCATTTCAACTTAATTAGATTATTTTGAGACTTACACTAGGGGAAACATCTCCTGTAACAACTTCTGAAACTCCACTACCGGCTCAAACGCCTTGTCGTACGGGTCTGTGTCATAGTCTCCGACCGTTGTGGGGACCTGCACGGCCCGCGAGAGCCTATTCGCCTGACGGGCACGGAAAGCAGCATCTTCTAGAAAGATCATTGCAGGGTGCAGGCCGTCATTTGGGGCTGCAATCTTCTCAGCCTGGGGACAGGTCTCTCGGGTAGAGGGGTTGGCTGCATTGTGGGATTCGAAGAGGATCTGCTGGGCTGGGATGTTCAAGGCCAGGGTGGATGGCAGAGATGCCAAGCTGAGGAGCGTGATCGCCTTCATTGTGACTGATATACTCGAGACTCGAGAGTGCAGATTGAATCTGCAAGTGCGAATGTTATATATGCAATTGCGCCATGGTCGCTATCTTATCTTCCCCTCACACGGAGGATGCCGCTTTTTGCCTGATTTGGCAGTTGTTTGAGGGTTTTGCCGATGAGTCGGCAATGGTTATCGTGTAGATAGATCATGTTGATAGAATCAATGTAATTCATGGATTGACCTGTGGATGGTAGTCAATACGTGTTATGGAAGTGCTAGGAAGTAAATACTCATTGGGGCGGTGTTTACCTTTTGCCCGTCAAGCGCCAAAACCAGGGTTCGGTTCCTGATTCTCGGGTGGAACCGAGGCTAAACACAGGTACAGAAGCACAATCGATGCTTAACTGTGATCTGCTGAATGCTTCCTTCTTTTATGCTCTCTTCTTCCTTCAACGTCACTCGTCCTCCACTACAGCCGATCCCTATACAGGGGTGAAAGGGGGCGCCCAAAAAATGCACACAAATACTCCCAAAATCCCCACAAATGGGGCTCTAAACGGATCCGAACCGAAAATGTGGCAAACCACTCGCGAGCCTTCACATTTCCTCGCTTGACTCGTTCGTTAAAAAAGTGAAGCACCCACTCCGGGGGACGACGATCCCACGACGATCACGCTCTGCGCCAATAAGACACCACACAGAGTTCAATAGACCCTCCCACCTAGTGTTTCAGGGCAAATCGTTCTCACTTCACGTCATCGGTCCTGTTTCATGATCCATAAAGAATGGGTCCACGGGTTCCTAGGGAACTCGAGTGTCAGACCCTTTTAAGTGAGACATTAGCGACTGTAGAGCTTCTTTTTTTTTTTCTCTCCAATTTAATCTCTCATTTTCTCACTTCCTCACTCTCTATCGGTTTTGTTTCGCTGGTCGTTGCATGCTTCTCTTGTTTCATCCGTGCATTCCGCATACTAGATAACTTTCGTTATACACCACCACACACAGAGACACCCTCTTTCATCCCTTTTTTTTATATTTTTTTATCTGGATTATTGCCCCATATTCCTGCACAATGTACCAGACGCTCCTCGCTTGTCTTGCCCTTATCCCGCTTGTGGCGGCTACCTCCAGCTCCCTCGGCTGCTACTCCTCCGTCCCCAACCTCAAAGATGTGAAGCAGTACACATTCCAATCGCACGGATTCTGTCTCGACCAATGCACTGAAGCTGGTTTCCACATTGCGGCTCTGAAGGACGGTGTTACTTGTGGTTGTAGCAATACTATCCCGCTATCCTCCGCCAAGCTCGACGACGACAAATGTGATCAGTACTGCGCAGGTTGGCCTGAGGATGACTGTACGTTGCTGCCTAGACATCCCCATCCCTAACAAAAATTCCAAACAGAATCTAATTTCATCTCATATAGGTGGCGGTATCAATGTCTACACTGTTCTCACTACCGGCGACTATGACTCCGAATCCAACTCCGGCTCCAACTCTACTGTCCCCGCTAGAACGGGTCGCAACATTGTCGCTCCTACTGTGAACCCCTCTTCCATACCGACCAATATCCTTACCGCCCCTTCCTCCGTGGGAAAGGCGGGTATTACTGCCCTACCCTCCGCTGCGAAGTCTAATGCCGCTTCTGTTGGTATCACGGCTGTTACTTCTACCGTGACGCCTTCTGCGACACCCAATGCTGCTGCTGATACACTGCGCGCTGGATCTATGGCTGGTGTGCTTGTCGCTGGCTTGGGCTTGTTGCTGTAAGTATATCATTGGATTGGTTGTTTTTTTGTCATTGCTGTTACTGTACTGTACTGCATATTACAACGAGACCTCTACGTCCTACTCCTACTGGTGGGATAATGGGCTTAATTGGTGAAGTTATTATACCTGCTGGACAGACCGGACTCGCTGGCGGGTTCCGGGCTTGTTCATTCTGTCTGGGATTGGGTTTGTGGATACATGTCTTCGGCCTGTTGTGCCGAGGCTAACTTCCCCTGGGCTTTATACTCCTTACATTCATTTGAGATTCTGTACATGTGGATCTTTAGATTAGACTTAGTCTTCCGAATGGACTTCGATATCCTTCGGTCATCATTTTCTAGTAGATGAAGTTCCAATGTTGCGTGGTCTCCAAGGTTGTAGGCAGGTTCCACTTATATAGAAAAAGGCCATAAGTAGTAGGCTTGATACATGGGTACCCCCCCCCCCCCCCCCCCGGGGAGTTTGTAACGCGCAATATATACACGAGAAATTATAGGCCGAAAACAATAGAAGCAAAAGGCAAGTCGGGAGTTAACCCCGTGGGCAAACCCCAACTCCACCATGGGTATCATGAAGAACGCTAAGGAGCAACAAAAATCACAAGTTAGCCACCAAAAATTCAAGGAAACCAAAAAGATCTTGCGATAGACCTGAGCTCCGTGACATATCAGTACGACAATTTAGAAGCCTTCGAGAGACCCGGAGGAAGAGGTTGTCCAGCCCTGTAAAACCCATCGTTATCATCAAGCACAAAAGCCTAGCGAAGGGAGTAACATACTTTAACATACGCCTCTTCAAGACACGTGCACGATCTTTGATATCTACGTGACTGCGCTGCTTCAATGCGAAAACAGGCCCACCGTCACTTTCAGGGCATATACTGTCTTCCCGGAGAATCGTGATCCAGGAGTTACCATGGACAGCCATTCCTTGGAGCAATCGGTCATCTTCCGCTTGGGACCACTTGCCACCTTTACCAGGAAACTGTTGTCCGCTGATATTTCGGGCTGCCCAAGAAGACTGTCCGAGAGGTTGGGCGGATGGAGGAGATGCCGCTCGCGGCACACGAACTACTGAAGCCTCTGGTCGAGGTGGTGGCGGCATAGAAGAGGAGACTGCGGTCGATTGCGGAGGCGAAGACTGAGATACAGGCACAGCTTGACCGGATGCCATGAGTTGCTCTTGGAGTTGGTGGTTTGCTTCGGAGGCACTGTCGCCGGTGGTGTAACGTTCTTCACGCGAGGGAGCACGTTTCTTTGGCTGTGGTTTTGTGGCTCGTTTCGCTTCGACATTACCATGACGTGCGTCTTGCTCGAACTCATCGCCGGATTCTTCATCATCTGTTTCCTCACGAGGACGCTTCTTGGAGTTTAGTCCGTTGGTTTGAGCTGGTCGCCGTTCTACACTCTGACTCTCCGCTTCGTCATCGATGGGAGAAACTCTTATGGCGCTCCTCTGCCGATCGAAGATGGTCCGCTGCGGTGTCTGCACACTCTGTCCGTCTCCGGATATCTGGGTTGTTTGATCATGTTCGTGCCCATCGCCTGTCAAGGGTGGCGCCCGAAGTCGACTTGGGCCCGGGGTATCAAACTGGTGACTGGGGTTGTAGCTCACTTGCCTGGTTCTGGCAGAGCGAGGAGGAGTAGTTGATTCATCTGGATTGCCACTGAGATCAAAAAAGTCGTTCGTAGAATCATGGGTGTAATCGTCACCATGTTGGTCTGTGGTGATGTCCTCATTCCTGGTGGAATCTGGAGCTGCAGGTCGCGGTTCCGGACGCGTTGAACTTGACGTGACGCTATTCAGGCGTTGTTTGAGACGAGCTATATTGTCCATGTTTAAGAACTGACCTTTGGCAGACTTTCTTCGATGGGGATGTGAAGCCGTCGGCCGTTTGCCCAGGCTAGGCTGCCCAGCGGGCTCTTGAGTTGAGCCGGAAAGCGTAGTTTCTGTAGCAAATGATCTTTGCTGTGCCGACTGCGACGGTTTCCCAATCGGCTCATTCGCCCTCTTAGGGCTGAGCTGCCCAGCAGACTTTTGAGGTGAGCCTGAAAACGTAGTTTCTGTGGCAAATGATCTCTGCTGTGCGGACTGTGAAGTTCGCCGAACCGACTGATCCCTCACGGGACTCTGATCCTCAAGTAACGAAACTTGTAATGACGATTCATCGGCGTTGGAAATGCCCGACTCCTGCTCCACATGTTCCTCATCGGGAGTCGTCTCACCTTTGATTTTCCTTTCAAGAAGATCATGGACATCATCAAAGTTCGCCTGAACTTTCAAGTCACGTCTGATTTCTTTATCCCTAATGTGAAGGAAACGAGCGGTGCGCACAGAGAACCGTTGCCAGGAAAAGGCAGCTCTCAGACCCTTCGCATTGGGAGCACCGTCATCATCAAAAAGGTCCAGTTCCAGTTCTCCGATACGATCGAGGACAGCATCGTGATACCGGTCGGGAAGACACTCGTTCTCATCCTTGAAGGCCGCTTCCAGAGCAAAGCCGCGAAGCCAGCGAGAATCCAATTCATCGCCCTCGTGTTTAGATTCATCATAGAAAATAGAACGGAGCAGGTGATTTGGCTCGAAACCTTTCTCGGTCTGACGTCGCTCAAATTCCATGATGAAATACTGGGTACGGATCTCGAGCGCAAGCTCCCAGGCAGCCTTGTCAGCCGCACTCGACCCGATCGGGTTGGCCTCACGACCTTTAATGAATTGATCCAAAAAGGGAGCAGGGAACTGGCTGTTGAGACTTTCGACTACTTGTTTCGCTGATTCCGAATCGGCAGTTGATAACAGAACCTCAAAGGCCAAACGGGCGCAGTTCGCGCTGTGTAGTGTCGGGGACGGGCTCCACGGCTGATAATCTCCTCCTGCGGTGATGGAGGGAATCAAACTCCGGATATGAGGGACATCAATGAATGGCAGATCTCCATATTGCTTCATCCTCTCAACAAGCTTTTTGCAGTGCGATTTGAGCCGCTTGTTTTCTTTGCTTCCGAGACCAGCCACTCGCATGCGCTTCGCTGCGTTCACGATCCCAATCGGATCTGATTGATTGGAGACCAACAGGTTCATTAAACTGGAGGCTGCTTGCTGAAGATCCGGGAGTTCATCGAGCATGGTGATTGGGTCATCAGAGGCCTCATCATCCTCATCTGAGTCGAGGTCGTCCGCCTCTAGGAATGTGGTGCCAGAGATATTGCCGTGTTCCTCCGTAGGCTCAGGTGTCCCCAATATTTCGGGCGAAACATCCTTGGAGACAGATGTCTGTCGTGAAGAGATTGGTGTATCTTCAGTGACAGTGTTCAGTCCTGGATGGGTCAGTATGGTTCACGAGTTCTTTCATTTGGATAAAAAAAAGTTGACATGAAGGCGATTAAGAGGAATTATAAAGAACAAGAAACCGATGTATCAGAGAAATGATTAAGGGAGTATAGCAGTTGACATGTTGCACGCATGTACTATACAGTACAAATGCATAGAGTGTATCGCACGGAAGTCACAAAAAAAAAGGCAGTTGAAAGAAACAAAAAAAAAATTCTTACCATTAGCAGCAGCCTTGCCTGTCCGAACATTTCTTGCGCCTTTCAGAGAGACCTTCTGATAACTCGGGCCTTCGTTCTGACTCTGGCTCCGGGTTACTCGACGAGGCGGCGTGGGTCCGACCGGACCAGTCCCTGCCATCTTGGGCGGTGAGGTGATATCACGCGTCGTTTGTTTTGGTTTGTTTTGGCCAGGCCAGATAGTGTGAAATGCCCGACTGAACAAGGGATTCGCAAATACTGAAGGACTGGATGTCACTAGGATGCCATTTCAGGACAGTTGACGCGAAGTTGAGTCGGAGGGGTAGTGTGATGATCAGGAGAGTGCGACCGGAGTGGAAGATTTAGGGTAAAGTTTTCGGAAATACTTCCACCCTAGAGTTTTTTCCGGATTAGGCTTAGTCGACCCTAACCACCCTAACCAAAGAAAGTCATGTGACTGTATGTTTGGGCGAAAACAAGAAAGAGGAGAGAGAAAGATGCAAAAGAGAAAATGAAGAGATCTTTACACTTTGTGTATAGGAACAAGCGAGGAACAAGGGAGTGAGAGGGAACGGAGTGCTAATGGAGTGCTAATGGAGAGGTTATGGAGAGGTTTTGGAGTGCTAATGGAATACTTTCAGGTAGAGTACTGTATACTGGAAGAAAATTGGGCTCGTTAAGACTTTATACATGTAGTATAAATTCCAAGGACTGGAGATCTTACATATGTATCGTATCAATGGATTGAAACACTGAACGGACAAATATTAGGACAACACAACAATAAATTTTTTATGTACCTATATATATCGAAGATATATCGGTTGAGGGAATTATGTATCAAGCGACCACCGAGCTCGAAATATAATAACCTGCCACACGAGGAACTACAAAGTTAAACAACAAAAGTATTGTTTGAAGGTAAATCTGGTCATCACGTAGACCAGGTACGATATTATTTCATTAAACAGTATATGACAAACCGTTCCAAGTTTTACATCGACATGCACCGCCCAAAAGTCGCAAACAAGAAAGACCGGGAGCGTATCTCGCACCCATGCAACCTATTGGTATAGTGCCTCTATGAGGTAAATAATGCCAAAGAGGAGGAAGGCCGCAGCACCACCCAAAGTCACTGTAGATTCGTTAGTTGGAGCACACATGAAATATTAAATGAAGGGTAAAACTTACCAACACGCATGCTGACCTTGCCAGCAATCGCACGTCCACCAATGACGGCGGCAGCAGTGCAGATTCCGTGGCCGGCGGTCGCTCCAATGGTCACCCACCAGTAATCCTGGCCAGCAGCCATCGCAATGGTGGCGATCTGGCTGCGATCACCCCACTCGCCGAGGAAAGTCATGACGAATGTCTGCACCCATGCTGGGCTGAGAAGAAGAGAGAAAAGGTTGCTCATTCCGACCAGTAAGTCGTTCCAGCGACGCTGGGGACGAGGAGATGAGCCACGAGAGGAAGATGAGGAAATGCTCTCCGGGGGTGAGGGCAGGCGGTTGCGAGAGCCACGCGACTTGGGAACACGACCAGCTTCCAGGGAGTGGGGAGTGACCGATGAGCGACGGCGACCCATGCGCATCTGTTCCTGCTCCTTCTCTTCGAGTTCCATTTCAACTTCCCGCATCTCCTCACTAACACCCTCATTAGGGTCCATCTCCCGGCCTTCTTTAAACATCTTCGCACCGAAGATCAGGAACAGGATCGCGGCCATGAACTTGGTGAGGGTCTTGGGAATGAGGGTAGGAACGGCGTGACCGAGGACAGCAGAGAGAACGGTCATGGTGGCCAGGGCGCAGAATGCCGAGGAAAAGACCACCAGACGGGGGTGGCGCATTGCCATGAGAGCGGCGACGAGGAAGGTCTTGTCACCGATCTCAGACACAAGAATCATGGTGAAAGAGAACATCAGAGAGTGGAGCCCATCGCTCTCCTCGGGGGTTCCTGGGGCCTTGATAGACGATGAGCCTGAGCCGCCGGAGCCATGTTGAATAGACAAGGGATCGTCCTTGGCCTGGGAGGGGGATTTGGGGTGAGGGATGTCGTGCGGCTTCTCGGGTAAGTCGGCTGGTTTCTATAGATCGCGTCAGTATTTCTACTTGTGATTCCCCAGAGAAACAAAGGTCTTACTTCCAACATGCCCAGCGTTCCTGCGCCCTCTGCAGTTCGGCTACCGCCTGTAGCATCCTCGCTGTCCGAGGACAACTTGTGCTTCTCGCTAGGTGGCAACGGTAGCGCTTCCTTCGGGCTGTCGGGGGTCTTGGCAGCATTGTAAATATTGTCCTTCCCCTTCTCCGACACTCCTCCCTCCGTACCACGTGTGCCTTCTTGAGGACCCGCGCGGTGCGGGTCATCCATCACGCCACCATTGGAATGCGGGATCATTTTGCCTTCCTCCGTACCGAGGTGGTCGGAAGACGGGATCTTGGAATTGTATTTTGTTGAGACGAGGTCTACATCGTCGCTCCCCTTGCTACTCTTGCGGTCTCTCTCGGCGCTGGTTTCTACCCACGGACCGGCGTGAGGTCGGCCATCTTTGCCGTCCACGGGGACGTCCGGCGACCCATGAATAGCATTGGTGGATGCGACGGAGTCCGCATCAATGTATCGGGCATCAAGAGTTGAAGATCCACGCGAAGGGGGAGCAGATGGCTCACTGATCGATCTGGTGTTGGTTGCGGCCGTTGACAGCGCGGGAAGGAGGAGAAGGAGTAATGAAGGAGACTGGATCTTCATCGTGACTGGCGGGGATTACCGCGGAAATGAGTGACTGGATTTCCTCGTTGTTTGAGCGAGAGGGAGATTGTTGTAAATGCAAAGGAGTCTAGTTGGCTGGAGGAAATAAGTTTGCAGATGCGGTGGTAGAACGCCAAGAGACACGGTGTCTCGTGGAGGCGCGAGCAAGACGGACTGAGTAATTGGAAAGGAACAACAACGGGGAGGCCAATGTATATGATAGAATTTTAAGACCAATTGTCCCGAGGAAAGAGCACAAGTCAAGCGAATGCAGATGGACGCAACGGAAATGTTTGTTCTGTTGCTTCTTTCTGCAAAGGGGGCCCACGTGACCCCCCACCCGCAAGCGGAGATTATATGAGCGCGCGCTGATTCGATCGTCGCGTTCTATTTACATCCTCGAGACAAGTCTAGATCTCCATTCGATTTCTCAAGATTCACCACACTGAGTATCCCACTCCATGCGATAATTTGGAATGAATAACCCCAATTGATATCAACATAAATGATGAAGTGGGAAATTCCTTCAATACGGATACAGCAAATGGATATTGGGCAGTACATAACCAGTGAGCCCAACCTGGCGACTTTATACCTATACTCTCCCTCTTTGTTAAGTCCTTAGTGTATATATACCACCAGAAGTCGCTCAGTCACTTTACCCTTACCCTTACCTTGATCTTATATTTAATAATATCCTCCCCAATATCCCCAGCATCAAATCGACCGTAGAACATATTGTGCATTGTTATGATAGAAGGACGTGACGGGGATCTCATGCAGGAATTTACAAGAGCTTGCACGAAAAGATTTCAAGCAGCGACTGAGTGTAAAATCCATTGCTCATGAGCTCTTATTTCCTCTTCCTTCTCTCTCTTTCCTTAGCTTAGTCTTCTTTCACAATGGACCCTTTTGTCTTCCTCTTCATTGAACTTGCTTGATCATAGGGAAGCATAGGGGAAACAACTAGCGTCGCGATCTCACCATTTAATTCCTTTGATAATAAGTCTTCAATAAAGAATTAATTTCTACGGTAACATCAATCTGCAATGGTTTTCATGTGAGTCGCTACTGAGAGAAGATCGTCCCACCCTCCGCTATTGAGAATCTAACCAACATTTTGCCATAGGATTTGGCTGGCTAAGGAGTCATTCTAGGGGTACGGAATGTCGCAAGCAGATACCTCGATGCTCTTTTAAGGGACTAGACGCTCTAGTGCTGTCCATCGTCGCCGGCCCATTCCACAGCGAATCATCAACAACATACAACCCCGTCTGCTGCGGTGAAAGCCTCAAGGGATTATTCGAAAATAATGTTAGAACTGAGGTCGAAATCATCCATCACTGAAGAAATAAAGGAAGGGAAATGTATTCTCGCACGATACATGCGGATTTCAATTAATACAACAACCGAGTTGAAAGAGATATGTCTAAAATGCACTGCCGCTCTTCAGAGCACCGGGGAAATCATTCTGGAGCGCCTCCCAGAAAGGCTTGCCACCAATCTGAAGGTCCTCAAAAGCCGGGCAAGTAAGGTTCAGCAAGGGAACAGCAAGTAGGTTAGTAACCCACTCCAGCGGCTCGGCAATAGTCTTATACAAACCATCAAGCGCATTGGGACTACCAAACTTGAGCACTTCAAACACGAAACACAGCAAGTTGTTACCCTCCAAGAGTGTAGTAATATTGAGAACACCACCTGTTAGATCGGCTGGGTCAATACCAGCGAAGCTGTTCACGGTACCAGTGTTTCCTCCGATGCTGTACTCAGTCAGTTTTGCAGTTCGAGAATAATGACAATAGAGGGCGGGCTCTTACCTTCCGAGTTGGGGGTACTTTAAGATCCAGTCAATAGTATCCAGGTTGAGTTGGATGAGACCGTAGTCCACAGGAGACTTATACCAGTTTTCAGGGATTCTCTCCCATCCTTCACGGTAGGTCAGATTACCTTCTTCGCCGTAGATTCCGTAGAAGTTGCGGATATGGCTTTTGGCTGGGAGACAGTCAGCACACTAATCATGAAGAAGCAGCTTCTCGCCCAAATAATTGTATAACTTACTCAAGACACCCTCGGGATTCTCGCGGGAGTGGTTTCGGAACATCCTAGCAGAGAAGATATAACCCGCATTACGGGCAATAAGACCGGTGACAGGCCCATAGTAGAAGTTGGGGTTGGTTTGAACACTTTCATCAAACCTGATCGCTGCACGCTTGGCCATGAGATCCATATCGAAGGTACCGTTGACTGCCATATTGTACCAAGACATGAACTTGTCCATATTCAGTTTGTGGTTATTTCCGG
This sequence comes from Penicillium sp. 91 TS-2023, assembly GCA_030710325.1. NCBI lineage: Eukaryota > Fungi > Ascomycota > Eurotiomycetes > Eurotiales > Aspergillaceae > Penicillium > Penicillium sp. 91 TS-2023. Next base: position 1,827,160 of record JARWGP010000011.1, read on the forward strand.
TGACGTAGAGGTCGTCACGAGTGTTGGAGGAATCCGCTTCGATGAAGTTGTGGGAGCCATCGAGACCGAGAGGTGTGCCTATGACAACTTAGTAAGTCATTGCCAAAGGCGAACAAGTTGATATGGAATGTACTGACCCAAGATCCCTCCAAGGTTATCAAGTAGATTGTTGACACCGGGATCGACACCTCCGATGGAGAAGCTGGGGTCCAGAGAGATGGCGTCACCAGTCCAGACAGTGCCCATGATTGCAAGGACAGTGGCTAAGTCAACACCCATGCCATAGACTGAACATATATTAGTTAATGATTTACAGTTTGGAAAAGATGGAGGCATACCTTCGTTGATCGCAGTGATTGCATTCCCAAACTGGGCATCATTAGTTCTGCATCATCCAAGTGAACATGCATGACTTACCGACACCACACCCTTGCGCGGGATATAGCCGTGATTTGCCAAAGCATTGAGTCCAGGACAAGGACCACGCTGGTCACCATTTTCAAAATCGGGAGGTTGGAATGCATGCTCTCCAGTGACTATACTCGATGTGTTAGCACAGAGCCTGACAGAGGGCATTATTTCACATACTGTCAACAGGCGAGTCCATAGTCGAGAAGAGAAATCGCTTGTCATGCTGCACCTTGGGCTGAGGCTTATCATCGGAAAATGGACAGCGCTTGTGCAGGCCTCTATGGACTTGGTCGCTGTGGCTTCCTCTATCCGGAAAACCAAATACAACAGTCGAGAGTGACAATGAGCAGAGCAACTGTCCCGTACCGAGAAAACGCATAATGAACTAGTGACTTGAAATCTCAAGTCAAAGTTGCAATTGTGAAGAAGAAAAATCAAATGAATGACAATCTACTGACTCGGGATGAAGAAACAGAAGTCATCATAGAAAAGTAGAAATCGCCCGAAATAGACATGCTGATTTATTACTGCCCCCTGAGAGAATCTTCAGTGCATGAACCTCTGAGCCCATGTGCAAACACTGCCAAACAGAGTGTGTATGAATGGTCAGCAAGACCCTAGAACGGCGTAAATGAGATGCCCCACACAACAATGTCCTCAACCCGTCCGGTATTGTCTCTCGTCCAAAAGTGGACGAATTTTCGAAGATCCTGCTAAAAGCTTTCAAAAATATCCGGAAAAATCTTGAAGCAAAAGTGGACAGCCGCCTTGGTGCTAGGAAACATTGTACTGGGTGTACTAGCTTTTCCACACCGATCCCTTCCAAATTGGGAAAATAGTTGCCGTGCCCCCCGTAGTCTCGGATCGAACCTCGACAATGACAGCGCCGATCCGAGTGACTGACATTTTAGGGGAAAAAAGGGGGAACGTTAAGAAACACAAAACACCGGACCAGCGCCTCTTTTCTTAGAGCGGAAGGAGAGAGTCAGATTAGTGGAGAAAACATTGATGGATTAAAAGTTTAAGCCAACCGCCAGACCAACCATTGGGTCTTTCCCGCGTGGCGGAGCTCTCCAGTTTTCACCTGTCGCGAAATGCCGACTGCATTGTGGGACGAAGGGACGAAGGGTCAAAGTCCCGAGTGCAGATCAGTGGCTTGTCAGTCCCTCTCGGCTGGAAAGTGGAGCCGCGTCTAGTTTAGTCCCTTTGCTCGCTTGTTTACTGGCATCCAAAAAGCCACAATGAGGAGCGTCTAGAAGCTGGGCGGAAGGCAGGACAAGGGGTCTCTCGTATTGATGTAGATCTTAATTCGCGTACCGACGTTTGAGAGGTATCAATTGGATCTTGTGCATATCTTGTGGCGCCTCAGGAGCCGTCGAGTGGATGTGTGTGTATCTGTATGTCTAACTGGTTTCTTGGGGGAAAAGAACTACTCCATCGATGCCGCGATTTGTAGTGATCGACAGAGATGAACTGTTGCCAATTCCCGGTGTATGGAGAAGAGGAAACTAGCCTGACAGGGGGTTGAAGAGGGGAATTGTATGTTCAAAATCGACATTCTAATAAGTCAATCGCAATACATCGGTTCAAATGCTTTGGCTATCACGTTCTTTGATTTGAAGTTAACCTCCTATCTTGAAACACCTCCAATATCGATCCTAACCTCCCCCCCACACGCTCCTTTCACGAATGCAGACCGGAATCAGATCTCAAAAATGCGTTTTCTCGGTGTAGTAGCCCTGGTGGCTACTATCTTCACAGCTACTGCCATTGCAGAATCAGAACAGGCACAATTGGCGGCTATATTACCTACATGTGCAGTATGAAACGCCTTACCACTGTTTGATATGGAATGAGAACTAATCTTGTTAAAGCTGGAATGCATGGCCACCTCCATGACGCATACATCATGCGCGGCCACAGATCAAGCGTGCCTGTGCATGGATACGAAATATAGCGCCATCCTTGAAGAATGTGTCATGACTAGTTGCACAATTCGACAGTCTCTGAGTAAGTCAACCCTGAAGTCGCACCTGGTCATCAATGCTAACAATCATAGCGACGAAAAACGTCACAGAAACTGCATGCGGGGCTCCTATCCGCGATCGAACGAATATTGTATTCTATGCTGGAATCATAGGCGGTGTAATCGCTCTCATTGTCTTTATTCTCCGCATGGTTGCTCGACTAAGGTGCTGCGGTGGAATGTTTGGCTGGGATGATTTTACCATGATGCTGACAATGGTATGTGAATCCCTTTCACTCGACCATGAACGTCATGCCAACTAACAATCTGTAGTGCCTGATAATTCCACTTTCAGCACTCTCGGGTGTCTGTATGTGACCTCCATACCTGTTTGAAGCGTTCACCAACTAACCACTTTGCATAGTGGCCAACGCTGGCTTAGGACGAGACATGTGGACGCTACCCTTTGAAAATATCACCAAGATTCTCTATGTTAGTAATTTCAATATTGATCCAGCCTTCAGGTCTAACCCGTGCTGTGCACAGATCTACTTCTGGGATGAACTGATCTATCTCAGCATCCTACCGATGACCAAAATATCGATCTGCTGTTTCTACCTCCGCATCTTCCCCGACCGGCAATTCCGAATAGTGACATATGTTGTGATTGGACTGAACGTGGCATATATGATCGCCTTTATCTTGATCTCGGTGTTCCAGTGCTGGCCACTACCCTACGCATGGCTCCACTGGGATGGCGAGGGTAATTATAAGTGCAACCACATCAACGCCCAAGGATGGTCCGCGGCTGCTATAAACATGATTCTTGATATACTGGTCATGGCGCTTCCACTACGACAACTCTATCACCTCAACCTTTCCACGAGGAAGAAGGTTTATGTCATGTGCATGTTCGGCTTGGGTCTCTTGTAGGTATTCCTGATTGAGTCAATTAGGAGAATACTAATATCGGATTCTAGTGTTACTCTGGTCAGTATCTTACGACTAAAGTCGCTGATTAACTTTGCTTCGACCACTAACCTGACATGTAAGTATACATCCAGACTCTCTTGTCACACGCCATAAGCTCACTGTTAAAGGGGACTATGTGAGCATCGGATACTGGAGTACCATTGAATGCGACGTTGGCGTTATCTGCGCATGCTTACCCGCTATCCGATCCTTACTTCGCCGCGTGGCTCCAACGCTCTTTGGCGACACCGAACATGTCAAATCATATGGCTTGAGTTCTCACCAGTCGCGTGGGCCCGGGTCTCGATTTGAAGGTCCGATCTATGTTCATCATGATATTCAAGTTCATAGCAAGAGCGATAATCGCCAATTCTACCCCCTGGATGACATGACAAACTCCAGTGAGGCACGGCTCAACTACAAAGCATAGGGCCCAAAAAGCCAGATGCATACTTGAAAAGAGGGGCAAAATTTTCGATTGATCATTCCATTCATTTTTATATATTTCCTGTTTTCCTTTATATTGATTTTTAACTTGTCAATAGTATACTTCCCCGCAGCAAGCAAAAATGACAGTATATTCAATACTCAACCTTCTTTTGATAAACTCGTGGTGGCGTATCTTCGTACAAAAGCCTTCTCAAAAGCTTAAGGTTAAATGATCAACGCAAAATAGAATTGACTAAACGGAATGCTCCGAAAAATTAGACCAAACTTTGGAATACGAAGGTGGAAAGTAGAGCATGACCCACCACCAAAGCTCCACACATCACTTTCATGAGCCCCTGAGTAAACATGCCGTTAAAGCCGTTCAACCCGTGCATGTTTTAGAAAAGAGAACGAATCTAGGATGGGCAGCACGTCTAAGCTTATCCCTATTCAACGACTGTTTGGCCAACGGACCAGAACCGCATACTGAATGACAGCGGCCCGGGCGTTTTCGCTTAACGGTACGAAAAGCCATAATCCCCACACAATCCCCACAGACCAAATCCGAAGTTTTTCCCTATAAAAGTTTAGCTTGGAATTTCCCAGACGGCATATTAGAGCCTAGCTCCGCCGTTAAATTGGTGGCGTTGGGTGCCGTGTGATCAGCACGTCAAACGGTCTAAGGCAGGGACTAGCTTCTCCAACGAGGGTTCTCGGAGCCTGCAAGGTTTGAGATGCTCCACGGAAAGGGATAATAGTTCTTTTATTCTCTAGAGAGGCAGCAATAATCCGGGTATCTATATGCTATTTACCGGTATTGGGCTCCCAGAGCTGGTTTGACACGGGACAGACCCAGTCCTTTCATAAGAAGTCCGAGCTATTCTGTGAGTAAGCTTGTAGTAAGCTTGTCTGGATCTCGTATTGTGGGACCTTTTCCCAAACGATCCGTATAGGGGTGCGTAGGTGGGAGAGTTCCGAAGACGAAAGTACTGTCGATCAATCCTTGTGGAACGTGTGAACGGATATAGTAACATCGTCGGGGATTACGGTATAGAAAGCCCCTGTGTGCGCATTATAATAGAGGGACAGGACATCGCGAGTCGTTGTCATTCCTTGATCCCAGTCGCTCTTTTTTCCCTTTTTTCTGTTCTTAGTGCACTTTGTGTGTAACTTTTGCCTTTATTTTAATTATCATTCGGTCCTTTGTTTACTTCCACCATGCGTATCCCAGCAGTGCTTGGGGTACTCTCCACTCTTTCTATTGCACTCGCATCGTAAGTGCAAGAGATTCCCCCGATGTCTGTGGCAGGGCCTTGGGAACACAGACACTAACACGAGCCGCAGTGACCACATACCAAGCTCTCGATTCCATGATGCCCACAAGCGGGCTTTGAACGGAACCAATACCACAACAGCGACCAACACTACGGAGTATGATTATGTTGTGGTGGGCTCCGGCCCTGGAGGTGGACCCCTCGCAGCTCGACTGGCTCTTGCTGGTTACAAGGTCCTCCTACTTGATGCGGGAGATGACCAGGGAAATGCCACCAGGCAGATAGTGCCTGCTCTTCAGCTCCAATCTACAGAATACGAGCCAATGAGATGGGATTACTTTGTCAATCACTACTCAAACTTGACCCGTCAGGAAGAGGACTCCAAGATGACATACCGCACTCCATCGGGAGATCTTCATGTCGGCAGCGGTGCGCCCAATGGATCTGATCCCCTAGGAATTCTGTACCCTCGCGCTGGTACTTTGGGCGGTTGCTCTGCTCACAATGCCATGATGTCAGTCTTCCCTTGAGTATGCTTCCAAATATCAGGATTCTTTTGCTAATCAATTCCTTCAGTACCATCTACCCATTTGATAATGACTGGGAGAACATTGCAGCTCTCACCGGCAACGAGTCTTGGTCTGCTTCCAACATGCGCGGATACTTCGAGAAACTGGAGCGAAACAGATACCTGCCGAGCAGCATTGTTGGCCACGGATTTGATGGGTGGCTCACTACAAGTCTGACAGACCTGCGTCTTGTCATCGAAGACCAAAAGCTCCTATCATTAATCTTGGCTGGCGCAACTGCTGCAGGTACAAGCCTTTTGGGCAAAATCATCGACACAGTTACAGGCCTCGCAGGAGTCCTTCTGCGTGATATGAACAATGATAGTCCCTTGCACGATTACCAAACTGGTCCATTCCAGGTTCCCCTTGCCGTGGATGTGCCCGAATACAAGCGAACTGGACCTCGGGATTTCCTTTTGCAAACCGTCAATGCCGTCAACAATGACGGGTCCCGGAAATACCATTTGGATATCCAGTTGAACACACTTGTCACAAATGTGAAGTTTGATACCACCGGCGTGAAGCCTCGGGCTATTGGAGTAGAGTACCTCCAGGGACAAAGCCTCTACCGTGCTGATCCTCGTGCCTCGATGAAGTCGGGTGGCAAGCCTGGCAGCGTACATGCAGCCCGTGAAGTGATTCTGTCTGCAGGCACATTCAACACCCCTCAGCTGCTGAAGTTGAGTGGCATCGGTCCCAAGGAGGAACTGACCAAGTTCGGAATCAAGACCCTGGTGGATCTACCCGGTGTAGGTGCCAATCTCCAGGACCGGTACGAAGTGGGTACAATCGGCAAGTCACCAACCGACTTTGTGCTCACCGAAAAATGCACTTTCATGTACACTATGCCAGACCCCTGCTTGGAGCAGTGGGAAAATGATCCTCTGTGGAAGGGCACTTACAGTACCAACGGCATTGCCATTGCGATCCTTAGAAAGTCATCCGTCGCCGGTGATGAGCCCGATCTGTTCATTTCAGGCGCGCCTGTCAACTTCCCCGGTTACTATCCCGGCTACGCCTACGAGGGTCTTAAGGATGCTCAACACTGGACTTGGATTACTTTGAAAGCTCGCAGCCGTAACAACGCTGGCACTGTCCAGCTGCGATCCATCGACCCCCAGGATACTCCCCTTATCAACTTCAACTCGTTTGATACCGGCGTGACTACAGATGGTGCTGATGATAAAGATCTTCAGGCTGTCTACGAGGCTATGGAGTTCTCTCGCACCATATTCGAGGACCTGATTCCCCTTGATGGAGGCTTTGACGAAGTCTGGCCCGGTCCCAATGTCACTACCGAGTCTGACCTGAAGGACTTTATCAAGCGGGAGGCATGGGGTCACCATGCTTGCTGCACTGCTGCTATTGGTGAGGATGGTGATCCTGATGCTGTTCTGGATGCGGATTTCCGTGTCCGTGGTGTTGATGGTCTACGCGTTGTGGATGCGTCGATCTTTCCCAAGATTCCTGGTTACTATATTGCCCTGCCTATTTATATGATCAGTGAGAAGGCTGCTGAAGTCATCATTGCTGATGCTGTATAGCTTTGATTCTACTTTCCTGTTCTCTTATATTTTATAGCCTTCCGTGAAGAGCTTTTGTCTGTCTTGTTATTGTTATCTTGTATATCACCTGGTCCAAAAATGAAGATACACAATAACAAAAATTATACACCGTCAGTGGCTCAAGTTTTTTTGACCGATGATTTAATAAGATCAAAGTAGATATCAAGATGAGTAGACACAGCTGTTCTTTTAGTTGGCAACGCCCCAAATGAATGGGAAATAATAATACCAGTTGGCTGTGAATGGAGTAGGATTGGGTGTATGGGAGTGGTAGAGTGAGGTTTGAATCTAAGGGCGCGTTGTTTGTATCAACGAATTTCCACCCTGCTCATTCACTTCACTTGTTGTGATTCTCCCACCACCTGTCACGTCCCTACTTCAACCTTTCTTTTCGTCTTTGAAATACCCCACAGCTCTAGAGATCCATCAATAGTTCTTCAGATCTCAGAGGAAGAGGATCAAAACCTCTTCCCTCTGAACTCACCTCCTTCAAACTCATCAACTGCCTCATTTCCATCGAATCTTACCAAGCACCCCGAAGAGCCCCAACAACGGCTCGAAGAACCAACCATGACTCCCGAAGAAGTCGGAAGGCAGCGTAAGGCTCCATCGGCTACATCCCCATACCAACGAGCTGTTCCAACAGTCATCATTGCTCTCAAAGCACTCATCGACAACAACATCGCGGTCGTGGAGTATGGAGCCCAGATTCAATACAGACATGGAGACAAAAGATATCTCATGGTACGTGAGACGATACCCTTAGATTGAATCTTATGATTAACCAAATCACTTAGAATCCTGAATGGGTAGTCCCCGACGATCAGATCCCCTTCGCATCCCAGATCCTCCTCGAAGCCGACTACCCTCGGATCTACCCCAGTCCCCGACCCTGGGTAGGCTACCGGGACAGCCAATGCTGGGCTCACTACATCGGTGCCCCAGAGGCGAATCTCAACTTCGGTATCGTATACCTTGTGCCAATGTCACTGGTCGGCTTCTCCCTCGAAGAGACCATGAGAGTCAAGCCGACATTCGACAATGTCTTTCACATTCTCACTCCCAAGCCCGCTCCGTACATGCGTTCTTTGATCCAGATGCTTCGAGCATTTGAAGTCAACGACGTTCGCCGGTACCGTGTGCAGATGGATCTCATGAGCTTTGTGTGCAAGGGCCTCTTGCAAACTTCCATGGAGGGTCTACCTTACTACATTCCTCGGGACGAACAATTCAAGAAGAGGGCTCTCGATGCGGTCAAGGTGGCTAGGTCTTGGGACTGGGGACCTGTGGACCCAGTCCTTGCTCATCTAGTACACCGTATTATTTGTGAGCCTCAGTTTATCTGGGATCTTACGGCCAATTCGGCCGTCCCGACACACCCGAACGTTGCGTGATTGATATGGGCTGAGATTTTCGGGACGGTTTCACACGAGTTTTTATCAATGTTACCTAGCAGAATTTAGTATGGGAAATGAAACGAACGAATTATTAAGAATATATCCATTACGAAGTAGAAGGTGCATTTTTAGGTCCGGAAACAAGTTTATTCCTCTTCTTTATATTGATATAGTGGTTTGGAATCGACTTGAGTCTATTTGAAACTGTTCTTTCGTTGCAGTTATGACGTGCATCGAAATGGAATTGTGATGTATGTACAACGCAAATGCCAAATAATTTAACTACCAATGTGCAAAAAATATCTCTTGCTCAAGAATCAGGAACACCATCGGCGACCTGGTGTCCGGTAGTATAGTTACCGAAGCATGCCTTTTGGTACTCAGCATTCTTCTTCAATGTAGGCACACCAGCTAGAAACTTCTCAACAGGGCAGAAGCCCTGGCTGGAATTCTCACAGCCCACAAGTCCATCAAGAGGTAGGGGGGCATTGTTCAACACGAAGCGGATGTAACTCGTGGCATTCTTGCCGGATTGGACAGTAGGGTTTTTAAGCAGGACAGGTCCCAGGTTGTTGAAAGATGTGCTGCTAGGACAAGTCCAGATTTCAGACATGAGGCGGGCACCGAAAGGAGTCATTTGAGTAAGGGAAAAGTTTCGTTTGGGCGCATGGTCGATGTCAGCCGGGAGACCGTTAGGGCCAAATTTAAAGTAATTAAGGCCGAGTGCATTGACCACGGAGAGAATTATATCGTCGTGAGACATGTCCATGTAGAAAGGCTGGCCAAAGGGGAACTGGGCAAGATTGTCGTCGTAGGTGTAGTTGATGCTAGTATCGCTGGAGGTGATCAGCTTTTGCTGGAGGCGAGCGGCAAGTTCCAAAACGTAGCCTATGCCTTGAGCACGGCCAGTCGGGGAGCCGTAGGCGTAGTCTCCATAGTACTGGATGTCAATGTTGTATGCAAAGTCCTTCCACTCCTGCTCAGTGAAGAGGGAGCAGAAGCATGAGCCGCCCAGGCTGGTGTACTCGTAAGCACACAAATTCTGCATAGCCAGAATGTCGGCAGCAGTGACATTGAAATCGCGAGGGAAGTAAGAAGCAAGGCGAGAGCGAGCGTCCTTGGTATACCGCTCAATAAATATTTCGGCAGAGTCGTCACTGTCACGTTCAATTAATATTCATGGCCTGTGAAGAAGGGAGAGAGTTACTCACCCCTCACTCATGTCACCTGTGCACGCTTCATAGGAAGCCAAAGTGTTGTTAAATCCAGACTCCTCAGGAATAATGACGAGGTCATATTGACTGTAAGAGCTGTTGGCGCCGCCGTTGCCAAAGTAGCCACCTTGCCGATGTTAGCATGTCACTCGAAACCCTATATCAACTTAGAATTACTCACTGAGCCACCACCGAGCGCTCTCGAGGATACGCGCCTGCGAAGTAGTACGGAAGACCGGCTTTGGGCGGGAGGTGCCGTTAGAGTACACATTCAAGGACGAGCTCCAAGCGGCCACGTTCTCCCGACCAGCGCGGTACAACAGTCGACCATAGTTAATCCAGAAGTTTGCTCCAGATGTCGCCTCGGTTGCTGCACCACTCTCCATCAATAGATCATCTCCAAGAACGTATTCCCAGTCGTTAAGGAATTTAAGAGGGCCTGTGCCCACAGTCTTTCCCGAATGGGCCTTGCTATAATTGGTGATCTTGGCTGCGAAATCCTCCATGCCTTCACCATCCAATGGGTAATTGGTAGGGAACCGCTGGGCATGGCGATGCAGAACGTGCACCTGGGACAGTTCGCATCCCTCCGGTACACCCTTGGGAATGCTGAAGCCATCTGAATCTCTATAAGGGCTCAGGTTGGCCCAGCTCTTGGTCATGTCAAACCCAGAGGCATATGTAGAGCCTGTTGGAGCAGATGCAGCGGCGGAACTAGAAGTCGCGGTCGCGGTCGCGGTGGCAGCAATGCTGGCCAGCGTGACTCCGAGATTCTTCATGATTGCTTTGGTAAAAAGTGGAACCTCCCGGGATTGTGTGGGGAATGGTTCTTTGGTTTCCTTGAACGTGTCCCCCTTCTAGCGACGTCTGCCAATTGATCGCAATGGGCAAAGTGAGAGCAGTAACAACGACGCGACGAGAACCTTGGAATGTTTTTCTGAAATTCCGGACAATAAACCCTGAGTATCTTCCGAACTCAATTGACTTCCGGGGGATTGTTGTTCCACTCTCCATGTTCGGAATGTTGTCTCGTGTCTTTCCTTTTCAGGTGAGGATCGACAAGACGCACAGATTGGCTTATGCAGATCACATCAAGATTTTGAAGACACCCCCGTTATCTATAATTTCTAATCGCTCATATCTTATCGTTCAGTCCGAGATATCTCTAGTATATGATTTTGGATTTTTCAGATACCGCAAGCTGATGTACGTGCAATGTTGGTCTTTTACCGGGTAGATCTCAGCTGATGACGAATCTGACATTTGCACTATACAGATTGTTTTAGCAAGTTTACTAGTACATACGACCATAGGGTGTGGAGAACAGGGCTTCCCGTCCGCTCAGCCGTACTTAAGCCACACGCCGGTTAGTTAGTAGTATGGTGGGTGACCACATGCGAATCCTAACTGTTGTATGTTTTTGTTTTTATAACCTTTGCTTAATGTTTCCTAACAAAGGCTCTCGGTTAGCAACATGGGACCCAGATGAGACGTTCTCATGCTTAAAATATGAAGATACTAATATAATGATTCCAAAAGAACCTTTTCGATTTTGATCAGCTCACCACCAAGAAACATAACAGATATAGAAAGGTGCTCCAGGAAGCATCGATGAAGCCATATATTAAAATAACCAAATACTTAGTAGACTTGCTGGGGGGAATCATTGAACTTTAGGCGCTCATGACGGACGCTGAGGGCTTCTTGTTTCATGCACTTCCCGGATCTGCCCAGGAATATAGAAAGCGTCCCGGCGTGGGCGTACCATATCAAGATAAGATGCCGTTCTTAATAAATCGCACCAGTCCATCTAAGCTATTACAGTCGCGCATGATACCGCCATATGTCACAGCACCAGTAATTATCGCGATGGACCCGAATGGCAGAATAATGCGGTCAATCGCACTATATACCACGTTGATTATGCGGAGGATGCAATTAGAGTCCATGCCCGGGTTGCGGGTCGAGGAAAACCGATCAATAAAAGTGTTGCGAAACCAGCCACGCGGAGCAGCCAGCTGTTCCAGAAGCTCATCTTTGTTCTTCTCGGGCCCGTCATACTCGGCGGTGGACCTGCAGGATGATGACCCACGGCCATGGCTCGGCGAGTGCGACTCATTACTCTGGCGATTATCTTTGGACGAGCAGTAATCGTGCATCGCACCAGTCGTATGATAAGATCCCGACTTGTACATCGACTGAGACTCGCCGCGCCCAGAGTAGGTTAAAATCAGTGCCAGAATGACATGGGCGCCGATCACCCATGTTCCAAACCAGCCTATCTTGTGGTGGGCGTTGTTCTTATATAGATCCGGTGTTTGGCTATTATAGACAATGCCTAGGAGGAGACCAAAGGTATTGAAGAGCAGGAAAATAAACTGCGACAGGAGCGCAAGTCGCGAGCGTGTGATGCTCAGAACGACCGCTGTTGTGATAAGTTAATTGCTGCTCTGACTTTCTCCATCAGACCGATCACTGTTGAAGGTTTCTTACCTGCAGGTAGAACAAAGCACCAGCCCAGCATCATCAGCGCAATATGTGCGAAAACAGTATCCGAGTGCTTGCCATAGGCGAAGTAGCTCATGGGTCCATTGCTTTTCATATGCGGCATGGGGCCAGCGTTCATGTCCACATGGTCGCCATGGGGAATGGCCGTCGCGAACGAGACCAGAAAAACCATTTGCAAGGCAGCTCCAGTAGCGATCAATCGCATCGAGCCCAGACTTTAAGTCAGAAACTACCCGATCTCAGATGCAATCTCCACGAATTTATGTGCGTCGTTCGGAGAGAGTATGAGCAAGGAACAAAAAGAAAGGTGTTGCGGAGCTCCCACAGCGGAGGGTCGATACCCCTATAGATTGTGACGTGACTGAGACTGCCAAGCATGGGGAATGTGAGCCCCCCCTGCTTCCTGATTGTTCCTAGAGTAAACTCAGTAGCTGGACGAGATCTGAAACGATGCTCACTGCCTCCACATAGTGAACCTACGCGTGTGTCTGTAGAGGGAATGCCAGTAGTATAAAGTAGCAGCCGTGGAGTCGGTGGGGCAGGGTTTAGGGAATGATTAACACCGCAGGAACAAGGCTCCAAGAATAGAGTCGCAGTTGTCAGACAATGGCGAAATGAAAATTCAAGGCGGCAAAAAAAGGGCCGCTGGCGCTGATTTCGGATGCTCCGGACAGTGGCAGGAAGACTGGGCAATATTCAATTTCTACAATAATACGAGAACGATCAAGATAAAGTTTCGTTTGTCTTACCAGGGGTCTTACCGGGGGTTCCGGGCTGGTGGAATTGCCTGATCACAGACCGAGGTTTGCTCTGTCATTCTTCCGCTAACAGCTAAATATTTACTCGGACTCGGCGTTTGGAGGCATCCGGCCTCCGTACTCCGTCCAAAGCGGGTCAGATCTACCGCGGGAAATATCTCCTTGGCACCATTGGTGATCTGCCCTCCAGAAGGCCGAAATGACTAAGCGCTTGAAACTTTTCCGCCCAATTTGTGCAGAACATCGTACTCGTACCTTCCGTACAGGTCCCCTTGGATCTTGTTGGATCTTGATCTAGTCGTATGGGAATCGGATCATCCGCCCTAGTATACTTGCCTGAGCAGGAAAACCATTTCCTTAACGTATCCGAAGACTTGGTGGACTCGGTGGTTACTGCTAATAACGAGAATGGCGAGATCGTGCTTATCATGCTTGTAATCTAGATGTACGAATACGATGCCGATGTAGTTCCGTATTAAGCTTTGAGTTTTTCAATCTTCTAGAAGTGGGTCTCTTGTTCTGCCCTAATTTTCCTCCCCCTAATTAATTTCCACAATCCATTCCCATGACGAATCCATGATCAATAGGTCTTCATTTATCTACGGGTACATAGGCCTGGATATAGACTAGAAATGAAGACAATCGCTGCAGACGAATCGAGTGGACACATTAGATATGATATGCGATCAAATGTGGTATAGGGGAATAGAATAGAATAGTAGGCAATAAAATGGTCGATAGTTTTTGCTCTTGAAACATTTTTTAACGCCACTATAGAGATCCACTTCACCTTTTTCGCTATGTACCCATTGTGAAAATTGTGGGTCTGACGAAAGACCCTACGAGTCTTGCGTTATAAGGCTGGCATGATTGGAACAACCATGTCGCGTGCACAATGACCTCGGGAGGTATTAGACCAAAAAGATGAGGACGAGCCCCGTCTGGAAATACATCAAAAATCTATGCAATTTACATTCACATTACCTCGCCTATCGGGTATCTGACGCTCCAAACCCCCATTAATTGGCTTGATATTACAGCCTACTCGACGGTATTACCATTGCCGCCGGTCCCACAGCGGCGCCGACCTTGGACGCCCATGGGTGGGTAACGGATTTCGGGGAGATCCATGTTCCGGTCCTTCGGCTTATCCTCACAAGAAATCCGGCCGTATTTTATGCACAGTAAATTGAAACTTTGGAGTTTTAGACCCATCGATCGTTAGGGGTGGTTCTAATGGACACGTGAGTCGCCCTGTCTAGAAGTCTCTCATCTCCTTTTCTTCCCTGTTTCTCGACATATAAGATTACTTTGCGCTGTACACCAGATCAAGTATATTTATCGGAGCTTCACCCAAGAGACAACCGGTCTCATCCTACCTTTGAGGTACCCTATTCAGAAATGGCAACGATAACTGCCACCAGTTCAAACATGGCGACTATCACAAATCTGACGGGCCGCGCTTCACCCGACCTGGGGAAGCCACAACTGGCATCTCACACATGGCTTGAGCCCATTGTAAGTTCAATACATGCACGTGTGTGGTTAGGCCTGTTAATAATCTTTGAGACTCATAGGTGGTTGTCAGTATCATGGTTGGATCTTTAATTGTGAACCGCAGAAGGAACACCAACAGAAACTCGCTAGAATTGCCAAACTTTTTGCATGCGAATCGAAGTCGAGGCAGCTATGTTATACTAGAGGACGGCGATACTCACATCACCAACGAAGTTCATTCAAAGACGGAAAACGTATACGGCATTACCATCAAAAACCGAGACTCATCCCGCTGGTCGCACCACCTCCACAGTAGGATCTTGCACAAGTTCCCTTTCTTGGTTGAAATGTTCTACTGGATTATGAATTATTTATTTTATTCCGTTACCAAGAGCACGGCCCAGTGGTTGTCACCGGCCCAGATAGGAGTTGTCCAGGTTGCGCGAGACCACGCTATCAACATCCTCGACTTTGAACAACAAACCGCCCCTTGGATGTTCCCCATCAAGGAAGTGGAATTTCAATCGTTTTTTATCCAGAATCACCCGACAATTTTGACGGTGTTCAATCGAATCTATTCCCTGGTGCATATTCCAGGGACTGTGTTGTGAGTGTGGTCGACTTCTTATCATTCCCATTTGTCCATTAGCATATTAATTCATTCGATAGATTCCTCTCTTGGTATTACTACGCCGCGAAAGACCATGCTTCCTTTGCTGTGGCTCGACGAACTATGACCCTTGGGAATTTTGTGGCCTTTTTAGTGTTCTGCGTCTACCCGTGCATGCCCCCTCGGCTACTTCCCCAGTCCTATGGATTCTACGACACTGTCCGACAAGGGAATGCCGAAAGTGTATGGGTTGGTGGTGAATCTGTGAACCAATTCGCTGCCATGCCCAGCCTTCACTTCACATATGCATTTGTGATTGGCTGCACGTTTCTGTACCATTCTGGAGTGTTGCAAAGACTCTTTGGCAAGCCAACAAAAAAGTCAAATCTGGCTCAATTCTCTTTCTTAGTGCTTGCTATACTTTACCCGATTCTCGTCCTGAGTGTGATCGTTGCTACCGCCAATCACTACTGGTTAGATGCTGTTGTGGCCATTTTCTCAGTTACCCTGTGCTTCCGCTTCAACCGGGTCCTCTTACTCTTTCTTCCTGTCGAATATGCACTTTGCTGGTGTTTGCGACTAACAAAGCCTGTTCATACTACCGGTGACCGTGCAGATAAACGATGAACCCACAACAAAGTTCCATGTTCGCCGGTGCTGGTGTGAATTGAAATATACTTTTATATGAATGAGCAAAACCTGGGGCCCCACGACCGGGTTTCAATTTTGCCAGTTCTCCTTTAATTTTTAATAGGCAAATGTGACATATACATCTGCTTTAAACCATCAAAGACGTTAGAGTCGCACATGACGTGGTCCATCCTAGCTTCAATTATGCGAAACATCATATTTGTACTCCGCATGCGGTTTGCGGCTTCAAGGGCTCATCTGTAGTTATTGCCAACTGAAATCCGGGATTTCATCAACGATCAATTTATCAAATACATCGCCAACGACCCTAGGTTCTATATCCCTGATGACCTTCGTTTTGCTTCTACTTTTAAATCTATGCTACCACCTTTGCCAGATGGAAACTGGACACATGGTCACATATCCCCTCGATCCGGAAATTGGGAATCAGCATTTCGCCCCGGTGTTAATGAATGACCTGCCAGAAGTTGCGGACATTCTTATCCTATTCAAAATGTTATCATGAAGCATGAGTCGAAGATAACAACTTTGTAATGTTTTAGATGTCACTTTTGACCACTTTGACTCGTCTACTGTTGTTGTCTACTGTTGTTCGTGAAGATTGGCAAAGGCGTCTTCTGCTGCACGTGCTGAACATTTCAGGTGGGCAAATATGGGCCCTAGAGGTTGTTGTGTCAAGCCCCAGAAGAGGTCCATACATAAACTTTGCAACCTTGTGACTTACCAATATAATACTTGGGCCCTGGGTGCCCTTCCGACCTCGACATCAGATTCTGCATGACATAAGACCTTGCAAGTGGCGCTCAACCGTTTCTAGGGCTGCCAATCTGATTAAGGGATGTGGACCATTTTAATTGAATAACAAGTACATACGACCATAGGGTGTGGAGAACAGGGCTTCCCGTCCGCTCAGCCGTACTTAAGCCACACGCCGGTTTGTTAGTAGTATGGTGGGTGACCACATGCGAATCCTAACTGTTGTATGTTTTTGTTTTGTTTTTGTTATTCCTCTGCTCATCTCGCAATTGCAACTTGGTCTGTGACTGTTCGGCAGCACCGTCCGTCCACCGAGCCTCATTCTTTGCTGAGCGTTTTTTCTGTTTTGCCCGAGACAAATCGAAACAATAATTATTTAAACATTGGTATCACTTCATCAATATAAATCCTTAGGGTCAAATATGTGTTCTCATTCTGAAATACAGCCACGACAGAAACAAAATGGCTACTGGAGATCTTTGGGTAATGAATTCGGCCCCAACCCATAAATCCGCCTTTTCAGCTCCTCGCCCCGGACGACTTCCGTGGCCTTCTTGGTCTTGTCATTTGGATCTTCATTTTTGTTTTCCTTGGCACTGAATGGTGACACGGGCTCAATGCCCTCGATCTGGAACATTCTCACTGCGTCGAATAGAATCTCAGACTCGTCACTGGGAGGATGTGGGATTGCAACACCCTCAGCATCTTCGTCATCCTCGTAACTCGTCTGACCTTCGGACGTTATGAAAGAAGCGATACTTTGTATGGGGTCAATACTGATGTATGTCTCGTCTTCTTCTGGATTGCCGAGCCAAAATGGTCTTCTAGTTCCGACGGGTTGTTCATTCGAAATTCGGCCAACCGAGGGTTTCTCTATGTGTGTATTGATGATATCGTCAACGGTTTTCTCAATACAAGTCCAACGCTTAACGCAAAGGCGTGGTTGTAGTGTGAAAAAGATATACTCGTGAGCTTTTTTAGAGCTTGACCACTGTGACGAAGGTAGAAAACATCCCATCGCTCCCACTTTTGATGTCTTTGTGTCTTTTCCAGTAATGAGAATAATGATAGGAGATGAATTGTAGTCAAGGACTCTGGCCAAGCTTATGGACGTGAAATCATTGAGGGTATCCTCACGATCATCAACTCTGGTCCAGAAATGAAGTTTTCTAGCAATTAGTTGCCTGTCTTTGTCCTCAATCTCGATCCATTTCGATATTGGTTTGTAGGGCAACAACGTGATAAGCGCACTAATCAGATGGTCTGAAGCGTCATTGACCGAGTGGAAGTACAATCGATCAGTTGTTGATACCAAGGGCTGGAACAACGCCTCCCAAAGTTGATGGAAACGTATCCAAAGTTTAGGCTGTACATTGTTAGATAACTGAGTTGCCTAGTATAGTCAAAAAAGCTAGTGCATACAAATGCTTTCATCACTTCGAGAATTCTATCGTGCGTGAGTTCCTCCAGTGGCTTACCAAATTGCTCTGTCAATTTGTCTGCCAGGTCATCTTGCATGGGTTCAAATGAGTAAAAAGCGGAAGAATGGAAGCGTGTTCTCCGTCTGCCTTCACGCACTCTCAATTGAAGTAATAACCTCACCAGTCTTGTCAAATCTTCAACTAACAGAAGACACCGTGCTTTGGTATCAGGCCCGAGAAGCCTGGAAGCAGTCTCTTCCAATCGATCTTCTCTTGGTGGTCTCAACTCGTGAAAGGGCTGTACCATGGCCAAAACATTGGTTGTTTCTTCCATACTCTTCTTGTATGCATGTTTATGGTCGCATGATTCCTCGTTTCGAGCCTCCCAGATACTGATGCTTCTAAACATGCGCCTAAAGTTGGAGATGTATATAGTGCTCCAGTCTTTAGTCCATAGTATGTCGTCGTTCATCACACCTAGTCTGTCCACGCCTCTCATACCAAGAAGGAACACGGCACGCTGAAAGGCTTCCCAGTCAATTTTCTCACTTGACATCGAGCCTGAAAAAGGGTGAAATGCGTAGAAGCTGAAACACCTCCAAAGAATGGAAACACCGTGCAACAGTAAAGGATTGGTGTCTTCTAAGTACTGTCGGAAGCAGTCTTGTGTCCAGTCTGGTGTCGTCAGCTCTCATTAGTCTGTAAATCCTTCAGGGGTTGCCATAAAATAAACTCACATTTTTCATGATCAATCTTTCCGTAGCAGTAGCAGTCAAAAGTGGGTTTAAGATGGCTGGTTTCAGTTCGCCGAGTGACGCTTTGCTTGAGAGACAGTAGAAGATCTCTGAGCACAATCTCTAAGTTGTAGCAAGCCAACAGAAATTAATAAGGGGAGGGTATAGTGAGTGGGAAGTTGGGATATGAGAGAACCTTTTTTAGCGTCTTTGAGATACTGCTCAGCCTTTTGATCGGGTGATCCCCAAGTGACCTTATCGTGCCAATCGCCCAACGCATTGAGCGGCGACTCAATCAAGCGCAGCATATTGGTCAGGATACGCCTACATAGAAGGGTCCTCGAGAGGAAAAGGGGGATATCTGGGCAGGGGTATTTTTTTTTTGAATGATTTCATTGAATGTTGCCTGGCGGAGATGCGGCTCAGGTAAATGCCACGTTTCCAGAAAGAGCTTAGTCCGGGCTAGCAGACCCCACACTCACATCTCATCAGCACATATCTCTCTCTGATTTTGAAAACCAAAATAACTGTATCCACGAATCGTTGCATTGGCTAAGCATATTTCAGATAACTAAGATCTTTGCCCTGCCTTTCTTCGGCTTCCTGGTTTGACCCACCGGGGACCGGGACCTAAAATGCGATTAGCCCCCATGCACAGATCAAGGCCCCAACAACTCAGATAGACTGAGAGGTAGCCTTGGGGGCATTTTCAAAGATCTTCTTGGACTTTGTGATCGGCCGCTATATCACCACTTTATGTCAAGGTGCTTGACGAGGAAGATGCCGCGAGAATTAGTTAGACATGATACCCTAGGACTTCAAACAGCATGGCTTAGCATAGTGCTATGGTCAAAGAACCCATACGTTGACTCAAGGTCGCCCCGATGTCGGATGACTAACAGTGTTTTGGCAAAATTGCGCGGAATAAGGCCAAAGTCAGGCCACAATCGAGTCAAAACAGTGCAAATCACGCACCCGAGCTCGAGGCGACTTTTAGTCGCCGAAATGATGCCGTCAAAAAGGCTGTATTAGAGCAGCCAGACACCTAGATAGGTAGTAAGGCTGCCATATATCGACATGCAATCCTCGCGGCCCCCTTCGTGAGCCAGATCGACCAAACCGCTAGATTCAGCGCCTTTCAGAAGCAGCCCTACGGCAGCATTGGCCTTTTTCAATACCCTAACTCTGTCAGCATCCTACCAGACCTGCCGGAGCCGCAGAGTTTCGTTGTTTCTTCATCTATTGTTAGCACAATGGCAATCTGTGTCATTGGCGAAGAGGACTTCGACCGAGAGCCCGGCCCTCATACCCCACCCCCTAACCAACAGATTCAAAAACCAAAAACCCTATTTTTATGCTTATATAAACCAATCAATATCAAACTCGATTGCGCGTGATACAAAAAGTTAAACGTCTTTGGCCAAGTCGATGTGTCCCTTGTTTGTCTACCCCCAAGAAATGTATGTCACTATGCTTTAACCGATAAAGTTCATGGCAGAAGAATGCAAGTGTCTACAAAATATAACGTCCCAAGGGAGGTTACACGATGGAAGAATTGGATTCACCAACTTCGAAAGTTGATTTCGAGAACGCCCCCTATTGCAGAAAAAACAATTTATCTCTAACCTCTACGGAGTACTGTAGCGGGTCGTCCATGTGGGGCGAGCTATCCATCTCCAGCCACTCATGATAAGTTTCAATTGGTTTCCGTTTGAGAAAGCTTACTCAGGCAGGAAATGCCGATGTCTCTGTAATTATCTGGGAGCCAGATGAAACAGATCCGCGTACCTGACAGCCAAAGAGCGGCCCAAATACTGCATATAGAAAAATCTTCCGTTTGGACTCCGCTATGTATCTCTCAGCCTTGTAAACCTAGTGATGTCTTGAATCGGTCCTTCTTTCTCTTTCTAATTTTCTTTCAAGTTTACCTTGAATGACTAGTCAGTCCTCGCCATTGGGGGCATAATGGGATTTATTTGGGAAAGGGAACTCTCCGCTGAGCGCATAGCATACTTAGCGCAATCCCGGATTCCTGAAATCATCGCTTGCAATGTTATTTTGCTCGTTTTTGCAACCCTTGGCTTGGCGATCCGATTGTTTGTCCGAGTTCGCTATCTCACAGGGATAAACCTTGATGATGTGGTTTGCATGACTAGTTGGGTGCGCTATCTTTTCGTGACCCATCCGGATTGAGTACTTATCTATGCTCTAGGTATTCACCTTTATTCTGTGCTTCACTGCGATGTTGAGTAAGTTTCCCACTGCGGCAGCGCAGCGAGCCTCTACACATGATGCTGAATCTCACTCAGTGACAAAATATGGGTTCGGCAAACACATCGGAACTGTGTCGAGCTTCAGTGCTCGAGCAATGTTCCTCAAGGTATGACCATGAAGTTGCTATTGCGCATGAAATCCACATCGATACTCCTCTGACTGAGTTCTTTCCATTGTAGCTCGATTTCGTTACAATGCTCGCCTACGTTCTCGCCCTCGGTACCATAAAGATGTCCTTTTGCCTCCTATATCTACATATTTTCCCAGGGCAAAAATTCCGTATTGCCTGCTGGTGGCTCCTCGCAATCGTTGTGGCACAGACTATCGCAGAGACTCTCGTTGTACTCTTTCAATGCACGCCTATTCATAAGGCCTGGGATGCCACGGGTCTTGTGGAAGGTACCTGTGTCGATATGAATGCCTTCTACTACGCCAACTTTGCGGTCAAGTTGGCTAGCGATCTGGCCTTATTCACGTTGCCAATTCCAAAGGTAGTTCGGCTCAGGATGTCGGTAGGTAAGCGGGCAGGCTTAGTGGTGATGTTCAGCTTGGGTCTTCTGTAAGTCTATATTTTGCGCTACTTTCGACATTCAAGGGATCCACAAAACTTACCGAACTATCAGAGTATGCATGACAAGCATCATCCGGATCAGTTATTTGAATAGCTTCAAAGTGGATCATACTTGTAGGTCAAAACCAAATCTCTTTTCTCTTAAAATCCCGGCGATTGAGTCCTGACTGACTTATTATATTTGAATGTTTAGGGTCAATGGTAAATGCCATGAACTGGTCGTGCGTGGAAGTTGCCGTCGCCATTTTTATAGCATGCATTCCTTCCTTTAACACCTTGATCATATTCCGCTTCCCGAAGCTACAGAAATTATTGGGTCTTCCCAGCAATAAGAGTGACAGGCAGGGCAAGTCAAAGACTTACGGTAGTTCGAGTCGTCGAATGTACAATAATTTGTCAATCGACGGACACGACGGGCTCAAGATGAAGCCAATCACGGGCCACAGTCAAGCAGACGTGGAATCCAGCCCAAATTGCTCCCGGGAGCATATAATTCATGCCGGAATACAAGAGCCGATCAACGTTAAAGTAAATGATAAGAGTGTTTGATGCCAAGTGAGATCGAGATTCGATGCACCAATGGCCTTTTGGTTAATCTTCATCCATATCCGCAGTACCAATATTCGGTGCATGTCAGAGGTATCTGATGTCAGATCTCAATAAACGTGCATAGTTATTGTATTATAGTATGATTTACCTAATCTGGCGCTGTTGAACAAGCTCTTCATCATCATAGCCGAACCTGTCCCGCAAATATTTCTTGAATTCCTCAGATACAGCAATGACTCCCGTCAGGTGGTGATATCGTAGGTTTTAATGTCTTCTATATAGTAATATTATGCGTTACATATGTTAGGTCAGCGGACCTCATGCTGCTATATCCCTCCACTTAGCTAGCTTAGACTTCTTCTCTCCTCATACCACATGTTCACATATCCATACGTTCTATGAGCTCCACTCGTACGTCCGTAGAATATAGTAGCTTATAGGTCTTATATTCTCCCTTACTAGTAATGCACGTCTTAGAAGGAGCCTTAATCTTATGGATGTGGTTTTACATGTCGCTAAAATCGTAAACTAAGTGCATATTAGTAACAGAACCGTCCAGCATGTATAATGCCCCTATCACAGCAAATTTCTATCCTCTCTCGGGTAAGTTTTTTTTCGTAATATTATACCCTCGATGGCATACTGTTGCTACACCAAGAATGTATCCTTCCAGGTGACCTACTTTAAATACTAGACTGCACTCCCAACGCTCACTTTCAATACTTCCGGGAAAGAAGACGATCCTCTCTGTCTGCTTAACACTCGAGTCGAGGTCCGCAAGCGCATCAGAGCGTGGATCGATGGAGATCACAAAGGGCATATATTCTGGCTGAGCGGCTGGGCGGGTACTGGAAAGTCTACTATAGCGAACGGTTGCTCGGGAACACTACGACGGAAAGCGTCTGGTGGCAACCTTCTTCTTCTCAAAGGGTGGCGGTGACATTGGCCACGCGGAAAAGTTCGTTAGTACGATTGCTGCGCAGCTTGCTCACAAATCGTCAGATTACAAGGACCTACTTCGGAAGGCACTATCGGAAGGCACTATCGGAAGACCAAGGCATCATCCGGCGCCTCCTACGAGATCAGTGGAGAGAGCTCATCGTCAACCGGCTATCAGAGCTGGAGGGTTGCCTGCTCCAGTCGCCTGTGATCATCGTGGTTGATGCGCTGGACGAGTGTGAGAGAGAAAGCGACATCGGGCAGGTCATTCAGCTTCTGGCTGATTCTCGAGGATTGGATGGAATCCGCCTTCGGGGTTTTGATAACGAGCAGGCCCGAACTACCGATACGAGATGGCATTTCGCGACTCTTAGACAACGAGCATCAGAATCTTGTCCTTCACAGTATATCAGAGTTCGTGGTAAATCATGATATCTCGCTTTTTCTAAAGCACAACCTGGCAATGATCGGGCCCGAAGAGCGAGTCACCAAGCAGCTGGTCCGCAAGGCCTCATGTTTGTTTATTTGGGCTGCAACTGCGTGCCGGTTTCTTAGCAAAGGCAGGCAATTCGCAGCAAAGAGACTTCTCTGATTCTCGAGGGCAGCAGCACATTAGTTATTGCGCCAGATGAGGCCCTCAACGAGATTTATGTTACTATCTCGTCCTTGCTCACGCAGTCAAGATTCGATTTTGTCCCTCCCACCTTCCCTCTGTATATACAACAATTGCAATACAGACACATTGCCTCCCTACTAGGGAGCGCGGATGGGCCCTATCTGACGCTACGGTCTAAGACCGCAGCGACAGATGACTAGTTATGGCCAAACTACTGCCCCCTTGTCCTCTTGACTGCGTGAGGTCACCAATAAAAGGTATAGCGTGTTTCGAAAGCTAGGTCGAGAAAGAACCTCTGTAAGGAAATGGTGAAACTGATTTCGATCCATCCTGTATCTATTGCCCACTTTCAAACACTACTTTAGTGCATATTTCTTTCTGTTCAGTTAAAAACAATTCTTCCTGCGAGTTGTCCAGGGTTACTCACTCTAAACTGATCGACAGGCCTTTTACCCTTCGAGTAGTCAGCGTATCCTTTACAGCTATATACCTGCTCTAGCAACGGAGAAAGAGTGTCAATGTTAGGTGTAAAAATTAATATAATAAATTAGTCTAATGATGATTGATTAAATAACACTGACTGGGTTCGAGGGAAGAGAGCAGAGAAGGGAAAAAAAACCAATTACCTAGCTGCGAACCCCAAGATGCTCCAATTCATCTTCTCCCATCACATATCGGCAAATTCAGGCTCCCACTGAGACCTGCTCATTGCCATTATATCTTCTGAGACAGAGCAGTAAATCTCACCTCCAAGGTACCCAAATCAAAGGTCGAAAGAACGTTGTTCAAGAAAGTAGCACCAAGGATATAATCACCCCCACCATCCTGGAATCCGACAACACATTGTTTCGTAGACGGATCAAGCAGAGGTTGCACGATGAGGTCGTCGGCACTAACAGGGAAGTTCACACCACCGATAGTGATGGCGAGCTTGGGTGCAGTGGCATTGCAGGGAACTTCATAGAGTTGGGTGGACGCGGCGATGGTAGCAGGTGGGTTGAACGAGCGGGCAATGGAAGTGGCAATAGCTATTGGGAGCAGGAAAGGTTAGGCATGAGCGGACTGGGATTAAAGTCTTGGGACTTACCGCTCGGAAGCATGGTGAGAGTGGTACCAGTATCCACAAAGCCGACGAAGGGGCCAAACGAGGAGGAGTTGGTTCCTCCAACAATAGCACCGTCGATGTTGATGTAGTAGTAGTCGGGTCGGTCGATAGACGGTGTTGAGCGGGTATCCTTGCTCTGAAATGAAGAGAAATTCCGCAATTAGTCAATGATACATCTCTTCTATATGTAAACAGATGACAACTCACGGTGAGAATAGAGGCAGAGGCAGTTTTACCCGTCGTGTTGACAGGAGGGATGCCACCAACGGAGAAGTATCCATTGGGGCCATCACGATCAGGAGCAAAGCTGAAGGTAGGCAAGCTCAAGTGCTGGTCAACCATCTTATAGAAAACAGGCTCGTAGGTCATATAGTGAGTCTTGTCATCCTTGGTCGGGTCGGAGCCAGGGTATTCGTTGGTGAGAGACGAGAAGGCCAATCCGAACAAGCCGCTAACATCGAAGGTGAAGTATGCTTGGTCAACAATTGCCACCTGAGCATCCTTGACAGTGACGTTGGCAATGGTAATATCCTCCCAGCCGAATTTGCCCGCCAGAATTCCTGTACCGTAGGTGATATTGAAGTTCACATTCTCAATCTGACCCCCAGTGAAGTTTCCCTTTAATTGGGGACCATTTTGGCAGTTGCTTTTCTGTGAAGAGTTAGGGTCAACACTTATATGGTAAATGCGGCCGAAAGACTCTTACAGTCGTGGGAGCTCCGGTGCTATCAAGACATTGGAACCCTTCCTGGAGGATCCAAGTATCACTCGATCCGGTATCCAAAATCATGCTAAAAGTTTCATTACCCCATCCAACCTCAGCGACATAGTTGGCCTGACCAGGGTTGTTGATTGCGGCGAGGCCCCCTTTCCCATTGCCAGTGGATTGGCGACGGCGAAGGCCGGTGTGGTGACGCCGCACGCTGTTCACGGGCTTCAGGGGAATGACATTGTCTGTCACACGGTCCACGCCAGGTGCCCTTCTTTTGAGAGACCCATGGGGTTTCTCGGGGGCTTTAGCGGCAGAAGAAGCCGCTAATGCAAGCAACAGGGCTGCAGTCCACGATCTAACCATGATGAAGATTTGGTAGGTTCAGTCTGACAGGATAAGGTAAATACGTCAAAAGTCTCAAGTCGGCTAAAGTTATTCCTCTTATAAGGGTCGATCGATTTTTTATTTTTTATATATTTTTTTTCAGGGGCCATTACGAGCCAGAGATCAAGGCGCAATATCCCGCAGCTGAAAGAGGGCTTTAGGTGGATGAAACTATCAACCCTGGATCGTGTCAATCCCTTCCTTCTCCGCGATAGTGAGCCGAGCTAATCCTGAACCTCGAGGAACTTGTAGATCGTGGCGCTTAATTTCCGTATTCCGGGAACTGTTTCCGTAGTTCATGTATTGCTTTTTACATGTATTACACATTAATTACAAGCATGTATTACCCTCTAAATTCAATACATGTGCCACCCCTCCTCCAAATAGCCTTCATCGGGAGGCGCATCTTAACAATCAATCACAAGTGGTCGAACTAAAGATGGCTCCAAACCTAGCTCCTTCTAAGCATGAGCTTATCGATGACATGATCTACAGTGGGGAACTATCTGTATCGGAGATGGCAGAGGCTGCTGGCTGTACTGCCCGAAGAACCTCTTCTAATATATAGATGTTTGGCAGCGTTAAAGCACCGCCTAATAAAGGCGGACGACCCCGTAGCATTACTCTAGTCATGCTCGAGGCTTTGTGCGATTACTTACGCGAAAAACCCACCTTGTAACGTATTTCCCCGGTCACGCGGGTCACCCGGTCGGCCGGGTCACCACATCAAATTCTGATAATTCAAATTGACGTAAATCAACCAAAATAACGTAATATTTGATAAATAAGCTATTTAACCAAATTTGGACAATGCGTTCTCTTGTGCCCACGAATTCCACATTCTGAGCACTTTGGTGGAGCCCGAGAGCGTGGTTCTTGTGCTTGATCTTGACTGGTTGGCTCACCATCTTAAGGTTGAATTTGCGGTTTTGGGGCTAATTTTTTGAGCTCGGCCACAGAAACACCTTCTAGAAGAGCTATCTGTCGCTTAGACCTTGCTCGTTTCTTCTTAATTCTTGTGTTTACAGCACATAAAAGCTCGTTTTCTTAGGCAAGAATAGCGGTTGATTGCATCCATATCTGGATATCTGGCACGCTTTAAGCACTTGATTTATAGTGGTATTAAGCGGACTTAGTGGGCATTTAGAGCGCTTATTTAAGAGCTTTCTGATTGAAGAAGCTTGCTTTTGAAGCTAGTCATGATTTAATAGTGTCTTTGGCTCCTACGCGCTGCTTTGGCTTCCTCTAGATAGGGGTAGTGTTAGTGTATAAAGTCGAATACTTATATTCGAAAGCACGGGAGTTAGATTGAATAGCACTAAGCTTGTCGCTAGAAAACTATTTTTGATCGTTTCTGACTTAAAAGTCTCGATTCGTGCGATTGGAAAGGCGTCGAGAAAGTCAAATTTATCGATATGATTTAATCTAGTCCGTTTAAGGTTTTCGACGAATTTCCTATACGCGCGTTTTAAGACCGTAAAACAACCTATATCAAGAGGTTATAAAAGATACGAAGCGTGCGCTAGTATGCAAATTATAATCATATCGTTCTAATAGCAAATTTCGTCAAATTTTAGAGTTAAATAGCTTCTATAACTATCGAGAACTAAGAGTCGATATTTTCCTTTTATTCTTAAGAAAGTCAAGGGAAGAAAGACCTTTTAAAGCCAACGAAGTCCAATCTCATCAGAGGTCCATCCATTCGGACTAACTTCGAATTACTAATTATCCAGAAGCGAATTAGACCAACCTTCGATAAAGACTTTTCCTTTAAAGATCACCATTAGAGGAAGGCTAAATCCAGACGCGCCTATATACTCAATCGAGGTTACCTATTCACAATTTCTAGGCTATAAAAGAGCACGCCGACCATAATAACCAGCTCTCGTCACGACTTTTACGATCGCGCTTAAGCCCATCGCGAAGCCCGTCTCATCAAAGTTATATATATCGTCTAGATTAATCCTGTTCTCATTGATTATCTTTTGAACTAATTAAACTATTCTCTAATAAGTTTTAGTTTCTCGCACTTAGCGCGTTCGAAATTATATTTTATCAAGCGTGTAGCGAGCTCTAGGTATTGTTTAACATAATTTATAACTCAATTTTTGCCGATAGTTTGAATCGGGGTCGTTCTACGCGATACGAGTAAAAGATTAGCCATTTCTTGCACCATACTAGGTCGAGGTGCCGCTCTATGGGTATCTATAGAAAATATCCATTGCTTAAGTGAATTCTCCTCGATTTCAGTTAATTTAAATAACTTTATACGGAAATCGACGCGGTTTTTACGTCCGTAAAGACGCGCTTGGAGTGTCGAAAATGGTATATCGTATATACGTGCTGCCTCGCGAATTGACAATTTTTTCTGATTTTCGATAGCCTGGATAGCAATTAAGATACGTCCTTCCTGCTGCGTCAAATTTTGACGGTGTTGGGAGCGAATTGGAGGCATGGTGTTTGGTTGAAGAAGAAAGGTCTAATTAATTGACGCGTTTTGGTTGGGGTGACCGGCGTGACCGGGAAATACGTTACCTTAACCTAGGGTCTGTATCGTATCGCCGATATTGGTCACTGTGATACACAAAACCGAAGAATAAGTTTCACGAAATAATATACTGTAGTAACGTTTATGAATTAAAGTACCGTAATTTTGAAACACTCGTTAGGGAAAGTATCCACACACTATGTAAACATTCTAACTTAGAGGGGTAATGTGGAGTCTGAACTTATCCTTACGTATCGCTTAGGGTAGAGGGGGGCCCGAGGCCACGGGCCCTTACTGAGACCGAGACAAAATGGTATATCCGGGAGTTCGCGAACGCGGCCCGGCGTGCTATCGAAGTTGGGTTCGATGGTGTGGAAATCCACGGAGCCAATGGTTACCTAATCGGCCAGTTTTTGCAGGAGTCGAGCAACCAGCGCAAAGACCAATGGGGAGGTACGATGGAAAATCGCGCCCGCTTTGCCCTCGAAGTCACGAAAGCCGTGGTGGAAGCTGTCGGGGCTAACCGCGTGGGTGTCAAGCTGTCCCCTTGGAGTCAGTACCAGGGAATGAGCACCATGTCGGGCCTAGTGGACCAGTTCCATTACCTAATTCGGCGATTGCGGGATCTGGACATTGCCTATCTCCACCTCGCTAACTCGCGGTGGCTGGACGAGGACACCACTCACCCTAACCCACACCACGAGGCGTTCGTGCATGTATAGGGTTCTGACAAACCCATCTTGCTGGCAGGTGGATACAATGTTGATTCCGCCAAGTATCTAGTGGATGTTGTTTACGGATCCTATGACAATGTGGCTGTTGCCTTCGGCCGCTTTTTCATTTCCACTCCTGATCTGCCGTTTCGTGTAAAGAAAGGCATTGAACTGGCCCCATACGACCGCGCTACGTTTTACACGTCGTTATGAAAGGAAGGTTATTTAGATTATCCGTTTAGTTCAAAAGTCGGAGCTGTGCAAGCCGATGAGTCGAATTGCTTATGGCATCAACAAGATTCACGATTAAGGCCAACAAGGCCACTTGATAAGCTAGATGCATGATGTCGGCCTTGACTTTTGAGGAACAACCCTTTTTCTTGTTTTGCACTCCTGTATTGCAATATTAAAAGTTTAAGAATATTCAAGGGGACTCTCTGTCTTCATAGAGTTTACTTTGCAGAGGTCAAATAGGCAGCTTCCCCGATGATATAAAGTTACCCTTTCTCTCTTCGACGGAATAAATCCTAAAATATGATGTAACAGTATGCGCTACACGCCGAAGCCTGGTCGGGAAACCATTGTTTCATGCGTTCAAATCGTTGAATCTCACCAAATGTTCATCCGCAAAGCCACCCAAAAGTTAAAGATCAACGGTCTTTAAAATCAGGTGGTGAGGACAGGATATATTGCCCTGAAATCCCCTTTATGTATTATGTATAAAGGAGATTGAACAGTTTAATAATATAGACTGCCTCTTCAAGTAAATCCATCATCTTTCATACTCACTTCTTCACGCATCTCAATTCCGTCTTCTATCTTCTCCACTGTGCTATAGTACATTTTTTCATTACTTGCATTTAATCATCATCATATAATTCATCAATCAGGTTACGACCTCCCGATAGATAAGTAAAAAAAGTCGCTCCGCCCTCGCCGCATTGATCAACTTCACGTGTTCATATAATGAAAATTTATTTGAGTCCCTCAGAGGTCGGGTGCAATCGACTTGCCCCTCGAGACGAAAGCCGGGATATAGATTCACCGGGGAATTTGCAGGACAATTCGACAGGCCTAGGCCACGGATGCACAATGGCTCGGTCCTTTTGGTTACAACTGTACGTCAAAAGGATCATTATGACAGTACCCGATTCAAGTCTCGCGTCCACTGCACAGGATTGCTCTCGATGCAACAATTAATTTGGAGCACGTTGGGAGATCAAAGCCATTCCCCGCTGATGTGAGGGAGATATGATAGGGGCTGCATGTAACTGTTGTAAGGTGCGATAAGAAGCGCACTCGATAAATTCACATAGCATCATGGAATCACGCAATCACGGAGATCGGTAAGATAGCGGTAAATATTCCTAGTGCGAATTAGCTCTTTTAATGCATGACAACCTCGTAGACTACAAAAATTCAACCCGCTTTCACAAGTACTTATTGATTCTCGACTCCCTACTTCTAGTATAGATAAGACCTCTGTGACGCTTTTGAATTCTTGACTCATTCAATATGGGTTCCATCATCGACTGGTCCCTACATTCGGTCTACTCGCCAAAGCAAATGGAATGATACTTTAACCGGATTGATGTTCCCAAATGTATGGAGAATTACCGGTGGTTAGTTTTGACGCAAGACGCAAGAGTTGACAGTGAGAGCAGCCTCGCCTTCTTGAAAGTTCTGCAGCAGTACCAGGTGGCAGTGGTGCCTTTGGAGAATTTTAATTCTCATTTTGCAGTCCACCGCTTGATTTACATTGATGTCTAAGAGCTGTTGAGAAGATAGTGGGCTCTGAGTCTGTTTGGTGGCGGGAGGGGGGCGGGGGCTGCCGTATGGAGAGAATAGTCCTCTTTTTAGGACTGTCCTCCGGATTATGGGTTACATGTCACTTCAATTGGAGGTTGGGTAAACGAGGCAGGCTAGCCCGTAAAAATTTGGAAAGGACAAAAGTACGATGGACGATATGGCCCCTACTTTAATTTTAAATCTATAATCGAGCACAGAAATCATTTGGTCAATACTGCTACATTCGGGGAGCAAAAGTACCTGATAGAAGTGGGGTTGGGCTCGAGTGGGCCACATCAGCACGTTCCATTGATCGACGGATTCCAGGCCCACGATTTCGGCGACCAGTCTGTACGGCTCATCTATGGCCCTTTCGCCCAGCACACGAGAGCTAGTCAGTCCCTCTGGCAGTACGGGATCTGCATTGGAAGCGGGGCGCGGATTTCCGCGTATCCCCTCACCGAAACGGAATTTCTTCCAGAAGACTTTTCGATCATCAACTACTACTACGTGGAGCCAGTTTGTTTCCCACATGGTCTACGTATAGATGCTTCCGGCCGTTGAAGGTGAAAGGTTTATTGGTGATCTAACCCTTTTCGACGACACACTCAACCGTCAAAGGTCCCGCAAACCTTCGCCTCCGAAGAGGAGCGTGTGGATGTCAATAGGAATGTAATCATATTAAAATCTCGAAGGTCGACCTAAGAATGTTTCCGGCGAACGGCCTCCAAAATTCTTTGGTCTTGTCTAAATTATCACAATATACAGATCGCTGTCTACAATTCATTGATATGAACAGCTCATTCGGGGATATGTGAATGGGCATTCTGGTCCCCGCTTCTTATGCACGGGCGCAGGAGCCAATTTTCGCATCCCCGACGGGAAACACGCAAGCCTATTGTGAACTAAATCCTTGGACCGACTATCGTTTCTTAGCGAGACCCCTGATAAGCCCCTGCTTGTGGTCGATTGAGGAGCGGATGGAGGAGTCTGGGGAGCCTGAGATATATGTCAGCCGAGTTAAGAATTCATTGTTATGAGGACCATACAGGCGCGCTCGAAATCAGTTTCACTTTTTGATTCTCTTCTCTTTCTTCTTGACCTCTAAAGTGAAACACGCTAGTCCAGCTTGGATTTAGTCTGTTGTAGGACCTTGAAATGTTTTGTAACAATAAATTATAGCATTAGTGGGGCTATAACACTTGATAGTTGACTATAAGTTTCATCACTGTGATTAGAGCGTTTCATTCCACAGGAGATAAGTAAGTATAGAGTCTCCGCTATTACATATACAAAATAGTCTTGAATAAAAACGAAGTTGAGGAAAAACGATCAGTGCCCTCCGTATGGTCGGACCCCATCTTCAAAGGCCCCCACCGGCCCCCGCCCGAGGACCAACGTCACCCGTCACCGCCCGTCACCGCCCAGCATCGCCCCCACTCCAGGCTCAAGTATAGCTAAGAGCCGCCAGCCCTCGTGAGTAGTCTTTGTTCCCGTCCTAAATCGACTCACATCATCCCTGGAGACGCCAAGCTCATTACTTTATTGTGATCTATCGGGAAACTGTTTTACTCGGAATTTACTACGCATTGTTATCACGCCGGCCAACCGTTGGAACCCGGCTATTCACACTTCTCATCGCCAAAATGGACTCAAGTGCACAATTCACTCTGAGTGTTTTACCACCCGAAATATTGGAAGAGATTATGACATATCTGGACCTGGCCACCCTCAAAAACTTGCGTTTAAGTAGCCATGCACTCTACAAAGACAGCACAGGCTTTCGCTTCAAGCAATTTCTACGCGTTCAATCAGTAGAACTGCGACAGTCAAGTCTAGAGTCTCTCCAGGATTTACTTGCGCACCCCGCATTAGGTACCGCAGTCAAGGATCTGGAGATTGTGGCAACCATCTATGATCAAATTCCCCACATAGACATTGTGAGAGCTTGGGAGAAAAAACAGAAAATTTGCGATCAACCTCCTCCCGATCCCGCCTTTCAATCTACAGGCACAGGGTTCCGTCGACCCATTCCCGATCCCAGTCGAGAAGATTTTCTTAGGGCCGAGGCTGACCTGGCCTGGCTTCGGACCCAACAGCTCCTCCAGGACGAATTCTCTTACGATGAAGCAGTGAAGCAGCTCGCCTTCTGTTTGAGTCGAATTCGGAAACTTGGCCGTATTGAACTAGACGCCATCATTATTCAAGGACCCAACACTATAGTGACCACCGACACCGGGAGGACGAATTGGTATCCGGTGTGGATGCACGCATCCCGTACTTATTGCATTACTATGGAAGCTATTACTCAGAGTAATGTTGAATTAAAGACTCTGCTTGTCTATCAACGGACGCCGAGGTGCAGTGTGCCATTATACGACATTACGACCAATATCGAAATGCTTGACACAGACAACTTATGCAATATAGGCAAAAGTATCGAGGATCTTTCCCTCAGTATTTCGAACAAGGTTACCACTGGTGCAACAGATCGACCACCCCGAATGCCGATCGCATGCCACGCGGTGGCACGGTATGGAAAGAAACCAGCAAACGCGGCGTATGTTAGCTCACTTGGAGGGGACCCTTCTGGGGGTAATGAGAAATTTTACGGGCTTGCGCGGCTTCTAAACCTCACGCCGAACCTGAAAGCTCTTGATATACACATTTATAACACGACGCAGGAGAAGTTTGTTGATTCTCACTCCATTTTCGAAGCCGTCAGTAGGGAGACCCTACTGCCTCACCTTCGCAAATGCAGTATTGGAGGAATAATAACTACTCAAGATTCTTTGATTCAGTTTCTCTCTAATCACCCAAACATCGCTATTCTCGCCCTGAATCAAATTCAACTTCATTCTGGGGAGTCGTGGAAACCCATTTTTGCTCATCTTGAACAAAGAATGCCTGGGCTCAAGCACCTTCATCTTTCTACATTGCGAGCGGGCGATGGTCAGTCGATTAACTTGCACCCCGTGTGGGATGATCATCCCGAAGAGTTGGAAGTAAATAGGCGCTCCTGCATTTATTATGTGCACACGAAGGTTTTCAAAGCAGACGATATCTCGAAGGGACTCAACTTTCGACAGATGCCATTTGCACCGTTCCAAGGTGCTCCTGAAGCTGCAAAATGGATCAGATCTGTGAAAACCCATTACGGGGCACCTTGGGAGAGTAAAACAGAGTTTGTTAGTAGCGATCTAGGAAGGAGACTTTGAAATCCAGAGACAATACATTTTCTTTCTAATAGCAGTGGCAAATGATTTACATGACACCCAACATCGTACCGTACGGATAAATTGGTAGGCAAACTCATCGACCAGCCTAGTTTTGATAACATGTTGTTGGGATTTTTGTTTTCCTGCCTCCACTGGAATCTATTTCTGTCTAATATACTACTGTCAAAGTGTTATTTTGCAAAAAAAAGAAAAATAGTATTCCTGAGCCCTGCAAAGAACGCTGATTCCCGGAGATATATTTCCCGGCGATTAGCATGGTCGGGCCCATCTCAAATGGAGGGCGAGCAAGCAGGACACGATGGACAGATGCGGCATTTTTGAGTCAGGATCTAGGATCCGGCTACTAGCCAGTGCACGTCAACCCTCGAGGGGCATAGTCATTGGGTCACCTTGTTTGCCTGGTCGCCAGATAGAAGGCGACTCGCCTCAGCATCATATGATAAGACAGTCAGGATCCGGGATCCGGCCACCGGCCAGTGCGCGTCCACTCTTCATATAAGCTCCCTTTACTTCCTTCAATTTGATGAATCGAACCTCAACCATCTACACACAGCAGCTGGTACATTCGATATATGTTCCACTGCCCCTGGCATATCTACTCCTCGCTGCCTGGCATTATTGCGAGGGCAATACGGGTATGGCTTATGTGATGACTGCTCCTGGATCACCTATAATGGAATTACTCCTGTGGTTGCCCGCTGAATATCGACCTGCCAGTCCCTCTCGTTTTGCTATATCTGCAACCGCTTTGGCGATCGGTCGTTCATCGGGCCGCGTTACGTTTCTCACCCTCTCAGAGCACAATCCTTTTCCTGGATTTTGATCAGAGTTTTTGAACCCTGAGGCTCTTGTGCTTTTACTCTTCGTAGCGCTTTATGAATGTCTCATGAATAGCGTTCTATCTCAGTATGAAGTATCCTACCTGTAGATCCTCCAACATAATCATCATCTTCAATTACCTAGTACAGTAAATCAAACTTCAGCACTTTTGATCATCCAGGTTTCAAAATCAAGTAGGACCCAAAGAATTTAGCATTTTGTAGGGCGGATGAGTTAAGTCGGTGGTAATGAAAAACATTTATTTCACCAGTATTTTCTCTAAGTAAGACTCCGCCCGTCCACTGTTTTCGTGGGGTGTACGTGGTTGACTGAAGTGGAGATGAGAGCCAAACAACTGGCCGAATTTTCTGCCAACCATTCTGTTTGTTTTGTTTGCTGATGGTAGTTCTAGAAAGGGCAAAGCCCATACCCTTGTAATACGATAGCTATAATGTGTGATTATCTATTACCGTACTTGAATACATCCAAGAATGGGGATTAGGGGTAGACTAACTATAAGAGGCATGGCGTCATGCAATATAGAGTTCGAGAAAGAATTAAAGAGAGTAAAGAGGTGAAACTGATTTCGAGCGCGTCTGTATATTGAAGGTATATGTTGGTGGGCTTTGTCTTTTCTTACGGTTGCGTAGGAAATATTTCTGGGCATGGCCATCCATGAAAATTAAGGAAAACTGTGAATATCTATCTATAAAAGATATAGATGACTAACAAGTATCGCAAGAAGGTAAAAGAAGAAGCAGACGGCGTCCTAGCTAAAGTAGGTCATCGTAGGTCATAGAGAATGAAAGAGGCGAAAGAATATAGTATTGAACTGAATGATGAGGAAGAGAAGAGAACAAGAGGGAGAAGCCCTGGTCTACACTACAGAGGTTGTTTCACCTGACTTTGATAGATTGATCCCACTCCTCGTTCATGTCGCTATTGTTACTATTGATTCTTCTTAGCAGTCAAAGAAACCGAGAAATGATTCGTTTATCCTCCACCACATGGTCGTTCCTCTGCGACGGATTCGCCCGGTCTCCCACAATACTCATGTTCCCCAATATCGTGCAGCATCTCCCCGAGCCGCATGGAAGCGTGCCGTAAAGCCTTGATAGGCTTTCGAGTAGCTTAAATCCTAACATGATGGTGCCAAACGGCTTCAGTCTCATTGACAGTACTCTGAACCATGGGATTATGTACCTGCAAGAGGCACTGTAGGAGGTCTGACCATGACCGTGGGAAAATTGGGCAATGTCCCTTCCTTTACGATAGCTGCATCACCCTGTTGGGATGCCTCTTTGATACTGCCGAGATTGAGGGGAACTTCCAGCTCAACCAATTACTAGGAAGACCTGTTCTACCCAATTCCCGTTCTATCCCCTCCTCAGCCTCACCGACCGCCAGAACCAGACACAGCCGCCCACTCACTTCACAAACAACAAAATAGTTCCCAGTCGGCGGCAATATGGGTGGATTGTACAATAAATCTATCAAAGAGGTTGGCTGTGCAGGGGCAGCCCAGATCCTTCAGCGACGGCAATCACTTTCAAGAAGGATGAAGGTAAGCCCGACGCGATCAGGAGAAAGCAGTCTAACAGATCCATGTTAAGCCTGTCTGTTTCCTTTTTCGCTGAACTTTTTTTCATATTCCGGCCCCATTCGAGGAGAACCCAGACTAAGTCATCAAAATGCAAAAAATGCACAGCTTGACCGATTCTGCAAAGATCCCCGTAACAGACACGGCCGACCGACACATGCATGATACAAGGCTGCGGCATGCCAGCCTGGACCGTGATTCGCTGCCTGAGGATGAGGGCGGGTTGCTCTTCTAGATGTTGTCACCGTTCAAAACATATCTTGTAGGCGCCGATCGTTTACAACTGCGTAATAATAGATACTGTACCATCTCCACCCCGTAATTACGAAACGTTGAAGAGTCGTATTTTCCGATACAGTAGATTTGCCTAGTCATTTTTGGGCTTTTGATCGGCATGTCGGCCCTCCTGACCTCCGACCACCGTGTGTACACATCATCGTCTTCGGACTTACGGACCACCCCGCAAGCGAGATCAATGATCTTCTAAAACAATTCAATACAAATCAAATTTGACATTCTGTCGCTAAATTTGCAGCATATTTACGCAAAATCAGCCGCCATCATGACACCATTGGTCGCCCTCGAAGAGCATTATGTCTCATCAGCTGTTATCCAAGCACAAAAGGTCGACCGGTATGCCAGCTTCCCTCCTCATATCCCGGCCAAATTGAAGAATGTTCATGACGAGCGTATACAAGATCTTAACGACGGGAAGATCTCGCTTCAAGTCATTTCGCATGGTCCTGGCATTCGACCTCCAACACTCTGTGCTGCAGCCAACGATGAGCTCGCATCAGCTATCTCAAAAAACCCGACGCGACTTGCTGGCTTCGCTATGCTTCCAATGAATGAGCCTTCTGATGCTGCGGAGGAGCTTGGGAGGTGTACCAAGGACTTGCATTTTGTTGGTGCCTTGGTGGATAATCATGTCAACGGAGATTTCTACGATGATGATCGTTTCTGGCCAGTCTTCCAAAAGGCAGAAGAGCTGAATGTCCCGATCTATATTCATCCTTCTTTCCCAGCTGATAAAAAGCATTATGAGGGTAACTACAGTGATAAGATTGCTCTTGCTCTGAGTGCTTTCGGCTGGGGATGGCACTCCGAAACTGCATTGAGCATTTTGAAGTTATTTGCTAGTGGTTTATTCGACCGCTTCCCTCAAATAAAAATTGTGATTGGACACATGGGAGAGATGATTCCGTTTCAGTTTGAGAGAATCATCACTATTGCAGAGGCCTGGGGTCTGAAGCGAGGATTCAGGGAAGTGTGGAAGGAGAACATTTGGATTACGACGAGCGGCATGTTCGCTCTACCCCCTCTGGCATGCTTGTTACAGACTACCGATATTAGTCATGTACTCTATAGCGTTGATTATCCGTTCTCGTCAAACGAGAAAGGTCTCGCCTTTGTTGAGGATATTCAGAAGAGCGGCTTAATGTCGGAAGATGACTTTGAAAAGTTTGCATACCGCAATGCTGAAGATTTGCTTGGCGTGAAGGCCAAGTAGGGCTTTCTTGAATCGAAATTCTAGTGCAACTAGGTTTGCTATTACTTGTGTTACATGTGTTCATTCTGATGCATCAATCAGTCCAAACATTGAACTGCATTCCCATCTTTGTAAATCCCAGCGGAGAATTTACCTAAAAGGTGTAATATGATTTTTCATGTGAAGTCAGCATTCCAAGGTTGAATGAACACTTGATAAAGAAATCCCGAGCGTAGAGAGAGAGAAAAGACTTGTTGAGCTTAGGGTGTTGGCATTGACAGGTTGATCAAGCCTGAGCATACAGAATATGTCTAAGTAATACTAGACCGACGATCTTCGTTAATATTTATATTCTCACCTGCGAATATGTATATCAATTGATATTTCGGACATCTATGAATATTGTGAAAATAGCGAGATAATCTCATGGCATCCTTGGCATCGCGTCACAGATTTTTGTCGATTCAAAATGCTTTTCTCAATTTAATTTCCTTCCTCCACCAACCACCTCTTTGCATTTTTGTGGGGCTATCATTTTCGGCCAGATGATAAATTGCAGATGTGAACGGTACTGGATGATTTTTAAACTACTTAAACCTTTTCAATAACTTCTCTGGTACATAGGAACATAGGGTATGGAGAACAGGGCTTCCTGTCCGCTCAGCCGCACTTAAGCTACACGCCGGGTTAGTTAGGTAGTAGGATAGTAGGTGACCATGTGCGAATCCTAACTATTATATGTTTATGCTCACCCGATTATTTTGATTCGTTCGGAAAACTTGTGGACCCTGGCCCACAGGGGTCCTATACTGTTCGAGCCCGTCCCAAGTTTGGAATAGCATACGGCGTCCAAATGCCACCCTATAGACACCAGGTCCAAGGTTTCCCCGCGCTAGTTCAGAAGGAGTACAGTGCGTGCTGTTGTTTCAGAATACAGATTTACACAGATTTACTTTATTCGTGGATTTTTTCTACTATTTGCACAAGGATCGCTTCTTGTGAATTAAGGAGGACTAACATTCAAGGACTTTGTCTTATAATGGCTAGCTATAATAATGGAAATGAGAATAGCACTTGAGAGTCAGATTGGCGCTGATTGTATACAGGACAGTCCAGCCCCCACCAAACTAAGGCCCTGCTCTGTATATGTCGGCCTTAAAGTTTTTGAGCTACAAATAAATTTCCACCATGCACAGAATGAGAAAACAGTCACTATGTTTCAGCCTCCATGGAGGGTCTACAGCCGAGATTGCTTGTCCACTAGCTTCAATTTTGGGGCCCGTAGCACAATTCCAGCAGAGCGCGGGATCCGGTGATCAGGGGTAACATCTGGGAGACATTGGCCGGCTCGGAAAAGCTTGGTCGTGGTAAATTATGGCGGTGTTGAATTTTAAACACCACTTTCCAAGCCAACGAAGATATGCTGGTCTCATTTCCTGGAATTTCTGCCGGACTTCCAAGAATCAAGACACCTACTATGGCCTGATATATCTGGGGTGTTATTCTTCAACAACACAGATCATATATCGACCGCCTGTGTGACAGCGCTTAAGGCGTCATTGGATTGTGATCCCTTCTTGACCTATGTTGTGACCAGCAACTACTATACATCCATTGGAAATACTACAATATAACATGAATTCTGCAGCCCAGATTGTTGTAGTGATCTGGCGAGCTACAATCATAAGCCTTTGCTATTATTCACAGCCTAGTTATAGCAAAAATACTACTAGTGATAACTTCATTTAATACCATAACTTACAATTCCTCGTGATAGTGTAAGCCCCATCGATCACTCGAACACCAGATATCATTATCATGACGGAATTTCGTCGTCAGTGTATGTAGATCCATCATCTGCAACGCGATAATCGGGTAAAACTCTTGCAAGATAGTCTCCACGGCCACATTAAGATATCCCTTAAATTCAGCGTCGGCCATATCCTCACCACCTGGGACTAGCAAAGGTGGAAGACGCGAGGCACTCGCTCCCTGGGATACCGAAACAACAAAAGGAATCCTTTGGCGCTCACAACGCGGCGCGGAAGAAGGAAGCGGTGAGGAGAGAACAGATTCCATAGAAGCTGGTGTTACCATCAGACAAGCGGAAGTGGCGAGTCCCTGTGGTAAGACCATTTCATTGAAGCGTCTTCGTATGATATATCAGTTTAGTGAAGATGAAAATCGAGAATCAAAAACCAAGGAGACATACCTGGCCACATCCGCTGCATCTACGCCCTCTAATTCGGGCTGTTCCACCCACTGAAACTCCAACAAATCAATCGCTCTGTTTACCTTCGGCAACGAGCCCCGATGCGAGGCCAAACCCTCCTCGATCACCGCATCCCACCGTCTTCGAAATTCCGCCCACTGCGTCTCATGCCCACTCCCATAGGGAGTCGTGCGAAACACCACAAATCCCCATTTCCCCCAGTCCTCAGTCTCCGCGCTTCGGAACACAGAATTCAAGGTGTGCACAAAAGGTGCGAGGAGCTCCCGCTCTTGCTGCTTGCTTTCCTCTGACTTAGCGGCCTCTATTCGAGCCCTATGGCGGCGACTCATTTCCTGCATTATTTCGCGGAAACTATCTTCGCCGTGAGTGGCTTTCAGACCGTCGAAGAGAGTGGTGCGTTGAGTTTCTGAGAGGGCCATAAGGTCTTCGCCGCTGGCGTTGAGAAGCTGGTCATGCGTCCAGCCTTCTGGGTAAAAAGACATGATTGGATTTGGGTTAGAATTTTGTTGCGGTGAGGTAGGGTATATTCGTTCTGGCCAGATGGGAAGACTACTGCGGTTGTTTAGCATGATAACGTAATTCACTACCGAGCCACTAACTCCAAACCACCATACTTACTAGTTTTAGTGGAAAGCGCTTCTCCAATGTTCTAAGTTACAAATTTTGGCATGTTAATCTGAGTATATCATTTGTGCAGATACTATTTGTTCTTCATTTCTTGAAAATCGCTTCCTTTGCTTTCCCAGCACGGGCACTCAACTCGAATCAACACCCTGCTGAGTCATTCCCCTACCCACATTCCCGTCTTCAGACCTCCTTTCAACTTTGATCAAGTCTCAACAACTATGCCATTACGCCGGTCACATGCAAAGTCTCACCACGGCTGCACACAATGCAAGGAACGCCGGATAAAATGCGATGAGAATCGCCCATATTGTGGATCATGTCAGAGAAAAAGTCTCTCATGCTCATTGAATACTCACTCGGGTCACCCTGATATGAATCCTGGAAAGGAAAACGGAAACGCAGCCAGGCTACCCCTCAGTGAACTCGAGCTGTTTCATCACTGGCATACGGTGACGGCTTCGTCCCTAGCCCAGAACGCGGCTTTGAGTCGAGTTTTCGAGACACACGCCCCCCGGAGGGGGCTCACCCACCCATTTCTCATGCACGCTATACTTGCTATTTCCGCACTGCACCTTTCTCATGAAGTTCCTGATTTTCGCCGTCGAATATACACTGAAATAGCAACTCAACACCACAGTCTTGCATTGTCTCTGTGTACGCCACTCTTAACTAAAGTCACGCCAGAAAATTGCGACGCCCTCTTCGCCTGCTCCCTTCTTATTGCCAGTTTTAACTTTGCTTCTCGAAGTCTGAGTATGCATTTTGCTCCTATGGGCGTCAGCGAAGTAATAGAGGTCTTCAAACTAGTTCGTGGGACCGCGTCCATTGTGGAAAAGGCTCGGCCGTGGATTGAGCAGGGCGACATGAGGCTCCTGTTAAAATTCACCCGCTGTGCCCAACAGATTCCAAAGTCAAAGCATTCCTATGAAGTGCACGCTCAATTAGAACATTTGATTGCACAACATGAAGATGCGATCACCTCTACGTCTGAGAGCGGGGTGCGGGCCGCCGTACTGAGATCCATCAAGCTTCTCCTGGACGTTTTTGACTCCTGCATTGCGAGTGACAATCAGAGTACAATTTTAGCGTGGCCTGCAATGGTAGATTCGGAATTCCTGGACCTTTTGCTTCAAGCAGAACCTGGTTCTTTAGTGACACTGGCTCACTACGGGGCAGTCATACATATCATGACCAGGGCTTGGTGGATGGAAGGTTGGGGAAAATTTTTGGTCAATCTTGCCGCAGAGTGTTTAGATGGGAGTGTACAGTCGGCGATTGCCTGGCCTTTAGCCGTTATTAATGATGATTAAGGGTCATCGTAACCCTT
This sequence comes from Penicillium sp. 91 TS-2023, assembly GCA_030710325.1. Classification (NCBI taxonomy): domain Eukaryota; kingdom Fungi; phylum Ascomycota; class Eurotiomycetes; order Eurotiales; family Aspergillaceae; genus Penicillium; species Penicillium sp. 91 TS-2023. The sequence goes on from JARWGP010000011.1 coordinate 1,869,365, forward strand.
ACCACTTGCGGAATAGTTTTCGAAGCTACGTGGGTCTAAGTGGAGAACGACAAGCCCAAATCTTACGGACACGAGATCACTGCGACCTGTGTCTCCTGAGCCCAGAATAATGCTACAGAGGCCGAAATAACCATTCGGCACATCTGACTCCGAAGGCAGCAACCTATTTTGCGGAATAATGACTCCAGAATCTATGTTTCTGGGGTTCCCCGCATAGTTTGCTGTTCATTGCTCCCCGCAGTTCGTTACCAGTAATGGAATAGCGATCCCAGTTGGAACCGCAGATCCCACTTCTGCATCGTAATCGTATCCAGGGTCATGTCTCTTCCTTGTGCTTCTCTGGGAAGTCCGATAGCTTTTGTAAATAAATAGGCTGTGCCTGTTCGTCAAAAGAAAGGTTCATTCCCCTTCAGCTTTCTGTAATCACCTATCCAATTCTCCCACGTTGAACATGCGTTGGGCACTCCTTGTCGTTGCGAGCACAGTTGCTCTTGGTGTGACATCAACTGTGCCTACACCTCCCCGGCCTGAACAAATTGAAGTCATTGAACTCCCATTGCCTCCGGTCACTTCAAGTAACCTCACAGGCGCGTGTAGCTATTCAATCAACCCTCATCGGACTGGTTGCATTGGGCAGATATCGGACCTCTTTCAGGCAGGCGATTTTGCACCTGATGGGAAGCATGTGGTGGCTACAGTGGAGTTTGTCGGCGCTCCTGCAGCTCCAGACCCGGGCAATATATATACTGGCGTTCAGCTCATCCTTATCAAAACAGACGGCACAAACTTTCCCAGTGGTGACCCATGGAAATGTTTGAGCTGTGGTGTGCCTTCGCAGAATGCGCGGTCTCTCGATCCCACAAAAGACTATCCGCATGTCGCCAGGAATTCCAGAAAGGCCCTTTGGGGACACAACATTCTGGATTGCAGCGGCATTCCACTGACTAGTGACCTGTGTACGCCAGACAAGACACACATTTATCCTATCTACTGGCCCGCGGGTACCAACAGCTCTGGCACGCCACGAGAAATGCGCATGCACCCCGACGACACTCATATGGGATGGAGCTCATTTACAACCGGAGGCGAGAATTCATTTTACGGCCGACTGCAGTTTAACAAAAATCCCACTAACGGCACACTGCTCGTCCCTCGATATGACCTACTTGACGTGAATCTACTTGCCAAGCCCAATGGTACTGCACCTATCATGGCTGAGGGCTCTGAGCTTAAGATTCACCACGAGGCTATTGCAATTGGTGAGTTACGCGGGTTCAGCGGGGCAGGTGATGAAATCCTTTACATCGGGTCGACGCGTGAGGCAAACAACATTGATATTTTTGCCGTACACATCATAACTGGTGCCGTTCGACGTCTTACTAGCCACCCTGAATACGCGGATCCCATTGCATTTTCACATGATAATCAATGGTTTGTGACAATGGACACTCGTGGCTCAAATCGCCAGATGTGGATGGCCGGGGAGCGGTACATACCCCCTCTTATCGATATTGTCACAGTGACAGCTGCTTCGTCAACTCGAAATAACGGCGCACGCCGTTTCTTCCAGCCGATTTTGATCGATCGATATGGTGACCGGGGTGACTATTTTGGTCAGCACGTCAATTCCGAAGGCGATGGCAGTAATGGCAGTGTCAACGACCCGGACTGGAATGGGAGAGCAGATCCAGCATTTTCTCCGGATAGTACTCAAATTGTATTCTGGCAGGCCCTGGTCATATCGCCCGCTTGTGGCGGCGAAAACCCGTTACCATGTCCAGAATCCACCGCTCAGGGAGGCCGCACCTATCGACTGATGCTCGCAAGACTTTCTAGTCGCAAACCTACAAGCCCAGCCACTGTTTTTCCCGCGCCGGATAAGATTCCTTGGGCAACATCGTTTCCGCCAGGAGCTAGTCTTCCAACTTCATACTCCTTGCCGGCGGGAAATTACACCCTTTACGGTCGGGCTTGTGGTCTCGCAAAGGTAACTCTCACACAGGACCCTATCTTTGGCACCATCAAAACCGTGTCTGTGAATTATACCAACTACTCGGATGATGCACAACACTATATCAACGGCTACGAGTTGGTAACGTTGACATTGACGGCAACGGATCCTTGGCTCAGTCAACTGGATTGGATTTCGAACATCGTACAGACTGGTGCCGTCAATGCAACTAAGATAACTGGACCTGGCGGATTTCATTTGTCAATTGATGCTGTCGCGAATATTTTCGAAGCCAATGGAACATTGAGTACGACTGTCAATGGTGTGACCTACCATCAGCCACTCAATGACACATGATTGAATGGAATTAAATTACATATTGCTTGAAGGTTGCAATTTCTGACGAGAGATAGCATTGGTTACTAGTGTATGGTCTTAGTACGTATTTGAGGTACTATGAAATGGAAGACATATTATGTTAAAGCCATTGACTTGAATTAGTTCGATATTTATCAAATGTAGATGCTATAAGGTATAGGCGTATCTTAGTCAAATTGGATTATAAAACATAGAGAAAAGTTAATTTGTGCTACCTATTGACATGCCCAATCACTCAAGACTTAGCAGGTAAAGGTTTGAGAGGCCACTCGTAGTCTCGAGCGAAGGTAGTTTCAAATTTCCACTCTCCATGAGCAACAGTCTTCTGTAGCTCGTGGTACCCATTGGGTAAAACAACCTCGCAGATCATACCGCGTGGAACTGCGACTTTTGCCTCCAGGCGAGTTTGCTTGTCGCATATAATAGTTGTTTTCCACGAACAAGAAATGAGGCCCATTGGAGTATCATGGGAAGCTGAAACATCTGACAGTTCAGCCCCTATGCACGGTGCGAAGCGGAACTTCTTCCATCCAGGTTCCAGCCTTTGCAAACCTGCAACCCTTTCATACAAAAACTTGGCGATGGATCCAAATGCATAATGATTGAAAGAGGTCATCTCCCCTGGGTTGATAGACCCATCCGGAAGCATACTATCCCACCGTTCCCACATTGTAGTAGCTCCCATGGTCACAGGGTACAGCCAAGAAGGACAACTCTGCTCAAGAAGCATTGCATAAGCAACTTGAACATGTCCTGTCAAGGCAAGGGCTTCACACAGGAACGGAGTTCCAGAAAAACCTGTTCCGATTCGAAAATTGTTCTTCTGCACAAGGTAGACAAGTCGAGCTCCGGCTCGCTCTTGCTGCACGGGTGTCAAGAGACCAAAGCAGATCGCGATGGAATAGGCAGCCTGGCTGTCGGATACGAGGCGACCGTTGGGGGTCACATATTCCTCATGGAATTCTTTTCGGGTCGCTTCAAGATCTTTTTGAAAATTCAACATGGTTTTTACATCGTAAAGAAGATCCGCGATTCGAATAACGAGTTCAAGGCTGTGAATCAGAAATGCATTCGCCACAAGTTGTGCGTCAGTTTTGCCCTTCCAAGGTGCATCTGGTGGAGCATCTGGATCCAGCCAGTCCTAAATTTCCATGTCAGTGCCTCTGAAAATAGGGATAATGGACCCTATCCCGGGATCTTACCCCAAGCTGGAAAATTGTAGTATCCCATAGATGAGTAGAACCTTCTCGTCTTCGAGGTATTTTATTTAACCATGTCTTCATGCTCTCATACTGCTGTTCTAAAATCTCGATGTTTCCAGTCTCTTCATACAGAGCCCAGGGTGCCAAAATTGTAACATCATGCCAGATAGCGCAGGGTTTTCGTCGACACCAGACAGGGTCTGGGAGTGTTGCATTGGGGGTGACCATTGCTGGGACACCATCTAGGTCCTGCTGGTCATACCAAACATCGATAAGCCAGTTTCTCAGGAACTCATAGCAATCGAATAGTAAGACCGCTGTAGGGGCAAAGAGAGCGAGATCACCAGACCAGCCCAATCGCTCATCTCGCTGAGGACAGTCTGTCGGCACCCCAAGGAAATTGCCCTTCATTCCCCAGCGTATGTTCTGATATAGTTGATTGAGAAGCTTGTCAGAACATGAAAATGAGCCAATTTCTTTCATATCTGTATGACACACAACTGCCTCGATCGAGTTCATCAACGTGAAGTGGCTGGACCATCCTTCGATTTGGGCATACCGAAATCCGTGAAAGGTGAAGCGTGGCTCATAGCTCTCGCTGTCCTTATCACCTTTCAGGATATATTCGTCGATGGAATCACATATCCGAAGTGGTCTTGTGCAGAGCTCGTCTTTTTCCAAGACTTCGGCATGAGATAAGATAATTTTGTGACCACGAGGACCCTTGATGTTCTTTAACCTGATGTAACCAACCATATTCTGACCGAAGTCAATGATTGATTTTCCCGATGGGGACAGAATATGCCGAAGTGGCTTGATGGTTTCAACTCGTCTGACTGGTTCTCCAATCCCCGCTGTAAGCTCGATATGCTTCGGCAGAGGAGGCATGCAGAGTACCGGCAGCCAATTATGAGAAACAACAGTAGATCCGTAAGGTGCAATAGTTGACCAGTACGGAACCTCTTGAGTTGCATCATATTTTTCGCCATTATAAATCTCGGCGCGTTGAATAGGGCCCCTAGTCACGAACCAGGTACTGTCCGTAGATATATTTTCAATGACGAGGTCGGAGGACTGTATTTGAAGTTGGCACATCAGGGCCGGATGAGGTCCCCAAATATTGCGATGGCCACCTTCAAAGCCAATGCGTCCACAGAACCAGCCTTCAGCAACACGAACACCGATACAATTTTTCCCCACGATGAGCAGGGATGTAATGTCGTATGTCTGGTACGGTATTCTGTGACCATAGGCTGTCCATCCTGGGGCCATGAAGTGGTCTCCAATGCGGTGACCATTAATCTCTGCTTCATAAACTCCTTGAGCAGTAATAGATAGTGTGCCACATGCACCGGGCTCAATTTCAAACTCCTTGCGAAAAATCCATTCTGTATCTGGCCCGGGCGTGGTAGGACCCCAAGGAGCAGCGATCCGATCACAGCGGAAATTGGATCTTTCCACAGCCTGGGCTGACGTCTCAGTGGGCACCAAATCTGGGCTCTGGGATTCTAGAGATCTTTCCATGACGATAATGCCGAGCAAGTGATTTTTTCCGAGGAAAACAACTAAGGGTTGGTCGCAGGGTGGCTTGCAATCATGACGAGGGAGCTTTGTTTAGATTCCAAAAACAACTCACTACAGGTGGCTTCCTCGGTATGGCAATGGACCGAGTCGGTCGAATTCAAAAGCGAAAATGTGAGTTTGGGGGCATGAATTACCCCGAAGCCAGCACAGAGGAAGCACTTCAAAAGCCGCATTACCCTCTCAAAGGCCGATCACTGTTACACCAAATATTGTTCTTAACCTCGGACAAAAATACGAGTTTCTAGAAACGCCACCTTGAGATCTCATGATAGAATCTTTTTGATTCCAAAATGAACGTGAATATGTTCCAGGCTGGGGACAATGTCCTCCAGCCCGACAACGAAGAATGGGCCATCGAGCCTCGTACTGTGGAAGAGCTACCTCTCCCTACGAATTTCTTCTGGGGAACAGCTACTGCTGCATACCAAATCGAAGGTGCCGCCTCCCAGGATGGCAAAGGACAGTCCATCTGGGACGTTTTCAGCCATCTCGAGCCATCACGCACGAATGGGGACAGTGGAGATGTGGCCTGTGATCACTATAATCTCATGTCCGAGGATGTGAAGCTGATGGCCTCGTATGGGATGGATACATATCGATTTTCTATTGCTTGGTCTCGCGTTATTCCACTGGGAGGTCATAATGACCCGCTCAATGAAGATGGGATCGCATTCTACAACAGGCTCATTGATTGCCTTTTGGAACACAATATTGAGCCATTCGTCACTCTTTACCACTGGGATGTACCACAGCAGCTTTACACTCGCTATGGTGCCTTCTTGGACACAGATCAGTTCACAAAAGACTTTGAACGATACGCTCGGCTGTGTTTCTCTCGCTTTGGCGATCGTGTCAAGAAGTGGGTGACTTATAACGAGCCCTACATCATTTCGATCTTTGGATACCATAGCGGTGTGCTTGCTCCTGGCCATAATGCTGCCGCTGGAAATGACACGCGCAGTGAGCCATGGCGCGTTGGCCATACTATCATTCTTTCTCATGCAGCGGTCGTGAAAATTTACGCGACAGAGTTCCAACCTTCTCAGAATGGCATTATATCGATAGTGCTAAACGGCCACTTTTATGAGCCGTGGGACTCAAACAGCGAAGATCACAAGGCTGCCGCCCAACGCAGACTTGAATTTTACATTGGATGGTTTGCCGACCCCATATTCTTGGGCAAAAACTACCCGGCCCAAATGCGCGCTCAGCTCCAGTCTCGGTTACCAGAATTCACTACCGAAGAGATGGGGCTTCTACGGGAGACGGCTCCAATGAATGCATTTTACGGAATGAACCATTATTCTACCAAGTTTGCCCGCGCCCTTCCGGGTCCACCAGAAGAGGACGACTGCACGGGGAATGTGGAGGAAGGACCCACAAACAGCGAAGGAAAGATGCTCGGGCCTGTTTCCGGCATGTCCTGGCTTCGTGTTACCCCTCATGGGTTTCGAAAACTTATGAACTGGGTATGGGATCGTTATCAATTGCCGATAATCATTACAGAAAATGGTTGTCCGTGCCCAGGCGAAAGCCAGATGACTTTAGAGCAAGCACTCAACGATACATTTCGGATACGGTATTTTGGTCTGTATTTGGATGCCATATCCCAGGCCATTTACGAAGATGGTGTTGTGGTACAAGGCTACTGTGCATGGAGTCTCATGGACAATTTTGGTGAGTTCAATTCTTTTTCTATTGCTTTTTTTTCTGACAAATACCCCCAGAATGGTCGGCTGGATATGGCCCGCGCTATGGCATCACGCATGTTGACTATGATACACTTGTGAGGACCCCTAAACAATCCGCTCATTACTTGCAACAATCATTCAATGAGCGTCGTCAAGAGCGTACTTAGCATAGTTAATACAACACCTCGTTTTCGTACATTTTTCTTCTAAGAAGCCTGTATTGACCTAATTAATTGCTTAAGAAGCATTTAAATTGTAAAACGGATGAAAACAGTGCTGAAAGTATGAAATTACGAAAAAGGAGTTCATATGCCTGACGTGTAGATCTCAGGAGATTTGAAGGTTATTCAATAGCCGTTATGGTTCAAGGCAACCCTAGTCCGAAAAAAGCCAACTTTGTGGCGCCACGGACCCTTTGGAGATGCCAAGGCCCGTGAACTTTACCCAGATAGGCATAGTTTACGCAATATAAAAGCTCTGTCATCGGCGTTTGAAATATTTGCGATCTAGAATTTCGTGAAAGATAAATTATTTTCCAAGACCTAAGCGCCGGGGTTGGGTTCCCATGGGACCCTGGCGAAGTCTGACAGGATCCACATTGTGGTCCTGAATCCGGGGTCAGGTTGTGGGGTCTCCGGGGTTCTCCACGAGCGAGTATAACGACTGCCCCTATCAGTTCAGCAAATTGCCTCGCGAATTTTGACTACACTTGAAGCGTGATTCGGGATAATCAGGACCGAGATAGGGACTGTACTGAGCTCCTTGGTTTAGATCATGTGGTGACTGAACACGAGTTCGTCGCCATTTTCCCGCCAGAGCCCAAATGGTTTAAATTGAATGAAAATCACATTCCTCTTCTGTTTTACTCTTATGATATTACTTGCAGTTTCGTGACAGGCAGACTCAGAATGAAATCTGAAAACAAAGCTTCCACTGAAGTGGCAACTGCCACCCAGCACGTTGAGATGATGGGCGAAGAAGGATTCAAAACGTCTGATCCGGCTCTCGATGCTGTGATGAGAGGCCAAGTGACCACCGGTTATGAAGACCTGGGTGTTTTGGAGACAATCAAAACCTTCAAATTTTGCACCCTCGTGTGTTTTGCAATGGCATTTAGTGCGGCAACCGATGGGTACCAGATTGGGTACGTTGATCCCCTAAAGCTTCACTCCAAATATCTCTAGAGATTACTGACTTGATATTTCTCCCAGAATCAATGCTAGTATTATTGCCAATACTGGATTTGTCTCCCGCTTTGCCACCACAGTTAGTACAGCCGGAAAGCCTGCTCTCGCGTCACCCATACTCAGTGGGTGGAGCTCGATCATGTCCTGTGGCCAGATTATTGGAATGACAACCTTGCCATTTCTTTCCAGCAAATATGGTAGAAAGGTTGCCATGTATACCTACTGGGTAATTATAGTGGGAAGCGTCCTCACTGAGTGTCTGGCAAGATCATGGCAAAGCTGGCTGGTGGCGAAGCTTTTGGCAGGGATTGGAGTGGGATGTTTACAGTCGACTGTACCAACATATATATCAGAAGTGGCACCCACTCGAATTCGTGGAGGTTTATTGATGTGCTACAGTTTCTGGTGGACACTAGGCTCATTCTTTGCCCAAGTCGCTCTTCAACATTTGGCAAGCGATAACCCGACCAACTACCTGACACCAATCTACACTCAGTGGGCCCATATTGGAATAATGCTTATCATCTACATCTTAGTCCCAGAATCGCCTGCTTGGTGTGTGAATGCTGGCAAAGATGACAGAGCGAAGAAGGAACTCCTCAAGCTCAACCGCGGCGTACCCAATTACGACTTGGAGCGGCAATTCCAAGTGTTGGCCCTTGCTGTTGAGCATGAGCGTGCTGTCGCAGTCGAGCAGCGTCGGGAGAAGTGGTATGCGATTTTCCAGGGCGTTAATGGTCTTCGCACTGTTATCTCTTGTTGGACCAACCTCACCCAACAGTTGATTGGTCTTAGCCTCTTTGGAACATTTGGAACCTACTTCTTCCAACAGGCCGGACTAGCCGATCCTTTCAAGATCAAGGTAATCACCACTTCAATCCAGATTGGAACTGTGATTGTTGTAGTTATCGCTGCCGATCGCTTGGGGAGAAGATTACTCGCCTGCTCAGGAACGACACTTTGTTGGGTTTCATGTGTGGCGATCGGGATTATCGGGGTTTGTCCTCAGGTGAAGGCATCTACATATATTTTTATCCTATTTGCTTGCTTATGGAGTAAGATTACCCTATTAAATTTGTGGGAACAGCGGATAACAAGATATTTTCAGATTGCGGATTGGCCACCAACGGCGCTACTGGCTGGGGATATATTGGAGAAATCTCTTCCCAGCGTCTTAGGCCATATACTGCTGGATTTGGTGCAGCTGTGACCTGTGTAGCTGGTGTTTTGATGAATGTCCTTACACCATACATGACAAACAGCAGCAAATGGAACTGGAGTCTGAAGACAGGATGGTTCTATGCCGGTGTTGGCCTTCCATTCGTTATTGGCATGTGGTTACTGATTCCCGAGACTGCCGGGTAAGCTCTTCAAATGATAAAGAAAGAAGTGTTTGTTTGACTGACATTGATATCATATAGCCGATCTCCAGCTGAGTTAGATGAGCTATTTGAGCGAAAGATCAAGCCTTGGAGATTCCACAAGACTCAAACGGCCACCCAGCGCCTTGGACTGGAAGATAACCTGGAAAAGAATTGAGCTATCTATTGGGAACTGAACTAGGGAAAACAGGCATTAGTACTGTGAGAAGATCTACGTCTTCTATCCCATGGCGAATTATCAGGAGTGGAGAAATGTTGTGCGAGAAGCGTCGATTGAGGTTCATACGGGCTATTTAATTTTTGAGGCAACGAAGCGGCGGAAATTTTCGAATTACTAACTCTAATCTACCTCTTGTGGGACCCCTTGCTCCAAATCTAAGTAAGTACAAAAGTCGCTTAGTAAACCGTACACACAACCGTCATCTTAATATCTTAGAAAAAGGAACAAAAGTTGTGTTCTATGCCATGGATGGGCGATAAATTGCTTTTTGAATGCCTTTGGCCTCCCAGTGCGCCGCAGAATTAGCAAGGTGGAGTTTGGCCTACATTGGGTCAAAAAATACTCCTAAGCACTCGGTTCGCTGGATTTGATCCTTTGTCCGTTCCGTTCCTCTACTCAGCCACCTCTTGGTTACTTGGCTTTTTATCTCTTTTGGTGGAGCCATAGATCTCAGCCGACGACGAATCTGACATCTGCACAATAGAGACTGTTTTAGTGATGATGCTGGTACATACGACCATAGGGTGTGGAGAACAGGGCTTCCCGTCCGCTCAGCCGTACTTAAGCCACACGCCGGTTAGTTAGTAGTATGGTGGGTGACCACATGCGAATCCTAACTGTTGTATGTTTTTGTGTTTTTATTTGCTCACGCTATTTGATCCAATCGTTTCCCAGAATCTCGACGAAGGTGTTTGTTTGGGGATGAGGTTTTCAAGTTTTTGTCGAGGAGCTTCTGCAGCATTACGGGAAGTAGCCGGTTCATCAACTAATGCTACGATGTTCAGCTGAGGAAAATAAAGCACAAATACTAGCTCAATGTTCTGTCATATTTCCACCTATCTGATCGCCGCCCTGCCTCTCACTTAACCTCGACTTTAAAGGTCGGCCAATCAGCTTGCAGGCAATTGCCCCAGCCCTTGTGGAGGATATTTTATTGACATTCATGAGCGCATTAGACCTCCATCCTGCAAAGAGAAGTACCTGTGGCATTTACGGAGACCTGCAGGTCCCAGAAGTTCTCTCTGTGATTTAGTGGATGGGGTTGTTCGTGTAGGTAGGATGCAAGTGTGTTATTAGTCATGGCACTCTGGTGTGATTCGTGATTCCTAAAATTTGGGACTTTCATTTTGAAAGGGCAGCCAAGATTTGAAAGATTCTGATTAATCCAAAGAAGAAGCTTATTGCTTGACTTGATAAATCTCAAAATTTGCCTTCATTCATTCCATATCCAAGACAGTGAATCGTTGTTTCCTTATACAAGTCCAGCGCAGTATCATGATCCAATTGTTGGACAATCAAGAACGTGAAGTTCAATTCTGATTACCCGAGAAAGAGTTCTTCTCGGCAAGAACAGTGCGATCGGAGATAACTTCAAAGTTGTTGGAGCGAAATGGAGTGACCTGGAATTTGGTAAACTGCCTGGCCGAGATCTTCTTTTCGAACAAAATATCGAGTTCAGGAGCTGTGCGTCCCTTAGGCTCCGGTAGACGGAAAAATGACCAGACGAAGCAAATGAGACAAAACGGCGCCCAGATGAAGCCTCCTTTGCCCTTCAAGTTCCAGGCAGTGGGATTGAGAATGGGAGGGTTGAGGAAATTGGCTATGATACTGGCGATATTGTAGCAGTTGCGGGCAAGAACTGCGCTCTTGATTCTCAGGCGAGTGGATGGAATCTCAGAAATGAGACAGTAAGTGACAGGGCCGACCGTGAGATCGTAGGTAAAGACAAAGACCAAGAGGAGAGCAGCTGACGAATAGCTCAGTCCAGGAGTGGTATGGCTCGGAATACCCAGAAAGCCCACCAACATCAACACTGTGAACATAATGCCAAGTCCAGTGACAAAGAGCTTTCGCCGACCAACCCGCTGCATCACAAACCATGAACATACTGTACCGCACCAGCCAATGGCATTGACTCCAAGACCAAAGTCGAATGATTGGTTGTTGGTGAAGTTGATTTGCTGTAGGAAGTAAACAATATTGCCGCCGTACCAGATGCCACAGAAGACTTGGCACATCCAGACGCAGCATACGATCTCGGTACGGCGCCGGTCAACTCCCTTGAGACAATCCCAGTAGCTCACACCCTCTCGGGTTAGTTTTTCGTGGGTGTTGGTGATGATCATAAGTGCAACCGCGTCATCGGTATCATATTCAGTGTTACCGGGACGCGCCAATTTAGCGAGCGACCGCTTTGCTTCTTCAACCTTACCGTGACGGACCAACCACCAAGGAGATTCCGGGGCAAATAGAACACCAATGATGATTGGAACAGGCCAGATCCACTGGATAGCATAAGGAATTCTCCACCCCCATTCGTCGGTGCGACCCAGCAGACCTCGCAGAACTCCTGTCGAGATGAACTGGCCGGTAACCCAGCACAGGTTGACATAAGTGGTCAGATATGGACGCAGGATAATAGGGCTAACCTCGGCGGCGTAGGTGGTTGTCAAGGTTTGGAATGCACCCCACGGAATTCCACACAGCACCTCCCCGGCGAATAGCATTCCGATATCCTTGGCGAAGAACATGATGAAAATAAAGCCGATAAGTGAGATCAACGCGCCGAGCATTGTCTTTTTGTAGCCCCATCGATCTGCAATAAGACCGGCGATAAGAAGGCCCAGAATTTGTCCGACGTTGGTTCCATTCTGAAGGCCAGTCTGCCAATTGGATGTGACTTGATAGCCACCTTCTTTGGAAGGAACACCGAACCGCTTCTGGAATGTCGGGTACGCGTAAAAGGAGCCGAGTAGAGAGGTGTCGTATCCCTCCATGATGATGGCAAGGGACAGAACAAAAGAGAACACGACCGCCTTCGGGAATTGCTTGAATGCATCCCAGTTGGTCAAGTGATGCTCAAAATCGGACGCTCGACGAGCCTTTTCGACCAGATTGGCGAAGTCCGGAATCTGTTCGGCCATTTGCAAAAGGACCCCATCTTCGATTCCAATGGTGTTTTCTCCCAGCGACTGAGAGGGCACGGCGAGGTTATGCTCAACATGAGTTGCCGATTTGAGGTCCTCCATTTCGATATATTTGGCGGGAGTCCTCCCGGGCTTCTGAGAGGCAGAAAAGATGAAAGGAAAGTCGAGATCAGAGCAAGTTGACCTGAATGAGGAATAGGATTATTAGAAAGTGGCCATTTGAAGAGGAAGATTGTATTTATAACAGCCACTTCTTACCTTACAGCAAGCAGCTCTTTGGCTTGCGCAGCATTCTGTGAACAAGCGCTCAATCATGCGCCACACGGTCGCTGGAATTATTGTTTTGCGGGGGATTGTGGGGAAATACGGTTGACAGGCAAAGTTTGAATTTGGCTTCCGAGATTGGCGAATTGACTGGCATTGCGAAAATTAAGTGTGATTGAATATAGCGAGGGGAAGACGTGATTGGGCTGTTCCCGCTATTTCTTTCGCTGTGTTTCTCGGTGTAACTGAGCGCTGACTGCACGGGAGTCAAAATCGCTAACCCTGAGAGTTTCCAAGGTTTAAGGCTTGAACGAGTTCTGTGTCTCAGCGCTGGTCACACTATGTCCTGATTAAGAGTAGTTTCGTCATAAGCGAACCAACTGGGGATTCATCATTTCTGTCACAAGGTCAAGGGACTCGGACTTGGGGCGGAATTGAACTCTTTGTCTAGATTGCACTAGTTCAGCCACAAAAGACCCCTAGAAGCGCGACGGAACTTCCGGTGAAGACTTTCTTATTCGCTGCATTTCTCGCAATATTTCGTGAAGTTGGTTGATCTCAAGCGCTGGTTATTATGAATTAGAGCGAGCCCACCGACATCTGGGCAGTCGTTGTGAATATCGCTTGTTTTCTCGGCTTGATCATACTTTGTGGCTCGAGCAGACTCAAGGATTGATCAGTTCATCGGCATTTCATATGTTCGGCTCTTGTGTTAATTGAATATTAACTTCAGAGCTAAGATCATCTGCGATTCATCTCCGCATTTTGTTACATTTCCGTGCGTGAAGATTGTGGGGATTCCTATGCTTCGTGTACTTCGTCATAGTAGAAACATGAATAGTCAATTCTATATAAATCGCTAGGAGATGATCCCTAGGCCAGGAGGTCTTCTTGGAATGCAGTGACCATTTTACGATCCAGTGAATCAAATTTGGTTTTCTTCATAATGCATTCGCTGCAATTCTTTCTGTTGGGAGTGTATGCCCCATTTCTCAGTGCCGCAGCTGTGATCAGTCAACGCTCAGTAGCCCAAGGCTGGTCGTTACAGTCCGCCACTTGTCCCAGCGGAACCAACTCATGCGGTGAAGGGGGATGTTGCCCTAGCAGCCTCTATTGCTTTGCAGCTCAGACAGATGAAGTCGCCTCTTGTTGCTCTTCTGGTGAGAATTTAATATCGCTACATTCATTTGATACCCAAAAAGCTGATATCATTCCTAGACTCGGCTTGTGTTGGCGCCATAGAGGGAGCACCCAAATGTGCCGACTCAAGCTGGTCTCTCTGGCGAGGGTTTCAGGGAAATGACTTCTGTTGCCAAGTCGGACTCATTGGTATTTATCAATCCAGCGGGAATGTTGCAGGCACGTGCGTTGCCTCTGGTCAAGCTGGTACAGCAACGACTGCCCAGCTTGTGAGTTCAACAAACTAGACCACAAATTAAACTCCAAATTCTAGCTAATCATGCTGACACGTAATCTAGATGTCAACAGGGACTGGATCCACTACAAGTAGCACTACCACAACAGCCACTTCCTCAACCACCACAAGTACTTCAAGCGCAACCACAATGTCTACCACTACAACCGCCGCGCAGTCCACCAGTACCAAGGCTGTATTTGCGCACTACATGGTACTTGAGAAACTATGATCTCTTTCATTTTTACCTTTTTCCTAATCGTGAATAGGTCGGCTCGATGACTTCGGCCGAGGCCGTGATTGACGTTCAAGATGCTATGAATGCCGGATTCGATGGATTTGCCCTGAATACTCACACTATCAGCTCTTCTGATACATGGAATATTGATGCACTCAACTACCTGTTCGCCGCCGCCGCAGGAACCGACTTCAAGCTATTTATCTCATTTGACATGAGTTGGGGTTTGGATGTTACGCAGCTTGCAGCTTTCATGGCGCCCTATGCTACTCAAGACGCATACTACATGGTCAATGGGCAGGCCTTCATTAGTACCTATACAGGAGGTACTATTTCCAACTCTGCTTGGGATTCGGGGTTCATTGAGCCTCTAAAATCAACCTATGGCATCACTCCATTCTTCGTTCCCGACTTTGATGACTTTTCTGGTTACCCGACCGGTGTTTTCAGTTCCTATCCGATTCTAAACGGTGTCTACAGTTGGGAGTCAGCATGGCCATCCCCTGGAACCACCCCAGCCAATGTCAGTGACAGCGTTGATTCTGCTGCCTTGCAGGAAGCGCATGCCGCTGGCAAGGTTTACATGATGCGTGAGTGAATACAGATCTTTAATGACATTCAGAAGAGATTGAAGCTAAAGTAAGTCTGAAAACAGCCCTATCATCTTTCCAGTTCAAATATTTGGGCAGTGGTCAAGACTGGTACCGTATTGGGGAAGTCAACCTACCCGAGCGCATGGGCCAGGTCCTGCAGCTGCAGCCGGACTTTGTTGAAGTCATCACCTGGAACGATGCCGGAGAGAGCCACTACGTTGGTGATTTCTGGCAAGAACAGATCGACGGCACTACCATTGGCGATTATGCCGACGGCTTCGATCATAAGGG
Source organism: Penicillium sp. 91 TS-2023 (assembly GCA_030710325.1). Taxonomy (NCBI): domain Eukaryota; kingdom Fungi; phylum Ascomycota; class Eurotiomycetes; order Eurotiales; family Aspergillaceae; genus Penicillium; species Penicillium sp. 91 TS-2023. The sequence goes on from JARWGP010000011.1 coordinate 1,884,687, forward strand.
ATGGTTGCAGATTATCACACCTTTCATCAAAGCTTACAAGGCTGGTGCAACGAGTATTTCCCAGATATCTCCACCTAACACCAGTCCCGTAGGAGCCCTCTGGTATCGAACTCTCCTGACTAGCGCCAGCTGTTCCTCGTCCATTTCCAACTATCAATCGGCACTTGATACGATAAATTTTGCTGTTATTCTTCCTTCTGCTGGCTACACAATCAGAATTTATAGCAACAGTAATCTCATTGGCACATTTGCAGGTCAGAAGGGATTGAATTACAACAGTGTCGTGGGTCTCACGGTTGGCAGTGGACAGATGATCGAAGTGCTTGACAGTTCAAATGACGTTGTTGCTTCGGCCACGGGAACGAAGAGTGTCTTGGCTCAAAGCCCGAACGCCACTTGCAATTGGAATTATGAAGTTGTAGGACTCTCCTGAGACAACATGTGTATGAGGCCATCGGAGAAGTGAGTCAATATTAGCTGGACTTGTCGTGTTGAGGAATATGTACATGAATTCGAACGACAGCGAGGTACCGAAATTGATCAATTGTAAAGTAACTTTCGAATCGCAGTACATCTACTTACGTATAACCTCTATCTCCCGCACAATTTATCTATTCAATTTTGTCGATGAGTTGGATGAACAGGTAACCTCAGTTCGATGAATAAATACAGCCCTCTCAATATGAAAGTCTCCACAGGCAGAGCTTAGGTAATTTGGTATCACAAGGCTTGTAAACAGACGATTAACATTCATCATATGCGATTGAATCATGTGCCTCCTCCTGCTCAGGAAGTTCCAACATAAGAGGCATAGTAGTTGACGATGGAATCTGTGACAAACGCTGATGGAGTAAACATAATCTCTCTGATTTTATTCCCCCAACTTGCGACAATAACCGTTCGATTGCGAGGACAGCATCCAAAGGCCCAAAGCGACAAATCTGATGACTTAAAAGGTTAGGCATACATGACACGACGTCGAGCACGGAGTTCGCGACTTGGAGAAGCTTTATTTCCTATTAGGAGAGAACTGAATCAGGAAATCAAATTTTAACATTAAAGGGAAGTAAATTCCAATGGCTTACCATGCCATATCCATGACTGCGCAAAGAGTCTATGGATACATGGGAAAGGGACTCTAGATAATCCTTGGCAATTGATAGGGGGTAATTAAAGGAAAGCGGTTCAATGGATGTAGAAGAGGAGAGCATGAAGCGAGAGGCAGAGTACTGCCATAGCAACGTACGAACCCACGCGGAGGTGGTCAAAATATCGACATATTGAATTTCGGACGTGAGTTCGAGCCCAGGAGGTCGGATCTGGATTTTACTTTGAATATCCGATATGCTATTCTTTGAATACATATCTGTTGCCTCGATAGCCCTGTTTGTCGTAGGCGGTAAGATAAGAGGGCGCTGCACATGCAAGAACAATTGAACAAGAGCGCAGAATCCTGCATATAGATTTCCTTGAGAGATATCACTCTTGATTTCTGGAAGATTTTGTATTCTGTGAAGTGTAATTGGGAGATCGTGTTGGATGCAAAATGTCCTATCCCAACGTTCAGAGCACATCCCTCAAGGATTTTAGTTCAATCGCAGACAAATCATGCACTAACCTTTCGGTCACAAACAGGATCCAATAACATCGAAGTTCCAATTGCCACTGCTCTGAATGCACTGGATCAGATGCAGGATTGTGGCATAGATGCAGAAGGTCTGCATAGGTGATTGCCTCGCGAAGGTAGATGGTAGCCGGGGTGATTTGATCTCGATTGGCGTAGTACATATGAAGGAAGGCAGATGTGACCAGAGCCTGAAGAGATGGCTCTTGATGATAGTGGTGTTCCAGTCGAATGCGAAGACATTCTTTGACAAAGTCTTCTGCTGTCACAGAGAGATCCTCGGGGTAGGGAGTTGGTGCGAGCCAAAGGCGAATTTGTGCTAACGTCGCTGCACACAAAGCTGCTGCTAAGGTATGTGTGGTGGGATCACTGTCCAAGCTCTTTAGCTGTTGTTTCAAATACTCAGTATTGACGATCGGCCAAATATCATAAAGACGCGCCTGAAAAATATCGAGTACTGCGTAGTAAGTCGAAATCGAGATACGGAAACTTGAGGCGTGAAGGACTGGACTTTCGGGCGCTGGAATTGATACTGGAGTCGTCATTTCGACGTCCGCTGTGGCCCCTCGTTGTATCTCCTCGATCTTACGGGCAGTAGCTGATCGAGGCCCTTTGGGACCGGGTCTCTTGCGGACCCTCAAATAAGTACAGCTTTGTTGTCTTATCAAGCAAGTTTGACATGGATCCTGCCGATCACACTTCACCCGCCGCACAAAACATCCGTCACAGGGGCTATCCATGATTCTCGGTGATTCTTCGGGCTGTGAAAGCATCCGGGAATTACAGCGAGAATTAAATCATTGACTCTGTTCGCTGCAAACCCCGCCTTAGCCACATATCTTTTGGTGGCGTTTAGACAGTTGCGGGGAACGAAAGTAAGACAATCAAATTGAGATCCGAGCCACGGTTGAAATGCTACTGTGCACAGTCCTTCTGGTTCGGTAAAGTCCGCTCTAATTCGCGTCACCAGTCCTAGCGAAAATCCCAGCGAGTTTAACTTGGGCTTCACTGCCAGTTGATCAGAATCATGCAGCAGTAATGGAAGGTAAATAGCGTAGGCTTCCATATATGAACCACTAATTTCCGCAGAACAACAGGTGAAATAAAATATCCTCCAAAGTTCAAAGTTTTATACCTTTGACCATGCATCGCTATTCCTTCCCACATACTCCGGTCGCTAATCCCGAGGCGATCATTAGTGCTGGCAATTACCGTTTCACCGTTTTAACCGACGGCCTCCTTCGCTACGAATGGGCGGCAGATTGCCAATTTGAGGATCGCGCCTCGGTTCTTGCCATTAACCGCCAGTTGCCTGTACCCGAATTTCGCATTATAGAGGACCAACACAGTCTTCAGATTCTCACTTCTCGGTTCCACCTTAACTACAACAAACAGGGATTTTCAGCAAATGGTCTGAGTGCTGTCATTAAGGGAAACTATGGACCGCATGTCAGTGTCTGGCGTTATGGAATCCAAGTTTCAAATCTCGGTGGTACAACCCGTACTCTGGACGAGGCCGATGGCCGAGTTGCACTAGACCAAGGTGTTATTTCTAGACAGGGATATGCAACCTTAGATGATTCAACGTCAATGCTTTTTGATGATCACCAGTGGGTGACTACAAGATTGCCTGGAAATCGCGTGGATGGCTATCTTTTCGCTTATGGTCACGACTATCGACAAGCCATCCAGGCATTCTATCTCCTATCAGGACCCCAGCCTTTGCTTCCGCGATGGGCCCTAGGAAACTGGTGGAGTCGATTTTATCCTTACACCGCGGATGAATATTTGTCGCTGATGGATCGATTCCGCAAAAATAAAATACCGCTCTCAGTCGCCGTGCTGGATATGGATTGGCATATTGTGCAAGATGAGCGCGTGAAGAGATCCGGAGTGACAGGATGGACTGGCTACACTTGGAACAAAGAGCTCTTCCCCAACCCCAAAGCTTTTCTTGCGGAACTCCACGATCAGGGCCTATATGTTTCTCTGAACGATCATCCAGCAGACGGTGTTCAGAGCTATGAAGAACCTTATGAGGAGATGGCCATCGCTCTGAAGCATGACATGTCCATGGGTGACCCGATCTCTTTCGATATCACAAATCAGGCCTTTCTGGATGCTTTCTTCGATGTGCTCCACCGGCGATTCGAGAGGGAGGGACTAGACTTATGGTGGTTGGATTGGCAGCAAGGGACACATTCTCGTATCCCTGGCATTGATCCACTTTGGGTGCTCAATCATTACCACTTCTTGGATAGCGCTCTTGACAATAAGAGGCCCTTGACATTTTCGCGATACGCGGGTCCAGGTAGTCACCGGTACCCTATTGGGTTCTCGGGTGATACCGTGGTATCATGGGACTCTCTTCACTTCCAGCCAGAATTCACAGCAACAGCGTCAAACATTGGGTTTGGCTGGTGGAGTCATGATATTGGAGGCCATTTCCACGGTGAAAAGAACGACGAAATGCTCATTCGATGGGTACAATACGGCGCATTCTCGCCAATCCTGCGTCTCCACTCGTCGAACAATATTTTCAGCATTAAGGAACCCTGGAATCTTGACCCTCATTATGGGCAGATCATGACAAAGTATCTGCAGTTCCGTCACAGACTGCTTCCATATCTATACACCATGAACGTTCGCGCTGCCGTGCAGGGGCTCCCTCTTGTCCAGCCAATGTATTGGGGTTACCCCGAAAGTGAGGAGTCATACAACGTGCCAAATCAGTATATCTTTGGCTCGGATCTCATTGTGGTACCAATTACTGCTCCTCAAGACCCTAGGTCTCGAAGATCTCAGGTCCTCGCATGGCTTCCTCCCGGTAGGCATGTGGATATTTTCACAGGTGCGGTCTACGATGGGGACCGTCGCATTTGGCTAAATCGACGCCTGGAAGATTACCCGGTATTCGCTCCTGAGGGAGCGATCATTCCACTTGACGCAGCATCAGATCTCACGAACGGCTGTCCAAATTCTACCACGATCGAGCTCCTGGTTGTTGTTGGTGCAGATGGCAGTTTTGAACTTTTGGAAGACGATGGAAAGGGTCAGCACACGAATCAGATCAATTTTCGCCGAACGCACATTTCATTCAATCAACAGACCGGCGAGTTGCATATTGAGCCTACAAGTGGTGGGAACATTCCTCCTGGTGTCCGTCAATGGAATGTTCGCTTCCTCGGATACGCGTCGTCGGATGGGATACAAGTTTGTGTCGGAGAAGAACGACGCATCTTAAATGGACAGACCGAGAACAACGGCTTCTTCCTTGACTTGGGATCTTACGCAGAAAGTGCGCATATTGTGGTGAAGTTGGAAACGCATCCCACTTTAGAGATAAATCGACCTGAGACGAAAATTATCGACTTCTTGCGTGATGCTCAGATCGAACTGGATCTGAAGGACGACATTCGGAAGGTTGTCGAAAGGCCTATGTCCAGATTGCTGCAGATTGGAGATCTTCATACCCTTGGCCTCGACAGCCTACTGCTGAATCCAATTCTTGAGTTTCTCTTAGCTGACTCCAGGTATGCGTTGACTAAAGACAACCAAGAGATAACAGGCCATTTGCAGCAAGGAACAAATGGAATTAAGCGGCTCATAACGTCAATTTAAATCCCCGAATGCTCCCTGCTGTCTCTTCGCGACGTTCGGGTTTCTATCGAGTTCGAGAATTAGACGTCGAGGCATTGTGGACCGGATTCGCCGATTCACAAACAATACTTCTGTTGGATGTAAGTCTCCCAACTGACTCACTTAAACACATCCTCGCGTCTCATGTATTTAGACTTTTTTTTCTTCTCCATATCATATGATATCCTGTTTCCACGCGGTTCCACTACGGTCTACTCTTATATCCGCATGACCTCATTCCTTTACAGGTGATCCTCGGTGTTCGTGACCATCACGCACGTAACTGAGACCAGACCAAAGAGTAGTGACCGCAGCAACGCACCTAATGGAGAAATTCGAGGAAACTCCAGCGCTTCAGGCACATGCAGGATATTCAGGTGCAAACTACTAGCGGTGTTCAGGGCATTAACGTGAACCTTTCAAACGTGAGGCTGAATGAAGATAGCCCAATATAGATACTTTCTAACGCGAATAGAAAAAAAATAAATACAAAAACATACAACAGTTAGGATTCGCATGTGGTCACCCACCATACTACTAACTAACCGGCGTGTGGCTTAAGTACGGCTGAGCGGACGGGAAGCCCTGTTCTCCACACCCTATGGTCGTATGTGCCAGTATCGTCACTAAAACAATCTCTATTGTGCACAGCAGGTGAGATAGATGAGTGCCACTTTGGCGTGGCGCGAGAAGGATGAGTGGCGCAAAAGACAGGGTGAGAAGCAGGGCGAAAGCGTGTGATAAATCACCCTCAGTCATTAATTGTATTAAATCTACTTCGTGCGTATATGATTAGAATCGATGTTTTTTTTAGAGGGAAACTCAAGATTCTTGATGGAGCTGCTTTGCAGACCGATCACCTATGGTATTATGTGTTGGAGGTACCAGTAGTAAGAGGAACTATATGTGAAGACGTGGTGAACACGGCTGGAGCTTCCAAGTGTTTGTGGCCTGAACCTTCAGGTGTCAAAGCACCCTGTTTATCCACGCTTTGGTATCATTGGAGTGCGGTAAACCATGGCTCACATATTACATGAACACATAAATAGCGACATGAATACAAATTCTGCAATTCTGCTAGGATGTTGGCCTTTTGAAAATCAAAATCGTACATCCTTCAGCGACAATGGTTCGGATCCACCATTGGCGACTAACTGACGCTAACGATTGCAGCCTGATGGGAGCCTGATGGGAACCTGGTAAAACAAAAGATCTGGTCCCCTGGACCCTTCTACAAGTTCAGTATTCCAAGCTTCCTGCCACTCAAACATTCTGTCAACGACTACCGCTCTTTACTTTTTCTTTGTGATTGAAACGATTCCAGCTCGGAGCAGTCGGCTCATCTCTCTTTCTCTGCGCTGCAAACTGGCACTGAGTTGCCAACTAAAACCTCGGAATCAGCATGGTCGTTCTTTACGACGACATTCTTTTTCTCATTCTTGACAATATTTACGACACAAAAGAACGTCTTAGACTTCTATTAGTGTGCCGTCGATGGTACACGGCACTTCTCCCCAAGGCTTACGAGCGCATTAGAGTTGAAAGCGAGCAAGTCTATGATCTTGTTTGTTCAATTCAACGAAACCCCAGAATCGGTCTCTCTATCCAAGATCTGAACCTCTCATGGGGCGGGGATGACGACAGTATTGAATACAATGTGGAACCGTTCAAGGATATCCTGGACCGAGCAAGCCCTTCAGCAGAGCATCGCGCGAATTGGGAAAATGACCTGCTTAAAGGAGAGTCTGACGCGTGGCTCGCATTACTCATGCCATCACTGGAAGCGGTCAGAATCCTATGGATTGAATATCCGGGCTACTCGGACTATTTCTTCCCAATGTTAGCTCGAGCAGCCGCCCGGGAAGCGCCTTTTGATACGAAACCCGTATTGCAGCGATTGGAAAGTGTCCGAGCTGAATGTGAATACAACAAGACTGCCTACCTTGCAAAAGAATTTTTGCCGGTGCTGCATTTTCCAGCTATACGATCGTTCTCCGCAACTTCGTTTTGTGAAGCATATGATGACCATGACGTGAATTATTCCAAGCCTGCGCCTAGAACCTCTCGGATTACCGAATTGGATTTTGGGCAAAGCAATGGTAGTAATGGGATGATCGACTACATCACATCATGTGCCAATTTGGAAATTTTTGATTACCAACACGACAACAAGGCTATCTGGGGTGAGATATATCTCAACTTTCGTCCTCTGGCATTTTACACGGCTCTGTATACCCAGAGACATAGTCTTCGAGTACTTCGGTTGAATAATAATGGAGAGATCCGCGGAGAAGATGATTGGGGTGCGGATGATGAAATAGACTACACTGCTTTCGGGTCTCTGGTCGAATTCCAGCAGCTGCGTGAACTTCGGATGCCATTGCATACGCTTCTACAGTTTGGTCAAGATGATCACCCGGCTGTTTCTCTGCTAGAAGTTCTCCCACCCAGTCTAGAGCATCTCCAACTTGCCGGGTATTGTGTTGAGGACTTCGACCTGGTAATGAGTAATCTTCAGTCTATGCTAGGGCAACGACAGGAGCGATTCCCGAATCTCGAAAGGCTCGAAATCCAACCAGTCGTTATAGAGCAAGACTACTCCGTCCGGGCTCCTTACGCTGCATTCAAAATACCGCAGTCCATCAAGCAGGCATTTGCACCGTTGAAGATGCAATGTGACGACTTGGGAATCCAGTTTGACTTTACACGAGACGGGCACCATGAGATAGTAGGCCCCGCTTTGCTGTATCCTTAACGGATAATTAGTTATGTTACTATTTGAGAGAAAATAGTCTTTTGCTTTTCATTTGACCGCGGTGACAGGCGATCTATTAAAGCAAAGCTCCACACACTATCCTTCTTGACATCGTGTCACAATCAGATTGGAAATATGACGAACAATCACCGATTCATTATATTTATGATGATGAAGATATATAGACGCCGTCTACATAGAATAGCTATCACGGGTGCAGCAGATATAAATTTCAATAATAAGACTAACGTTATCGTTAATTGAAAAAACTCATATATTAAGCCTTGACTGATCACAAAGCCGTTTGAAAAAGATGCAGGCTTTTTGCTAAGTAGGCCAATCGGGGTATCATATTCAACGACTTTGCCGTCGTCGATAACAGCAATTCGATCATAGTCCAAGAGAGTATGAGCTCGATGTGCAACCGCATGAAGGTGCACCCAGAAAACTCCTGTCGAATAACTTGTTGCATCAGGCGATCAGTCGTATCGTCTACACGGCTTGTAACCTCGTCCAGAAGCAAGATAGTCTGTTTCATGATGGCCTGTGCCAGGCAAATGAGCTGCCGCTGTCCCGCAGACAGTGGGAGATCGTCCATCTTCGCGTCCAGACCACCATGTGCCATCAAATGCCCCTTTAGCTTCACCTTTTCCAGAGCCCGTAGGGCCATATCATCATCAAGGGATTTGAATGCCGTGATATTCTCCCTGGTAGTACCTGGAAATAAAACAGGTTCCTGGGGTATGACAGTTAATTTGCTGCGAACCATATCACGAGGGCAGGACTGTAGACTAATGCTATCAATGATGATATCCCCACTCTGTATCTAAACCATGCGGAGAAGAGCGAGGTTCAGAGAGCTTTTGCCACTTCCTGTGCGTCCACAATCTCCGAGCTTGGATCCTGGAGCAATATTTAAAATGATCTGTCGGAGGACAGGAGGTGCCATTGGCTCACATGCCATGCTCGTATCTTGAAAGATTATGGAACCCTCCAGTGGCCAAGTAGACTGAGTCAAATAGGTAACAGCAACTCTTATTTCAGATATCGAATATATATTTGTCTATTATATTATGCGGATCAATGCCGAACCTTGAAACAGTCGCGGATTTGACCGAACATCTACGAGGAGGTATGTCTTGTGGATATATAAATGAAGAAGACTTGTAGGAAAGACCAGAGATTCTCTGGAAATTGGCAATTTGCTGCGGGTGTAACTATACATTATGGTAGAAACAAGTCTGGTCGGCTTTTTGCCTCCGCGTGTCAAGGCTCTTTGGTTAAATGTTCTGCCCGCCACATAGTCTTCCTAAAATTCGGTGCGCGTCCTGTAATAACTCCCAGCGACAATTTTCCAAGGCATCCCGCACCGCACGTATCAGTCCTGACGTCTGGTTCACCCCCGCCGGTGCTGGAAGACTACCCTTGAGTGCTCGGGTCATGCGTATCAGGTATTCCTCCGCACTTCCCTGGTCAGTCTCATCTGATAGGGCTGAGCCCTCGGTCATCGCTCCGTACATCCATAATGTCAACGTTGCCATATAGAGACACCAAGGCCGGGGGGCAATATTATCGTCACAAGCTCGATACATATGGCCAGAAAACATGGTCTCTTGAACAAGGAGCAACGAGTATCGAACTGCTTCTCGGGCCGAATCGGTAGTGCACCATTCTAAGATCCGGGCTCTTGCTTTTTCATAACTACTCCGTGCATGAGCGCTGCCAAGATGATCGGGATCCATCGCTAGTGTCAGAAGATCGACCAGGTTAACATGCAAGGTGATCTGTGCCATTCGATGCAGTGGGCGGGCTGCCTCGAGACATAGTGATGGCTGCAGCGACAACAGGCAGTCTGACCACGCAGTGATAGCGAGGCTGATCATGTTGGCCCAGGGAGGAGTAGACTTAGCTATGGACCTCCTCGCGTCCCCTAGTGTTGATCCTGTCCGACATTTGCAATCACTAGTGGCCCCTCGCTCGATTCCTAGAGTCAAGCGCGACATAGACTGCAAGTGAATTTGGAGACTAATTAAACCATGAAGCAATACGAAGCGAGAGTATTCACTGAATACAGCCGGAGCTATGGCCCCTTGCAATAGCCTCTTCAAGGTCGGTAGAAACTGAGGCGGTTGTGTATTTCCCTCTGGCTGAATGAGCTCATACCATGACTCTGGGGAAGTGCTCTCCCAGAGTGATTCTTTGCATGGCAGTGCCATTCTCATGTCACTGACGGAAAGGATCGGACTGTGTCCAAATAAACAAGCGTGCTGAGCATCCATACAGAATGCAAAGAAGGCAGACCGACGCCAAGACTCTTCATCGACCCATTGGCGCCATTCGTACCGTAGATCGCTCATCTGGCTACGAGCGCGGAATGTAGAGGTGGCTGGATATATGCTGCCTCGTTTCATCATCTGTCGGAGGTTAATACATATGGCGATCAGATAATTGACTCACACATCTCACTCACTGTCAGGATGGATCCATGGAATACATGTGCCATCTCATAGTTCTTGCGCGAGGACTTCATCTTGCCGTGAGCTTGAATCATGAGCAACGCCTGTAGACACCAAAGTGGAATCGGAGGCGAAAAAGATCCACTCTGTTCAAGTCAGCGCTGAACATAATTCGAGTCAATTTAGTAATTTGACTGACGCTGATAATGATGAGTCGGAGGGAGTCATGAACGCACTGGCCCAGCTCATACAAATTGGAATCTTCGGCCATAGTGGAGCCCAATGTCAGAAGAGTGATGAGTAGCAGGGGCTCAATCTCTGAAATGATAAGTGTGGGGCGGTGGAAAATCGGGAAATGCGGGTGATAGTGATGGAAGTACAAGTCATGAAACATCTTAAGATTGTCAACTTCAAAAAAGGGAGACTGCAAGACGTTCATGCCGAGCTGATCCAATGCCATTAAAAGATTCGAATGCGCTAAGCTCCATTCAGCTATATCCGCAGGGCTTCTATGCACACTGTCATCAATATCATCTTCGGGGACTGCCTCTGCCTGCCAGATGGTGGGAATGTCGAAGTTTGGTAAGGTGATGTCACATTCGGATGGTCCTGGCTCAGGCAATCTAGGTATATCCTGTAGCGGCTCAAATAACCAATCAATATCATCTCTCAGGGTCTGCAGTTCGACCATGTCACCCCAAAAAGGAGCGATACTTTCTCCTATCCCGGTAGACGGGATAGCCGAGAATTGTGTTTCATCTTCTATTTCGTCCATTTTCTGCAGCTCACTGTTTTGGAAATGATCGGCATCTTGTACAACATTCTCAGCTGGAAGGATCTCCATGTTTGTGCTGTCCTTGGAGGATAGGTTCACCGTTCCACCGGAGTTCCTGAAGAACATCCCTTTCTCATGGCGGGATTTATGTCTTTGGTACAAATCCCGACGGACGAAGATTTTGGGACAAATGTCGCACGAGAAAATCTTGTCTGGTTCATCTACATAGTACTCTGTAAACAGATATATATAATCAGGTACGAGGCTGAAGGGCATTCTTACGGTTGAGACGATGACGCTGAAGATGCTCTTTGCGAAGAAACGTCCTGCCACAGCCCTCTTCCTTGCACGTATATGAATGTGAGCGAGCGCGACTCATATTTGTACAGACAATTATTTGAAGTCCGAAACGTTTTAAATGGGTATTGAGATTCCAACGAATACACAAGAAATAGTAATTTGATCGGATCATGTCGTTCTTTCAGCCACTCTCGTCTTATCAACTTCCCCTCTTTAGCGCCAGCTCGCTTATTCGAAAGTGCCGAGTTCCCCATGCTAATTGCACGATTAGAGTTCTGGGGCACGGGGCTTGGAATTTACTAATCACATTTGGCTGTCTTTGGAAGTTAGTCTCATGAAGCTAGGGATTTCCCACCAATCACGACCCGATCCGCTTTGCCGTGTCCAACTGATAGTGAGATAACGTGTTCATAAAATTGATCTGGAAGTAACCGAGCTCACGTGGCTGGATAGTCTCTTTCAGAGTTGTTCCTCTTCACCCTTCGGCTGAGCCACGTATTCTGTCTCCTGTCCCTCGTGAGCGGGAACATCCTTGATCGACAACACAAAAGGTATCACCCAGATCAAGGCGAAGACAATCAGAGCCCAGTCGACGGCAAATTCGATGTTGTAATTTGTTTTGTCAGAGTTCACTTTGGATGCTATCGCGCTTCCGACCGCCTCCATACACTTGAATGCACCCACATAGCGAGCAGCTTGCTCTGGAGACTCATGAGATAGATAGCCAATAGTCCAGTAGACCAGCGTCTGCCACACCGCATCGAAACTTCCATAGAAGAAATAAAGTAAGAACGGCCCGGCGTATTTGGAGCCAGATGTGATAAGATCCATCTCATTGAGAGGGTAATAGTCGCTATTGGGAGCCCGCTTGAGCTGTGCCGCTAGACCCCCAGACCAAACAGCCATGGAGATAACGGCAGTAATGACAAAGCCCCATATTCCGCGCATACGACGGTTCATGAACTTGTTGTCTAGGAATAGGCCGAAGAGATAACTCGAAACCATCTGTGCTAGCCAGTACATGCCGCCGTTGAAGCTGCGGGTACGGATATTGAACAACTTGGCGTTGAAGGTGTTTTGTTGGTAGTTGTAGGCATCTATATCCAGATAAGTAATTGCAAGACTGAGGGAGCGGACTTGTAGCCTCACAGTTCGCGGCCATCCAAAATGGGATGAGTGAAATAACGCGCCAGTCCTTGAGAATTTTCATCACACCTAAAAATTCGTCCCAGACCCGCGGAGCCCGTTGAGGTGCAGCGCGTGACTTGTCTTCGCGAATAACATTGTATGGCCTAAGAAGGCCAAGTGAGCAAGCGCAACCAGCAGCCATAATGCACATGAAGGCAATGTATGTCGAATCGGAAACGGTGCCCGATGTTGAGTGGAAGTTCAGGCCAAAAGAGATCATTGACCCCAAGAAACCGCCCAAGCTGTATTGAATGGTTATTTAACCGAGACTGGCATCAAAACTGGACTATCATAACATACTTGAAAATAATCCAGAAGATTCCAATCATTCGTCCTTGCTGTTGCGGTAGCGGGTAACCTGTCATGATGGAACCCTGTGCGATCCAAAGTAGAGATGCTCCTATCCCGAGCAAAGCACTGCTACCAATAACGAAGCCTTGATTTCCAGTGTGGGTATATGCTAGAAGAGAACCGGCATAGAGCACGTAAGGCAGGCCTCCAATCAAGATCGTCCATTTAGGACCCAGCACGTTGGTGACGACTGGCGCCACAAAAAGGTTCCCCGCAGCGCTGACAGAGGCCAAAGCAATGTGACCCTTAGCTTGGGTGGTAGTGTTCAGCTGGCCGCCACCTCCAATGCCAGAGAGGGCGTTGTACATGCCGGGGCATCTGGTGAAGTCAGAAATTTTGCTCTCGGCGCAAGTGAAAAACAGTTCTTACCCAAATGCGACAAAGCTGACAATCACGATCTGCCAGAATGGTGAATTATATCGACTGTAGCATATCTTGTGGGAAACACTCTCGATCTCTCCATTTGTGACATCCTGTGATGGCTCGATACTCTCAACAGCCTTTGCCTTTGAATGCATGCTTGCGAGGATGGTGTGTGACTCGAACAAATTAGTTGAATTGCTACGAATACTACCTCTAGAGCTGACGATCATTTCTTATACCTATTGCTCTTCGGCAGCCCATAGGCTAGCGACTGATAACACCGAGTTACCCCGCGCAATTTGCGGGATGAACCCCCCTAGATAGATCTGTTCGAGCTTAAACGCCCACCTCGGCTGCAATCCCATGCAGCCACAAGATAAGAACTTCTTCACTTTCCCAGAAGTGTGGGATGAAAATTTAAGATTTCCAAGTCGTAAACGTTGTTATTCGATGTTTAAATTGGAAGTTTAATCCTGATACGCACGCAACCTCTACCTATCAGGACACCCTAGGGTGACGAATCTAGTTCACGTCTTTCCCAGAGTAGATTAGTGTGAGCACTTCATCCAGCAATACTTTACCGCTCTTGAGGACTTTCTTACCGGCTTTGTCGCCGCCCTTGGAAAGTCTGACCGCCTGTCATCTGCCCCTCACCGTCCTTTGCCCTCACTCAAAACCAGGTTGTAGAAAAAGAGGCGATATTGAGAAATAGGCAAAATAATCTGGCAGAAAGAGTCGATATACGATTGCCGGACAAAGCGTCAAGCCAAACTACTTGGGAGGCGGTCGGCTAGATCTCGTTACGTGGGGGTGTCTCGATAGGTAAAGGTATTGTGTCAGATAAAACACCTTAATTTAAAATGGAGAGAAATTGTATATTTAAGCAGGAAATCCAATTATTCAACAATAAAGTATTCATCCCTTTCAAAGGATAAAAACGAGAAATGAAATATCATACATCACTTGCATGGTTTAGCACATGCATAATCGCAGCCAATGCTGCGATAAGCTGGACTAGCCTCCCATCTCACCCACGATTGATGTTTACTCCAGAACGAGTCGATGCTGTTCTCAGTATGAATGAAAGTGACACATACTACCAAGAAATCCTTGCAACACTAGTCGAGACTGCAGACACTGCCGTCGCAACACCTCTAACACTCAGCTCTGCCACTTCGTGGTCAAGCACCATACGCATGAATGTTGGTGCCACAGCAGGAATATATCTCTTAACCGGCGACACCAAATACTCTGACTGGGTCATCAATAGCATCATACTGCTTGCTAATCTCTCTGACTGGGATGTATCCGATTTTCTGAACACTGCAGATATTGCCATGACGATCTCGATTGGCTATGACTGGGTGTATGATATGATGACAGCCGCACAACGAACCACAGTTCAGTCAGCAATAGCCAACAATGCCTTTGTTCCAGCCTTGAACTCCTCTATTAATTCTTGGAGCGAGCATACCAATAACTGGGCCCAGGTCACAAATGGCTGCTTGATTATTGCAGCACTGGCGATTGGAGATATCAACTCCACCCTCGCAGAAGAGATCATGGATTTCTCCGTCCCCAAGCTGAATGTTTCGCTGGAACAATATGCTCCCGATGGAGGGTGGATTGAGGGGTACTCATACGGTACCTACGCTGGCATATTTCTTGGTCTGATGATGAAGTCGCTGGACACCGCTTTGGGTGATGATCTAGGAATATCTGAATTACCAGGAATGAGTGGGTTGGGAGATTGGTTGACCCAGGGATTTGGCCAGACTGGTGGCTTCAGCTGGGCTGATGGTGCCTGGACGTTTTCCAACGCAAATAGTTTGTGGAGTGCAGGATACTGGGCTCAGAAGTTTGACAAGCCCGAGTGGCTACAGGGAATGCTGTCACGCTTCACCTCCACTCAGGCGGCGACCTTTCAAGCTTTTCTATTTTACAACTCCAGTCTCATGACTCCTAGCGTCCTGTCAACTATGCCGCTCTATGACCAATTTACTGGTGTTGCCGGTATGACCTATCGCACATCCTGGACTGACTCTGATGGGTGGTTCTTTGGTTTCATGGGTGGTTTCAACGGTCGCTCACATGGACATCTCGATGCGGGCTCCTTTGTTGTCGACTATAAGGGATATCGATGGGCTGAGCTTCTCGGGTCAGATAGCTATAGCCTCACGGATTACTTTGTCGGGCCTCGTCGCTGGACATACTATCGGTGCAGGAGTGAAGGCAGTAACACTTTGAGCATCTCAAACGTATCACAGACCCCTCTGCATTTCGCCAATCAGATTTCCTCGTCGAATAACTCTCTCCGGTGGGTGGGAAGTTTCGACAGCTCTAGCCGATTTGGTGTTGCCAACCTGACTCAGGCATATGCCAACGTGACAACCAGCGTCCTGCGCGGAGTTGCACTTTTGAATGGCAGTCAGCTGATTCTTCGTGATGAAGTTCGCGCAACGACAGCAATTGACATCGCTACTAGCTGGCACACAACGGCCACTATAAATGTCGCGACTGACAACCAGACAGCCACACTCACACAGGACGATATCACCATGACCGTTACGTTGCTGTCGCCTTCCAATGCTTTTCTAGAGGCCATAGATACAAACCCCTGCAATTCTTATAGCCCCTGCTCTGAGGCCACCAACTCCGGCATATATAACCTTGCTGTCCGGCTGACAAGTTTGACTAAAGAGGCTGATATTTTGGTTGCTCTGTCCGAAAGTGGGACCGAAATTGAGTCATTTGATTCGCCTTTGAGTGACTGGTATTCTCTATGCACTGTGGACTGCTGGGAGTCAGCAAATGTTGAAGATCCGTACTGGCTGGAAAATTCCGAAGTATATTACTGAGGCCGGATGTATACTTGTCTTATTTCAAATATTCAGAATATGTTGATTGTGACGTTCTATTCTTGACCATATCTTATCTACTCATGGTGACCCAAGTCCTATTCTGTGCCGAGGTGTATAATGCATGAAATAATCGCAGCAGCTTTTCCGCAACCATCTCATCACAGGGGATTTCTTTGGTGTTACCATCCTGAACTCTTTGGAAAAAGCTGTCCATCTGTTTGTTGAATGCAGCTTTCAGCATGTCATCTTTCTGATGTTTTCGATCTTGGAAGATCTCATTTCGTCCCACCTTCCAGCCTTGCCTCGCATCCTTCATTAGAATATGACCTCTGGTCCCGAGTCCCAGATGGAGCGATCCATATATACCGTAAATATCGATGGTCCAATCATCCAGATATCCGCTCGGCTCCCATGCGTTGAAATCGAGATGAACGTTCATTGTCTCATACTCCAAGATAGCCGATGCAAGATCTTCGTGGACCAACGAGCCTACAGCTTTCTGAGGGTTCAGAATGCGACCGTGAAAGAGGTCGGGAACCCAAGAAAAGCCACGGTGCGGCTCCCGTTCTGGCAGCTTTCGAATCGAGGAGACTACCTGGCTCGGTAGACCAAAAAGGTCAATCACAATCTCCACAACATGACCCCCTAGGCTGTAAAAAAAGCCGCCGATATTTTCTTTGTTCGATTGCCAAGGCTCAGCTCCAGCTCCCCCAGGACAGCCTCCGTGAAATCGAGCTTCGGTTATGTAGCCCAGAACCGAGCTCTGCAAAATTTCGCGTGCAAACTCGACGGGTTCGAGGTAATGTAGTTCCCAACCGACCTCAAAAATGATGCATTTTTGTTCAATTTCCGCAGCAAGGTCGGAAAACTCTTCTGGATGGGCGACACCGGGTTTTTCAAGGAAGATGGCCTTTGCGCCGTTGTCGATAGCCAGACGGATATATTTGGCGTTCTCATGGTCCCGACCGTGGATCAACACGGTATCAAAATCAAGTTTTAGCAGCTCCATGCTGTTTGAATATCGTGGACAGCCTGCATGCTCTTGCATACGGCATGCAGTTTGATCATCGTTGTCGTAATATCCGAGAACTGTCACGTCGTGTTCCTTGAGATAAGCAAAACGGTGAAAGATGTGTGGGTGGCTTGTTCCCAGAAGAATCGCTCGGGTCTGCATTTTTGTTTTGATATGCGCGGCTCTGGAGGTAAAAAAAAAATAGATCAGTAAACAAATTCAATGTTTAAGTCAATATTGGTATCATCCCACGTAGGCCACAAAAGGAGGGTCTGAGCGGCACCCCGCTGTACGTCGGCTAGCTATACTCAAACTCAACGGTGTCTAAATCGAAAACAATTTATGAGTCCTAACATTGAATAGAGAGCACTTATGGAGTTTTAATTGTCCTCATATTCTATATTCTTGCTGGTAGCCTAGCCCTTGACATTTGTTGCAATGTTTTGTCTTGTTCTCGCTAGCTTGGATAAGAAAGCACTTTGGAGTATCCTCCATCCACCAAATATGTCTACAAACTGATCAGTAAAGCTCTAATGCCTGTCTAATAGCGTACCATACGTACCCCTCCCGTAGTGAACCCGCTTTCCATGACGGACAAAAACTCGACCCACCTATCACTTGTCAAATAGGAACTCAACAATTGTATGTAAGAACATCTCACCTCGCAACGTCCTCTCCTTTTCCAATTCTTCCGACTGGGTGTGCTTCATGCATAGCTTCACTCTTCCCAAATCCCCACTCGGGCGCATATTCGCTTTGAAAATCCCGGTTTAAATCCTTCTGAATGGTGTCAACGTCTGGCATCGCTTCTTCGTCTCTTTCAGATCGCACGTCAACCATTCCGGGACTAATAACGTGGACACGAATTTTGGGGCCGAGGCTGACAGACATCGCCATGGATAGACCTTCGATACCGGCCTTTGATGCCGCGTACGCTTCTCCGTGCTTGCTTTGTTGATGAGCACGGCAGCTGGACATGTTGATGATTACGCCGCCTCCGGGGGATTTTTCGAGATATGGGATCGCTTGCTGTGAGACGCGGTAGGTGCCAATGAGATTAACGTTGAGAATGCGCTCAAAATCAGACACTGGCACTTCGTCCATACGAATCCCTGCACGCATGTATTGGCTCTGGTAGTGAAGCGTGTAAGTTTGTGAGCGATTCTGCTTTGCAGTTGAATTAGAAAGGGAGTCTTACGTTTATTCCTGCGTCTATTTATCACAGTAGTGTTAGCATTGAAGAAATTAGTAGAGCAAAAAGGGTCTTACTGTTAATAAGGACGTCGATTGTTCCAAATTCTTCGACGCACTTTAGAACAGCTTGTGCAACGTCCTCGCCGTTGGAAACATCCATCCGGGACCACTTGAAATTTGAACACAGTTGTGTAGGTATAGCAGAAGGAAGATGCTTCGTGCAGGTCATTTCGAGAAACGATTCGTTGTAATCAGTTAAGAAAACCTGATGCCCCTTCAGCAAAAGATACCGAGCAGTCACTCGACCAAGTCCACTTCCAGCACCGGTGATAAAGAACACTTTAGACATGATGTAAACCAGAAAGATGAAGTCCTGTGACAATCTTTTCGGTTACCAAATGCGATCGAAACAGAGGGTACTCTGCGAACTTCCTATTCTGACGATTTCAAACCAAGACGGTTTGCAATGAGTAATGATAGAACCGATTACCCGAATTTCCCCCCTCTATCCCACTTTTCTTACGCGGGATAACAAATTGTGGCTGATTTGGTTAGTTTCTTTAGAGTTCTTGAAATGCGGACAGCAATCTCATTGGTTACTTCGGGGTTTTACAGCCATTGCCTTATCAGTTAAAACAAACCCATATTCCAAGCTCACTCTCGCCTAGTACTCTTATCTAAGACTCCTACCACTCATATGATATGGTGTCAAGTAAACGCCATGCCATATCGCCGAAGTTCTTATAAATCTTTGGATAATCCATGTGTGAGGAGACACCTAATAGCTGAGCATCACGCTAAGTTTATCGCGATTTAAGCGCCCTTTGATATCTGATAAATCTGATAATCAACAAGTTGTTGTGTTGTGCCATCATTTTGATGTTGCGTGGGAATTTGCCATTGCGTATCGCAATTACATGGTTATTTTGAAAATATGAAGTCATGCATGAGCACAGGCTTTGTAATAACCGACGTAGTCGCGAGGGAATATTTGATAAACTGCATCTTTATGGAATGTAAACACTCAATTGACTGAAATATAATGAGAAAGCAAAAGAAAACCAGTGATACACGTTCTGATCAGTAGACCCTGCCCGCTGTGATTTGGGGCTGCAACCCCGCACGAGCAAGTCATCACGTGACTTTGGCATTGAAGCCTGGCAAAGATGATGACCTCGGGAGGAACTTGCCATGTGTTATCTTTCTGTTAATATCTAGTTAAATCTGATATGGAGTTCAAACAATGTGATATATTGCTATCTTGGAAGGTCGCGGGTAGTAGGGAAGGAGAAGAGGAGGGAGAGGGAGAGGGATCCAACGTCCTAGCTATTCATCTCCAGAGGTGGAAGACCTCACCTCAGATTTTCTCTCCACGAATCAACATTCCCAAAATCGCCACCACCTACCATCTAATGAAGAAGATTAAAATTCGGATTAAAGGAAGCAATGACAAGTTTCCCAAATGTTGAGTCACTGGTCTATTGGGATTCTTCAATATAGCAATCGACATCCAATCATTCAGATGTAACCCGCCGCGAACCACGAGTGGTTTCTAGGGCTCGATTCACAAATTAAGAAACCGGTGAAATCACTGTGATGTGTAGTTAAAGAAAGTGAAAACAGGAAAGAAAGTCCAGCACATATGTGAAAGTCCGGCCTCATTCAGCCTATATGGCGATACTTTCTATCCGATGATGAGTCTGAAGTTCTGGTTGTGGATGTAAAATCCACCGGCCTGTTCTGGAATAGGTGCCAGAAGAAAGGTCTCCGTGAAACTCAATGGTTTATCAAAAGCATTGTCGATCTATTTTGCTCGCGACTACGCGTTAGGTATCGTAGAAATTGGTATAGGGCATGAACTTACAGCTAGATTTCCGGTAACACACACTAGTACAGCGTTATCAATGGATGGTTGGGAGTCGGTCTGAGTAAGCTGAGTCTTCACAGTCTTAAGCTCGGGTTTCTAGCGACAGCGAAAAGTCAGAAATAGATTATTTTATATCCGATACCTGTGTGGTATAACACTGACCGTGAGTTCGTCAATGATTTTTTGCGTGCCTTGCACTGCAATACCCTCCCATCTCAACATTGACTCCAGGCGCTGTTGTTTTGTCAGCAGCACTTTCTCCCGGAGGAAACCCTTGATCAGGACATACATAGAGAGAGGCCAGGTTAGCCCTTATAATATAATTATCGAATGTATTAAAGTAGTGAGAAACGAAGGCATCTGGACGAAGTTAAAATGATTTGTCTTGTGAATATGAGGAAGTGGGGACTATTTGAAGTGGATGGAAAGGAAATGGTGAACTGCATACTGCCAATTGCGGAGAAATCAGCCATTTTGACTGATAAATCATGTTAACAAAGCTGAATAGGTTTCTACATAGCTTGACTCGAAGGTAATGCCACTTACAAATGTGTATCCGATGTGGAACTCTTTCAAGATTGTTTTGGAAAAGCAGAAAAGGAAGGATGGTCCGGCTATATATATACACAGAGGAGTCGAAAAGCTGTCGAAAGGAATCGCGGCCCCTCTTCTCTTACAACCCCACACTGTCCAGGTGAGTGGGCATTCACTACCTAATACAAAGGGTTTGGCACTGTATGATGCTGCACCTGAGTTTACAGAATGCCTGATCGTATAGCAATGGTTGCCAAAAAAAAAAAAAAAAAAGATAGATCTGATCAATGCCAATCAATATGCCACTCCAGCTAGCCAGAGACCAATAGGAGTCTATTTCCTATCCCAATAATTATGCAGATATGTGACACGAATGTGTTGGCACTGCAGCATTTACATTGGCGCCTACAGATAGGCATCTTTTTTTGACCGCTGTTTCCCCTTACATATGGAAAGCCACAGAAGAAGATACACCAGTTTCTATGCTGAACAATATCTGCTCCCGGCTAGCCAAATCTGCTTGATGCTCATATTGTCCAATCATGGCCAATTCCGTGCGTCATTTCCCCCCACATATATGACACAACAGTTAAGCTGCTGCACGATGAAGAATCTTGCATGTGCGCTATCATTTTACCTTTCAGTTGTGCATCTCTCAATACCAAGGTCCTTGTTTAAGTCAGATCTGAATCCTTTTTGAAATAGAGTGTATATGACTCGTCCAATGCTATTCCTGAGTTTCGTCATAATTACATTGCATGGGCGCCGAAAAAGTGTTTCGTGACCAGGAGTGACAAGACTGTGGGGCAGAAGGGTGTGCAAAGGAGGATCCATTTTCGGCTCTATCCCACATGTGAGTGAAACTAGTACGTAGTCTAGAATGCTCACACCCGGCGGAAGTAAGAGGGGCAGGCTACAAACCCTTCGCTACCAGCTCCACCTGTTTGTTGGGGTGATATCCTTAGGCCAGCAGATGACGACCATGCCAACGGGACAAACATATGGCATTTAATAATATTCTGGTACCTTGCTAGGGTTGCAACCTTCCATCAACTGCCGTGCATTTAGTTGGAAAATGTGGCAGCGATGTTTTCAAGGCTAGAAGCTTGAATCCCTGAAATGGCTTGGAGTCGGCGATCGTTTTATGATTATAATGGGCACATTGCACAATGCCCGGCTCCTCCAGCCCGGGATATGTGCCGCGTGGTGCGATACGCATGTGCAATTGAAAGGGTCATCGAATAATCGCACACAAAGGTCATACCCAAGGAAAGGAACGAACTGAAACATCAATTCCCCTTCCACCTTTGTCAAAAAAGGAAGGAAGTTATTCGTATCAAATTTGGGACCGGGCGTGACGGTAACGCTCTCACCAAGTGCGGGCCCATATGGAGGGGGATCGCAACAGTTTCCATATGCTTTATCTTCCACGGGAGATTAGTTGAAATCAACGTTGCCGTACTGTATTGACTAGACGAGCTAAACGAAACGGTCAATTTACCATGATCAATTTGAAAGTGTAAAGTACAATAGTGATTTTCGATTTTCGGAGGAAATGGTTTTCATAAGCCCCATATTGTTCGCAGCCGCCAGTATGTACTAGTCCAGCTAGGGGAGATGCCAAACTCCAGAAGCCCCTAACATACCAGGGCAAGTCAAGAGCTGCGGAAACAAATTTGATGATAGAGGCAAATGTCACTCCATGCTGAAATCTTTGTCACAGTATCTATCTTATTGAATGTATCTTCACCTGAAAGTCTAGAATGACAACGCCTGCAAGGATTCTTGAAGAGGCTTGCATAACACAGGTAGTATACAGACTGTCTTGGTAGCTGGATGAGGGCTTATTGAGTGCATTATACGAGTGTTGACATCTGATTTCTCACAGACCGCGCTTGGAGAACACGAGAAGTTCATGGCCTCCGAAAAGAAAATCCATGGCCGCAGGATGAGCCTATACAATGTTATGAATTGAAACTTCCCAACGATACCACATAATCGCGTTATACCAGCCAGTGAGACTGTGTGAAATACAGGCAGGACCAACGCGGGTGTACCCGTGTTGGTCAGCACGTGATGATTGTTGTGCTTACCCTCCTCCCCGGTCAGATTTCGCTCGACTATTGGACGCAGGTAGTGTGGCTTATCTGTGGACACCACAATACCTGCGGACACTCCGGACTCGGGTGGGGATCGCTCGGCTGTGTTTAGATTGTGAGTGCGCGATAGACAGGGTGCGAAACGTGCAGCGACGACTACGCAGGTCGCTCATCTGTGGTTCAGAGCTAGATATTTACTCAGTCTCCTGAATAAACACGAAAGATAGATGGGAATGTACCCGAAACTTGAAGTTACCGAGATTCTCCCACACGTGGTCTGGCCCGGGCGGCTATGCCGACTTTAGCTAGTACATATCCGTGGCTGCCAAGAAAAGTCCAGCATTGAGAGCCTAGAGGTCACCCCCTCGGATCCCAGGCGCCCACGGGGATTGGTTCAGCCTATGTATGCCCAAAGTGGAGTTCGTCCCTGAATTCCTTTCAAACACGCCATAGGTGCACCCCGTACGGAGGTTTCCTTGAATGTCTCACGCTAGGCCATCGGCAACTGTTCGATCTGGTTAGATCGATGAAACAGGGTCCTATTTTGGCACTTGAATCGGCTAAGTTTACCATCTCTAGAATACTGAAAATATCGCTTTTTTTCTACCCTTGAACAATCCCTCAGCCGCAGAGATGCTAGTCATGTTCAGTAAGCCGCTACACAAATTCGGTGTCATGCTTGTGTATTTCATCTCGGCCGTCGCGCATTTTGGAAGCTTAGGTGTTTTCTCTTCGAAAGCTTCATAGCAAGATTCGATCTGACCATGGCTGTTATCAAATTATTCGTCTTGGCGCAATCTCTGCTCTGGTCCCTGGCGTCTGCTGATGCGTCAAACCTGAACCCCAATGGTGAGGGCTGCGTCGACCCAAGCGGCTATCTCCAATGTTACGAAAGCAATGTGAACACACTCACCACATGCATGACCGATGCGAAGAATAATTGCGAGGGGAATGTGTACACAACATGTGTCCTAGCCTGTGGAAATGCTCAGTTGGCTGCGAATATAGGCTGTTGGTTGACCAGCTGCTGGAATGAGGTTTGATGTCCCTTTCTCGATACCATTTCCTTCTCTAACATCAATTGACTGCAGGTGTACTCTTGTGCTTACCAAGAAACGGCCCTACAATACCTGAATGGCGCTGATCGGACCCAAGGCGACCAAATTCCTTACTATCCTGCACCGGATAATGCACCTGGTGGATGTGGTAAGCAAGAATAATTCTCGTTGCAGGTGAAAATATTCTCAATTAACATACTAAAAAATGGGTTAAATGCAGTGTGCAATTTAGGATATATGTGGGGAAACTTCACCGAGACCTATGCCCTGAATGCACCTTGCGATAACTACGCCTTGGATGGTTCTGTTTCCGAGACGGCCAGCTGCCAGTGTTGCTGGGATTCATCATTCTTGTCTGAGTAAGTGATGAATCTTGAGCCCTTCGTCTAGAGACATCAATTGATTTCATGATCTCTTTCTAGGTTTATCAAATGGTGTCCCAATAACGACCTCGCTGTCATCGATATTGACATAATGGTGGAAACCTTCCAAAATGGATACAATGAGTCCGCATCTGATGAGTGCTCTATTCTTTCTGATCCCAGTCAATGTGTTTCCTCTTTCACCATGGACACTGGCGCGTCTACGTGGTACAATCCAGGCCAAATTCCCTCGGGTTTTCCTGGAACAGCTCCTCTCTCAGATACTACTGATGCCGGAAGCATTACCATTGCTCCAGCTCCGTACACGTTCTCGATCTTCCCAAGCTACATCACAGTCATTACCCCGGCTCCATACAATAAGAAGAATGTCGAGGCGACAAACTCGGGAACCAATGTCGAAACCGCAGCGACTGCTACGGGAGAGAGCACTTCTTCGCCTAGCACTAGTAAGGGGGCGGCTGCAAGCAATCTTGTATCGCCTATTAGCGCCAATGTTGGTGTCTGGGGTCTAGCTTTGTACACAATTGCCTGCGCTCTCTTTGGCGCAGCATTGATTGCATAGAGGGCTTCGGGCTCCAGGCCTTCTATAGAATCCTCAGAAGAAGTTTTCCAGTCCTTTGAGGAACCTGGCCGAGAATAACAAGAGGACAACCCTGGGCCCGGCGAGGCAAGGGCCGAAACCGAGACCGAAGAACCTCTAGCGCAACACGAGCGTCGTGTGACAAGATTTGATATCGGTGCTGTTACGACAATGTCTGCGGAAGAAGTGGAGGGACAAGAGTTATTTGATGAACTGATTACTCTTGCAAATCTTTCCGAATATTCCGGCGATTTGGACAGGATGGGAATGGTCGATTTCAAATTCTGCCTAATTTACATGGTGCCCAGGTGATTGAGATTAACAGACCAGAGCAATAGGCACACAGCAAGGTGTAGAGCTAGCAGGAGATCGAGTTACTCTGGTAATTGATGACCCGTATTGTGCGGGCACAACCAAACGCCATAGTTACCGCCGTAGGATGTATTGACTAATTACGGACCCCAATAACCGCGCCAGCATGTCTATGTAAAGGAAGTGTGCCAAATGAAAGTCCCATGGAGAAGGAGCAAATCAATTAGCTAGAATAATGGGATCTTCTCCCCTCATTGTCCTCCAGCGATTGCTTATTTCGATCAACTCCTCACAGCCCTTTAACAGCCATGCCCATTTCTTGAGGAACCCCGGAGTGGCCTCCCAGCTGTCTTTCACGTGCGCCTCCCCCCATACAATCAACCCTTTTCGCCCAGCAGTGATCATGTCGTCATCTTCCCCTTGGATTAGCATTTGAGGAGAGGCCCGAAAGGATTCACAGGTTTCTGGTTTGATAGATAAATTTTCGTTCACAATGTCCCCAAAGATATCCTTCAGAAAGTCCACAACATCAATATAGATCTCCCATTGAATCAGGTTGTCCCGAAATTGTGGGAAAGGAAACATGTCGATCCAATTAGAGTGAGGATGATCCATCTGTAAAGTTGTCGGAAATAGTGAGCTTGGGAGGCCTGTAGAGAGCGGGTGAATGATTGCGGGACCATCGCAAAGTCGTCTGCTAGGTTGCGAGATGCCAACATTGTCACTTAAGGTGATTATTGTCGCAAAATGCCTCAAGACTTCCTTGTTGGAAACAAGTGCTCGGAATACATTATAGTGGATAAGATGTAGTAAATGGTCGGAAGGAAGAGGAAATTGGCATTCGGGTGATTTATCAGACTCTGCTGAAATGGCAACTAGCCCTGACACTTGGTGAGAATGTCCAGACCCAGGCGCAGATTGAATTCCGCTTCCGAAGTTCCGAGGAAACGAAGTTCGACTTTCTACTTCGTTTGTCGAGGTCCGTGCGGTGTCGCTAGGTTGAGAATTTTTGTCGTTTGCAATTCGCCAACAATCCACTCGGTACGGGCGGCGTCCGGGTTTTGGATCTCGGGCTTTTTTCTCACTGACTCGTCTCCCTAATGCCCTCATTTAACTAGATTAATAAAATAGAACGCAGTAAGCTTCATAGAGACCGGTGTACTTACTATGAGCTCTTTGGTTTATCCGATTCTGGATTTTCTTCCGCTGTTTCCTATCTTCGATCCCTGTCCAGTCATGATTGAAACTTTTCGCCTCTATAGGATGCCAAATAGAATTCGACGAGAGGCCGTGGCCTTTGGCGGGATCATTATTATTTTCGGTATCCATTTTTTGGGAGCTTGACCGACATGAAAGATAAGAGAACGGTCAGCATCTAGATAGCCAAAAGGCGAGGATAAATGTATCAATATCGCCAAGGGCTGCATTAGCCAACCTAGATGAAAAGCTAGGGAAAAAAGAGTCGAAACTTAGTCAGCCAGTGCCACAGATCGAACTTTAAAAAGCAAGAGGAAAAGCGGCAGGGTTTGTTCTGGGGCTTGGCGTATCACCACTTTGTTGGAATAGACCAAAAATGGCAAACCGAGTCAGCCAGCCCCATATATTAAACTTTAAAAAGCAAGAGAAAGACCGGCAACGGCCGGAAATTATGACAGGTTGTTCTGAGGCTTAGCGTGTGGCCACTTCGTTGGAATAGACTAAACTAGGCAAACCTAGTCAGCCAGCTCCAAAAGATTTATGACCTGGGCGATGGAATAGAATGCAAGGACCTACAAATTATAAACATGCTACTTTCAACTATCACTTTCATATTTCTATCAGGACAAGAATCATTGCGTTCACAGCTTCATCGCTATTCATTTCCACTTTAATCCAGTCATCTTTTCACTGACACTGCTATCAGATGTCTCGATACCCCACAGCGCACGTTAGCCTCGAGGATTCTCACTTCCTAAAGCTAGTGCAAAGCGAAACCTACAGTACATAGCTCTGGACGCGAAATCACAGAAGCAGACCCGGTAGTTGACTACGCTAATTTGGGGTGTCCCTAACAATTCCCGCATACTGACTACGTTAATTTGGTGTGTCTCTATGAATTCTCCCACGATGGTGCAGCTCTTTCAAATTATAGTCACATGATAAGCTAGCTCCGATATGTTAACTGAATTTGACATGGACAATCCGTGGCGTGGCAGTATCGGTAATTCGCCCACTACTGATCATCAGTTAATCCCACAATATTCACCGAGTCCTCCCAAAGTCTGCCTTCGCTCTCCACATTGTAAGTGTGACTGGCACAGTCCACTCCTGACATACTGCCATCATCGTTTCCAAGCTTCGCCTCAGTACAATCAGCGAGGTACTTGCCACCTTTCTTCTCCCATTCCTTGCCAATAGCAGCCCACACCGTGGTCGCAGCACCTTGCTCCGGGCTCTTCAAGCCCTTGACTAAGGCCTTATCTTCTAACATTGCCGCAATATCCGCTTCGGGGATGTGCTTCGAAAGACCAGTTGCAATTCCACCAGGGTGAACGCTCGTTGCATGAAGCCCAAGAGATCCGTAGCGGCGCTCGATCTCATTAGCCATGTAAATGTTGGCAGTTTTAGACTGTGCGTAGGATACCCAGGGGTTGTATCCCCCTTTTCGAAGTTGTAATTGTCTGTTGCATTGATGCCGTTGCGGCGATGGGCGGCAGAGGACACATTGACAACTCGAGAATGGAAATCAGGGGTAGAGGCGGCCAGTAGTGCTGGTTTCAAAAGTTGGAAAAGGAGGAAATGAGAGAGATGATTGGTGCCGAACTGCAACTCGTGGCCATCCTTGGTGAATTCAAGACCTGGCACTGCCATAATTCCAGCGTTGTTGATGAGGATATTCACCTTGTCGGTCTTTGCGAGGATTGTCTTCGCAGCGACACGCACACTGTCGAAGGATTCTAGATCCATTTCGATGAATTCCGTACGGCATGGGTCAAGAATGTCGGCTAAAGCAGCCTTAGCTTTGGGGATATTCCTAGCGGTCAAGAAGAGTGTTGCTCCAGTAGTGGATAGAGCGCGCGCCGTTTCAATACCAAGGCCGGACGAGGTTCCGGTGATGACAATCACCGCACCCTCTAGCTTGCCTTCCATTCCTTCATCTTTGACCACTTGCAATGCTGTTGGTCGAGAGTCGCCTGGTCCCTCCGGGCTAACATGAGATGCAGCGTATCGAGACATTTATCACAGCGTATGTGGAAAGATGGCTAGGATTGACGTGGAAATGAACAGCGGAAGAAGCTGTGCAAGTAATGATTCTTGTGGTGATAGATGAAAGGTGAAAGTGGGAAGCTGTGTATTTATATATTTTGTATGTCCTTGCATTCCATTTCTTCTGCCGTCTAGTCCAGAAAACTTTGGAGCTAGCTGACTAGCTTTGCCTCTTTCGGTCTATTTCAACAATGTGATGGTAGAATGACCTCTCGTGTTTCCGGCCGTTGCCGTCTTCCTCTTGCATTTCAAAGCTCAATATGTGGGACTGGCTGACTGCTTTTTGCCTCCTTCGGACTATTCCAACAAAGTGATGATACGCTAAATTAGAACGGACTCTCATCTTTCTGGCTTGTGCCGTTTCCGTTTTGCATTTTCAAGTTCAATATGTGGGGTTGGATGACCAATCTTGCCTCTTTTGTCTTCCGGCCGTCGAGAAGCTGACTGTTCTTCCCTTTTTCATGTCTGTCAAGCTCCCAAAACAGGAATCCAGAAATTTTTTATGAGCATAAAGGCCTTGGATAGATAGCACTGCCAAGGTCTGGGATGCGGGCTGTGGGAAGTGCCTCCAGACCCTTGAAGGGTTTATAGAGGCTCGGTTAACTCGGTCGCCTTCTCCCATGATTCCATAACCTCGGCTTCACACGATAAAACTATCAAGGTGGGACACCTGCAATTGGCAATGTCTCCAGGCCCTCGAGGGTCACGAAAAAGTCACCTCTTTGAAACCGTTCGATATTAGAAAAAGATTCATTTGCGCTTCACGGGAGACTTTCTCTCTACCAGCCAATTCGACTTTTCCAGCCCCAGCAATCAACGACAGCACGGCTCATTAAGTCAGGCTGCAAGGAGTTAGACGTGACATTAATTGACCAAAACTGGAACAAATAACCCGCCATGACGATAAGTCGGTAGTATTCGCCCGCGCACTTGCTCAATGTGACCGGTTAGCAACGCGTAACATAGCTGCAGATTGGCCATCATGCACGAAGAAGAGCGAAGAAAAGACATGAAAATTAAGGCGAAGGAACCAGGCAGGCATCCAAAAGAAGAGGGCTTTCCGCTATAGGGAGGTGATTGTGGCAGGTTTAGCAGGTTGATTACACCACTGAATATGCGTTGGAACGTAAACTCTTCTGGCCGATGACAATGCAAGCACATGTCATACATACATGTAAATTCTTTCCAGCCAGTGACTCCTTCTGGCTGTCTCTTTGCTCGTTGTAGTCACCGTGCAGTTCATCTGCGATATCATTCAGTTAGTTTGCGTGGTTGCTACCTACCACCCGCGTCGCTGTTCTATGGTCGGCCTATATATGCAAATTGATGCTCCTGACTTCGAGTCGTCTGACTTCTAGTTCCTCTAGCTAGGGGCGTGTCGCGTCTTCAGCCCGAGCTGGACGACGGGGCAATAGTGGATTGCAGTGAAGCCACAATGCGCTCCAGCTCCTCTATGCAACGTCCCTTCTCAAGAGCCCCCCGACGCAATTGGCTCACTTTGTTACGAAGACCAGCTTTGACATTTGTGTCCAGCATGAAAGATACCGTCAAAGTCGCATTCCGACAAACTTGCAAGGTGATGCTTGACAACGGCCTTAACTTCGCGAAGTGTGCAAGGGCCAAGACCCGAATTTATTGATCGAGAAATGAATGAAAATAGGGATTGCGCAACAATTCGTAGAGAAAATTCCAACTATTCAGTTTCAGAGGAGATATATTGTTACAATAAGCTGTATATTTAATCTTAATCATAGTTCTTGAAAATGTTGTACCACGCACCACTGCCAGCGTAGAACCATGGCTTTAATTTATCCATCTCCTCAGCGAAGATGGCAGTCATACTTGCATCTTGATGCAGCTGTATTATGTTGTAAGCAATGATCTAGAACGACAATCTTCGAAGGCAGACGAACCTCTATGCTCTCCCACCCTAAGACGTACAAAGCCAAACGTTTGTCATCTGAGTCGAGGACGTTTCTATCCGAGAGAGCGACCCCGTCGGGGTGGTTGGCGTTGAGGGAGTACGCCCACTGCCCGCCGATGAATCCCTGCATTTTATAGCAGTCGGTGTAGGTCTTGTGCATTGAAGTGCGCAAGGCAAGGTCGGACATTGGGGCCTCGGGTGACAAGCGGATGAAGGCCTGCATAAATGTTAGCCCCGGCCTCCTGATGTGGCGAAGGCTGTCGAACAAATTCACAAACTGGAGCCTCGATCCCTCTTGTCAGCTGTTCAAGCTTGCCGTCGTCAAAATCATATAGCATGGTCGTAGGTTCACCCTGGGTGATGCTGTCTAATCCAACCAGTGCCGGTTTGTCGGCTGCAGTAAAGCTCTTGCGCCACACTACATGCACATGATCATTAGCCACACAGAAAACATGGTCAACAGGGAATTTGAGGGATGCATACGTATGATCCAGCAAATCTCATGCCTTTTCTTTGGAAGGGACGAGTAATGGGTTGATATCATGTAGCCCAAGTATTGACGGGATGCACCCGCGTTGGAAACATGCTGACGAAGCTTTGCGACTGCGGGAGCGGCGAGCGTCAAGGCCGGCAGCAGTTTGAACCGGACGATCTGAACTAACATGTCGCCCGGTCTTGTGAAACGAATATATTAAAAGGATGATGATAATTATCAGCGTAGAACGCAATATTGGTGGGCAAGGAACGAAGCGAACAGAAAGCAATTGTACTGTGGCTATGGAGAGAAGAGAAGAAGGAAAGCAAGAAGAAAGCAAGGGACAAGGACTGATCTAGGCAACCACGGAGAGCATCACCTGACCCCTCAACAATAATGATTAGCAGAGTTCAGTTTAGGCTGGCCGTTGGACCTCTCCTCTTATATTAGAGTGGGAATCACTGGTGAGGCGTAAGGCGGTTAGTGGTCCCGCTTCTAGTAGTTATTTAACTAACTTAATTAGGGACCGATTGCTGAATCAGTGCATGACATGTGGGTCTTGGCTGTCGGTGGTGGGTTCCGTGGTTAGCGTCTAAGCGCGCTTTGCCATTCTAGGAAAGCGCGCGTCATCTTTAAACGGCAATGCTTCCGGGGTCTTTTCAATCTTAATCAGCCGACTCTCGCGCCGTCGGCAATCCAGCAATTTAGCATTACCGCTGAAATCCTCTTGCACCGTGGCCCTCAAACCATGTCTTCTGCTTGCTGGATCTGTCGGCTGCGGAGGAAAAAATGCGACCGAGTCCGGCCCGTCTGCGCGAGCTGTGCAAGGCTGCGCATTGGCTGTGACTATAGCGACGTCAAGCCGGAATGGATGGATGGGTCCGAGAAACAAGCTGAAGTGGCCAAGACCATTCAAGCTCAGATTAGACAAACCACTGCAGGTGTTGATGGCAAGGCGTTTCAGGTGTTTCCCCTTAGGAAGACACTGTTGCCGCAAAGCCAGTCAACGGAATTTAGGACCGCGACTGGCTCCAGCGGTTCCACACCGAGCCTAGGCCCCTCGCCTCCGAACGAGACGGACGATTTCTTGACAACTATGTATCTCGAAACCGTCTTTCCTTGCCTATTTCCATGGTACCGGCCTCAAACACTGGCCGGCGGCCGCAGTTGGCTGCTGACCCTACTCAAGACTAATCAGGCTGCGTTCCATGCCGCCATCAGCCTCAGCGCCCATTATTTCACGCAGTTACTGGCCCGGGATGCGAGTCATACTCTCCGCACGCCTTGCGAGCAACACGTGTGGGATACCTGGGCTAGTCACATGGATCTGTCCATGCAACTTGTCAGGCAAAACTTGAGCGACACCAATACCGGATGCAGGCAAGCAGACGTCTTTCATCAGACTCGTGTCTTTGATGGAATTATGCACCTCCTCATCTTTGAAGCATCCCTGGCCAAGACTGGAGATTGGAACTTACACCTTGCCGCCGCACTGAGCCAGTTTGATGGTATCTTCCAGAGGCATGGCTTAAAGGATGGTAATTACAACCTACATTCCGTCCTCCTTAGCATGCAACGACCATCAATCTTTGACGGTACTAACCTCGACTATCACATATGGAGTGCCGACCAAACTTCGTTTCAGTTTTCTACAGCTATTCTTATATATGCAGATATTGTTGCTAGTGTCTGCCTCAGAAGAGCTCCCAGGTTGCGACACTGTCACGATGCTTTGATCGTGGGGAGTAGCACTCCTGCCACTCAGAGCGATCAGCTGATGCATACGGAGCACTACTTTGGGTGCTATGGATGGGCATTTATCCTTATTGGCGATATTGCTACCCTAGACGCTAGGAAGATTGCTACTGTGTCAGATGATGGGAGCGATCTAGAAGAGCTTTCAGTCATGGAAAAAGAGTTGGAGATGAGATTATATCTTGGCCTTGAGAGTACGAGACCAATTTCCGTGTCATGCGAACTACCAGGAAAGGCAAATCAGTCCGACCAGCATGTCTTAGTTACAAAGTTATGGCTACATGCAGGTCTGATATACTTATCGACCCTTACGCACGGATGGAGGACAACAGACCCTGCCATCCGCGCTAATGTTCACGCAGCCTTGAATCTGGTCAAAGTTCTCACTTCGAATCTTAAGATTGGTTGCCCAATGTGGCCACTCTGTGTTGTTGGCTGCATGGTTAAGGATGATGAGAAGGTAGAGTTGAGGCGCATCATATCTGAATTGCCGCTTATTCAATCTTTTGGGGCGAATAAAGAGGTTGTAAATATTATTGAGGCTGCCTGGCACCGTCGCCGTCAGTTTGAAGAAAATACGTGGAGTTTAGCAGACTTTTTTCGATTTCAGGGGCCTAGTCTCTTGCTTTTTTGACGGTAACAGGTCGAGATTCACCAACAATACATTGTACTGTAAGGTATCGTTTTACTTCGCAACTGTATATAAATGCCTCAAAACTAAACAGTCCACGGGTGCCGCTTAGTATACCAAATGCAGCATGACACAGGTATTCACTAACAAGCTTGTGCATAGTATTTCGCAGGCTCGATTGTGGCGCTTTCGAGTTTTATGCCGGGCCGAATTGCCGATCCGCCTTGCCTGTTTTAAGGCACCGCGCGCCTACTACACATGGGCGTGGTATCCGGATCCAGATGTATTTTAGCTGACGACTGACATGGAATGTCCCACGGGTGGATTTGTCAGAAAATATGAGAATTTGTCAGGATGCAAAGGGAAGCGGTGTTTAGGTAGAACAAGTATAAGAGACCCATGGTGGTGCAGCCAACCTAGATTATCCAAGATTCATCACAACAATTCTTTCCAAAAATAGCCATCATTTGTCAAAGAATCCGCCACCACTATGGTTGTCGTTGCTGTTGCCGGAGGATCAGGCCACGTCGGCCGCACCATTGTCGAGACTCTCGTCGAGAGAGGTGGACACGAAGTCATTGTTCTTGGTCGCAAGGTGGGGGCACAGTTTAGGCTTAGAAAAAATCGGTGACAAATTGCTAATACTGCGCAGGCCTCTTCAAGTGCAGCAGACTGTAGGTCTGTCGTCGTGGACTATGGCGACGTAGGAGTGATATCCGAAGCCTTGACTCAATATGGAGTACACACAGTTATATGCACAATTTCAGTTGCAGATCAGTCCTCGTCTGCTTCACAGATTAATCTCATCAAAGCAGCAGGGCAGTCATCATCGGTAAAACGGTTTATCGCCTCAGGCTGGGGTGCGCTTCCAGATGAGAAGTAAGTAAAAAACCACCATGCACCATGCGCTTGTTCCTGCAATATCTCATCATCTTTTCCAGATCGCCCGTTTATGCCTTCCATGAGGCATCCACTGATGAGCTCCGCAAGACTAAGCTCGAATGGACACGTTTCGCAAATGGATTCTTCCTTGACTATTACGGCGCGCCGCACGTCAAAACACACCTACCTACGATCACATTCGCGGTCGATATTGCTAGCAGGAAAGCAGCCGTGCCTGGTACAGGCAATGAGGTCATTGCTCTAACTTATTCATATGACGTTGCCAAGTTCGTGTCGGCATTCTTGAACCTGCCCATGTGGGAAGAAGTAACATACTGTTACGGAGAGAAGACGACTTGGAATGAATTCGTCAAAGTTGCCGAAGATGTCACAGGTACCCATTCCATTCTTTGTTGGACCTGCTAGATTACGCTCCTAATGAGGACTTCCCCTAGGATCTCTTTTCCAAGTTACGTACGACCCGATCGAAAGGCTTACGCAGGGGGAAATCACTGAGCTTCCTCCACATGCACGAGAACTCGCTGCTTCGCCATTCCCGGAGGACATTGCTCGAATGCTTCTCTCAGTTCTCGGCCTGTGGGCAGTTAATGGATACTTCAACGTTCCAGTGGAGCAATCGTTGAACCAGAAGTTTCCAGACATTAAGCTAGTAACGGTTCGCGATATGTTGCTGTGCGGACAAGGCTCTAAGTAAGGCATGCAGCAATACCCCCTTCAATGAGTCCACATGTGGGGGATGGCTCTTCGAAGTGGTTCGTATATCCCCGAACGGATATGGCAAGGCTTCGGGTGCCAAATCATTTATTGACGGCAGTTAGAATTTGGCTTCCGGCCCCGAATTACCCAACTAGAAAGAGACCAAATGACCTAAATCACTCAAATGCAACATGATTATTCTATCTCTTGAATTACTAGTATGATGTTATCCTAATCTATATGTCGGTGGTCACCTAAAGCCCACGGTTCGGTCGTGGGCGGCTCGCCGCTCTATTCAGACTGTCATCAGGGGATCCTGGCACTAGTTCACCCACCTGGATATTCTTCACCTGAATGTTCATCCCGTGTCGCACAAAAGGTACCTTTTGAGAGATCACATGAAGTTCCCTCTTTGTCTTAAGATCAATGCTTCTGCTTCTTTTTTCTTTCTTTCTCCTTTTCTCTCATTTCCCCTCTCCTAAAAAACACCTCTATATGTTAATTCCACCCAGAAAGACAATAACTAGGAAGCAAAAGCTGCTGGTAAGAATATATGATCAGTCATGTACTCCTTAGAACCAAACAGCTCTAAAACCTCATCTCACGAGTAATTTTGCTAAGAACGACGAAGGGATAATAACGAAGTTACCTAATATTCTTTAAGCATAAAGCTCAGGAGGCTGCAAGGTCCACGGCTGAATATAATAGCATACTTAGTATACTACTATTCGTGGTTATCACTTGTATCTAAATCTAACTATATAAGACCTCAGTCTTAATAGTAATAGACTAAACCACTAAAAAGAAGCAACTTTGACCTTCGATAATAAGGGCGATAGGCAGCTAATAAAAAATATAAAGATCTTCTAGAGTTCGTAGACTATAGGCTTTTTATTATTCTCATAAAAAATTCCCTATAGACCCCCCTTATTACTTTTATTATCCTTTATAATAAGGTACCATAGGCAGGGAGCTATAAGTACTCCTTATTATAACTTAAGACCTATATATATAAACTAATACTATATAAATAATATAAAGATAAGGACCTACTATTATAGGTTAGGTTCGGGTTATGGTTTAGATAGGTTATAGCGCAGCCTATAGGCGACTAATAAAGGGTATCAAGTAGATTTTTGGATCTATGAAATTCCCCTTTAGCATTGGCTTACGGACTTTCAATTCCACCAAAATACATAAGACATAAACGTAACTTTCATCAGCATCCGAGCAAATAAGTCTACTGATATCTAGATTAGCGTTTCTATTGGTATATATGAGGGGGCTCTTATACTAAACGAAACCCTGACCTACTGGGATGAAGAAACATTTGTCCCATTTAAGGACGCATCACTACGCCCAAAAGGCGACTGCATCGACATATGCTTTTAACAGACAATCTCCTGAACTTTCATTCCGTCCGCTCCCATACACCAACCCACACCCCCCAAGACACAACTTTCCCTTCAATTTGCTGAATAATCTCTTCCTTTGAAAGCGGACCATTCAACTTGCTCCCATCAATTCTCTCTCGTAGCGCAACAAGCTGATAAAAGTACCGATGAGGACCATGGCCAAGCAGGCCTCGGGGAGCGATATAGATATTCTTGCGGCGGTTTAATCCATATTTGAAGTCGCCGCGAAGTGTAAACGCGTATTCTTCACCGACCATTTCAAAGTCTTCGTTTGTCAGTCGCGTTTTACCTGCCGGAATTCCGTAGTATAAGCCATGCACGACTGGGTTGTCGAAGGGTGCGTCGGGGTCTTCGACGACAAGCAAATACTCCGCCGCCCCATCCTGGGTCGGCCATTGTAGAGTCGGAAAGAGACCATGTTGGAAGAAACCATATTCGGGCGGAATGGCAGACCCCGATGGGCCCAGGTTGCATTCCAAAGCGATAGTTGGATGGAGATCGGAAAAAGGCTTGGACTTATGGGTGAGGCCGGCGTCGTGGCCTCTGCGTTTTTGGAGTAGCCACGAGACACTTCGTTCCAGTAAATTGGACATTTTCAGAGTATAAAACGGTAGGGAGATATGTGGAAAACGGATTGAGTTGGGGGTATTTGTATATCGGGCCGACCAAGGTACTTTCGGGCCGTATACGGAGCGAGAACTACAGGACTGTTTGTTACGAGTTAGTGAGAGACATTACGGCTTGCGCTGAGCGGAATGAGTGATTTCAATTCCGTTAGGAAATGGGTCCTGAAACCTCATGGGCGGACTAGGTTAGCTGGCTGTGCCAATACTATAGATGCTATTGGTAGATTCCCCTCCCAGGCTATCAAAATTGAGCTGAGCACTCTCAGGGGTAACTCTGCTTGAGGTTGGTACAGGGTCATAAAAGCTGACCGCAAAGTATCATCCTAATTATCACAGTGCTTTCACTTTTTTTATGCCTGATGGATGAGGCACATAAGCACAACAGCTCATTGTTTTTGCTCGGCATCTAAGGCTTCAAGTTATTTCCACGTATTCTTTAACGTTATTTCCAAGTGGCCTGCCACCGCGAAACCCGCGGGTTCTGTCGAGGCCTAGATAGTGGGTGTCGTAGGGCTGGAAATTTATAGATAAGTAGTATATTATCTTAATGACTAAGTAGCTTTATGATTAGAATTATACAAAAGTTAGGCTTAGTTGGGTAAAGTTAGGTTTTATTAGGGGCCCAGCGTTTGGTCCGGGTTGGGTCCGGATTAGAGAGGTTCAGCCCAAGCCCAACCTAGTTTAGGTTTTAGGCTGAGACCTCGGGCCCAAGTTAGGCTTTGCGGAAGTCTATACTCAACGAGAGGTGGGCTTTGCAGTATCGTTAAACTTTTCTTAGAAAGTCGTCGTGGTCTGGCTGTGTGAATGCCGTAATTTAGCTTATAGACTCGGGCCGCACTCGGAGGCTACCGGGCCGCGGGGGAATGGTTTCTGATTGGTCTACGGTGAGATTTCTACTAATTCGGACCTTCCAGCGTCGCGGTCTAAATTTTACGATAACACGAATTGAACAGGCTAATTTGCGCAAGAGGGTAAGTACTATAGATTAAGTGCGTGGGTTGGCATGGCCTGGAACTGTGCTTCGTGTTTGGCGTGAAGGAGGAATGAACCGTCTTGGGAAGTACAGGTCCCTGGATCCGCTGTCCCGGAGGGCTTCAATTTTCCTCGCCACGGACCAATCGAAAGCAGACCCTTAGCGCCCCGCGCCCCTCCGAATGCGGGCCGAGACAACCAATTTTGAATATGGTCTGACGTCAACTGTATAATTGGTGGTTTTTGTTTAGTTTCGAGCGAGCTGGTACAGTAAATTTTGTAGTACTTAAAGCATGTCTGCGTGCTGATATATAGTATCGATATAAAACGACTACGACTTTTCATGCCGCTGCGCTGAGAAGCTTTTTTTATACTACACACATGAATACCCCCACATTAGCCATTCAGCCTAAGAGGTCTAAACTCTATGTTCAAACACCTGTTGGGTATTTCACAGATTCATCATCTGGTTTAGCAAAGCTCTTTCGCACTCTCTGGACGACTAGAAATATTGAAATATGCCTTTCTCAAGATGATCCTGGTAAGCTTAGTCACGTTCTTTCACCATTAAAACCTCATTTGATTGATACTGTTCGTCTAACGGTGTCAAAATTTCCCTAATTAGCCTATCCCATAGTTGCCACTGGGTTGCTGCAGCAAATTGAGTCTCTTAGCACGATTCTTTGTGATATAGGCACCACCCGCGAGGCCGACACACTTACAGAGGTCCTGGCGTTATGCACCCTTGAGACGGACTTCGGCGGACTGGGTCTCAAGCTGGAGACGCCGCTTACCGAGAAGGATGAGACTGAAATCCTGTTTATCGTTGCGGCCTGGATGGAATCCCTCAATTCAGCAGACAGGTCCAAATCCGCCAGACCACAACTGTCATCTCGACCGGAGGGTAGGAGAGGGATGACTCTGAGCGAGAAAATATTTGCCGACCACGATATTGAACAACGGGGTTTTGTGAAGCCCGGTGACTTGATCAGGGTTGATGTGGACTGGGTCATGGCATCCGAGGCATCTTGGGCTGTGTGTTACCTTTGGACTCCTTCCCAGGAGCATGCGCATTGGTCTTCTTCGGTGTTGCTAACATATGGATTAGGGCATGGAAAGGACGTATGAAAACCTCGGCAGCCCTGGAATCTTTCGGAATGATCGATTCTGGCTTGCTGGGGACCATGTCGTCGACCCACGAGTCAATACGGTGCCTAAGGTTAAACACTTGATTGATGCCAGTGAAAGAGCAAAGCAGGTATTCAAAATGACAGATTATCAAGGAATGAATGTGAGTAGTGGTAGTGATAAAATGTCCTTTTAGCTGGATGAAACTAACTGCATTTCCTGTGCCAGTACACAATCATGCACACTGAATTTTTCCGGCAGCGGGCCCAACCAGGCATGCTAATCATTGGCTCAGATTCTCATACCTGTTCTTCTGGAGCACTTGGCTGCCTCGCTATCGGATTAGGAGCTGCTGATGTGACCATGCCTCTGGTGACTGGCGAGACATGGTTCAAAGTTCCCGAAAGCGTGAATATCCGCCTGGTCAACGCTCCACGTGACGGAATTGGAGGCAAGGACACCATCTTATATATTCTTAAAGAACTGAAGCGGAATACTATCGCGGCCGAGAAAGTCGTGGAGTTCACTGGTCCCGGTGTTCAACACCTATCTTGTGATGCTCGTTTCGCGATCGCCAACATGACGACGGTAAATTTTGGGGATTGGGTTTCTTATTGAGAGGCTCGCTGACGAATCTTTTATAGGAGTTCGGGGGCATTACAGGGATTTTTGTTCCAGATCAAGTCACTTCGGATTTTGTCAACAGACGAAAATCTTCGCGACATAAGAAGTCTTCGAAATACTACTGCCCTGATGAAGATGCGGTATATTCAGGAACGTACGAGATTGACTTGGCCAAAGTTGAGCCCTTCATCGCACTTTACCCTTGTCCAGACGATGTTGTTCCAGTTAGTGAAATCGCAGGGAAGCATCTAGATGGCTGCTTTATCGGTGCGTGCACTACTACGGAGGAGGATCTTTTTCTAGGGGCTTTAATACTGGAACAAGGTCTCAAACGTGGCCTGAAACCAATCAAGACGGGAAAACGGAAAATTGTTCCAGGGAGTATGCCGATTCTCAACAACCTCCGAAAAAGCGGCATGGTCGACATATACGAGGCTGCAGGATTTGAAGTTGGAATACCAGGATGTAGCTATTGCGTGGGCATGTCAGCAGACCGTGCTGGACCTGGAGAAGTTTGGCTGTCCTCTCAAAACCGGAACTTTGAGAATCGGATGGGCAAAGGTTAGATCATTACATTTGTACATTTATATGGAGCTAACACTACCCAGGATCCTTTGGAAACCTTGCATCGGCCATCACGGTGGCAGCATCATCCTTTGAAATGAAAGTCTGCGATCCAAGACCTCTTCTCAACTCTCTTGAGCTTGGAAAATTGGGTGAGATTATCGGATATTCGAATAAGAATTTATCCATTGGGAACGATCTGTCTTATGTTGAACCTGGTGGTCGGTGCGCGAATACTGGTGAGCAGGAAATTGTGCAAGAGATCAATCAAAGGGAGAAGGGCAATAGTTTCTTAGCCAAGCCGCAAGCAAGCGAAATCAGGAGAGGAAAGATTCAGCGGCTGGGGGACTTCGTTGATACCGATGCTGTAAGCACGCCAGGAAAAAGCTTCCGATATGCCCATTTGATCAAAGTTTGAATTAAAGAAGCTAATAAGGATGGCTTTAGCTTGCTCCCGCGGAGTTCCTGGTTTCTTCAAGAACCCCAGAGGCCATAGGGTCGCATTGCCTTGAATTTACCAACCCGGAGTTTCGGGGTCGAGTGAAAGAAGGATACAACGTTGTGGTTGCAGGTAAAGCCTTTGGCTGCGGGTCTTCAAGAGAACAAGCAGTGTCAGCCCTCATGGGCTGCGGAGTGACCTGCGTGATTGCCAAATCCTTTGCGTTTATTTATGCGAGGAATCAACCAAACCTTGGGCTTCTGGGGATAACTATGCAAGATGAATCATTCTATGATGTCGCTGTTGACGGCGCCGAAATCTCGATAGATGTCGATGCACGAGTGATTCTTGTGGGTGAACACAATTTTACCTTTACGCTAAGCCAGATGGAAGAACAACTCATTTCAAGCGGTGGAATCACAGCAGCCTTCCAGCGATTTGGAAAGAACCTCTTTGATGTCATGTGCGCCGCAAAGCCTAGACCGGGGCAAACAGAGAAATTGGACCTTGACGGGGATGAAACAATGGGAACTCAAACTCCTTTAGAATGGTGATTGTGGCTCCATTTAAAGGTCTGGAGCTTTTTCTAAAACTTGGTTGACTGGCGTCAAGAACGTTGTGAAGAGGAGGAAGCAGAGATTTGTATCTTTCGAGGTTTCATTTTGATGGAAGATGATTTTCTCGTCGGACGCAGTAAGAGAGTCCCGGGAAAGTGAAAACTAAGATTCAGCAATGGGCAGGATTGCTGATTCGGGCTCGTTTTCTTATTATCTTGATTTTAAAGTACCTGTTGAACCCATTTTCGTTTTCAATTCATAAAAAATAAAAAGCAAGTAAAGCTAGTCCGACAATCTTTTAGAGTTCGAAGGTATCGTCGCATTAAGGCGCATTACTTAGTGCTACATCCACTCAACGAGGCCAACCTTTGGCCCTCTTGATAAATTAACCTTCAGACGTAATCGATATGAAGCAACGGGAACTATGTATTATGTTCATAGAGGTTTTATCGTAGAATTAAAGGGATAAGCACAGGTGACAAATCCTGTGTCGTTGATTTGACTCCAAGCACCTTCATCTCACCAGTCCCTATCATATAGACAGTACATTTTCATCATCTCCTTCCTCTCAAAGTGGCTGCTTGCTGCCCGGTGGCTATCCTTTCAGAAAAAAGCTATGTAGTGGTTGTGCTTAGTGTTTTTCGCCGTTTTCTCGATGCTCGGTTTCCTCGCCTCTCAATAAAAAGCAACGAAGAGAAATATCTGAATGACCTGCCACATCCATTACACTATACAAGATGTGATTGCTGTGAAGTGAAGCTCACGACTTAAAAGATACTACACCGTTCTCTTTGAAATTATCCTACAAGTCGCTGTCATGCAGGCATCTATGGTAGGAT
Organism: Penicillium sp. 91 TS-2023; assembly: GCA_030710325.1. Lineage (NCBI taxonomy): Eukaryota > Fungi > Ascomycota > Eurotiomycetes > Eurotiales > Aspergillaceae > Penicillium > Penicillium sp. 91 TS-2023. Next base: position 1,926,832 of record JARWGP010000011.1, read on the forward strand.
CAATACCAGGCAATTCAAAAGTTATCAAATGAGATCAAAGATTTATTTCCGATTCATTCCTGACCTTTTCAAAATTTATATAAATCATGGGCTTGTTGAATAGGTGATTTTATAAAACCGCATTTCTTGGAGACTCCATCGGAACAAAATCAAATATTTTTAGCACGCAGTCCAACAAGGCTCAAATCACCATAAAAGCCAAATCAGACTTCAGACAAGTATCTGAAAACAGGCAATTTGAGTTTGGCTTTGGAAGGCACCGACGGTAGATGTGGAAATGCCTGATTGTGAGCAATTATTCTCAAATTGGGCGGAAACGCAGTCTTATTGAGAGCACTCTTATTGAAAGAAAAAGGGAAAGCCTCAATGATAAGTCAGCTTTTATCTGACCCTAATTTTGGATGGATGGAGCTCGCATGCGAGCTTAATTTTTGTAGATAATTATGCTAGACAAGAAGCATGGCGCCATTCTTCTAGGCAAGTTATTTCCAGGCTCAAGTGTATATTTTCTATCAAAACGCGGGTTATTCGCGGCCGGGCGCTCCATGCTAGAAAACAGGCATACTTGGTATGGGTAAGAAAAGTTGTTCAATCCCGAGCTTGTTCAGACACCACCTAGGCCTTACCGGATTGGCCAATAACGAGCACAGGTACAAGAGGATGGCACGGCGACTTTGCTCGGGCGAGAAAATGTATAATGCCCCTCGCGCCATCTGTGTTTCTCACTTGTGTGTCACCTGAACAACATGGCTACCAGCATGAACAATTTCTTATTGAGGTATTCCTGACTTTGGAGATGGAATCATTGGGGCTATTCAGTGCATTGTCGCACCGCTCTCGGTTTTAGTTGGAGCGTTCTGGAGCGAGACAGATCGGTCTGGGCCCTGGACTGTTCGACATTCCACTAGCCAGCCTGGGCGGGAGAAGCAGTTCAGCCTGATTGCGGCCATACGCCACGTCAGCAATTAATCAATTGCGGATATGCCTAAAGTTTACCATGTTCTGCGCTCGTCAAATCTGACCGATGATGACGCTCAATGTTCTTGTTCCTTTGGTCGTGCAAAACATTCTTAGGCTATGTGGCTCGTGCATAAAATGCCTAGTTCAATAAAGAGCTTCACACATTATCATTTAGTATAGTTTATATTACAGCAGTTTGCTGATTGCATGTGACAAAGCCACCCCTGGCCATCAAGACAAAAGGCTCATAGAGGCAAGGGAACACTAATTTCAATCCCTCCATAAGCGGCCTGATGAAGCTACACGACCCCAAATATCAACACCGGCGGATTAACTAAACGCGGAACTGTGTGGGCAATCACTAAAGTATTTGGGCAGTTTTTCTCAATCTTGGGTACGCATATTTATACCGATCCGCTGAGATACATCAGGGGGCACAGCGTGCTTCTGGGATTCTTATTATTCAGCATCCTGAATGTGGCGATATTGTACTTCTGGATAGCACGTTTGAATTCACAGAAAGACAAGATATTACGGGGAATCTCGAACGCGGAGAGGCTCATCTGGACACCCTAAAATCCCTTGAAGATGTCTACGATCATCATATTGCGTTTCGCTATACACTCTAGTGCTACTTCGCATAGGTATAAAAATGACTCGTTTAGTTTTCTTTTCTTCTTCCTTCTCTCCTTCTGTTGGGTTTCTCAAATCTTCTTTCCGTGATTAGTAACTTAAGCGCTGGAAATTACTCACCATTCTTTGGTCTATTAGAGGTTGAGTTTGGAAAAATTAATTATCACACTTGGGTGGATTGGCGCCATGTATTTGAGAGAAATTATGGATTTGCTGCACAGATATGAAAAAAAGAATTTGAAGAGGACTAGATTGTACAACTCGAATGGTCACGCTTTGACGTATCGCCATTCCCACGGATGCGAGGGAAACGTGTGCTTTGTGTTCAGATATTCGAAATTTGGAAACTTATAGCCTTAGTATGATTATTACCAAGCTATGCCATTTCAAGTTCTGGTTGAGTCTATTGCAGGTAATAAAATAAAATTCAAACACCCTTCGAATACAGTCTACCCCCAGCCGCCATGTCAAATTCAACGCATTCTTTCAATCCGCAGACATTGAAGATATCTTGAACCCTACCCATTTTGGAAGGTTCAAAGGCCATATCACCAGTCGCCTTAAGCTCGTCAGCTGCTGCTGCCACCCCACTATAAACCGCTTTGAGAGCGAAACCAGGGAAAATAATGATCTTGAATCCCATCTCTCCGGCTTCAACAGCAGATAATTTAGGTGTAAGACCCCCATGAACCATATTCAACAACACTGGAATCGGGGCAAGATCCGAGCACACTCGCAATGCTTGCTCTTTGGTCTTGATACCTTCAAGGAATGCAACGTCCGCTCCCAAAGCGATCGCGCGCTTCAACCTGGAGACCGATGCCTCGTAGCCTAAAGATTCTAACGCATCAGAACGGGCGATCAGAACGATGTCCCCAGGGTTCTGCTCCCGTGCCAAAACGGCGGCACGAATCCGAGAAAGGTATTCCTCCTCGTCTACCAATTCCTTGTTTCTTAAATGACCGCATCGCTTGTTCACAACCTGGTCCTCGAGATGTAGAGCAGCAACTCCGGCTGCCATATACTGCGCAACGGTTCGACCAACCATCAAGGGACCTGGTATTGAGATGTTAAAACCTTAAAATTCACTTTGGTACGAGTAGGATCCGGGCGCCGTTTGGTAGCTACGAAGGGATGTAAACTTACCTCCAAAACCAGTGTCGGCATCAGCCACAAGCGGGACGGTCCTATCAAGACCAGCAATCATCGCGGCATTTTCTCTCATATCATTTAGCGTCGCAATGCCTAGATCTGGCATTCCGAGCCTTGACATTGTTGTCCCTGCGCCAGTCTCACGAAATTCTCTTAGCCTCGAGAATGGCTGGGAGTATATTAAAAGGAAAAGTGTCGGAGAAGCTTACCATGTACAAGCAATCAAAACCGGCCTGTAGGGCGATTCTGGCCGTCAACCCATCATAAACCCCAGGACAGACCACAATGCTATTTTCCTCGGCAAGCAGCTCACGGAGCTTTTCAGCAGCTGTTGAGCGCGGCTTGGTAGATCTGTCCTCTCGAACGTCTTTATTTGGATAGTCAAGAGAAGATCGTGCGATTTCCATACTGATAAAGCTCTATTAGAGGGACGTGCCAGGATACCAGATAGGAATGGAACTAATTTGATGGTGTGCGTTTTGGATCATGAACTCTGAGAAGATGAAGTGCTTATTTGTAGTACAGTAACCGGGCGGAAAATTACCGCTCACGATACACGATAATGGCCAATCAAAAGCTACTGCTCAGTAAAGGCCGTCAGCGGGCCGAGAAACGGAACCTTGTACATTACTGATGTGTGCGGGGAAACTTATCAATTTGCCCTTGCGTCGTCGTACAGTATTGGACGTTCAAAATTTCTAAGTACGACGTTCCGGTTGCTCTGTCGGGGCGTTTACGGCCTCCGCGTTTCGTCTCCGAAACACTTTGCTTTCCACGACTTATCACGTGCGGGCCATCTGCAAGAACAAAATCATAACTAGGTTGGGTGTACCATCTCCTCCTAGGATTTTTTCTATAAGCTTAATAGCCAGTCCTCTTGCACCCTTCCCTTCATCCAACATCTGACAATCGATCATGATCTCTGAATCTTCGCCGAAGAGAGATGACGATGGCATAACGAAACAACTCTGTCGTTGGGTTGACCAACTTTCATTGAATGATATTCCTGAGCATGTCCGGACCCGCGCAAAGTATCTGATACTTGATGGCTTCGGCTGTGCAATTGTGGGGGCACATCTTCCCTGGACCGAGAAAGCAGCGGAAGCGATTTTTGAGATGGAATCTCCAGGGAATTGTGTTGTCTGGGGATACGACAGGGTAAATCTATCAATCAATCACCGGTGAAGCCAAGTGCACAACACTAATAAATTGAAAAACCAAAAACAGAAACTTGGGCCACTACCTGCAGCATTATTGAATAGCACCGAAGTCCAGGCTTTTGAACTTGACGATTGGCATTCTTTGGCTCCCGTGCACTCTAATTCAATCCTGCTGCCTGCCCTTCTGGCTGCAACCAGCCATCAGAGAGCTACTGGCGCGCCAATCTTCAGTGGTGCATCATTGTTGATTTCAACTATCGTCGGCTACGAGACGGGGCCTCGAGTGGGTTTGTGTCTACATGGAAGTCACATGTTGACGCGGGGTTGGCATTCAGGTGTCGTCTTCGGCCATGCTGCTTCCGCAGCTGCTGTTAGCAAAGTCCTGGGGCTTGATCCCTGTGCTATTGAGGATGCCCTCGGTATCGCATGTACCCAAGCGTGTGGTCTGATGTCTGCCCAATTCGGTAGCGACGTCAAACGCATGCAGCACGGTTTCGCAGCACGTAATGGGCTCTTCGCTGCTCTCCTGGCCAAGGGCGGGTATGCAGGTATCAAGAAGGTCTTCGAAGAACCGTACGGCGGATTCTTAGCTGCTTTTGGACAAGGGTCGGGGAAAGAGCCTCCGTACTTGACGGATGAACTAGTCAAGGAGCTGGGCCAGACATGGCAGTTGGAATCCATCCGCGTTAAGCCTTACGCTTCCATGGCAGGCACACACTGCACTATTGATACAGTTGAAAAGCTACAAGAAGAGCACCCAACAAAGCTGACCATGGCGAATTTGGCCAACATTGTTAGTATCAAGATTGAGATGTCTGAGCCAGCTTTTAAACACGGTGGATGGAAGGCACACCGACCTCTGACAGTCACGGGAGCACAAATGAGTTGTTCTTATGTTTCAGCGGTACAGCTTGTCGACACCCAGGTAACACCACAGGAGTTCCATCCTGACTTGATTGATCGGAATTCCATCTGGGATTTAGTTGACAAGACGGAATGTGTGCACTCGCCGGAGCTGGGCGAGAAGTATGAGCAAAAGATCACAATTATCTTTGGAGATGGTGATATTATCTCGAAGACTGTGCATGAGCCAAAGGGCGTTAATCCCTCTTTGTCTAACGAAGAAATCTTGGAGAAGTTTAGGAAGTTCACGAAGGGCTTAGTGGATGACAAACGACGGGAGATGATTGAAAAGGTTGTCCTGGACTTAGAGAACCTAGAAGACATTTCTATCTTGGACAATGTGCTTGCTAGACTAGTTTAGCTTCCGAATGAGCTTCAAGGTACTTGCGCCTTGGCATTTTATTAATAGTGAATCATCGCCGTATTTTTTCTTTCCTATATCTTTACTACAAGACCTACCCAGTCGTATGATCCAATAATCTATATTTGAAATGCCTAAATGCAGCCCGATAGTGTACTAGAGGTCGTAATATTGAAGAGTTGTACGGCAAGAACCTCGGATATTATATTTTAAAAGGTTATGGTCTTCACTGCCATGGGCAGTATTTAGGATTTGTGGCCGTGATATTTCGATACTACATCTATACAATATGGCTATGTACACGCGAATACTATATTCAAGGTTACATTCATGAATGCCTTAAATAATGGACTAAAGGTCGTAGTACTGGTGGTCATGAAAATATCTAGAGGCTGTACTCTAGCCTCTTTGTGTTACGACCCTAATATAATATGAAGCTGTCCAGGCAGCCTACATCTGGTACAGAACAGGGATGCAGTTAATCCGTATGCATGTGAGGCTCAGTGTGAGTGCCCATTGTGCAAACAATGAGGAGCTCTATGTCCTTAGATTCTCCTCCAGAAGGATTAGTTAACCCTTGGTTAGTCTCAAACCAGTCCACATGCTTGCATCTCTCTCTCTTCCATAGGTGCCTCCGGCCCAAAACTTGATTAGACTTCCGCACGACCTCACCGCCGCCAGGAGGAGAAGAAAAGATGGGTAGGGGTTGCTTCTTCGCATCTCCTTGAGTTCAGCAATATCCGTTGTCTTTAAAGGCTCAGGTACGTGTCCAGTATTTCTTTTGTCCATGACACGTCGTTTTTCCATTCTGGCTATCTAACCACACACTCACCTCGTGTACTATCATTCAACGCCTTTACCTAGCTACCCTCACTACTGACGATTGGTCGTCGTTTGTTCTATCATTTCAGGACAAACGGAGCTACCTGGCACATATACTGTATATATACGTGCTTGCATAAATTGAGTGAGACCTTGGTATATCCCGAGAGAAACAGCCATGCGACAGTATATATTCTGGTTATATCTGACATATTCATTATAACTACAACATATCCACCAGAAAAAGACCTACAGTAAGTACTTTAAGGTAGCTGGTGCTCTTTTGCCCTTTGCAAGATAGTTGACGTCATACCAAGCTTACAGGCGAACTGCCTCGGGCCGCACTCGGAGGCTGTCGGGCCGCGGGGCAATGCTTTCTGATTGGTCTACTGTGAGGGGCTTCCAACGCTCTTCCTGTTTCCTCGCTGTAGCAAAAGCTCTCCTAGACTCTCATTGGTTTGCTGCCTTTACTCTACCAATTCGAGTACAGGATCTATGATTGCAATGGAATCGGACCTTCCAGCGTCGCGGTCTTCGACTGGGCGACTAGAACCAAGGTTGCAGGGGCGCAGTCTCGCGCCATCTCGAAATCCCCCACCGAGGCAGGCGCAAAACGAGGGGGTAGAAACCGCACGCAAAGGCAGACATGTTGCTTGTAAACCATGCCGGCAGGCCAAGGTGCTGATCCGTTAATCTCCCAATTGACGGTCGCATTTGACGAATGCTGACGATGTGCCCTCTGCTGGCCACAGTTACGCTGCGACGGTACGAAATCCGGACCCTGTTCAAGGTGCCGTCGGATGAGACAGGAGTGCCATGTAGACACCCGGTTCAAGAGAGTGAACAGGGGGCGGTAATGACCCTATTTGCTGCAATGTCTTCCGAGATGGAAACATGGAATTTGTGGCGGCTGACAATTTCCGTAGTAGGTTCGAGGAATTGGAAACGCAATTAGAGCAACTCCGTGCTTCTATCGCTCCTGCTGGGCAGACCCAGCCTACTTCGGTTGAAGTGGTAGATGGGTCCACCGAATTGGCTGACTCCCTAAACTGGGATGCTACAGCTATTGCCTCCCGTGTCAGTTCAACTCCTGTGACTGCGGTATACGCTAGTGGGTTATTTTCGGAAAGCCGTCCGGACGAGGCACCGACACTACCTCCAAACGTGTGGGAGCCGCCACCAGCAGATGAGAGAAGCGAGCCCCTACCGGCAGCTCCAGCCTTTCCCTATACTCGCACGCCAGCGAACAGGGGCCGGACCCTCGAGTCGATTTCTCTCTCTCAAAACCAGATTGATGAATTATTTGAAATGTAACTGCGTGGATCCGGCACAGAGTTACTTTACTAATTGGCAGACAGATTCTTCGAACATTACCATCCGTATCTCCAACTTCTAGACTCGACCCTTTCTCCCGACGAATGTTATGTGCGTTGTCCAGCCTTATTCTGGGTCATTATCAGCGTGGCCTCTCGTCGATATGAGGACGAACCCAGCCTGCTTGCCTCTCTACTGCCACCAGTCTTGAAGCTTCTTTGGAGTACAACTTCCGCTTCTGCCCACTCTTGCCATACGATTCAAGCGATCCTGATTACATCGATGTGGCCATTTCCAACCTCTTCCATGTGGACTGATGTGTCTTATATGTTAGTGACCGTGGCACAGACCGCTGCTTTGCAGCTTGGTCTGCACCGTCCAGAAGTGGTGCAGGACTTTTCACGCATCAAAAGGAAACTGGATCCCAGCGAGATTCGAGAAGCTGTGAGAACGTGGTCTGTCTGCTACATCGCAGGAAGAAGGTAAGTCTTTCATATCTGAGATATCAATAAGCCTTCAGGGAGCTGAATGACCGATAAGCATTTCCGTGGCCGTCGGCCAACAGCCGTCCATCCCCTTCGACTGGACTATTGACCGTGTTTGCGATCCTGATAGTCCGTATCTTCTACCCGATGACCTGAGGCATCATGTCATAATTCAACGATTTGCGGCACGTGTGTGTACCACAATGTCTGGCAATCGACATTCCCCCACTGGGCTTCCAGCTCCTGGCGAAGGAGCCTCCTTGCTAGCTTTACTGGAACAGGACTACTCCGCATTGGCCCACGAGATGGAGGGCAAACTTTCCTGTAAGTAGCTCACTTCCCACTGCTTTTGATGGTCGTATGGTTGCCTGACGAGGCCCAAGCTACCAACCGGATACTTCTTGATGGAGTAGGCTTAGATCTTCGAGTATTTTACTTTTTTGATGTTTGCTCCCCAGAGGACCGACGAGCGGGCCTACTCAGGGCCTACAAAACTTCTCAGTCGATAATTTCTAGAGTCCAAGAGGTAAATAAAGCAACACGTTTACTGGCGTACTCCCCCACTGCTTTCTACCGCCTCACGGCATTTTCTGCCGTTGTGATACTCAAGGTCATTCACTCAAGCTACTCCAATTTCGTGGACATTGAAAATGGCAAAAGAAATTTCAATTCTGCGCTATCTTTGATTCGTCAGTCGTCTGTGGAAGATAATGATCTGCCTGGAAGGTCGTCAAAAATCTTGGCTCAGCTTTGGAGCATCCATAGCCAGCATTACCAAAAGATGAAAGAGCCCAGAATTAGGCTCGTAACCAGATCTTCCGCGAGTGTTCTCCATGATTCTTTGTGGCTTTGGCGGGAAAGGTTTGGAGGCCAAGGTAGTGGTACAAACACACCCACCGGTAGGTTCCTTGATGCTCGCCTGGAGAGCAGTTTAGTAAACAAAGCTGATAACGCAACTAAACCAGGGACATCTTCTCAAAGAAGGGACACATATGGGTCGCAGCCTATCGATGGGAACAATGGTATGGACCGCGGTATAGATATGGATTGGATGTGGGATCTCGGAATGCCGGGTCTCGTATCATGGGACGCATGGGACTTCGAAAGGAATCCGGGTGACCCCTCTATGTCTTGAAGTAACGCCACAAAAGATAAATTACTCGCTCTACTTTTTTCCCCTCGTAAATAGCTCTTTAGATATTTCCCTCGTCGTTTGAAATAAGACGTATGATTTGTACGCACCATGAGGTCGAAGGCGTTAACTGTCATGATCATCCTGGCAGTGGCAATAGCGACTGTTCGGTTGACCTTCTTCAACGCCCTAACGCCCCGGGTGTGTCCTTTAGTTGCAGATGATGACGGGAGTTTTGGATGAGGGAATTAACGTTTGACCGTGGAGAAAAGCGAGTAACATGACTGTAGAGGGTCCCCAAGGTTGCGCCCAACAGGACAGCCATCACGTTTTAATTAAATTTAGAAGAAGGCGTAGATGTAGAAGAGATTGCTGAGATCAGTGACTCACCAAGAGGATAGAAGAAGAAGAAGAAGAAGTAGTATAAGGATGACATAGGTGTTTCAGACGAAAGGGACACATTTTACGGTCGAGCTAATAAGTGCGACTTCTTCGCCATGTCAGCCTTGGAAGACGGAAGGGATGGGTAGTTTACTTGCGCCTTCAAAGCTTAGCTAAAACAATCAAGGGTGCGCATTGGCTGGAATGTAGCGGAATATAGCTATCAGGGATTGGAATAAAGCCCACCCCGTTCAACGTTCAATTCGGGAGTGCTTCGCATGTGTACGAGCTGAATAGCAAGGACCAACACGAGGCACAAGGATACGTATGCAGCATTGTGGAGAGTGCGGCAAGGTAGGAAGAAGAGGATCTACGAGAGGTGAAGCCTAAGTAATGCAGGATGGAAAGGGACTAGTCCTGATATGGACCAAACAGCATGTCTGGGCAAAATTGTACATTCGAGACTTCGAGAGCACTAGTTTTTGATTTCAGAAATTGCCGGTTCTCTTCGATCGGCGTCTGAAGACAGGGCGAAACCGAATCATTGATACTTTGGCTTTTGCCACTGAAGTGAAACTTGGGGTTCGCTATATTGATACATTGCACTAATGCGAACTTGCCACATTCATTGGGGAACACAATGAGGTGGCCACCAACCGCGCGGGATCTACGAAAGGTGTTTCTCAAAGAAATCGGCCAATTGCGAGTAGCTGAATTGAAGTTAGCGGTGGTTTGAAACAAATCGAATGGCACTCACCCTCGAGTATACTCGGCTAGGCCCTCCTCCTCCAAGTTCGCACGAGCGCCCATCCATCCGTGCCACATGGTAATGTATGTCTCGACGTGTTCTCCATTCGCGTTACTTGCAATTACCTCATCGTAACCGGTGACGGCCTCGGCGGGTTCATTCTTCGGAGCCAACACAATATGAGGAATTGAGAGTGAAACAGCATCCGCCGCATCCAGACGTCTGTCATTCGTCACTATGGTTAGCGAGATAGTCAACCTTCCATAGTAGGAACTCCAACACGTACCCTGGATGCACTTGGCCAGAGGCAGCGAATGGAGAGTAGGGTCCTGATGCCAAGACCGCGACCTATAGTGAAAATTCTCATTAGCATATGGTGCCCCACCCCGTTTTGATCAGCACACCACTAGTGGTCAAAGCGTGTGACAATTACTCTTGTGTCTGTAAATTTACTTCTTCTACCCATCAAAGTCATCAGGACCACTTGCAACATTCTATTGCCTACTTTATGTTCTTGACGTGCGTACCTGCTATACGTAGGTATACCTTTACCTAGCTATTGGCAGTTCTTGTCAACCTAGGCCCCCTTTTTCCACTCGGTTTTTCGCACCTATTTTCCGAGCCTGTCTTTTTACATCTTTCATGTACGTATCTTGCAGCTTACCTGCCATTTTTGAGGATAGGATGAGGATCTGCCTTTCCGGTACGTCAGGCATAGAGGGTGTTGACGTCCTGATTAGGACTAGTACCTTCCGTCCTGCACTACTTAGGCTTCACCTTTCGTAGATCCTCTTCTTCCTTCCTTGCCGCACTTCCACAATACCACATACGTATCCTTGTGCTTCGTGTTGGTCCTTGCTATTCAGCTCGTACAGTAGGGATATAACGGAGACATGTAAACACATTCTTATTTGATATGTCTTTCTCTGGGATCCAATCCAGGCATGGCGTTTGACTACTTCCGGAATTCTTTCTCCCCACCAACTCAACTTTCCCCATGAGGTTGCCGGCCTACTATTGTACAACCCGATTCCCCGCCTCCTACATGCGTTCCGCCCACCCCATCAGTCTCATGTTGTTTGGTCCATATCAGGACTAGTCCCTTTCCGTCCTGCACTACTTAAGCTTCACCTCTCGTAGATCCTTTTCTTCCTTCCTTGCCGCACTCTCCACAATACTACATACGTATCCTTGTGCCTCTTGTGTTGGTCCTTGCTATCCAGCTCGTACACATGTCTATGTCCTTTCCTCCTCCCCCGTACGATTCACCAAGTCATCGCAATGATGCCCTTGTTTGTAGCTACTGATTTTTCGCCGACTCTGGCGCTACCACCTTAATTAGCCCGGCCCTATCCTTACTTCCTTCCCCCTTCCTATATTACCCCGTCAAGCGTCCATTCCACCTTGGTTGAACCTGACTTCCGTCTGCGAAACTGCAGCCAACTCTCCCGGTATCCCCGTCTGGAATCACCTCCGCCATCCGCTCCGAATCCTACAGACAACGTGTTTCGTCATGTCCTCGTCTTCTTGCTCCAAGACGACCCTGGATACGATTACGAGACCCTGTCTCCCCATAGTCTCGGAAGCTAGCGAACGTCTTGTTCCCAATCCAACTACCGTTGTAACAGATCCGTTGGTTCGGAATGGGGTGTCTCCAGCCTCACAGTCCTACTATATGCCGGGGCCTTCGATCAATGAATTCCCAGAAACGGTTCCTCGCAGCCGACGACCAATTCCTTACCTACCTGGCTGGCTTCAGTCTACCTCCCCGACGAAGAGATCGGGCGCGTCTTAAACGCTTCCACAACCCAAAAGACACATGCATGACACCGATACTGACTCTGCCTACATCATCGATAAGGCTCCAAAGTTGCTGCGCGATGATCTTGAATCGAGACATTCAGCCTCTGCGACCTTTCCACCGTTGCTGGCTGAAGCTCAAATAAGAGCTTCCATTGCCCATTATCAGGTATATATAGAAAATGCCTCAAAGCAAGGTATGTGGGTGTCAGTGAATTAATCATTTATACACCATGCGCCTTTGCCTGCTGCACCTTATCACACACATCCATTACCACCACAACCCAAGGAGACAGAGACAGAGCTCGATCAAAAATTGGCATACGTCCCATCTTTGTGACACCCATAATATTTTCAAGTTCATCTGCTTCGGCCCATTCTGAACACAGCACAATTCCATGTTCTTCCTCAATGACTCGCTTAGCGTTCAAGTAAAGCAGTCTAGAATCCCACATTGTACCTAGCGAACAGGAACTTTGCTTGAACATAGATAATGCAGCCAGTCGGATTTTCAGCTTCGGACTTCTCATGACCAAGAAATGCAGCACAGGTGAAATCCCTGCACCAGAGAGCACATATTTTAGGTCTTTTGCCTCTGCCTCGGCAACTTCAAATATGATATCTGCAATCCGTTGGAATCTCTCATACCGGCGGCCATAAACCCGCGTAGTTGAAAGACCGGCATCTATCCATATCTTGCAGATAAGCCACCGTGCCTCCAGAACTTGCCATATGACTTTATGTTTTGGAGTGGCCCGCTCGAACTCCAATAGAGCGATCGCATGCGACCACGCATCCAAGTCTGTGTCCAAGTTCTGTCTGCATAATAGAATATGATTAAGTGTCTCAGTATCATAGACCTGAGGTGTTTTCTCGTCAAGGGCAAAGGAAACTTTCATGGATCTATATGTAAGCCAATCAAGAGCCTCCTGAGCCTGTTCCAGGTTGGTAAACGGCCCGCTTGGAGATGGGCTTCCAGCTTCATTCCCTGAAGGTAGGTCTAACAAGTCCGTGAAGAACACTACAAAGACATTCAATTGGCAGAAGATGTCTACAAGGTGTAGCGGGGAATTGTAAGACTCTAAGATCTTCTTGCCGTGCTCATAATGAATCATCGCTCCTTTCGGGTTCCCTCTGAGGAATTCGATGGCCATGAACAGGACGCAAGCCGTAACGACCGTGTCAAGGTTTTCAAGTTGGGAATTGATAATGCGCTGGATGGCTGTGTTGTATTGCGACAGCGCAAAAGTTCTGTTTTGTGATTCGGTTGCGATGTCGTCCCGGAATTCTTCATACAGAGAGCCTATTGCCGCGGCGGCATGTCTGACTACAGCTTCTTGGTGGGTCATTTGAGGGATAACCTGAGTCCAAAATTGTAGTGGGCCCGCTATAATAGAGGTGACTTGATGCCTGAAGTATTCCAAGCTTCGCAGTTCCATCGGGCCAGCGCCTGGGATAATAGAAGGCTGGATACGTCGCAGTGACAGTGGCAGCCATTCTTTGTAGCCATCACAGGTCCTTCCGGTCGAAGTGCATCTAAGGCAATGTGGGTGGGTTTCGTCGCATTTGACTCTCCTCGCTCTGCCGGTCAATCAGGTCAGTTATGGGGAACATGGATAAACTCAAGTGCTAGGAAGCAAATAAGCTTTAGGACACTTGCTTGCATGTTATACATCCAGTGTGAGCTCTGCGTATGCCCTTACGAGCCATGTCGTACGTAGCATTGAATCAGGCGTCCATAAGCATTGAACTCCTGTATGAAATAGGGGGCGGGGGGTTTAAGTTAAGCAAGTGGGCTGCACAGAGCTAACCTCAATGGTACAAGGCTGTGGCTGTCTCCACTCCGTGCACTAGATAAGCCAATCCCCATGCAAGCCATTCCTGGCATGAAGGGCACTTTGGCAAGGGCACTTCAGCAATTACCCTTTTTTTCAATTGTTTTTATTTAATTTTTTTTTTCTGGATAAAAAGAAATGTAGACATATTGTCTCCCTCATTGAATGGAAATTATTCGCAAAGTCCCAGCGATGTTCTTGAATTCAATTCAAAATCAGCATCCAAGAATGAGAAGTGTGAATACACTTGTTTCAATGTTTACTCACCTAGCCGGCGAATAACAACCAACCGTTCACCTACGCTGAGGTAGGCCGTATTGTTGCCTCGGCAAAGCTCTGAGACAACGCCGCAGAGGCTAAGGGGCCATGCGAGTGTCCTGCCAAACTCCCACGCTCACATAAAGAGTCTCTATCACGACATCTCTTTAGGCGTGTACAATACCGTACCTCGAAAGAGCCCTGAGATCGCCCCGGAAGATGCTCAGTAAGACGTTTCCAAAGTAAGCTCTGCTGTTACTTCAACTCAATAAGAAGCCTATCATCTTCCTAGGGGAACCGAGTCGATCCGGTTGATTCTATGGAGCGAGGAGCTTGCTTACGGGGTCGTTTCGTGTTAGCCCACAACTTTGTTTTCATGACGAGAGGGAACTCTGTCCGATAAATCATTGAAGTAGGTGTGCTCTGCTTGTTCCTCGAAGTTAACTGAATAGATAACCTTTGAGTGTATCTGTCTCGTCAGAAAACCTCTGCTCGGGATAGTTCCGATGTTAGGCAAACTGGAAGCATACTTCTTATCCCTAGCAATCTTAGTTTGGACTGGTTCATTGACTGAGAGGCGTTAGGGTTTGTGCTGGCTAGGCTGGCTATGCCTAGGTCCAACTCATATGACGCGCCAAGCTCGTTTTGACTGGCGGGGCGAATGTTCAATTCTATTCATATAGTCCGCGTCATCAGAGCCCACAAAAAAAGACAGTGAAGTATGGATTAAACAGCGACCTCTGGGTCGAAAAACAGAGCGGTGATTGGGAAGGATTGATCAACCAACAGCACCTTCTCCACCCAGCCTTCAGATCACCTGGGTCTCCTTATATCCTTGCACCCCCCCAGTCTGGTCAAGGAATTATTTCAACCTGTTCGATGGTCGCGGCCAGAGTTCATTCCGAGCCCTCGAGCTGGGCCGGGCCACTCCGTGTCCACTCTAAATTGCATTCACAGTTACGCTAGTCCTAAAGAAGCAATATACTACCTTTTCTATAATCGTATTCTGTTTCTGCTGCAGCTCTATCATCAAGTACTCAATGGCCTTCTGAAATCTACCCAATTTTTGGCCACCTTCTCTCTCTCTTGTGCCAAACGATGGACATTGTTATTTTATCTTCCAATGTTCCCGTACCTGTAACCTAAGTTGCAATATAATACTTTCCGAACATACGGTCTTCCTCTTCTGTAGCATGTTAATTTCAGTCGCGCGAACTTATAGCATCCCATGCAACATTAGGAGTGCAGCCAAAAAAAAAGGTTAAATAAATTTCTTCATTCATCAATCTTCTCCACAGGATGCCCATATTAACCCAGACATCAGGTGAGAGCAAGAATGTTCCGTCAAATCGTGGTGTGCCATCGGGTCAGATATAGCCGGGCACCGGGAGCAGAACGGGAATGGAAAACACCACGGTGGAACTCCCCTTGAACCATGCCCACACCAACAGAAAAGCCAAGCCCAAAAGTTGTCGCAGCTTGGGACGAAAAAGCTACCACTCCGCCCGAGATTCCTTGGCATCAAGGATGTCCAAGAGAAAAATTTCCGACGATCCTCCGAGCACATCAGCTAGCTTGAAAAGAGAACGGGAAAATTTCCCTTTGGGATAATGGACCGGGCTCAACCATCTTATCAGATGAATATCCATAACGCCGAGCCCGAAAGAATTGTGTACCAACCCCATTTTTACGTACATGATTGGACGAATTACATGTTTCCAGCTTCCGGTGTGATGCTTTTAAGGTTGCTCGGACATTCGGACGGCGCCCTGTTATCTGATTTCACGAATCCACCAGGCGCGTGATATTTTAGCTCTCCTTTTGCTTAGCTGTGGGTTTTGTTTAAACACGGAGAGAATTCGAATTTTCTTACAAGTCGCTACGTTGGCGGTTCTACGCGTTGTTGCTGGTAAAGTATTCAACTATACTATCGACATTCCGGTCTCAACATGACGAATACGGATATATTTTCCAAATCAGCTTCGGATCAAGTATCTGAGGCTCTGCCTGATGACACCCAAGGCTTGGAAACGAAAGAAATTTCTATGTCTGAGTCTAATGATGGAAAAAGACCGCCTCCTTTGAAGGCGCGTCTGTTCGCGGTCGCCCTGATCGCATGTATTAGCTTTGGCTCACATTGGAGTTCTGGCGTGACTAGTGCTATGAAGAGCACAATTAAAAAGGTACGTACCGGTACATCTCGCCTGGGAAGTGGTATCAAGCTAATCCATTATTGCTACGCAGAAACTGAATATCGACAACGTCCAATTCGCGCTGCTGGAAGCAAGTGAAGACTTTATGGCCACTATCCTCCTTCTGCCCAGTGGTCTGCTTACCGACCGCGTTGGAGGCGCTGGTATGTGCTGCAGTATTTGAAATGCATGGTAAATACGATCTAACAAGGAGAGAGAGTAGAAATGATCGTTTACGGAAACATTATCTATACCATCGGATCTATACTGGTCGCAGCTGCGGCAACTGTGCGATCGTTCAAATTCATGATTGGAGGTAGAATTATTTTGGCTTTCGGTGATATTGCTACGCAAATTGCGCAGTACAAGATGTTCTCCTCTTGGTTTGCTCCGAGCAATGGCTTCGCATCAACTCTGGGATTTGAGTTGGCTATTGGCAAAGTCGGCGGGTTTATTGGCAAGTCAACTGCGAATATCATCGCCACGGTGAGTCCCTTGTGATCGAAGATGAATGAAGACTGAAAGTGCTGACGATACCAGAATACTGGAAACTTCGCCTGGTCATTCTGGACCTCGGTCTTCATGAACCTATTTACCAATGCGGCCACCGTGGTGTTTTGGTTCTTTAGCAAATATAGCGATCGGAACTTCAGCGGACGGCGCGACAACGCGACAAATGAACAGCTCACAGAGAAGAACGAGAAATTCGAGTTGCAAAAGGTCTTTGAGCTTCCGTGGATGTTTTGGGCGGTGATGGCCTTCTCGCTTTTCCAGACAAGCACTGCTTCATCTTTTAGCACAAATGTCACGGAATTGGCCGAGCAACGGTTTGATGTGAGCTCCATCGATGCCGGATGGTATAGCTCGTTGTCGCAGTATGCAGGTAAGTGTGCCTACTCCGTTTCTGGGTGGCTATTCAGTGCTGACTCAATCCTAAGGCTGCCTTTTGGTCCCAGCATTGGGTGTATTTATCGATGTTCTGGGACACAGAGCATCCGTTAGTATGTATCATTCCGACCCAGTGTCAGCGCAATAATTGACCTTCACAGTGTTCACTTGCGGACTTGGAATGCTACTGAGCATGGCCCTTCTCAACTTTACCCCATCGAAGGCTGGCACTGGAGCATCTTTCGGCATCTATGCCATCGCCATGTCATTCGGCCCAACATCTGTCATCGACAGTATTCGCACGACTCTCTGGAACCAGTCCGTGTTCGGATCGGCCTATTCCCTCAAGGTCACAATGAATAACGCGTGAGTTTAAACTGATACCCAATTCGCCGGGAATCTCGCTGACCAGGAACAGCATGAGCATCATTCTTCGTATCATCACAGGTGCTCTGCAGGATGCCGATGACAATTCTTACGACCGCGTGGTGCAGGTGTATCTCTTCATGGCTGCCGGGTCCCTGGTCGTCGGAAGCGCCCTTCTGATCGGGTCAATCGCCAGCCAGTACCTAGCACCCCTCCAATGGACTCGTCAAAAAAGACTAACGTCGGGGGCCGAAATTATCCAAGCAAACAAGGAGCGCGCCCTAGTGACGGATGCCCATCGAACACGGGCAATTTCAATCGGATGTTTTGGAGCGCTACTGTTTGTGACGGTGGGCGGATGGGTGGCGTATATTTGGGGCGCCATCACCGGCCATAATTCTTAAAAGTCACTAGATTCAAGACCCAATGTATTGGTACCTCGCGGGGTGATCAGCCATTAGCAAACATGCTTATTTCCGGGTATCGGTACGCGTTCAGAAAAGTCGCCACCGCCACTTGCGACGGGGGCGTTTTGAGGGGCTTCCCAATGGCTGATCGGCGGTAACGGGCGCTAGCAGCCACCGAGACGCCCAGTGACGCGATGGCTGAAGCAGGCACCCCTTAGTTATTCCCCGATCTGGCAAGTTGCACTGGAATTTTTTCGTGCCTGGTCTGAATTGCTATTACAAAGACAAAACATCATTGTTATGGTTGAATATTATTGGTTGGTTTCCGAGCGCCACACGGCCCACTAGTAACAAACTTTTTGACTTTTTTCCTTCTGTTTTACAGGGTGTTAATTCTGTGTGGAGACCCAGTGAGATCCACTGTTCCTGAAATCTGGTGATGGCTGTAAGTAATTGTGGCCTCAGGCGTAAAACTTTACGGCTCTTGATTTGACGTCGGGACCCACCTGGCTTTTCTCTTTTCCCCTTTTGTTGACGTCTCCCACACTTCGTGCCTCACACAACGCTGATCATGGTCCCATATCTGTGGCTCTCGTGTCCAATGGCGTCTGGTTGAGCGATACATGGCGCCCTGCATTGCCCAAGGCTCCAAGGGGGAATGATAGTTACCGTGCCCCCTCTCTGATCCCCAGGAGCTTATGAAGCGGTGGGTACAGAATGCACAGCCGATCGAGTCACAATGCGCTTCGGCCTCGATCTCACAAATCAGATCGACGGGGACTTATTTCCCTCTCTATTAACCTGTCTCCACCTGACAGATGGTGTCCTTGTGCGTTGCCCTGCCCTAGCTGTCCGTGGTTCCCGATTTATGTTGCTTTGCTAATTCTAGTGAAGCTAGTGGGGTGGCCATCTGCTGGCGTTTTTCCTTCCACATCACCAGTCCCTTGGGCTTTTGTCCGTTCGAAGACTGATCGTCCCGCATTTTTCTGATAGGGATTGACAGATCCTTGCAACTGCCTTCGCACACACTTGCATCCTTCCTCCGCTCCTTTAACACTACCGGCAGCTGTGACGGAACACAAGTCGGTCGTCGCGCACAACCGCTGCCATTCCAAACGCCCTCGGAGATAAAGATGCTTCGACCCCAGCGGCTCGACACGGAAAGAAATGACACGGGGTTGAAGACCCAGCACAATGCGGATCGCAGGGCGAGGGAACTTTACCGTTACTACCAGCCTGCTGGACCAGTTGGCGTAATCCCGTCTTGGCTTTCTAAGGACGAATGTTCACCGTCGCCTAATTCAACTGGAACATCTCAAGTCAACACACCTCCAATTCAAGATGGGTCATGTGGCTCAAACAGCAGCACCACTTCCGGCCCTTCGACGGCGATGGGCCCAGAGGCCCTGGTTTTGGGAACATCGAACAATACTTTGAACTCTTTTGCACAACTGGCGGCATTGCGCCTGAATGTTGAGCGCGCGTTCATTTGCGTTCTTGACCGAGACCAGCAGTTCATGCTGGCTGAAGCAACCAAGTCCGTGAACTTGAACGACGCATCTTTACATGATCGCCATGATCAGATATGGATGGGGTCCACTGGAGGCCAAAAGGCCTGGAATCTGTGTCAGGTAAGTACACATGATCGCTGAGCCGCTAAATGACTGTAGCCTCCGCCTCCCATGTTTTCTTCAGACACGAGTATCATTTGACCAATTCCGATAGGACACTGCTGCCTTACCCCCCTCCGATCGCGAAAATGCAAATTACGAATTACTTGCGGTCGACGACTTGAGCGAACATGATCGATATAAGCACCTTCCATTTGTCGAAAACGAACCCAATTTCAAATTTTATGCTGGGACGCCTTTAACCACCGAAAACAACATCAATTTGGGCTGCCTTTTTGTGCTGGACACCAACCCACGTGATGGATTGACTGCATTGGAGAAAGACACGCTGGGCTCTTTGTCAATGCTGATCTTGGATTACATGAGGGTTTGTCGGCAAGCTTCCGAGGGCCGACGAGCTGCGCGGTTATCAAGAGGATTGAGCTATTTCGTGGAGGGTAGCTCAAGTTTTGTAGATACTGCCGACCCTTCTCGGGCCGATAGTACTGGCCCGTTCTCCACGGGCACACCCTCGAGTCATAATCGCGTTAGTACGTTTGGTGACTCTCGTGAGGGACACAGTGCAGACTATGGGTCTCAAAGTGGATCGCGTGAAAGCGCCTACCGCATGACATCAGAAAGTCCACACAACGCACGATCCATTAGTAACGAGGGACAATCAATCAGCTCTGATGCCTCAGAGTCAAAACTCGAAACAGGAACTTCTGGCGCTGAGAGCTCTCTGCCTGAATGGGTTACCAGTAGTAGTCGAAATCGACTGCCTCCAGACGACTCCCAAGGAAATTCTTGGTGTTTTAGCCGCGCTGCGAACCTCCTCCGCGAGAGTCTGGATCTAAGCAGGGACGGTGGCGTTGCATTCTTCGAGGCGAGCAACAATCCTTTAACCGATATCGATAGTGGATCTGATGCTTCATCTGATTCGAGTGGACCCGCCACAATCTTATCCTTGTCTACCCACGATGAACCCTTTTCTTTCAGCCAACAGGGTGCCTCTGTTACTACCCCTGTTGCGAATCTCGACCGATCATTTTTATCTTTATTGCTTCGACGATATCCCAAAGGCAAGCTTTGGTCTTTCCACCGAGATGGCCAGATATCAACCTCGGATGATGATGATGATCAGCAAAGTCCGCGTTACTGGGGATCTCCTGGTCCAAATAGGTCCAACGGGGCCTTCTCATCAACTGCAATTTCGAAACCAGTGAATAGGCGACGAAAGGCTGCGGAGAATTCGATGCTGAACAAATATTTCCCCGATGCTACCCAAATTATTTTCGTGCCTCTGTGGAACGCGGTCAATTCACAGTGGTTCTCAGGGTGCTTTTGTTGGACCACTGTGGAGACGCAAGTCTTCACATCAGCCGTGGAGCTTAGCTCCGTTCTTGGTTTTGGATCGTCTGTGATGGCAGAGTACAGCCGGGTCGAGTCTCTTATTGCAGATAGGCAAAAAGGAGACTTCATTGGTAGCATTTCGCATGAGCTTCGAAGCCCGCTCCATGGTATCTTGGCCGCGGCTGAGTTTCTGAACGGGACGCAACTCAGCGAATTCCAAGATTCTTTACTCGAAACGGTGAATGCCTGTGGCAGGACTTTACTGGACACTATGAATCAGGTGCTTGACTTTAGCAAGGTCGTTTCACTTGAGCGAACTTGGAAGTCCATGAAGCAGAGGAAGGAGTCACCACTTGATTTCAAAGGCACTGACAAGCTGGCTTCCCATTTGGACAGCTATGTTGCTACGGATCTCGCCATCCTGACCGAAGAAGTGGTAGAGGGTATTTGTTTGGGACACGCATATGGACAGAACTCAAGTGCGGCTGCCGATATTCCAGTTCTCTTGTCGCACAATGGCCCCAAGGTACAGTCTCCTTCCAACGTGGATGTGATCATCGATGTGGCGCAACGCGATTGGGTTTATCGAACTCAGCCGGGCGCTCTTCGCCGAATCATTATGAATCTATTTGGAAATGCTATGAAGTACACCGACCAAGGACGGGTTACAATTAGTCTTGGGGCCTCAAGCCATTCAGAAGGCCGCTCTAGACGGCAAGGCTTGGAGGACCTTGTGACACTGACCGTTTCCGACACTGGGAGAGGAATTTCGGAAGAATTCCTGCGCGGTCGACTTTACACACCTTTTGCTCAAGAAGATCCCCTTGCTGTGGGAACCGGCTTGGGACTTTCTATTGTTCGCAGTCTCGTCAAGGCTTTGAATGGACGCATCCGCGTGCGTAGTCGCCCTAGCGAGGGTACTGTCGTACGGGTATCTCTGCCCCTGGCTAGGCCAGTAGGCGAGGAAAGCCCACCTGTTGACCCACATGCCTTTAACCTGCAGCAAAGAGAAATTCTTACGCAGACAATGTTCCTCCGTGAAGGATACCTCGATAAGAAAATTGCTATTTGGGCTACCGATCCATCCAACCTGACTGAACCGTGGATCGAAATCGCACGGTACATGACAGAGTGGTTCGGCTTGGAAATCGTCAGTTGGCCACCTTCCGTGACAATTGACATTTTGCTCGTCCAGGAGTCAGACCTACCTGAATTGCGCAATGGGATGTCCGCAACACTTCCGGCCCTTCTCATTCTGTGCCATAGGTCGGTTGACTACAGTATAGCACGCTCTGAATGGTCACCTCTTTCCTCGTCTGTTGACATTATTCGCCGCCCATGCGGACCACACAAGCTGGCCCGAAGTATACTAAGGTGTCTTCAGCATGGACAGCCCGCCATTGTAACTCCATTGTCTATTTTGCAGGACCCGATGGATCTGCCTGTCCGAAGTGCCCCCGCTTCCACCGTTATTGGAGGGTCCCCTAAAATTTCGCCTGTCGCATCTCCTGTCCCTACGGAAACCATTTGTTCGGATGCTACTGGTAGTAGTCCAGTATCAGCAGGGAATATTTCTCCAACCTCACCTTCAGTGATCACTGCCCCACCGGAGGCGATTGTTGCTGCTCCACTACCAGCGCCCTTGGCAGAGACCACCGTGCCCCCGTTGCGAGCATCGCGTGTTCTGGTTGTCGACGACAACCGTATCAATCTAAATCTTATGATTACGTTCATGAAGAAGCGCAAACTGACCGATTTGATGGCCGCAGAAAATGGCAAGTTGGCCGTTGAAGCGGTCGAGCAGGCGCAACATGGCTTTGACATTATCTTCATGGACATGTCAATGCCCGTCATGAACGGGTTCGAGGCTACTCGAGCTATTCGGGCGATGGAGAGAGAAGATGACGGTCGCGGGCCGGCCGTCATCATCGCCTTGACTGGCCTGAGTAGCTCTCGTGACGAGTCTGAGGCTCTGGCATCTGGTGTAGATATGTTCCTCACCAAACCAGTATCTTTCAAGGAAGTGTCACGCCTTCTCGATGAATGGGAAAAGAATGGATTGAAGAACGAACGAAAGGCAGGCAATTAACGTCATTCTCACATTGGCTGTCGGTCATCACTTTCTCTCTTTGGCCATGACAATACAATGTTTGGCATTCCATTCTCATGAGTTCTCCCCATCTATGGACACTTCTTGCATGATACAAATTTAAAGTCTTATTCTAGGCTTATTTACATTGTTTACAAAAAACAACTTCTATGGATATATTCGCCTTCGCTTGAAGTTCCAGTTTTTCTTCGAATGATTACACGATATTTACCATGCAGCTGGCCAGAGTGAAGAATTATAATTGATAGTGTGACGATAGCATTTTCAATATAATTGATCTCACTTCTTGGACATCTCTACGCGGCTTTATGGTTGATTTCCTCGGCTTACGTCTGTTTTTTTTTTTTAGCCCCGGCGGATGACTGCACGAACTGACACATTGCATATTGGTTTTTAGCTGGATATATGAGTGGCTATGACCGGCGTTCAAGTTGTCTATGATATGATATTTCAGTTATGACGATTGTCGTTCCTGATGTTTAGTCTAATGTCGATTTTCTGATACTTCTGCAGAACTGATCCATCTGTAGGAGGATGGGAACATGAGTTGATAATATTTTACAAAAGAATAATTCACTATTCCATGTAGCAGGGCCTTCTTCGATTCACATTCCTCGTGCAGTGCTCAGCCATGGCCCACCAAGCCTTAGTTAGCCCTATCAGCAAGCAGCATACCCACCATCAACGGTCCAGTGCGCTGTTTACAGTTATCAATCCCTTTGGGATATTTTCGGGGGGTATTAGACTCCAACGGTCGAACCTACCTCCTGTTACATACGAAGTATCGTCACTTAAAAGAAAGCAAAGTACCTTTGCGACTTCGTCTGCTTTCCCCATGCGGCCCAACAGAGTCCCAGCATTAATAGCCTTGGAATCAAAAAGCCCCTTTTTCTCACCATCCCTGAAAATAGCG
Organism: Penicillium sp. 91 TS-2023; assembly: GCA_030710325.1. Lineage (NCBI taxonomy): Eukaryota > Fungi > Ascomycota > Eurotiomycetes > Eurotiales > Aspergillaceae > Penicillium > Penicillium sp. 91 TS-2023. The sequence goes on from JARWGP010000011.1 coordinate 1,950,615, forward strand.
GTATCAATTGGTCCGCTGCGTATTTGAGAGATTGTCAGAATAAGAACCAGAGGATTGAAGCCAGCCTCAGAAATGTCTTACGGAAGGAGAGCGTTAATGCGGATACCCTTGCTTCCAAATTCCCCCGCTGCTGATTCCGTCAAGCCAATGACACCAAACTTGCTGGACGCATATCCTGCGTTGTGAGGAAGACCTCGTATTCCAGATGTGCAGGAAACATGGACTATTGAACCTCCGGGGCTAGGCATGTGAGGCAGTTGAGCCCGCATACAATTCATAACACCGGTCAAATGATCCCTATCATTGCGTTCCAGTCCTCATCTTTCTATGCATCGTTTCAGCGGAGCTTCCCAGATTTCAACGGATTGGAGGCTTGGATACCATCGTTGCACAAGTCGTGTCTCCAGTACCCCCGGCAATTCCTGCTATGTTCGCCGCGCCATCTAAGCCACCAAATTCACGGAGTGTATTCCCGATCCATTGGTCAACTTGATCGCGGTTGCTTACATCAACATTCTCAACCATGATGCGAGTCTCAGGATTTGTGCCTGTGAGAGGTTCAGCTTTTCGTATCTCGTCTCTGCGTGGGGATTGAGCACAGCAAGACGAGACTCACACATGGCTTTCGTCGCATTTAGTCCCGCAGAATTGATATCGCTGATGGAAATTCCGGCAGCACTAAGATTCGCCAGTCCAACTGCGACGGCCTGGCCAATTCCAGAGGCCGCGCCGGACACAACATAGAACCTACCTCTCATGTTGAGTACGAAACACGAGTCAGAGTGTCTGATCCTTTCACAATGATCTATGTAATCCGGGGTTATCGGGCTCTATTATTTGGTGTTTGAGTTGATCTTGTCACCGGTTCAAGTTTGCTGCAATTCCTCCGTGGCTTGAACGGCCGCCGAAAGCAACTGCGGCCGGCCAAATTTCGGTCGAATTTGGCTTTTCGGGATAATGCATGACCGGATGCGCCGAGACCTTTCCACTTAGATGTTGAAATACCTCCCAAGGTAATTTCCTAACTAATGGATGCACCTAAAGGAAGGCGCAATATTTGAGTAAAACCCCTCTCTCTCTCTCTTTTTCATTTCCCAAGCCAGCGACGCAGGAATTATTTCGTCATACTCCATTTGAGGGCACATTGAATCCCAGTGGATGTTACTGATTCCTTGTAGCTCGTGGAGATGATAGCGGAGGGGATACGTTCGTAGACTTTTATATAATATTTGACTATTCATGATTTGTACAACAAGGGACTGTTTCAAAAGCAGCTGATCTTCCATCTTGATAGACCAGGTAAATCAATTGTTTACTGAGTACCCAGCTTCAGGTCAAGGTGGCCATTAAACGCTTGGGAGAGGTGAACCTCTGTCTTTTCTGACTTTACCTTTGCATCAGATAGCAACTCTTGAAACTTCGGAGACAACTTCAAACGATCTAAGTCTTCAACATTTTTCGAGCTGTAAGTTATGAATTTTAGTTTGGACCCCTTGACGGATGGTGTTGCGACGGTTGACTGACCGCACCCATAGGGTGACCATTTTATCATCCCATACTTCTTTGAGTATCCCAAAGCTTTGCAACACCTTATCAAAACCATCGGACGCATCCAAAAAGAAAGTGATCAAGTCTTCACGACGAGCCTCATCGACGGTCCAGAAATGATATACCGCGACATGGCTTGCCTTTGAGTCACGATCCGGATCGTCTGTTCGCTTCAACCAGCCACCTGCCCAATCATAGTGATGTAGGTCATAGTCTCGACTGGCTAAGCTCTGCTCATTTCGTAGGAGCTTCTCAGCATCAACCAAGGCCATTTCCCTTTTAAATATGTCTGTTGAGACATGTCCAAGGGAAAAGCCAACTGGGTGGGTGTACCCTTCCAAGCCCCAGAGGGTGTCAGGCTCGCCATCGATGTCTTGTCCCCAGTAGTACGAATCGCCCAAGGGTTCGGTGGCGGAAACATTACATAAGTGAACGAGCCTTTCTTTCCACTGATATTCATGCAATTGTTAATTAACTCTAGAGTAGATGGGTGGAATTTGGAATTTACACATACCAATGGAAGCCCTCCGTCCCTTCCAACAACGCGTACCACGACAAAGAATTTGGGAGCTGCCATGCCTGATTGTTGACTTTTGCACTGATGTTATTTTCTTCGGCTGAATGTGTGGAGAAATTACCATGTGTGATAGGAAACTTGCGGGGAAGCTACAAAGCCACTTAGACGCAGAAACAGGTCCAATTTTAAGTGGTTCATGGCTCAAAGACGGTGTGATTTCGGCACAAATGATCAGAAACGTTTCTACCGTCTACCCCTTCCCTTTAACGGGCAACTGGACACGGTCAAGATTTTTGTTTCAATATGGAATGACCTACCCCAGAAAAAAATATCGCTTTGCGCTCTAAGGCCAGGTTAATTTACTACCCTTGCCTTGTTTTGAACTTGTAGCAAGAATATGTATTAAAATAACTTAGATGACTGATAATCGACACGTTTATGTCCCATCGATTAAAGTAGACAGGGCACTGGCGAAACAATGGTGAGAAGATGACCGATACATTTTTAACAGAAAGCGATAAATTCAATATCTGGCCACTGTCACCAAGTCAGGAAGTTGATGCCTGTTATGATGTCACGTGACAGTGTTTACAGCCACAGGTCTGCACTTTTTGTTTGCCGCCCTTCTGATTCTCTATCTTATATAGCTCTTTTAACACTTCTCTCCCCCCTCTTCATAAATCTCAGTACCGAGATCTCCTCGCACGCAAACTTGCGGCCGCCATAATCAAATAAGAATATCTATATAGGACTTGTAGGTCATCGTAAGTCATATAATCTTGGTGTTATCGTTATTGGTTTGAGTTGATAGTGAAGATTGTTTGCGGTAACAAAACAAGATTCAAATAATAGGCTAACTACCTTTCGGATGTCAAGTTCACCTCAATCCTCTGTCTTCTCAAAACAGCCGATGAGTTCATATTGGATGTACCAGCGTGACATTGGATGCTCATAATAGGGTATTCCGTTGAGAATGGTAGTTCTTATTTCAAAGATTCTTCTTTGCTCTCAATATGAGAGGTTTGTTTGTCTTGGTTCTCCTTAACAGATCCAGAAGCCGAGGGGTTGCCGATTTGATCGAGTGCCTGAGCAACCTCGTCACCAAATAAGCCATTGATCTCTTCCAGTGTCAACTTAGCCGTCTAAGGAATTCATGGGTCAGTCAAAATTCCGAATTCGGGAGATTCAATTAAAGAAAGAACGAACCTCAGGGCAGACAAAATACACAATAGTAGCTGACAACATGCATGTGCAAATCATGACCCAGTAATATTTCCAGCCGATCTGAGCGAATGCCTGAGAGGCTGGACAGGTGTATGCAATAGCGAACACGAAGAATGAAACGAGCCCAATCGTGGCACCATAGCTCCGTAGGTGCGTTGGCCAAATTTCAGTGATGTACACATATGCGGCGCAGTCGACTGTGCAGCCATAGAAAAAAATGAATAGGAAATAAAAGGCAACTGCGGCATTTAGACCAGTTTTGTTAGGGCTTCCAATGTAATATTTCTCCAAAACGGCCTCACAAATAAGCATCCCAGCCGATATATAACCTCCGAAGGCTATAAATTGTTAGGATGTGTATGTTGTTTTGTTTGAATTTCTAACATACCAAGGAGCTTGACCCGGCCGATCCTATCCATAAACGCCGCATTCACAAATGTTCCTAGAAGTGCGCAAACTGTCCAAGCTGCAGAAAGACCAAATTGCAAGGTGGTATCAAATCCTAGATCAGCAAAGAGAGTAGGTGTCAGATTAGCAATGACCAAGATCCCGGTCGATTGTCCCATAAACCAAATGAGAATAGAAAGGGCTGCCCGAAATCGTAGTTGTGGTGTACGCAGAATGTGCAAATAACCTCTGGGCAGGGCCCTTTCGATCTCAATTTGTGCTTTGATTTGAGACATCTCCGCTTTTGCAAAATCTTCATCCGGATCATCCTCATTCTTGTGAAGCTTTTGGATGACCTCCCAGGACTCTTTCTCTCGACCCTTCTCATACAGCCACCGCGGAGATTCTGGAAGAAAGAAAAGGGACACGAACAGAACCAAGGCAAAAAATGTTAGAAGGACATAGTTAAGTCTCCACTGGTATGACGCATCGACGAAGCTGAACGCAAGGGCCATCAAGGATGAGAAGATATATGCGTAGACGATTGAAATGGCATGGTTAGAGACCATCATCCCTCGAATATGTGGAGGTGCAATTTCGCTCATGTAGACAGGGCAATTTGTGATGACCATGCCGGCGCTAATTCCACAAAGGAGCCTAGCGACAAGAAACATGGCAACATGAACGCTCCCTGCTTGTAATGCACCCGCTATGACCATTAAAATAGCTGCAAACCCTGTGGCACCGCGACGACCATAATGATTCGAAATAGGGCCTTGCACTATGGCACCCACAGCGCCACCCCCAAGGAATCTAGATAAAATACCAGTCAGAATTTGACGAAGGACTAGCATTTCCTTCATGAAAGTACGTACGCTCCCATAATGCCTCCGATGATTGACTCTTCATTGCTCCCAGACAAAAATAAGACCTGGAAGGAGGGCTGGGCCAGTGTACCGGCAATGCAGTTGTTTGCGTATCCAAACACAAAACTGCCCATTCCAGCTATCAAAATAGACTAGGCATGTAATCAGAACCGTTGACATCAAGTGAGGTTTCCCATCCAGCCTGAGGACCCACCGCAACATTTGCCCGGCTAGTCTTCGCATGGAATCCCCCTCTTTCCAAGCCACCAATATCGTTTTGATTGGCCATGTTTGGTTCAAGTACCTTTATCCTTCTGGCTTTTATACGATTGTGGGGGGCGAATTAAAGGCCCTGGGAATGAATGATGATTTATAAGTACACGAGCGATGAGGTGATGAAAGGACATCCCTATCAATTCTGGCAGACTAGTACTAGTATCACACCTCGTTGCTGGATATACCAATGGGGGCCAGGAGTGTATAGAGGGACCGAAATTGCCCCGGTGAGGCTCACCTTTCCCCGGAATCATGCTTGTGCGTGTTCATGATCTGTGTATATATTTGTTCAGATGAATGTGATCTTTGAAAGCTTGTTACCCCACATGTGGCGAAGTCACGTTTCGGCTATTTTGGTCTCTATGTGAGTTTATAGAAAAGTTGATTACCTATGTTGACCCGCGCCACGTGGGTGTCAATATTGAAATGTACCGTCGGTACAATTCAATAAACAATGCATGTACGAACTGTCACATCAAAATATACTTTAATCAGTATGGATTGGGCGAAGATTTTGAATACAACCTCAAATCAGTGAGATCGCATTATGCCAGGGGGAATAATTACGTGCGGAGACCTACTTCAACTGTCATACGTGTTGTTTATCTTGCTTTTTATTAGAATCACCCATTTCCCTTGAAGAAAGCGGGATATAAGATAAGAGGGCTTCTGCAGTTTTTCTGTTCAAGGAGTCAGTTGACTTGGGTACCTAATTCGTTTCAATTCTTGCATATTAAACCCTTGAAGATCCCGGTCTTCATATTATCAGGTGCGCAATATTGCCAAGTTTTTAAAACCCTCTTTTCACTAATATAGAACAAGACTATCAATACAGAGAATAGCCTGACAATAAATTATGAATATCGCTCGGTTGCTCACTTGGTAGGCCCTGTTCGAAAGCCTGGCAATTGCCGACAGAATGAGAAAAAGAGCATTCTTGATACGACCTCTCGGAATTCATGGAGCCCAGCAGCTCAGCCGATGTATCAAGATCCATCTGATTAAGTCCTTGATCTCCACAGATTAATCCATCGAGGAGCTGTAGATGCATGTAATCGAACATTGGCCAGTCCTTCTGTCTGGATGGGGACTCTTGAGTTGATTGAAAGACATGGCACGAGTCGGCGAGAGGAGAGACATGATGTTGAAAGTGATGACATTTGAAGTCAGTATTACTCACACTTAATGGTGGGGTTTGCAGGATTAAAGGAGCAGCTTGTAGGGCGTCTTGAGCATTAGATCTGTAGCCACTGGACCTAGTAAAACGTGGAGATCCTTAAGGATTGAAATCTAAGGTCAGCGTAAAGAACTTCTATCAGTGTGGCGTCTCCCACCTTCGACGGTAATTTGATCTTGACTGGGATCCATGGGCAACAAGGCGTTTGACCGGGGACGCGTTTTTTTCGTTGGGTCTGCACTTGGATTTTTCGATGTTCTGTGACGATGGCTTCCGGTGGAATCATTGAATTTTCGATAACTCTCGAGATGGATCTCCAGAGTTTCCAAATTCTGTTGCAGGGCCGTATTGATATTCCACCATGAAACGCATTGCTTATATGTCATGTGAAGTACTTCGAACTTTGATTTTATGAATGTGCGTCTGGTTTCTCCGTGTTCGAACTCTTGCCGGAAGATCTGGATGGCAGATGCAAGCCAAATAGTGCTCGATAAGAAAGGATTTATGTATCGAATGTGGCCGTCGCAGCTTCTACTAACAATGGTAAGGATATTATCTGCGGCTTCGAAATACTGCGCTAGAGCCATGTTCTCTTTCTGGGATGTCGACCCTGTGGGTTTTGCCGTCCCAGGGTCATTATCCTGCTTTGTGCCTGGACGAAGACTCTGAAAAACATCATATCGATGTATCATCAGATTGGCCAATTGAACCATGACGTAAATATTGTATGTTGAACAGTGATCTTGTCTTGTTGAGGACAGCTGGCCATGAGCTCGGGCTTCAAAAGATAAGTACTGATTCCCATATCGTAAACCTTCCGGTAGAACCAAGCTAAAACACTGAACGGAATTCGCGAGTGTCTCCAGCTTTTGATTAGCTTCATCGGACCAAGTTGTTGTGGCCTTCAGCCCATCTTGCAATCCACTTCTTTGCGGGTGAATTTCATGGCAAGGAGTGCGATTCGGCACGCTCCGAGGGCTTGAAATTCTTTGGGCATCCTTCATCAGTGAGTTTATCACTAGGAACCACGCTTTCGGTGACCGGTTACCAGACTCATGAAGGGCCTTCCATCGATTTATTGGATCCCGTTCCATGAAGCAGCTCGGCTGGACTCGACCGCCAAACCAATATTTGTCCTCCACCGGGAGAAGTGTCTCAATTTGTGACCAATCTATTGCAGTCGGAGTGCGTCGAATTGTGCTAGCAAAAACGTCCATTTCCCAAATGGACCACCAAACGCGTCTCTTTTTCTTCTCTCCAGCACCATTTTTCGACGTTAATATTGTCAATGTCTTCCCGGTCGAAATCAACCAAATGTAGGTTCAACTCATAAGCTAATTGAATACATGTGCCGAGCGATCTCCAAGCTTTTCCACGGACGCCCTGTGTGAGCTGAAGGTGGGTGGCAATGATAAGTGCTTGTAAAATGCACAGTGAGGGCGGCTCGTCGCCACATTCCTTTAGTGCTTCATCGACGTATGCGAAAGCAAGACTTTGGAAGTGCTCCGATGGCGATTCGTCATCAGAGCCTTCATGAGTCCATTCTTTGTTCACTTCCTCGGGACAGAACCGTGCCGCATAGGCGAAAATTGCCGCAAGTAAAGCGCATACGTGCGTGGAAGGCACAGTCATGTGGAGGCTGTTCCTAAATTGAGGCTCCCGGAAAAGATTGATCGCAACCATGTTATCGAAGTATATTTTGACTCTGAATTCAAGTCAGTTGAGAATCGATGACTTTGAAAAGGGAGTGTTACATTTTGGAGACAGAGGCTCTCGTCATTCCTAAAGCAAGGCAGGCTTTCTGTACCCCTGTAGGCTGCGGTTCAGTGGTTGTGGTCTCCAAGGACGTTCTTCTCGCGGGAGAGGAAGTTTCATGAACTGGGTGCAATATGAAAGAGAGAGCTTGGATATTAGAATGTGAATCTGCGCGATCTCCGGTATTGCTGGCCTTCTTTTCTGCCGTGGGGAGGCCATTGTCAGAGCCCTGAGCTGCACTAGCAGTTACAGAACTCTCCCGTGGAGAGATCACAGGATTAATGTTCCGATCTTCATCGTCTACGTCGAAGTTTATTCTCTTTCCCGCACTGTTTGATCTCGGGTATGTTGCAGCACTGTCTTCTGTTTGCTGCGCAGTTCGTTTCCGAGAACGCTTCAAGGACCCTTCAAGGGTGGTCAACAAATTGAAATTCATACAGGGCAGTAGAACGACCCAACATCTGTTTCTCACCTAGTTTTGGCCCTGGCTTCAATGGACCTTCCGGGTAGCTGCAATCCTGAGACGTCTGAACACAGACTGCGCACCGAGGCCATTGACGGTCGCTGTATAGATACATTAGACAAGGTGGCATAAGCTTAGCTCATCGCACTACTTACCACCTCACTTTGCGTCTATTATTGTTCTCATGTCAGCTGTTTCTTTCCATCGGACGTGTTCAAAGTTGCTGTGCAACATACCGGCGGCACGCGAAGCAAGCAATGTCCGATTTTCGTTGGCCTTCTGCATTAGTATTTGCGGCGGACCACATCCTGAAATCACAAATTTTTATTTCTGGGAATAAGATGCCCGCATCGAGATTCAAGCGACACAGTACGACTCGGTTGAATCCAACCCTCCCTGTAATCCAACCCGTCACGGGATTGTTTCCCCACAATTGCCATCGCCCTCTCTCCACCCCCAGATTTTTCGCCATCAATACCAAATTTGAAAGACTAGAGTGCATTAGTGCTTACAATGACATTACGCTCGAGCCTTTTGACCTATCTTCTCGGTAATACCGCGTCGCGAACAAAGAAAGCTGGAACTGATATTAGTCCGCCCGTCTGAGAGTTGCTCCGTGTATACGTATTACAGCCGTGGTAATAATGCGCGACCCAGAATGATATTCCCGGTATTACATAATCCAGATTATAAGCACAATTTACCACGCACGGAGTGTACATGTGGTGTCGCCAATGACATAAGCCACAGGTCGCCATTGACTAGGCCTAATTAGGAAATAGAAAAAAGTTCAATGGCGACCTTTGCTTATGTCATCAGCCTCGGGACCTGTAATTCTAGTCCTAATACGACTGTATTACAGAAGTGTTTAGGGCTAGATCTGCTACCTTGCTTTATACCCACATTCTAACTCTTCAAAATTCAATAAATCCGGCAAAATGTCAACAGAGGCAGAGTGCAAGGTAAGTACTTAACAAGCACTTAGAATTATTTTACTAATTATCTTCTATTTAGATACCTCCGATTTACCGTACGTCTACCTCTAATACCCCTCTACACGCGCAATATCTTGAATATACCCAAGATCTCCCTGAATATCCACAAACACATGAGAATGGCTTTGCTTATATTGTTTCTATGTCTGAAGGAATAGAAACAAAGATTGAAACTGCGGTTGAAAGTGTAAGTGCCTGTTAAGCGTTTGGTAAGCGCTTAGGAAGCGCCTACTAACCTTCGAAAAGGTGCAATACGCTATGCAGCGAAATCATACACGACGCTCTTCAAATCAGCAGTCTATTTTTGGGGATATAGGTTATTTCCATAGCACAAGCGTGTGTACTGGAGTTAAGGTCTGCGAGTGGATTCATCCTGATCTATATCATATGTGTCATTCTAAGGTAGATGATGAAATATGGGAAAAGATACGAACAATTCGGCATAGGGTTCCCTTCCAACCTATGGAGGAGCCGCAGAGACGTGCAATTAAGTGAGTAAAACCCTTGCTAGGCGCTTTTCTAACGTTTAATAAACGCTTATCTTTTCCACTAGTGAATATCAAGCACACCAACGGCTTTTCCAACCAGATAACCCGCGTATACCTTGCACGCAGGGAGTTGATACTTGTGTACCAGCCCTTAAATTTAGTGAATCTGAGGTTAGTATTATGCTCCCCTATATGCGTTTGCTAAGCGCTTGCTAAGCGCCTCTTTTAACATATATATGCTAATATCATATAGACACCTCTTGGCGTACCAAGGATATATATCCAGTGTATACATAGAGACTCTAATAAATTAGGGCACTATACGTCACCAGCTCTCCCTAGACTAGGCGAGATTGATATACCTTTTCTAGAAGATCTCTTTAAACATAGAGCAAATCTTCAACAGACACATTGTGGAACTATTGAGCGTCGAGCTTCTAGGCTTCGATTTTGCGGTATGTGAGTTTGAAAAGCGCTTGTTAAGCGGTTGCTAAGCGCTTTACAGAGTTTGAACACCCTCAGGGTTGCGGCAGGTTCACCGAAAAGAAATGCAGTGTTCGTTTCCATTGGCTTATACCTAAGAACCTTGATCAATATCCATACTTCCTTTTTCTCTCGACTGGCGAGCATACACACCCCCCACCACCGCCAGGCAAGACACCAAGTCAAATCCTACAAGGAGTCTACGAGCTGATCAAGTCTATACGAGACCCATCGCTGACTACGGGTAAGCGCTTTGAAAGCGTCTTCTAAGTGCTTGTTTAATGCTGATATCTCTATATAGGCAAATTCCTTCTCAGTCCAGCGCTTACAACATTCTGCCAGCGTTATAATGCGTTTTCATTACCCGAAATTCACCAAAGCTTTAGCAATATTGATAGAATAACCGCTATTATTCAAAAACAGCGACTGCTATCATTTCCAGCTGGGCAGGATTTAAATGGTGTAATCTTTGAGATGGAGACGAACCAGAAAGTGCAGGTAAGACCCCTATATGCGCTTGATAAGCGTTTGTTAAGCGCTTGCTAAGCGCCTCTAGGAGTATGTTCAAGCCATCTTCACAGACCAGGGGCAGATGATTATATGCCTTACTATTGAACAAGCATCATTACTAGTTAATGGTGAGCCATTCGAAGTGGATATGGCAGCTAAACGGCTTTATCGTGCGGATCTTAGAGAGGTTGTCTTCGCGAGGAAGATTCAGGACCGCCAGAGAAGTGAGTAAAGCGCTTTGGAAGCGCTTGGCAAGCGCTAATCTTTGCTAGTTCTCACACTCTGCCGGGTATATACTACTAAGGACACACGAGATGGATACTATCTCTTATTTAAGAGAGTATTTGACTGCGCTAAGCGGCTACTTAAAAAGGAGTGCTCATTTCGATGCCTAGATGGCACTGGTGTTGAGGCAATTATTATGGATATGGATACAAAGCAATATGGAGGTAAGTCTAGATACTTTCTAAGCGCTTTACAAGCGCTTACACCTACTAGGTCTTGGTGATTACCTCCATGAGATTGATCCACTACATAGAGACTCTCGTGTGCTATCAGCAAACCAGGTTGTCTTCTGTCAGATCCACTTCAATCGAGGTATTAATGATTGTTTAAAGAAGGAAGTGTCTATTCCTACTGGCGCAGCTAGTATCATGAGATCAATTTTGGAGACACCAACCTCTGCTGAGTACCATGAAGCTCTGGATTGGATTATTGATAGTAAGTGCTTCGAAAGCGCATTTTAAACGCCTACTAAGCGCTTAATAAACTAGGGTTCAATTCATACAACTTTATTCGCGAGTGGGCAAAGCACAAGAAGCAAGACTGGGTAGCTCAAGGCCTCTGCCAGAGCTGCTCCCCAATTCCACTAGCTATCTTTCGCCATTTACGCAAAAACACAAATGCTGTTGAGCAAACACACCATAAGGGAAATGCTCGTGGGCGTGGATTAACTCTTTTACAAGCATTGATAAAGTTAGTTGATCACAGAAGCGCTTCCTATACGCTTGTTAAGCGCTTACTAAATGCTTCACAGTGGTCGCCAAATTGATGAACTTGATATGCAGCAATATAATAGCTGGAGAACTGCAGGTATCCGGCCCACATACCGCGCAGGTGGTGTATCAGCACAATATGATCGCTTTATTGACCGAGGTAAGTTATAATTTATATTTCTATATTATAAGCTCTATATCTAATTAAATATAGTGCTTTCTAGGCGTCAAAGATATCTAGAGGCTACTGAGATAGATAACAATGATGAAGAACAATTGCTCAGATTTAGCAATCGTTCAACCACATCAGGCGTGCCAATCCCAATCAGGGTTTCAAGATCTGAAAGATCACGAGGCAGATCACAGAGGTATGCTTAACAAGCGCACATAAGCCGCTTAACAAGCGCTTAACAAGCGTTTGCTTACATCTTTTAGGTCAACCAGCCTCCAGCAACAAGCGACAGCTAATGCGCAAATAGTAGAGGACTCATCAGCAGCTTCTAATCTACAAAAGCAAATTGATATAGAATCCTTAAAAGCACAATTACTTGAGCAGCAGATAAAAACAAAGAAACGAGAGATAGAGCTAGCAGAGCTTGAGGAACAGGCTAATAAGCGCTTTGCAAGCGCTTACTAACTGCTTTTATTTTCAATTCTTTTTGTGTTTTTTAAATTATAACCAGCAATCAGTTAACTATAAAATCAATCAATGAAATAATATCAATCAAACACTCTATTCCTGCTCTTGCACATCTTCCTCATCTAAGAAGACTGGTTTGGTGCAACATAGTCTGATGGAGCATCTACCGCATTTGTGCAATCAAAAAACGCTAGATACTCACAGCACTCAATATTTGCAGGACATTCTATATCTAATTAGTATAGGTTAATCTTTAAATAATAGGTTATACATACTATCTGGGTTTCTTGCGTGTGCTGTACAGCTAGCGCATGGGTAGTCATCAATTGTAAGAACCTCTAGGGCACGTCTTGTGGCAGTCTTGCTGATCTAGAGAGATATTAGCCTATATAAGCACTTATTAAGCGCTCCGTAAGCGCCTTTAGAGCGCTTTCGCAACCACTTACACGACCAGTGCTCGTCAAAGGCACGGGCGGGACATCACTCGCGCGTACAACGTCATCAATCTCAGCTTCCTCTTCTATCTCTTCTTCCTCAATTTCATCCTCAAAGAGCTCATCATACCACTGGCGGGCTTCTATCTGCTCTGTAAAGGTGACTCGGCCTGTACGCTCTAGCTCTGCTAGCGTTCTACCATGTGTCATAAGATGCCAGCGAAGATTCCGCGTTCGCATGGGGATCTAAGCGCTTAGTAAATGCTCAAGAAGTGCTTAGAAGGGCTCACTTACTACAGATCGAGGGCACATAGGAATACGACAAAAGACTTCTCCAGGAATAACCTTAATGCGATCATAGGTGTTTCTCTAGGTAAAAGTAAGCAGGATGAAGCGCTTACTAGGCGCTTAACAAGCACTTACCCGCTCAACCTTAAAAGCTGGCAGCTCCAATGTTCCTTCTATACCTTCCTGTATATATCTTTTATAGGAAGGCCAGTCACGGAGAAAGGTTGGTGCGTAAGAAAGAGGTTCATTAGACATTTTGGTAGATAAAAAGTTGAGTTGATAGAAATATTGATATAAATTGGGAGAGAGATATGTGGAAATATATATCTTGAGATCACCTGAAAATAGATATCTAATTTCTCATAGCTTCAAGGATATTTCTTTATTAAAAAGTGGAAAAGTCTAAATTCTATGCTTTCTTTAACATAAAATCACAAGATCTAGCTATTAATACTTCCTTTATAATATATCAAAGCCAAGTGGATTAAGTGGCGCAGCATAAAGAAAATCATAAAACAAAGAAACTTTGGGTATCAACGCTAAAGCACTTGATAAGCGCTTAAGAAACACTTAACAAGCACTATCTAATTCAATCTTCAAATCATTACTTTCTCCGGCACTAGCCTCAAACTTAGCACTTAACAAGCGCTCAAGAAACACTCAACAAGTATCTGATTCATTCAAATCATTACTTTCTCTAGCACCAGCCTTATACTCAGTACTTCCAGTAGTATCAAAGTACTGTAGGAGTGCACAGATCCCAAAGTTCTTTCCGCATGCTAGGCGCTTAGTTAGCACTTAACTAGCACTTAAAGAGGTAAACTTACTAGATGGCTTTTTGGCCTTAACACACCGAGCACATGGAATTTGGATCTTTGGATCGCGCGCCTTGCTGGCCTTCTGGACACCAGCTTGGGAAATCTGATAAGCATTAGTCAAGCGCTTAACAAGTGCTTATGAAGTACTTACTCGCTTGCTCTTCGCAACCAAAGGGCACTTAGGCTTAGGCCGACTTGGAGAGACCAAGGCAGCGGTAGGGAGGACGGCTGGACATCCAGTAACTAGAGTTTTGAACCACTCTAAGCACTTAGTAAGCGCTTGACAAGCATTTCAAGTGAGAGTAAAATCCTTTACTTACCTCTCACCCGATCCTTTCGTTCATTTCGCAGGTTTCCAGTCTCAGCGGTCGCGATGGGGTGATCCTCAGCTTGCTCTTTAGGGAGGTGGGATTTGACATGAGTACGGAGATTCCGGGTGCTCTGCTTAGTCTAGATAAGCGCTTAGTGAGTGCTTGACAAGTGCTTGTGGGGGTGCTTTTATTACCTTGGCGCGCGCACAATCTTTCCACCGGCAAAAAGCCTCTCCAGGCTCCACAATGATGCGACCGTCCTCATCCTGTCCTCTGGTAAGTGCTTGTTAAGCGTTTAGGAAGCGCTTGTAGCTCTCACTTACCTTCTCATAAGGAGGGAGCTTCAACTCACCAGACTCCCCAAGGCGAAGATATTCCACATAGTTCTCATCGGCCTCCAACCAGACGGGGGGGCGAAACGTATTGGCCATCGTGAATCTAATTCAAGTACTTAATAAGCACTCCACAAGTGATCAGAGTAAGTGCTCACAGCGAAAGGGGGGAGTTCACGAAGCGGTGAAAAAAGCGGAGAAGAGATGGTTGTGGAAGGAAGAAGAGTTGGTTTTTGGTAAACAGTAATCTATTGTGGGGGCCTTCCTAATCGGGTTAGCTTATTTTCAATGGCGACCCGTGGCTTATGTCATTGGCGACGCGACCTGTACCCTCCCACGCTAGACAGTAAGACATCGTTATGTAAATGTGAGAAAGCCCTGTGGATATGTACTATTGCAAAATCTCCCTACGAATCAAAAAACTAGAAGTATAAGATAGAATAAACCACATAAATAAGCACCAAATTTGTGTATAATAGGCTGTAGATAGTCCCTCCTCAATTTCGTGAAGTAATTAAACAATAATTGGGACTCTCCGTGCGGATGGTTGAGCCTTGTCTTTTGGAATCGACAAAATGTTTCCTTATTCCCATTGCTTCAGGAAATCCAACGCCCCAGTCAGCTCTTTAGCTATTGTCACAGCATGCTTCTCACTTCTGACTTTGATCTGAACATTGAAGGGAAGTGGTGCCTGCAAAATACCAGGGTTGTAGGCATTCACATCCAGGCTAATGACCTTTCCAGTTACAGGGTCAACTGGCTCGCAGAACTCATAGGCCCATAGTAGCTTAGCTGCGATGCGCCACATGTTACGCTCCGCAAAGTGCACTCCTGGGCAGAGACGGCGACCTGCACCATAGCCATAGTGGTGTAGATAGACGAATCTAGTTAGTAAATTTCAAAAATGGGGGATCAGCAGGACTCATCTCGACTGGTCCATTCCGGGCTCCCAGCATAGTCATTTGCAAGCTTAGGATGATTCGCATAACGCTCAGGATCAAAGGTGTCGTGGTCAGGGAATAGCTCTTCGGTGTGGTGAATCGCCCAAGTAGCGATAAAAAGCGTAGAATCCTTAGGAATCAGCATGCCGTCGTACCAGTCATCTACGCATCTCGGTTATTAAAGGTAAAATGATCGGTCAATCGTCAGCTAACCTTCACGAACACGATGAGGTAACCCTGTAACGGCACTGATTTGAAAGTCAACTTTGGAGGCACAGGTCAGAGCTATGCACAATACTTACACTGGTCGCCATCTCATCCCCTCTTTAACGATTTGGTTAATGTAAGGAATGCTTTTGAAGTCACTGAATGCCGGCGGTCTATCTGCCGGGCAGACTCTGTCGATTTCTTGTCGTGCTTTCTCCTGAACGTGGGGGGACTTTGCAAAGGCTAAAATCAATGTGAGGATCTGGGCAGCGGTGGTATCCGCCGCGCCCTCAACAACTTCGCCAACCAAATTGTTAAAGGCGTGTTGGGACATAGGCCAGCCTTTGTCGTTGTATTCATCAAGTAAGTTATCAATACTGCATTCCCGTTTAATTCCCTTAGCTCGACGTTCATCAACAATGCGGCGTGCTTTCCCCCACATTGAATCAAAAACTTCACCAGCGGCGATCGCGCGTCGTTTCCAACGGGCAAGTTGCTTGGGAATAAGCTTTAGAATGGGATACTCATCGACAGGTGGGTTGGCACCAGCTTCTATCGCCTCCGTCCATCGGTCCATGACGTCGTAAACGACCTGAGGATTTGTTAGTATTCAATGTCCACTGTATCTGCCCGAGGCTCCGCTCATCTAAAAACATACATGACCCCAAAATGAATCAAATGTAGCCCCACGGTGACCGAAAGCAAGTACTGAAGCTGAAGAAGCAGTGTATCTTCTCACATGATTGAAGAACCCGTCGGGGGTATTCAACAGGTCGTTGAGTAGGACAGTTGCTCTATTTGCCAGCCAGTTAGAACATAACTGAGGTTTGATATTACTTTAAGGGACTATTGCCACGTACTCTGCTTCTTGGACCAGATAGTGCTTCTCATCCAAGTTCTTTGGGGAAAAGTTGTGAGAAATGACTTTTCGCTTCTCGCGCCAAATGTCATCCATTTGTTCCAAAGCGATATGATCGCCTTGCGTCAAAAGGCGTCCAACATAGCTGACAGGACGATCTGAGTAGATAGCACCTTTCTTATTCAGCAATGTATATATGGCCTTTCGATCACATAGAACAATAATGTTGCTCGGTCCAAACTTCAGCGAAAACACAGGGCCGTATTCCTTGGCCCAGTCGCGGAATCTGAAGAACGAATAGAAGTGTTATTCAGAATCGGAAACCCTCATTTAATTCGCGTGACTTACTTTGCATATAGCCCACTTGACGGTATTTGGTGGAAGTTGCCAAGAATCGGTACTGTTGGGGGGTCCTTTAGGCATACGTGGATCACGTCGACCAATTTGAAGCAGACGGTAGATTCCAAATGCAATAACAAGAGCAAGAGCTCCCCAAGAAATAGATGAGTGGCCCGCCATTGGAATGATATCAATGGGCCTTTTCGAAATATGCCTTTGGTCAATCACTTAAAGCTGGAAAAAGACAGATTCTGACGAGCGCTGGCGTCTCAACTAGCCATTCAAGATGTCCGTTTTACAATTTAACGAAGCACCCAAATATAGGACTTTCCTAGGTAATTAACACCATTACAATATTTTCCTCCCTACAGCCACGATGACATTAATACAGGCCGGACTATCACCGGACTATCTCGGCATCCCCGCATAAGTTCCCCGGACACTTTTTGTATATCATTTTATCCCTATTCGCCAGCTGACCCTCAGGTACCCTTTAGTTGGCCAATACCCTTTAGTCCGTATGCCGAAATTCTACCTGTCAGTCTAAATTGGTGGGGGGTTCGTAATTCCTCCGAAGCCCAACAAACGCCACGAGTCAATCTTAAAGGAATTACGATAAGCCGTGTTTAAGCTTAGCAGATTAGCTTTTTAACCCTTGAGAGACAACAGCAGCAGATTGACCTGAATTCCTGTCCAACTTTTAATCAGATACTGCTCCTTTAATTGAAGATCAACATGTCTCAGAAGCGATTGGACGGAAGGATCGCACTTGTGACCGGTGCCTCTTCCGGCATAGGACGAGCGACAGCGATAGCCTTGGCTAATGAAGGAGCAACCTTGGTGTGTTGTGATCTCAAGGTCGAAGCCAATCCCAAGGGCTACGAAAAGGATCTCACAAAACCCACAGCGGATCTAATTGTGGAAAATGGGGGCAAAGCGATCTTCCAAAAAGTGGATATCTCCAATTTTGAACAAGTCGAAGCGGCCTTTGGCACAACATTACAGGTAAAGCTGTCACCAGTACAAATACTTTGCATAAGTCAAAACGTGAGGGGTTATGGCTAATGTTGAGAGTTGTGTGACGACAGGAATTTCAACGTGTCGATATTGTTGTGAATTGCG
The DNA here is from genome assembly GCA_030710325.1 of Penicillium sp. 91 TS-2023. Lineage (NCBI taxonomy): Eukaryota > Fungi > Ascomycota > Eurotiomycetes > Eurotiales > Aspergillaceae > Penicillium > Penicillium sp. 91 TS-2023. The sequence goes on from JARWGP010000011.1 coordinate 1,968,590, forward strand.
CTGGCTTCTGGGCCCCTTTCAGAAAGTTCGCCGATGAAGATGATGAGCTCTGGTCGAGGATGCTGCAGGTCAATATGGCTGGTACATCGAAAATGTCACGGGTTGCCATTCGTCAGTTCCTCAAGCAGGATGTGGACGAGTCTTGGGGGAGCCGTGGCCGAATTGTGAATATCTCCTCTTGTGCAGCCAATATAGCCTATGCAGGGGAAGTAGCTTATTGTGCTACCAAGGCCGCTGTCAACCACATGACCCGGGCAGGTGCAATTGACCATGCTCCAGACTCAATCAACATCAACTGCATTGCTCCCGGTGTCGTTGCAACTGGAATGGCTCGTGGTAACCTGGAAAATAAAGACATTTTGCAGACGATGAAAGGTGCTACTCCCTGGCCAAGACTGGGTGTCCCTGAGGATATTGCCCAGGCTGTGTTATTTTTTTGTTTGCCAGCCTCGCAGTGGATTACAGGACAAGTTCTTTCGGTTGACGGTGGTATGACTCTCGGAGTACCCGCGTAATGCTATGCATCCGGGAGATTTATTTGTAACTACAGAATACCTTCCTTTATGAACAATCAAAGGGTTACGAAACAACCGGTGGACTCAAGCGCTGAGGGAGGATTTTTATTTGCTGACAGAATAGCGGACAACGTTCACTTACCGAGTAGCCTACTTAAATATATCTTGCCAAAAGGTCCGATCAGTAAACGTAATGAGTGATTCTTATGCCACTTTTACGCCTCCAGTTTAACTTCAATCCCAATCCTCGGATAAACATCGGTCCAATCTCTGAGGTTCCCCCGCCTTACTTGCAATTTTCCCCGGACCGAGTTAAGAAGGTTAAGGTTTTTTGAAAAAGGGCTATTTCGCATTAGTAAATCGTGATCGTTGATCAGGCTCCACATTCAACCCCATTTCCACCGAAATTCCGTAATTTGGATCCAACACATTCAATGACAAGACTATTTTGTGATATGATGACCTCTCTCTTCATTTAAACAGCCAGATTGGGCCTATATTCCCCCTGTGATATACTAAACTATTCCGAATTAGGGTGAGCAACAATTATGTTTTGTCCGGACGTCCGACCGTACCCGTTTGGGGATATATTAGCCTCCAACAACCGGGGTTGGTGGCGTTATTGGCGACGAGTACCCCGCGAATATGCATTCCCAACAAGCTGTTCATCCAAAAGAACAACATATGGGGAATCAGGACACGTCGTGTGCTTTTTCTCTATTGCCCAGGTGAAGGTAAAGGTGTCCGTGCCATAGGAACTTTCCCCACTTACCCAAACAAACCGGTTAGGAAATGAAACATCCATGTCATGTTAAATTCTCCACTTATTCCGCCGTCACTTTGGCCACTGTTTCCCACACGAAGTCATCCTTCACAAGACCCCCCACACCCATTCTGACATCTTTCACCTGCGCCAGTCTACTTGTTGAATAAGTTACTGTTTCCGAGTCATCCGAACCATGCCCCTTGGCCATGATGATGGCGAGATTACCACTCCGAGTGACACGCGTCGCCTTTCTCGATCCCGTCTAGCGTGTAGGGCATGTCGAAGGCAAGTTCAATGCAAAGATATATCCGGAACCTACTCTAATGATCCGTGAACAGGAAAAAAACGAAATGGTACGTATCCAATCTGGGTTATCGACCCATGGATATGATATGCTGATGGGCCAAAGTGATCGTTCGCTTCCAGCCTGCAAGTTTTGTACCAGGCTTCGTGATGATTGCATATACCCAACTCTCCGCATGAAACCGGGTCCCAAAACGGGACAATTGCAGGACGACCCTATGGTTTCCGAGATATGTCTGGAGAACCCTCTAGGCTCCCCTGCAGGTCAAACCCCTAGCGTCCGAAGATCCAGCCAGATATCCCCCAGTGGATTTCACTTTGACATAGCTGATCCTCGACCTGATCCGTCTTCGCAAGCTCCACCTAGACCCCCTAGCGACGGTTTGGACATCGCATTACCTGAGACACATGTTGAGCCTCATAAAATTGAATCAAACTTCATCAAAGCTATCGGGCTTTCATCATTGATACACCCTACACATGATCGACGGCAATCAGAATTTTCATCCATGAACAAGGATAGCTCCTCCACATCACTGCTTAATCTAGCCTCAGCACAGAATCTCATGGCGGACGCATGCGATGTCTTCGGCTTATCACTGCCAGAGTTCGAACATATGTATGTTTGGAATGCTCTCGAGTCGTGGATGAATGACCCTGGAACTCATGTGAAACTAGGACGGAATTGTACTTCGACACAATGACTCAGTTCTCTTTATTCCACCGACCCTCTTTTGCGACAAAGGTCCAATCTATTAAAATTTCTACTCATCGACAAGCACTGTTTGCGGCCATGTTCTCATACTCGGTGAGATTTCGATCTGAAGATACTTCCCTGCAATGCAAATCGGACGCCATCAGATTTCATAACCAGGCATTGGATTTGATATATGAGTCACTTGATGAAGCCTCCGACGAACAACCGAGTCTTTGTCTTCTGCAGGCTATGGTTTTGGTTACTTTCTATGAACTCACCAAGGGAGTCAAAGGACGCGCATGGAGGCTCTTAGGATCCTGCGTTCGGGTCGCGTATGAGCTTCATCTTCATCTTATTGACTATGAGGCTCTTGAGGAGAATTACAAAGTTGGCCGTGGCTTGTCACGTTGGATTGAAGAAGAAGAGGGGCGGCGATGCTGGTGGGCGATTTGGAAAATGGATACATTTGCAAGTGTTATCCGAAGACTGCCAACAGCAATCGATTGGAATATGATTGATACATACCTTCCTGCTTCGGATGAGTATTGGTTTTCCCACCAATACAGACGAAGCTGCTTCCTGGAGCGAGACCCAGTTGCTCGACCAAAAGCACTGAAAGCCTGCGAAAATGAAAACCCTGATGCGTGGCTTATCGTCATCACCTCTATTATAAGAGATGCACAAGTCCTTCACAAAGGGAATTTACAGGGGATTTTGATGGATATGAACACTGGGAGATGCTCTGATAAAATTCTGCACTATTTTCGCAACTCATTTAGCAAGCGGAAGAGACAGGAGGGCTCGTCGCAGCTACAACAACTGGTCCATGCTTTGCAGTGCACGGCGGCCACCATGCCTCAATCTCTCAATGATGATAAGAGCCCACTAGAATTTGGAGCTCATTCTTCTCCCGGATTCTATGACGCAGCGGGTAGCCAACTTCAAAGCGCAAAGTATAACATATACCTCAGTCTTAAGCACGCTCAGTTCATGATATATCATCATCACGCCTTTGATGAAATTGTTGTGGGTACAATATTTTACCCTGGAGAAAGCCTGCCTCGCAGAGATGCAGGCCACCCAGACTTTAAGTCAGGATCCGCAAGGTTTAAGATACTGTCTTCAAGCTTCCGATGATATATTCTCATTTCTCTCACGGTGCTCAGAGTGGCATGTGAAGCATGTGAGCCCTTTCCTTGCAAGTACTGTCTGGTTAGCAGCTTCACTTCAGGTTCTAAGAGGTTTATTTGGCAGAAGGGAACAATCGCAAGACTCGCTGCACAAGTACAGGACTTTACGTACGACGTGCGAGAGATTTACTGCATTCTGGGACACACCCCAAGCGTTGCTAGACAATCTAGACACTTTGGAGGCACGGCTCAGTCAATATAGTCCAGCATCATCTCCCTCCACAGCCCCTGGGCCGGCGCACAGCTGTGCAGGAACCCCTCCTATCCTTGATCCAATTAATTGCAGATATTCGCATTCTGACAGAAATGATCTGGATCATCATCACAAAAATTCTTTCAATTTGGCGACCCTTGATGATCGCGAGAACTACAACAGCGCTATAGATGCAGAGTTTGATTCTGGCCTGCGTACGAATTGCACTGCATCGGGGCAGAATGCAAATCTGGAAATTTGGGAAACTGAAGATTGGCAAGTAAACAATCCGGAATTAGGAACCTGGTTTTCTCAATATCTTTCCAGTCTTCTTTCAGAAACATAGTGAATGGGGACATAGGTTACGCTCCCTCAGATCGATAATGAATCTATTTATGTTCAGGGGGTACCAAATCCCTTCTTTCGATTCTTCTGTGATGATTCATATAGTAATTGAATTAAGTTAGAGTATTTGAGAAAGGCAGAATGCCTAGCATCCATTTCGATGGGCCAGGCCAGGTCTAACTAACGATGTCATGTATGAAGTCCATTTCCTAAATCCTGACTTGAGTCACTGTTGCGTTATTTCGTAGGAGTCGAACAAGCTAAATGCCATCATGCAAGTAGAATCAGCTTACTTTACATAAGTTTCTACTTGTACATGGCAAATTTCACATTCCTAAATAGAGAATTGATTCTCAGAGTTGCAGACTTGACTAAGACAATTCAAGGGGACGAACATTTGACCGAACGCACATCTTCTTAGTATAGATTTCTCGAATATTGGACCTCGATCTGCCAAATTTACTGTAGCTTGAAACCCTTTCCAGGATCCAGCGACGCAGTAAAATCACCTTTCTGGGTCTTCATATCAACAGGGAAAGACAGGTGTTCATGAATCCATCTCCATTCTCCGTTATCGGGATTACGTCGAGCAATCCCAGTGCGACGGAATGCCGTGTCAAATGGTGTACCTCCCGCAGTACCCCACGTATGCTGAATCATTGTAGAGTAAGCATGGTCCCTCGAAAGAGCGGTGATTTCGAGATCCTTGAACTCCATCTGGCCGTCATTCCAGTATGGGAAGATAGATTCGAAATGTTCATTGAAGCTGCCGCGAATCGTGTTTCCAAACATGTCATAGCTCAGCATTTCTGGAAAATCGTAGAATCGACGAGAGCCGGCCATCCTGTTATGGTAATCGGCCTTGGACTCGTGGTTCCAGTAGTGCAGCCAACCACGGTAAAGCTGGTCTAGCACTTCCTGTTCTGCCACTGCGAGATCGGGGTCATGATACTAACGAATCAAAACTGAACATCAGCATAATGTAGGGCCAATTCACAAAGTTCAATAGAAACACTGCGCGATTTACCTTGCTCTTTTCCATTGCGAGAAAGTCATACTGTTTCTCGATTGATTCATAGGATTTCTGTATATTATTGTTAGTACCTGACTATTATATCGAGTCAACATACTGAGCGCACATCATCCCTAACAAAACCGTTTTTGTCTGTCATCTTGAAAGTTCTGATAGTTCAATACAATAGATGATTTTGAAGAATGTCTCTCTGCTAATGAAGTTGAAACTAAACTGAAGGGTTCCTTTCGTGCAGTTTTATAGATAGATAGTAACAACACATTGAGGCCCCTTGTAAGCTTTCCCCGCTTTGAATTCGGGACAGCAATATCGATACGTAGTGACAATGTGGTTTGAAAATCAGTCCATCCCTGTGGACTTCATATAATTAGTCCGTGCGATGCCGGATTCCTCACGGAGAATTTGTGGGGCGAGGGCAACGCCGCGTCACGGCAAACGATCCGTGGAATGGCACCGAAACGTCACTTTTCCGATGGCTAACCATTGTACCGATAGTTTTAGGTGATGCTTGAGTGTGATTCCATTCTCCTCGTCTGTTAGGGCCGTGAGCCACGAGCTTGACGAAAAGTACTTAATCACCGGTTATCAACTCGAAATGAAACCAGGATTTCTCTAACCAGATTCGAAACAACCTTCAATCCATCTTCAACTTCCCTGCAATATACCTTCATTGAAAAGAATGGGTTCAATTGTAGACTCTCCGGAATTCGACGCCATCATCGTTGGCAGTGGCTTCGGCGGGCTATACGTACTTCATGAATTACGAAAGAAGGACTTCAAATGTCTGGTGATCGACGAGGCTGCAGATATCGGAGGTGTATGGTACTGGAATTCATATCCTGGGGCCAGGGTCGATACCAAAGTACCCCTATATGAGTTCTCGAACGAAAATATCTGGCATGACTGGGTATGGACCGAAAAATATCCGGGTGTGGAGGAGATCCGCCGGTACTTCCAACACGTTGAGTCAAAGCTGCACCTGAAACGTGACATTCTGTTCAACACTCGTGTCACCTCTGCCGACTTTGAGGAGGGTACTGGTCATTGGACTGTCTCGTCGACTGACGGGATGAAGCGCTCGGCTCGCTATTTTATCCTGGCAACTGGCTTCGCTGCGAAACCCTTGATTCCAGAATTCAAAAATCTAGAAGCTTTTGAAGGACCCTGCTTCCACACATCGAAGTGGCCTACAACTGGCCTTGACTGCACTGGCAAACGTGTCGGTGTTGTCGGCAATGGATCCAGTGGCTTGCAAGTGATTCAGGAGATCGGCCCGATGGTTGAGCATTTGACGGTGTTTCAGCGTAGCCCAACTTACGCTCTTCCCATGCGACAAAGACCTTTGACTGTGGAGGAACAAGACAAGTCCGTATATGGATCCATGTACGAACTGCGGAAACACACTTTCGCAGGGATCGACGCGGAGTTCAACAGCCAGCCTTTTCAATCCACAACCCCTGCCGAACGCAAGGCTTTCTTTGAAGAAATTTGGAAAGAGGGAGGATTGTCATTCTGGCTCGCGACATACCGTGAGGTGATCATGAACAAAGAACTCAACAAGGAAGCCTACGACTTCTGGCGCAGCAAAGTTCTTCCTCGCATCAAAGACCCGAAGAAAGCCACAATTCTGGCTCCTGAGCAGCCTCCTTACTATTTCGGCACAAAGCGGGCTACTCTTGAGCAGTGTTATTACGAAACCTACAATCAAGAAAACGTCAACCTTGTCAATGCGAAGGAGAACCCCATCGCGGAAGTTAGCGCCAACGGAGTCACTACTCAGGATGGTCAATTCCACGAGCTCGACGCTCTTCTGCTCGCGACTGGCTTTGATTCGGTCACTGGAGGAATCCTGAACATCCAAATCCGTGGCCGAAATGGTGAACTCTTGCAAGACAAGTGGAAGAATGGTACTTGGACGCACCTTGGTTTGATGACTTCCGCGTTCCCCAACATGTTCTTCCTTTACGGGCCACAGGGACCAACATCCTTTTGCAATGGGCCGACTTGTGCCGAAGTCCAGGGAGACTGGGTTGCTCAAACATTGGCTTATATGCGTGCAAAGGGCCACAAAGAGATTGAACCAACTCCCGCTGCCGAGCAGACTTGGAGAGCTCTTGTCAATCAAATCGGCGATGCTACTTTGCTCCCTGAGACGAAGTCAGAGTACATGGGCACCAATGTCCCCGGTAAGCCGAAGGAGATGCTAAACTATCTCGGTGGATTGAATGATTACATCAAGAGGATTACCCATACGGTCACCTCTGGGTACCCGGGCTTTGTTTTGAACTAGTTTTTGTTTCTGTGAAGGCTCTTCATTGGTTGCTTGCACATTGGCAGCTGTATGTACAATTTGTGTTATATCACTTTTGTTCTTTTCAAAGGGCAGGTCGGGAGACATATCTATTTGGAGGCTTTTATGATTAAATCAGGACAGAAGAAACAATTTTCACACCACATTCCGACTCTGTTCTATATGATAAGCTCTAAATTTAGAAAGGCTTTATTCCACAACGAGTCACGAGAAGTCAATACCGATACACAGAGACATGTCGCTAAGCACATGGGCTCGAGAACGGCAATGCGTATCTTACCGGACCTCGTTCCAAGATGAGGGGGTTTGTGGGGAAAGCAGTATGCACAAGAGTGGGTATTGTGCGAATAAAGTACTGGTAGTGGGGCTGTTTCCACTCTGCTTCCGTGGAGCAGACCTCCACGGGTGTTTAGCATATACATATTTGAGATATGAACCAGCAACACGACTGTGCGAATACAAGTTGAGTGCAAAATAATATGCAATTGCAGTACGACTAAGCCCGAAGATACAGAATGTCCCACTCTCAAAATCCCCAGTCATTAATACTCCGCGCCGGTGGGGCCGTACTAGCCTCCGCAAGCCACCTTGGAGCACGCATATCCCCCTCTTCAACGTCTTCCCCCGTAACAGGATGCTTATAATGGAAAGGAATAACACGGGTATCAGGCCAAAGCCCCCCATCCTGCAGTAGCATATCAGGACCAAGCTTGTCAGCGGGAAACATCTCCTTAAACAGCGGAACGAAATCCTTAGACCCCTTCCACCCAGACTCAAAAGAACCATGCCAGAAAGGGTAATAGCGCAAGCGGAGAATCTTCCACACCCCATCTTGTAGAATATATTCATTCTCGTACAAGCCTCCTTCCCACCACTGACGATACCCGCCTGGGAATTCAGATGGTAGGGATTCGTGCGTGCCTGCACTCATGAATGCGCGAATGCGGGCTTTTGCGCGTCCGGCTTCGGGGTTGTAGTCCACTATATCTTGGGCCATTAGGTGATCTAGTAGCCAGCCGTCTATTGGGCCGTTGCGGCCTCCGACAAAACGATTTGCGAATCGTTCGATGTAGAGGCGGTTGACGCCCTCTTTTCCGTTGAAGCGGCCGTTTAGGAATTGGACATATGTGTCTGGGTGGTCGGCGAAGAGATCAACTACCTGATTTTGAGGTTAGCTTGAGGACGTGCGGTTGGTCTGGTGATTTTCTGTTTACCTCTTTGTAGAGACATTTGTCTAGGTAGTAGCCATACTTGTGATGCAACTTTCTGACTTCGGATTCGCCTGGATATTTGTTAGTGGAGATAGCGGACCAGAGATGTTCGTATTACCCTTCAACTTGGTGACTTCAGTGGAAAGACTTTGCACAGTTGCAGCAAGAGCAGAGATATCTGCAGTTTGGGTCGGTTCGGCCATGGCTCAGAGCTCGGAAACAACGATTCGACTTGGAGATGATAGAATATAAGAAAGTTTGGCTGTGGAAATATAACATTAGAAGCATGGTAGAACTTATAAATCTGGGCCATGAATTTTGGAAGATGTGCTTGTCTTCGAAACCCCACATCACACATGTTGCTCGGATCATGAGTGGCGCCCAGTTGCCGGAGAGCACACAGGATGAATTACATCCAATCCAACGGCAACAATACGTGACATTCTGCGTTTGGGGAGGTTGCGGGGCTTGCCAGAATGATTGACAATCTAACTTTCTGGGGCGCGATTAACCCAGTGCACCGTAACAGATGTCCGGATTTACCCCAGACACATATTACCCCGGCAGTTCTACAGCAAAATGGTGCCGATATGGACCAAGACCAACCTATCGGTGTCGTGTACCTCTTCTGAGCTCTAGAAATAAGTCGATGGTATAAATGTTTTGATGAAAGTCCCAATCTTAGGAAGCTGCGTTAAGAAGACCATTTCCCACATTAATTAAAATTAAAACTTCCAAGGTTTGCCGTCGCACAACTCGTTCCAACAACATGGCCCATATCTATGATATCCCTGTTGATTACCCCTACACCAACGGACATAAAACAGGCGACCAAGTCAAATTCCCCCACACACCCGTTTTCCAGACATTCAATTTACCATGCCGACTCGAAGGCGACATTTTCGACCTCGAAGTCGATGGCACGATTCCACCCGAGATCAACGGAACATTCTTCAGAATTCAACCGGATCACCGATTTCCCCCTGCATTTGAAGAAGATATACACTTCAGCGGTGACGGCAGCGTGACCGCAATCCGAATCCAAAATGGCCATGCTGATTTCAAACAACGATATACCAAAACCGATAGGTTCCTCGCAGAAACTGCGGCTCGGAAGAGCCTATTTGGTAAATACCGGAATCCTTACACGGACTCTGATTCTGTGAAAGGTGTAATACGCACTGTGGCCAATACGAACATATCCTTCTGGCGTGGAATGCTACTCGCAACTAAGGAAGACGGGCCTCCATATGCTATGGATCCTGTTACGTTGGAGACGATCGGACGATATGATTTTGAAGGACAGGTTCGATCACCAACCTTCACTGCGCATCCAAAATTCGATCCGGAGACAGGCGAGATGATTTGTTTTGGGTATGAAGCTGGTGGGGATGGGAATGATGGATCGTGTGATATTGTTGTGTACACTATTAACGCGGATGGGAAGAAGACCGAGGAGACATGGTACAAGTCTCCATTTTGTGGGATGATTCATGACTGCGGAATTTCCGAGAATTATGTTGTCCTTCCGTTGACACCGTTGAAGTGCTCGGTGGATCGTCTCAAAGGAGGTGGTAATCACTGGGCGTGGGACCCTGCAGAGAGTCAGTGGTATGGTGTTGTTCCCAGAAGAAAAGGCAAATCAGAGAACATAAAATGGTTTCGCGCAGACAATGGTGAGATAAAGCCCCCAGATTACTTGCAACAGTTTATACTAATCTATTTCCCAGCTTTCCATGGCCATGTCGCAGGCTGCTACGAAAATGAACAAGGACACATCGTGTTCGATCTCACAGTAGCTGACGGCAACGTGTTCTTTTTCTTCCCACCCGAAAATCAAGAAACCAGCAACCTGAGAGCAAGAAACCGACTCGAAAGCGTCACCCATCGCTGGATCTTCGACCCAAAACAAGAATCGGGATCATGGGTCAAGCCCGAGGTTCTCTGGAATACTAGCGGCGAGTTCTCGCGTATCGATGACAGATATGTCACGAAGAAATACAACCATTTCTGGCAAGCGAAGATCGACCCCACGAGGGAGTACGATGCAGCAAAATGCGGCTCCCCTGCGGGTGGACTGTTCAACTGTCTAGGTCACTATCGATGGGATGACCGTTCCGAAGATGTGCTGTGGGCGGGTCCGCGAGCTACATTTCAGGAACCGACTTTCATTCCCCGGAAAGAGGGGAAAGAGGGGGAGGGGTGGATCATTGCGTTGGTTAATCGGCTGGACGTGCTTCGTAATGATGTGGTGATCGTCGATGCGAGGAATTTGGCGGGTGGCCCCGTCGCAACAATCCACCTTCCTTTTAAATTGCGGCTGGGATTACATGGTAATTTTGTTGATTATCGAGATATTGAGGAGTGGGAGAAACGACGGGCCCCTGGTGGAGATGTTGGACCCGTTCGGTCTGCGGAAAACCCCCTTGATTGGCAGCTAGGCTACTTGAAAGACGGAAGGTACTAGAATGGCTTGTACGGATGATGGATAGTTAAATTGAGATGGACAAGAACTTCATGCAATTGACGACCTTATTTTTGTGATCTGCGTAAATACATCTGCGTAAATACATCACATCAAGACTTTGCGGCCGGTGGCATAATTTCCGCTGTACTACCAAGGATCGGTGTTACGGTTCGATCACCGGCACCTGGTGTGTGGGGCTTCGTCGCTTTGACCCCGAAGCATGAAGTCGTCCTCCGCAAGTACTTCTAATGATTTCTTTACACCCCCTGACTTCAATTGATACCTCGATCTCTTCTGCTGATTCTGGAAAACCTGACAAGAAAACTTCAAAATGAGCATAACCCAGACACCCAATGTCCAGTCTTTCGAGACCCGCCTGTTTGTCAATGGAAAGGTTTGTTTAGCCATGAAGCAGACAAGGATGGTACACTAACAAGGATCAGTTCGTGGAAGCTTCCGACGGAGGAAAATTTGATCTGGTTTCACCTGCTACAGGCGAAATTTTCACGCAAGGTACAGTTCCCAGGTCATACGAATAGTGTTCAACCTAACACATTTAATGACAGTATCTGAGGCTACCGAAGATGATGCAAATGCGGCCGTCGCAGCAGCTAAAGCCGCATTCCCATCATGGTCTGCCCTTTCACCGGGTGATAGAGGAGTATATCTCAAGAAGCTTGCTCCTCTCATTCTGGAAGCCAAGGCCGAACTTGCAGAGCTAGAGGCACTTTCAATGGGTCGTCCCGTGTCAAAGTACATCGAGGCTGAGATGGCAGCGGACTACTTGAGCCACTATGCGGAAGTCGGGATTCAAGCGCTGGGAACTTCGAGTCTGAATACTCCCGGCTTTGTCAATATGACAATGAGGCAGCCATTCGGGGTGGTCGGAGCCATTATTCCCTGGAATGTGCCTGTGCATTTCCTCATCAGCAAATCTGCCCCCGCGTTGATGGCAGGGAACACAATTGTTGTTAAGAGTAGCGAGAAAGCACCATTGACTGTAAGTGGACTCCTCTCTTCTCTGTTATTTCATTTGCTAATCGTGCTTTCAGTCTGCCAAAGTTGCGACTCTTATTGAGAAGGCGGGCTTCCCACCAGGAGTCATCAACATAATCTCAGGCCACGGACACATCTCTGGCAGTGTGCTCTCCCATCACATGGATATTCGGGTGATAAGCTTCACAGGCTCGGGTAGAACTGGCCGCCTAATTCAAGCTGCATCCGCCAAGTCCAATCTGAAGAACGTCATTTTGGAACTAGGAGGAAAGTCACCGGCGATCATCTTCGAAGATGCTAACATCGATAAAGCCGTCAATGACACAAAGAACTCCATCCAGTTCAACAGTGGCCAAATCTGTATGGCCAATTCCAGAATCTATGTACATGAATCCATTGCCCCAACATTCATCGAGAAGTTTCAGAAGATCTTTGTCGTGGAAAGTGGCGATCCTCTGTTACCCAACACCAATCATGGCCCCCAAGCAGATGAAATCCAATACAAGCAGGTCCAGGCATTTATCGAAGAAGGCAAGAAGGATGGCAACATGATACTGGGAGCTGATCCCTCCAAGCATACGAATGGGTTCTTCGTTCAGCCGACTGTCTTTTTGGACACACCCGAGAATTCCAGGATTATGAAGGAGGAAATATTTGGGCCGGTGGTTGTTATCAACACGTTTAAGGATGAAGATGAAGTTGTCGCTAAGGCGAATGACACCGAATTTGGTCTATATGCATCTGTCTATACCAAGGATGTTAGCCGGGCGCTTCGGATGGCCAAGAAATTGGAGTCTGGAAATGTGGGTGTTAACTGCACTAGCCCGACTGGAGCTTTGGATATGCCATTTGGGGGATACAAGGCAAGCGGAATTGGTCGCGAGGGGTGGACCGTTAGCATGGATAACTATCTGGAAACAAAGAGTGTGTATATCAGTGTTGATGATGCTTAGATGGAACAAGATAGCGACGCATGATGGGTAAATGTTTTTTTTCTCGGCACAAATTAACTAAGAGACATAGTCTTCCATGGATTCCTGCATGACCAGCCTCATATCAATCCTAGTCTTCTCCTCCCAGGGTAACAACAGTCTTTTTGCGGATATCTGCATGACTCGTCTCACTAACAACATCAAAATCTCTCTTTCACATGCCGCAACATCAAGTTTCCGGACCCCTGCATAACCGGCCTCAACCCCCAGCATCAACCCTCAATCCTTCTTCTTCATAAAAGGCAGGCAAGCCTCATAAGGCTTGCCGAACAAAGGGTACTTTGCCAGCCTCTTGAAGATCTCCTCATCCACGACCTTCGCACATGCTAGGATTGCTACGAGAAAGAAGTCGGTATGACACGGCTGTGCGCCCAGCAAAAAGGGCCCATCGTTCTGGTGGTTAAGCAGCGCCTCTATCTGATCGCACATCATATCCTTGAGAGTATCCGCGTTTTCCTCCATGTCCGCGGCTGAATGAGTTGGACGTCCGCGCTCCGCAGGCCCGTTGTACATGGCTTCCAGCGTACGTCGTGGGAGAATGGTGCGTACAGATGGCACAATCAGTTTGCTGACAGCCAGGCGGGTCGCTTGGTTAATCTGAGATTAATATCATGGCCAGGCTCCGAGGAAACTGGGATTTGGGGGTCAGGATAGGTCGCCTCAAGGAATCTGTAGACGTTGGACGAGTACATAATGCACTTCTTGGTGGCTACATGCTTGATGGCGGGAAAATTGTAGAGGGGGCCCTCCCGCCCAAGCAAGAAACCACTGTAGAAGCGTTATTTTCAGAATATTATAGAAGTAAGAGGGGTTTAGGCGGTCGTGGATGTATCCAATAAAGCATGCGTATGACAGGTGAGAAAGGACTTACAGCTCGTGTAGGGTGGGTTCAATATCGGAGTACTCAAGGAAGACCGTCTTGTAGGGGATCTTCTTGTAGCTCAGCATCAGGCGGGTGCGCCAAAGGCTGGGAAGGAAGCACACATTCTTTGTGCATACTAGGTCGTATAGAATGATCTGAGGCTCGGATATGGCAGACATGGCTGCGTTGAGACGCGTTGGAGGTTAAAATAGGACGCGTCAGTGGTGAAGTCCGAGATTAATGAGGAATATACTTTTGGAGAGCTAGAGGTGGGCCAGCGTGAATGAGGTGATCGGGGTGAATAGGTTGGACGGGGTAGCCAGAAAGATCAAGAGCAATAAAAGGGAAGTAATTGTGTTGCTCGCTTCAACCCTAGATTCGCTATCACTCTCTGCTTATTATGAGCCCGTTGAGTCATTTATCGGGTTCCTATAATGGCTATCACCCTAGGAAGCCGAAATTAAACAAAACAACTGTAGGAGTTCTACCCATAGACCCTGAATGTAGCTATTTATGGCTAAAGGACATGCGTCAATTCCTCTTGAAGTATTTAATGGCTATGTATAGTTGACGATTTTCGTGGAATGTGACGAATATTAATCGTGTCTAGCTCAGTTTTGAATGTAACACGAATGACTAGACTCTAAGTCAATCGTCGCATGCGTCATTTCACCCTTGTCCTCAATCAAACAAGCTGGTCCTTGACAGTAGGGAACAAGTACCCAGAAAGATCCAAACTAGACATATCCCAGTAGAACTGGTAAATTCCAGAGACATTGGTCTCCTTAAGACGGAACACATCCGAGAGAGTTCCATCGGACTCCTCCCACATCAAGTAGCTGCCGTAGAAGATGAAGTCATCCGTCACAGCAGCGGACGGCGAGTCGATACCGTTACCGGTGAAGCCGACGGGCAGGACCTCGTCGGCAGTAGGCTGGATGTACAGCAAGGTGTCCGAGTCAAGTGTTACACCGGATGTGGTGGCAGTAGTAATCAGCTCGGTGTCGGTGATTACGACTAACGGACAGGTTAGTCTATGAGGTAGAAGGTTTGGGTTTTGTTCCGATCGCAAATACGGTTATAACCCGGACTGTTAGAGTTAGATCTTACATGTTACATCGGTGGTGACATTTCCAGAGGTCCAGAGAGAAGAGTCACCGGCGTAGGCGAGGCCTGTGGACCCATTAAGTTACTTCTTGGTTGGATACAATGGGGGGAGAGGAATGAACATACCATCGGAGTAGAACATGCGGATAGCATCATCAGCAACACCGTAGGCAACTAGTTCAAAAGAACCGGATGGGTTGCGCTTCTCAATCGCAATAGATGGTGCGGCCACGGCACTGGAGGCCAACGCCAGGGCAGATGTGAAAGTGGTGAGCTTCATGGTTCGATGTTTATGATTGAACTATTTTACGGATGAACTACATGATTCCCGTCGGCTTTTTATAATGATCAGTTCAAAATCTTGCAAGCTAATGGACTCATGGGCTCATGGGCTAACTATGCTTTTCTTGGAAATCAATGCATGATCGGGTCCCCACTCATTTGCTGACGCGGCCACATGGTCCTTCAATAAGCTAAGGGAGACTAAATCAGTTCCTGGGTCTACTATAGCTCTACTTGGTGAGACTTGCAAGTTATTTCGACTCAGTTCAAGCCTTCTGTAGGATAGAATGGTACACAGTCTCCCCAGAATAATATTCTCAACCTAAATGCAGCCTAATTTTCAAACGGCGTCCTGCTTACCTGAAGAAAAATAAGAAAGAGGCCTAAGATCCAGCTTTCTCAAATAAGAAATTGATCGACCGGCAGTTCGTCATAAAGCCGACAATTACACCAATATGGAAATCGGTGGCACAAATAATGGAATAATGGAGCGATTGGATGTAATTCCAGCTCATTTCCAGATTGCTAGCGGGCAGTTCTGCAAAATGTGGATCCCAGCCACTACATCACCAAGTTAGAGTGCGATCGCAAAAGTATTACAGTGCTATCATTTGAAAGTTTTAATCGGCGATTAAACGCTACTTTCGGTCAATTAGTCAGTGCTTACAGGGGTACGCGATTCCATTAAAGGAAGCTCGCCGTCCAGAGTCCAGACGGATCCTTCAATCTAGATTGAGCCTAGCCGTCAGACGGTCGCTTGGCATCGCATAAGCACTTGCAAAAGTCTGCTGGCGAGACCGAAATTCATAAGTCTAGCGTTGAATCAAGACGGCTTAAATTATTAGGGGCTGTCTTGGCTATACCAATTAATATCTCTCAACAATCCACAGCCGTCGCTCCGCCTCCGTCATGGCTGACAAACTAGCGGACTCCGCCCGCTTGACGAGGGTATAGTTCCGAACAAAGCCTGGACCGAGGAGATTTTGCAGAGCCTTGTTGTTCTCGAGTGCTACTAGACTTTCATCCAAGGATTTCGGGATTTTAGTGGTAATTCCGAGCTCAGTGCGCTGGGCATCCGACAGTAAGGACGCGTCGACTAAAATGAAGTCAGTTGAGTTACGATAGGGGTTCTTATTAATGGAGGGCTTACCGCCGCACTGCTTGACAGTCAGTGGTGCATTCTCGTTTAGGCCCATATACCCTCCAGCTAGGAGAGCCGCCACGGCGAAGTACGGGTTTGCTAGGCCATCCATTGACTTGATCTCCCAGTGACCGGAGCTGATTTTGCGGACTGGAACCTCGCGGTTTTGGAAGCCCCAGGCGACCCACTCTGACCCTGACCAGATACCCGAGCGGACACGCTCGTAGCTTGCATCTTGCGAGAGGGTGAATGCGATGATGGAACGGAAATGGTTGAGCATGCCGGCAAGGAAGGTGTCTTCCTTTGTCGGAGGGTTGATGGAAATGTGTGTATGGGAGGCATTGCCTGCTCCATTGGGGAAAGGACGTGGGTGGAGGGTTGCGCGCAGACCATGTCTATCTGCGACTGCAGAAATGACTTGGCGAGTGGCGATGAGGGCATCCACGGCGGCTAGGGGTGCCAATGGTGGGAGGACGAATTCAAATTGACCAGGCGAAGACTCGGCGTGGAATTGCTGGAGGTTGATTCCCATCGAAACTAATGCCTGTGTGATTTCTTCAAGGATAGGGACCATTCGTCGTGTTTGTGTGGTCATTTGCGACCATGAATGAATGGTTGTTGCAGGATCGCAAGTCGTCGTCTCTTCCTGTGACTTGAGGAAAACTACCTCAACCTCAAAGCCACACAGTACGTCGACCTCATGCTCTTCATGCAGCCTGTCGACAATATTTTGCAAGGTACCTCTTGGGCATCCTTCCAAGGGTTTGCCATCCTCCGATTTCCAAAACGTCATGACAGTGGCACTTGGTGCAGCTGGTGTCACCATACTTCCATTCAAGTAAAGGCTGGAATCGTCAGGCTGCATATAGAATTGCCCTGTCGTTGGGCCTTCGGGGAGAACTACGTCATTTTGGAGCATATTCAACGCAGCCAACGCAATTCCGATCCGCCTTTGATTTCGAGCAATGCGAAGGAACTCTTGGAGTGGAAACATGCGCACTCGTACTGTCGCTGTGTAATCGACCCATTGCATCCAGATGTACTCGATCTGAGGATTGGCCTGTAGGAATTCGTCTAGGGTGTCGGATGCAACTGCACTTTTCTGGCCAAGAACAGCCAACGACTGTTTGGTACTTCCAGTGTTGTACTGCGGCGTCAAGTTCAATTTGTAGAGACGATTGGAGTTATTGAATAGAATGTCAGCGGCTGCTGCCTTGGCCTGCGAAACACTGTAGTCGCCATGTTGGACATAGTCGACAAAAACCTATCGAAGCATCAGTATGGGACATGATGGGGAATCTCAACATATCTTACTTTCTCTAGCGCCTGTCGGAATTGCTTGTTGGCAAGCCAAAAGGTCTCCGGGTGAAAATGACCATCTGTACTCCAGAGGAGACGGTTGGTAGGTGTGATCTCCAAACTCTCCTGTAGGATCTTTTCCTGGGCCTGTCGACTGACCATTGGGAACACCTCTCCAAGATCCAGATAAATATTAGGATAAACAGAAGCCAAATATCCAGCTTCCCGAGTGTATGGATACGCCGAATGCAGCAACACAATATCCGCATCAGGGTACTGCACAATCAATGGCTGAAGATAAGCAGGATTCGCTCGCAGAAGACTGATATCATTATCGCCCAACCCAGTATGAAACTGAAGAGGCTTAACAATACCAGCCCTCTTCTTCCAAGTGATCAATTTCAGGGTTTGCTGAACGAGCCAGTCATTCAACGGCTTTTCCTCGATCCGATAACCCGATCTCCTAGTACCCAGATCAAGGGTCCGGTGGAGCGAGGCTGTCAACAGATCCTCATCTGGTGTGTGGGGATCGACATCTAGTCCCGTGCGGTAACAAACCACCGATTTGAATCCCACAACAGCGGGATCGTCCATTGCGTGCTCAAGCTTTTCAAGGAATTGCTGGCGGAATAAACCCCACACGGTCTGGCCTTCTTGTCGCTCCGTGCTCATCAGCTCCACAAGAAGCGAGGCTGCTACCGCCTCGATTCGGACAATGCGTTTTGTCGCCGAGACGGTGAATGAGTCATGCCAATCGTAGGACTCGACATCGTCGTCTGATAGCAGATCATCGAGCAGCAAGGCGTGTGTGCCTTCCAAGCTCCGTTTGATCAGACCTTCGTAATCCTGCTCTACCCATCGGCTGTGGGCAGCTAGTACATCTGACCATTCCGCACAGGGACTTCCGTAAAGCTCGGCAAGCTGGTTGGTGGCCCGCAGCAATGGCAGGGTAAACCGTGCATTTTCCAAGGCGCGACCGTGGGCCTCGGATGTGATAGATTCCAACGGGTAGCTATCGTAGTCGGTGGCCGCGTCGCGACACAACAGATTGTGCGCATGGTTGTCAATTAGCGCGTGGTTTGCGATGAGATGGCGGAGGGAATCAAGGGAATCCATTGTGGTGATGATGATGAAAGAGGGATGAAGAGATAACACACGGATCCAACCACTGGAGCACAAAAAGTAAGCTAGTCATTTTCTGCCACTGCTACACAGTACCACGTTGGGCAGGTGGTTCTAGTTCCGATTAAGTATTCAATACATTCGATCTGCTATAAAAATAACTTTGTAGCAAGTACCTGGTACTTCCTTGTCCGTGCATCGTCAACCATACTCAACTTGGCCAACTACACGACTTGTTAATCCAATCGGTAATCAACCCGCACTTTAAACCCACTCCGCTGATCTCGGTAAGCTACCACTCCATTTGCCGACAAGCTTCACCATGCACAGGGAACTTTTTTGTTCATCAAATCCAATTTTGCGGGGCGAGCCGTGAAGAATAACCTGAATACCGAGTCCACTATGCCACAAGATCTGCACTTAATACTGCCCCTCGATCGTCAAGGTTCCCGTTTTCGTGACCAGGAACTCCTGCACCGCAACATCCTTTCCACTCTCCTTACCATAGCCCGATTCCTTCATGCCACCAAACGGCGACTCAGCCGCTGATTGGTTGCCTAGACTATCGGTCAGAACAGAAATTTCCATATCACATTTGGATCACTCACCGGTATTCATTCCAATCATGCCCGCCTCGAGATTCTCTAGCAAACGCCACATGCGATCGATGTTCTTCGTAAATGCATAACTCGCCAATCCCATGCTAGTGGCATTCGCCATTGTCACCGCCTCCTCCTCAGTTTCGAAGCGATAAAGCGCCGCAATGGGTGCGAATGACTCCTCCTGCGAGATCAGCATCTCTTTCGTCATCCCAGACAGGATAGTCGGCTCGAAGAAATACCCCGGCTGTGATGTCCGAGGCTTCCCGCCCAGCAGAATCTTCGCGCCAAGGTTACGCGCATCCTCAACTTGCGCGATAGCCTTGTCAATGCTGCGAGGCGTGGTCAACGGGCCCATCGTAGTTTCCTTGGCAGATCCATGCCCAACGACCAGGGCAGCGGTCCGCTCCGTCAGGAGTGCAGCAAAGCGATCGTAAACACCCGCTTGGACGTAGATCCGATTAGCTGTGATACACGCTTGACCTGCATGGCGCCACTTAAGGGTCATAAGCTGCTCCAGCGCCTGGTCAAGGTTTGCATCGTCAAAAACGATGAAAGGACAGTTTCCACCCAACTCGAGCGTCACTTTTTTGAGGCCGTGAGCGCAGTGCGACGCAATCAGTTTACCAATCCGCGTCGAACCAGTGAAGGTCACCTTCTTGACGAGCGGGTGCTTACACAGCGCCTCGCTCAGCGACGGCGTATTCTCCAGGTCAGTAGTGAGAACATTAAACACGCCAGCTGGGATGCCCGCCCGCAGCGCCAACTCGGCGAGAACAAGCGCTGAGATGGGCGTCTCGGGACTCGGTTTCACAATCATCGTACATCCAGCCGCCATCGCAGCCCCAACCTTACGTAGAACCATTGCGACCGGGAAATTCCACGGCACAAGGGCAGCTGCCACGCCGATGGGCTGCTTTACGGTGAAGATACGGCGATTCGGCGCAGCGGCCATCGATACGGTACCGTGAACGCGCTCCGCCTCGCCGGCAAACCACCATAGGAATCCAAGTGCGTAATCGAGCTCTCCGTATGCCTCTGCCAAGGGCTTGCCTGTCTCGTGGGTGACGATCTGGGCAAGATCATCTCTTGCCTCGGTAGTGAGATCGTACCATTTAAGCAACCACTTCGCCCGCTGTCGGGGGTTTACTTTGCGGAAAGACTCGAATGCAGTGTGTGCTGCTTCGACAGCTGCTGGGACGTCTTCGGATGTGCTTGCTGGGCAGCTGGCCCATGCCTTGTCGGTCCCGGGGTCTAGGTGGGGTCAGTCATGCTTATAGTCTGTATGTTGGAGCTTGTAGACTGTACCGAGAACTTCAAACCGTTTGCCGCTCTTTGATTCAACCCATTTGTCGCCAATGAAGGAGTCAAATTTGAGAAGCGTAGGGTCCGCTAGCTGGATGTTTGTTAGTTTGTTTGATGGAAGTTCTTTAGCCTTCGGACATCTCGCCGATGCCCAGTTGCAATCATGGTAGAAGGATTACGGGAAATAGCTTACCTGGAAGGGGAGCTCGTACTTGGTGCCCATGATGTGCATTAAACGATTATGATAAATCGAACAATTAGAAAATGAAAATGTACAGAATAAGGAGAAGGTCGACCTTTCAATGTTGGTAACAAAGTGGGGAAGCTTAAACCCCTCATCGTGTTGCGGCACATGTGCGGAACTCTCGGCGACTTGTAATACGACAGAGATAGGCTGTATGGATATCTTCTCCAATTCCAGGCATCTCCAAATTACCAGACTTCAAGTCACTTTCTACTGGTAGACGATCTAGACATCGACACCACGTTGACTCCACTCACTATATAGCGCCCTTACCTAGGATGGCCAGACCGCGGAGATTAGAAATATACAACCACACATCTACTCTACCCAAGTAAGCCTAATCGCATGCGCAAAAATAAAAGAACCTCGGGAGCAACCTCGAAAAAACATGAAAATTGATCAAATTAAATCTATATTTTATGTTCAATGTTCAACCTTGGAACATCTAAACCAAACTATCCATACTAACACTCTTGTCACCCCTCAACCTCCCATCTTCACTACCATTAGTATACTGCACCGAAACATCGGTAGTCTTAACAATCCCAGCGGGCCCCTCGAGTTCCAAGCTCCCACTAGAGATCGAAGGACTGTCCCCACCACGCCTATACTTCCGCATATCAAATGAATTTTTATCCGCACCCACAACATCGACTCGATTGCCCCTCGACGGATTCGCCATCTCATAACCCCCATCACCATCGGCACCCGAGTGTAGCTGACTCGACTTCCTACCACTGTGGAAGAAACGCGATTTCCGGATTCCCCGTGAACCGCCACTCGTCTCCGCTCCATAGCTCGATTTCCCGTTCTGGGATGTACCGAGGAGACGGGGGAGATATTTGCCTGCGATTGCTTTCATCGAGGGCGCGCAAGCTGTGATTACTGCCACGTTTACTTCGACAGCGGAGCTGCAGAAGCCTATACCGAATGTTGGGTCTTCGACGGGGCCGGTGGGGAAGAAGGCTTTTGCGAGGATTATTATGCGCCAGACGCCGATTGCTGTTGCACTATTGGATATGGTCAGTAATAATTCGAGTTTGGTGGGTATTTGGGATACGTACACTCCGCCGAGGCATAGGATGAAGCATACGGCAATCTTTCGACGGAGGGCCATTTGTAGACGCCAAGTGATTATTATCGGGATGGATATTACCATTAGGTCCGTGAAGAGGTTTAGTGCCGCGGTGGATACGTAGAAGGCGCCTTGGTTGATGCATTTCCCGCCTTTGATTGTCATGTCCCAGTTGTAGGCGATGGGGTAGCATTGGAAGATGTCGACAAAGAGGACGGCGACGAAGAGGGCTATTATTACAGCCAGAGATGTCCAGATTAGGACGTTGACGACACGGGAGTGTGATTCGAGTCGACGGAGGAACATCAGGATTGAGACTTTGATCAGGGTTAAGCACGGGTTGTAGAGAATTTGATTGGCGTAGTTCCACTGTTGAGCGATAAGCTTGAGTCCTGGAGTTGCTCAAATCTTGGGTTCTACTCACAATCAAACCCTGCTTGACATCATAGTCTTTAGGTACATCCCACTCGTGGATGCCAACATAATTGGTCTTTATGTAATACCACGATGTCACTGACTGCGATATGGCGAGAATCTAGTCAATTGCATTAGTACCACATGGAAGATTGAACCGAAAAGATAGAACATCATACATATCCAGCAAAAATGAAGTAGTCATCTGCTCAACGCAAAAGATGTTAATGAAAATCTCAGTAGATCACGCCGATCAACGGGCCGCAGAGTCAAGACATACCACTTGTCAGCGCAGATCTCAATAAAGACCGAGCCCAAAGCCGTAAAATAACAGCAATACCGCCCAGGATCGGGAATGCGACCACGATTCCCAGCGCAGTGTTCTGATGATGATAGTCAACCATTGTCCTTCATACTAAAAGAAGGAGATGGCCCAGGTCGAGGACAAGAAATCTTATAAAGCTTAGCACCGGACTCCGCCACAATGAATAAGGCACGATTACAGGGAACAGGCAGATCGGTCCCCCCGTACAAGGCTACTGGACGGCTCGCGGGGTTCCTGAAAGAGATCCAACTTCGCACCCAATAGGCCCTTTCAGAGAATCCTCCACGGCTTGGGGTTATTTGGTGACCAATTATGAGTTGTGGGCAAGGGTCTGGGTCTTCTTCCCCACCGACTGAGGTATTAGATGGCGACCTGGATCTCGGAACAGAGTTCGGCTTCTTTGTTTTCTATCTGATCAATCAGAATGATCTATCTCGAGGCCGACTTCCAAGGCGATGAAAAATGTGCCCATCGAACTTGCGTCCGCGTGGACAAGTCAGAATTCCTCTTTTATCAGCGTTGAAGCCGAAGGCTCCTAGGAATGCCACCCCTTCTTCGGGGCTTCGACGACATAACGCAATTCGGATAATAGTGTAAGCTTTAGCCGTGTTACATTCGAGACATTGCCAAGCCGATTCATCCCTTGGTACACAAGACCCACCCTCTGGATTAACTTACTTTCTTTATTAACCTTGGGCGAAATTGTTCCATCAAATAGATTTGAGAAACGGCTTCATTAAACTTCCAAAGGATTTACTGGCTCCACGCATGTATTTGAACCGGAGAAACCTCGGATGCTGACTACAGCCGAGTCTGTTCTTGAGGGTTGATTCCGTTAGCCACAGCCGCCTGTGGGGAGATTTTCGAAGACTCTTCGATCGAGTTGGAGGTTTGTACAACCAACCAAACTCCAATATTGTGACGTAATTTCGTTCTTTATTGTTCGTTTTCTTTTGTCGTTCGAGTGCAGATCCTCCACTTGAGATTGAAGTGGGTCAGGGATCAGTGGAGTATCGCGACGGGTTGATATTCGATGGGACCGAACGTAGTCCATCTTCCAGCAAGCTTTTCTAGAAAGTTTATAACCCCTGTCGATGTGAAAATTGTAATCAAAGACGCGCGTATGAATCGTATTATTCCTTCGGCTTTCACGCAACAGGGTACAACACGCAGGTACCGGTGAATTTCAAATCTCAATTACAGGATTCAACGTGGGGGCCGTATTGATCGGGAAATGATTGGAGGCGTGATCCCGACGCCCAGGAACGAGTGTTGCAAATAAGGTGGAACTTGGCGGTAAAGAGTATAGCTCCACAACTAGTGCATCCCAGCGACCGATCTCGGTCAGCACAACACCGAATTTGATCTGTCGACATGAGAGCGCAAAGGAAAGTGGAGCATTATTAGGGCTCAAGGGGGTCATTCCGAATATGCATGTCTTGTGGGTCGACTGCATCAGGCAAGCTTTGTTCTCTCGGGTAAGACTGACTTGCCGACCTCGTGGTCGTGAGCTTGGCTTCCTCGGTTTCTTAAAAGGAGTCCTGGTCTCATTTTTCAGGTAATCTTTTCGCAGATCCTAGCATCTCGATTTCGTCACACCTGTATCTCTTTCGTGATGGCGCGCCGTTCGTTGTTTGCCGGCTTGCTCGGTGCCCTTCTCTTGGCTGCCCCTGGAGATGCGGCTATTGGAACGAAGGTTTCCAGTGCTTCCGAGGCCGGAGTACCCCTGTTCGAGAGTGAGACAGTGCAATTAACAGACAAGTCGCTCTCGCCTCTCGATCGTAAACAGACTGCTCTGTTTGGCTTCGACAAAAATGACTCGCGCCCGTCTACCCCTCATAAGGGTGATTGCAAGTTGTTACCTGGAGATAAATCTTGGCCTTCAGACACCGTTTGGGGGCAATTCGATGACTTTTTGGGTGGTGCCCTCATCAAGACTGTACCCCTAGCTGCGGCGTGTTATCCTTCATGGCCTGAATATGACAGTGAAAAATGCAAAAATGTCACCGCCGACTGGACGGTCTCATACATGCAGTAAGTATTATCGTCATCAGTAGCTGTACTCGACTAACATGTAACAGTGCGGCTGACCCTGCGTCCATCATGTGGCCTTTGTTTGAGGGTAGGTCCTGCTTACCTACTGGGAGTAACATCTCATCCTCCTGCACTATTGGCGGATACAGTAGCTATGCTGTCAATGTGAGCAATGTGGCCCAGGTGCAACTTGCGGTGAATTTCGCTCGCAATGCGAATCTGAGACTTGTTGTCAAGAACACTGGCCACGACTTCAATGGCAAGTCAACTGGCGCTGGTGGTCTTGGAGTCTGGACACATAACCTGAAAGATCTTGAGTACATTGAGAATTACAATGGCTCAAGCTACCAGGGTCCTGCCGTCAAGATGGGCGCCGGTGTCCAGGCCTTTGAGGTATATGAAAAGAGCGAAGAGCTCGGATTCACTGCTGTCGGTGGCGAGGGAAAGGTATGTTGACATATCCTTGTTCATAGACTTGGGCTAATGTTTTCAGACTGTTGGTGTCGCCGGTGGGTATGTCCTTGGTGGCGGCCACTCTCCTATGTCTAGCATGTACGGCCTGGCCGCGGATCAAGTCCTGGCTCTCGAAGTTGTTCTTGCGAACGGCAGATTCGTCACTGTGACTGAGGACACCGATCCCGACCTGTTCTGGGCCATCCGTGGTGGCGGTGGTGGTAAGTTTCCCTTGACACCCACCTCACAATACGCAACTAATTTTATTTAGGCACTTATGGTGTTGTCACCTCAGTCATTTCGCGCGTACATCCAAAGGTCGGCGTTACAGTATCAACCTTCAGCTTCGCCACCAGCTCCACCGTCTCAGTAAACACATTCTGGGCCGGAGTCCGCGCATACTTCCAACGATTCCCCGCTCACGCCGATGCCGGTACTTACGCCTACTTCTGGGTCCTGAGCACAGGCACAGACTCCTTCGAGTTCTTGATGAACCCCTTCTTCGCCGTAAACCACACGCTGGATGAGTTCAATACCCTAGTCAAGCCATGGTTCGACGACCTCAAGGCCCTCGGTATCCCCTTCACTCCCAACTCAACTTACTACGACTCCTTCTACCCAGGGTGGGATGCCGGATTCCCTCTGGAGACAATCGGAAGCGTGACCATGATGACAGGAAGCCGTCTATTTCCTCGCGAGAACTGGGAAAATGCTACTAAGTTCAACGCCACTTTCGCCGCAATTCAATCTACGGTTAGCGCTGGATACCCTCTGCTCGCGTTCAATATGAAGGCCGAGCTTCCAGCGGGTTACCCTGATGATTCTTCAAACCCGGCTTTCAGACACGCTCTTATGCATGCTATCACCTCTGTCAGCTGGGATGCCAATGCCACCAATGCGCAGATTAGTGCTTCTATGAATAAGCTTACCTATAATGTTTTGGGTAAGTGGCGGGCTACCTGCCCTGAGTCTGGTGCCTATATGTCCGAGTCGGATATTTTGGAGCCAAATTTCCAGCAGGCGTTCTATGGCACCAACTATGATCGGTTGTACAAGTTGAAGCAGCGGTATGACCCGACTTTCTTATTCTATGCCCCTACTGGTGTGGGTAGTGAGCACTGGGAGGTGAAGAGTCTGGATGGTCTTCCCGATCAGAATGGACGTCTTTGCCGTGTTTGAAGTGGCTGATACGTTAAGTCGCATGTATATTTTCTGATCGTTCTGGATATATATCAAGCGCCACTGTTCATAGACATCTATATAGAATCTAATTATTCCGCACCTTGGAAACACTTTTCGCGTATACCAGATTCGAGCTTGTGAAGTATATTATCATTTGGGCAATTATTGATTGATCTTCCAGTCATCATGCGACAAACGCCAACTTTTTAAGTGCTGACGCGGTGCCTGCGTTTACTGCAGAAAAACACCCGGAACACGACCAATAACAAGGACCCCCCATCTTATCAAGTTCCTTACCTCCTTACCGCATCTTCACAAATGAACGAACATCTATATCAAACGGTCTCATCAGAAATTCTCCGAAGAATCACCAAAACCCTCGCTTACAATCTTCGGATAATTAATTTGAACCTGGTTGGCCAATACCCGAGCTATCGACGCAGACCTATGCAACCACCTGTCGATCACCACTTCCCCCTCTCCAAAGGTCACACCGCAAGGTTTCTTCAACACAGAATGTGACTCTATATAATGGATTGTCATGTTACATGGAACAGCTTCTCCGCATTTTAGTTCTCCGAAGATGTGCGCTTTTCTCAACATAAATATCCTAGTTGGGGAGGTCAAATGCGTGCGGGGAATCTGTTATCTGCGACCGAGACACTATGAAATTGAGTCGACTTTTGTGCACGCTTAGTGCTTTGACGGGTGGAGGTACGTTGTATCTTGGCATTATTTCGAAGATTTTGTAGATTGTGATTGAATTGAATTGACTAGTCTTTTAGCTTTGGCTCGCCTGGTTACTGTTCCCATTGTGCCGTTTACAGAAACAGGCGGTAGCTATAAACTCTCGGAGATTACTGGAATTGTTGTCGACTCTCAGTATGTTGATTCGGTGGATAATTATGGTCAGACTTTGATTCCACCGACTCTGCACGAGTTTGCGGAGACTTTCCAAGCGGACCTTAAGGAGGTCCTGGGATTGGATGTGCAGCTCACCAAGGGCACGGAGCAGACGAAAAATACTATATTCGTGACCATTGGGAATGATACAGGATTCACGGATGCTGCTGGTAGATTTACCTCAGAGGCATATAAATTGAAAGTTGATGATAATGGGATCGTTGTCACTGGGGCAAGTCCCTTGGGTGCGTGGTGGGCCACCCGGTCGATCATCCAAGTTGCTTCTACTGGGAACTCCGCCCTCCCCAAGGGATCCGGCGTGGATGCTCCGGGATGGGGAACTCGAGGAGTCATGGTAAGTCTTGTCTCTCATGCCATTTGTGTCATTGCTAACAGTCACTAGCTCGATGCTGGTCGGCACTTCTACCCCGCAGATTTCTTGATTGAGATGTGCTCCTACCTCTCGTTCTTCAAGCAAAACACGTTCCATGTTCACCTCAGCGACAATCTCTACAACAATGTCGACCTGTACTCCCGAGAAAGGAGTCTGGATCTTTACGCTGCATTCCGACTGTGGTCCGACGATGAGTCTGTTGCAGGATTGAACCGCCGGGCCAACGAGTCATACACCCGCGAGCAATTCGATAATATCCAAACACAATGCGCACAGCGCGGAGTCACCATCATCCCCGAGATCGAGGCTCCCGGTCACGCGCTGGTGATTGTACAATGGAAGCCAGAGTTGGGCCTAGATGATCTGAGCATGCTCAACATCAGCCACCCAGATACCATCCCTACAATGAAGACCATCTGGAAAACTTTCTTGCCATGGTTCCACAGCAAGGTTGTCCACATTGGTGCGGATGAGTATGATAGCAGCCTGATCTCAGATTATACAAGTTTTGTGAACCAAATGAACACGTTCATTCAAGAAGAGACATCTGGAACCAAGTCCATGCGCATTTGGGGTACGTTCACTCCGAAAGAGGGTGCCAATGTCTCCAAGTCCGTCTCGTACCAACACTGGGATGTCAGTGCGGACCAACCGTACTGTGATTATATTGAGAATGGATACAATGTTCTCAACTCCGACGACTACATGTACCTTGTTGGCGGGTGGAGCGGCTCATTCGCACAGAAACTCAGCCTGGACAAAATATTCAACGGTCCATACGACGCGCCTTACTCACCCGTGGTGTTTGACAGCTCCAACCAGACCGACAATCCTTCTCGCAATAACCCTCGTGTTTTGGGCGAGGTTGCGGCACTGTGGAATGATTATGGGCCCAACTCCACCACCGTCTTGGAGGCGTACTATTCCTGGCGCGATGCTCTTCCCGCTCTGGCCGATAAACAGTGGGGTGGCGACATCACAGAAGAGGAGTACCAATCCGTGTTTGATGCCCTCCACGCAGCTGTACCGGACCAGAACCTCGATCGTGCGATCCCCAGTACTTCCGATACTATCCTTCACTATACCTTTGATGACTCTAAATCAAAGTCACTCACCGACCAGTCTGGCAATGGATACCACGGCACAATCCACGGATGCAAGATAGCCGACAAAACTTTGTACCTAGCCGATGGCTGCTATGTTGAAACACCTCTAGGCAGTAAGGGACGCGACTACACACTCTCGTTCCGAGTCAAGCCCACCTCCCATACACCGGGTACACTCTTCGCTGGACCCGACTCCACATTTGTCAATGGCAATGGCACAATTACCAACGCAACTCTCATCAGCGGCGGCAATCCCTACTCATTAAACTATACGCTGCCTCTCAATAACTGGACAGAAGTTAGCTTGATCGGGAAGGGCAACTCGACCTTCCTTACCGTTTCAGGCAAGGGCACCAAGTCTAAAACGATGGAATTCCTGACTAAGATTGGCGTCAATGGGGACTCATTTGTGTGGGCGCCTATAGCAGTGGAGGCACCGCTGACGCGTATCGGCGAAGGATTTACAGGGCTCATGCAGAATATTGTGTTGAAGGGTAGTGCAGCTTGATGGAATTCTGTTGCCTAACAATGACGCGGCAGCGGCAGCCCTCTTTGTGCCAACAGAGGAATCTCGGAACTTGCATTTTTCGATCCATATTTTCATAGCCAAGTTCTTTCGGAACCAATGAAACGAAATATATCAATGCTTATTTTTACCTTGTTAAGTCGAATGCCAAGAATTATCTTCATGCACTACATGTGGTTTATACCCTCGTGGCCACGGTGGCACTACCTCCGCATTCCGTGTTCACATGGGGGTCCAGCCCGGACCCATAAAACACACAAAAAAGGGCCCTGAAACCCTGAAGATCACAAACTAGAAAAGCTACGAATTAAATGGAGACGTTGAATACGAAAAGCCAAGTCCAAAACGTGTTTACGTAGAGCAACTCCGCAGAGGAAGTTGATCCGAAGGCCCCGCCAAGCCTTCCGGTTCCGTCCTATCGACGCTCCCGGTCGCGATCCACCAATCAAAGGCCCACCTGGTCCACATGCCGAAGCTGGTGGTCTCGAGGTAACTGCGAAATGGACCGACGGGCTTTAGGTAACCTTTCTCGTTGCTTTTGCCTTATAACCTTGCTTTCGGCTCCTTTCCTCATGTCATCCTCACTGCACAAATTGCTGACCTTCGGGGGAATCATACCCCCGACACCGCTACCATGAAGTTGTCCGCTGTTTACGTGGTGTTGGGTGCTTCTGCTTCGCTCGGACTGGCGTTGCCTATTCAAGAAAGTATTTCGGCAGCCGTTGACACGGCTTGGTCTGGAACGCGGGGGCTCTTTCATTCGCCGCAGAAGGATGTCACGGTAGACGGTTCAGATTCGAATCGGCCTTTACAATCGGTACCACCGACTTTCCAACAATACACTGATCGTCACCGACAAGAGGAGCTGGGTTTCATTCGGTCCAATGAGAAGGAATTCAATCTACCCGGAGGTCTCAGGCCTACATCGTCACAGTCTGGACCGTTCTCCCCGTATGATCAACCGAAGAGTGCCTCGTCGTACGGCACCTTCTTGGGCAAATTGCATCCATTCAGACACGATCAACCGCATCAATGCAATCACACACAATCAGCACACACGGTGACCTATCTCAAACCACTCGATCTACTCGATATCATGGAGAACTACGGCCCGGTCTGTGTTGCGCTGGCGATCTTCGTCCTCGTGCCAATCGCCTATTTTGTGCTTGAGTTGATGGAGATTACGCTTCGATACTTTGTCCGAGAACGGTTTCCACAGCGAGGTCGGGATCGATTGCAATTATTGGGTCCGGAGAGGCAGCTTCGTGCTGTGGATGCTTGGCAACGTGAGAAGATTGTTGAGAAGGAAAAGCGCTGGTGGCAGGCTCGACGGGCGAGGTATTGATGCTTTTCGGGTTTTTGTGCCCGATTTAGCTGGTTTTGTTTTAGTTTTAGTTGTTACATGATACCCATCGCTAATGTTTCCATTTATCGAACCTTTTTTATGTTTGCTCTTCCATGCTATCCAGGATTTAATGTTATCCGACCATGCCTTCTTTTGCTGTATTCTACTCGGGTACTCATCTAGGTAGACAGACGAGACATGTGGTAGTTACTACTATGAATACTTCCAAGCTTGATCATTTGCCATCCTTTGTAACGCTTCATTCTCCTTTGTCCCCGCCCATCGGAATCACAAGCACAGACATTGGAAATCCAGCTTCTACTTTCCGTATCTTGCGAATAGCGCTATTGCTTCACTAAATCCTAAAGATATGTACCAGAACAATACCCTCCTTGTACAAAAGTATCGAGACTGTCGATTTTTGCCGTGACTTACACAAGTCACTTGTTTGCACGCTGCTGTTACGCCCAGAGCTAGCCCAGACGGTTACAAGTCTCAAGATTGGTAGTATACGTGCTCATAGACATGTCCTCACCAATATCAAAAAGCACCAGCATCATCACTGGGGAAATGAGCTGACAAAGCGAAAACTCAGTCACACCATTGAACGTCTTTCCTCTAATGAAGATGAAGCAGAACTCTGGAAGGAAGCATTAGAAAGAAGCGAGAGCAATGAGCCCCTCGCTCCGAAGTGGCCTGGAGCCCAGCGAGATGCTTGGCTTGCAATTCTTTTGCATCTGGTCCCCAATATTGAGACCCTTGAGTTGTTTTGGGGTGGAGGCGATGTTAAGTACACCACTTTGGTGCTCGAAAAGGCGAGCAAGCAAAACATTCCCGTGTCCAGCCCTGAATTTAAAAAGTTACACACCGTGGCGATCAAAATCCTCGACATAGAAAGCGCGAACTTCAGCGTCCGTCAGCTTCGACCTTTTCTGTCTATCGCAAGGCTACGACGGTTCAACGGGCAATATATGACCATACGTGACGATGAGGACCATTATGACTTGTTCCCAGCACATCTTGAGATCGAGCATCTGGAATTCAAGATGTCTAATGGGAAGGAAGCATGGCACCCTCTTATCGCTGCCTGCCAAAACCTGAAGACTTTCAAATTCAAGCATTGGACAAGCGAGGGGAAGGGTCCGAGCTTCAGAGGCTCTTTTGACAACCATTTTGATTCTTCAAACTTCCTGTCGGCCCTGGAGGCTAAAAGCGGGGAGGTCGAGATCCTTGAATTTGACATCTTCAAACTCCGGGGAGACGAAATTCGCGGACGTATTCAACCGTCTGATCTGGATATAACGTGGTATGGCCCCCTACGTGGAATCACCACGTTGAAGCAGCTTCAGATTAACGCAACGAATTTCATGGGATTCGAATTCCACCCAAAAAGCGCTCCCTGGCTTGCGACAAGGTGTTGGCCTGAGTTGAGTCTCGTGGGTGTCCTCCCTTTCTCCCTGGAATCCCTTTCCATTTCTGATATGAGGGATTGGACACAGACAGACTTTCCGCGCATAATCTTCGAATTGGAGACCCTTGCTGGCTCGTCTCGTTTCTCCAGATCAAAGATGATTGGGACGATAGGTTTAATGGCGACAAACTCCGCCCAACTTTTAACAAATATGACCGACTTCATGAAATCTGCCAAACTTTTGACATCGAGCTTCAAGTATCCAATGGATGGATCCGGCAGGCGTTGCTGGATGATCCATTTCCGGGCGGTATTGTCTTTGATGAGTACGGGCCCTTGCAAATGGTTGGCTGATTGTTTTATTTGATCTGGGTGACTCTCGTGTGGTCTTCTGGTCTTGGGACTCTTTTTTTGTGTTCCGTGCTGTCTTGGGCGTGTGCTCGCCTGATTATCTGTTTTGCATCTTTGTACTGGTGTTTTCTTGTTGCAGCCTGCTCTCGGGCTATACCATATGGCACTGGCCTTCCATGCCCCTGTACCGAACTTCGAGGTTTAGAACACATCAATGAGTGAATTTTACACAAAAGGCGAAGATTGAATTAAGTAACCATTAAGAAATTAATTTTGAAGATCTCAGAATACTAAACGTCCCCGAGTAACACAACTCGGTACAACCACCTCACACAACCTCAAACCCAAGTTTCACAGCCATGCAACAGACTAGAAGTCCATCTCAACATCATCCTGGTTATCAGTCGACTGCGTAGCAGCCTGAATACCATTCTGCATAGCACCAAGGTGCTCAAACTTGTAGGTATCTTCACCCAAACTCCAAGCCATAACACCACCAAGGTTCTTAGCTTTAACAATATCACTGAACTTGCGGGCGATGAGGTCAGGGGTATCCCAGGTCCAGAAGAGGTTGACCTTGCTATCCCAGTAGTACTGGCCACCGAGCTTGTCATCGGTCTTGCCGTTCTTCTTGGCGCGGCGCCAGGAGTCTGTGACAGAGATGCCCTTGCAGGTTCCGTAGTCTGAGAGGCAGCCAGCCTGGCAGAAGTCGTCTCCGGTGCCACTGAAAAAGGTTGTATTAGCTATCATGTGTAGTGAGGAGTGGGGTGGGATATCAGTGAGCTTGGGGCTTCTTACCAGTTTCCGTAAGCGCTGCAGCAAGATCCCTCAGGGCACTTGGTCTTTTCATCGAATCCACACTTGCCATTGGTGGAAGTGGTAAGGTTCTTGGGAGCGGGAGAATCATTGCTAGCCTCGAAGGTGAAAGCGCCGGACTTTCCATTGTCACTTCCGTCGTCATTCTCGAGCTTGACAACGGCACATCCGATGGGGTGGGTACCACAGTCCGACTTGGGGTCGGTAGTGAACCACTTAGCGTAGTAAGCGAAACCGAGGTTGATCTTCGCGGCGTCAAGACCCATGTCCATGTACTCGTTGACAACGTCCAGGGAGCCTTGAACACTGGTGTGGTGGTTAGTGACGTTGTCACGGCGGTTCATCAGGTCGTAGCTCATGACGTTGACCATGTCGACGGATTTCCAGATCTTGGGGCCGGTTTCCTTGGTGAAAGCAATCATGTCTTGCTTGCGTCCTGGGACGGCGATGGAGAGGATCTTGTTATCGCCAATAGCTTTGCGGATGTCGGCGAGGAACTTTGGGTAGGTCTCGATTTCGGAGACCTTGTCTTTGTTGGGGACTTGTTTGTAGGTTTGGCCGTTGCCGCCGGGGTATTCCCAGTCGATGTCTGGTTGTATTAGCGAATGTTTGGCCATCGGACTTGGGAGAAGAGGGATTGCCTACCGACACCGTCGAATCCGTTGGCATCGAGCATCGCTGCAATGTTCTTTGCATAACGCTGACGGGTGGTGGCGTCTTTCGCGCCATCTGAGAAACCGGCCTCGTCACCCCATCCGCCGATGGCGATCATGAGCTTGGTATCATCGCTGAAGCGCTTGCGGAAGCTAGCAGGGGACTCGAAGGGGGTGAATGATGGAGGCGAGTCGGAGTTGAACATGTTGGATGGGGCAAAGGCCATGATAGCATGATCGATGTAAGCCGTTTCGTTTTTACCGGGAAGATCTGTGACATGCCATCTGGAATTGCTTGTTAGATTGTGCAATCAGTATCTTCTGGGTTATAACTTACTCGTCAGTATACATGGCAAACCGCATAGCGGCAGCACCGTGAGCGGCCAAGAGGCCGAGGGCGAGGTTCTTCAACATGGCTGACCACGCAACGGTCGTAGAAAGTAAATAAGAAGAAGAAATATGAGAGAAATGAATGAAAGACTGCTATAGACAAACCCAGTTGTCAATGCAAGATGCCCGCTCCAAGATATGAGGGAGCACAAAAGAATAAAGAGAATGAGGAAACAGAAATCGAAATACGCGGAATTAAAGCACTTCAGAGTTGATCCAAACATGCCCACGTCGATCATGCCCGATGGAGAGCTCCGTAGCTATGACCTGCAGTACAGAGCATGTAGACTATGGGTCCAAGTGTGGAGTATGTATACCATCCCTACAATAGAGTGGGGGCCATTTCTTGGCAATTTGCTCGATGAAATAGCGCTACGGCCAACGGAATGTCGGGCAGACCAACTGCTCTAATAACCATTAGCTGCTAGAAATATTTAGTCTTTCGCTCCCCGCAGTTCAAGAGCGATCGGATCTCAGAAAGTGTAAAATGTGGTGGTGAGATTGGACTGCGGAAATGGTTACCGGCGCCTGGACATCGTTTGCCCGCATACCAGCCTGTTGCACATTCATATCCCTCCCGCACGCATTCCTTAACATCATGGAACATTAGTCTCTTGGAACTGATCTAAGAGCCCGGGAGTTTGGTCCGCATTTTATTGAAGCTGGCCAGACTTGTTTTGGTCTCGCTAAGGTTCTGCCACGGAAGGGATGTTTGGAAGATGTGGGATATTGACCCGAGGTGCAATTATTGAAGCCAGAGACAATACTTTGTCTAATGCAGTAATCTAGGGGTATAGGGAGAAAATCCAGAACGCCGCATCTATCTGACAATAATGGGTAATGAAAAAGAAAAGTAATCACTGGAAATAATTCAATTCCAGTGTCTTCGAATGATTGGTCGCGCAGGGTCCCATGGACCAATGACCACATTTTTGTACTTCTGGAGACCGATGAGCCACCAACTACAGCCACCCATTACGAGTGCCGTGAGGATGCCACCGAGGACAGACCCAATGATGGCTGATGCCCATCCACCACTCAGGGTCATGCCGACAGCGCCTCCAGCAATGATGACCAGGGCGAGTGTCAGCATCGCATGACCAGTCCAGGACTTTTGTCTGAGTTGGCGACGGAAGATAGGAAACAGCCCAAATACTTCCATGGAAAAAAGCATGAGACTGAACACATGTGTGGTGGACGGCAGACGAGACGCAAGTACAGTAGACGCCATCACAGCTGCATTGGTGGACAAGGAAGCAGGAAACTTGGTTGTGGCGCCTGCGCCCTCGCCGCTTCCGTAGTCGAAAGAGAATATATTCATGATTAAAAGCCAGCAGCTCAAGGCCCAGATGGAGTCACTCGCGGTTGATTTGGTAAGGGATTTCAAGATGGGACTAAGTCCCAGCAGCGAGAAATAAATTAGAAAGGCGGATTTGACAGTAGAAAGCCGTTGTTGGTTGCGCGAGGAGAATAATGAAGATCGGTCAATATCCGTGTTATCTGCATTACGCATGGCAGAAGTAGATGTAGATTCGCGTCTTAATACAGATGCCGCATCCAAGTTACCATTGGTGTCGTTATTCCGATTTGGTGAGTTCTCCTTCGACTCGTTGCCAGACATTGTCAGCCCAAGCCCGTGGATGGCGCTGGTCTTCGGATCACTAGGATGCGAATCATGGGCAGCTGGATTAACAGCGCTTGTCCCGGAACTTGAGCTGGATCCATCATCACCAAGGTTTGCATCGGCCAGTTGGGAAAGCTCTGTCTGCTCCTTCCAGATCCAGTTATCCCAGAGAATCCAGCCCATGGCTGTCCCGACGCTGCCCCAGCAAACAATTGAAACGGGGCTCACGCGGTCCTGAACGATCCCGACGAAACAGCAAACGAAAATAACAACAGAGCAAACATGCTGGACGATGACGGTCGAATCGGAAACCAGCGGCCAGAAATCGTAAGGCCGAACTCGGGGATTGCGTTGAAGATGATCCAAGAACGTTTCTGTATCCGTGTAGTTGTCCGGATCTACCAATCAAGTCCCGTCAGTATGTCACACGCAGCATAGAATTAACATAGCGATCCGCCATCTCAAGAAGACAACGTACAAGACTGTTTCACCCAAAGCAACTTCTTCCAAGCTCCTTTCCTCCGCCGCCGTCCACCCGTACTACCCAGTTTCCGCGGGTCCTTCCGCCCGGAATCCAACACCCCACGCGAGGGTAGCAAGGTACCGCCACTGCCTATAGGGAGAGTCTCATTGTAACTCCCAGGTGCAGAGCGAGCTTTAGAGTGTGATGGCGCAAAGTATGCATCTTCCGGTGCCAGGCGATTAGGATCAGGGATTCGGTCCTGCTCGAAAGGGTTGCCGCGGTTAGGATGGGTGTCGACGGGGATGGGAGGAGGGATCGAGAGCGACGAGGGTGGGGGAGGCATCGAGGTGGTATTACGAGCATCCGGGCATGGTGCAGAACGAGCGACTTAGGGGTTTAAGCTGATGGTAACCTGGCTTGGGGAACGCGCAATCCCACGTGTTGGTCGATACGGAGTCACGTGTGATGCGACGGCCGGATTTCCAATTTGGGACGGTTTTATAGTTCAAACGCGAAGAATGGATGAAATGTATGCAATTATTACATTTAGATCTGACTCGAATACAGGCAATAGGTTCAGTCATTTCACTATCATACAGCTCGTCCCTTGGGTCTCATCACCTTGAGACCAGTGTAGCTTCGACCGTCAAGGGGAAGGAGGTCTTCATCTCAGTAACACTGACTTCATCTTGGTACAAAGAAAGCTTCTTGAGATCATCGCATAAGATATCAAACTCATCGTCACATCCTTCGCCAATGTATCGAAGCTCCTCCTGTCCAGGAACTTTGCACAAAAGTGCCATCTCGCGAAAGAAATCCTTATCCTGGTAAAATTCACGAGCTTTGTTGAAAATAGCACGGCTGTCAGTCTGGTCGTTGAAAGCAAAAATGCGAACATTGGGCGAAGTATCGGAGCGCAGTTTGAAACGGATCACCGGAAGAGGGAAAAGATTTCGGCAAACACGAGTAGAAGCAACAACACCCTCTTCATCCGACTCATACTTGATGCTTTGCTTCCCGGAGTACGGGGCAGGCATAGTATCGGAGTCTGGACTGTAAAAGGTGACAGGGCGGCTTGGGGTGATTTTTTGGGGGGTAATGGGGGTTGATCCTTTCTCAATCTTAATTGACCTCGGCTGCTTGTCTCGCTTCTCAAGGGTAAACCATCCGGGGCTAAAAGGAATATCAGTTCCTTCTGGGGCCCAAACCCAAATGGCACAATTTTCATTCTCAAATCCTTGTGTAAGGCCAAGCCAGGCAACGACATACTGGCCCTGAAAACCAGTCCCTCTCATGTTTGTGGGACGGCAATTCGCAGCACAATCCACAAAAACCTCTGGCGCATTCTCCGAATGTAAGATCATCAGGTTGTATGCGCGGTGCTTGGGGCGGGTGATAGTGATTTTGAAGATGGAAACCTCGTGTTCATCACCTTCTTGGTCGAAGATTCTGAAATTATCCCATTTCTGGGTTCCCTCAGTTCGCCCTTTCCATTGACACGGGGGTGCGTCAGTGGGATTCTCCTGGTGCCATTCGTCAAGTACCTCAAGAAGATGGGTTGGGATACACTTGGCAGGTCCCCGGTAATTCTGCATTTTCCAGCGGCCGGGCGAACATGTTGGTGAGAATGTAAAAATTTGGGCAGATCGTAAAGCCTTGCTGGGTGTCTCTTTAATCTCGAAGAGTCCGGTTTTCTCAGAGAGTTCATAACTGACTCGTGGAGCATGTGGATCCAGGAAGTGCTCTGCTGTAGTCACCAGTTGGGTGGAGGGAGGGCGCATATCATCGTGCTTGATGGCGTCGTCGATCTCTGTGAGAGCATCCGAGTCATGGGTTGAGGCACTATTGGCCCACTTTTTCTTCAACTCATCTTGTGCCAGCATATGTGTATCATCGATGACATCTCTCATTGTCACATCGGCTGTTTGCTCGGGTTTCAGAGCTGGCGATCGGAGCGGCGATCTCACCTCGGTCACCAAAACATCCTCGTTGAGTTCAGACAGAGGAGACACGCTGCCCGATGAAGCTTTCGTAACCGACAAGTTTTCGTTATCATTCTGGTATGGATTCGTAGGACAAGTAATAGGACGAAGCTCCGCACAGCCATCGTCTGCGGTTGCAAGAGTTAGCCAGAGATTTGGCAGGCGGTTCTGTGAGTCCTCCATCTTGGCCAAGTCTGAAGGAGCAGTCTTTGGAAGAACACGTAGATGATTGTGAATCATGAGTTGTTTTGGCTGGAAGAGATTGACGAGGAACGGAGGAGAGCGAAGAGTGGCGGTTTGTGAGTGAGCGAGAGCAACTGCAGTAAGCAAACTCTTGAAAAGGCCTAGAGATTCAAGCGTTACGCTAAATCGGAACAAGAAAACGGTCTCAGGACTTGGATGAGGATTTGTAGATTTTCATCAGATGTAACTGTTACAAGAATTCTGAAAGTGCATGTCATCATTCTACCTGGCAGACGATTCTTCTAATATGTCTATTGAGGAAGATGCGGGTATGTAGATGTCTTAGCTATGGAAAGGTAGCGAGCATCAAAGCCATGGAGAAATGCAGCATTAGTAATCAGACTAACAGTCGCAGTGCCCCGACATTGGTTCACTCTCTCTCTCCAAGCAAGATTTGGCTGGAGGGTTGACGAATTGGATGTTCAAGGGGTATCTTGATTCTTCAAATATAAAGGAGAAAGAGAGCTTAGCCCTATGAGAAGGGGTCATTTTGTTGATTCAACACGCTGTTGACGACGTTCTTGACCGCCTGCGGTGCTCCCGAATCGTCAATGCTGTTCCGGCGCCCCCAGTTTTGTGGTTGTCGGCGGATGAAGGCGCCGACAGCGCCCAGGTAGCCCTCGTGCCGCAGGAAGTATGCCTGCTTTTCGCCCTTGGACCAGAATTTAATGGCGTAGGAGAGTGTGTTCATCGTCTGGCGGTGCCCGCGGATAAAGGAGCCTCCAAAATATATATGTTTGACTTCATGCTTTTCTGATTGCAGATAAGCAATTTGGCCAATGTTGTTACTGCAATACGTTAGCTTTCGATGGAGCCTAAGTGGGCAATACCAAGCACGTACCTGATAGCATAGAGAAGGCTCCGGCTCATATCTTCATGGCGGAAGTTGACTCCGCCGTTTGTGTGTTCCTCGTCGTCAAGGATCAAGCCCTCGCCGTCTTCGGCTCCCCGCTCGGCAGCATTCTTCAAGCGGAATACCTTCCCAAAGGTGCTGGCGATCGCAGTGCTCTTCAGTCCAATTTTGCTGTAGTCCATACCGTAGATATCGCCGACCAGCATGTCCACTCCGCTGTTATCCCCAACGTCCGCCATGGCCAGCATGTCGTCGAAGGTCCGAGCGCCCGTAAGTAGAGACATAATCCCCCAGAAAGTGCCACCACCCAAGTGTGTTCCCCCGACTCGTTCAAACTGTCTTGGGCCAGACACCTTGATCATGGAAACGCCGGATCCAATATTGACGAGGAGGTAGGGGTATACGTCCGGTCGGGCCTCGGCAAATTGCATCGGTTCCGTGTCCGAGTCATTATAGGTGAAAACTTCGTTGGGGATCTCGGTGATAAAGAAATCCAGACCTAGTAGACTGTCAGATATGTGCCGAGGGATCCGGCTCTCTTGGGGGGCCTACCAATGATTAAACATTCCATCTCCTCTTCCCGCAGAATGTTCACGTCCAGCGCCGCCTTCAATTTATCATAGAACTTGTAGGCGCCCCCTCCAGTAGCCACCACGCATAGCTCATCCTGGACCGAGGTATTGCGCTTCTCATGTTCCTCCTTCAATTGTCGGATAAAATTGATGCAAATGTCGATCCGGTGGGTCTCGAAGTTGATGAAATTCAAGCGTCCACCATTGTCGGCCGCGTCCAATTCTCGAGTAAAGTACACTAGCTTTGCCAGCGATCCACCGATCTAGAGGTTGGGAAATTCTGGTCAGTTATGTTTCTGTGACCCTTGTGGCCGTGGTCGCATGCTCTTCCTCTTTTTTTTCTTGTAAATTGCGGGGCATCGCGGTGCGGGGCACATAGCAGGGTCAACTCACATCGACAGCAACATGACTGACCACACCAGTATGATGAGGTAGTCGAATGTCTTTATTCTCATAGTGAACACCATCGGTCTCAACGGGACTTCTGGCCCGAGGTTCATCGTCGACAATGAACGCGCCCGTCACATTGATTTTGACAGTACCGGGATTGGTGATAGCCTCCTCTAGGCGGCTCCGACGGCCGTCTGGCTCCATTCGATCGGAAGGAGTCATAACAGTGGTGATGTAGAAGAGAGCTCGGGGAAGCTGATCAAGTTAAGGGAGAAGCGTGCCCACGCTTACGGCGTACATTTTCTACCCGGACCTCGGGACCCACATATGCCGAACGCAACCGCCGAGCTGTACGGCTCTACGGAGTAGGAACATCATAGTGTCCTGGTTGTAAAAGTAGTCTATGATATGCAGGGAGCTCAAAATTAACTTCTGGTATTTGAAAATGGCGTGACATGGGATGATATGGGATGATTCCGGTTGGTCAAGAAATCAATCGATTTGCACTAATCCTGATGCAGTTATCCCAAGATCTATCTTTCATTGTTGCACTAAGAGGTTATATGCTAGGTACTATGTGCCCAACTTCCTAAATTAAAAATTGAATGTAAGAAACGCTCTCTGTTAAATGTTCAGTTTGTGGGGATTTATTTTCTAGTGTGAAAATGAGAGGCTTTTGGATAGCTTCATGTCGGTAAACATCGTTCTGTATAGATCAGCATGGTGGAATGGCGTAATGGTACAAATCTTGTGAGACAACAAAATCGCATGAATTAATATAATACCTATCATTACCAGTTGAAACGGAAAGATAGAGAGAGGAAATTGAGGGAACAGTCACGTCCATCTTCACGCGATACCTTATTTTAACGACGAGTAAAAACGGATTTTGTCACGCTTCACTTCATTTGTTTTGTTTATCTTCTCTCTCTTCCTTCTCGCTCTCTTCTCCTTTCCCAACCTCCCCGTTCCTCGTGCTTTGAAACTCGCGATCGACCGGTTCCCCTTCTGCCTTTCTCACTCTCTCTGATATCTTCATATCATCATACCAACTTGACGGCTCCATCGTCGAGTTCCCCTCCGGCCTCTCCCAGGAATTTCCTGCCCTTCCTTTCTGCCACACTTCTCAATTCTCACCAGTCGCGATGGATTTTACTGAAGCGTATGTGGAGAACGACTCTGAGGAGGTTCCAGTCATTGACACTTCTGCCGGTAAGCCTTCTCCATTGAACTACAGGGAGTACTCGTCCAAGGACGCCCACAAGTGGGCTTCCAAGGCCGCTTCCAATGCCGCTCCAGCTGCTACTGAAGCCGATTCAGCTTTTTCTTACGTCACTCCAGCTCCTACCGACGCCAATCCGGCTCGTCAGAACGCTCTCAAGCACGGATGGGGCGAGCGTACTGCATTCAACTATGATGAGGATGGCGCCAAAGATAGCCACGACTGGGCTTCCAATGCCGCTCGCTACGAGTGGAAGGGCGAGTATGATGAGAGCGCCATAGGGCCCCGTAATGAAGAACTGGAGAAAATGCTCTTCGATAGCGATCTGATCCCTCGTGCTGGTAATCGCGTCAGCGAGTGAGTATTATCTGTTCTATCTTGTATTATCAAAGGTCATATCTCACATACATTTCTGATAGATTGACCGACAGTTTAGCGGTCATCTGTGACAGCCAGACTCCTATTTCCGCTGTCAAAGAGGTATTTTACT
The DNA here is from genome assembly GCA_030710325.1 of Penicillium sp. 91 TS-2023. NCBI lineage: Eukaryota > Fungi > Ascomycota > Eurotiomycetes > Eurotiales > Aspergillaceae > Penicillium > Penicillium sp. 91 TS-2023. The sequence goes on from JARWGP010000011.1 coordinate 2,010,787, forward strand.
CCTTGATTCGCTCCAGTCGCTCCATTTCTAACCTTATCAGTGGGATGACGCCGGCCTGCATCCTATCATGCGAGAGAATGTGCGGCTCTGTCTCTATGACAAGCCGACTGCTATTCAATCATTTGCATTGCCTGCTGTAAGCCGTGGCAAGGATCTAATCGGTATTGCACACACAGGTGAGTACTTACTTGTTCTGCATTCCATGTTCATTCTCTGACCTTTTTTAAGGGTCCGGTAAAACCGGTGCATTTCTGATTCCCATCTTGTCGAGTCTGATGGGTAAGGCCAAGAAGTTGGCCGCGGCAAGACCCAATCTTGCTGAGGAATTCATTCCTTCTGTTCACGGTGTTACAGCCGAACCACTTGTTCTGATTGTCTGCCCCACTCGGGAGCTGGCTACTCAGATCTTTGACGAGACACGTCGCCTGTGTTATCGTTCTATGCTCCGCCCATGCGTCGCGTATGGAGGAGCTCCTGTCCGTCTCCAACGGGAGGAACTTATGAAGGGGTGTGACATCCTCATCGGAAGCCCCGGTCGTATTATTGACTTCATGGGTCAACCCAATGTTTTGTCCCTCCGCCGCGTGAGGTATGGTTTGATTTTATTCTTGCCCGTACAGCATAGACCACTAATTTTTCGAATAGATACACGGTTATTGATGAGGCAGATGAGCTGCTTCACTTTGACTGGGAGGAGGATTTCAAGAAGATCATGTCCGGTGGAGGTATGTTATCTCGAGAGACACATATATTTCCGAGACCTAACCCTAACTTGCATCTAGACATGAATGAAGACGAAGATCATCGTTACATGATGTTCTCAGCTACTTTTGACAAGGAATGTCGCCGGCTTGCACGCACGTACATGATGAAAGATTACATTCGCGTTCGAGTTGGTCGTCCCGGCAGCTCGCACCTGATGGTATCCCAGCGAGTAAGTATATCTACTCACTAGATAATGACAACCGCTAACTGAGCTGGTTCAAAAAAGGTGTACGAGGTTCCTGATTCCGGGAAGAAGACGAGACTCTACGAGACCATTATGAGCCACATGCCGACTCGCACTTTGGTTTTCGTCAACAGCAAGACTCAGGTCGACTATGTCGACGACTACCTCTACAACCAGGGTCTGCCGTGTACCTCAATCCACTCAGACCGTACTCAGCGCGAGCGTGAGGATGCTATGTAAGTATCTACGTTTTCTTCTTTTCTTCCTGTTCTGTGCTCATGATAATTTAGCCGCTCCTTCCGTACTGCAGAGTGCCCCATCCTGGTCGCGACTGGCATTTCTGCCAGAGGCCTGGATATTGTCAACGTCATGCATGTCATCAATTATGACCTACCCAAGGCTCACCATGGTGGTATCACCGAATACATCCATCGCATAGGTATGTCTCAATTTACTTCCTTTAGTTAATATAGCCCGCTGACTTCCAGCTGTATAGGCCGTACCGCTCGCATCGGCAATGAAGGAATCGCAACTTCCTTCTACAACGATCGGGACGAGGAAATAGCCCCTGCACTCGTTAAGATTCTCCTGGAGAGCAAGCAAGATATCCCTGAGTGTCTTGAACAATTCCGTCCCGAGGAGGATGCGGTTACCTTTGACGATGACACTGATCAGGAGGATGATGACGATGATAAGAAGGATGGCGAGGACGACAAGGCGCCCTTTTCGGGGGACGACTCCAAGACCGTTGACTCTGATGACAATCGCCAGCCTCGCTGGGCTCGCGAGGATATCAAGAAGGAAGTTGAAGCTGAACCCGAATGGTAATCGTTGGTTCACTCGATGCCGACTCTCTGCATGTTTTATCGCGCTCGGCATCGCCCTTCATCCACCAGTCCTTTCTTTCTTTCGCTCCACACGATGCTTCATTCTTCCCGTTTTCCAGCATGCCACGCATTCTACAATATTTTTATCCGCATCTCTCCATATCCTTACTTTGTTCTTTCGCGTTTTCGGTTTGTCTCTCTTTGCAGTGGCAAATGTATCAATTCACTTTCCTCTGTCATCCAGCGGGACAATCGCCAGGTGAAGAGATGCTGCGCGGTGGGATATTTTCGCCCTTGTTTACATGGATGAATTGTTGTCCCCTTTACCGCTCATATCCACGTTCTTTATTGAACCACTTATCTTTCCCACCTTCCCTTCCATACCTGTATTTTTTCAGGGCACATCGCCCATGGGAAAATTGTTGACTTCCGAAGCTCCATCAGGTTTCCACTTCTTTCTTGCTTCATTTTTACGAGGTTTCGGGTCACCAGCGCGGCATTATGTCTATGAAATTCGGTTGAGACTCAGACGCTTGTCTTTGTTTCGGGGAAATATTGCTCGGAGGACTTTACTGATTTCCAATGTATTTATTTTCCATTTCTGCACTTTTTCAGCTGGGCCAGGAACAAAATTTACTTTGCATTTCTTATAGTTTTCTCATATCTTCCATAATTCACATTTTAGCCAATCTCGACCGTCGCACCTTCTTCAAGTACGAAAACGCTTCGTGTAGAGTACTCAATTTGGATTTCCATCCTTTAAAATATTTCAAAACCGACATTATTCTTCGACCATACAAAATAACTACAATCCCATCATGTTATTCCGCCGGCCCTTTCAACTCACATGCGTCCTTACCCTAGCCCTGCTCCAACAAGCAACAAGCCGCTTCCACGCATACATCGACCCTCCAAACTGGATTGACACAGATGGCTACAAGTTCCACATCCCGAAGGATCAAATCCCCATGCCATCGCTGGTAATCGACACTTTCCAAAACGCGAATCACAACGATCTGGGATTCTGGCACGGTGCCGGCGAGGATCTTCCCGTATACCATGAACCAGGTTTCATACGCCTCGAACCCACGGACCCTGATCAAAACTTCCACACACAGTTCAACATTCATGGGTGCTTCAGCTTGATCCCATGGCAGAGCCAGTTCCTGCATGTGGTCTTCGAGGGAACGGAGGAGTTCACTGTCTCGCTGAACGAACACAACGTTGAATGTGAGCCGCTACGGGCCCCCTTTCCAGGTGTGCCAGATAGCGTGCAAGCTTCCCGATATCTTATGAGGACACAGGTAGGATCTGGATCTGGCAACGATGATGCGAGCGGTGGTACGAAAGGTGGTACCCCGAGCCCTAAGGCCACTCGGGAAAATGGACCGTGGCGCCAAACGAACCAAGCGAACAACGGAAGCTGCGTGGAAGACGGTGATGATAACAATGGAAATGAAAATGGCAATGTTGACGAGAACAGTAACGAGGATCAAGGCCCTGCTTTGCCAGAGAAGACAGAGCTCTTCATTCCGCTTTCTCATTTCCATATCAACCATAACCGGGTTGTATCGGTTTCTTTCAGTGGCTTCTATACCAATGTCTCCCTGACTCTGCGTCGAATCGAGTTCGTCTCAACTGTTCCTCCTCCTTCAGCCGAGAATAACGGCTTCCTCATCCCTGAGAAGGAACCCAGTGGGACCTTGGTTTTGCGTTGCTCTCGACCGAATTCGTTTGCGTTTGGGATTGATGATGGGCAGCCGAGGTTTGCGCAGCAAGTTATGCGGATTCTTGATGAGGAGGATGTTCGGGCTACTTTTTTTGTTGTTGGGGCTGGGTTGACCGATCAAAGTACCAACTTTACCAATTTCTATCGGGAGATGATGGGAAAGGGACATCAGGTTGCTCTGCATTCGAATACTCATCCTAAGTACGCTCTCCTTCTCCTTGATCTATTAAGGTCTTGGCTAACGGTAACAGAATGGAAGCTCTGCCAACGATAGACCTGATCGATGAAGAGATTGCTCGAACTATACAGGTATTCAAAGATGAGCTGAATCTTCAGTGTAAGGCACCTCCTGATCAGACGATTGTCGACCTAACAAGATTGAGCAGCCCGGTACTTTCGTCCCCCGTTCGGAACCGTCGGGGCACGCATGCGAGAGCAACTTGCCAAACGCATCCCCAATCCATTCATCGTAAATTGGAGTGTCGACGTCGAAGACTGGCTATGGGCTAATACTACCACACCCGAAAAACAACTAGAGGCATTCTACCGCAATGTCGCACGAGGCGGAAACCTGGCTGTCCTGCACTTTTTGAGCCCGACGACTGTGGAATATCTTCCGCAGTTCATCCGGCACGTCAAGGCTGTGGGTTTGAAGATTATGCGTATAGATCAGTGCTTGGAGGACCCAGATAGCCCACCACTGTGAAGAAGGACGGAAATTTGGACAAGTTGAGGAGCAAGTAAGTCTCATGCTCTGGGCATATATTTTTAGTATAGGTCTGTGTACCTTTAGCTCTCATCAATTGAGCAGTTTCAATCCGACATCCATTCAGACATGCTATCCAAACACCAAGCCAGAATCATGATAAACCAGGTATAATAACGCATGGGCCAAGACAAAAGAGATTAAACCTAACTAAATGCCGCGCATATGATGCCAATCCAAAATTCAATCCCAAGCAAGTGCAACCAAATCATGACACAACATAATAAAACAAGCGTCGACAAAATGTCAAGCGGACCGTCGGTTCATGAATAACAAATACAACGCTTCCAAGGTTCGATGGTGTCCAATTATTCACCGTAGTCAGGAGCCCGACAAATTCCACTGGCATCCATCATTCCCCGGATGCGACTAGTCAGCCATCCAGAAGCAACACTACCGCCAGTCCGCGAGACACCAAGACGGGGTCTATTGCCCGTGAAACATTTCCCGTCCCGGAAAGAGAACTGTACACATTTCTTCTGGACATCGCAGACCTCACGACAGTCTTCAAAGGTCGTAGCGAAAGGCTGCTCTTCATCCGAAAAGTTATCCCAGTTTAATCTTGTAGGCTGGGTGGTCATTTCGGGGTACAACAATTCACGGAAGACATCACTATGAAGGAGGATGTGTTTATTTTTCTAGAAAAGGGTTAGTATGACTGTTCCAGAATAACACAACGCGGAGAAAAATAGGGAAAACTCACATCATGCCAGCGGTTCTGCTCAAATTTCCACAACTTTTCAATCTCACTTGGAGAAAGATGATGAAACGCAACAGCAATATAACACCAAGGCAACCGATATAAATCCGTCGTAAATTCATCCAACTCCCCCAGATTCGAGTTCTGCAAGATCGGCCACGAGAAATGCAGATCAATCCCTACATCCGCAAGAACCCGTCCTAGCACGCAATCACCCGCCCAATGCCCAAATGTATATTCATCCAGATCAGCCCGTCTCCGCTCATACTCATCCGACGCAGCCTTCAGCGCCGGATTCGAAAGCATAAAGCCGGAGCCACCATGTGCGAAGATCGTCTCCGCGATCTGCGTCTCAGTGCCCAGGTAGACGGGTTTCTTCGGATCGAAGTGTTCAAGCCAGGCTAGCAATGTCGGCCAGGACATATAGGTATCAGCCTCCATGAAGATGAACCACTTCGCATCAGGCTTGTATGCGTAGGCTTCCTGCGCCATTGGGAGGAACTTCCATTTATCCAATTTCCACCCTGGGTTATTCGGCTTGCCGATTGCGGAATTGGCTTCGTCGGCGAAATCGCCTTGTTCTAATCCCTCGCGCCCGTATTGCTTTAGTCGGTTATAGATGTTGAAGTCGTCGACTTGCGCTGTGATACCCCGGTCCATTGTGCGGAGCGCATCGTGGATCGTGACACCTTCGATTTCCTCTTCGAAATCCGAGTAGATCACGTAGTGCGGAATGCAGCGCAGGGTTGTGGAGAAGTGGATGGGGACTTTCTCGCGGGCTTCTGTGACACCGGTTTTCATGACGACTAGGACATCTTCAATGCCGGGGAGTGGAGGGCAGACGGGTTCGGGTTCGCCGGTGGTTTGCTCTGCTTTGGAGTCGGCATTGTGGCTGTATCTGTTTGTTCGGGAACCCGAGTATCGAAATTTGGTCTTTTGTGGCGTGAGGTTGGATTGTAGGGAGGTGAAGTGGTAGAGGAAGAAGAGGGCGGCGATGACGGCGATTGCGAGGAATCGGCGGCTTACTCGTCGCCGGGGGACCATTTTGCAGTGTTGTCAATGGCCCGTGGCTGCAGGCCTTGAGATCATCATGAGAAGACAGGTCTCCTGCGGGCCTGGAAATACTTCCAGGGTTCGAGTACCCGAGCTCTGGCTATGACGAACGGCCAGGCCGCGTCTCCTTTCCGTGGCTGACACAGCGGGACGCGTTAGCGGTGGATCTTGCGTCTATGCAGGTACTTTTTGGCGGGGAAGGGTTTGTTTCCTTTATAGGGGCTTTACGGACTGGGAACACAGTTCTGGCTTCAATTCCAGTTTTGAAATATAACGGATTCGTTTTCAATTGATTGTGCTGTTCCAAGTTCCTTGACTCCCTTTCAACCCCTTGATCATCATGATGATCCTTGCCGTCGATCACCCCCGGTGGCTGTGGAATGAACGGTTCACTAGCACAGAGTATATATTTTGTGGCGGCAACATTGATATTAAAAGATGAAGATGGCATTTTATTCGGATTTAATGCAGCAAAAAGCATACATCTGTAAACTCCGGACATAAACTTTTTGAACCCAATCTTCATCAAAATATATATAGACATCATGGCCCTCCTTGTGGTTAGGCTTCGGAATGTCGAACATCCCTACACATACAACCGAACTACAAGGATACAAATAATACGTGATTGAAGTTTTGACAAACTTTTAATAGGATCGAGCCAATGCAAAAATCTGACTACCATTAACTCCAGGGCTTCGTATGTACATCCATGCCCAGGTGCATCTAACCCATCAACATTTGGATCCATCATTGCTGATCAGGGGTGTTCTTTTGAATCATCTTTTCATGCAGCTTAACCAGTTCCGGAATAATCAGGCTCTCAATCTCAATGCCACCATGATACAGCTCACCCGGTGGCGGGTTCTCCTCCATCTGTGATGGATGTTGCTCCTCCTTACCCTTCATGATCTCCGCCAGTCCAACCTGATCCTCCACACCAGAGATACTCTTACTGCGTCGAGCCTTGGGCACACGCAGCCAGCGCTCATAAGGCGGATCCGGAGTAATAAACACAACCTCCCATTTGCGCGTGGAGAGAAGGTTACCAATAACCAGGTGGTGGGAATAACGCTGCAGCGCTGCCCGCGCCTTATACACCAACAGCGAGGGGTCTGTCTCCAGCTTGAATGAAACAACCATACTTCCATCGGGCGCCCAGCCATCAACAAGGCGGTGCAGGAACTTCGGGACCGGATCGAGGTTCACAACAAGCTTCTTCGAGTTCTTCGGCGGCTGGGTCCCCGTGTAGATCTCGCCCGTGTAGATCTCCTCAGAATCGAGCGCGCTATCATTTTCCAGCTGCGCCGGTATCTCTGAAGACTGAATCTTATGCTCCGCCATCCGATGGCGCGGAATAAAGAAATCGCTAACAGCTGCAGCAAGATAGAACAAAGCATTGGGACCAAGCGGTCGCATCAATTTAGCCAGAGAGCGCAGCTCAAACATGTACTCCGCAACGGTAGTGAAGGGTAACAAAAGCAAACGGTTATTCTGCTTTGCGTAGCGGTACTTGCGCAAGACGTCGCGCATCTCATCTTGATACTCGCTGCGGACCTGAATTGACCCGTGCGCATTCGGCGAATCAGCAGCCGGAGCTGCTTCGTCCATGAAGTCTAGGAAACAGTTTGTAGAGTGGCTGTAGTGTCGCGAGTACGGTAGCAGACTGTACTGCCGATGTAAGAAGATCACTGCATATCCCTCCTGCAGGAAGTACTCCGCAGATGTGGCGCCACGGGTTCCAGCGGAGAAGTTGTCGATGAAGCGCACTGTCTGTGCCTCGAGGGGTACTGTTGTTCCGCCGGAGGTGACGAGGACGACGCGCCGTTTGTGTGCGACATGGAGGTCGATGAAGGCTCGGGCGAGTGCTTCGTGATTGGGGAGGGCTTTGGGTGGTGGGTATTCATTGAAATAGACGGATTCTGCCTCCGCGGGCTCCATATCACCGAGAAGTGCTGACATGGTTGCGATGAGCACTTGTCGTATGAAGTTTTTGTCAGATGAGTGAGATCACCGTGAAACCTCACAATTGACAATTGGGTTTTGTCGGATATGTAGAGGGGCCAGGAGAAAAGAAGCCGAGGAAGCCGCCAATCGCAAGTGGGGTGCAGGTGGGATGCGACCGGTCAGGAATGCGGGATAGCTGATCACCGTGACGCGATTGAAAAACGATCTGTGAGATTTGGACGTTCCCGGAGCTGTAGGACGAGAGTCGGCGTTTCTCCTGAATTTAAATGAGGAAACTTCCTATTAAAACATGGCCGTAATGCTCGGTGAACAATGCATGAAATTGTTGAGATCCCCCCAGTTGACACATCTGGGGATTAGTGCAGCCGCTGGCCCGATAGCAGAAATGGATCCACAAGGAAATCCACATGAGCTCTGACTGGTACATATCGCCGATTATGTCATGTTTTTGGTGGAAGATGATTAGAAATACCGAGTAGTTTCTATACTCGCCTTTGCTGCGAGGTTAGTAGCGACATCGCTCCTTTGGACCGATCTTCGGATTTCATGCCTTACATTAAATCAACGTAGACAGAACAATGGCTACAGAGTATATGCTATACTATGCCTTGTTGAGCCCCGATGTTTCCTATTTAGGCTGATCTGCAGGAGAGCTGAACCGGGGAGAATCTGACCGAAAATATGTAACTGCCTAATGGTGAGCAAACTAGATCTCATTGAGAAACTGTGCAGTTGATTCCATAGAATCATGTCAGCCAGTGCACATGAGGTATGTAAGGAATCCGATTTATCGACGGGCATGCATGTGACGGAACCAAAAACCGGAAGCCAACATGCATCATGCTTATCCACACGCCCACCAACAAATCAAGTATTTGATTCGAACCCAGAAACATCACTGCAAATATCGACTACGCAAAGCTTGACTGATAGTGCTCATCCTGCTAGCCATCCCGCCATGCTGCATATTGCTCATAAGAGCCTCCTCCAACGCTGACTGTGTAACGCTCGCATCTGCACTAGAATCAATATGGTGTCACATCACAACCCAATCAGAACCCAACTCACCATCCAGATCACTGAAACTGCTCCCCATGCTTGGAGTCCCATCACTCGCCTGTGTGCCAGAGGTATGAGACTTCCGGGGACTCAGCCGAGACGGTTCCCCAGAACGCTGTGGACTCAATGTCGCACCCGCTTGTGATCCCTGTACAACCACAGGAGCACCGGAACTCATCGAGCTTGCAGACGACTCTGAAGCAACCGGCATTCTTTGCCCAGATCGCTGGGCGATACGTCGTCGTGCCAGGGCTGCACGCTCCGCGTCTAAGCGTAATGTGGCACTAAGTTCCTGGGCTGGTCGATCTCGGGAACCTTGCTCAGGGTCTCGATGTAGAGGTAGGAAGGCAGGTGCATCATCTTCGTCATCGTCGTCGTCTCTTAGGCCGGCACGGTGTATGGAGTATTGTCCAAACCGCCGGAAGCGCTGAGCTGGGAGTGCTTCATCTTCTGAGTCGGATTCCCGGGAGCTTGATGATAGATCTTCTTCCTCCAATGGAGGAGACCGTAAGAATGAAGCCACTGGGGGTTGCGGTCTATTGATGGATGGCCGGCGGCCATAAGAATCCCGCCGTTGCTCATTACCTTCTGCTGTTGGGGTATCGGTGCGAGAAGGGTCTCGAGAACCGCGGATTTGGTTGATAGTTGTGGTCGAGGTAGAGCTTGTGCGCCGAGCATGGCCACTGGCTGCTGTAGAGAGTGTTAAAATCGTATACATCCATATATGCAGTGCCGCAGAAGGGCGTTTATACACATAGATAGGAACTTGCCTCGCGGAAGTGGTTCCTTCTGCTGAGCCACCGGTCGGACAGGCCCTCGGGGTCCTTGTTTTCGGTTAGCCATTCATGGTAGTTCAATTTTTATCATACTAGAATAAGCCTACCAGCCACAGGAACATCCTTCGGCAGTGCTCCCGGTAGTGCGACACTCCCAGAAACAGACCCTGGAGCTGGTGACGGGGAATTTGACTGCGCAGTCGGGTCAAATTTCCGCATCTGGGCCCGAACCTGTGACAGCTGCCGATCATACAGCCATGCGGCTTGCTGGAGTAGAAATTGTAAAGTGACGTCGAGCTTATCAGCCCTTCAGAGTCTCGTCAGCATGGACCATCTTTGTCAGGGTAGGCGTGAGGTATACAATGCTTTCCCTGTAAGTGAGTTAGCTATCTGTTCATCGACTTTGAGAGAGTGAATTCAAACTTGACATACAATCTATGTCATCGCCCTTGGACGGTCGGGAAAGAACATCCCATAAAGCCTGGTCTTTAGCAGCATTCCATTCCACCTGATCGGTCAGTACATGAGATAGCATCCAAAGGAATGATGAGCGTACCGGTGGTGGATCCACAAAATCTCCTCTTGGAAATGGTAAACGAATAAAGACCGTGAAGTTGGTATCTTTGTGTTCCGGTTTAGTCGCCATTTCGGAGCAAGTCGATGCGGCGCGGGTGGAGCGGAGCTAGACCGCGGACAGCTTGAAGCTTTGAATCACTTCTTTGAAGACGCAGACGGGCAAGAGAGCTATATTGCGCAAATCGAAGAATAGTGGTGGCGGCTTTGAGAGCAATAGGCTTTAAAGCCCTCTCGTTATGTATCCAACGGGGGCTGTGATGCAGATAAAGATAGAGAGAGATGGTGATGAGGAGAGTGAGGAGGGCAGGAATGTCATTCTATTGGTTGGAGAGCTTCGTGGAAAGAACGTAGGCCTTCCGTGGCATTAATTTACAACGTGGTAGTTGCCGCCCGTGAAGCCGGGACGAAAATATTGCCACGGACAAGTATTTTGACGTGCATGCCGCATACCAACGCTCGTACATTATTCCGATCTACAGAGTTCTGACTTCCCTGTAGCTGATCATTATAGTGCTCATGAGGTTAAATCATCGACTGATCTCCTATACCCTCTAATCATCCTAGCGCACATCCAGATGATACGGTTACAAGCTTCGGTAGATCTTGGAAGAGTTTGCAAGCCACTGGATCACGTATTACTCTGCGACGAACGCCTCCTGCCCTGTGAGCGGGTAAATACGATATGCGCACTGAAATAGACCGCCTTCCAAAATCCAAACTAAACTCGGGAAATGTTTGGGCGAGCTAGCACTTGCGGGGTTTAGACAAGATCTACCGGTCCCATTCTCAACCCGCCTGCCTCGGGCTAACTTTCCCATCCAACTCCACTTCACCATGTCTATCCAATATTGTATCGACAAATGCCTAGTGGTCATTTTACGGACTATCATTGCCATTACGTCTTACTTCGCTCGCGGCGGCATTAAATCGTACCCAGATGAAGTACGCCAGATCCCATCTCGCGACACTGGACGAACCATCAAGGTTCACGTGTATACATCATCTGCCCCAAGCCCATCACCAGTCCTGATCAACTTCCATGGCAGTGGGTTTGTGCTCCCCCACCACGGCTCCGATGATGCATTCTGTCGCCAAATCAGTCAACAAACCAAGTGCACGGTCCTCGATGTTCGCTATCGCCTAGGACCGGAGTACCCATTCCCTGCCGCCTTGAACGACGTTGAAGACACCATCAACTACGTCCTGGGCCGCCCGCATGAATTCGACCGCTCGCGCCTATCCCTCTCGGGATTCAGCGCAGGTGCCAACCTCGTTCTTGCGGCGTCGTCCAATCTCTTTGCCCCAGACACTTTCCGCTCTCTGCTCGCCTTCTACCCGGTGACTGATCTGAGTGCCGGTCCAGGTACCAAGGTCGCTCCTAACCCCAAGGAAAAGGCAATGATCCCTGCGCCTCTAGCACGTCTCTTCAACCGGTGCTATGTGCCCGCCAGCATGGATCCGCGCGATCCGCGCATTTCCCCCACTTTCGCGCAGACAGACCGCTTCCCGCGCCGCCTTCTCATGATTACCGCTGATGGTGATAATCTCGCGCACGAGGCAGAGGAAGTTGCTGGGCGACTTTCAAAGTTGGAGGGCAGGCATGTGGTCAGCCAACGCATGGTGGGCTGTTCGCATGGGTGGGACAAAACCACGCGGCCGAACTCCCCGCCGCACCTTCTCGAAGCCAAGAAACGGGCGTACCAGTTAGCGGTGGAAATGCTTAACGGATAGCTTGATTTTCATGATTCAGTTTATGCCGAAAGCCCCTATTATTGCCTGACCCCTCCACTGTCTCCGCTTGCCGCGTGTGCCTGACCTGACCCAGCACCGAATCCATGGCTCACCACCCCGGGGACCGCGGCTATTGCAACCAACCCTAAACCCTACATATTGTATCGAGATATAACTAGCGATGGAGATGAGCCGGAGATAAGACCAGATCTGTAAATATGGGAAAGCATGTTTTGGAAAGGAGTTTGAAGACCCCGCCACATGTGCCAAGTCGGCGGATTGTGTCAGGGTTCGCCCCCCGTGGGTCGGGTTTCATTTCATTTAAAAGATAAAAGAATAAAAAAAATATAGGAGAAAAAAAAGGGTGATCGTCCTTGGAATTGTATCCTGTTTTTCTTACCGTTTTTTCTTGTTTTCTTTTTTTTCTTCTTCTCTACACTAGTTTCCCCTGCAGTCCTTACGGTTGCTTTGGTTTCCTACACATCCTTACCCAATCCAGTCGACTCTATACATAAGCGCCTACGGCGAATGCTGTCATTTTGCGCCACAATCTCGTCCACCGGCCACGCGTGGGCGAGTCCAGTCCTTTCGTGAAGCTCGCATTCTTCCCCTCCGGTCAATGCGCGCCCGCTGGTTAGGCGCCATCGCCTGTATATAGAATGGAGTCAACAACACCACCCAGTCCCATCCTAGACGAGGACAAATACCGAACAGAGGTGCTCCAGATTGCGTCACAGGAAGCAGAACAAGCGCGGGCGCAACAGCTTTCCGATGAGGCACAGCAGCTTGGTCTGAAGGTCCCGGAGATCGATGCGGCGCCGCTGGTCGCCTCGATCGCCTCTGGAATTGTCGATCTTTCGTCGCCCGCCTTGTCGTCTGGATCCTCCACAGATCAAAACTCCACCTGCGATGGCTCTGTTACTCCCTCCCTGTCCGTCGAACCGTCGTCGCCGTCACTGTCACCGTCACCGCTGGACCAGATCGCTACATCGTTATCGCAACTTACATTCTCTTCCGAGCGCGTGAAACTGAGCAGCACGCGATCACTAGCGTCGTTATCGACCCGCCCGACGTCATTTTGCTCCGGCGAAAGCCGTACGATTAATGCCGGGCTTGGAATCCAAGATGGACTCACGATCAAGGGAAATCGGAGTTCCATGTTCGTTGTGACGCCGGGTGAGAAGAAGGAAAAAGAGAAGGAGAGACGACGGAGCAGCTTAAAGTCCGCTCTTGGGCGCATTCATTTCCGAAGGAAGCGGGCCCCGTCAACTACGATGGTCTCGCCGAATACAGAGGTCATATTATCTAAAGGCGACGGGGGCGTGGACCGTGTCTCTATTGAGAGACCCCGCAACCCGCCCACCAGCAATGCGGTCTCAGTCACCAGCACAAGCACGACAGATTCAATCCCAAAGGTGGAAGTGGAGGTCCCGACATTCGACGCAGCATCCCTCCAAAGAAGTCTGGATGACCCCGAACTAAGCGAGATGACGGAACGACACAAGCTGGAAAAGAGTCGGCACATGGCATTCCAAGATGCCGCCCTCGAGATCCTCCGGCGCCGGCATCAAACTGCGGTGTCCGAGGCACAGTCTGAAAACCAGCGCCGGGAGGACGAGAAACGTGAAAAGGTGAGACATCCATAACCAGATCCTTTGAACTATCTACTAACATGATATAGAACGACCGCGACGCCATCCGCATAGAAGAACGCCAATGCGCCGTAGAAATGGAACAACACAGAGAGTTCGAACGCGCAAAACAAAATTCCCGCACGCGCATCAAGCACATGGAAGGATATTTCCGAAATGCAAGCCCCCCGCCATCCCCAGCAGACCGCTCATCCGATTCTTTCGTGTCCGGATCCGAAGGTACCACCCCTGCGCGCCGTATCACGCGACAACAGCTCGAACAACTAGAGCAACAGTACCATGTCCACGAATCCATGGATGCGCTCCAAGAATCTCGGATTAAAGTTCTTCGAGAACGTCAAGAGAAGAGACTTGCGGAAGCTATTGCGCGGATGGAAGGCGAACTAGACGATTTATGTGATCAACATAGCAAACAAATTGCTGCGCTTCAGGCTGGACACCGCCGCGAAGAGAGCTCACTTATTGATGGGCTGCAGGCGAAGAAGACGGAATTGCGGCAGAGATGGAATTTGGAAGAAGCCATTTTGCGGAAGCGGCTGGAAGAGAAACATGGTCAGGTGTATGGACCTTTGCCGCCTATATCATTTTGTGTTGAACACAATCCCGATGCTGAGAATCGCATTTAATTGCCTGGTCTATTGGTTGGACCGGGATCTGCGATGATACCTCGGTTACCCTTTAATTTGGTAGGTTCATGGCTATGCCATGATACCTTGCTTAATATTGCCTGATATTCGCTTGCCAATATTTGGCTTGTTTTGTTGGGCAATGGCTAAGTGAACGCAACATCGTTCACTAGGCTTTTCTATTTTGATTTTACGCCCCTTTACCCTTCTTGTAATCATCATTTTCCCTTTGTTGCATTCCGCTTGGGTGTGGATTTGACATGACAGTACATATCGCATTGCGGCGGCTATTTGGTTCCAGATGTTCATAGCATTTGATGCATTTATAGATTACGGTTATTGATAGATATTGGAATGTAAATTAATTGTTCCGAAAGAATTTGAAAGTTGATCGCAGCATGGGGTATCTTCTGTAATAAAACTAAAACCGTCATCCATCATCCGACATCAGTATTTACGGAGCCGGCGCAGCAAGCTCCTGCAGCCTCTCCACCAGACCCTCGATTCTTCCCCCACCACGAGTCATTGCAGTCTCCGTTTGTTTATCGCGACCGTCGTCCCCAATGACAACGGCCCGCTCAACAACACCAGCATTGGACAACTTGAACCGTCCAACACGGCCATCCTCCCATTCCAGCCGAACATACCGGGTCTCAATGGCCGTAGAGTCAAGAGACACAATCCCCGCCTTACTCTCAGGCGAAAATCGGTCCACAGATGTAGAATCCGAATCCGTCTCCTTGAATCCCAATCGTTCGCGCAAAAGATCCACCGCATCGCATCGCAAATGCCATGCTACAAGCTCACGCCGTAGCTCCCGAGCAAACCCACGTAAGTCCTGGCTCCGCACAATCTTCTTCTTTTCTTGCTTCAATGATTCGCCCTCATCCTCGGACTCATCCACGTCTTGTTCAACATCGCCAGTCGATTTCGCGCTAGAGCCCTTGAAAGGAAGGTAAACGCTCTCCAGCTTCGGGATGGAGATAAACGCTGGCACAGTATGCCTATACACCCTGAGACTTTTCTCCTTCCCACCTTTTACGCGTTCCCGCCGTAAAAGCACGTAGTAGGGCTTCGCGAACCGCCCATTTCGTGTGCAGACGTCGATGCGCAGACCAAGTAGATTCTCGGCGGGCGCGCTAGGTGACGGATCCTTAAATGGGAAGGCCGTCGTACCGAATGCGATCCGGTAGTGGTTTATTTCGGAGTGTTTCCCTGCGGCCTGTGCGAGGGGCGAGATCTCGTCGTGGATGGTGGTGAGGGGTTTGCGAAGGAGCTTCTGAATGTTGGATGAAGCGAGGAGACTTGAGGAGAGGAATCGCTTCTGACGTTGGAGGTTATGAACTTTGCATATTGTTAGCATAGACTGATTCTTTTGTTTGGGAGGTTGCGCGTTTGGTGCTTACTTTCGGCGCGGATGGAGGTGATCTCGGTGTCTAGGCGCTCCGCTTGGGGGTCCGGAGATGCGGAGGGGTGTGTGCGTGTATTCATGTTTATGGAGTATGTTGCCCCAGAAGATATCCCTGGGTTATTTTCTCAGCTGGTCCTTATTCCAAGGGCAGCAATCTTGTGGCGGGGAAGATGTGGAGAAGTTGGAGATCAGTTCGTCACGATGGTTTGTTTATTTGTATGACGGCACGTGACCCACTCTTTTTAGACTTGACCGGGATCACAATTTGAGATTATTTGACATTCAATCATGTATTACTATTCAAATGTTGATGTATTGATTGCAATAATAAAGTCTTGATTTGTGTAACTACGTCAGTCCATGTCGATCGATTGTCATATTAAAACATCGACTGATACTGTCCGATTATCTTAATCTATACGCGAGGAACTTCTGCAGCCAACACGCCGATCTCCTCGCGTGCATGGACTGTATCTGTACCACGTACGACACGCCCAACACCTGGCACTTCGTAATTGTAAAATGATAAGACTTTGAGTGGATCCAATAGATCCTGAAAGAACACCTAACAAGGCCTGGCAAAGGAGATCCCCCGGCCGCTCAGGAAGAATCCGGCTTTGTAAGAGGCCAGCTTGCCTCTCCGCGTCGTCTCGCCCAAACTTTCTCAAGATTCGGATCTTCCCCCACCACCTCCATACATTCCCCTTGAGGACATCCTTTCTTTCTTTTCCTTCGTCCTCCATGCGTCGGCCATCGGTTCCCTACTATCCATCCGCTTAATCCGCATGGGCCCTCAACCTTGAAACCCCAACTACGCAGCCAGACGCGCCCTTCTTTCATTCCAAGTCAAACTCACTTCCCTGATCCCCGGCTATATTCACCAAATTTCACCTTTGGCTGGACCGAAATATTCTAATACACCTTACATTCCGACACCTATACAAACCAATGACACGGAAGAGCGCTACCCTCTCCAAACGCCGTTCCAAACCGAGCCTCAGAGTTGCTACCGGCCAGAACGGCCATGCGAACGGCAAGATGAACAACATCGAAATGCGCAAGCGCGATACCCCCTCGGTGGACTCCTCTTCCGAACGAATAGCCCGCCTCATGTCCCGACCGAGCTTCACCCTCGACGATGAACCCCACATCGTTCCTCAAACCCCTGTCTTGACCACAACCAGCTTCCACAACCTGCCCGCAAGTGACCGCCGGAATTTCCTGTTGCTGTGTGTTCTGTATTTCTTGCAGGGTGTACCCATGGGTCTTGCTACAGGCTCCGTACCTTTTCTCCTAAAACCATATCTGTCCTATGGCCAGATCGGCATCTTCTCGCTCGCCTCCTACCCATATTCTTTGAAGCTCTTCTGGAGTCCCATTGTGGATGCGGTATGGAGTCCACGATTTGGCCGCCGCAAGAGCTGGATCACACCAGTCCAAGCTATTGCGGGACTTGCCATGATTTACTTGGGTCGTCACATCGGGGACATGATGGAGCAGGCTGGCGCAAATGGTGGCGCGGGAGTCTGGAACTTCACATACTGGTGGTTCATGTTGGTTCTTTTCTGCGCCACGCAGGATATTGCCGTGGACGGATGGGCTATCACTCTTATGTCGTCTCCGAACATCTCTTACGCATCCACTGCTCAGACCGTTGGCTTAACAGCAGGTCACTTCCTGTCATACACCGTGTTCTTGGCATTTAACTCCAAGGACTTTGCGAATCGGTGGTTCCGCACTATTCCTGGTGAAGAGGGTATTCTTTCTCTCGGCACATACTTGACTTTCTGGGGTTGGGCTTACCTCATTGTAACCCTGGGCTTGGCCTTGTTAAAGAAGGAAGACCGCACCAAGGAGCGTGATAGCATCATAGATGTGTACAAGAGCATGTGGAGCGTTTTGAAGCTGAAGAACATTCAGACCATCATTCTCATTCATTTGATTGCCAAGATTGGCTTCCAGGCCAATGACGGCGTCACCAGCTTGAAACTCCTGGACAAGGGCTTTGGCCAGGAGAACATGGCTTTGGTCGTGCTGATTGACTTCCCCTTCGAAATCATGCTGGGGTACTATGCCGGCAAATGGTCGACTGACCATGGCCCTATGCGACTTTGGGGCTGGGCCTTTGTCGGCCGCCTGGCCGCTGCAGTACTTGCCCAATTCACCGTCATGATCTACCCCGGCGGATCCGATGTTCCGTTCTGGTACATGCTGGTTGTCATCTTCGAGCATATTGTGTCCACTTTCATGAACACGGTCATGTTCGTCGCCATTTCAGCCTTCCATGCACGCATTGCAGACCCAAGCATTGGTGGCACCTACATGACCCTCCTTGCAACGTAAGTCAAAATTCCCGTGTTTTCCACGTTTCCATCACTAACACACCTTTTAGCGTTTCCAACTTGGGCGGAACATTCCCTCGCATCTTCGTCCTCAAACTAGTCGATTTTTTCACACAGGCAACATGCCTCCCACCCACCACACCACCACCAAGTGACCAACTGAAAGATGCTCTCATCACCTCTGCATTCTCCTGCGCCCTCGAGCCAGAGAAGAACCGCTGCATCAACGGCGGCGGTACTTGTATCATCGACCGTGACGGCTACTACATTACCAACATTATCTGTGTCCTCATTGGCACTGCCACATTTGTATGGTTTATTAAACCCGCTGCTGCGAAGCTTCAAAGCTTGCCTCTGCGCGCTTGGCGATTGACGCCAGGTCCTCAGCGCGAGTAAGCTCTTATACCGGAAATCATTATGCTCGGCTTGTACGTTATAGCCGAGTGATCATAGTCTTAATAGATTGAACGAATAAAATAGTTAGAACCTGAATGACTACTTTGCATTGACAGTCACATTTCTATCTGAAAAGTAGGTTGTACGTCGATATTTCCGAGCTTCACCCCTCTGTGGATTGGTGGGCCAAGACTATACATCCGGACCTACGTATACCCTTCACGTGTACCTTCCGAAGCTGTACACACACATGAACCATCTCCTTTTCATAGTATTTGACACCGGATAACAAGTGGCCCCATTGCCACAGACGAAGACTACGATCAGATAAGGGCAAGCGGGTGAACTAACTTTCCGATGCCCGCTATTCAGCCCCCATTTTCCCATTCAAGTATAGACTCGCCCGACAGTTGAATCTCCATTTTCTGATTTTATTTCAACCTTCCATATATCAGATGAGCCAACCCACGACTTTACGTTCAAATGTTAAGAACAATGCGCAGCAAAATTCTCGCCTACATCGTCCTCCCGTCCGGCGCAACAGTCTACGGTACCCACATTGGCCTTAACTACCTTGAAAAGAAATATCCAAACCGTCCCCTGACAACAGGGAGCAAATTGGTACAAGCACCACACAATTCTCAGACACAACACTGTCCATACACGGATATCTACGCTGCACGTATCCCGCTACAAGCACTGGTAACACGGTGCAAACCCAACAGCAAACACTCCGACAAAAATGCACTCGAAGATGCATGGGCCCGCTCGATACTCGGATCACCTGTCCTGAAAACAGAAGCGAGTATCTTCGGTCTTCTCTCTCGCGGAAAATACGGACCAGGAGACCTCGGCAACACTGTAGAAGGATTCAAGCCCGATGCAACGGGTCAACCACGAAAACTGATGAACGGCATCATGGAAGTACAGCGCCAGATCGCTGCAGATGATGATTCGAATGGGCTGCTTATCTCGTGGAAGATGGCTGACGAGCCGAGGCTTTTCTTTGAGAGGATCGCAAGGTGGGGATATCCTTGGCGTCTTATGTCGGGTGGACGGCATGAAATGAGTATTTCCGAGCCGTTTGAGATTGAGGGGGACAAGTTTGTGGAAGTTAGGTTTGCTTCTGCGCATGATTATGAGGTTGTTGAGGGGGAGGGCTTGGGGCAGAAGATTTTGCCTGAGTGGACTAATCGGTTGCATCGGGGGTTTGCGAGGCTTGTGCTTGATATTGCGGTAAAGGAGTTGGAGAAGAGTTGAGTTTGAGTGTTGTTGATCGAATTTCTCAGTTTTGGTCTTCTTTGTATCGTATTTCTTCCATGGCTATACACGAAATTCTATAAGGGAACCTCCTCGGATAGGAACCCAAGGCCAGGCCTACAACAGTCGAAAATGCCGAGATATCCGGAGCTCACAAGCGGTTTTGGACATTAATGTCTGTCTTTGGTATAAAGGATTGATCGTGATTGAAACAGAGACGAGAAAATGACAATTTGATCAGCAGCAACTTTAGCGTGAATATGACAGCCAACCTTGGAAATATCGATTGAACTTCACAGTCTATATCTTCCACTCTCAACAGATTACTCTCCAACAAGTTGGGTGTTGAGTATATTGAAGAGCTGCAGAGACTGTAACTAGGCAAGCTCTAAGTAATAAAGCTGGGGATTGTCTTACCCAGCTTTCAAGGTCTTCATTGTTGTTATGTTGGGCCTAGGAATGGCCGCCGAGAGTAGCGAAACGATATTATGTCGATCATCGTTGTGTTAGACGTCACCATCCAGAGACCAGTTTGTTAGTTGATGTTCTGTGTGTTGACATGAAAATCCTTGGAGAGAAAAAGATTCCACGACTTTCTTTTGGTACTTCCTCTCGGCGACCATGAAACAGTGTGAGGCGTGCATTGCTAGTCACCACTAATGTCGTTCAAGTCTTCTCCACTTTTGATCTATTGGTTTAAATTCCTTTCTTGGGCGAGCACTCTCTGGCATTATTGTAAATCGGTGAGCTAGCAATCGCCAAAGTCTCAGCGGAGAAAAAAAAATGCGAATTCCGTGAGTCTTCCATAAGTAGTACATACTGCTTTGTGTATTGAATGCTCCGACATGAGCCGATGGCGACCCATATATGCTATTCATGTATACTGTCAGCCATATACAGTTTGAATTTAGACAAAAGGAAGGACCAATCTATAAGCACATAGTTCAAGCATATTCGCCTTGTCGTATCTCGGTGATTCTCGCTGCGTGACAGCTTTGAAAGTTTGATGCCTTTTGGCAAACTAGGGAGACAATCAAGAAGTATCCCATATCGTTCCGAACTTCCAAACACGCAGGCGAAGTCTTTTTTTTGCTCGATACGTCACTTCCACCGCGCTGGTGGTTATTGAATGTGAAATTGCCCTTTGTCGACCTTCCTGCTCCCCGCACCTGTCACCTCCCAAGATCTTTCTACCCCTCATGTTTCTGACATCGTACCACTTTCTCAATCAACGTTAGCATGGATGAGTTGAAGGCGATCGCCTGGTGCCTCGATGCTGCTGGCGGGGTGCTGAGGGAGGAAGGCTTTCGCCTCCTGTATGCAAAGAATGACGAGCTGATCGAGGAACTATGGGACACCATGGGTGTCCTCGACATACAACGCGTTGGAGGAGACATCAAGACTGGTGCTCCTGCAGCCTATCTCTGGTTCGGTACCTCTGAAGATGATGAAGAAGACAAGGTAAGCCCATGTGAAGCTATCACAAACATCAACACTGTCAATTAAACCATTGCTAACTCAACTGCATCAGCGGGTTGTATTCTCTGTCACTCATGATGACACGCTGAGATACTTCACCTACAACAATTACAGAGACGACTGGGAAGAGTCGGACTTCAGTGACCTAGGCCAGCTTCAACTCGCCCCAGGCAGTGGTTTGACTGGAGGCCTTGGGCCAGACGGTCCTGCCATTTTTTTCATCGGCGCGGATGATAGTACGCTCCAGACCATCGTTATGAAACGGAATCGTTGGGAGCTTGGCGATCTTGGTGGCTTCGTCGATCCGACCCCTCGAGTTGGGTCGCCGCTGTCCATTACTCTAGTGAAAGAGGGAATTATGGTCTTTTTCATCGGCGAAGATAACGTGCTCCACTATCTGGCCGAAGACCCCCAAACCGGCACTTGGCGAGGTAAGCATCCTATCATATAAGTGAGCAGTCTTTTTGTTTTGAACAATGCTGACCAGACGTATCACTAGATCACTGGCTCGACCAAATTGTCATGGAAACCCCCGTGTCCCGCTTCAAAGTTTTCTACCATCCCTATGCCAAGTTGTTTGAGGCATACTTCCTCTCTGAGGGGAAGTTGATTCGGTTTGCTTCTAAGAGTGGTGACTCTCTAGAGGCTGGTGACTATGAAGAGGATGGTGACTTTGATGAGGGAGTTCACTCTGATGAGGGCGTTGGCTCTGGTGAGGATGTTGGCTCTGGTGAGGGTGTTGACTGGATTCTTGACCCTATTGAGGGCTCTGAGGTGAAGATGGAGGTGGGCAGAATAAACGGGAGACAGATCGTCAGGAATAAGGCTGGCAAGAGAGTTCGCGACACCTTTCTGGCGGATCTGATCACTCGGACTCCCAGTGCTTATGGTCTCAAGCCCTCGGAGAAAAGGACACGTACCGTTAAGCATGGTCATTCGAGCACTACCTACATCTCAAGAACCTATCCATTCTAGAATGGATCAAAGGGACTACTTGAAAGCCGAAAGAAGTGAAGCGGGTTTGTTCCGGTTGAGACAGAGGGCTATGCTAACTTCCTGTATCAAGGAGGAACACGTTGCGAATCTCTCGGAATATTCAAACATACAAAAATAAAATGCTACACCTAACTTATGAGCATCATATCCATATGTTAAAGAAGCAAAAATGTCGTGTACCGAGGATGTAGAGAGCTTCTCGTCCTGCGGTATGAATGTGACCTCTGAGCTTCCATACACGCCATGCAAATCCTCATGCCTCGTAGATTTTAATCAGGAATTTGGTCATGCTGCATTTCCATTCGTAATTCTCACTGGAAATCTCATATCTCGCCGGTTTCTTCGTAAGGTTGACCAGGCACTCTCTCCGAAACTCCATAGACAAGTTAACCCTGCCTTACTCAGGTCTGCATTCGGTTCAGACTGGAAATTCTGACTTATATTCTGGCTTTCTATGTGGCTCGTCATCGTCACTATCTTTTATTTCCTTGGGCGTCTGATGAAACCTGAATGTATGCGTTGCGCTGTTCGCATTGTTGGACCGCGAAGACATCAGTTCAGGCATGACCGAACAAATATCTAGCCCCTTCAACCCAAGTGGAACATGCAAATATGGAAAGTTGGGCGAGAACCGAGGGTAGATCCCCCAGTGCTTTCTTCTGTTTTAAACACGATAGAGTTGAATACTATTGGTGGATTTGAAAACCAGCCGACATTTGCACATTAATGCTTACATGTATGCCTGACGTGGTACCTTGATGGGATCAGCTATCTCAACCTTCAATCTGCAGGAGGCAATTATCACCATGAAAATAAGAGTGACGGAATTTAAGCCCTACAGTATGCGGTTCTAATAATATTTAGTTAGATACTGAGAATGGTAAATGTGTTCACGCTCGTACTATAAACCCGACGTGCCATGACGATGGCCCCACTCGACCCGCAGATCGCAACTTTTTTTTCTTATCGCCCACCACAACAGAAGCCACGAGAAATACAGTAAGTCAAGCTTCAAGTCAAATCACTGGATCGGGTCATGACTCCCACCCAGACAGACTCGAATTCCGATACCTCCGCGCCAGCATCCCCCGCCACTACAATGACCTCTACGCACTCGGACGACGGCTCGGCACACCCCGCAGTCGACAATTCCCTCGACGACATCTTCGGCTCCTCGCCACCACACGAGACGAGAGAAGTGCACGCGCACGCAGAGCACAGCAGAGCAGGCACAAGCTCCGCCACCGTCGAACCCTCCGATCTCCCATCCCTTCGCCGCCAGCACGTGACCGCGGGGTACCGCGATGGCGTCTCCGTATCAAAAGGCGAGCGCGTCCAAGACGGCTTCGACGGCGGATTCCCAATCGGTGCTCAGCTAGGTATGCGAGCGGGAACAATCCTCGGCATTATGGAAGGAATTTCACGAGCACTCGACGACCGAAGCACAGGTACGGTGAAGAAGCCCACCGCGCGGGGCAGTGCATCCGGAACCTCCTCACCACCCGCGAACACTGAGGCACGCCGAAAGATCGGTGAGCAAGTTCGAAAGATCTACGGGGAAGCCGCGAAGGCGCTAGATGTGCAGGCAGTGTTTACGGGAATGGAAGCTGTGACCGCGTCCGACTCACGGGTTGACACTGCCACTGGCGAGATCCATCGCCAGGATGCAGGGGAGAAGCCAGAGACCCAGTTAGCTAAGAAGGGAGACTCGGTGATCGCCCCGTGGGAGAAGAGACTTGCTGTTGCTGCTTGGGAGGAGAATATGGAGGCCTTGGAGATGAAGGAGGGACGGGGCGAGGGAGACAAGGGCGCTGCCGAAGAGCGGAGCTGAAGATCTCCTTCTACTCTATCCCTATCTGTTTCCCTACGGTGAAGCTTTTTCACCTTTGGATGGAGCTCTTGTGGAGACCATGTCTTGCCCGTTTCCCCGGGGAACCATGCAGCTTCAAGTGGGCCATGCCGGTTGTTTTACCCGGGCAGTTCCGCTGGCTGTCCCCGTCCCGCTTTGCGGCCCGATCAAATTTTGTTGAGATGAGACCTGGGCGTCTGAAGACCTCCACCGCTGCAAGGATGGTGGGAGTATCGGCGGGAAGCCGGTCCGGAGCGGCTCGGTGTGCGTGTGCAGGGAAAGGCTCTTTGTGTTTAAGACACGATGGAGTTGTCTTTGCGCAGGGAGATGTTTTGTTATTGTTTGAGCTATCCAGGTTATCGAAAAGGCACAGTAGTGCAAAAGTGCAGAGTTTGAGGCATTTTGTCCTCTATGCCAAGACGTGCAAAAGTCCATGGCTTATGAACTCAGACCGGGGGGCGGCCTGGTTTTATGACAGGCCATTGTTTTTCTAGATCCCGGGCAAGCAGTCTGCGCCTCGGCAAACTGCAGCTTCGATCTAGGCCGATCAAGACCGCCGATGTGGATCCCTTAGAAAACAGACTCAGATACATCTGAAACCCAGGGAGTTTTGGTCTCGCGGAAGACTTGACGGTGCAGCCGACGGAATCAGGGAGAACAACCTTGCCTCTCGCGGACCGGTGCCGCGATGGAAGGGACTTTTGAATAGCCACCAAACATCTAGGCCCTCACTGTACTTCTGATTGTTTTTGAAATCATTTTTGTGATACGGGAATGGTGAGAAGGCTGGGAATCTGACTTTCCTGCACTGCTGTATGATATCAGACTGCTAGTGCTACAGTAGACCTATCCGTACATGAATGTGAATTTCTAGATGCCAATTGATCTAATTTGAGTTGCCTCAAGTCAACAATGTGGCCTCGACCGTGGTGAAATCCCCAAAAAAACCACGTCTGGGGCGTGGAGACGTTAGCGACGCAAGGGATGCCTTCGTATACAAGTGGGGCTCCAAATCGAGATGTGGGTCCTGCCGCTTTAGCGCTGATGATCAGTCGAAGATGAAGAACTGGAGACAGAAGGAGCAGCGAGAGCCTCGGCACGCCCGACGTCTACGCCTCGTATTTAGTAGCTATGCATCGCAGGTCTCCACCAAGGACCCATCCACGCCACTGTGATGGATACTAGTGATATTACAGTATACCCAAGCCACATTCCAAATCGACGAGATCCATGATAACAGACCAACAGATCAACGTAAACACTCATACCCCAAACAACTCCAGATTACTAGCAATAAACTTCCCCAGAACTTGGCCTACAAATCCAAACCTGAAACGCCACAGGGAAAAGCCAAATCCCAGCAAACTAAACTCTTTTCCGTACTTCTGCCCCGGGATCGGGTCCCCGCAGAAGAAAATCAGACCTGTAAGTTAGCCCTTGACAGGGCCCAAGATCCGGGATCATATCCCTGTACCCGCAACCAGGTCCAGGGAACAAGGCAAACGACGAGCCCCGGAGCATGGTACTTTTGGTTATGCATGAGTCCCGATCGGACAAACTCGAGACATGGTGTCAATAGATTGGATAGTTTTGCGTGTCCCTACATAGTGGATCTTTCAGTTGGAAACAATTGAGCTTTTGCAAATTGGTTTTCGGTGGGTGGATTGAGTTGGATACTGGGGGCTGCCCCGTGCATTTGTTATTTTTGTCTTTGAATATGTTCAACTACAACTATGATTAGGACACTGCGATTGAGATTTGAGAGTTCAGATACTAAGCTACTGTAGCATTGCCTGGATAATCCGGTAGTATCCTCGAATACCTACACTCAGGGAAAGAGCTGACGTAGTCTTTCTGGGTGAGGAGCTTCTAGCATTCCGAGGATGTAGATCAATTACCTAGACAACGAAGTAGAGTAGATAACTGATAAATTTGTTTATTCGTGTTTCATTTTGCATTGAATGCTAGCCATAAAAAGTATGCTTTTGTTGCGCCCCGTCCATATCCGTTGAATCATAATCGAAATGCAATCTTAAGGGGTCCTTTATATCATTATAGTAAATCATACATGAAGACAGAAGCTAAGGAAATAGCACCAGACAGTGGATGAGACATCCGAAATCAGTAGACCGTGGAAAACGTAATAAAGAAAAGGAAAAGTAGAAGTAGAATCGAGGAAACAAAGATGGTAATACAGCGTCGAATACGAGTAAAGACATTGAGATAACCGGAGATTGTGGGGAGAGCCCGAGACAAGTAAGGAAAGTTAAAGACAGTAAAGCCCACAGGCAAGGAAGGTTCATTGTTGAGATGGAACTCGATAGTCGTTTTCGTGTCGTAGTCCGTGGATGTAGTCCGTGAATTCATTGGTACGGAAGGTTCATAGAGGGTATAGCATAACCCATATCCCAGTTCATGGAGGGAAGTGAGGTGTGATCGAAGTATCATGGGGAACAGTGTTCATCACCATAGTAAGCATAGAAGCATCAAATAAGAAATCGTTGCAGTATCGTGTTGCAAACGTGAAAAGAACGCCAAAGCAGAACGCCAAGTACACCGGCCGTCTAAGTCATAGGCATCAAATAGTAGTAGTCGTGTTGGATGTCATGGGGCGGGCACAGTTAAGGGAGCGCAGGGAATCCAACATCCGGCGGAAGAATGGCTTCTGTTCTGTTGGGTCCTGGAAGGTAGCGGGGGAGTGTTGCTCGTAGCACATGGAGGTGAGTTGCTCCTTCTCTGGCTTGACGAACTCGGGTGTATCGGAGCGTTGGCGACGGCGGTATTGGGCTTGCATGGCGGCGGCAGCAGTCCAGTCCATTTCGGACTCATTGGCGCTGTCGTGGAGACTGTTGTGCTGGGAGCGAGGCTTGATCAGGGAGACGGTTGATGGTGCAACGAGACGGAGGGTCTGCAAGGGGTGGGCCCTTGTGCCATCTCGGCTGGTACTGGGGCGGCTGATGCTTGGTCGACCAGTGCTAGGACGGTCTAGGCTGGCACCGCGGAAGGCATCAGGGATGAGCTCGCCAACAGCATCGTCTGGCATGCATGGGAATCGTTCTTGGGTGTGGTCATCAAGCACGCCTTGTCGGAGGCGAGGTTGAGATTTGGCCGCACGAAGCTTGGCGCGACTACGAACTTTGCGTAGGGTATCTATGGGCCTGCGGGAGAGGGACTTGTTGCTGATTGATTCGTTGTCTGAGTCGGACTCCCACACGGACTGTTCACAGTAGGCATCCATGGTGGAGATGGATGGTCGTTCCATGGATGTAGCAGTCCACTGGCGAGAGATAGGAGGGGAGCTAGCCACAGGGCTAGGAATGGGGCTTGCGCCATCATTGGCAGGAATGAACAATGCTTGGTCGAAGTGGGTGGCATGCGGCTCCATGGTGACAGGGTTGATCAGGCATGGAGGCGAGATCATAGATGGGTCCAATGGAGGCCGTGTTCCAGGGCTTGACTGTTTCCTGCGGGAGCTCATAGAGCTGCAGGCATTGGATATGTTGGGTAATGTGGGGTGTGCCTTTTGCCGTCTTCTTGAGGATGAGGACATACTGGATGTCTCGTACTTCATTGTGATAGTGGATGTGGAATTGTTGGAAGGCTCGGCAGGAGTAGTAGGGCGAGTGACCGGTGTGAGGGCGGCCACAGGAGGAGGCGGAGGGAGAGAGTATTTGGGAGGTGTCGAAGCCTTTTCGTTGTAAGCCCGGCGAGGTTCGATCTGGACCTGGTGTGCGTGTTGGTATAGCTTCTCTGTCGCCCTGAGCACGGCGTCAGGGCAGGAGGGGGAGGAATAAGTGGATGAGAACGAGCTGCTCGGGGTCAGATCCGGGACAGTGGCGTCGGACTGCACTGAGCTGAACGAGTCCTGGCTACTGTGCAGAGGTCGATGTTCTTCCGTTGAGGAGGTGTAGCGGTGGAATCTCAAGCTGTTTTCCAATTGTATTTGCGCGAGTGTGGAGCGATCAGGACCGGTATATTGCGATGACTCCTGCTGATGATCCGGAATGTCTCTCCCGTTGGTCAGGGAAAGTGTGTAATACAGGCTATTGTCTCCGCTGAATCTTTCATCGCGAATATCCGGGGTATACTGTTCAAAGTTCGGTGTCGCAGCTAGCGACTTCTCCAGATAGAATGGGTCTTGGTTCGGCTCTTCTAAAGCCTTAGGACCTGCTGTAGGTAGGTATGTTGAAGCTCGCTTTGCTGGAGATGGCGATGGCAAGCAAATAGTTGTTTGTGATCTGTTTGGGTCTTCGTGCAACATGTCCAACTCTCCTGAAAAATGATAATCTCCTAAAGCCATGGACTTTGATTCCGAAGTATAGTGTGGATACGGTGGAATTGATTGATCCAGGCAAATGATTGAAAGCAAAAGGAAGGAGAGAATCAGATAGTTGCCACCGAGTGGAGAGAAGGAATGAAGAATGGAGTCGAAGAGCAGGGTGGAAGGGGATAGGTTTATACACGGACCTAAAATAACCATCAGCCCCCTCCTCCAGGTAGCTGGGCCACTTTCTCCGGACCCAATGCATGCCAATGCACGTAAACAAAAGAACGGGAGCACGGACGATCATGACCTATCCAACCTTACATGACGTCCCCTTCCGTGTAGGGATGGGGATGCAGCAAGGACCAGTTCGCGGCCTCTCCAGCAAGGGCGCGGAACGCCATCCGTCAGGAAAAAGCACCCGGACTTTTGATCTGATCTTTGGAAGAATTGAATCCATACAGAACAGTTGATTCCAAGAGAGGGATTCGGACCAGCCGAAAACTGGAAATCGGTCAGTAACACGAGTCTCCTGTCCCACTCAGCCTGGCACCATTACTTACCTGATGGATCGCATCTTCAGGTGTTTTTGCTTTCTTTGCTCATGAATCTGAGGGGAACTAGAAACACCGTGCACGCTGCACCCACGGGCAGGAAAGGGAATGTGAGATGTATCAGTCTCTCGCAGTCCCGCGGATGGTGGTTTCCGGATCAGCCACTAACGCCATAACTCCACTGATGATCTTCGCAAGGCGAAGCCACAAAATCGAGGTGAACAAAGTCCCATTCCAACAGGCTCATTCCTGGGAGCCCACGCAACGGCGTTTGACTGTCCTCCAGCCTCAATCTGATCTGGTCGTTTTGTAACGTTTCATTGCCCGAATTCTTCGATGCCTTCTACTCTCTTCCAGTATCTTTTCTTTTTCTACGTCATTGTTGCTTTTTGGCAGTGGCTGGCTAAACTCTTCAGGTTTCCTTTTGCAGCCCCTCATAGATTATACAGTGATGGTGACACCAGATCGACTGTGGTTCCACATTACGTTGGTTTCAGCTATTCACAATTCATACGTGATACAACTACAACCTATCAATCCAAGTTCTTTTAATCGTCAGCCTTCCCGGGTCCGAGATCCTAACTTTCTTTGTGCGTCAAGGGTTTTGCCGCTGCGCTAGTCTGTCCCAGCACAAGCGACTCGTACACGCTTGACACTCGACAGATCACATTAGATCGGCACCGACGGCCAACCCGCGATCCACCCAGTCATTGGCTGAGAAGCAAAGTTTACAAATCGGACCAATCCAGTTCTCCAAGGGCCCTTTGTACTAAGTAGTTTTAGGCTGTCAGATTCTGATCTGCTCGAAATGATCCCGAACTACTCTACTCTTTCTGAAACTGATCCAGATCAATTTACTCAGCTCGATAGCATCAATCGGTTCTCCATTTGCCCGGGAAACGATTGTTGTTGGTCCCCACATTCCAATGAAAACTTAGTCGTGCATTGCATCCCGCCATACAGACGGGGCTCCCCGTCGAACCGCATAGATTGCATCAACAAGTATATATATCTACCGTTGGCGTCCCCAACCCCTGATCGACAAGATCCAGAGCCTCGATGCCCTCCAGTTCATGCGAGCATTGTGCTTGACCGTACTTTGTCACTGCATGGCCCTCGCTTTTCCCACAGATGTCACATTCCTCAGCTGTTGGATGACAATCTATTGCAGCCACATGTAGAAAGATTTGATATCCTTACAAACTGTCATCAATGGTCACTAGCATTGAAGCCTAGCCCACAAAAGAATCAGATCAAGGGTTAGCCCTCGCAGAAAATCCTTATGTCATTGAAGGCGTATCCCGTCCCAGGGCATGAGGATCAGGGGAGGCTCAATCTCCCGATCCCCTGAAACCCTATACCCAGGGACATCGGAGAGATCGAGAAAGACAACTTGACCCTGATTTCCCAGGCCAGGGACCGGGAAGGGAAGCCAGAAGCCCCGATAAACTGTCTTTCGTCTCAACCCCCTGATTGGCCACGGGATTTCCGACTGGGCAGGAGATACTGAAACATCTCACATCCAAAACATCAAACTCCCGGGGATCTTAAATGGCCTGCCGGCTGCAAGGCATCCTTGAAACCTACCTGGATATTGGGACTTCCCTCCCCTTTCTCGATCCCCGGGGGAGAGTTGATGCGTCCGCGATGGAACGGCATTGCTTGCCGCGAGTCTATCGTTTCTTCGGGCCTGAAATCTTCCGACCTGGGATTGTTCCCTACCCTTGCATGTTCCGATCGCGGGAGTCGGTCGAGACCGTCGCGCGTTGTTTACTACCCTTGCTCCGTCACGTCGTGTTTGTTTCGAGGGATCTCGTTGCCAGGACTTGGGAGTAGTGTCCTGGATGGGGATATTTCCTCCAGTGCTGCGCGAGGGGGGCTTTGCAGAGGACGACTTCAACATTTAGTGAGTAGGGATTTGAGATGTGGGATTTGGGCGGATCTCAGGGATCCGATCTAGGCCCTGGGACGTCACTATGTGGGGCGAGGGAGCTCTATGAGCAAAAAGAGTTCCAAGCTGTCTACCGTAAATTGTATAGGTAGAAACAACTAGTACCAGGTAGTCAATCTTGCCACGTAGATTAACGACAATTGGCTTAGGCGGACATTTTAGCCACCAATCGCCGATTGTGTGGAATGGATTAATCAGTGCGCTTGGATGTGGGGAATGAGCAGTTCGTTCCATGAATCGACTTGCGAGCCGGCGCGAATTGAACCACTGGAACCAATGGATCGGATCCAGTTCACGGTGTTCCTGTTCCTGTTACTGTTTTCTGTAATCTTGCGCAGGTGGCAGTTCTGCTCAGCAATCAATCCCCAATTCCCATGTTGGCCTCATTCTTAGCGCAATCCTTCAAGTGGGGAGTTATGTATAACGCTATCGATGCCCGACATCCCGCATTGCCAACGCATCAATGATTTAATTCCAGTAATGAAAGAAAGTAAAATACATTAGTCCCAAAGCCCAACCGTGGCACTTGAAATGGAGAACATTGGCGATCGTGTTTTTCCGAGAATCTGGGAAGTTGAATCGTGGTTAGGCTGGAGCTACTATACTCGAGGGATTCGGCGATTTTCCTTCGCTTTTTCACAATTCCATCATTTCATCTTCTCCCATTGCTACCCTCACAGATTCCACACTGCCATCTTATTTTCGATCGTCTTCTGTGCAACCGATCTAGTTCAGCTGCAGCCAATTATTGAACTGCTTTTTCCGGAAAAGCCCGACACTTCCAATTTGGACTTGCGCAACTTGCAGCGAAGGTTCAAGGGTCTACGAGGATTCTAGGACCAAGATCTGTGAGATCTGTGAGATTATCGCTGTTGAAATTAGATACTCACAGCTGGAGAGCTGCAGGATTGCACCGGCCAGAGTGCAAAAGCTGGAGACGTTGAGCATTCCAGCTGTCATTCCGCGGGAAATCCGCTAGGGCTTCCATTCCAATCACTTTCTACTTCATCCTATGCTCTTTTGCATCCTATCGTCAACTTCAATTCTATCCTGGACCGGACCGTGCAGCTGGATCGTTGGTGCTTCATGATCCCCGAGACACGTTTGGTGCGCTGCAGCTGCCGCTGCGGCGAACCCCAGCCATCCTAATTAACCAGCCACCACGTCCTCGCGAACTCCTTGGCCTTTCCTTCCTTTCAGCACTCCAAGTTACGCTCTCAATCGATTCATTTTACACGCTTCACTTTCCTACATAATTCAGAGGGGCAATTCTGAAGCCAGCTGGCTGCAGACATCGAACCTCGGTCTCATCGCTACTTCCGCGATCGCGATACATCGACTTCAACGCCAGTGACGGAGAAAGCTCGCAGTTTTGTCCAACCCTCCTCCGTCCCACCTACAATTTACAGACGTGTCTCGACACATTCGTCAATCGTCTAACGAAGTCCACGATAATTACGACCAAGCAACATTTACGACCTTTGCGCGCCAGCGCCAACCTACTGCACGCCGCCCTTCATCCTCCCACTCAGCCGATTACCGTCCCCCTTCCGCCAGTGATTCCCACCGGACCTTGCGTCGGGTTCGCCGCCAGCCTGAGGTAGCTCCATTGCCTCATCGCCGAGCGTTCTCCCTCGATCACTCTGCAAGACAACCTCCACACCATCCCCCGGCGCATTCTATTCCAGCCCCCGCACAACGAGCTCCAGACCGTGGAACTGCTGCCCTAAGGCCAGCTCATTCCGAAGCACAAACAGACGAGAACGGATCGACTATCGACGATCCCTACCAGCTTCTCAACACCTCGTATTGGCCACGGAGAACTACCGGTGTCTCATCACGCACTGCGTCGGCGATTCTATTTGCTCTTGAGGACGCCATCCGTCGCCCGATCCCATTCACTCTTGATTGGGCAGAAGTGAATGCTTCTATGTCAGATATGGTAGGTGTTGCTGGTCCCGCCGGGCCCGTTCAGAATGGAGCGTCGCGTGCACCCCCAGCTCCTGCTTCAGCTCCGTCACAACCTCCCAGTGGTATGCGCACACCGACAGATATCATGAGACAACGCCGAGATCGCGAGGCACGCCGGAAAGCCGAACAAGAGGCTCGCGAGAGGGAACAGGAAGAGGTGGAGAGACAGCAATATGAGCAAGAGCAGGCTGCTGCCCAAGCTCAGGCCCAGGCCCAGGCCCAGTTTGCTGCTGGCGCTGCCAATGATCCAGCTTCCCAGCGTCGAGCGCGGGTACCACGTCCTGCTAGAGGGTCGGAGGGTCAATTTGAAGGTGCCCCTGGTACTGCTCCGGGACCCGCACCGAATTCCCGGGGTACTGCGCCACCTGCACATGTTAGTCGAGCAGACTATGCAAACCAACCGAATCCCACAGGCCAGCAGCAGTTTGTCCCATCTGTACCACCACCTCGTGCGCAAAGTGCCACGGCGGCTGGTACAGGTGATCCCACTGGAACGAGCGGGTTCTCCAAACAGGCCCAGGCTCCTACTACTCAGCCTGGGGCGCCGCAGTCCCTTCAGCAACCTCAGCGTGTCTCATTTCCTCATGCCTTTGAGAGATGGGAAACCCTATCCTCACACTGGGAGGGGCTGACCAGCTACTGGGTCAGGAAAATGGAAGAGAACAAGGCTGATGTGGAATCGGATCCCATTAGCAAACAGCTTGCGCGCCAGATTACCGATCTGTCAGCCGCTGGTGCTAATTTGTTCCACGCCGTGGTTGAGTTGCAACGTTTGCGCGCATCCTCTGAGCGCAAGTTCCAGCGCTGGTTCTTTGACACCCGCTCCGAGCAGGAACGGGCAAAGGAGGTGCAGGCAGACCTGGAACGACAGCTCAAGGTCGAACGCCAGGGCCGTGCGGATGCATTCTCTACTGCCCAGACTGCTGAGCAGGACAAAGCCCATGCAGAGCAGTTGCTTAGCGAAATGCGCCGCGAACTCCAGATCTCAAAAGAAGAAGCCCGCCGAGCCTGGGAGGAACTCGGTCGCCGCGAACAAGAAGAGCGTGAACGAACCAACTCCCTACGAAACGGAGAGCCTACTCTTGTCGGTGGTGTCCAGGTCGTCCCCATGATTCAAGGGGTACCTAGCCGCCACACTCGCCCACAGACTCGTGAGGGTCCATACCCCGGCGGGCCAACAGCTACGACCATGGGCGGCGAGTACCAGGCTAAACCCACCGACCCGGCCACAGGCCCCTCCTATTATGATGAGGGCCCGATGTCCCCCACAGGCTCCGACCCCTTCGTGGAGCCCAAGAAACCTCAAGCCTCTAGCCAAGCCCCCTACACCGGCGAGATGTACTCCCACGAAAACACCGCTGCCTACCCTGGTCCCCCAACCTCTGAACCAGACGACCGCTCTTACGTCAGCAGTGAAGCCGGCGAGGAAGAGTACGGCCGTTCATACGGACACCAAGCCCCCCTCTCCGAGGCAAGCGATGAATATGACCAGTCTCCCGCCGACGAGCGCCACCAGTATGTCACCGACGGTGCATACACCTCTGGCACCTCCGCCTCAGTGCCTGCCCCTCACCCACCCACCTCGGGTGCAGACTATAGCGGCTCAGGATGGGGCGTTGGGACTGGCTGGGAAGCCGTCACACCCAGACATCGCCACCCTACACGGCTGAGCGATGTCCTCGAGGAGGATGAACCTAGTCGCACGAGTCCCAGCCGTGCCAGCCAGGCGAGCCGAAGTATGCATGGGTTTTAGGTGGGATTGAGCATAATGCCTGATAGGTATCCTGCATTTACAGGGAGAAGCTTCTCTTCCCATGGCTATTACCTCTATATCTTGATTTTTTTGCTTAAGGATGCGGTGCAATGCAATGCTATGTGATGCGTACATAGAAGAAAAGTGGTCGGTGCATCCATGTTTGTTCCACAGCATTTATCTGAAGCGTCTTCTTATTCCCTTTTTTCCTTTTTTTGCTCGTTACCATTTACCCCTTTCCCTTGCGTTGCGACATGGTTTATGCTCGTTTTTGCTGGCGTTTTGTTATGATTTTCTTTGTTTGCGACGAGCATTAGTCTTCAATGGTGATAATGGTAATTGCCTATTTGGTCCACTCTAGTCCTTTCACTAAGAAGCTACTTGTCGCTTCAATTTTAGATTTAGAAGGAACCTCCATGTATGAATAGGTAGGAAATTTATGGAGAAGGGTAACCTTAAAGGGGTCCATGGGCGTTGGCAGGTATGTAGGGACTCGAATAACGAGCGTGGCCTCGGGAGGTCCGTGGATGGATACCTAGTCTAAGGTCTTCATTTTCTTTCTAAGATTATTCTATTCGGTCCAAAAACTTTGGAACATCAAGGCTACTAGGTCAACCTTGATTACAATGTTCAAGGTTCGAGACATTCGCTTGGAACGCTTGTAATGTTTTTCAGGGCTCATGAATATACAATGCCCGTGGAAGCACTATTACGTACCTTGAGCTGGACCCCCTACAAATTTGGACATCGATTATTATATAAGTGGTCATTATGTACCCAAATGAATCCATGGATAGTACCTGGGAACAAATCCTTGAAAATCCATGGTCTTGTTGGAAGTTCGAAGCATCGAAGGTTGGAACTAGGGACGCAGCGTCATATATATATAGAGTTCACTAACCGCCGTTTAACCCGTAGACAAATAGGAGTTAAGCCTCGACGAGCACTTAGGTACCTAGATAAGCAAAGTGCAAGAAAGAGAAAAGAAATATCACAGCCAGGTCTTAAACTCGCGACCTTGCAATATCCAGAGATATGAGCGACTTTCGAAAAAACATCGTTCGTAGCCATATCATATCTCAACTCCTCCACGCCCAGTACTTCACACCCACATTACACCCTCATAAGAAAATTCATTAAAATTTTAAAAAATGTTCAATTAATGAAGAAGTAAAATAAAAGACCGGTTTCGGCCTTTTGCCCCAGCACTATGGCCGGATTCCCACCCACCCCCCAGTAACATGAGCCGTTGGAAAGGACCGGAAATCATCACAGGCCAACACACATGTCCCAAGTGAACTTGATCATGTACCGCTGTCAGGGACTCAAACCACTAGGTCAGCAGGGCTCATGTTTACAATATTTCCATTTTTTTAAGGGTATAAAGGAACATACGCTAACTTTTTAGTTTCTCATAGACTCCCAAGTTCTGCACCTTATACTCTGCCCCCTACCCCTACACTCGGCGCTCTCTCTACGTTCTACCATTTCCAAGATTGTGTTTCTATCTACTCATATCTGGAGCCTTGTTGATCGTTGAGATATTTACCAGCTGCATATTAATCATACTATAAACACTAAATAACCTTTTAAACTCCAATCTAATCACTTTTACTCGTAGAGCCAGAACCCGATTTCCTCTTCTCCAAACTCCCAGTCTCAGACTCATCAGAATGATACCCCATACTAGCACCCCGTAACTCCTTCTCAAGCGCCTCAGTCAACGCATGAAGTAACCACTGAACCTCACTCTGCTCCCCAAGCATCGGATTTTTCTTATCAATCCAGCT
Organism: Penicillium sp. 91 TS-2023; assembly: GCA_030710325.1. Lineage (NCBI taxonomy): Eukaryota > Fungi > Ascomycota > Eurotiomycetes > Eurotiales > Aspergillaceae > Penicillium > Penicillium sp. 91 TS-2023. The sequence continues at coordinate 2,047,215 of JARWGP010000011.1, forward strand.
CCACTGCTGAAGCTCTCGTTGTCGTTCATCATCGCTCGCGTTCATACTTTTATCAGCTCCAGGTCTGTGTTTCCCCGATATAAGAGCAAGATAGTACTCCCACTCGAGGTAATCGAATTCTTTGTTGATATTATCCCGCGAGTACTCCATCAATTTCCGGATTTCGTGGAAGAGGAGGTAGTGATAGTGATGTACGCTTGCGCTGGTGATGTCACCCCGAGCTTGGGCTGATTCTTCGCGTTTGTGTTCTTCTCTTTCGAGGGCACGGTGAGCTTGACATTTTGCCTGTTCGGGGTCGTTGGGGGCGTTTTCATCGGCCTGCGCGTTGGAATTCTCGCCAAGTGTTTCTTGGACCCATTTTTCAGACCAAGACATGCGGAAAAAATCTTTGAAACGTTCCAATAGCGGCTTCTCACCGGGGAAAATGGTTATTTCACCGATGTAAAGCGTTATATCGCGGATGAAGCGGACGATGGTGTCGCCGATACTGGAAATGAGGATTGTAATTGAGGGGACGGCGAGCAAGGACCAGAAGACGAAAAATGCTTTCCCCAGACTGCTTCGAGGGTAAATGTCACCATATCCAATGGTCAAGAGAGTTGTGTAGGCGAAGTAGAGTGATTCAAAGTATGTCCATGCTTGGAATTGTTCTGCCCGCCAGAATACCACCGCGCCGATGAGCCACATGGCCATCCATACCAGGAAGGCAACAATAAGGGAGATCCACTTGTGCTGTACATTAGCTAATTGCCGGATTCTTCGCATAGTAACGAATTCTCGTTTACGTCGCTCGCGCGAACTCATTTCGGCCGTTTCTTGTTGGCCAGATGGTAGGTCTGGCACGAGAGAACGGAGTCGATTATTATCCGAGGTCGCCTCCTTCACAAGAAACTTGCGAGTTCGTGCAGCCAGGGCGTCGGCTATCTTTTGGCGTCCCCGCTCCAACATCAGAGTTCGAATTGACGAGATGATCAGACCAAGGACCAAAATGCCACCAACAGCATATGGGAAGAGCAGACCACGACCAAGATGGGTAGAAGGGGCAAAGTTGCCGATTCCGATAGTAAGCAGGGTATAGTCTGCCCAGTATACCGCATCTAAAAATCGCCAGCCTTCAATCGTTGCATAGACCGCAGCGCCCGCAAGCAGATATATGACGAAGATAATCGTCTGGAGCATCAGAGTTCGCTGGCTGTTGCTCAACTGAAAATCGCGGCTGTAGTGGCCTGCATGAGCTCCATATGCAGTTACCGTTGACAAGCACGCGATGATAAAGTACATTCCCGCCGCGAAAGTTCCATAGAAGTATGCCTGGGAGTAAATTCGGTTTGAGTTCTCAGGCTTGTACATCATTACGCCAAATGGAATAATAATGGCGATTAGCAGGGCGGAGGAAACGAACCATCCAACCACGATAATCGGCTGGGCAAGCGAAAATCGAACCCGACGCGCCATGTTCAGCGAGAGGAACAGGTTAGCAACTAAAGCAGATACCAACGAGAGTGCGTTCACGGAGGTAACCCTGGAGAAGGTGTCATTGGATGCATGTTTTGTGAAGTGGGAAATGATCAGGCGTACCATTTAGGATCAGCAACGTTCAGATACCCATTTTGGTCATCTGGCGCCATTCGCCATGTTTGTGCTAGACAACATACGTTGAAAGCGCTGGCCATTGGCCCAAAAGTTCCCTGTATTGAAATCAGAATCTAGAATGCTGATTCAGCCATGTGAATGTTACATACCGCTGCCAATGGATAGACTGTGCTCGCGAGCCACCATCGAGCTGCCAAAGGGCTTGATGTGTCTACTTCGCATGCCGTTTTGTCGGTACTATTGGTGTCTTCCGGCTGGGCCTGAGGGGAATGCTGATCCAAAGCATGTGCCTCGTCGGCGATGGCATCGTCGAGTCCCGGGTCGTTCATGTTGTTAAGACCCACCTGAATCCTGGATCATATAGATTAGAAAGATGCAGGGTTATGCAAAGCAAACGATATGCCATTCCCAGCGGTGAGAGCATGATTAAATGAACAGGGGCCGTTAGGCAGTGGAGACACCGTGCCTCGTGAATAAGATTAGTGGCGCACTCCGAAAGCAAGCTTTTTGGCAGGCGTGACCGTCATGATCTACATGTGGAATGCGCGATCTCGTTTCAGGGAAAGTGGATCATAACGTCATGTCACGTGAACATATATAGATCCATGGATCCAGCCGATATACAAGTAGATCCTCATCTTAGCGACAATAAGTGAGTAATTATATAGAAATAGTATGGCAAAGGTGCTTTTGATTTCGGATGAAAAGCCATAAAACCGATGTCTGTACATCCTATCACTCCGCTATACATTCCGGTTGGATCCATAATCAGGAAAAGAGCAGGGCCAGCTTCTGCCCTCACAAGCCAAGATAATGCAAGAGGTGCAGAATCTGGGTGATAGCACCATGATGATGGAGAACACAATAAAGAAAAAAAAAACCGCCAGGGAAGGGTAAATCAAAGACCCCAAAACTCCGCTCTTCGTGATGACCCGCATTGCCATGAAGTCGAGGTGAAGAAGAGAAAATTTACAATCATCCAAAAGTGGTCGAGAAAATTAGAAATGGGTATCGCATAAAATGTAACGTCGAGACATGCGGAATGGGTTTGATAACCATTCATTACGGTTCATCAAACTGTTCAGGTGTTAGCACCATACTCTGCTCTGCTGGAAGAGCTAAATCAACTTACAGTGGGTTCCTCCAGGAGTTAGAGCCGAAGGGTGTGGGGCATTCTGAGGTGAAGGTCGACGGTCGAACCGAGGATCTACGTCCTCGTAGTAAGCAGTGCTCGAGGTTGTTGTTGTATGCATCGGCGATGGGGGAGGGCGAGGCGACAGAGTACGACGACCATCGTTCGCACCCCATGCGGCGCGAGCGGGGACGAAAGAACTGTTGTATGTGATTAATAGGTATCGTTGGAATTATCATCGGGTAGAACTTACTCAGTGGTGCTGTATAAGCTTGTCGGGCTCTCGAGGGACATGTGATGACCATCCGCAGACATAACATGTGGTTGGGAATCATTGGTCATGGCCATCGAATCATGGTGATCAGTGTTATACCGAGGCTGGGGGGTCATCTCAATCGCTTGCCCGACGGCCTCGGGAGATACCGCCATTCCGATAGGACTGGGAGAAGGTTCGCGCATCACCGCCACTCCAATCTGACTAGGGGAGGGTTCACGCATTGGGGGAACAGCTGCCATGTCTTGAGGCTCATAGTGATCATCGGCAGGCAAGGGTCGGCCATACGGATCAAAGCCCCGACTGGGGCCAGTCGCATACCCGTAGCCGCCACGAGGCGCCCCACGAGGAGCCATGCCACCACGACCTCGAGGAGGCATTGAACCCATGTAACCGCCGCGGCCCCGCGGAGGACCATTGTAAGGTCCACCACGGTAAGCACCTCGGTGAGGGTATCCACCTCGGCCCCGCGGAGCATATCCAGGTTGAGCGAATCCAGGTGGAGTGCCTTGTCGGCCGATACTATTGTCAGAGTACTGAGGACGGAGGCGGGGATCAGAGGGGTTGCGCATCATTTGACCAGCATCAGGGCCAGCACCATAGGGACCCGCAGGAGGTAAACCTTCATCCTGTGAACGGTATGGGGTTCCACGACGGCTCGGGGGCGGAGGTACATCATTCAACAGGGTACGGGAATTAAGCGGTGTGCGGTCATCGTCGCTTTCGCGAGTAGTGGTGCGGAATGCGGCGAAGGCTGGCTCTTCGGGGGACGATCCAGAAACGATGGCTTCCTTCGTGTCTGGGATTGGAGGGGGATCGTTGACAATTGCGGCTGCTGCAGCATTCTGTCGATTGTAGTAATTCTCTCCGCTCATCTCTGCATTTTCCGCAATGCGGTTCTTTCTGGCCTTGCGGCTGACGAGAGTCCGGCGCATAGCGCAAGTCACGACCGCGCAGGAGACGAGGAGAATGGTCGCCACAAGCACAATCCAACCTCCCCATTGCAGATGCGGCACGAACAGCAAAATATCAACCAGGAAGGCCAGAAGGGTGACCAGGAGTGTAGGCAGGAGGAGGATGAGCAAGGCTAGCAGGAATCGTGGAGAATGCGAGGGGCCATGGAAGTGGGCCGCGCCGGCTAGGCAGAGACAAACGAGGTTCAAGAAGGCAGCAATAGGGTGCACGATCAAGATGGCTGAGAGCGATCTGCGGGTACTCGAGGGGAGGTCGAATTCGTTGCCATCGTTTGCTGGGGGGGGGGGCTTAGCGACGATCTAGGCAGAAACCAGAGTAAAGAAGAAACAGACTTGGAGACTTACTGCTTGTGTATCCCACATGGATGCCAGTGCATTTATCTCCATCGCAGTATCCAAAAACACCGTAGTCGACATCTTTATAGGTCGCGAGGGGAATGCCTTTCACGATGGGGGTCGAAATGCAGGTGATCAGCATTAGCGCAAAGGCGATCAAGAGCAAGACGGTGAGGGGTGTCGCGGGCTTGAGCAACATGATGAGGGGAAGGGCGACCGTTTGCGCCCTTTCTCCAGTCGACCCGAGAACGAGAGAATTCAAGTGCAGATACGCAGTGTCGGATTAAGGTGATGTTGATGAAGTTGGAATCAATCCCGCTTTGACATGGACATTGCAGGTCTCCTGAGATTGAAAGAGAGAAGAGGAGCGGGTGTCTAGACAGGGTATACAGCAAGTTGACGAGGATGACAAAAGGAGCGAATAGAAAATTGAGGGGAAATAAAGGAATGAAAGAGTGCTTGCAGATAAGCACAAGGTTTCCACAGTTTGCGGAGGCGAAGCGTGAGAACCAGCGCTACCCGTGGTTGTGGCCTCAGGCAACTGGTCACATTGTCTCTTCCCCACCTTCCTTATTTTCTACTTCTACTCTGTACTTTACGCCTATGCTTCATGACTTCTATCTATGCCTTCTTTCTCCTCTGTCTGATTCCAAATTTGAGCGGGGCTGCAGACAGTTGCCTCTTGCACTCTACTCGGGGTTGCTTCGGGACCCCATGGGCTGGATGCGCCAAGCCTTGTGGAATCGCGAATTCCCCTCCTAAGGCGCATGCGGTTGGATGGCCAGGGGCCACTTTAGGGGCCACTTTACCGGAGATTATAGCGTGGCTATTACGACTGGCCCCACAATCACATCGCGAAGATCAGATTTATTGGTTGAGAAAGATCCTCTATTTACTCTGTTAGATGGATAAACGGAAAAAAGAAGCGCAAAAACTTTTCCTTTTCGCGTGGGGGGTTCCGCGCATACTTGTCCCGCGGGTAGTGCTCTCGCCACTGCGCAAACTTCAAAGTTAAATATTCTTCCGCCTAAATTGGCAAGTACCCGGCCTAGATTCGGCGATAGAGATGAAACGAGATCTGCGCCGTTTGAAATATATCCGATTCACAAGCGCCTGAAGATCTGACAGCTCCATTCATACCAACGTCATGCGCATTTCCCAGTTTTGACAGCTTCGGATGATGTACTCGATATGACATGGCAATGGAGACAGCGTCGTGGACTTCTCCATCTCAAGCTGAAGTGGTCTTTGCGACCCACGGACCACTGACAAATGAAACATGTCGCAATCCGACGGGGGCCGCTAGCCGTTCTTTGCATAGCAAGCTTTCTAGCTCCGGACTCAGATAAGATGTGCGGCACAAGAATTATGGGGAGACGTAAGCGAGCTATCAGTGACCAGTCGGCTATTTGAGCTTCACCTATCATTCCGCACGAGAAATGCATTTAAGCGGGGCTATTTTAAGCTTATGATAAAAGGCCTTGGAAATGTTCCTTGGCAATCGCCCGAGATCACTTGATTAATCCCGTGCCGGTCTCACCCAGATTGCCTACCAAGACCGCAGGAGACACCTTTCCGGGGTTGGAGGGTTACACGAACAGCGGTGTTGCAATATTCGGGACAACAAAGGAGGAAGTCGAAGTAGGCACAAGGTGTAATCTCACCTGCTTCTTCTTGCCTGACGTATATCTACATTCTATGTAAACACTTCGTAGTTATTGCCTTATTTCTCTGCATGCTGAGGCCACCTCGAGATCTCTATCCCTGGCCGCCTGAGCAGTGTGTACCGGCAGAGCGAGCAAGGAAGCAAACACCCGTTGATACTTTTCCTATGCCTGTAATACGACATACGATGTTGCGTAACCCAAATATCTAGATGTCCCATGTCCACTATGCTCAAACAGCTCGAGACTTAAAAGCAAGATGTTTCGTTTTGCAACCCTTTGCCCTAGAACCACCATATCAAGCAGAACTTGAGTTTGGAGCCTCAACGTGGGGAATTAGATCATCAAGCCTCTTGCATACATAGATCTGATCGCGATTTCAAACGCAGCCAGTAAATTCCTGGGCTATGCGCTGCCTATGGAGATTATGGCCATGGGCGAAGCGGCAGAAGCCCCACGATGAGGAGGACTCCTCCCTATTATGCGGAAGACCAACCATGATTCAATCATGGGAAATGGCTCTCAAAAACGAATCGCCAGGCCATGTATTGGAGTCAAGCCCGCAAGAACGTTATGTTAGGTTTGGGATTGGTGGAGCTGGGAACCTACGCAAGTTCTGATCCCCTTTTTCTTAGTGTGTGTTGGTAGTCATACCACTGACTGAGACAGGGTTTTATCGCATAACGGGAGAAGTATACACCCGATTGCGCGATGATGCTGGTGTTGTTAAAGTACGTTAAGGCACGAGTTAGGGAGATCCAGTAGCCAAGGGTACGGGTACCGGTGGTGCGAAAGAAGAGACATCTCAACATATGAAATATTTTGTAAAGCGAGAAACTTTAAGGACTCGATCCATCTTTACTTTGGTTTTCCAGGAGATTTCCCGTTTAGCCCTAGTAAAGCCTGGAACATCTCCTATACGGGCCCATTTTGATTATGACAACCGGCGATCTACATAAGACATTCATCCAGTTTGTTCTACGTACAACCCCAGTATTCAATACCTAGATTCGCTAGAAAAGGAGCTGAAGATGAAACTAGCTATTGACTGATCTAATGTTGTCAAGGCTGGCTTTGAATGAGCTGGTCTTGGGCATCGAACACAAATTCAGCCCTAGTTAGAACAAACCAATGTATTCAAGACAGTCTTCGAGAGTGACCAATTAAAACAATATGATCAATTCAAAATGTTTCTTTTTGTTAACCTCAAGTTTTCACCCAACGAGAAACCCCCCTGCCCAGTTATATGGGTGGCAGCCTCGTGTTTTCAAATCCCAGGCGGGTAGTTGGGACAGCGGCCCAGCCACCCCGTGTGCCAGCAAGGGAGAAGAAACAATTATACGTATCATTTCCACCTAATGTGCTAGAATTTTGAATAACGTGCCAATCAATTCGTGAGACCCTGCTTTTGGCCACAATATAGGGTAGTAATAATTTGTATTGGGCATTTAATATGGGGCTTCCTTGAATGATGGATATTGTAGTTCTATATGGGGGAAGATGTTCCGACCGAGGATGACTAGTTTAGACTGGGCAACATATTGTAATGAATATATTTCTTTAGGTCAAATTGATCCAAGTGACTGATTCAATAAATAATAATCAGTCAATTGGTGTGGAGATTCGAATAAAAAGGCTAAGCTTCAAATCATCCATGGTTGATAGCGGGAATCGGGCCGCGAGTCAACACGACGTCAGGCAGATCACCTTGCCTAGATTTTCCTAATTAATCAACTGTCAAATTTTTTATGATTTATCGAATTGACTGTCTAGCTTGACAACCTCTTATGTCTCAATCCTCCTTATTGGTCTTTTGGAGTTAGGTTGCGTGGTGGCTGGGGGAGGCTGGGAGTTGTCCACCGCAAGACTGACAGCCAAACAAAAGCCCACTCGGTTGCACCTTCAGAGAATTCAGATTATCACAGACTGGAGATCCATTGGAATGCTTCTCGATTAAATATTTTTGTGAGTGGAATCATCTGCAGCGACCGACATGTCGAATTCCCCCGCTCCACGAAACTTTAGTCTACGAAACGTCAACTGTACGAACAATCCGTCGAGTCCCATTTTAGACATGAGGACTTGGGACAGCCTCGAGTGCTTACTTTGAAGTCTATATGTACTGACTATTTTCCAGCAAGCAAACCTCAAGTCTACCGAACAAATTCAGCACAGTCCGTCGCTGTATCAGACGATTACTATTCTTTCTCAGACCGAGTCTCTTCAAGTGAAGAAAGTCGTGTAACTGCAATGCGCTACGCCACTCCAGATTCTCGTCCGTCTTCTCAGGCTTCTTCGCCGACGGCGCCACGGACACGGGGCGCAGTTATTGAAGAGCTCAACCACCTTGCGCAACCTGCTCAGGATCCCAACTCTCCACGTCCACCAACAGAAAGCACAGTTCGCTTTGGAGAAGACAGAATCGCTCGCATCAGCCCAAAGTCCGACGAGACTGTTCGTCGTGTACCCAGGAGTGACGAATATGCCGGCCCAGCACCAACACCCGGGATGGATGACACACCATATGTCCAATTCGCACTCAACCAACTTACCCGCGACGAGGAGGTTAGCGGAGTAAGCCGACAAGACTCTGTCTCTACCGACAGAGACGAGTACCCGGCTGATCGTCTAGTCTGGGATGCGGGACTTGGCTATTTCACACGCACAAGAACCCCTATCCGATACGCTGAAACGCCTCAACGACCAAAGTATAAGTCGCCATCGCCCCAGGCCTTGCCGCAAAGACCAGAATCAGTTGACCCCGAGTCCTTTGTGGCCGTTGAATCTCCAGAGAAAAGTCCCATGTACCCAGCTCTTGATTATCTACCCTTGGTCCTTCGATCCTGGGCTTTGCTTTTGGCAATCTTATCATGCTGTCTCATGATTGCTGGAATAGTTTTTTGCAATGTCTGGTCCAGTCGACACGCTGGAATTTGGGAATACGATGGCAAGGGCGGCGGCCGGTATTTTGTGATGCAATTTCTTCCACAAGTTCTGGCTGCGCCTATCATCATTTGGACTTTTGTGATCCAGGCCGCAGTATACCGCGTGGCGCCTTTCGCAATTATGGCTGCAGAGAGGAAGAAGGGAAATGTGCTACAGGGATTGCCAATTCTTCCTCGGAACTTCATCTTCCCCGATTTCTCGCACTTTCGACATGGCGAGCCTCTTTTTGGTTTCGCTTTGTTCACGATTTGGCTCTCAAACTTCTTCTCCATTCCTCTTATCAGCTGTCTTTTCCAAGCAAAGTACTACACTGTTGATGGTCAAGGAGTATGGAAGTGGAGTTCTGTGGAGAGCGTAGGCTGGACTCTTGTTGGATCCTACGGGCTTCTGACTATCGGTCTACTACTCGTCTTGCTCAGATTTGTTCGCGGATGGACTGGTTTAATGTGGGATCCAGTTTGCCTGGCGGATCTTATTTCGATCATCCAAAGGTCCAACATTCTCCACGACTATGAGCACTCTGAGACCGTTCCAAGCGTCCGCGAAACCCTCGACTCCCGGGTCCTTCGTCTGGGTTATTGGAAGCTGTCCATGAAGCCTGAGATCTTCTATGGCGTTGGTGAAATTGACGCACCAATCCGCACTCCTTCGCTGCACCAGACAGAGAAAAGCCGAGAAAAGCAGCCCCAAGGGATGACAAAGGTTCGCTTCGACCTCGAGAACAATGGCGTTTCGAGCGACCACCTATACTCCCCTGCTGTTCGGTACCGCTGGACACCCTGGTTCCTGCGCCAGGTCGCTGTGATCACCTGGATTATCATCGTCTTCGCCCTATTCATCGCATTCGTGACCGTCAGCTTCGTCAACAACGCCATCAGAAGCGGCTTCCCTCCCAAACTCCCAACCCTGCCCTCAACAACCGCATTCTCCTCCTCCAACTTCCTATACAGTTTTATCCCCGGTCTCATTGGCAACTTTCTCTTCCTCGCCTTACAGCCAATCGACCTCTACTTCCGCGCCCTCCAACCCTTCGTCGAGCTCTCCACCCCACACGGTGCTGCAGCAGACAAAAGCATCCTCCTTGCGTACCCCTCCGCCCTCCCCATCCAAGCCACAATGCAGGCTATCGTCAACAGCCACTGGAAAGTCGCCTGGCTATCCTTCATGAGCTTGGTTTCCATCGCCATCCCCATAATCGCCGGTGGCATCTTCATTGCACTCTGGTATCCCTCCGACAATGATGTCCGCATATCGGCTCTCATGCCAGCTTACTACGCTCTGATCGTATTCTGTGCTGTATACACTGTATCTTTCTTGGCGGTCTGGCCCGGTCGTCGCCGCTATCTCCCACACGATATTGCTACCCTCTCTGATCTGATGAGCTTCCTCTACCAATCGCCTCTTTTGGCTGATAAGTTGCTTCGTGAGCCAAGAAGCAAAACTGATCTTGTTACTCGGCTCATTGTTGCGCCGCCTTCAGAACGCCTGCGACCCATGTATGGATTTGGGATCTACGTTGGCCGCGACGGGAAAGAGCATCTTGGTATTGACCGCTTTGCGAGACCTGGTCGTACTGATATGTTGATTACGACCGGTTCGATGAAATGATTCTGTTTTTGTTTTCTTTTTTCTGCGCGCTTTTATGTTGTCATGATTTGCATCTCGGTTCTGAGCGAATGATCTAAAACCATTGTTAGGTTGCATTTGTTATATTTGTTCTGTCCATTTTGATATCTTGGGTTTAAATCCACGTTTGAGCGTGTCTGTTTTGTTTTCTTCTTGTTCTTGTTCTGGCTTTGTATAGCATTCTTGGCGCTCTTGCATTTGTATACTTGTTTGATGTCTCGGATTCTTAGCGCTGCACATGTGCGCATGGCAGGTAGATTAATGACCTAGAACAGAATTGATATTCAGCATTCAGTTACTACCTAAAGCCGGTCTCTGGCATTCTGTATGTTATTAATAGGATGATTCAACGATATAGACGGCTTAAGCCAGATCTATGTATTGCCCAGGTACGGAACACGAGACCTCACTAGGGATATGGGGACGTGCTATTGACTGGATCTATTAGAAAACGAGAGCGCCGAGGAGAAAACGAGCCTTTTGGCTGTGATTAAAATGTGGTTGATTTCATTGCTTTCTCCTGAGAGGCTTCAAATTGCTTACAGCCCCACCACGTCGAGATCGTACAATCTCTCTCTGAAAAGCTTGGATTGTTCTGATACTGTCTTTCAAAGTATCTATATGATTATTTTATTTGTAGTAATGTAGCTTATTATGAACATGAACAGAAATTCTATAGATACGTGATCTCTGACTGGGGAAATTTTTGAAGAGCAGGATATCCGATGATCGTAGCCACTAATCCTTTACCGTTGAAAGTAAATGACCATGACTCGATTGACCTGTTTTTCTACCCAACTGGTCTGCTCCGGAGGCAAATGCAGGTCCGGATTCAGAAGATTTCGTAAGAATAGCATGATTTGCCAAGGACCCATCAAGGGAGCCGACTGTTTGTGTGTAGAGGTGACTGGTCGTGTCTCCGCAAAGGGATACGTAATTTGACCCTGTTTCAAGCGTACAGATTCCAGCTGACTACCTAAGTAGTACGGCACAGATGCACAAATCCCATCAGCCATCTTGTTGATTGTTGATTGTATTACGGCTGATTTGATCCCATCGGGGTCGTGAGAGGGTAACAGACGGAGGCAGTTGAGCATGATGTTTTGTACCAGGATCCGGCAATCGCGGTAGGTATTCCATGTGGACGCTATCCACAAATCTGAGTAGCAATCACAGTGGCGGAGGTAGAGCCCAGCGTCACGCACAGATTGAGGTATTATGCTTGCGGCAACGGGATTCCAGTTTCCTGGAATCCAGTATGTCCACGAAGTAAGGTTAATGTCTATTTGTGTTGCTTTGTTGAGGACTGATGTGATTTCTGTCTCGCTGGGTTCCCCAGCTTTTAGTTTCTCCCATGATTTGCGCAGGCTTACAATTTCTGAAGCTGCCGTGGAAAGAAAAGCGCGAGGAGAGGGAGGTGCTTTTGGTGCGGCGAGTGGCCAGACTTCTGGTATTGGGACCATTGGAGTGTCCAGGCCACGGCTAGTTTTAATCTGTCGAACTGGGTTAGAAGGATGATGGAACATTGGTTGGAGAACATACAATCTGAGCTTGAATAGCATTGTGCAGAGTGGATGACGAATTGTCTTGAACCTTTTCAGGCCTCCGGCTATTGATCAGTGCTATGGCACCTTTCAAATGGGCTTTGACTGGGTTTTCCCAGTCTTTCAAGGCCATAAATTCCTTGATATTGAGTCAGTGAACAGTGAAGGCAAAGCAAAGCTAGTGAGACAGAGACACATACCTCATAAAGTGACAACATGAGAATAGACATGAGGATGCGATCATATTCATTGTCATCATTAGACAGTAAGGTCTGCCTAATCTTTGGCAAAGTCTGGGTGAAATATCGTTGCGAAGCGCGAACCAATGACCCTTGTCCCGTCCAAGCTGCCACCGTGAAGTAAGCCACAGCTAACGTGCTGGTATGTAGAGGAGAGCCAATGCCAGCGTTGGAATACATCTCAGGCAAAATTTCCATAACGCCATTGTGAATGTGGGGATCTTTTGGCAGATAAAGGTAAGAATTGAAGAATAGTGGGATCACTGTGTCTTCCAGGGGCTGATAGAGACCAGAAGGAGAAGGCAGATATGCAGGCCAAGAGCTGTTGGATCTCGCTGATACCGCAGACTCAGGTGATTTCACGAATGGTTCTTCTGAGTTCGCATCTCCGTCTTTACTTGAACCGGGTTTGCTACTCGAGCCCGGGGACACCGCGGGTGCCACTGGTTTTTTGGTGAAGGAGGAGGTATGATCTCTCAGCATCACATCAAAGGGATGCAAATACCCCGGACAATCCCGGCCTGTTCTCACGCATGCTTTGCAGTGGGGCCGAGTTTCATCACACTAAGAAGTTTAGTTGTATTCGTTTATAGTGGTATAACATAAGGCTTACCTTAATACGCCGCGTTCGGCAATTTTTGCATCCGGTACTGGGCTTCCCTTGATACACCATGGTGTTAATCAGGAGGTGTATTGAGCGGCCTTAAGGCGATAGCGGCTACGGGTCGAATTGGCTAGTGCGCAATATCAGGCGGGGCTCTATACACTCAGGTATGATCCATGCCGGCGAGTAACGCTCTTTGTCCTGATAGAAACGCCTTGTTTATTTTCAAGATAATGGGACTCATACACCGGTTCCCAATGTATCCAGGTCAGTCACAACTAAGGCGAGTTCGTGGTCGCCGGCGGCCGAATCATTTCGTCCGTAAGCCGCGTGTCCACGTGACCGATCTGCATTATTGCTCCGCCTCCGCAGAATCAATCAACTGTCACTGTTGTGCTTCTCCAAAGAACCGAACGCTTCGCCCTCACTGCTCTGACCTAATTCGCTTTTGAAAGAGAAAAAAATTGAAACCTTCAAAATACAGAAAGGTCACTTTTCTTGGATCATCTCCCCTCTCACATTCAGCGATGGTCTCCCTCTTCGGCTGGGGCTCTAGCTCCAACTCCGACTCCAACGCTCCAAAGCCACAAGAGACATCCTCTCAAAACCCAAGCCAAACACAACTATCCCAATCAGTACCGTCGCCATCTGAGTCATCACAATTAGTGCAACAATCTACACCACCCAACAACAGAAACCTAAAACTCTTCCTCGGCGGAGTCGCCTTTTTCTCCCTCTCTGTCTGGGTCACGCGCCGCGCGAGCATAAAGAAACGCCTTGACTGCATTCCTCCCTTCTATTCCAGCTCATTATACTTTCAACCAAAGGTGAATGGCGCAGGTGAGGCCTTCGAGGCTCTCAGTCTGGCTTCGCTCAACGTTTTCTCTTTTGGAATGATGACCACCGGTGCGGCTATGTACGCCCTGGATATCAATGGACTTGACGATGCGCGTCGCTTTATGAGAGTTGCGATGCAGGGCGGTATTGATGAAACTGGCAAGTCGGATGAAGAGCTTGAGCAGGAAGTCACCGAGTGGGTGACCAGTCTGCTTGGTGATCGCTTCACGAAGCAGTTGGAGAAGGAGCGCACAAAGAAGCAGCAGCAACAGCCCGTGGCCGACGAGAAGAGCGAATGAGTCGCCTAAGCTGGATAAGGAGACTTGCTTAGCATATCTTGGATACACTCTACTCTTCTTTTTCTTCTATACGATACCACACTACTCTTGTACATTATTCACTTTTTTTCTGATATACTTGCATAGTTGCATGGGCATAGCGTTGCCAGTTGCAGCATCATGATGAACCTTGAATAGGGCTTCATAAAAAGGTATGTCACATTAAGATGTGACATTGATTCTGGGATATCACTTTGGTAAACTATCAATAATAAAACGCGGAATCTGAAGCGATCCTGATAAATCATCACTTGTTCATCTGATCATATCGTTGGCGAGCAGTTTCCTTGGTCTTCGCCAGGAACTCATCGTAACGACCTCGAGTATTCCGTCCTGCTTCCTCTGCCGCGTCGCCTAATTTGCCGCCTTGTGCACCTAGCCCAACACCTTGAGCGTAGACCTCCGTGGCAATTGGGGCCGTAACGCCAGTTCCTTGAGCACCCAGACCAGAGCCCTCCGACCACCCCATCTTGCTAAGAAGAGAGGCACCCTTTGAAGTGGACTGCACCGGAGGTTCTTCCTCTGCCTTTGGCGCGGCTGGTTTCGGTTGGGCGCCAGCCTTTCCCGGACCGTAGGTCTTGCGACGTTCCCTTGCACGATCGCGGTATTCTGCAGAAGCTTGCTGCAGGATTCCGTGTTTGACTAACTTTGCCATGGCGCGTGTTTTGCGATCTTCGTCCTGGAGATTTTTCCGGTGAAGTTGACTAAGCCGCTCGTGCCGGTTGACATCGGCTGCCGACTTAAACTCGGTCATGCAGAGATAGCAGCAGTTTCGATTAAGGTCTGCATATGATTGGGTAGGCGGGGCTTCAGATTCAGGGATACCGCCGTGCTCCAAAATATTTTCGGGTAGGGCCCCATCGTCCTTGGGAATGTCATGGAGCTCGGCATGGCGGTTGCTCCAGAATTGGAGTTGACTGGGCATTGCCAGTTTCTTCGCTTTTTCCATTTCCACGGCTTCTGACTTTCGCTTCTTGGATTTTTCAGTCTCCTTGACAGCCTTAGACCCCTCCTGATGCCCAGTAGGCTTTTCACTTTTGGATCCGATCTCTTCACTTGAGACTTGGAGTTCAGTCACGTACGCGTTGTCATCCCAGTACATGAGCTTCAACGCCGGGTTGCTGAGAGGACTGAACGTGAACCCTTTTGTGGCGGCTGTCGGGGCCAGAACCGGTACAAAGACACCTGCGTGGATGTAGGTGACCATTACAGGTCGAGAGGAGATAGTAAATTTGTTGAAAGAATGCAACCGAGTGATGGCAGCTTGTGCGTCCTTGAAGGGGTTGTGTGAGTGAGCATACCTGGGTAAGTAGATGCGAAAGGGGCAGGCTAACATACTGTCACATTGGCAAATTCGGCG
Organism: Penicillium sp. 91 TS-2023; assembly: GCA_030710325.1. NCBI lineage: Eukaryota > Fungi > Ascomycota > Eurotiomycetes > Eurotiales > Aspergillaceae > Penicillium > Penicillium sp. 91 TS-2023. The sequence continues at coordinate 2,062,682 of JARWGP010000011.1, forward strand.
AACCCATACCGCCAGCTATCGTTTGTTTTACGGTCACGAACGAGCAAGACACGTCGAATAGAGCCCTCGCGGGCACCTAAATTAGCATCTCCAGTGGTCGATGCCACCTTGGCTCCTTTCTTTTGACTTCCTGAACCACCATCATGTCCAGAAGCTGGTCGGTACAATTTCGCAACGCCTTTAGCAAGAATCTCTTCAGTGACTGAAGGCTCCAGTCCCCGAAACAGTAAGAATTGCGACGGCTGGTTCTCAGGGGCTGCGTCATTGTCGCCATTGTTTACGGGCCTTGCTGGAGGGACCCCAGGAGCACTAGCAGACGGTAGTTCTATTCATGGTCAATATTGATACGAGATGATATGTGTGTTTTATCCATGGATACCAACCTGGCCGCGGCGCGTTACACCGGAAACACTTCGCGCGTGTGGAGAAATTCACAACAGCACACTGGAAGATTGGATGTCAGTTTTAGGCTTAGCTTGCAGAGCATGAAATTTACCATTCTGCAAGTCCAGTCACCTTCAGCTTTTGCACGAACTCGGTCTTCTCTCTCGCGACTGTATGCAATGCGAACTTTGGTGCTCTTTTCACCAGCGGGACCGTAAAGATGGATGAATGGGTGGTTTCGCTCTAAGAAATCCTTGGAGTCAAGGATGCTGTGGAATCGAAGAAAGCCAAGCTGCCTTGACGCCTCTGTGAACCCCATATTGATAAGCATGTGGCACAAAAATGGAAAGATTGTTTGTATCTCGTACTTGTTTGGCGATCCCGAATGACTCGACAATCATCAAGTTGAGCAATATGGTATGCATCGCGAAGCTCAGTTTCAATCTGTTGGGGGTCGATCCGGCAATAGTCAGTCGCGTGGGTTCCACAAAAATGATCCAGGAAGCGCAGGCACAATCATTCTCAAGACATATAGATCACTCACATCGTTTTCTGTCATGTCGGCAGGAAAGCCTTCTAGCATAATCTCACGGCTCTCCGGACCAAAGTGAGACTGGCCATGTCGGCTACGGCTGCGACTAAAGCCCCGGTTGCCGCTGTACTCTGGTGACTGGTAACCTTCTCGGTCCCGATCTCGATATGACTGCCTCCCTCGTCGTGGAGGTGATCGTGAACGGCGCCAGTCTTTCTCTCGGTTACTTTGGCGTGCTGTGTCTTGGTCATTGGGGTATTCGGGTCGGCGGTTGCGAGAATGATCTTTTTAGCAAGAACGGGAACAATGTCATCAGTTATCTTTCAACAAAAAACAACACCCAGCCTTTCAGTGGAATTCCGGGACTCAGGTATTATTTCCATGGGAGGTGTGTATACCGCCAGGCGATCGTGAGCGCGAATAGTCGTCATACATGCGACCGTCTCGTTCATCGCGGTCATCGCGAGCTGCATAGGACCGGTTTGGAGGACCGTTATAGCCTCTGCTATCGTCTGAATAGGGATGCGCCATGATGTAGACTCATGGGGGAGGGTGTGAATGATCCAGATGTCTGCAGAAGTTGACGGGATTCGGAGCTCTCGCTGCTGATACGCGATAGCATCCGGCAGAAGTATACACCGCCCTGCAGTAGTACTCGTACTTGTCTATAGCTTTTATCTGTAGTCAAATGCCTAGACGTTTCTATTTTTTTTTTTTTCCTACCTGAAAATTTGTATCTACACCGGGGCCACCTTGCCTAAATCTTCATGTTATTGAAATAGATTCGAAGAACATGCAATGTGTAGACTACCATCACCGACGCATAACATATCACAGGACTATGTAGCTAGTTGGAATGTGATGATCGAGGTGGAGGATATTCTGTAAATTCTATGTGTGGCAATTGAACTAAACATTTGAACAGATGAAGATCATACCTTAACTACCCATTGAAAGCAGATCCAAGATGAGGCCAAAGCTCTCATCTGTGTTGCATCATCGTCATCGGTACCAGCGGTGGGGGGATCCACTTATTGCTAAGGCGTATGATTTGGACACGGCAGCAACTGCAGTCAAAAAGCGAATTTCTTTGGTGCTAAATATGGGCCAAAGTAACCTCCACCAGAACCAGAGGATCGGCAAAGCATGTCAACCATAGAGAGTCCGGTGATTCTCCGCAGTGCCCCGCGGTGGGAGGAGCTGCGTGGGTACTTGCATCAGCCATGAGAAGGCCACCCTTACCTATAAAAACTGGAACTCCAAGGCCAATTTGAACACTCATACATCTCCTGGATACTGATTGACCTGCTTGCACCCCCACTTCAATCTATCCCATTATGACTACCCCCGCAAAACCGCAAAACCACCGAGCCTGGTGGAAAGAATCCTCAGTTTATCAGATCTGGCCCGCATCATACAAAGACTCGAACGATGACGGCATTGGGGACATTCCTGGAATCATCTCGCAGCTCGACTATATCAAAAATATCGGCGTAGATATTGTCTGGCTATGCCCTTCCTACAAGTCTCCACAGGTGGATATGGGTTATGACATTGCCGATTACTACAGCATTGCTGATGAGTACGGCACGGTCGCAGACGTGGAGAAACTGATCCAGGGCTGCCACGATCGGGGGATGAAGCTTCTCATGGATCTGGTTGTGAACCATAGCAGCGACCAGCATGAATGGTTCAAGCAATCGCGAAGCTCCAAGGATAATGAGTATCGCAATTGGTATGTCTGGAAGCCCGCTAGATATGATGAGCAGGGGAACCGGCACCCTCCCAATAACTGGGTGTCGCATTTCCAAGGTATATTGTTTCTCCGAAAGTGAGAATTTAGCATTGTACTGATACCCAGTCATTTCAGGGAGTGCTTGGCAGTGGGATGAACTCACCGAGGAGTACTATCTTCACCTTTATGCGACAGAACAACCGGATCTTAACTGGGAACACCCGCCCGTTCGCGATGCCGTGCACGATATCATGAGATTCTGGCTGGACAAGGGCTGTGATGGTTTCCGAATGGATGTGATCAATTTCATCAGCAAAGATCAGCGCTTCCTCGACGCGCCTGTCAAGGATCCCCGCACGCCATGGCAATGGGGTGATAAATGGTACGCCAATGGACCCCGGCTGCACGAATATCTCCAAGGACTCGGAAAGATTCTGCAGGAGTACGATGCCTTCAGCGTGGGCGAGATGCCATTTGTTAAGGACGAGGAGGAGGTTCTCAAAGCCGTCCAGTTTGACCGCCATGAGATCAACATGATCTTCAACTTTGAGCATGTGGACATCGACCATGGAACATACGATAAGTTTGAGCCTGGTAGCTGGAAGCTCACAGACTTGAAGGATTTCTTCCAGCGATGGCAGACCTTCATGTATGCCAACGATGGTTGGAATGCCCTCTACTGGGAGAACCACGACCAACCGCGGTGCGTCGATCGCTACGTACATGCTAGCGAGGAGAAACGTGCCGTCGCATCTAAGATGTTAGCTACTGCTCTGGCATTGCAATCTGGCACACCATTTGTGTATCAGGGACAAGAGTTAGGGATGCGCAATGTTCCCAAGTCGTGGGGCATTGAAGAATACAAGGATCTTGATTGTCTCAATCATTGGCACAGGTAGGTTCTTCCTAATCTCTTTATCTTGAATTTGACTGGATAATTAACTCCTGCAGAATCCTGAAAGAAAGGCCTGATGACACCGAGGCCCACGCAAGTGCGCTTGCAGAGTATCAGAAGAAGTCTCGTGATAACGGCCGCACTCCTGTCCAATGGTCTCCTGCTCCCAATGGAGGTTTCACCGGTCCTAACGTCAAGCCTTGGATGTCGGTCAACCCCGATGTGACCATCAATGCTGAAGACGAAGTAAAGGACCCCAACTCGCCTTACCATTTCTGGGGCAAGGTCCTCGGGCTTCGCAAGAAGTATCTTGATGTCTTCGTATACGGAGACTGGGTGCTGATTGACCAACCGAACCAAGAGGTCTTCGCATACACTCGACAGTATGAAGATGACAAGGCGTTGGTTCTGTGCAACTGGACCGAGAAGACCATTGACTGGGATGCCGCCAGCAACGGAATTGACGGTGTCAAGGCTGTACTATTGGATAACTATGATACCGCCGAGGCTGTCCAGCACTTCACTGGCGGGAAATGGTCACTGCGGCCATACGAGGCTGCTGTCTTCCTGGTCTGAACTTGCGATTGAGCACAGCATTTAGATAGAGAACCACGATGTGACTAGACTATTTCAGCTTCTACCAACGACCTAGACTGCATGGTATCAATTCAAGGAATAAAAAAAACCTTCAAACCACTGTTAAATCTACATAGAAGCGGATCTCGGTGTCCTCCGCCACTATCGGAGCTCACTTATCCACCGTTCCCCGCACCCGATAAGCCTCCATCCTCAAAGAAAAAAGAACATCGACGCAGAGTCCCGAACTGCGCACTAAGTCCTTTGACCCAGATACAAAACCAGAAGGCAGTCTACCCCATACCGACAAAATGGCATCCGAAAACCCCCAAGCCCCCCTGCCAGCCCACCTGGACCCAGCAACCTATCCCCGCACCCAGCACGACCCAGCAAAAAACATCCATCTAACATTAACCTACACCCCCCTCGACGTAAACATCTACCTCGCACAAACATCCTCCCCAAAAGCCGGCGCAAATGTCCTATTTCTCGGCACAACACGCGACACATTTGAGAACCGCCCTGTTTCCCAGCTCAGCTACACATGCTACCCACCTCTAGCTTTGAAAACGCTTACGGCTATCGCTGAAGCTGCTATTGAGACACACCAGCTGATAGGTGTGAGCATTGCGCATAGGATGGGTGTTGTGCCAATTGGGGAGGCGTCGATTGCTATTGCGATTAGTGCGGGACATCGGGGTGCGGCTTGGAGGGCTGGAGAGGAGGTGCTTGAGGCTTGCAAGGAGAAGGTCGAGATTTGGAAGAGAGAGGAGTTTGTGGATGGGGGGATGGAGTGGAGGGCTAATGCTGATCGGGATGCGGAAGGGAAATTGGTTTCTGGGGATGGTTCTTGATGGGCTTGTAATTGAAATTGAATATTGATTGGATAAGTCTGGTACCCGTGAGATATTCCTAGCGATCAGCACGGAGATAATTCTGAGATATGTCGAGGCTGGTGCTGTATATTATGTACTCCAAATCCGAAGCAGTGTAATCACTGCCTGGTCTATACATCTGCGAGCACAAAGCATAGCAGCTCGGTCGATGGATCTATTGAGCAGGGTATTTAGATTTAACAGTATATATAGTACAATTTTCATATATCGACACGGTTACTCCGTCTTCAAAGGCCGGCCCTCGCGCTTCCAGTCATTGATGTGTTCCAAGATAACCTTAGACGCGGACTCGGGGGTATCCTGTCGACCAATACACTCGACAAAGTCATTATCGGGATCTAGAAGGATAGTCAGCCTTTTGTACCACCTAAGAATCATAAAATGCGAGTCTTACCCATCAGATAGAAGTAGATGCTGTGGTCTACCAAGTAATCCTCGCCAGCCTTGGCGTCCCTGGGGGTACTGAAGTACACACGGTACTGCTTGCACACATTCTTGACCTGCTCATAGGTACCAGTCAAGCCAACAATACCCGGGTGAAATTCCTGAAGGTAGGCGCGCAGAACCTCGGGGGTATCACGGGCAGGGTCACAAGTAATGAAGACAGGCATAAAGAGCTTCTCATCTTTAGTGGACTCCTTGACCTTCTCGATGATCTCAGCCATCTTGTCCAGCTCATCGGGACAGATATCCGGGCAGTGGGTGAAACCGAAGTAGACCTGTAAAAGAAAAAAATGAGCACTGGTTACCCCAAGCTAGCTCTTCAGCCAGCTATACATCCGCTTTCGACTCACAAAGCTGTATTTTCCCTTCAGATCCTCCGCGGTGAACTCCTTCCCATCCAAATCCTTCAGCACAAACGGACCGCCAACCTTGGGCTTTCCAACACCCTTGCTCATCTCCGCAATACGTTTCCGCTCCAACCGCGCCTTCTCAACCCGGAAATAAATCACCATACCGGCGCCGGTGAGGATGAACAGCAATGCCGCCTTCCATGAGAAGGGACCGGTCGAGTTGCGCTGCTTAAGCTGTCCCATGGTCTTAGCCTTAGCGCGGAATGCACTTGTAGAGAATGGGTTGTTATTCCGGGCAGAGAGCATGCTCTGGATGTTTTGCGTGCATCGGGGCCGTTGCGCCTGGGTGTAGGCGCGACATTGCGATTGAGTGGTGATTCGGAGGCTGGAGAGGATGTGTTGGGATCGGATAGGCTCAATGGCAGCCAGGTGGCGGGTAGCCCGGCTGAATAGGCCGGTCGCCAGCTTTGGAGAGGACATGGTTGTGAGATTGGTGTTTTGTCGGGGAAGATTGAATGGTCCGCTGCGGATGTGAACTTGAGAATCGTCAGATCAGTTCCCCATTGGGTATAGCTTGGTGCCTGAGGCAGCAAGGCACAAGTGCATTATCTCTAAGAGCGAAACTTTTGACTTCGAATATCAGCGACCATTTTATGATTGAATTTGTAATTATGCAATAGTTCCCCCCTAAAACGACAGTTCAATATTTCAGGTGGTGTATATCAACTAGTAGGGGAGAGATGACTGGTAAATAGACATCAAGTATGAGTGAATTTCGGTTTTAAATCAAATTTGGAATTTAGGTGCCAATATGTCCAAAATAATTAAGTATAAGATAGATATCGCATAGGAAAAAAAAAAAATAAAGAGCACTGAACTCCACCATGATCATCTCCCTTCAAGTCGTAATCATCACAATCTTGTTGATGTACTTCTCCTCCTCCTTAAAGACCAGATTCTCCGCAGTCCATTTTCCAGCGTCTTCTCGTGAAATGAAGTACCCAATATTCAATGACTCCCGTCCAGTCTTCGGATCCTCAATGCCAACCTTGACAGTCTTATTGGTAGCACCATCATTCAGCAGACTAGCACGCACAACTGTAAACGGCTGCCCGCTCTCCATGAAGCGTTTCTCCATCAATTCCTTGTCTTCGTGCGCAGCTTTGAGAAGCCATCCGTAAATTGGCCAAAGCACCCATGGGTAGTCACGTCCGAATTTGGATAAACCCGTAGTGCTGAATGCGACAATATGCGGGTTGCCAGTAGCTCCGTTATTTCGAAGATTGTTGATGGCGTCGACCATGACAGCGGCGCCTTTTCTGCAACATTGCGGATCTTCAGGAGCTATGCCGCCCTTGGGTCGGCTGCCGATGGTGGAGACTATCATGTCCACAAGTCTTTCTCCGCTATTGTCGGCCTGGATGCATTTGGTTACTGCGCTTAGATCATGTGCATTGCCTTCGACAATCTTGAGGTTGGGTGTCGATTCGAGTGGGATCAGTGCCGCGAGCTTAGCTGGGGTGCGGCAAAGCGCGATGCATTGATGACCAGCTGCAAGTGTATGCTTGAGAGCGGAAAGGCCGACGCCAACGGTACCACCGAGGAAGGCAACTGTCTTAATGTTGGAACTCATATCGTTGGTTGTGATATTGACAAATGAGGTGGTGATGGTTGGATTAGGTATTATCGAGTAGAATGGTTGATGTTATTGTGATGACTGAGAACATGAATACCGAGTTGGATCCATGGCTTTTATATTGCATTCTCCCATGACTCCCCCGCCATCATGCCGAATGGCGTCCGAGTATAGGGACCGTTGGGTGAGATGACCTCGCTCTTTTCTCGCGTCCAATGAGAAGCTCCATTTGCCAATCTGCGAAGGTCTGGACCCACACTATACCCGATTGGGTGCGAGGCTGCTTATGGCACGAAGCGCGGTTCCTCACGTCTTCAAGAAAATAAGCTGGAAATCACGATGATGGCGAGAAAGTGCCGAGCAATCTAATCTTTCAATAATGGCAATATTTTCATGAAGAAAGCGTGACCGCGCCAAGGCCAAAATGTCACACCCGCGACAGTCAGATGTAGCGGCTGCAGGGAGTGGCGCTGCTGCGGCCCAAGAGGCCGAGAAACGCGCGAGCTCCCCTGGAAGCAAAGACCAGGATAAAGCCGCGACCACACGCGCGCCGAACCCACGTAGCTGCGTGACTTGTCGGAGTCGGAAGGTCCGGTGCGATAAACTATCGCCTTGTTCGAATTGTCGTCGCGGGAATATCGCCTGCATCTATCCGTCAGGAGATCGCCCCCCGAGATGGGCCCGGCGTCTTGAGCGCCCGGTTACTGGCGAAGTCATGGAGAGACTTCACCATCTCGAAGGCCTTGTAAAGGAGTTGACTGGTCAGTTGGAACAGGCTCATGCGGCCGCTAAGTCTTCGGCAGCGTCGTCCAACTCCCCTGGTAGCTCCACACACGACAATGAATTTGGTTTGCAAGGGAATTCATCTTTCGCAGGACAGGGTAGCGTGTCAAATAAGTTTGGCAGATTGGCTCTTAATGATGCCAACCGAAGTCGCTACGTCGGCAGTGGCTTTTGGTCATGGGTCAATGATGAGGTACGCCGGCAACAACGATGCTTATAAATACCTTGTTCATGATTTCTAGATTGGTGAATTAAAAACGGAAACTGGTAATCTTGCTATCGATGGATACGATTCCTCAGATGATGAGATGTCTGCAAAGACACCATCTACCCAGGAGCTTGGACGAACGCCATCTGACCGCCATGCATTCATATTTCGACACAACTTGAATCCTTCCACTCCCGACATTAGAGAATTTCACCCATTGCCTTCGCAAATACCATTCCTGCTCAATGTCTTCTCGGAAAATGTGAACACTATTGCTCAGATCGTTCATATGCCCAGTACCAGCAAGATGATTAGTGAGCTACGAGGCGACATGTCGAAACTCACGCCGTCTAATGAAGCTTTGATGTTCTCCATATACTATAGCGCCGTGACCTCCATGGAAGAAGAAGATATCATGATAAATTTCGGTGTTTCAAAACAGCACTTGAACCTCAAATATCGCCTTGGCCTGGAACACGCCTTAGCTAAGGCCGACTTTCTCAACGCACCAGACCTAGTTCTGGTGCAATCTCTCGCTAACTTCCTTCTTTTGGCTCGACGGCACGATAGCCCTAGATATGTATGGATGATGACAGGCATTGTGATTCGCATGGCACTTGCTCTTGGCTTGCAGCGTGATGGCTCCAATTTTGGGTATCTGACTCCATTTGAAATCGAGATGCGTCGAAGAGTCTGGTGGAGTCTCTGCATGATCGACGTGAGAGCATCAGAAGATCAAGGAACGGAGTATACCATCGCCCTAGGCAGCTTCGATACAAAAATGCCTCTCAATATTAACAGCGCTGACATCAGCCCGGAATCGAAAGAAATGCCACTTGAGCACGAAGGTCTGACTGAAATGTCTTTGACACGGGTCAACTATGGAATCGTCGATGTCTCAAAACAGATGATAACTCAAATCTCCAAGTCAACCAGCCTGGAGGAACAAAGCCGTTTCTTAGATGAAATGTATCAACGTCTTCAGGTTGGTTTCCTCCAGTATCACGCAGACTCGGAGTCGAATATTATGTATCGGACTTCTGTCGCTATTACCCGTCTTGTGATGGGAAAAATGACTCTACTGGTCTTTGTGCCCGTACTTTTCGCATCGCCAAACGAAAACCTCTCCGAGGAGATCAGGAACAAGCTCCTCGTTGCGGCAATTGAAGTTGCCGAGTACAATCACGCTCTGAATGCTGAGCCGGCCTGTCGACAATGGCGATGGGTCTTTCAAACATACACGCACTGGTACGCTGTCGTGTACATCCTGCTTGAGATTTCGCGACGTGCATGGTCGCCCATCGTTGAGAGAGCTTGGGTAGCCCTCCATAGTATCTGGCTGATACCAACTCAATCACATATGGGCAAAAACCTTCGCATCTGGGTTCCCCTGCGAAAATTAAGGATCAAAGCCCAGCAACATCGGGAGTCTGAACTAAATCGACTGAGAGGTGATCCTGCTGCTGTGGAGGAGCTTGACAGGAAGGAAAGGGAGATCCAAAAGCCTTCAAGCCCCGGTTCTTTCCCCGATCGATACGATGCAACAGATGTCTTCGTGAAAAGATGGCGGCAGCTACTAGCTATGCCGGGAATGGATGTTCATAATACCAGTGAAGCTGTGCAAGCTTTTGGAACCTCTGATCACTTGTCAAATAATGTCGACCCCAGCTCAGAACCCACATTGGAGCCGGTTTACCATGAGGTGGAAGGCTGTCAGTCAGATGGAAACGCGTCTTGGTTGAGATCAATCTCTACAAACTACGATATTGGATTCGCGCAGTGTTTCCAACCAACACAGGACATCACCCGTGATGTTCGCGAGCAACAATACGGTCAGGAGCTCAATCCAAGCATCATTCCCTGGCTGTGGGCAGATGATGGCCTTTCAAACTCGGCCATGGATTCAATTGATATAAACATGGATCTTGACGGGAGCGACGTGGACTGGTACAATTGGGTTGAAAGTGCTCAAGGATTGGAATTAAACGCAGGTCCCAATGGAGCCGGGACATCTGGACAGTCACTATAACGAGATCAATGTCAATGGAAACACACATAGTCATGATTCATTGTCATGTCAATGAAAGTTACTCTATAATACAGCAGAGCTTTTTACGTCTCGAAAATGATTTACCCACAAGAACTCATGTTTAACTAGATATATATCTGTCACTCCAATTCTCTATTTGAAGGTAGATTTATGCAGCAGAGAGAGGCTCCGGAACCACTAGAACACCAATATCCGACTGACCATGAGCTGTGAGCTTATCAATCTTCGAAGCATTCGAAACTGGATAGACATCAGATCCGGTGACCAGAGGGACGATGTTATATTGGGATTTCAGTTGCCGCGCTAGCTTCAAAGCTTCTCCCACAGCATGTCCTGTGTCCAGCCCAGCTATGAAACCCTCAACTTCACCGAGAGCTCTCTGATCAGCTATTGCTTCTTCATCCGTTGCCGTTACGCATTTCGGTCTGCCAGTCTGCTTCCAATGCGCCATGCAGGGCCAAACCCAGGATGATTCATATTTGGCGAAACCGAGTCTTCACTCCTCTGCACTTATGCTTAACATTGTTGGTCTTAACACGAAAGGCATCTGAGTCGTCGGAACTGCGGCTGAAGGTTGAACTTTTGCTTGATTTTGGCTTTATTTTTATTTTAACGTAGTCGCTTAATGAAGAGACTTAGCGAAAGAAGAGTCCAGTAACGAGCAGTCTTTTTTTTTCGACACTTGCGCTGTTGGTCGGAGATGCTCCGACGATTCTTACTGGATTGAGCAGAATGCAGTAACGCGAGTATTTGGCCCAATGGCGCAACAATAGAGTGGGGGGAGACTCCAAGTCAGTCATTATCTTATCACGTCCCCCACTACGAACTGTTCAACTCCACAACCGGGAGCTTTGCAGGATTTTTGTATCCCATCTCCGTGCCAGAGCATCGAAATGAACATTGAACGGGTAGCAATTGTCGGCGCTGGCGCATGTGGGCTTGGTGTTACAAAGAAAGTTGAGATTCTATTTTGTTCGAAGGACCTAGAGACTAACTTTTGACCAGATATCTTCTAGCAGAACAAAAATTCACAAACATCACCATATTTGAACAGCGGGACCAGCCCGGCGGTGTCTGGAATTACACCGGCGATGAAGGGACCAGCCCGAATGTCATGACAATCCCCCAACCAAGACCTAGCTCAGTACCTCAACAGCCGGTCAACGGGACGTTCATTTCACCGGTTTATGACTCTCTAGAAACAAACATCCCGAGTTCTATGATGCAATTCTGCGATTTTCCTTTTCCAGCAGGAACTGCTTTGTTTCCTTCCCACGCTGTGGTCAAGGAGTATCTGCATAGATATGCAGAAGAGTTGCGGAATATGATAAAATTTCAATCACTTGTTCTGGATGTTTCTGTGTCGGCAAAACATCCGCGCACAGAGTGGACAGTCACATGGCAGGATCTTCAAACTAAGCAAGTTTCAAACGCGAAATTTGACGCCGTGATCGTTGCAAATGGGCATCACAATGATCCCAACGTCCCTGTCATACCGGGTCTGGCTGAGTGGGACCAGATGTACCCAGGGTCTATCATCCATTCGTCTCTTTATCGGCGTGCAGATCCTTTTACCAACAAGGTATGTGAACACATAGGTCTAAGACTCCAGAAACTCAAGTGACAGTAACAGAAAGTTATCGTGGTGGGCCACTCCGCCTCCGGCATTGACATCGCCTCGCAAATCAGTGAAGTATCACAGCACCCGTTACTAATTTCTGAACGAACAAAAACGACCTTGTCACCTGAGAAAGCAGCAGTCGCCAAGAGCCTTCCTGAAATGATTTTGCTTGATCCCATGAACAGACGAGTGCTGTTCGCGAATAACCACGAAGAGCGAGATGTTGATCGTATCGTCTTCTGCACAGGATACCACTTCTCATTGCCATTTTTGTCAAGTCTTCAACCAAGCATTGTCACTGATGGCCTGCGACCACACAATCTGTATCAGCACGTATTCCACACCTCCGAGCCCACACTCGCTCTCATCGGATTTCAGCAGCGCATCGTCCCATTCATAATTAGCCAGGCACAAGGGGCATGGGTTGCGCGGGTCTTCTCGGGGCGACTTAATGTGCCTTCACATGCCGATATGCAGCAATGGATCAAGGAGTGGAAGGCTGTGCGAGGTGATGGGCGCAATTTCAATGTTCTTGGCTTTCCTCTCGATGCGGAATATATCAATTCTTTGCACAATCGAAGTTCAGCAGCAGTGCGCCGCGACGGACTTGAAAACAATGGAATTGGGAAAAAGTCACCGTTCTGGGGTGAGAAGGAGAAGTGGACACGGGAGAGAGTCCCGTTGATCAAGAAGGCGTCACAAGCTCTGGGTAGTCGGCGAAGCGACATCACAAGGCTTGAGGAGCTTGGGTTCAAATTTGAGGAACGTTTGGAAGATGCAGAGTTAAATAAGGCTCATCTGTAAATAATCGCAGATAGACCGTCACGAAAAGCAAAGAGTTTTCTTCTTCAAAGCATATCTGATCCAAGGCCACCAAGCAGACTCATCCATTGTGTTTCCAACGGACTATCCGTCAATGGATTATCCGCAGGTGTCAAAGCACCGTTCTGTGGAATACGGATACGTGGACCGAATTGACCACCATCAGGCATACCGCTCATGCCCTCCATAGCAACGAGCTGATGCGAGAGTCGTCGATCAGAGACTTTTGATCTCAGAGGCCAGATATAGAAGTTCGCTTCGCCCAACGTATCGCTTAACAAAGCAGCTAGCTCGTCCTGTATTGCCTGTAGCCCAAGCTCCACTTCTAGCCCTGGCGATGTGATTACCGACGATGTAGAGGACTTGCTGAGTGATGCTATAGGAGTAATCTGGTTTGTAATACCCGGACCTGTGAATTACAATATGCGGTTAGTTTTGCCTCCTTTAGTTTAGCGTCCTGATACCTCGTTCTGTAAGCTCCGCCTTCAGTTGCTCCGGCATAAAAAGCTCGCTATACCCTCTCGACCTCTCGCCACTCTCTTACCTTCCCTTCAACTCCTCTATCTTGCACTAATCGCCATTCCCTTTCTCTTTGCCTCGGCCCCACCTATAATAGCGCCTTGGCTTTTAGCTCTATATACTACCCCCTTTTAGTTTACGAGAAGCCGCTCTATTAAGGTAAAGGGGGTTAACTAGGCGAGGTTAAGGATGTTATATATAATTTAGACGTAGAATAGACAAAGACTAACCCTTAAGGAACTATTCTGTTCCTTAAGTATATTAAATATATACATAAGGGGGCTAAGCCCTAACTTAGCGAATCATACAGGTGCTTTCCGGGATTAGACCGGGTACGCTTAGGCACTATATCGGACTACCCTAATATTATACCCTAATATCTAGGTTAGGCCGTAATAATTATCTCCCTCCTTCTTAAGAGAGTCGACCTTGACGATACATAGATAATAATAAAGAGATAATTGCGGATTATAGAGCGCGACTCAGAGTCGTCGGCGAAGAGAAGCTTGTAGGAGAGGATGATCTCTTTGAACAACAGATGTCCTGAGCTGAGTGTTCTGAATGTGAGGTCCCCGTCGTCGTAGAAGTCGTTCAAAATACTATATTCAATCAGCTTAGTAGTTTGGAAAATTATTATAAAGCTTTTTCACCTTTCGCATGGCGTGTTGCTGTGAAGGTTCAACATGCAGAACGAAGGCATGTAAGATAAAGACAAGCGTCGATGAAGGCTATCAAACACCAAGTGCGAGCTGATTGATTTCACCCATATGACATTGATCCGTCCAATATTTATCAAGGTCGCCAAGTTCATATTTGCGACCTCTAGCGTATCACTCTCGACCTCAACTCCATCGATTTTTGAGATTAACCCTCTGACTGGCAGAATCTCCCCAAATCCGTTCAGGACCTCTACCAAAGGTCGCTCAGCCTGGCTGAGAGGATGTGAGGAGTCGCCGTGTACCAGTTATGTCGACCTATCATCCATCTGGAGAGCTTGACGAGGGTTTTTACATAAGGACGCAGAATTCTTCAAGCCCTTTCAGCTCCTAAATATTCATGTGGAGAGTCAAGTGCTCAGCCACTAACTGATTCTTAAGTTCCAGCCTTTGGCCATCATTAAATCGAGCCATGAAATACTACAGCCTTGATCATTTAAATTCCAAATCTCTTCAAGCAATTCAAGACAGCCCAGGTAGACCGGAAATCGGGTTAATGAAAATAAAGCCTTGAATCGATGATTGACCTGTTCTCGCTTGTTTTTGTCTGGGGCTTTGAGCTCAGCCGCCGCAGTCAACAAAGGAGTTCCTTGTGAACCAAGATGAGGTGACGATAATGGGACCCCCAATACCAAGTCAATAGTATTCAGAGCGTAGCTGTATATTACTCCGTTTGTTTCACACTGGTGCTCCTCGTCTGGAATGACTGTGCCGCCTAGAGACAGCTTTGTACGCCCCGCTAATCTGTAGAGCGTAATAAGGCCGTGGTTTCGAAAAGCCTGACCCATTATTTGGGCTTCACTGCCATGGTCCATAAACTGAAATTCAAGTAGTTGGGTCTCAAATAACAATTCCGATGCAGTATCTCTTTGTGCCCCATCGAAGATAGATCGACAGTAATGAGACAGGTTGCCAAGTAAATAAACCAATTTAGTGCTATATCCATAGAATGCATGGCTTCTTTCACCAGCGTGTTGCACGTAGGATTTCAACAGATTGTGATTGAACTGGCTTTGTTCAGTTGAGTGAAGAAGGAATGCACAAGCCATTTCCCAATACAGGTACGCCCCGATGATGAAATGAACCAGTTCCTGGTCCTCTTGTGCTGACTGGTTTTTCAAAACCAAATTCACAAGCACCCGTGCCCCCAATAGATGTTCTCTTCCAAAATCAGTATATTTATCACTCAGATAAGCTGTCGAAATGCCAAGGATGAGGACAGTCATGAGGGACACACAGGCACGGGAGCAAGAAGAGATCAGGTCTTTGCGGATGGAAACCAGAGCCCTTGATCGCTCCTCCAGAGAAGGTACAAGCTTTGACTCTTTAAAGAAATGTTCATGTGCAGCGCCGACACTTTGCACGGCATGAACTAGTGATGGGCAATCGACAAGATATTTCACAAGCGGGTAAGAAAGAGGATTCGTCTGTGTGTCGACCACCATTGCCTTGCTTGCATTTTCCAGGAAGTAACGAAGATACCTTCGATTCACGTTGGGTATGGCATCTGTTGATGGGCAACTGGCCAGCCCAAGGCCAAGAGGAACGGTCACTTGCACGTTCTCCATCATGCGGATTTTCTTGGAGGAGTCAAGCCAAGGGAGCTCAACTTGCCATTTAGTGGCGGTGCGAGGAATTGAATGGCAGACCGCGCCTCTTTTCTCACATTTCCGACACACAGGAAATGTTTCATCGCATTTGACCCGTCGTTGCTTGCATTGAAGACACCCCGTGTGACTTTTCAGTCGGGAAGGGACGGGGCTTGTGCTGATAGTTGTCGCGGATGAGGGAGGAGCCGGAGACGGAGACGGCGGGTTGAATTTTTTGAATCTTATCTGAAACTGCTGCATCTTTCTTCAATTCTTTGAACAGAAGGTCTGAGGGGACGAATGACTCTGAGCGGGGAAGGCTTAGCTCCGGGATAACGCGCCGGTGAACCTCCGTTTGATCCACTTGTTCTTCGCCCTGCAGCTAATGCGGGGGTTCTTGACCATCCGATAATGCCACAAGGCCGATGATTGTTTGATGAGCCATTTGAAATTCCACGGCTTATTCGAGACCGTTATCAGCCTTCTAACCACGCAGAGATGGATGACTAAGTCAACTGAACGATCCTATGAATTACCCTTTCTAGACTGATTTTCAATTCTTTTCTCTTTCCACAATCTTTCGTCGTGAAATTATCGTAATTTTCCTCCCAGACTCTATGCGTGGCCTAAAACTAAAGGAGAGACTGTCGATTGTGACCGTGCATCTTGCGGCTTCTAGTTAGTTAGTTATGGGACTTGTATGACTAAACGCGTTGGAAATGGAGAAGAATCCACTTGAAAGATGTCATGTCCTACTTTCTTTGATAGAAATCCACACATTGATCAGGACCGGGAGGTGCCTGCATCACTCCCGCGTTTCGATAGGCATTCGGAATTTCCTTTTTTTGAAAAAATGCGAGGGAGGATCCGATCAATACCCGATAAAACGTATTTTGTGGGGTCACTCCATTGTTGATTGGCGCTAAAGTAGAATGGAATTCTTTCCGGCTAACACGATCTCTTATCGTGCGCCGACAACACGCTATTATCGCCGAGCTCTCAAAGCATCATAGTCGGGGAAATATTGTCGAAAATATAACTATTACTTGGGTCCCAGCTCATCCATCTCATGGACCCCGGAGGCGAAATTTCAGTTTCTCACTTTTTTCACGCCCAACGCCGCCATGTCTGATCCTTCACATTTTACCGACGAGAAAGGAACTCCCAACGACGTGGACGGAGATGAAGTCACACGTATGGGATATACGGCCGAGATCCCTCGGACCTTCTCATTGTTTAGCCTGTTTGCCATTGGATATGAGATATGTGTTTCACCCATTGCACTGATCATATCGCTGGACGTCAGTCTGGGGAGCGGAGGCCAAGCAACATTGGTATGGGGCCAATTCATCATATACTTCATGGCATTCTGCGTTGCAGTCAGTCTTGCCGAACTTGCTTCTGCTTACCCCAACGCTGGCGGTCAATACTATTGGGCTGCGGTGTTAGCTCCGAAACCCATTCGACGTGTCACGTCGTTTATCGTCGGATATCTCAGTTGGGCCTCTGCGGTCTTTGGATGCGCATCTTCGCTGATTGCTGCTGCAGAGATGACGGTGGTCATGTACCAAATTCACCATCCCAATACCTCAGGAGAACTTTCAGTTAAGCCATGGACTATTTTTGTGACCTACCAAGCCTACAACATACTCATGTTCGCTTTCAACTGCTGTCAAACTGTGGCATCAAAGAGTTCTCGAGTATGGCTATCTCTAGCAATCGCCTCGCCCATTATCATCATCATCGCTATCCTCGCGCGAGCTGAGGAGAAACAGTCCGCCGCCTTCGTTTTCACCGGATTCACTAATCTGACTGGATGGAGTGATGGTGTTGCTTTTATGACAGGGCTTCTAGGAGTTAACTGGGGATTCTGTGCTCTAGATGCAGTGACTCATATGGCCGAAGAGATCCCCGATCCTCGACGAAATGTTCCACGTGCCCTAATGGCGACCATAATCGTCGGGGCAGTCCTTGCTTGGCCAATGGCGATAGCCATATTGTTCTGTGTGAAGGACATTGGGAAGATTATGAATTCAGAAACCGGCATTGGGTCGTTTGAGTTATTTCTTCAAGTCTTCGAGGGGAAGCAACAGTTAGCAGCAGCCACAGGGCTTCAAACGCTCCTTTTGATCACATCACTGGGTGCGGTTTTCGGTATTCAGACCTGGCAAACTCGACTAGCCTGGTCAATTGCTCGTGACGATGGCTTACCGTTCTCAAAATACATCAAGCGGGTTGTACCCGCCCCTTACGAAGTTCCCTTATGGGCGCATCTGTGGTCAACTTTATTCGTTGCTCTTCTTGGCTGCCTCTATCTTGGGTCAAGCATTGCCTTCAACTCCTTCGTTAGTGGAGGTATCCTCATGCAATACGTGGCCTACTCAATTTGTATTGTTCTTTTGCTTTGGCGGGGACGATCATTTGTTCCACGAGGTCCATTCTGGTGTGGTAAATTTGGCCTGTTTTGCAACATCATCACCCTGCTCTGGACGGTCATTACATTGGTGTTTTATTCTTTCCCGCCAACAAACCCCACAACGCTTGCTGACATGAATTATGTTTCCGTTGTTGTCGTGGGGTTCGCCATGGCGTTTACTGTGTATTACGTTATTTATGGCCGAAGTTCCTTTACTGGGCCTCCCATTATTCATTAAACATCTTCAGATATTAGGTGTAAACTATAAGAATCAAGAGGGTTGACACAACTTTTGAGATTGAGGGCCGGTCTTCCAGTTCTAGGCATATGGGTTTGAATCAACATGGCTTGTATTGTGCACGTAATAACTTGACCTGGAACCTCGGGTTTTTAACTGGAACGATATCCACGTAAATATAGAGGTAATTGATCTCGATTAAACATACATGGGTGGAATTGATGATCGATGGCATAATCAGAGGTTCGGAGAAAATATTCCAGAAACTGCATGTGCTGTTATTCAAATCGTAGGAGGCCGAAGTAACAGTGGCCATGGTCTTAAGAAAATAGTGGAGAAATTTTTGTTTACAGTAATTTGTCTCTCGGTGGTGAAATCATCTGAGTCTGAGAATGGATTCAATATGATCTCCTATCAGACAACCATATTCGTTTCGAGATAAAGAAATGTGTCGACGAGGGATTTGTTGACTAACGCTCCTCGTGTCCGGACGATAAGCACTTCCCCGCCAAGGGCAAAATTTCCTATTTGGGCTTTTTTGCGATGTGGGTCATCCCCTGGATCCACATCATGTACTGCGAAATGGTGTTATGATTGATTGGAAAATCGCAACTCAATCCACCAGGCAAGTTTATTATGGTTCATCTCGGCCTCAATTTACCATCATGTGAACATCTCAGACCAAGCTTCGATCAGCAACAGCAGATCATTCTCTTTCTTCTAGTATCTTTCCGCCGCCCTTCTTGCCTCCTAGCCAATCTGCCTTCCATTGAGATGTCCGAAAACCTCATCAAAGATCCTTCACTCCCTGTGGCCAATCCCACCAAGTCATATTGGCAAAGTCCCCCTCATCCAGAACTATTGGGAGTAAAATCTCTTTCGCTGCCAGAGTATCGCGACATTGTCGTTCTAGGATCAGGAATCACCAGCTGCAGTGCAGTGCTGCAGCTGTTTAATAGTACATGCAATCATTCTGTCACTGTTTTAGAGGCCAGGGAAGTATGCTCAGGCGCAACTGGTCGCAACGGCGGGCGCATTAATTGCGTTGCTGTCCTCGATTATGCCAAATATAGGCGATTATTTGGCCCAGAGGCTGCGCGCAAGATCGTTGGGTTTGAAATGGATCATTTTGAAGCTATCTATTCCGCGGCGAAGGATTTTGGACCACAGCTTGTGAAACGCTCAGAAATTCGCCCTGTTAAAACTGTGGCCGCCATCTTCAGTGACAAGAAATTGTCCGACATGAAGGTCATGTTGAAAGAATTTGAAATGGCCTTTCCAGATCTCACAGGCAGGTGGTGGATATGTGAAGGGGATGACTTGGCAACTGTAAGGTCACTCATTATCTCTTTTCCCCGATAACCTGCATTAAATCAATAACGATGGTTAGAAATATCACCTACCAGATGCCAAGGGTGCTCTCATTGGGACTTCTGGTGGTGCTTGGCCATATCGGATGATTACCGATATCTTCGCCAGCTTGTTGAGTCGTTATAGTGATCATCTGTCCATTGAAACGAATACACCTGCGACCGCCATCTTCCGCGATACAGGATCCAATGAGCAATACCCTTATATTATCAAAACTCCACGCGGCCAAATTAGAGCAAAGCACGTATTACATTGCACTGAGGGTCACGCCGCCCACCATATCGCTGGTTTGCGGGGCATCCTTGTTCCGCGCCGTGGTCAGATCACAGTTCAAAAGGCGGGAGCACTCTTTCCCTATAGGGGTGGTGACCAGTCTTGGAGTTTCTACTTTCAGAACTCGTTCGACTATGCGTCTCAGTTGCCTCATAGCGGAGATATTGTGATCGGTGGTGGCGAGGTTGGTGGAATCGAGGGAATGGATGAGACATATGGAAATGCAGCTGACGATGCCGAATCCGTGCTTGCAAAATGCCATCTGACGGGGGTTCTGCCTGTAGTGTTTGGGGATAAATTTTGTGGGCCCCGAAATAACGGGCAAGCACAATTGAAGGCATCTTGGACTGGAATCATGTGTTCGTCTCTGGATTCTGTGCCAATGGTGGGTATGTTGCCCCGAGAATCATTAATAGGGCGAGAGGAAGGGAACAAGCACAGTGCGGAATGGATATCAGCGGGCTATGGCGGATATGGAATGGTGAATGCCTTTTTGTGTGGCAAATATCTTGCACAGATGGTCATGGGGCATGGCATCGGCGACTCGCTACCGACTCAATACCTCATCTCGGCGGAAAGAGTACTCCGACTCCAGGAAGAAGTTAAGCGGATTTCGCGGTCAACGCAGCACTTCCGAGCTTTGATGTGACAGCACGGTTACCCGCTAAGTTCGTGGCTCAACGTGCTGATATTATATCCGTTCGGCCGAAGTGGGTGAACCCACAGCATGTCGTAATACAGAGGGATAACTCGTTGTCGTTCTTATTAGATCTAGTCACATTCTTGACTGTCTTCAACACCTTATCACAGCCTATTTTGTTAAATAAGCCAATACGTCTGCATCATGTTTCACTTTAGAGGACGGAATATTCATCGAAACTTTTCATCATAGATTATCCATCCACTGAGATAAAAACGTTACTTTAGATATCCATCAACCTAATCCTCTTCTCCGCTGTTCGTTCTCTGTAGACCTTTGTCCAATCGCACCTACTCTGCAACTTGCCGTATGCAAGAAGCGTGTGATGTCCAACCCGAAGAAATATTCAGGGGTTGGGTATACTAGACTTCAGGACTGGAGCCTGAAAGGGTTCGGGCAGAAGCTTGTGGATGAGTAGGACCGCTTGGTGACAGTTGTTTGCTTTATCACACACTGAGACGAACCCCCTTGCTTCGATCATGTCATGCCGGGGCCTCGATTACAGCGCAATAAATCTTATCCGGCTTATTGGGCGCAAGTGAAAGTTTGTGCGACGTAGTCACTTTAGTACGTACACCGCTAATTGAAAATTAACTGATAATCGCCTCGGATCTAGGGTTCTTTCTAATGTCAGTGACGGTCATTCACAGCGAGTGATCTTGATTTAAGCTCGGTGTAACGTAGATCAAGGCTTCACTCTTATGGTAACGGCACAGTGTAGCAAAGTGATGGTTGAGTCGGTAGGTCTCCTGCAAATTGGCTCCAAGATGGCTGAGTGATATCGTCCGCGATTAAATTAGATGAAAGGTGCGCTGGGTGAAGATCTCACATGAATTAAATGCTAATGAGTGGGTATTGAACTATATACAGAAGGTATCCTGATACAACCATCCTCGTGGCTTCGGTGTTGGCATAGGCTTTAAATAATAGCCATAGTATCATCAGCAATGCATCCAAGAGCTGTCGGCAGCAACACTGCCCATAATAAATGTGCCAAGCCAAATACCACCAAGCACCGAGAGGAAATATCCAACATTCATAGTCATAATTGCCAACATCCTAATTCAATGTCAGTTTCAAATCAAGTCGGAATCAAGGTTGATACGAAACTTACAGGAGGTAGGCAACGCCAGCAAGGATTAATTCAAAGGTTGCACGACCTGCGGCGGGATTCGCGCGCCACCTGGACCATCTCCGTCCGATTTCTTGAACGCTCTTCTGCGCACCGGACAGATGTTTCTGATGATCATGCTCCCCGATCAGAGGTTCACTGGCATGACTAATACCGTCGGTCCAAAGACGACCCTCGAGGACTGGCCGCACGGCGATAAGGACACGTAAGATAACGGCGAGAGCAATCAAAAAGATGCAGGTACCGGCGTAGGTCCCCTTTGAGGTGGGAGTCCAGTCTTCGGAGTAAAGAGGGGTTTTGAAGGAGGTGAAGAATGTCATTGACATCTCTGACATGTACATAGTCATGCTCGAATCCATGTCCATCGAGGAGCTGGAAGTCATAGCCATAGACATTGCTGTTGTCGTGGCCGTCGCCATCGACATGGAGGAGGTGCTGGTCATGCCAGACATATCCATCATGCTGTTGATCGGCTGCGCCGTATAGTTGGTTTCTCGCAGCGATAGAAGTATCCTCACAGACACTGATATGCACGACTGGACAGTCTTTCTATGGCGGCAGTTCTGGTTATATGTAAATGTCGTAGAAGCTGATCCGCGATATCTAACAGGTGTGACAACGATGTTACTGACGGCCGATGCAGACCCCCCACTCTTTAAAAGGAGCACAATTAATTCCTTGGCATATCTTTGCTGCGAAAACTTGCGATCCCGACGAGTGGGTCTGGTAGTCCGGGCCCCTCCAGCATATGACGCCGAACGATTGCTCTTTCCCCCCACTGAGCAGATATCATTTTCCCCTGAATCTTTTTGAATCACCTGATCGAGGACCTTCGATGGACTTTCCACCACCTCACAGTTCAAGTTCAGTCCTTCAGATTCACATGCACAGTGAGCTCAACATACTTGCGATGTCTCATGAAACTAACGAGATCACGCGGGAGTGAGACTTGGAACTCGCATGTTCCTGTGGAGTCAAAGCAGCGGAATTGATTTGCTACACATCGCGCACACGAGTCGGGTGGACCCGAAGCGGGAAGCTCCACTTGCCACTAAGAACGCCCTCAAATGTGCTCATTATTGCGGGGCGAAAACAGAACAGAAAAATCAAATCAAGCTAAAGAAAAGAGAAAGATACTACCGCAAATCGACTCACGTCTACGCATCCAGATCCATTATCCCGGTTTTATGTTTATTTCAGAAGCCCTGGCCGATATTCCTGTCCTCGATAAATAGCCACTTTGGGCACATTTACCTTGTACTAGAGCCGACTGTCAAATCTCCGACTTCTTTTAATCTGCTCAAGCTCGTTTCTTGGCATTTCTTGGTATTTCTTGGCAGTCTAGACTGGATACCTATCAAAAGGGCTGGAATAAGTAGGAATTAGCTTGCGATAGATTGAGCATGAATCGGACTTTTAAACCTGTCAGAGGTCATAGTGGAGTCCAACTCGGATGGAGAATGGATTGACACACGGACCTGAAACCACGAACCCTAGATTAGTATTAATAATGATGACCTCGTCTTTGGATTTCGCAACGTCTATCTCTTAGCATCTTCCTTTTGCAACTTTTGTTGATCATAGATCTATCTTGTCACGAGCGACGCGTTTTATACTGCGGACGCTTGTTCAACCGTCAAGATGGGTATGCTTCCGTTCCTGGACCAGCCGGTCTTGTTGCACTCTGACCGGAATCCCGGGGAGTGCACCATGACACCGGAGCAGTGTGCTTATAAACAGCAGTATTGGGTGTTCTGGTATCAAGCTGATCACCGTTATGCCTTACCGACTGTGGCCTTCTTTATGGTTGCGATTATCCTTTCTCAATTGCGCATGTGACAGCAAGTATCACACCAAGGAGTGCGAAGAAGAGCCCAATCTGGTTGCGTCCGCTGGCGTTTCTTCGGTTCCTGTCTTACAAGAGCTGGCGAATTGGAGGTTGGAATTCTCAATCGCTTGGTGTTGTTCTCCTTGGAGCCGCGGGCCTAGTCTTTTTTCTTGGTAAGAATCATCTCGCTCAGTCTTCTGCTCGTATTACTTATCTTCTTTCTTATAGCGATGACTCTTGGGCCGCATCCTTACTATTGGCCTAACACCAAGGAACTCAGCTATGGCGGGTCTCCACCCATCGCCACGCGAACCGGTTTCATGGCCCTCGCGTGCATGCCGTTCCTTATCATCCTTGGCGCCAAAACAAACCCCATCACGCTGTTTACAGGTATCTCCCATGAAAAGCTTTTCGTCTGGCACAACTGGATTGCCTGGGCCATGTTCGTGTTAGCACTGGTCCACACTTTCCCTTTTATTGTGTATCACCTGTGGTTAGGTGATATCAAAGAACAGTGGAATAGCGGTGGCGTTTGGGTGACCGGAGTCGTTGCTCTGATCGCTCAAACTTGGTTGACTTTCATGTCAATTCCCTGGATCCGGTAAGCTCAACATCCATGTTTGCCGTGTTCAGTCCCTACTAACAATCTCCCCTTTCTTAGTAATCGCTACTACGAATTCTTTAAAGCCACTCACTTCTTCATGGCAATGGTCTTCGTCATCTTCTTCTTCATTCATTGCGACTTCCGCATGTCATCTTGGGACTACTTCATCGCCACTGCAGTGTTATATAGCCTCTCCTGGCTATACGCGCAATGCCGAACATGGTTCGAGCATGGCGTCCGACACAAGGCCCGTCTTGTGCCTGAGTCCGATGAAACACTGAAAGTGACCATCGATACTAGGATGGAGTGGGGGCCTGGTCAGCACATTTTCTTGCGGTTCTTGACATGTGGAATGCATTCCTTCACATCTCACCCGTTCACAATCTGTTCCGTCCCGCAAAAGAACGGTAATAATCAGTTGGTATTCTACATCAAGCAACATGGAGGTGTGACGGGTCGCTTGATGAGCATGGCCAAAAAGAACCCGGAGATGCAAGTACCAGTCCTTCTAGATGGACCTTATGGCGGGATTCCAGCTGGCCGCCTGCAGGATTTCGATAAGTCTCTTATCGTCGGTGGCGGTGCTGGTGCTGGGTTGACATTATCTATGATTGAAGATTTTGTCCGATTCTCTCCTTCAGGCAAGGAGATGAAGGTTATTGTTGCCACGCGTGATCCGGGTATGAGGGCGTGGTACTTGCAAGCTTTGGAGGAATTGGCAGCGAGACAGTCTCAGCAGAAACCTGTCGCTGGATTATCAGTCCACATCCATGAGACTTTCTCGACACAATCGACGCAGTCCATCACAGATTCTGAAGGGAAGGAGGCCGATGTCGGAGAGAGTGGGAAATTGCAAGAAGTGCATTCCAATGAATGTAACCCCTTAACAAGTGAGATCTTTGGCGTTCAGCTCTTTACAGGCAGGCCAGATCTGCCGAATACCACCCGAAAAATAGCCAGCCAGGAGGGATTGTCTGTTGGAGTTATTGTTTGTGGCCCTTCGTCCATGACTCATGATGTTGGAACTGCTTCGTCAGAAGTTCAAAGTCACATTTTGGCCAAAAAATCCGGTAATGCACGGGAATTATGGCTACATAGAGAGAATTTCTCGTGAGTTTTTCTTTCAACCATTGATGCACGCTCACTAACGCACTACAGGTTTTAGATGAGTTCCGTGATATCCCAACTTTTGAAAGTCTTATTGTTCATTGTAAATACATTTAACTCACCGATGTTTTTAACGAGTGGGGTCGAGATCAAGATCCTCCGAATTATTTCGCCTGGGCAAAGTCACCTATTTTTGGCCGCTGAGTTGCTCGTCAAGTTTTGTTCGAGTTCTTTGTAATCCATATCATCTCCTCCTTTCTTCTGGACTTGGTTTTGAATCTTCAAGTGTTGCAATGCGCTGCAAGTGCAAGTGAGCTTGAGAATCGGCGATGCTTAGTGTCGAGCAAGACTGAAATTCTCAACGGCTATTGTAAGAGTTGGCCGTTTCGTCTTCTGACTATGAGACCCCTTATCTGACCCTCTGGTCGAGAGACATACGTTGGTAACCCATGTATTGTGGCGACCGTGCCTGTAGGCGTGTCTGAGTCAGCAGAGCCGCTGAAACACCCGCGACAGGCCATTTTAAACAGGGTAATAACACAAATCGGTCTTGAGTGAAGTACTAGGTATCAGCACGAAGAATTGTAAGGGTTCTGAACCAATATTTGTCGAAATAAAATAAGGCTTTAAGAAGTTGTTATTGGCCTTATCCGATGGGATCCGCTATCTTCATGTCCTGATCCGCTATCTCCGTTCCGTGTTAGGACGGATAGATTGATAACTAATTCTTGTAGTTAAATACAGTAGACATAACTATCGATATTTAAGTTGAATCTAAGCCCTTGGCGTCTGGAAAGAAATAAATTTATCCCAATTCACTTGGAGCGAATTTCAGATTGGTTATTTCTGTACTAGGAAAATGCATATTCTGAAATTTTAATAGAAATAAACCGCTGGCGGTTGAAATACTACGGAATTAAAATATGGCTTTTAATATGGCGCTTTAGAGTGACCGACTCCGCCGTAGATTACGTTAAGGCTGAGGCTTCATCATCAGATTACAAATAATTTGTAAGCATATTAAAAAGCAATCTTTGTAGTGAAGGTCACCATCTTCATGAAGGTAAGAAAGTATTAATAGGCGCCGGTTCCCTTACAGTATTCACCACAGAGACTTTCACATTTTATCAGTTTCGTATCAGAGTACCATCACAATTTTACATCTGGCAGCATGGATAACTACGACAAGTTACGAGCCCTCCAAACAAAATTAGATAGTCTCTCATCCGCATCTGCTCCGGAGGAATTCATCCGTCTAGGAGATTTTTTCGCAAAAGATTGCACTACCTTTCTCCTCAGCATGCGCGAGTACGACGAACCGAGTGTTGGCAGAGAAGCCACAGTGGAGAAATACAAGGAGGTCGTCAAACTCTACCACATCCACGAACGTCGCATTCTCTCTCACTCATCTTCTTCTGATGGGAAGACTGTCTATTGCGAAATGAAGCATTGCGTCCACATTTTGGACGAGTCTCTGGACCCCTTTTATGAGACTGTTGTGGTAAAATTTGACGATGAGGGCCTAATCAAGCAGCTGAGGCAGTACAGTTGCCGCAGCCATATCGTTGAGATTATCCAGGCAAAAACTGGAGAAGGGCCATACACTGAAATACCTCATACTCGAGGGAAGAAGATTGCTAATGCTTCTTGCTGCAAATGAGCACCTGAGCGCTTGCTCTGCATGTATATATCCATGGAGGGAGTAGTGCCCAGATATGACTGATCCATATCGTGCTCCGAATAAGTTAAATTTCTTCGTTTTCGTCTTGCACGCTTTTTGCGGGGATTGCTTGCCATGTGCGATCAGAGCACGCAGAAGCTTGTTCATGTTAAAGAGAGAGAGGATGTAGGATGAAAGGACTACAACTAGTAGGCCAGCCTTGAAATGAGATTAATTGGAGACAGATTGGAATAATCCCTCGGTGGAAGAGTATTTTATACCCTTCATCAAAACGACTAATTGTAATAGAAAATCAGTGTGATCAATCCCTCGGGACAATTCCTGATTGTATCACGCCACTATAGTGCTTTACGGAAGTCCTCTGGGATGGAATGAAGGCTGATTCCTCAACAGTTTACTGATATTAGAAATAGGGAATTGACACAATGGACACCCCTACCTCCTTTCGCCTTAAATTGTGGGTAGCCATCCTAAGTAAGCTTAGCTTGATAAAGTATTCTTTTCTGCCAAAATAATTCTTAGGAAACCAACTTTTTCCAAGCGCCGAACTTTCTTCTAAAACAACCCCAGAACGATTAGAATTCTGGTTTGTTTAGTAAAATTGTGCTTCAAGGCTAGAAGAATCATTCTCTTTCGTCTACCTGGCCTCTTGCTCGAAGAAAAGAGCGACACATGTCTTAAATGCAGAGAACGTGTTTCACGGCCATTGTCGATGTGTGCTTACCGGACTGTGGTCTTTGCTCACAGACAAAGCAAGCAATCGATACCGCCCCACTCGTATTCCTCGGTCGCGTATCATCTAATAAGAAAGATTTGCACTAAAACCCATTGCAGTGCCCATTTCACCTCGTACAGAATGAGGACAATGGGTTCTGTCATTCGCGGACAGTGTTTGCCTGCTGCATCGCTAAGTGGACTGGCCTGATGACCGCGTCCGGAGTAACCCTGGACACAGCGGGGCAATTATTGGCAAAGGACAGACAGTCTGGCAGAGGATTTATTATTCACTTCGGTTATTCACATTGAGTGGGGGACAAAAAAGGTCAAGAGGTGAGGGTAGGGTTACTCAAACATTGCTAATATCCACGGGTACAAACAACAGCCCCCAAGGCCGCCTTGGACTCAGTTAACCACAATCATTCCACGTTCTGCATGATCCCTGGCCGAATCCCTTCCAGGATATCCAACACTTCTTTCCAGAGCTTTCGCCGGGCCTGGCGGCCCTCATCGCTGCGAACAAATGGCGCAAGGGCGGTATTTTCAACGCATGCATCACTCATATAAGCCCCGTGGCTGTCCAGCCCTGCAGCTGCACTGGCGACTAAGGTTCGGCTGCCCACCTTGGTCGACCGGGCCATCACTTGCTTCATCAGCCACAGCGGCCAGCCCGCCTCGCGCCCCAGTTCCGAATGACAAAGACCAGGGTTAGTCATTGATATGACGACCTCCGTTCCACGCGTTCGGCCTGCCAATTCCTGCACCAGTAAGACCTCGAGCAGTTTGGATAACATGTGGCGCTCATTCATCTTAGCCTTGGCGAGGTCACTGAGTGTGGGTAGAATATGATCATCTTTCCATTCGGGAAATCCGACCCAGGCATGCACTTCGCTAACCACAAAGTTGAGCTTGGGCTTGGAAGAAGGAACTTCGCACCTGGTAGCTTTCAGCTTTGTGAGGAGGAGTAGTCCAAGCAGGAGCGTGCTGACAACGTTGACAGTAATCGTGCGTTCGAGGCCCTCGGCAGTCTGGAAATTGGGAGTGGCTATGGCGGCGTTGAGGATAGCAACATCCAGACGTGGCAGCTTCGCAGCCCGTTCACTTAAGGCTAGCACCCATTTGTACGAAGCCAGGTCGACTTCCCACACTTCACACACTCCCGGTCTACCGGTGGATGATTCAATCGATTTTTTGGCGGCTTCGCCAGCGGTTACATTGCGGACTGCTAGAATGACGTTTGCCGCCCCAAGTCGGGTGAGGTGTCGTGCTGCTTCCAGTCCCAGGCCCACGTTGGAACCAGTGACGATGGCCGTTTGCTTGGCAAAAGAGTGCTTGGGGTAGGGCGGCGTGACCAAAAACTGCGAATACAAGAATCCCATAATGGCAAATCGTGTTTAGATTGGTGCGTTTGGGAGCTGCATGGCGTTCGCACGAGATTTAATAAGGTGAAGAACGTGGTGTTGATGCCATGATACCGTCTCGGCATTAAAGACGGACATAACAAGCGGCTTGCCAAGTATAGTCGTCTGCGCGATGATAATTGCACCGACCGAATACTAAACGCCGGAAATTCCGAAGCCTCACGTGGTCTCAGGAACCAAGTTGCGTCATGGTTCCTGATTTTTATCGGCACTCAAATACTAGATGCGTATTCGGCTGTGGCAGTGGATGCACTCATGGCATTTTATCGCCAGATTAACCAGGCTCGCAATTCCATACTAGGACGAACACTCTATATTCTACTCTTCCATAATTTTGAGACCGTCAGAACGATACGTGTAAAGTACAGGATTTAGACAGTGAGATCAAAGGTGCGGGGGTAGTATAGCAGAGGTACGACCTGTCGTCCTGAAAATGGTTTATGCCTCTAGGGACTGACCTCGCGCCCATTTAGACAAAATTATCCAGCTGTTGTAACTCGTCGTGTCTGACAATAGCGGCTCCCTGGGCTGTACATCTTTTAGAAAACTGATTTTCCCAGATCTTCAGGTCCTCATACTTAATGGTCAGATGAATGCGCCTAATGGTTGCTTCATCAAACTGAATCTTCGATTCGTTGTGAGGAACATGACACCCTGGTGTTATTCCATCTTTCAAAGAAGATAATTACAAGGCGATTGTAGATGCCATGGTAAAAGGTACGCTGCTCCAAGAAAGCGTCTGCCTCTTCTAAGAGTAGCACGTCGTTGAAGTGCTTAGTAATCTTAAATAACGAATTTCACAAGCGAGCGGATCAACCCGGTCGGCCGGATCACCCCAAAACACATAGTAAATACGATTTTATATCTCAGCAACAACGCATGTAAACTATATCAAATTTTCGATACTATATCTCGAGGATAATTTTAGTTTGACTTAGGAGTTTGGTGTAATTTAATGGGGGATTTTATAACGTTACCATAAAATACGCCGTGATTTGGCCATTTGATCTCTAAATATATATCTTCGACTTGATCACATATAAAACTCAATTAAAATTCGGGGGCAGATTTTGGATAGTATAAAGAATATCTGTCTATAAGGAGAATCTAAGAGAAGCTATTGTCGTTGAAATATGATGTTGTAATTTATCGCATTTACTATATGTTTTGGGGTGATCCGGCTGACCAGGTTGATCCGCTCGCTTGTGAAATACGTTATGCGCTCAAGCTGCCGCTCAAGCGCTCTAGAATTACCTCCGTCGACAGCAGGTTAGTGAGCTGCCAACAACACGATGGACAATGCTTACAGAATAGAGAGAAGGATGAAACCTTTCCGAAGTTGCCTCAACGGTAAAGATCTTTCCGATACCGGTCGGGCCACTAGGAAAGTCAGATAGGGAGCAATAAAATGGACCTTCTAGCCCACTGTAAAAGGATGTTGAGCCTGCGGCGCTTCCAATCGATCACGTAGTCGAATGGTACCCCTGGTATCAAACCTAGGCGGGTTTTTGCCAAAGAGTAGAGGAGCGTTTTGGTCGTAGACGGGATCTTGAGACTGTCAAACGATGGGGTCCATTGCACGTCCTATCACTGGAGCCAGACGCTAGCAGCCGACCATCGGGCGACAATGCGACCGACCAAACCACACCAGAATGGCACTCGAGAGTCTGCTGTAGCGCGCCTTTCGCTGCTTCCCAGAGACGCATGGTCTTATCCTTAAGAGACAGATGCTAGCAGCTATGGCAAAACACCAATCATCTTCTCTAGTAAACAACGAGAGGCTGGCCGGCGACCGAGGGAGAAAGAAGAGTTCGTTTAGTTACGGTAGACGAGACGATGTTCTTCAAATTGCTCGGCGTTATATCTCGCCGCCCAATGTATTTAATGCAGGCATGAATCCTCTAACTCGTCCACGGGAAGTGGTTCTTCTGGTGAAACAGGTTTATGGCACTCAGCTGCCACCCCGATGGAGCGCTCCCACGTTCGGTCTGTATTCCTCCCATAAAAAAATTACATAGATCCATTCATACTTCCGCCTACGGATCCACCCATTGAGCCACCCATGGAGTTGGGCATGGCTGCAAACGGCGACTTGCCTTCGCCAGCAATAGGATTGATGCCTCTCAGCATCATACCTTGGCCCCTGGAAAGGTGAGTTTCGACAGTTGGCAAGTCCTCGGGGTCCCGCATTTGAATCAACAACGTCGTTCGTTCTTCGTCACTTTCGTTAACACCGGAACCGTGGATAACCAAGTACGAAATGAACAATACATCACCAGCTTCGGCAGGAGCTGGGATAGCCTTGTCAATAGGGTACTTTTCCTTATCCAAGTGGAAATTGCCTTGGGTGATGTGCGGCAGGATGCCGTTCTTATGGGTGCCAGGCATGACACGAACGCAGCCTTTCTTCTCATATGCATCATCAAAGTGGATGATAGCAGCAATCATGGATTCCCGTTGGTGAGGGAAAAATGGTGCATCTTGGTGCAATGGGAATGGAGAGCCCTTTTCTGGCGGTTTGATGAATGCTTTGGTGTGGTGGAGTTGCACATTTGGCGATTTGATGAGATCAGCTGTAGCACCAGTCAAACGATCATCAGCGATCAATTTGCCAAAAGAAGCATCATAGAACTGAACGTCATGGCAGTGTTGAAGTTGGGTCGTGCCTTTTTCGCCGGCACTATCCCAGGTGGCGTCAACCTGCTTGCTATCAATTCGATCGAATAACGAATGTAAGCTCTTTCGGTATTTGGCTGCTTCATCTTTGGAGAGCAGCCCCTTGACCAAAAGGAAGCCGTTGTCTTCGAAAAATTTGATTTGATCTGCAGTCAACATTTCGTAGTATTCAGAATGGTTGATGACGTTTGAAAGTCCAAACAGGTGACAACTGTACCCTTTTATACTCAAAAACTGGGTCGACAAATGTCACTGGTGACATGTCACAAGTGGAGGTTTTGACCTGCTCATTTCAATTATTGATTGTCCGAATGATTAACCGTAAACCGCTAAGCAACCGAGTCGAACCCCGACTGACTCGCCGAGTATTTAGCCGAGCGAATATCTGACCAATTAATCTGGTCACAATATGATTGGATATTGTTTTAAATTCGAATGGGGTAGGGCGTTATTCCCCCGGTTTTTTTGGTAACGCAACGATTCGCAGGACACTATCGGTAAGTTAATGCCTCGATATATGCGGGGAAACGGTGAATCAATAATGAGTCGCCGCCCATTTACCCTTCCTGTAAAACCGCGAACCCCACTTTTACTCCCAGTTAGAGTTCACGCTTATGTCCGGATACGGACTAACGGTAAGATTTTCGGAATAACACCTAGTAGGTCACGCGGCGCCGGGGCGACCGATATTGCGACCGCGACCATTGCTATTGGTACCGTGATCCCAGATCAGTTGGATTAAGTGCTTGTTTCTCCAATTGCGGGATCAAGTGCGGGGGAAATGTCGGTCCCAAGATATGATTCAATACAATAAGCCAGCTGATGAAGGTAGAGGAAACCTTAGACGCAACCTGATTCGTGTTACGTCCGGAATTCTTTTGAGAAGTTCTTTTGAGAATCTTTACCTATTCCCAGCCGTCGGTTGCTACGTCGAAGCCGGCCGCCAATTAGTTCATTGAGACATACAAGACCTTTTGGGACTGGAAGTTTATAAATTCAGAGCTATCTCTGTGACAACTCTGACTCTTCAAGCACATCAATACATCAGTCGCAAACATCCATAATCAGTGCGCTCTCAACCATGGCTATCGATTCTAGCGACATTCAGCCGCATGAATTTGTGCACCGGTCAGAGTTCATCACTGAGAAGTTCGACCTCAACTACCAAGATGCCGCCGAGGGAACGCTGATCGAACATCAGCTGACCACCCGAGAGGCTGCCTACATCCATTGGAAGGGTATCATTTGGTGTTTGGTGTTTGGATTAGCTATCGTTATGAGGGCTTTCGACATCGAAATTTTCGGCAATTTTTACGCCTTGCCCTCGTTTCAAAAAACATTTGGCTTTCCGGTAAAGGGCCACGGTTATCAGATCCCTGCAAACTGGCAGACAGCAATCGGAAATGGGAATGGTGTGGGTCAGATTATTGGAGCATATCTCATCACTTACCCCATGGAGAGATACGGGCGTATCAGGTCGATGATTGCATTGCTGGTCTGCTCTTCTATGCTCGTGTTTATGCAGTTTTTCGCAACGTCACTTACGGTGTTGTGTGCGTCTGAATACCTTTGCGGAGTCATTTGGGGCGGCTATCCCGTACTGGTACAGACTTATTGCTCGGAAATGCTTCCTGTTGTTCTCAGAGGCTATCTGACTGGATATATCAACCTATGCTACGTCATGGGGCAATTTATATGCACCGGTGTTGCGTCTGGCTTTGCCAATAACGTTACTCAGTGGGCTTGGCGCATTCCCTTCGCACTCCAGTGGTTGTGGCCATGCTTTTTGGTGCCGGCACTGCTCTTTGCCCCAGAGTCTGCATGGTGGCTTATGAGGAAAGATCGGATTGAAGAGGCCAAGAAAGCTCTCCAGAGGACGTGCATTGAGCACCCCAAGATCAACATTGACAAGACACTGGCCATGATGTTGAAAACGGACTTGGTCGAACAACAGATTGAAAAAGGTACGTCTTACTTTGAGTGTTTTAAGGGACCCAACAGGAGACGTACGGAGATTTGCCTCATGCTCTGTGTCATCAACAACTTTACCGGAAATCCTGTAGGTTACGCCTCTTACTTCTTCGAGCAAGTGGGTTTGTCGACGCAGAATTCCTTTTACATGGGCGTCGGCGTGAACGGAGTCGGCTTTGTCGGAACGGTCTTGTCTGTTTTCCTCATACGTTATTTCGGACACAGAACTACCTTCTTGTTTGGAATCTTGGCGTCCATTGCCATCCTTCTCACTGTGGCCTTCATGTGTCTGGCCCCCAACTACAACTCGGATCCTGCCTTCGGATGGGCTCAAGCCAGCATGCTCATTCTTCTTCAATTCATTTCCGACCCAACCCTCAACACCTACA
Source organism: Penicillium sp. 91 TS-2023 (assembly GCA_030710325.1). Classification (NCBI taxonomy): domain Eukaryota; kingdom Fungi; phylum Ascomycota; class Eurotiomycetes; order Eurotiales; family Aspergillaceae; genus Penicillium; species Penicillium sp. 91 TS-2023. The sequence continues at coordinate 2,096,962 of JARWGP010000011.1, forward strand.
GTTATATCCTGATTTGCGAAACTCCGGCAACCCGTCTACGATCAAAGACCGTCTCGCTGACAGCGGTATTGGGGGCTCTCACTAGTATTGCCCTCTCAGCAATTGGACCTTACTTCCTCAACCCGGGTGCCATTAACGCTGGCGGCAAGATCGAATTTCTCTATGGCGGTGTTCTTTGCTTTGCATTCTTATACTGCTATCTTCGACTTCCCGAGCTTAAGGGCCGCACGTACGAGGAAATTGACGTCATGTTTGCCAGGAACGTTCCCACCAGACATTTTGCCAAGTACAAGTTTGAGGACGAGAGCGACCCTACGGTGCCAAGCCAGAGAGAAGAGGAGGAGGCGTGAGGTTTTCCAAGTGTGGGAAAATTAGATTTAGGTGTCAGCGTACACTTATATACTAAACCAGCTTGGCCATTACGGTTCTCTACCCGGTATTATCACAGCCGACAAGATATCAGCCCACACCTTCTCATCTGTTATGAGTAAATGAGAATTTTCACAAAAGCCAATACCAATATCATATGATGCTCTTCTTCATCCACTAATTAAAAAATTACAAGCAATGCCACTGATCTATGAGCCTCCTTTTGCTTTGCTCGCAAAACATTCGTGGTTTCCCAGCTTGGCCGATTCAATTCCGTGTTCAAGGGCAAGCCATGTGTGCTTCGCTGTCACGATATAACCCATTGGGTATTTCGCATATGTCAAGCCCTCACCAGCGAGAGCGGTGAGGGCCTGACATTTGGAGGCGGGTATACAGTGGCGCCGCATAAGTCCGAGACCCCCAAGTGCCTTTCTTTACCGCCTATTATTAGGTGACATACCTACCGCCCATTAATAGTAGTTTTGAGTGGTGCGGACGGTGCGGGCGTTAATTGCCGGCAAAATATTAGCACGATACTTTGCGGGCTCTCAGACTTATTCGGCGCCGCTGTATGTTCAAGATTACAAAAAGACTAATACGTATTCAGATCCTTATTATCACGGGTTCTTTTAGAAGCTTCGGTTCAATAATAAATGCCTTGTATTCATTTTCTCTAAAGTCTTCCCCACGCCCCGCGATTGGAGGCGCCACGTGCTTCAACCGGTTTCTCAAGAGGGGAAACTTCGCAACTTTCCCCTTGTGATTGGTGCCGTCGGCAGTTTGAAGCGGAGCAAAGTTAGAATCGTTCCGCCTCCACGCTCATCTAGGTTAACTGGAGACAAAATCACTGATGCCGACGAAAGAAGTCTAGACCCTGCTCTGCTGGCACGCGCCGGTTCTGATCTAACGGAGCCACCTACTGAATCAAGGTGAACCATTGCGCTAACGGAGATTGCCCGGTTTCAAGGTGTTCGAGGCCACCTACTTAATCAAGGTGTCAAGAGGAAGACGGGCCCTAGCGCAGCTAGGCTACTGCAACCGAGCAAGTATCTAAGGAGATTGGATGTTTCGCTCCGCGGAGGCGGGGTACACGCTATTGCAACCAATGCATGTCTACAGTGACCGTGCCGTGTTACCTACCATGTACAGTGGCGTTCCATAAGTCTACCGAAAATTTCCCCGGCAGAGGAACCTAAACATAAAGTGACGTATAGCTGTTCGCTTCACGGAGTCTGCGTCATGCCGGACTTTAAATATATGCCTCAGTAACAGATATAAGATGTACTATAGTACAAAGTACACCCTCCCTCCTATCCCAGGGGTCGAATAGATTAGCTAGTGATTGGGCTAATTATATTGTTCAACATGTCCTACGAAAAGCTCAACTTCAGCCCAAAGGGCCATCCTGTCACATCTCTGATCAGTTCCCGATTGGGCCTTTTGGATATCAGTATTCAGTATAATAAGGTCAACCTCAAGGGTATGCTTGATCATGAACGTACTGAGGCGGGAATCCGGCTCCAGAAATGGTCGGCACCGGGCATGTCAAGACCCCTGTTTGCTGAGGCCGTGAAGAACCTATTCGTGCCAGTCAAGAAAGGGGATATATCTGGCCCCTCATGGACAACGCACTGGTTCAGAGTCGACCTTGATCTGCCCGTGGGATGGGCCGACAAGTACGGACACCCGAATATCCAGTTTGAGTTTGATCTCGGTTGCGAGGGTCTCATCTACACGGCGAGTGGCGACGCTATTCATGGCTTGACTGGCGGCAAAGACAATGACAGGCGTCATGAGTTCGTCTTACCCAAGGACTGGGTCGAAGCGGGAACAGCCTCGTTCTACATTGAGACCGGACTCAATGAGCTGTGCGGTGCCAATTCTAAATATATGGACTGGGTGCCCAAGATGAACCGTGTGTTTGAGCTCCAGGTTGCTGATTTGGTTGCCATCAATCCAGAAGCCCGGGCGCTAGCGAATGACTTTGACATCATCAAGCAGCTCGCTCGCGGATTGCCACAAAACTCTTGGGAGGCAGCTCTGAGTCTGAGTGTGGCCAATCAGATCGTCAATGTGTTCAGGTGTGGAGAACAGGAGACCATTGCAAAGTGCCGGGCCCTTGCCCAGAGGATTTTGGGTCCAAATGTTGACAGTCCCCTTCCGTCCGACAGCGAGACCCCCAATCTTGTTACCGCCGTGGGCAATTGCCACATAGATACAGCGTGGTTATGGCCATATGATGAAACCAAACGGAAAGTCGCCAGATCATTCTCCACTCAGCTTGATCTTCTGGACAGATATCCAGACCTGCATTTCGTGGCCTCTCAAGCGCAGCAATTCCAGTGGCTACAGCAGGACTACCCAAGTCTGTTTGAGAGAGTGCAGACGGCCGTCAAGAAAGGCAACTTTGAAACCATCGGTGGATCCTGGATCGAGATGGATTCTAACATCCCCTCCGGCGAGGCAATTGTGAGGCAGTTTCTCCTCGGTCAGCGGTATTTCGAGGAGCAATTTGGCCAGCTCAGCAAGGTATTCTGGTTACCTGACACATTTGGTTACTGTGCCCAGCTACCACAGCTCTGCAGGCTTGCGGGCATGGAGTACGGCTTTACTCAGAAGCTGTCGTGGAACAATGTCAATACCTTTCCGCACCAGACTTTTAACTGGGTGTCTTTGGACGGCTCTCAGCTATTAATGCACTTGGCACCTGCCGACACTTACATTGCCCAATGCACCGTGGAAGAGGTTTCTATGTGTGTTACGAACCACAAATCGTTGGAATCTTCGCCTGAGTCGCTTCTCCTGTTTGGAAACGGTGACGGTGGTGGCGGCCCATTGCCTAACATGATGGAACGCCTGCGTCGGCTAAGGGGAGCAAGTGATACGATTGGAGGTCTTCCTAAAGTAGGAACTTGCCGATCAGTCACTTCTGTGTACGATGAAATTGCTCGAAAGACAAATTACGGCAAGGACCTTGCAACCTGGCACGGTGAACTGTACTTGGAGTTTCATCGTGGGACGCTTACGACCGAGGCAACCACGAAGTTTAATAACAGAAAAACAGAAATTTTGCTTCACGACGTTGAGCTTCTAGCCACGATAGCTAGCATTAGCTCTGATTTCAAATACCCGCGAAAGAAAATCAACGATCTGTGGGAAAAGGTGCTATTAAACCAGTTCCACGATGTGCTTCCTGGCTCGTCTATCGAAATGGTGTACAAAGATGCCGACAAGTTGTACGATGACGTCTATGAAGGCGCCAATAAGCTTATTGACAGCTCTCTGAGTGCTCTTGGGCTAAGTATTGCCGACAGCAATGCCAAGGACAGCCGTGTATTGAGCACTCTGCCCTGGCCGGTGCAAGAAGCTGACGGCAGGCACGTCAAGGGCTTCGGCGTACTTGACATTACCGGGTCGCTCTCAACGGATGCTCGAGTTGAAAAGGAAGGCATTTGTTTGGAGAATGACAAGTTCAAGGTCATTGTGCGAAAGACCGGTTGCATAAAGTCTTTATATGACAAGGAGCACGACAGAGAACTTGTTCCGAATGGTGAAGGCATGGGTCAATTTGTCATTTTGGATGATGACAAGGTTCCTGTGTGGCAGGCTTGGGACACTGAGTTGTACTCTCTCGAGTCCAGGAGAACTTTGAACATTGACACAGTGAACCTCTCAGGCAACGAGGTCACTTTGGAGAGCAAAATCAGCGAGTACTCGACGCTCAAAGCAGCCATCAAATTGCGATCAAACTATGTCGAGTTTGATTGTGTTGTCGACTGGCATGAACCTGAAATGAAGTTCTTGAAGGTAGAATTTCCGGTAAACCTGCAGTCCAGCCGAGCTTCATATGAGAGCCAATTTGGTATCACTGAAAGGCCCACTCACTTCAACACATCATGGGATCAGGCTAAGTTTGAAGTTTCGTGTCAAAAATGGGCTGACCTGAGTGAGCACAACTACGGCGTGGCGATTCTGAATGACTGCAAATATGGCTTTTCAATTCATGGCAACGTCATGAGGCTATCTTTGTTAAGGTCTTCGAAGGAGCCCAATCCCACATCTGACATGAAGCAACACAAATTCAGGTTTGCCATTATGCCACATGTTGGACAGCCCAGTGGCACCCTGGTTAGAAGTGCGAGGGAGTTTAACTCGGAATTCAGACTTGTTAAAGGTTCCACGCACGCCTTGAATGCAATCGAACTTGACGGAGACGACAGCGTCATTTTGGATTCTGTCAAGAGAGGCGAGGATGACAAAGAATTCGGAACGTTCAAGTCGAACGGCGCCGAGAAGACGGTTGTGCTTCGACTCTACGAAGCTGTTGGGGGCCTTGCAAGAGCTACTATGAAGACGAAGTTCCCCGTCAAGTTGGCCTACAAGGCCAACATTCTGGAAGACAAAATACAGGAGCTGCCCGTGATGAACAACCAAGTCCGGGTTACACTGAGAGCTTTTGAGGTGCTTACATTGATACTTATACTCGAGTGAATCTTTGGTCTGTAATTGCCGGAATAGACTACTACATAAATCTGATTTTGAATATTATTGTGTAATACTAGCCACAGCGTCCGTAAATCAGGCTAGTATATGTTATCTCACGATTCACTAATTCTTCCACATAGTTATTCAGACGTGATCTGAGGTATAAATTACCTGTATATGTGGTTACCAGCCTTAAAGATCAGCTATTCCGGTTTATTGAGATCCACATTTCCTATTGAAGGCTGCTAATCAAGTGGCAGGTCTAGCTACATCTGAGAAACTTGTTGACACCTACCATATAGAGTATCCCTGGCCCGAAGAGTACAGTGTGACCAATAGGAACCTGTCTCCGGTGCACTGAATACTCTTTCACTGTTATAGATGCCTCGGGTGGAAAAATGAGCATAGAATTTTAGGTGATGAATAGAAAGTGATTTAGATCGGGTTGGTTGGAACAAAAGGTAGGCTGGAGGTTTGATACAGACGGTGTAGAATTCATCGAGTTCGTGAGAGTCCGCTATTCGTGTTTATGCTCAAACTTTCGCAGGGTCCCAGTTCATAGGGCGGCAGAAAGTCGTACGGTACGAAATACGATTAGCGTGAGAGGAGGGCGAAAGCGGGAGCGCACAGTCAGTGGATTGACGAACCCAAACCGTGTTAATCCTGGTAGCCATGTTAACTGCTCCTCATTGTGCCGCACTGCCAATTAGACAGGACAATTTTGTCTCTTCTATGATGATTGACCAAAGTACGACTTCCTGCACCAAATCCAATGTGGCATTCTCCGTACTGATTGACCCGAGTGTCGCCGCTGTGTACTGACGATCAATTCCCTCAGTGCGAACACAGTCCGTTCGTCTGTTCCGTCTCAGAATGGAAAATAAGGTAGTGCAGTCACAGAACTAACAAATTAGAGGAACTAATGAAGCGCCTTGTTACGGCATCGCACATATCAGTTCACATTCACTTTGCCATCGTCAGTCCGCATATGATTCACCAGTGTGTCTACACTAGCTACATTCCAGACACACTGGTCTAGAATATGGATAAGCTTGCTGTGGATACACGCGAATTGATTGACTTGTGAGAATATAAATTGCCCATCCATGCCGGTTTCAGCATGTAAAACGAATACTTCGTGCCCAAGCCATTCCTCGTGGGATGGGAAAACCTATGACCAACCAGTACGACCACTATCTCCAAAAGCCACGCGATGTATGCCTGAAAATTTTTTTTTTCTGATTCGTGTTTAGCAATGGACTCAACGACAGTTCATTTATTGCTCGGTCCTCCCCCCCGCTCTATAAAATTCATTGACGCAGTTCGTGCTACCCACGATAGAGAAAAGGAACAGAGTGGAGCAGCAATGAGTGACTAAGACTCTATGGACGTATTTCTCAAGAGCGATTCCCCGCTTGCCCAACATGCGATGCACATTCCTCAGTGGACAATCAATGCCTTCCCTGAAGAAATCGGCTGCTATGATACGCACAAGAAGAAATGGGAAAGGGGCATGTTTGTAGTCCATTTTGCAGGTGCCTGGGCTCATGTCACTGGAGAAGATCCGACTGGTCAACTGATGAGGAAATACGAAGGGGACATAATTTGAGGCCATCTACCATACAGAAATGCAGATTATCACCCGAGACCAATATGATGAACTTGTAGGGAAAAAGAGAAATGAATGTGTTGATGCCGCCCCACACGGTTCCCCAATCACCGCTCTGTAAATTCTGTTTCCACCAATCACCGCATGGCCCAGCTTTTCTGCCACGTCAAATTCCATGTACTGTTCCTTAGACTATCATATCTACCTCTGGCCTTCCCCAATAGTCACACTTTAGTCAGAAATACGAACTCCATCCAAGTTTCATCTAGTCTAAGCCACAGGTAGCCGTAGCGGATCAGCGGTGCAAATTCTACCGGGCCGTGGGTGTGCGGTAGGCTTGCTGCAAATATATATTTTGGATCACGGTAATATATCTACGGTCATATTAGATATCTTGAGCGCTTTCTATCATCAATTTTATGAAGCTAGTTTAAAGTACCACACTTTGAATAGGAATAAAACGCCCCTCACGTGAGAGGCACGCCATGGCGCAAGATGCAAACTAGTGTAAGGCGGCTTGCAAGTTTCCGCGTTTTTGTGGGGTAGTAGGTTTTAGCCCTGCTTCGGGAATCGAAGCACCCCGGAAAAGAAGTTGCAAGCCCCGGATTTATTTTGATTTCTGGAGTAAATGACCAATCTATGAGTAACAGAAATGTCATAAGTAACAAATTATGCAATATTATCATAAACGGTGAAATGGAGGGGCCCCGGGGGGTTCAGGAACTGCTGAGCCGGGCCGGTGGTTTATATAGAAGGCCGGGCCGGTCACAAGCCGGAGCTGTGTCGGTCAGGAAACTGCTCCGAACTGAAAATTTCTGTAAATTACAGGTTTTGCAGTTTAATTTTTCAAGGGGTTCCCAAAGATTTGTGACCAACCTAAAAGCCTAATTCTGCCACCCTTGCCAAACTTGTCAATATAAGGCTATTATAGCTCATTTTACTGAGAAAAGATAGATTTAAACTAGCAATAGCGTGCATTTTCATCAGGGAAGCTCCACCAGAAATGATTTCCAAACATCCTAATGCCTTTTACAGAGCGTGTGTAACCGCTCTTAACCATGCAAAAAGGGCGGCCAGAGCCGCGGTCGCAGACTTTCCGAGCGCCACCGTACAGCCATAACCAGGAGATCATTCCTCGGTCTCTACCCGCTACAGAAATGTTCCGCAGGTGGATGCAGGAACGCGTTCAAACATACATCCGCCATTCACCGGTGCCATCTAGGGGCAGAACAGCTCATATATACTCCACAAAGTGGAACTCTCAGTACCCCGGAGATAGCGGAATCCAATATCGGTTTTTGAAGTAATCCTGTAAGAAGTTTGTACCCTAGGTAATTACCATTGCCACACGCCAAGAAAAAAATGGGTCGATATATTCTCCCCATCTTTGGGCACCTCCACGTCGCGCGACTTTTGGCTTCTTGTTTCCTTCCCTTCTCTCGTCTAGAAGGTTGCTCTTTTCGTCTTTCCAGCCTTTTTTGAGACATCATGACCGCCCCGCAGGTATCTGATTCTAGCCCGCCTGAAATCGAGGTATACGATGATATGATGGATTCGGAAAAGCTGGAGAAGCCTCCTATCGTGGACGATCCTTTTGGAAATGAAGAATCCGGGGAAGTGAAGTACCGTGTGATGAAGTGGTGGTAAGTCTTTTGTTCTGTTGTGTGAACTGTATCACGGATCTCGAAGTTAACCATTGTCACAGGCAAGCTGGAATGCGTAAGAGTTCACCATTGTCATTGACCGATATTGACCAATCCTCGTTCTAACCTGTTATCCAGTCATGGTCGCTGAAAATATTTCACTCGGTATTATGTCGTTGCCATCCGCCGTGGCAACTCTCGGAATTGTCCCGTAAGAAATCTTGACACAGATGCGCTATTTATGGAACGCTAATCAATTACAGTGCACTTCTCCTCATTCTCGGCCTATCAGGCATCTCATGGTACACCGGCTACGTCTTTTGTCAGTTCAAGCTGCGTTACCCCCATGTGCACAGCATGGGTGACGCCGGCGAGATTCTCATGGGCCCCATTGGACGAGAGATCTGTTACTTCGGCCAGCTACTTTTCATTATCTTCCTGATGGCTAGCCACATTCTCACCTTCACCGTGACGTTCAACACCATCACAGACCACGGCACTTGTACCATTGTCTTCGGAGTAGTGGGGTTGGTCGCGTGCTCCATTGCTTCCCTCCCGCGGACCTCAGAAAAGGTGTTCATGATGTCCACCATCTCTGCCGCCAGTATCCTGACCGCCACGATCGTTACTATGGTCTCTGTTGCAGTTCAGGAGCCTGTCGACGTTGTGAACGAAATTACCACCCACCCTACTTTTGTTAACGCTTTCTTGGCCGTGACCAACATCGTCTTCGCTTTCATCGCCCACGTGTCTTTCTTCGGTATCATTTCGGAGATGGAGGATCCCCGCCAGTTCCCCAAGTCTCTGGCTATGCTACAAGTTGTCGACACTACGATGTATGTTGTGGCCGCCATGGTTATCTACTGCTATGTGGGCCCGGATGTCTCGTCTCCCGCTCTTTCGGCTGCCGGGCCTGTGATGAAGAAGGTCGCATACGGTCTTGCAATTCCCACAGTACGTCTTTCCACCCTCCCCCCTCCCTGGTGGTGTATCCTAGTATTTTCTAACTCTGACAGGTCATTGTTGCTGGTGTCGTTTTCGGACACGTTGCATGCAAGTACATTTATGTTCGCATCTTCCGAGGCGACCGCTCCCACCACATGCACCAGCGCAGTCTTCTTGCTACTGGTACTTGGATTGCCATCTGTCTAAGCACCTGGACTATTGCGTGGATTATCGCTGAGTCGATCCCGGTGTTCAACGATTTGTTGAGTTTGATTGTAGGTCTCCAATCTAACATTGGGTATTGTGCATCGCTAAATTATGTCCCCACAGAGTGCTGTCTTTGGAAGTTGGTTCAGCTGTAAGCATAACATTCCGATCTTGATTTAAACTTACAAACGTATACTAACTTTTTGCAGACGGTCTTCCCGCCATGTTCTGGCTGCTCATGAACAAGGGAGAGTGGTGGTCCACACCGAAAAAGATCTTCCTTACGATCGTCAATTTCCTGATTCTCGGAATCGCTTGCGCTATTGTAAGTCTTAATAACCCCTCATTTCTTACTTGGTGCATGGTGCGCTGACTGCATTAGTGTGGATTGGGACTTTATGTCTCTGGCAAGTCTATTCATGACAGCTCCTCAAACTCCAGCTGGACTTGTGCTAGCAATTCTGTATAGTGTGCATGTCTTCCCCCCTGTATATAGATTTAGATGTCATGTGATACATAGATTTGGCTCAGTAAAATGCTTATATTGTACAATTGGTTTCCCATTGTTCAAGATATGTATGAAGATATGTATATACAAACTCTCTTAGCTGCCCAAGAAGCAGGAGAATGAAAGAATGGTAAAAAAGAAGATATGTGAAGAGAATAGAGTGATCAGCCAGGCTAAAAACAAAGGCATTCAGGAGCGAGCCTTGTTCACAAGGGCGTCTAGGATCCCGGTCGTAAAGCGCGATATGGTTACCCAAGTCAGTGCTTACCACTGCTTAAGAGTGGCCTCCCAGCGCTCGATAAAGTTGATGCGAGCCTCGCTCTTGGACAGAACACCAGCACCCCAGGAGTTGCCAAGCCACATGACGTTCCTGTCCTCGGTAGTCTCGGGCCAGTGGGTCAATCCGTCACCATTGGGGTTTCCGGTCTTGATGAAGTTGGCCCAGTAGTTGGACATCTTTTCCTCGATACGGTAGTCAAGAGGAGTCCAGGTGACGTTCGAGTAGTCGGAGTATGGGATATTGTTGAACACGTACCACAGCTCACTGCCGTGGTAGGCACCAGAAGTAGGATTTTCAGCGGGAGTGTGAGTCCAGTAGTAGGTGTAGACCTTGCTCTTGGCACCACCAGCGGTCCAGTCGACACCCCAGCGCCAAGTACCAACACGGCTCAGATCACGGAAAAGCTCGTTACTGTTCTCGTTGGCCTCGGTTTCGTTGTTGGCAGGGTAGAGAGCGAAGAACTCATCGGCGAAGTCGCCGAACATCTCAGAGTAAAGCTTCTTGTAAGTAGCAACGGTGAAGCCGGGGTCAGTGGAAGCACCGGACTCGTCGGCGTTGTTACCGGTCAGAATGGGGACGTCAGCGTGAGCGTCAAGGTCAAGAGCCTGACCGTAGCTGTGGGTGAGGACGTATCCGTCGATGTTGGGGCGCCAGAGAGGAGGCTCCATGAAGGAGCTAGTAAGGTTCTCGAACTGGGTGCCCTCGAAGATAGTGTCACTGAGGGAGCCAGCGTAGCTAATGAGTTCCTCCATAGGCAGCTTTCGCATCTCGGCGATAGAGGAGACGTTCATCTCTTTCACGAAAGTCACACCCTCAGACTCGGCAGCAGCCTTAGTGCGGTAGCTAGTGGCGTCACTGCCGGTAATAGGGTCGTGAGGGCCACGAGCACCGGACTCAGAGATAACACCGTTGATCAGGTCTTTAGACAGGGGAGAGAACATCATATCGAGCGAGCTGGACGATCCAGCGGACTGGCCACCAACGGTAACCTGGTTGGGGTTTCCACCGAATTGAGCAATGTTCTCCTGCACCCAACGCAGAGCGAACTGCTGGTCCAGCAGACCGTAGTTTCCAGAGCTGTTGTGGCCAGACTCGGCAGAGAGTTCGGGGTGGGCGAAAAATCCGAAAGGTCCGACACGGTAGTTCATGGTGACAACAATAATGTCCTTGCTGGCAAGACCAGAGCCATCGTAGGTGACGACATCACCAGATCCGGCTTCAAAGCGACCTCCGTAGATCCAGACGTAGACGGGCAGGTTCTTCGAGGTCAAATCGCTGGTGTCGTTGTAAGTGGGGGTCCATACATTGAGGAACAGGCAGTCCTCGCTGGTGATGTTGGAAGCAGTGTTGAAAATTCCAGCAGAGGAGGAGGTCGCCTGTGCGCATTGAGGGCCCCAGGAGTCGGCCTTGTGAACGCCCGACCAGGCCTTGCGAGCCTTGGGAGCCTTCCAACGGTTTTCACCGCCAGTAGTGGCGGCAAAGGGGATACCCTTATAAACAGTGATTTCGTCGCGGAATTCAGAGGCGATACCTTGGACGGAACCCTTGTTGGTCTTGATCACAGGGTACTTGGAGGTGGAACGACGAATGGGTTCGGCAGTAGCCAGAACCGAGCCGAGAGCCAACCCAGCCAAGAGGGATGAAACATGCATAACGAAAAGAAAGTTTAACGAAAGGATAATATGACAAATTTAGAGAACTGGGGATACAAAGGCATCTTTAAATAACCTTTAAACCTCCTTGCAGACGGTTGGAACATAGTTCTGCAGACCGCGCCACAATGTAATAGTGGAGACATGAAACGTACGTTCCTGCCCACGTCATCGAATTATTTGCTTGAATGAGCGTATATTGCTCCATTAAAGGAGACGGGTGTGAAAGCCTCGCGCTGGTCTGAGGAATGACCTCCACAGAGCCTTGCGATAAGGGCCGACGGTGGGTCTCGGAGATCGTGAAAACTCGCCCTTGCATTCCGCATTGGGAAACCGAAGCCGCAAACCCGCATCTACCACCGTTGAACAGCCGAAGCCGCGTGTTCGAGGCCCGGAGGCAATATGCCGTGGACTGGGCATGGCTTCAGATATACATGGAAATTTCTATAAACAGGAATTTGAGATTTGATAATACTTTTGCGGTTAGTTTGATGGATGACGAGTAACGGTCTTCCCAGCCATCCGGGTTTCATGAACCTTTAACGCTGTTTCAAAAAGGCACACGGAGGCATGTGCAGGCTTTGTAATTATTTCGTTCTCTGCATCGGGGTGACATGTTTGATATATATCTGATACATGGTCGGATATAATGACTCATTCTTATCGTTGTTGACATTAAGGACACTAAACCACCTGCAACCCTTGTGGTTGCATGGCTGTCCCGACAGGCATGATGTGGAGATAATGACAGCAGTATATAGACGTGTGCTTTCCCCACTAAGCTACTTATCTACTGCCAAAACGCGGGTAGCTCGGGGATATGCTTTTTAGACTGCTTTTGGATAGCCCGCCGCTAGTACTAGAACCTCACTTTAAATCCGAGGTCTGTGGCTTCAGCGTTTCAGAGTTAAAATCTAACTCCCATACAATTTTCTGGGAGCGGTTTCATCAAGCCGTCGTTATAATTAATTCAAAATAAAAACTCAATAATGAATGCTCTGTCATCTCGGTATAACGTGGAAGGGGTTGCTGGGTGCCTACGTAGGACACGACAGATACGCCGACGGCTTTTTTAAAGACCCGCTAATATGAGCTTAAACTCGAACTAGTCATCAAAAAATTCCATTTCGGAATCATTTTATTCGTTCCTATCTGTATCAATAAGGAAGCAGGCAATTGATACGGATAAGAGGCTACAGTCACCTACATGAAAACAAAAGAAGGGATATGACCACCACATGACCCGAGACTCGACAGGATCTTGGCAAGTTAGGTAAGAGATTATATAATCACCCGAATGATTCCTGGGCATGGGGGCTTCTCGTGGGTAATATTTAATTTCACATAGTAGAAAGACATGAATTGGTCTAACTTAGCTCATTGCACCCTTTGAATCCAATATTGGGTGTGTTGATGGCTCTCTCAAGTCAGTCAGATTGAATGAAGTCGGGAATGCTGCTGTGGAGACCAGTTCACACGGTCGAATGATTGTGGAGTACCGGATACGGGATTTCAGGAAGTCCCGTCTGGAGGTAATCTGGGAGTGTTTGTCAATTCTACTGCCCATACAGATTCTCAATTAAAAGGCTTAGAAGGCGATCTCCAATCCAAATCCCTCCTTACTCCATGTTTGTAGTGGGTATGAAATTATTCTTGGTATGCCCGGACGGAAGTTTGATCGTGTGCATCGGTGCCTGAAATTCCAGGCCCCATTACCAAGTGCCGTCTCACACGATCTCTCATTCTCCCCCCTCATTTGGATAGATCACCTCCGTGCTTCCCGACATTCCTAACCCAATTAGATTTCTGCTATTTTTGAGCATTTTAGAATCCCCTGCTCTACTTTTGCCGGGTTCTTCCCAGACAAAGACAAAAGCGGGGATCCATGTTAGACCCAAGCAGCTAACAATAGCGTGGACGAATTGTATGGGGTACAAAGCGGTAATGATGTCCCCCGCAAACCTTTGAAAGGCGAAACCATGATGGTTCCATGGCGCCGGCTCTGATCAGCCAATGATGTCATGCAACCGTACCCGTTATGACCACAACATCGCCCCAGGTGGAAAGGTAGTTTATGTGTAAGAGTCATCACACCACAACCTTATGATGGCTTTCCCCGCATTCTCGGGCAATACTTAACCCAGAGTTGGCCACAAATTCAATTGCTATCAACATTCAGGCTTTCCCACTTACACACTATTCACACACTTATCATCAATTCAATGTCTACTACCGATATGGATACCAAGTACAATACCCAATGGGTCTCATTCCACATCCGGGATCGCCTGGAGGATGGCCAGGTCACTGTGCACCACACTGTCATTGAAGAGTATCTCTCCCTTTGCCTCCAGGAATCCCAATGCTTGCAAACGTGTACTAATCCCCTGTAGCGGCGAATTCTATAGCCCCGAAAACCGCCGTAGGTCCCTCAGCGAAGAGGAGATCGACGAGATCGTGATCCCCTCGGACGGTGTCGGCGAGATCAGTGCCGGGGGCCGTCGTGGTAGTGAGGGCCGCCTGGACCTTTTTCATGACGATGCTAAGATTTGTGAGCTTCATTGGGAGAATCGTGGAGGAGATCATGTCAACTTGGTTGAAGTGTTGGATAGTTGTGACAAGTATAGAGTCGAGTGCGGGGGATGGAGTCCCGAGGCGGGGCCCTTGGGACATGTCTTTGTGGATATTACGACCAAGAAGAAGTAGCCTTCCTGGCAACTGTAAAAGTGGGAGGAGACTACGCAAGGGCCTCTTCTCCGCTTTTCTTCGGGTCGATCAGCCGCCCCACTGATATTTGTGATTTATTATTAGTTTATGTTGAATGAAATTTATTTACTGGGATCTAAATCTACGGTCAGCCCCTTTGTGACGAACCTTGAAATTGTCGGTTGCGTATTTAACTGGTTGGTCAGGGAATGCGACTTTTAGCGTGGGATCCCAGGCCTTTTCAAATGTCAGGTGTTCCCCCCCTCCTTTCTGAGTATGAGGCATGCCTCGGGTCCAAAGTCTGAGTTTTCCTAAGCGAGCCAATTATATGCGGTTGGACTCTTGCTTCCAAAACCTGGAATTTTGTGAACTGAAGGTCGATCTCATATTTTAAGGTAATTCTTCGCAGAGGTATTTTCCATCTGCAGACATGCTGCTGACGGTAGCACTCCCTTGACTATCGCAGCATCTGAGGTTGCTACGTTGTAGACTCCTTATAGCCAGCTGAGTATAACTGAATATCTTTAGAGGCTTCAATTGAGTCTATCAGAGCTGCTTTTCTTGTAAAGAATCTTGGAACTTATCTGGTCCATATCTCCTACGTAAGCAGGTCTTCTTCCTCTTCCATGTCACCATACCACATAGAAAAAGGAAAAGGCCTTAGTTCTCTGTTTGGACCGCAATGTGTCTAAATTCCCGTCCATTCGGAATATTTCTACCATCAAAAGAGCCTCGAAGTCCCGAAAGATGCGGCGTAGTTTTGGGACAAAGAAGAAAATATATGTCAAAACCTGGGAACAAGAGCTGAATGGGCTCTGATTAAAACGTAGCAACAAAATTGACTCAGTATCTGAAGGGGCCATGAGCATGACATGGTTGAGAGAAGTTCTTTAGATCTAACAGAGAGACTCACCAACATTGATTTTCATACTTACTTTTTATTTAGTTGCACGTAAAAATAGTCTCAGTAAATGTTCGAAAAATAATAAATTCATTCACAATTTAAGGGAACAAAAACACAGGCAAAAATTAGTAGAGTAAATAAATGAATAATGAAACAAGGACCAAACAGACGCTTTTACTTTCCAGCAAAGACGCCAGGAACATATCCAGCAAGGATTCAAGCCTCTGATGGATAGTAGCCATTCAGTTGAACGGGTTCTCGATATCAGCAGCGTTCTCGACTTTGGGATCGACTTCCAAGGTGCAACTAGGCTTGAGGACCTTGGTATCGGGCTTCTTGATTGTGGGATCGGCCTGAAACCCGCAGATAGGCTTGCTGACCAGGAGAGTCACATCGCAAGTGTCTCTCTCCTCCTTCGGCAACCAACCACCGTCGGCACGAATAGTCTGCAGAGTATGCCAATGGGACTTGGCATGTTCGTTAGCAGCAAGGACCTGCTCCTTGGCAGCCTCAACATCGATCTTAGCCTCGTTCAGCTTGCTGAGGAGACTTTGAATCTCGACCTGGGCGCTCTTTTCCTTCGTGGTGAGCTCATGCAGTTGCTCTTCTAGTGTCGCCTTCTTTCCTTCCGAGACTCCAAGGTCATTCTCGGCCTTCTGCAGTTGCTCGCGGGTGTCCTTAAGAGACCCATCAAGCTGCGCTTGCTTGGTAACAAGGAGAGCATTGTCCGCCTCGAGGTCTGCCACTCTGGCCGTTGCGGTTTTAAGCTTGGCCTGGGCCTCGGTTTTCGCGGTTTGTTCGTCTTTGAGCTTAGTCTCGAGTTGCGTGATGACTGTTTCGCGCTTCTTGTCTTCCTCTTCGTCGGTCAACACATATTCCTCGAATGCAGCGAGCAACTCGAGCTTTTCTCCCGCGTACTTCTCAATAAGCACCTTGAACTGATTCTCACGACTGATCGCACTAGCTTTCAGCTTCTCATTCTCCTTGCTCAGATTCCAGATCTCAGTCTGTTTCTTTGAGATGCTCGCCTTGAAGTTCTCGATCTGCTGATCATCCCGCTTGTTGTGTCCCTCAAGGAATCGGTTGCGGCTCTTAATCTGAGCATTTTGGCCCTTCAAATCGTGGTTGTCATCAACAAGATTGTGTAACTTGGTCTGAAGCCCCTGAATACGAAGAAGGAGCTGCTTCTTCTCCTTTTCGGCACGGCTATTGGAGAGCTTCTCCCTAGCGGCGTTCTGTGATATGCCAAAGTTAGCAAGGGCGATGGGCGGCTGGATGGACAGAGGACTCATACCTGCTCTTCAATCAGGGCCATCCAGCCCAGTCGCTCGACAAAGGCATTGGTCCAGGCAACCATGCCTCTCAGCTCCTCAGGGAATGGGAGAGCGCCGAGAACCTCCGGAAATTGAGCCGGTCGGACATGCTTCACGCACTCGAAGCTGCGAATTTCGGTCTGGACTTTCATCTGTGTCTTACTGGACACACTTTTGCCATTCAAGACGGTCTGGCCGGTGATGAGATCCTTTGCGGCATTGCTTGCATTCAAAGCGGCGACACCGTTCCCATTAGCACCGTTGGTGCCGTTGGTAGCCTGAACAGTCTTGACTGGTGCCGGAACACTGGCAGTGTCATTTGAACTGCTGGGAGAGTCAGCACGACCCTTTCGATTTCTAATCTGAGAAGATGAGGAGGCTGACATTGTGGTATCCTTTGAAGGAGCCATTGCGATTTTTTTGCCTGATGAAATTGGAAGAATCTTTGTGTGAATGTTGTTGCTGTCTGAACATATTCATACCGGGGATTTGCGCTCTATATATACCTTTTTGGTGCCGCTTTCTCGAGTCAGATCAAATACTCCCTCAATTTCGTGTCTTCTGATCTCGGGCTATTTCGTCGACAATTTTCTCCGCATTAGACGTGATTCGGCACGGGCCGCCCCACATGTCGGCTCGAGTGAACTGCTTGACTTCTTCAAACTTGTTCCTGCAGATGTGGAGCAGCTGAAGAACACGATGGCGTCGGTTCTGAGCACCTTCGCCTCGAATCTCCAAAAATGATGGCCTCGTGAAGCGGGGTCGCCCTCTCACTATTGGTGGTCGCTGCGCGATCGATGCTCAAACATTGAAGAACCCGGAGACTAGTCAGACTCTCTACGAATAATCAGCGTCGGCCATGCCGATGATATTCGAATTCTGTGGCGCTGCGCAGCTCCTTATGCCCCTATATACTGCATTGAATGATGCCGTCGGCGCGTACGATGAGCCATAGCCCTGGCTCGCCGCTACGGCCTTTGCGATTGTCTCTAGATGGAAGACATGATTCGTAAATCTCTCCGGGCATCGCAAACCGGAGCGAGGACATCAGCTAACGGATACGGTATATTCCACCGAAATATGTCACTGGTCAATTTTCTGGCTATCAGCACCGCAAGTACAAAATTGAAGAAAAGGTGGGACTTGAATTACGTGTATATAGAAGGGAGTAGGAAAAGCGTCCATATTGTTCATTCACAAGTCCCTACTTTCGATATTTTCAGAGCCTAGAGCCCTATCAGGTGACCACCGGTTCTGTAGCGTAGATTAGCAATTCTTCCTGTTGCTCTCTTCTTCCCTCCTCCCTACCACCACAGTACCATATTGTTGTCTGTTCGTTCTTCTCGTAGCAGCAAGCCGTATCCGCTCGTGCTTCGTTCATTTCTCCTGAGATTCTTCACCAGCGCCACGCGCTGATAAATATCGACCATACAGTTAGAAATCATAATGAAAGAAAGCAAAAATGCAAATACATACAGGAAATATGTATGTCGGTGCTCACCTAACGCTACCCGGCGTGTTACTGCTCGTGACACAATGTGCAATAGCGATCAAAAGCTTCGCAATCCAATTTGGATCAATAAGTCCAATTTTTGAGCTGGCATAACGACAAAAACTGCCGGAATTAATATAGAGAAAGACATTCTCCAAGAATGCCTATCAGCACAGTGCCGTCTTGATCGTCAGTGTTTAGCTTGTTAGTGTCGCCAACAGCTCCAACTTGGCGCCCTCCGAAACTAGTCAACTCCTCCACAGTTGGAGGGGATCTACTCCTGGATCCGTTGCAAGGCAAGTCTAGGCTCGTACCTGGAGACTTTGGCGAGTACAAAGATCGGTGGTACGGCGGAAGGCAAGATCTACTTAAGCCATAACTCTCCTTTATTGATTATGCAGTGATCACTAGTCCGTTGACTGGTAAACCCTGTTCACATTTTTCGATTTCTTGTATTTCGAGGCGTCAAGTGAATACCATTAGTAAGCAATACTCCTGAACTTGGTTAGTTATTCGTTACGTCATCAACCGGAATGATGAGTGATCCTGCCGAAGCCGAAGTTTAACCTTTGGCCCCACGGGGCAATTGTTCGTCCTTTGCCGGGATATGATCACTCTTAATCCCACTAATCTCAAAATGGCGTGTCTACTGAAATCCAATTATTCGGTTGATCAGGCAACGCCAGTCGGATTCTAATACAGTGGGTCTCTTCTCCTGGCTGACAGACTCGCTTGACTTCACTTTGAGCTTATTCGTGACCATATTCGTCACGTCATGGACCAACAAGTAGCGCTGCGGCTATCTAGCGACCTGCCTCTCTTTAATTGGGATGATTTCAATCGAAGAGAATCATTATCCGCGCCCAGCGGCCTGTTGCCACAGGAGTCCGTGACCTCTGATATCACCTCATTGCTCTCAGCCCGCTCCTATCCCCTGCCCGAATCATATAATCCGCAAAATGCTCAAAGTAGTACGCCATCACCTAGTCCTGGCGACTTCGCCCTTGAGCCCGCATCTTACTTCAACCGGACGAACACAATCCAGACGCCCCCCTCTAAACCGACGACACCACGACCACATAAACGCCAGCGACGTGGACCCAGGAAGGCCGCGTCGGTGAAGGACCGTGGAGCGCCCCAAGAAGTTGGTGATAGCAAGGAAGATCCTGAAGAGGTTCGTAGAGTATCAGTCGGCCTCCACTAATGTCATGAGCTTTCTAACCGGACCACTCTCGTGACAGCGTCGTCGCAGGCAAACTCGCATGGCACAACGTGCATACCGTTCACGACAGCAAGCCTCAGTTGACGACCTCAAGAACCGCATATCCCTTTTGGAGACCTCAATGGAGAAAATGAGCTCTGCTATGCTGTCATTTAGTGAGCAGCTGGTCCAAAGTGGGGTGCTTAGGTCACACTCTGCTCTGACAGCGAAACTACGTGACACGATGAAGACCTTCCTTACTATGGCATCCGGTCCAAGCCTTGACGACGAGATAAGGGCCTCGGTTGACTCCAAGAAGACAATTGACTCACCACCAGGCCCAAAACCACCCACAATCAAGCGCCCGTCACCCAACACCCCCCTCCACCTGCCCCTGGATGGCACTGGATTATATCACCCTAACAGTGCTGTCCTGCCATATACCGTCAATTCACCGGCAATGTCGATTATAGATGTGTCCGAATTCATCGAAAGGCTCTCCCTAGCAGCTCTATATCAGGGACATCTCGCTCTTAGCAATCCGTCTATTCGTTTGGATCAACTCCAAAGGCATTTTGGGTTCAATCTTAGTATGATGAGCCGCGAACGCCTGACATCTTTTTTCAAAGCGGAATTATATGCTCAAGTAAGCCAGAAGCCGCTGGACGGGTGGGAGGAAGTCCCTTTTTTCAGGTTGGGGGGCGCAGGAACCCATTATCCCGATAGGAACCCCGGTTCCTCTCGTTATCAGAGATGGGGCACCGTGGAGGACCCCTTGTCACTGGTCACGGCAGATTTACAAATCCAGCTAGAAGGAGATTGGTTTGACTTGCAAGATCTGGAGGGATATATTAGAGATAAGAATGTGCTCCTAATTGTATCAGCTGGTGAGCCCACAAAGTGCTCAGAAGTGCAGAGCAGTATCAATGTCTCACGTTTTATATCAGGTAAGTCCGCCCCTAGTTCGTAATGATTATCCTGACCTTGATAGCCTTGATCAGCAGAGGAATTTGCCTGGGTCGGACGCCTGGGTTTCAACGCGGTAATGTGGAGGAAGCCTTGCACTTTTCAAAAGTAATATGAACTTATGGTTCATGCATGTGAGCATCAATGACTAGCCGATATACGCCCGATGTGTCTGTCCATACCACTGTATCTTTTTGGTTCTTATCTAATTAGCTTTCACGTGTGTATTAGATAAACGCCATGAGGCCTAATTTTTAAGAGTTCATACATTATTTTTGTATATTTTACCAGATAATATTGTATGCAGAAAACCAGACCGCTAAATAGCGAAAAGTGGGGTTGAAGAAGTATTTGATGGAAGGTTGAATCCTAGTTGGAATTTGACAACCTCCGACTCCGTGTCTCATCGACTGTTTTCATTGCACGCCGATCATACGGGTGCATGTGTCACATGTAGAAGGGTTTGACCGGGCGGGCGCCTCGAACAGTCGCAATTCGGGGATATCAGTGATCACGGTCGCAGAATGCTTCCGAATGACTTTTCCTCCAAACCTTACTCGCCAAGAGCTGGACCTAAGTCTATGAATCCTCAATGAATGCGGTACGGATGTGCACTTTGCGAAATTAATGGGTAGGGGAACCGCTGTCGAAATTCCCAGACTTACGGGTGGGCCGAAAGCAACGGTTAGCTAGCGGCCGGGGCGGGCAAGAACAATGGAACCGGGAATGTCTTGTCATCAAGCCGACGGTTGATCCAGCCACTTATGTGTCAGCCTTCGCCATGATCAATGACCTCCGCTAGATTGAGGCTTTTGAACGCATGATTGCTAATCTACGTAGGGATAGTAAGCATTCGGACCCCGTGGACGCTCTTTCCTTTCTTCCAATTCTTGATTAGAATCGCGTGCAAATAATATATATCTCGCTTGCATCTAAACATATTGTTGCTCCAAGGGAACCTTCAAATCGCGCTCCAAACCATTAATCGTAAACATGGGCCAGAAGACAGTTCTCATTACAGGTTGCAGTGAAGGTGGAATAGGTGACGCTCTTGCAAGAACCTTCCACCAGAAGGGCTTTCGAGTTTTCGCCAGCGCTCGAAATACCGCGAAAGTCCAACATCTCAAGGACATGGGCCTCGACATTGTACAACTAGATGTCACCGATGAAGAGTCAATCAAACAAGCAGTGTCAACCGTGAAAGCTGCGACGGGTGGATATTTGGATTTCTTGATCAACAACTCGGGCGCAGGTAGGTAGTCTCACGGCTTCAAAGCAGCTTACATGTGGCACAAAGCTGACTATTCAATAGGCTACAGCATGCCTTTATTGGACTCGGATGTGTCAGTCGCTAAGAAGATGTTTGATGTTAACGTGTTTGCTGTCGTCACCGTCACTCAAGAGTTTGCGCCACTTTTGATCGCCTCTAAAGGGACGATCATCAACATTGGGTCAATTCTTGGCAAGATGCCATTTCCATGGCAAGGATACTACAACGCAAGCAAAGCTGCAGTTGCTATGCTGACCGACCAAATGCGTATTGAGTTCTCTCCCTGGGGAGTCCGCGCAATCCTCGTCACCACTGGTGCAATTAGGACCAAGTTTTTCGACAACCTTCCAAGTGCACCACGTCTACCCGAAAACTCTCTATACTACCCTGCAAAGGATGTGATTGAGCCAGCATTGGCTGGAACCGAGGTGGAGAAAAATGCTGTGGATGTCAATTCCTATGCAGAGGTCGTTGTCAACAACGCAATCCGATCAAGTCCTAAGAAGCATCTTTGGTCAGGAGGAGGGGCTTTGGTGACTTGGCTGGCTTCGACATTTGGCTGGTCGACTGTATGGGTAGGCAATTTCCCATGAATTGATGAAGAACCAGTCCCATTCGATTTTGCTAACTTACACACCTAGGATACGTTGCTCCCTTCTGCCGCCCACATGCCGGATATTACGAAAAAGATCCGCACCGCAGAGAAGACTAAACAGGATCGCCAGAAGACAAAATAATCGCGCTCTCTCAATCATGCTTGTATGAAAGCAGCATTCGTTTCGTGCCTTCTTCTTGGGCCTTTCTTATCGCTCGCGTTTTGTTTCTGGCGCTTTAATCGAAGTGTATACACATAGGCGGCACAATCCTTTTCCTTTTCGATGCTTTGCCTACATCCCATTATTTAAACTTTCGTTTGTCACAAATACAGTACGCCAGCGAATTAGACACACAAATGACATGATCCTTAGTTTTAATTCAACCCATGAAAAACATCTGTGTTTCATTCTTTACAAGAACAAGTTTGTCGGAAGCAGTGAAGTAGAACTTTTCTGCGCTAAGTATGAACAACAGTCTTGCATGAGGTTAGCTCGATCCAGCTGGGTACCAACATAC
The DNA here is from genome assembly GCA_030710325.1 of Penicillium sp. 91 TS-2023. Taxonomy (NCBI): domain Eukaryota; kingdom Fungi; phylum Ascomycota; class Eurotiomycetes; order Eurotiales; family Aspergillaceae; genus Penicillium; species Penicillium sp. 91 TS-2023. Next base: position 2,119,625 of record JARWGP010000011.1, read on the forward strand.
CCCTTCAACAATGGAAGGGTTCTCGAGCTCCATCCGATATACTTATGATGTCTCACCGTGCTGAAGTTAGAACCAAATAATGCTGTTATCGAGGACAAGATCATATTGTTATCGGCCACGTATAACCGCGCGGGCGCGGCGTTGGCGTAGTCAACCAACCCTTGATCCTCATCCTTCTCTTGTCCCAAGAAGCGATAGAAGCGGACATCAAACCCCTTAAATCAGTGGAAATGAATCAACCTGGATACCCATGGTGGTTACCTTACTCAACGCAATTCCTCAAGGCGGTAGGGAGTTCAGCATAGTCACTAAGGAGGACCGGACCGCAAACGAGATAATTCCCACTCATCGTCAGGATATTGATCAGTGATCCTTCCCTAGTTTCGGAACCGGGTAGATGAGTGATTGACAGCTGATAGCACGGTCGGGCAGTCGACTCATAATTCCCGACCTATGGTGATCGCCCGAGGCTCCACTCTTGTCGCAGTCCCGTGGAAACTCCTGGCCGTGGAGTTACTCGCCTCCTGGACCTCCCCTAAATAAGTGGACGAGTCAAATGAGAGATCCATGTTTCGGTGATATGGTGGTTCATAAGCTTACAATTTTACAATACATTCGCCGCTCTTCAGACACGCTGCTGGAGGCGTTTCGAAATGGCAACAGTAAATCGCTTGGTGATAATCCCTTGCTCCCGTCGGCTTGAAGTTCATCCGACCTTTTAGTATAGTCAGTTTTGTAGATTAAGGTTATTTTAAGTGCTCTACTCGCTTGTTGCTTTTTTGTTATTCTTCGCCAACATTTTCATACAATCCAGGATTGCGCCCCAGTCCTCCATTTGTTCAGAGCTTCCTGTCTTCCTTCTCATGCTGACTCTACCTGACTCACAACATTGCCAAATTACTCGCCCAGATGAAAGCGATCATCTCACATCGATTCTTGCCTACGCGTATACTGAGTTTCGCTCTCGGTAGTCCGCTTGGGCAGGGCGCGCAAGTCAACGATGTCCCGATTCCAAGCATCACCGATAATGAGGTCTTAATTAAGGTGCGTGCCGTCGCGCTGAATCCAATCGATTTCAAGGACATCGATTTCATTTCCCCACGCTATTCTGCCATTGGCTGTGACTATGCGGGCGAGGTGACTCGGGTCGGCAAGAATTCGGGACAGCGCTGGAAGGTTGGAGACAGAATCGCTGGCTTTGTTCATGGTGGATTGTATCCCGACATTGGTTCATTCGCGGAGTACCTGAAAGTTGATGGAGACTTGGCCTGGAAGGTACCTGACGAAATGACGCTGGGCGAAGCTACTACCTACGGAGTTCCCGCAGCCACCGCGATGCTGAGTCTTGCCTACCTTAACATTCCCTGGGCAGATATTGAGAACGGACGCAGCGCTAAAGGTGACCAATCGACCATTCTCATCTATTCAGGAGGCTCGAACGTTGGTCTCTTCGCTATTCAATTAGCCAAAAGAGCAGGATATAAGGTTATAGCGACGGCCTCGCCACGTTCCTTCGACCTCGCAAAAAAATATGGTGCCGATGCAGTATATGACTACCGGACCTCTGCATCCATTAGCGAAATTAAGAAAGCCTATCCGAATATCACGAAAGCCCTGGACTGCTTCTCCGAAGGCACTTCTGCCGCCTTCTGTGCCGATGTGTTGCGAGAGGGCAAAGTAGTCACGCTTTTTGACCAAGGAAAGCCGAAGAAGGCAAACGTGACCTATACATTTCTCATGGTTTACACTGTGTTCGGTCGCAAATTCCAAATGATGGCGCCCCTTGGCCCTGTGTTCCCAGTGATGCCGGCAGACCGCGAAGTCATCAGCAATTTTTATGATAACTTGTCCACTTTGAGTCTTGACGTTGTGAGACCTCCACCTATCACAACGATTAAGGGCGGATTTAAGGAGATATTTGAAGGCCTAGAGACACTTCGTCAGGGAGAAGGTCGCGGCACAAAGCTTGTTGTCGAATTTCAGTGATTGGCGTACCCCATCTTCCAATCGTGACGGGGTTCGTCGCGAGCGACTGGTACTTCTTACTTCTGTCTTTACCCGTCTTGTTATTTCCAAGCTGCGGTTTCTGGGACAACACGAGTTCAATTAATCGGTGCATTGAATTATGATTTGATATCATTTTATGAAACGAAATTGACTTTGTACGGCCGAAGATCCATTGTTCTGAATTATGCAGGGTTAGAGTTCGCTAATGGGGCCTGCAATTAGCTTTATTCTCAATGTCACTGCTCGTGCTGAGAACGGCGTGGAATGAAAATTCTGGACTTGTGGATCTGCTCCGAATCTATCGAAGATCCAAATAAGTACTTGTGCAGATAATCACGTACCAAATGATTCTTTTATTCACCTCGGCTCCGAATAACCAAGTTGTCAGCACGATGTTACCATTACCTTTTTCGCTTTGTAACTGTTCCCTTGCCTGATTGCTGCGCGTGAAATCGCCAATTAGACAAAGAAAATTAACTGATCTACACCAATCACAGTCGAAGAGCTAAAATATAAAGTAAATTCAACAATCAGTTTATGGTAGTGGTCATCTAGCGCCCATGGTTCGGGTGTGAGCGGCGCGCCACTGAAACATCAAAACCACAACTAGACTCAAAATGGCTGAAAGAACTTCTCCTCGAACTAGGACTCGACTCAGTCCACAATCAGATATGAAATGAGATGGAATAGGATGCGTAGAACAGGAACTAGATCATAAGAATTTTTTGAATTAAGGAAGGAAAACTAAAGGCAACCGGTGCAATCCGGAAGAACAGCCATTTATGGTGATACCTCCGTTAGAAATAGGATCCAGCCTTCATGATATCCACATAAAGGTGATTTATTTGCCTTTTGTTAGGTCCAGCTTCTAATCCAATTTCTAACCTACGGTGGGGGGACATTTGTTTTCAATACACTCCTCGTTCCCCCCACCGCCAAAACTGCCTGCCCAAATAGTATAACGTAGCGCGCGCGAAAACAGGTAGGTTAGAAGCATGCCGTCAGACAGGGATACTATCAAGCAGTCAATCTGGAGGCAACCACCCTAGTGTAGGATATAGAGGGCAGTACGGAGGACCATTTCAAAAGTAATTGCGTTTTTTGCTTTTTTTAATTTTGCCTAGCTAGGCTTAGTCGTTTGAAATATTATATTCAACCTATATTCTACCTATGTCCGGACGTGATCACGCCCTTCTTTTTACTCATTACCACCTTCTAATCTAATAATCTCTTCTATATACCTTAGGAAATCTAACCTTAAATACGCTCTTATAGTAGTATCTTCTAAGCTTCACCCTATATCTTAACCGCTTCCGTTCTTAACTTTAGAGCACCTTTTTAGTCGTATAACGCTTTAACTAAGGCCAAGCGGGCTCTATAGCGTTCAAATCAGGACAATTACCAGGCCAAAGAAGTTAACCAACCTCCGAGATATCAAAGATACACTACTAGTAAGCGTGCGCGTGCGTAGGTGCTTTATTTTCTTAAATAATCGTATTCGGACGCTCCTTTTTACACTCTTAAGTAAAAGGTATAAGCTTAGGGGCAAGAATCGTAGTATTATATCGATACTAATCAATTCCGCCTTTCGCTTTAGATCGACCAAGTTTTCTAGTCTTTAAATTAAAGCGCCAAGAAGGCTTCTTCCCCGTAGATTATCCCTTTGGCTTCCTTGCTGTTGCCATTGGTTTCATGGTTCTCCTGTAAATCGGTATCTCGTCATCAAGCCAGTCTGGATTATCTGATTTTCTTCGATGCTATTTGGTGTTTGCTACTTGCTGTGTTTTGTCAAGCGTTTCGAAATCTTTGAGATATATTCATGGGCTCACTAGGAATTTTTGTCTATCATTTTAATTTAATCTCGTTGGTAAAATCGTTTTGTTTCCGATTTGTGCAATATGAGAGTTCCTTTGGTTATACATCCCCAGAGTGAGGACCCAGAGTGAGGACGCTGACTCTATTCGCTTCATAATATCAGGCTTGCCTGTAAGGCTAGCAAGTTACATATCTGAATTATTTCTCTGGCTATACTACAAAAGATTGCGCTTGATTGAAATCAACATGCCTTCATTCTTTGTCCCTGGAGCCCCCATTCTCTATAAACGATTATGTAGGTAGAATAAGCGAAAAATTGTCAATTATAATAATTTACACAAAAAGAAGTTAATAGGGAATTCATTAAACATAAAGGCCCACGTAAAGAAGAATGAAAGGATGAATCAAATATCCCATTTGGCACTATACCATTCAACTCTTGGGTTCGCTTTACATGCCTTTTCTGCGGACTGGATGAAGGGATTCGGGCCAGACAGATAGACCCAATGGGACCCTCTAGGCGTTTCACGGCAAATTGAAGCCAGACTTTCCTCAAAATTCAGCCGAGATCTTCCTTTCCCAGTGAGATGCACATGAACCTCAAGAGACGCTGTCGGATCCGCTAACCAAATTTTGCGTCAGTATACATGTGTGGAAGTAAGGTTTATGGAAACTTGATCTACCTTTTAGAAACGGTAGGTCGGTATAGTCTGTCGCTTTCACGCTCCAAAAAACTACACACCTCTCCCATACAGGGACAACTTTTGTTCCCTTTTCCGTTCCTAATTCACGAAATCCCGTAATAGGAGCTGCTTGCTGTCTCCTCCTTTCAAGGAAATCCCGGACTATGGCTATAGCCCCACTTACGCCAGTACCGGCGACAAAACATATGACGGTCCCGTACGGCGAGGGATCTGCCTCAGAGAAGTACGGCCCTTCAAGCCGCAAAGAAATATCCACCCCCTGTGACAGATCAGTGCGTACTAGACCCTTGTTGGCACGCTCGATAAGAGGCGTGCAAATTCGTTGGCTGTTGTTGCTGCTATGCTCTCCATGTCTAGATAATGGTCTGTACTTATCGGCGAGACCAGCTAGTTTGTCTGTCCACTGAAAAGTCTGTTTGGTGGATTTGTAGAAGAATCTGAGCCCGCCCGGCCACTTATGATTCCTAACCTGTGACCCCGGAAAGCTGTCTGGATTACCACGCTTGCGGAAGAGAAACTGGATCGGTATATCATCTCGGGACTCGGAAATGATTTCCTTCTGAGAGGCAAGAGGTGTAATAGTGGTGAAAGGATGGAGCTCCCGAGCGGAGGATAGCGAATGGCGGATGTAGAAATGGGCAACTGGGGACTTGCACGCACAGCCGTCGATTCGATGTCGAGAAAGTGGCATATCGATACTGAATACAACTTAGTTATCTGTTTGAGAACAGGAATGACTCCACGTACCAATACCATCCTTTTCCGAGATGCACCACCTTACCTGGCACTGACTCGCTCAACTCGTACAGTCGCATACCCCAGTCGAGCACCCACATAGCAAGTCCTGGAGCCACACAGTAAAAGACCGTACTGGCGTGCAGACAGATAATTATGACGGCCAAGATGCTCAGGAGGTGGGTAAAATAAAAGAGATTGAAATGCTTCACTCGAATTTTCGGTAAAGTGGTGACAAAAATGAGACCCATGATGATGGTCGAGGCGATACCGGTGAATATCAGAGAGGCTCGCCAGATACCCAAGGCCGATGAGTTACCCGGCCAAGTCTCGTAGTATAGATATGTTGGGTTTAAGACGGGGAATGCCGTCCAAAGCCTCTCCGAGAGAGAGTTGAAGACCGACACCCAGGATACATAAAGGAATCCATGGATCAGGACAAGGGTAAAGAGAGTGTATGCTGCCAACATATGAAAGGTAAGCGTGGTTGAGACGGAGAGTTTGAAGAAGGACGCCAGAGCGCTGTGTCGAGAGACGGGGATAAGGACCATTCCCATTGTGACATCGCAGAGGTGGCCAGTCAATGCAACCGCAGCAAGACGGCGGTTTCCATCAAAAACACCATTTTCGTGACCTCTGCCATCAAAATAGTCTCGCAGGCGAATCCACCAGACACCGACAATGATTCCGTATAGGCTGATGATCCAGATGGATCCAAGTAAAGCGCTAATAGCGAATCGCTCACCCACCAAAGGGATCTTGCAATTGAATACCTGTCGCTGAAGAAGACGACGCAAATGTGGTTGAAAGGCACGAACGGTGAAGAATACCATGGACATCAATATCCAGGAATACCAGATCACCACATGTAATCGTGCCTGTAGAGGGAAAAGCCATTCACCACAGGTACCAGCATAGCAATGATGATCTGATCGAAATGTCAACCCGATTGAGAGACCAAAGGTGAGAAGAATACTACCCGCGAGAGGGTAGAGACACGTTCTAGGAGTAATTCTCGTCATTCCAAAAAGCAGCAGCACAAAGAGAGGTTTGGCAAAGTGTAGGCCACATCGATTGCACTAAGAAGTGTTCCTAGAATTGCTCGCTTTAATATCACTAGTGCGTCCTAAAAGTCTGCACGATGTTAAGTTGACGCCATCCTACCAGCAGTCTGAGAATTGAAAGCGCAATGTATTTTTCTTTATCTCTAGGGGGTAAGTGAACACCACCACAACTGAGGCCCTACAACAACTGAGGGAATGAGGTGTCGGACTGATTGGCTTAGCAAGACACCCGTCTCGCTCCCGGTCGCGTCTTCGTTCCCGCTCTCGTTTTCGCTCTCGGTCGGAGATCGCTGCCGGCATTCATTAATCCTCATGTCGGATGGCGCTATGACCTACGTTCATTCTAAGTCAGTGGAAATTAACCTTGATTATGCGCTCTTCAGCTAGCATAGCTTGCTGTACCCATCATTGTATTTGCAGTTCCTGACCCGTGAAGACTTGTGCGCCTCCCACCTCTTGGCGCTGTTTACTGTTCTACTGTTCTCGACTCCCGCTCTTAGTGAGCATTTTTTTAGATCTGGAATTACCACCTTGAATCTCGATCCCAGGAATGGAGGCTATATCGGGCATGAATAAAGCCAAAGCCGAGGGAAAGAAAAAAAGCTGGAAAGGCAAAAAAGAGACCGACCGTTGTTTACTCAAGACAGGAGGGTTCGCGTCCAAGTATGAATGACCCTGTCCACTTGTCTCAGGCATAGATAGGTTCTTTTAATTCAAGGCCAACTATTCAATTTATAGGGCAGTTCACAGGCTCTAACTTTCCAGTAAAATGAAAACACTCACCATCGCCTTGGCCGGTGAGGTCTTCTGTCTTCACCAATCGTGTAGCCAAACACCAAAGGTATGTCGTTCTCGCACACGAAATGATTGGCTTGATTGTCCAACATGGTTTTGTTATTAGTCAGAATCGACTCAGTTACTTGAGCGGTAATTTGAATGCAAACCAGGCTATGCTGTTGTGGAACTGGCATCGCCGCCGATGGGTCTACTGTTTCCCGTAACTGACACCTACCATTGATTCAAGATGAACCGCATAACTCCACAGTTGGTCTCGATAACTGACTGCTATGATGGCGATACTTTACCACCGCTTTCGAATCATCGACATTTTTACGGCAGCGATGGTTGATGTTCATCAAAGGCCTATCTCCTTACTAGATTCTCATTCTAGTGAGACTTCCCACCAAAGATCCCCCATCGCAATTCTCACTAAGTGCTTTCTAAGTCTGACTTGTCATATCTTCAGTAAATTATTTGGTTAGGAAAGGCTGATGTACCTTTTTGAAAATACTGAAAGTACTAAAAATAAAAATAAATTCGATCAGAAAGTCAAAACACATGCCCTGGTGGAATCTGAGTCAGACTCATCATTTTAATGCTCTTGATATTGTCGGACAACTGTACAACACAACAATCACAATTGGAACATCACATTGAAGGATGAAGTCTTTCGCGTATATAATCATTTGGTGAGCGCGAGGTACTGGTGTGTTGAACTTGAGTAAAACAACCTAATCTTATTACTCGTCCCCATATCTTCAAAAGCGCCCATAAGAATGATTGTCTAAGAGTCGCTTTTTAACGGGGTTCTTTCTCATCGTTCTCTGAAAATGGCCTTTTCACATAAGGGCGATTTAGTTTTGCTTTTGACATTCTCTTTTCAAATCATGGTGGTGCATGATAATTTTAATCTTCAAATTCTGCAGCGTCGGACTCGTTCTCGCTCTCGCTCTGCTCAATACTTTTCTTCTCATCAACCTAACCCTTCCACTAGCTTTACCTTGATCTGGGAATTCTGGCGCCGATAACAATCCCTTGTCCAATAAATATATACCGAGTAGGAAAACGCCGAAATTCTGCACAAGACAGGTACCAGAGAATTCTCATTGGCTAGTCAAGACATAACGAACCCTGAGCCCCTTATAACAAACAACTTGACAACACAAGGGACTCGATCGCTATTAGGTATAAATACTCTCATTCACCTCTCAATAAGTAAGTAAGTTTATTATCCTACCACCTACAATTTAATCCACTAAGACATTCTCCAAAGGCTCCACATCCTCACACAATGAAGGTCAGCAATATTGCCCTGACCGGGGCGGTGCTCGGCATGGCCCAGGCTAGCCCTATTGCTACCCGTGAAGCTATCACCGATGGTATGTCCTCCCCACGAAATTCACAGCTGGTACAACTTTAATAAACTAAAATTCTTTAGCGGATATCCTCAACTATGCCTTGACACTTGAGCATCTCGAAGCCAGCTTCTATGAGGAGGGTCTCAAGAATTACACCCATGAAGATTTCATGAAAGCTGGCTTCAAAGATCCATTATATGCCAACTTGCAAGAGGTCGCTTCGGACGAAAAGAAACATGTGGCCTTCCTGACACAGGCTCTTACCGGTGAGTACCATAAACAATGTGAAGATCAAGATCTAATAAGTCTCTCTAGCTGCCGGTGCTTCTCCTGTTAAACAATGCACCTACTCCTTTCCCTCGACCGATGTGGAGTCCTTTTTGGCCCTTGCTAGTGTCCTCGAAGGTACATTTTTCCATGATAACCATGCGACCTCTACTGATAACCATCATTAGGTGTCGGTGTTAGCGCCTACCTCGGTGCTGCTGCGTCTATTGCCAACAAAGATTATCTTACCGCTGCGGGTAGCATCCTGACAGTCGAGGCCCGCCACAGCGCCTACCTACGCGCCACTATCGGCGAAGTTCCCTTCCCCCAGCCTTTTGATGACCCTCTCGACCTCGACGAGGTGTACACCGTTGCATCGCCATTCATTACCTCATGCCCCTCCAGCAACGGAAAGCTCCCTGTGAAGGCATTCCCTTCGCTGACATTGGAATCAACCAGCACCGTCTTCAGCGGCTCTAAAGTCAGCTTAGTGGCTGGTAGCGGCTTCGACGATTCCAACCCGAGCAATCTACACGCTGCTTTCATTACTGTTACTGGACCTATTTGGGCTCCTCTCCACTACAGGGGTGATAAGACCTTTACTACTACTATCCCTGATGGTATTGCGGGCCAGAGCTACGTTGTTATCACCAAAGGCAAAACCCAGGTAACCGATGACAATATCGTTGCCGGCCCTTCTATTATTGAGGTAATTTAGATGTGTTTCTTAACTTCCTTCAAATTCGAGTTTTTGTGAGACTGATATTGCTTTCTCGATAGATTGCTACCTCGAAGACCACCAAATGATCCGGCTGAGAGTTATTTAGCTAGCAAGGGCGATATGAATTAATGGTCTGTTTCGCCTTAGGGAAACCTCATCAGTCATCTCCAATTTACAATGGGGCTGATTTCAAGAACTGGTCTTCTCACTGTCAATTCTTATTTTTGTTTTTATTTTCTCTTCTCTAGGCTCTTCTGACGTGAAGGGTTGAACTTTTATACGATTCCTGGCTAGTACTACTGTGCGGTAGTACTTTTATAGTCAATTTATGTTTAATTTATTCATCAAAATGTCATTAAGTCTCTCGGCTGGATGAACACAGATGTAACACCTTGAACAATACATGGGCTCTGGCGTAATATCGTATATCTTATTATCATTTGTTTTTCTTGGCGGCTTTCCAGCCCCCGACTTGCTTTTTGTTTGGAACACCCCAACCCCACAAACGTTTTACCCAGACCCATTGCTGAGCGATATATAAGCCATATATATCCTTGTGCATACATATAGAGCGCAACACTTCGTGACAACAGACTTAGAGCCTTGTCGGCGCCTATCGTGGCCATTTGCCGTCCTCACTGTAAGGCGGCTTTCGTGACGTGCGACTTCGAATTCATTATGATCAGCTGGTAAGCGCCATATAGCTTCAGCTCTGGTAGCTCGCCTGACTGTGTTCTTCCTGCCTTCCTTACCTTTCCCACAGATCTCTATGCCTTGTGACAGTATCGACTAGATACGCTATTGAACGTGCCTCTCAATTCCCTCCATGGCTCCTGTCGCAGGATACTCTACCTCGGGCGGTCTACGAGCACGTGGACTACGGGTTATTATGCGCCAGACAGGCGCTTTTCGTCCTGTTTGAAACCACGAGCTTAGCGGTATTTTGTTTGTTGATAGCGAATAGTTACCCGCCCGCAGTTGTCAGCAGTTTTCAGAGTTATATTGGGCTGCTCGGTTGTGAGCCATACAGCCTTATTATATAAACAGAACTAGACGTGTGACTATTCACATGAAGGTGACGTCCTTTCTTGGAAGTTTCAAGTTTTGCTCCCTTTGCCCATGGATACCACTGCGAGTGGATGGTTTCTCCCATGAAAAGTAGCCATGTCTGCGGCTCACGCTGAGCACATTGGACAATACAACTTATTCTCCACCTCCAGTAGCTCCACAAATGGCTGGCAGAAAAGCGACTTTATACGGTCGCCACTTACCAACATTATGACTGACAAAAAATCTGCGATTAGGCTCTCTCAGAAGCCAGATTGACACAAACGGCTAAATAACATCGACGTTAAATTTAATTATCGGCGACCAACTCTTAACGCAGAGGCTACCTCACAATGGCTGGGAAACTCAGAACGATGGTAGCATCAACCCCTGCAGGTAGCTTGAATGTGAGCCTTCAATGGGAGTTCCTTGACGAGCAAAGTGGAGAAAAGCCGTGTCTGGTCTGGAGTCTTTCAGTTCGGGCTATCCGGGCGATAATACCGCTGCTCCCCAGAAAGAACAACGTCTGCCGCCTTACACGAGCAGAGGGTCTATGGAATATGGACAGTCCTGAACCAAATCATGAATTGAGCATTGTTACAATAACCCGGCAGCCTTTTCTCGGCCCGTACCCGAAGCCACGCTAACCCATAGTCGTATGCTACCAATCCCTGCTTAGATCTAGAGTGTTGAATCCTTCAATTTTCAGGTTTTTAGTAAACTAAACCACCGACTGTCATTCCATGCGCCCGAGTATTTGTGACGAATTCGCAACGGCCCGTAATACCATGGCTCCTCCATGCCGCTGCACGCCCCCTTCCTTGCCCCTTTTCTCACGGCTAGCACCTGACATGGGTCAAGTAATGATATCATGTCGCTATCGCAGTGGCCCCGACTTTTCGCTGACCGTCCTCTTCACGCTTCGCCTTACTACCGTATATCGCGCTTCAGACCTATCCCGCCTCACATGCCAATTACCAAAAGACCTGTGCTTGACGAATCGAAAGATGAAGTACGCAAACAAGACAGCACGGTACAAAGACTGTCAACTGCCTGTAAAGAGTGTCAGCGTCGACGGATTAAGGTAGGAAATCCTAATTGGGTCTTATAATTTGGCTACTTACTATTGGGATGTCTCGAATAATAGTGCAGTGGCGAAGACCAGTGCTCAGAATGCAAGAAACGTGGTCTTGTTTGCATATTCGATGAGAGCTCCGACAAACGACGCAAAGGCTACTCAAGTAAGATGGAACAAGAAATCAGCTACTATCAAGGATTTTTGGACGACTTTTTGGAGGCAATTCGGACATCTAATGATGATGATGTCCGCCATATAATCCATGTCGTATGGTCAGGATCATCAACAAGTGAAATACAGACAGAATTGGCTCACATCCTCGCGGAGAATCGAACTGAGGGTTGACTCGGGGAAAAGAAGACGGCGAAATTACCATCACGTGGGGAATCGACGGTTGTTCGGGGTCATGTTATCATTCAATCTCTTCCTGATGGCTGCCAGAGTGGTCTTTTTACTATGTAACACTGGTATAACACCAACCAATATGCTCTTCATGCGGTGACGTCGCTTGGCTTTGAATTACATCGACCTCTACGTTTTAGGATTATAGCAGATATGCTCATTTCGCCATCTAGAATGGTAGTAGTATACAATGATCTTTTTGAGGTGGGAATGGTATCTATCACGATCAGCAACCTATTACGACGCCTTTGAGAAAGGGCTGACCTTGACTCTATTATATCCTATCTATAGATACTTTTAGATTATTGAATTGTCGATCATTGGCTTTATCCTTTTCGTCCATTCTTCTATATTTTCTAACTTTTATTATTCTTGCCTAGTAGCTACTCGTAGAGATCTCTATGGTGCAGAAAGCAAACTGCGTTTCGTCGATAAGTTCATACGGGTGCTTTAGGTTTTTAAGTGAGGTTTCTTGTGGCATATTTAAGCCAGCAATGCTGGTAAAACAATCTGAACAGAAAATGAACCTTGGACCTGCCACCAAAAATGGAAGACCCGTTCTGGACACGCGGTTAAGTCAAACACACGAGGCTAAGCTTTGTACGATACACTTGGAATACCAACACAGGAACAAATCATATCCATGGATTAGAGCATCTCCTAAATCACAGGGGCTGGTCTCTCGAAAGGCATATATTTACAAAACCAGCATCAGAGACCCAGTCAAGGCGACCGTCACCAGAGAGGCAGCACTAACCCAGCCAGTGACAAAGACTGCAGCGGGGGCAACACCACCAACAGCAGCGCCCTTAGACGTGGAGGTAGAAGCACTGCCACCAGAGGACGCTGTTCCAGTCCCAGCTGTACCACCCGCCTGGCTAATAAGCGAGCTACAGGAGCCCGTCGCACTACTGGCCGACTGAACCTTCGCGGCGCCCTTGAAGTCACAAGCCGTGCTTGCCTTGTTCTGACTAATATAGTACTTGTTGAAAGCCTGGGACAACTGGTCCTTACTTTCACAGACACTGTAAGCGCCATAGTCACCAGTGGTTGCGTTGTGGGCGATACCAGAACAGATATCCGTAGCGTATCCGCAGACCTGGGCAAAGAGATCAGAGTACTGTGTGGAATCAACGCTGTCGCTGACAACACAGGACAGGCTAGAAACCATGCAGGAGCAGAGATTGGAGTCCGGGGTCGGGGGCAAGGGGCTGGCCACTGCGAGCCAATCGTCGTCTACGGTTGGGCATGCGCGAGGCGAGTTGGTCGCAGTGTAGCTAGCGCTGTTGACTCCAGTTGCCGTTGCGCTCTGGATCTCCTTAGAGTAGTAGCTAAAGTCGATCTCGGTGGAGACAGAGTTGCCGTCCACCGAGACGAGGCCATAGTTGTTGGTTGTCTCGAAGTACATGTAGACAATACCACCACTCCAGACATCGTTCATTTCAGAGCCGAAGAGGACGGGGACATCTTCGAAAGTGCGGGGCTGTACGGTGTTGCAGCCGTACTCGGAGAAGAAAACAGGGATAGAGTAGTTGGAATATTCCTCGGTTCTGGCCTCGTAGCCGGAAGTTTGGTAGGTCTGGTCGCCGCACCACTCGTAAATATTGTAGCCAAAGAAATCGATGGCCGTGGTTTGGTCTCCGCAGTTCAAGTAGTCAGAGAGTGAAAGACGAATGTCGGACTGATCGGTGGTTGCGTAGCCCAGACTCAGCGAGGATCGGTACGCCTTCTGCTTGATGTAGGCCTTCATATCTCTCGCCGCAGCTCTGACAAAGGCGGCAGCGTTGGTTTGGTTCGGCTGGTTGACGACTTCGTTACCAGCGAAGAACCCAATCACGTTGTCGTACTTCTGGAACGCGTCAATGACGGCGGTGTAGCGCTCGTACTGCTCAACAGTCCAGACGGGCGAATCGGATTCGATCGAAATATCAGGGGACGAGAGATCAGTGATGACATAGATCCCGGCATCAGCCAACTGCTGCATACAATCATCGTGGTCTTGGGTAGGGTCCACGGTGTACGTACGGATGACGTTGGTACGCAGCTGGGTCAGATAGGGGATATCGCGCGCGCAGCTGGAGGAGTTGGCAAGTGGATCGGTGTAGCCGGTATCGCTGGTCTGCCCGGTTCCCGTGGATCCGCCACCGTTATAACCCTCTATACAATAGTCAGAACCGACAGTACGGGGAAAGAGAGTGACATGAGTTCAACCTTGATAGGCAACGCCGCGAATATAACTGGTCCCAATGTTAGTATTCAGGACGTTGAAAGAGATCTGGTGAAAACTCACAATTCGCTGCCATTGTTGGAGTAGAAGAATTTGGAGCCCTAGGAACGCTCATCGGCCTCATTAGCGCGAGGATCTCCTGTCTAGCGGAGTAAGAATATTCACCTTGATTTCAATCGCGGGGACACTGGCCAGAGCATACCCGGATAGCAGGGCGATTGCTGACACAATGGAGAGCTGCATCTTGAAACAACGGTAAGCCGTCCCGGGCTGAGAGCTTGGTGAAAAGCGAAACGAAAGTGTGTTTTATTTTTTTGCAAAGCCAGAGAACGAGCGGTCAGGCTTTGAAGAGAAGTGACTCCAAGAGAAGTGACAATGAAAGATCGGGGAAAGAGAGACAAAGGCCAGCTACGGGAAAAAGGCGACCCAGCGGTTTAAAATAGGCACAGCCGTCAAGATCCGGCAAATTGGCCAATAGGTGAGTGGGCAAGACTTGCGCCATACGGTTTTGGGCCATACTTTCAAGACACTCGATCCAATCGGCCTCTGGTGGGTCCGTCAAATTGCTTGATTCCGGGTGTTGTGGGGTTCCTTGGTCCATGCGATGGACTCCAGGAAGGGTTCAAGGGACTGGTCAGGGTCGTGGTTGGGGTCACGCTAGTAGTGTGGCGGAGCAATTCCACTGGCTTGCTTCACGTGGTTCAACCATGGCATTTTGCACCAATCAGACGGCCCCCACAATCCAATAGTATGATTATGGCGGTCGCACTTATTTAAGCGTCGGCCTGATTGACCAGCATCGTGGTCCTCTCCATTATTACCCTTGCGCTTCACTCGGTTAGGCAGCCGTTTTTTTTGAAGTCATCGTCTGGCTTGTGCCGACCGAATCGTCTATTTGATTATACTACAAATCCTCGTTTGTCAGGAGGCATCACCAAGATTACCTTGTAAGAACAGTTGTAGCGTTAGTTCGTATGTGAGACTTTTGTCGAAGCTGAGACATCACTGTTTAACATGGACGCTCCGAGAGTTGACGTAAGCCTATGACTATCTCTGCTCTCCACGAATTCCTTGAAGTCACTTACAGCCACGCTTTCTCGTGACCAACGTATGAAGGAGAGAATGCCTACTAGTACATGAAGCTGAAATCCCAACGGATCTTCTCAGCAGACCGAGAACTCATATAGACCCAAAATCTCCAATATACCAGCTCGTCTATATCCTTCTAACTAAGCCATGATAGTTATATTGGTCATTCATTTGGCTGAATAAGTGGAACTAAAAGAAGACCAGCAGCTAAATAACACCGAGCTAGAAATTTCCGGCGACTCGCGCGACCTCGCACGGCCCCCTTGCCAAACACGGAGCTCAAAAACAATTGAATAGCAATAAGGTGTTTACTAAAAAGAGCCTTGAAAAGATAGCGGTGACAACTTTCATCGACCAATGAATTGGCACTTCTGCATCGACATAGGGACCATTACATGTTGCATGGAGGGAAAGAAGCTACGAGTGGAGAGAGACAAGTACCAGGTTTACTACATGGGCTCGCAAAAATATGTGGTGAATGAAACAGTACTGTATTTGCTCGGCTTGAACAGCCAGACAACTTGCCACCCCGGATATGGGGCCTGAAAATTTTCTCTAATTAGCTTGTTCCTCACCACCATGGAACAATGACAGCAGACCCTTGGCAGCATGTTCCCCGAGGGCATCCAGAGTGCCCATTCCCATCATCTCAAGCACACTGATATCGAACTCAAACGTCATCTTCCACCACTGCCTCACCTCGATTGCCACAAGGGAATCCATACCAAGATCAGACAATGAGCACCACGTATGCAGATCGTCCTCTGACTTCAACAAGAAGCTAAAGACTTTCTTTCCAATCTCGAGAGCTAGAAGATGAGCTGTATCGGGCTGAACCAACAAAGTGGGATTGCTCTTCGCCGCAGCAATGAATGATTTGAGACTGTCACTGGAGGTAGTGCTTGACTTGTTGCTGGTAGCTTTGTTGTGAAAAACCGCCGTCCGGATATCTTTCTTCCAGAGGGCACGGTTTCCGGGATCATTTAGGGGCACCCTAGATCGAAGCCCAATGCAGAAATTGTTTGAAGACTTGTTAGTCGTCGATTTGACGGCCAGCTCCATTCCCTCAAAAAGCTCGGACACGGAGATTGTATCACCCAAGATTCCGGTGGCCTTAAACCTTTGCATGACTGATTCGCGGACAGCCAGGCAGCCCACTTCCTCGACCGCTCCTATACTGATCGCACACGCCGGCAATCCCAAGCTTAGGCGATATTGAGCAAATGCATCCAAGAAGGTATTCGCACCGGCATAGTTGCTCTGACCAGGTTGCCCGAACATACCGGACAGAGAACTGAAAAGAACGAAGAAGTCAAGTTCTGCGCCGACAGAAAGAGCTGCGTTATGAAGGTTCCAGGTTCCATTGACCTTGGGGTTCACGGCTTCGTTCCAGTCGTCCAGGGTCATGCGTGTCAAATTTTCGTCCCGGTTTACCATGGACATCTGGAAGATACCCTTCAATTGGCCCTGAGCTTGAGCTCGTGTGACGGCTTTGGTCACATCGTTCAGATTGGATACACTACCCTTGACAAACTCGATGCGGCACCCCATACTCATCAGCTCTCGAGCAAACTCTCGGTGCTCCTGATTTGCACCCGCGCTGCGGGAAAGATAAACGAAGTGACGAGCGCCACGTTCTGCCATCCAGACAGAAAGAGAACGGCCTAAACCTCCGAGGCCACCGACCAAGAGATATGTGCCAGAACCGGCGAACTGAGTGGGCTCTCTGCGCTTTTGTACCTGTCCCTCTAAATCTAGATTCACCTGACTAGCAGAATCACGAATCGACACCACGATCTTGCCTAGGTGGATACCCTGCTGCATGTATCGGAATGCATCGAGTATTGCATCAGCTTTGAAGGCCTTGATCGGTCGAATCGGGTGAATGTGTCGCTCTCTAAGCAACTGGACGACTTTCCTGAGTAGCCTTATGCTATGTTAGTTATAATTCATCATACTGTTGAGGTCCTGACAATACATACTGCTTCGAAATGGTGGGTCTCCTTAAGCAGATCTGATCTAAGTCGACGCAGCAGTAACTGCGATTCTGGATGAAAGGACTCATATCAAGCTTTCCAGACCCTATCAGATCTCGCTTGCCAATCTCAATCATTTTTCCAAAGACTGCAATGCACTTCCACGTGGCATGTAGCAATTCGCCGGACAGCGAGTTAAGTGCTAGGTCAACACCGCCATTGGTCTCTCGTAGAATGTCCTCAGTAAACGAGGTGTTGCGAGAATTGAAGATTCTGTTTCGAGGAAGACCGAAATTGTCCATAAGATATTTCACCTTCTGCTCATTCCCGACAGTGACATATATCTCAGCACCGACCATCTGAGCGAGCTGGATGGAAGCTAGACCAACCCCACCACAGGCACTATGTATAAGAATAGACTAGACGAAGTATTAAACGTAATCCAAGAGTATTTAAAAAAAAGGAAAGAGATGGTGGAAAACATACCTGCCCTTTCTGTAGATTGCCAACGTCGAATATGCAATAGATCGATGTAGCGAACACACAAGGCATTGTAGCCGCGTCCTCGAAACTCAAACCACCTGGAATTTTCTCGCAAAGATTCTCAGAAACAACAACCTGCGTGCTAAATGCACCAGATCCAATCAAAAATACACGGTCACCGGCCTTCAAGTCCTTAACTTGAGGGCCTGTGCGCCGAACAGTACCAGCTGCCTCAAGGCCGAATCCAATCTCCGAAGCCTCGACAATTCCCATAGCACATAGAACATCCTAGAACCTTGTGTGAGCCTTTTTTCCTCCACATTTTATGATCTTGAGACATACCCTAAAGTTCAAGCCAGTTGAATGGATGTTGATCTCCACATCATCACCCTCCAGTGCTTCTTCTCTCTCCTGACGAGCCCAGTGCAAAGCGCTTAAAGTACCAGGCTTGCTCGTGCGTAGAGCAATGATATCATTGGCAGCAGAGGTCGATATTTCGTCATCAATCGGGAATGGATGAATGCGTGCAACCTGTACTGTATTCTTGACAATAGCGTATTCGAACTCAGGTTTAAGAGAGTGGTCCTCTTGGCGCAGCTGGAATCTCTCGAAGACATCGATGATTTTGTCACGGGAAGAATCAGAATCCGTGTTGTCAACTTCGCAGGTGGCAAGGCTAACTAGTTTCTCGGAGCGAATGGATCGCGCAATGCCATTGATCTGGCCGTATCGTGGATCCTGACATTCCATTTGTAAGAGGTTGGTCACCCAGAGAATACCAATACCGCATTCTTCCATATTCTCCACTAAGGCTTTGAACGACTCGAATCGCTGATG
Organism: Penicillium sp. 91 TS-2023; assembly: GCA_030710325.1. Classification (NCBI taxonomy): domain Eukaryota; kingdom Fungi; phylum Ascomycota; class Eurotiomycetes; order Eurotiales; family Aspergillaceae; genus Penicillium; species Penicillium sp. 91 TS-2023. The sequence goes on from JARWGP010000011.1 coordinate 2,138,215, forward strand.
ATCCATGTCTTCAAAAAATGGCGCTTCATCGTCAAGGAAGGCAATCACGTCTTGGTTAGTAGGTAAAGGCAAGTCCTGCAGTCCGCGACAGTCAACGACATATCCCCTGTTTTCCAGAGCCTGGATCATAGAGCGCACACGACTGGAAACAGAAAGGCTCAGAAGCGTCACGCATTTCTTAGGAACATTTTCATTCTCAAGCGTTGGTCTGGCCACAATGACGGCACCCAGCTGGTATGGCTCTGGTGAATCAAGAACAACAGCATCGGGAATACGAAATCCAGCAGCCTTCAGCTCTCTCGTCCAGCGATTGGCATCCACATATGGCTCATCCACCCGGTCATCAGCTTCACCATTCCACCAGCCGGCGAGAGTACCCCAGATGTAATTCACCCATTTAGAATTCGATGATGGCGCTAGCTCATGAAGCAAAAGCCGGCCGCTGGGTGCGAGCAATTTGCGGACATTCTTCAAACTTTCATTGAGAAATGGGGTGGCGTGAATCACATTGGTTGCCAGGATGAGATCGTAAGTACCATCGAAGCCCTGCTCCGCGGGGTCTTGACTAATATCGAGAGTGGCGTATTCCATGTTGGGATATGAACCGAATCGATCTTTCGCAGCAACGAAGAAGCCAGGAGAAAGATCAGTGAATGTGTAACTCGAGTATAGCGTTCTGCCGCTAGGCGTTAAGAATCTCAGAGCATTGGCAGTAGACCCACCTAGCCCAGCGCCGATCTCAAGGACGCGTAGGCTGGGCTTGCTGTGTGCCAAATATTGAAAAAACTGCGACTCATCACACTGGTCAATCGAGGCATATAGGCTGTCCATTGTGCCTTCCGAAAGAAGTAAATCCAGCGCCTCTACTTCTCCGGTGAAGATCCTTTCAACACTGTTGAATATCTTCTGAATGGCTTTAGAAGGAGCAGCAGCTACAGTATGCGATAGATCATTGACAACGCACTTGACTTGCTCCTCAATGGTAGCATTGTCAAGTATAGAGTGGTCACAGTCACAAAGCTGTATTTGTTGGTCAACCCAAGATCGGTACTTTTGCATATGACTGATTGGAGTATCTAGACCTGCAATGACACGATTTGTGTAAATCATGCATAAGTGGCATAGCTCTGTTAGGGCTTCTGTGTGGGCACTGCGATCAATCGATGGCAGGATGAGAGTGTTCACATCTAAGAAGTCAATATGGGGCCCCCATTCTGCACGAGCAGTGGTTTCATCAGCTTTTCCAGACGCATGGTCATCTAGAACAGAGAGTCTGATGCCTGAGCCGCGTAAGACAAGCTTGTCATTAGAAACACACTGACCACCACCAATGATAGAGCCATTTGGAGTGTATGATGCAGACGCTCGGACTTGAATATCCTCATGGCATCTGTAAATACACAATTCCTCGATGTTCGTCGGCACCATCATCTTGGTGGTAGGATCGGCGTAGCCCTTCGATGCAGCAACACTGAGTAGCTGTAGTAAAGCATCAATGACGGTCGGATGCAGGTGGTAGCCCTCCCCATCTGTTGCCTTGCTGATTACCTCCGATGTTGCCTTTTGCGTAAGAGTATCCGACCGGATATCATCAAGGCGTTGGAATGCCGGCCCGAAATTGAGACCAGATCTAGCCATAGACCGGTAACAGCGACGAGTGTCGACTTTGCGCAATAGAGGGGCGTTACGTTCCTGGTATACATTCCCGCTATGCGCTTTAGCCTCACCAAAGCAATGCTTCATCGAAACTGTGCCGCTGTGAGAAGCGATTGTGAACTCCCACCAGTCGCTATCGAGAGAATCTGTCAAGCGGTGACGGCGCATGACAGTCATTAGTTCGACTGGCTGGCTGCTTTCTCTCAACACCAAGGCAGTACTGACGACCACATTTCGCATTTTAAATGCTTCATTGACTCCAGTGATCTGCCGCACAGCCTCACCAACCATGCCAGCATAGGCGGCGAAAGGAAAGATGATATCATCGCCGATCTTGTGGTCACGAATCCATGCCGCGTTTTCCAGATGGAAGACATTGCGGAAAAGAACTTCAAATTCGAGACTTTCTGCCACTCGAACACCTAAAAGACTATGATGCTTATGTCCCCCCGGGCGGTGTCGCCAATGCTTGGTTAATCGAGACTCGTGCCAAAATTTCTTCGAATGGTCCCAGGGGTATCTCGGAAGATCTGGTAGAACCAAACCCTCCGTAATGACCCGATTAAGATCAATGTCGGCATTGAGAGTATATAGCTTGCCGATGGCTGTTAAAAATGATTCTACGTCGTTTTGGTTGCGGACAAGTGTAGATGCGTAAGGAGAAGTGTTGGATAGGTGGCTCTGGATTTGGCGTAGGGGGCTAGCAAGGGCGGAATGTGGGCCGACCTCGAGGAATACCATATTCTTCGCAATTTTGTGCTGGATAATGGAGGAAATAGCAGAGCGAAAGAGGACAGGAGACTCCAAATTCTTTTGCCAATATCTGGACTCCAGGTTGGGCTCCTGGGGAAGTAGTTTGCCTTCAACGCTACTAAAAAACAACTTTTTGAGTGTCCTTTTTGAGCTTTTGCTGGATATATGCTTTTCGATAAGGGCATGATATTTATCACCTATCTCAGCCATATGGTGAGAGTGGTATGCCTTGTCGACCTGTAGCTTTTTGGCTAGGATATCAGGATGGGCTTCTTTGATCTTGGTCATTGCAAGCTCAACTGCTTCGCAGTCCCCAGCGATAGTCACGCTTTTGTTCGAATTTTCGCAAGCAACAGTCACTCCGGGCTGCAAATATTCTTGTACGCCGTCTGAGCCAAGGCCAATTGCGGCCATAGCCCCTGTTTTTGTTTGCAGTTTGGTGACCTGACCGCGATAAAACGCAATTATGATAGCCTCCTTGGCAGTGATGGCACCGGCAGCATATGCGGCAGCTATCTCGCCACTGGAGTGGCCAACAACAGCATCAGGTTGTATACCAACAGAGTCAAAGGTGTCGACCAGGGCGATTTGAATTGCCGTGCAAAGAGGCTGAGAAAATTCAGCAGAGCTGAGTCTGCTGGTTTTGATTGGTTTCTGAAGCTCTTCCTCGATAGTCCAGTAAGGAGCGTCTTCCTCGAGGTTTCGGATATATGAATCAAGAGATCTAATACTCTTTTTGAAAACGGAATTTGCTAGGATCATGCACCGACCCATTTCTGGCCATTGAGCACCTTGGCCAGTGAATACCATAACAATACTGGGGCTTTCACCAGAAGACCGAAAAGGTAGTGAAGCCGTGATTCCGCCAAAAAGGTTTGCCACGGCGAATGCTCGATAGGGCAAATGCTCTCTTCGTTGAGCTAGAGTGAAAGCGAGATTATTCACCATACCGGGGTGCTTCTGGGCGTAATCCCTATAATGAACGATCATTTCCTTCAGTGAATCGGCACCGTTGGCGGAATACACAAGTAGTTGTGGGGATGTCATAGGCTGATTCATGATAGGAGAGACACCAAAGCTTTGAGCGGAATCGAGGATGACATGAGCGTTTGTGCCTCCGATTCCAAAGGAATTAACACTGATACGCTCACTTCGAGAGTCGGGCCATGGCGTTGCCTCCGTGGGCACAGAAAGACCACTATCCCAGGGGATATCGGGGTTGGGCTCGTTGAACTTAATGTTTGGGGGGATAACACGATGCTCTAGTGCCAACACTGATTTGATCAGGGAGGTAAGGCCTGAGGCGCCTTCAGAGTGGCCAAGGTTGGGTTTAACAGAGCCAATTTGAACACCTCCAGATGGACCAAAGACACGACCGATTGCCCTGGTTTCAATTGGATCTCCGATTGAGGTTCCTGTACCATGGCACTCGACGAAGGCTGTTTGAGAGTAATCGCAATCCGGAATACCAGCAACCTCGTAAGCTCGCCTAATCATTGCTTCTTGGGCAACATCATTTGGCATCGAGAGGCCGCCGCCAGTACCCTTTCCATCGCTATTTGAAGCTGTTGCGCGAATAACAGCTCGGACGGGGTTGCCATCGCGTATGGCCTCTGCCAGTGGCTTGATAAAGATAGCAGAGACTGCTTCTCCACGAGCATAGCCATTAGCATCAGCAGAGAACGTCTTGCATGACCCATCTGGGGCAAGAACGCCTTGTTCTGTCATTGCAGCGGTCATTCCTGGGGCCATTATCAAATTGGCTCCGCCGACAATGGCTCCTTCGCAGTCACCTCTGGAAACCGCTAAACATGCCTCGTGCAATGCAACAAGAGCTGCAGAGCAGCCAGTCCGGATTACCATGCTGTTGATCTAAAGTTAGGATATCATATAAATCAAGGTGAGAAGAAGGTAGGAATCAAAGGGAGGTGGCAAGTTGGAAGAGGAATGAGTGATGCGCAAAACATTTTCGAATATGGACTCACCTTGGTCCTGTTAGGTCCATTTCATATGAAATGCGGTTGGAAAGCATGAAATCTCCATATCCAGTCACTCGGTATAAACCATATTGCTGGTCCTCCTTCGCAAACATCTCAACCCAGTCCTCGCCAAAACTACCCATATAGCAGCCGATCGGTCGACCTTTCCAGCTCACACCCGCATCTTCGAGGCACTCGCGAGCAACCTCGAGCATTTGTCGCTGATGCGGATCCATTCGCTCGACATCGACTTTTGCCATGGAGAAAAACGACGTATCAACGGAAGCCAAGTCAATGCTCTCATCAAGGAAATATCCATACTCGGTCTTGATGCTACCGGGTTTCGGCATCTCAGAATCAGAGCAGTATGCAGAGGCATTGTATCTCGAATTAGGGACTGGGCCACGAGCATCGCCTTTAGCAATCAAAAAGTCCCAGAGTTGTTGTGGTGAGTGTAGGCCTCCGGGGAGGCGAACTGACATGCCGCAAATAGCGATGGGTTCTTGAGAAGGGACTTTCGGCATATGAGATTCTTCCAGGAGGGAATCATTGCCAATAGTTCCACATGTTGCACTTGTTGATGTGCCATTTGTGTCCACATGGTCATTGAGGTTTTTTTTTGTGTCGTTGTCGTTGTTAAAGTCACCTGTATTCAAGACATAGCCATTCGAGTTGTCGGTTTCTATAATGAGCGGCGCCATTATACTGAATTCACGGCAAGGCTATATTGTATCTCAAAAAAAAAAAAACAATGTGCTCCAATTACGTGTCAAACCACAATAATACTGACTTGAATAACAAAAGGTCCTGTTGGGTTGGGGTGTTCGAGTCCTAGTTATATCATTTCCCCCTCAGCCTCTTTGACATTTATCTCGGCAAATATAATAAAGCAGACCCCATGTCGCAATAACAGACCCCGGGGTCGCTAGTTCGACATCTTCCACCCTTGCATACTGGTGGGACATCGACGCATCGTCCAGCCTTGCATACCTACCACACGCATCTTAGTCTTCCAAGGCGTCTCATCTACTTCCCGCTTGGATCGCAGCCTTTCGTCCGGCCGCCAATTATAATGCAGAGTGTTGTGCTTGTAGACTTCGCCCAGGATATGTTGTTTCGCATGGGATTATTCTCTGCGTGACCTTCAAAGTCTACTCAAGACTGCATAAATAGAAGTCAGATGGCTATTCTGAGGACAAGAGATTTGACCTTTGATGACTTTTGACTGTGAGCTTGCTTCAGTCAGGTAACTGGGCGTCTATTAGACACAAGGCTCGGGAGTTCTGTGGCCCCTTTCTTGTGGTTAGGCCACCCCCAAGATGGGGCGGGGCAGGACAGTTCTTGACCCTTCGAGCTACGTGTCGCACCGCACCGACCCTCTCTTAGATATAAAGAATCCTACGGAACAGATTTCCTTGCTCTAAATTGTGGTGTAGTGGTTTCCAGGGTTATTATCTATTATTAACAAAGCCAGTTAGTCCAACATAAATCTTGATTTCATGGTTTAAGTTTGTTGTTCTCGTTGCTGCTTTGGCTGCCACGTGGCAGTCAGGTAATCGATGATCGTGTTCTGGTCGAAGCCTGCATCTACATCCCCATAAGGTATAAGATTGACAAAAAAGGACAAATATCTGGATTATAGGGTCCTATAATTGATATACTACTAAAAAATAGAGTTTCTCTGTGCATGATATTGAGTTTTTGATCGGGTTCGAGGTAAAACGGGAATAATTTAGGCGTTCAGCCATAATCCGGCAGTCAGTGCCGAGGCGAACCATGCATGAGATGCATGTCTGCCAAGCATTCCCTCTTTGGGAATGGTCAGCTGAGTCAGCTCGGTCACAGTTCGAGAACGCGTATGAGACTGTTTCCATGTCCACCATAACGTAGTTAACCTTCTGAAATTATACAAAATGTGACTCTAAATACATTATTCGACAGAATATTTATACTTGTGCGTCCCAAGGTTGTGGCTACCATTACACTATACAACTACTATCTGCAGAAACAAGTATGGCATCCGTGGATATAATATTCAGAACTAGTCATCCCACCAGCAAGGTTAGCGTAATCAAATACTTTCTTTATGCAATCACCTTTGTTCCAAGCCATCAGCTACATTTTCAGTCTAGGTGCGTATGAAGCGAGTAGATGAATTTTTTTGAAAGACAAGGATAAGCTGGTTACCAGGCATAATCCTCTAAATATTGTTGGTTGGGGGTTTTTGACTTATTTTGGCCTCCGGAGCATCGACTTCGGCATTTTCTGATGATCATAAAGCAAATCTCCGGATTCAGGGATATCCTACACCTCCATGGCTGATCGACACTGTTCCAGTATAAAATAATTTCAAATTTCTATTAGACGATGTTTATAGGTCCTAGCAAGGGGAAACGAAATTCTGAATTCCCTTTGATAAAGGAACTTTTGCTAGTATTTTGATCACTAGTCGACTGCACATACTTTGGGGAGGTAGATTGGGTTGTTCTCCCTATTTTCTGTAAGGGGTAAAGCCTTGTTTAGACTCGATGCAATCAATTTCATTAGTGCAGGGTGTGGGGCTTACCAAGGAAGTGGCTGAATCATTTGTGCTTAGTGAGATCTGTTTGTCCGATCTCTCTCGGACATGCTCGGACACCAAACGGGAACTTCAATTAGACAAGCATCTTTACAGGAACGGCCCAAAAGGCAATTTGGAATTCACACCGCTGCGACAAAACGCAAGGGATGACGATGGGCCACTCTATAAAAGATTTGTTCTCTCGACCATGTTGCAAGACCACTCATCTGTCTATTGATCAAACTACTGGAACTCAATATGTCTGAAACAGCCTCAGCAGTACTCGCCGTCGCTATGATTACAGCAGGGTATTTTGTCGTGCTCTGTGCCACTCCCCCAAATCCGACCCCAGAGAAGAAACATCGACACAGTATAGATCGCATCAGCTTTGTTTCAGGAAGCTTCTCTACAGTTGCGCACGGAATTTGCATATCTATTGCCATTTATCATGGGCTTCTCGTAGGGGTTGCCCAGTACGCCCCTGCTCGCATGTCGCAAAGTTGTCCACTACCCCAGAACACCAACCCAGAGCTCTTCGTCTGGAATCACATATCAGTCACCGCGCTCCTCTTGATTTACATCGGCACATATGTGCGCCTCTCAGCTTACGGCGGTCTCGGCAAATGTTTTACATTCCATCTTGCCCCGCCACCTCATTTGGTGACTTCTGGAATATATAGCTGGATTCAGCATCCTAGCTATACAGGACTAGCAATGCTCTGCCTGGGCGGTGCAATTCTATTCCTTCGATGGGATGCAACCCCGGCCTGCTGGATTCCAGAAATGGTGTTATCTCAACTGGAAGGACTGGGACTTGGCATTAGCGTGGCATTGATGGGAGGTGTTTTCTGGACTTTGGCTCTGAGAGTACGAGATGAGGAGGATATGCTGAGGCAAAAGTTTGGGCAAACATGGGAAGACTGGCATCGTACCACGAAAAGATTCATTCCCGGTTTTCTTTGAAACTCTTTGCCAAGAAGGCCACTGTCAAGTTCCGCTTAGGGAAGCAGTCGGCTGTAAAGAATAATAGTGTGTGTCGATCTATCTTGTATACAAAATTGTGAGAGCTCCTTTTTGCGAGTCAGTTCATTTTCACTGGCCACGTCTTCTTGAGCGTATAATACCTCCTACTTAAAAGCAGAATTCAAGGCATTCCTCTTCATATCCAAATTAGAGTTCTACCTTTGCTTACATATTTCTCAGAAGCATTAAATTAACGAGTCGCATGTGTGGAAGAGACTATGTCGAAGGGGCCTTTGCGTTTGCATCGCATCGCAGGAAAAGTCATTCCTATGAATAACCTCGGCCACGGCGCAGGAACCCCTGGATAATAATTTACATGCTCCGGTAAATTATGCTACGTCTCGTCCTCCATCAAAACCATGGCCTCAAGAAAGTTATGGTCGTTGACCCAAATCATTCATTCATTTAGGAAATAGCGACTCCGAGTTATTGGAAGTCTTCTACCTGAATCTGCCAAAATATCGTCTCACTGGGCGTTTCTCAGGGCAGGTGAACACATTAAATGACCAATGCCGTCGGCCTCCTCTGCCAATTTAATATATTTCTCATATAAAAATCTGGAAATTTAGCTTCTCCACATGATCGACAAGTGTCACGCGCTTTTCAGTTTATCTTGGCGTTGCTCGCTTAACTCATGAATCAATTCAGGGATCGGGGGAGGGCGGGGATTCATCCAATATCTAGTCCCTGGGGCCTGGATAAACCTTACTAGACGTCCGACGCTTGAAATCTTTGGCTTTTTGTTGTTCGGCGGGCCATTGTCGGAGGGTTGTCGGGCTTCAGAGAGGCGGACTCTCGTGGATATGAATACGCCAAGGCGTGCCTAGACTTTCAGGCCGGTGGTAATTCCGGGATTGGCACTGGGCAAGTGAAAGGCCATCAGATGAAATGCTCTCAAGCTTGCTTCAAAGAAGGGGTTGCAGAGCGGTCAACCCTTGGAGATTAATTGGTTACAATGGAAACATATACAGGGGCAGTCGTCCAGATGCATCGTCATTTAAACACCTCTCTCAAAACACACGAACTAACCTTTGACAGATCGGAGCAGCCCAAATTCCACAGTTTCCAACCTTAGAAGGTTTCGAATTTTGGCCTGAAAATAAAAATTTCAAAGATGAAGGCTACCAGCATCCTCACTTTGACCAACTTTTTATCCTCAGTCAATGCTCATGGGTATTTGACCATTTCTTCCAGTCGCACTAGACTTGGCTTTGAGGTACGATTCCAAGGTTCCAGATGCCCAGGGGACGTGTGCATGGATTTAATGTACTAGACTGACCTCATTAGGCTGGCATAGATACCTGCCCGGAATGTTCCATCCTTGAGCCTGTGACCGCCTGGCCCGACCTAGAAGAAGCCCAGGTTGGTCGAAGCGGACCATGTGGATACAATGCGCGAGTTAGTGTCGACTACAATTAGCCTAGCGATTACTGGGGCAACTCTGTTGCTGTCGCTACATACACCGCGGACGAAATTGTTGAAGTGCAATGGTGCGTCGACAACAATGGCGATCATGGTGGCATGTTCACCTACAGAATCTGTCAGAATCAGACTCTGGTTGATTTGTTTCTCACTCCGGACTACCTCCCAACGACGAGAAACAAGCTGCTGAGGATTGTTTCCTGGAGGGTGAATTGAAATGCACGGATGTCGATGGTCAAACCTGTGGCTACAATACCGATTGCATTTCTGATGAAGCATGCTACCGTAACGACTGGTTTACTTGCAATGCCTTCAATGCCGATACCAACCGTGCTTGTCAGGGTGTGGATGGTGCCGCGGAAGGCTCCTGCACGACAACTATCTCTGGAGGCTACGCGGTTACGAAGAAAATCAAAATCCCTGACTATGATTCGGATCATACGCTGCTGCGCTTCCGATGGAACTCTTACCAGACGACACAGGTATATCTTCACTGCGCTGATATTGCTATTTCGGGCTTGGGATCAGGATTGACTTCGATTTCCAGCTCGAGCACCTCCTCCACCAGGTCAGCCAGCTCGACTGCAGCCACCTTGACTACCACAACAAGCGCCGCCACATCCTCAGCAACGTGCGCTGCAGCCACAACTATCTCAGTGACCTTCAATGAAATGGTGACTACGGCATATGGTGAAAACATATTCATTACCGGGTCCATGAGCCAGTTGAGCTCTTGGTCTACCTCGTCCGCAATTGCCTTGTCTGCAAGCTCTTATACATCATCTAATCCATTACGGACTGTCACTATTAGCCTCCCCGTTGGTACAACTTTTGAGTACAAATTCATCAAGAAAGAGACAGACGGTAGCACTGTATGGGAAAGTGATCCTAATCGGAGTTATACTGTCCCAACGGGTTGCTCAGGAGCAACGGCGACTGCAACTGCAACTTGGCGGTAGGGAATTCCCAGTGTATGCAAGAGGGAAACAGACATTAGTGTGGGAAATTACCATATAGTATTACAGAATACCTATATTTCACTCTTTTCAGTTTAGACTTGACCTGCTTCTCAGTGAGAACCATGTGTTCCAGGGCGATCGTGGAGCTCGCGGACCAGAAAATATTTCAGCTTATTTTATTGGCTTGAGATCTCCTGCCCTCTTTAGCTCATATATATACCGGATAATGTCTGGCAATCTTGAATTTCCCTTTCCGAATTAGCTTGGGATTCGCAGTACAGGTTAAGGTAAGATACCTTCTAGACTTTTCCCAGACAGATAAAATTTGCTTTTATGAGAGAATACCAACCAAAATTAGCATAGGCTAGCACCTCGCATATGCAAGGGGCATGCACCAGTAGCAATCGACCCGCTGCCCGCATAGGCAGAACTGAAATCTTCGAGATGCGGGTTCATTCGTCAGGTGACCGAAAAGGTTGTCAAAAGTATCCATTTTTAGGTAAGTCGGAATCCAGCCGAATGAGGAGCTAGGCGAGGCAGGCAGTAACTTATGCTGGGACTCCAAACAGTGTCGCAGGACTCAGTGCCCCTTGAATCCCGTTCAGGTCCCAGATGCCCCGTCTAGCTGGAGCCCTGTCTCCTGCCGGAGTTGTCAGTCCGGCTGGAGTCCGCTCTAGAGCTGTCCAGGGTACGACTGTTGCCCTAGGGGCTAAGCATCCGAGGACAATCCTAAGGAAAACTAATCCTAAGGCAAATTCAGAGAAAGGACCTGGAAGGACCGCTCATATCTGGTTTGGATAGATGTTCAATCTCCTAATAACACCATCTACTGCTTCAAATTTCATTCCTGAGTCAATCCAGACGGCACTAACAACGGCTCAATATATGTTGCGAGGCCATGGGTAGATTGTAATGCACTGGATGGGTACAATGGATCTGCACGGATATATTCACTAATATGTGTCCTTTTGGCTTGGCGACCCATTTCCTTGTTATATGCATGATGCCGTAGCTGAGAGTCGCCATCTTCTAGCATGATGTCAGCAAATATACCCCTCCCCTAGAATGTATCATGCAGGACTATTGAAAATAGCAGCTATATATAGCATTTAGGTTGACGATCATGATGCCAGTGCCCAAAAGTAAGGAGAAAGAACAGATTTCAATTCGTGGTAGTGGATCGGCGCACCTAGTTAGACCGAGATTTTCCGAAGCTAGTAAGCCTTGATGATCAGCGCCCGTGGCACGCATCGATCCGGAATCGGTGACCTATCGAAAATAAGGCTAATATCTCAATGAATCGATAGTCCGTATCTGTACCCTTCGGTTTACCCACACCGCTTCTCTCGCCTAGAACATCTACCCACCATGCATCTCTTTTAAAGACTCCTTGCTTTTTGAATGATCGTCCATTATGATAGAAAAATCGGTGTCATTGCTATTAGTGAATATCCTCTCAATTTGATTAACCTTCAAGCCACCCACCCCGCATCCGAAGACCTTCCACATTTGGTTTCAGTCCGGCTAAACCTCGGGTGATCAAAGTCTGTTGCGTCCACGCGGTATAGAGACAGACGCCTGACCCACAATCAGAGACCCACAATGATTTTCTTTTTATTGACGGCGGTCCCCCGGTCATCCTCTGTCACTGTCAGGTCACTACCATCGAGTGCCTATTGATGCGGTATGGATACGAGTGAGGAATATGAGATGTACCTGATATGGGTATGATGGCATTCAGGCTAATCGCTGATCTTCTGAACCAGGTCTGTGCCTCGATCTTTAAACATATCTTCATTGTGCATTCCCTTTACCGAGTGTGCATACCCTTCTCTGAAACTACTATACCAGTTACAAAACAGTGAGGAAATTGTCCTCTTATGTAATACTTAAAAGGACACTGTCATAATAGTGTTTTGTAGGAGACCTGAGTGGTAGAGCAAGGCTGATTTCTCAATAAAATTTTACCTAGATTCCCAAAGATATTGAGCTTTCTTTACAGTACATGCTCTGCGTCCCGTTTCCTCCCTACCACGTCCCAAGGCCTATTTGGCTGCTTCAGATAACAAATCTACGGATTCAGTCCTCATTTGGGCTCTGCGCAAATGAAGTTTGTTCCGTTTCCAGTAGAGGAAACGAAGTCGCTTTGAAGGTCTTTCGTGCCCTTGACACCATTTGGATAATAATTCAAGATGGCATTGTTCTCAAGGAGTACCCTGACTGAATCAGTGCATTGTCCGTCTGTAGCAAACGAGGACACAGGCTTGTGCACTCCAGAAACATCATTTCCAGTAATCTGAAAGTATAATCAGTTCAGCACTTCAAGAATATAAGACATATAACACGTACAATGAGACCATCGGACCATCCATTTACGGGAATCGCAAATGAAATGTTACCGGAAAACTTATTGCCACTGACTGTGGCAGGGCCTTTATAAAAGTAGGGGCTTCTGCAGGGACCTGACCAAGCACAAGCGCCGATAGCTATACCTGATCCAAACAACTTGCGGCCCTCGATTGTGTTGTCAGTAACTTTAACATTGGCATAATTTCCGTTGTAGGTGTCATCCACGAGGTTGATCGCGCCAAAACTCAGATCAGTTTCAGACGAGATAATCGTGTTCCTAGTGACGGTTGTGCCAGGAGCCCCAAATATGACAATACCACCGTCTGTGGGAGAGTCAATCTAGTAAATTATATTAGAAATGTAGATTTGGTCGGGGATTGGGCAGATCGAACAATATTATCAGAGACTTCTGAAGCGGTGCAAGCAAATGAGATACCATCTGCCCACTGGCCCTGGCCCTCTGAATTGGTGCCAGAATGACCGCATGGACCAATATCATTGTTGGTAACAGTAGCGTTCCGGCAGCCACTGTCACCGCTCTCGGTAACATGCAAACAACTCCAACCACGAGGATTGCGGGACGCGACGTGGTCAATCACCTGACCATTGCTGGTACCACCTAGCTCGATGTTCGCTCCTCCTACATGACTTTAGTATATCATCTTTTCATGAGTAGAAATTAATCTTACCAGTATGTAGGTAGCCGGCATTTGGCCGATTCCCATCAACTTGAACGTTCCTAACCTTGACACCATCATAGCCAGCACCTGATATCAAAGTAGATACACTGCTGCCTTTGGCAATCCGGAGAGTAGCGCGGGTATTGCCAGTAGGATACCCTTCTGTAGAAATTTCCTGGTTCGCGGCAGTAAACTTAACGGAGTCGGTTATCGAAAGTAACGCATTAACGCAGAGCTGGACAACTGTCCCGGCACCCCCAGAACTAAACGCGTTGTTGATGGTGGTTTGATCTCCAGATGAGATGCATCCAGCATAAGAGCCTGGAGCAAGAAGAAGAAGAAGAGTTGCGATGAGTCGACGCATATTGATGGAATAAGATTGACAATTGATGCTTCAATAACCCACAAGGTCTGATTCCAGGTTGAGCTCGGTTTAGGTGGCCATGAATGTCTATTTATACCCTAGTTCTATGAAGTTGTTAGCTAAGCTGAGGATCATTTAAAAACTAACTTTGCCGGATTAGAAGATGAAACAATAGAGGTTACATTTAGGTAAAGTGGATCACCACTACGCTAGGGTTGTAAGAGCAGATATCTCCTATCAGATAATGAGCCATATCGAGATTACTTGCTCGCTATAGTGCTTCAAAGAAAGGCACTATGATTTTAATCAAACGCAGCCTATTCTCAGATCTTTTTTTGGGAAAATCGGCTTCTAACTTAGCAATTATGGGTTTATGCTGGTGTAAACTTACTCTTAATAAGCAATATAACTAGGACCATTTTCGATCATAAATTTCATCTCTAACGTCCCGTGTGAGCCGATAGAGACACGAAAATTCTGGAAACTGGATCCCGTCCACAAATGACTCCTAAGAATGAAACGTTACCCTGGATAAAATTATTCTAGTATATTTCATCGGCATTTCGGAAGGACCAGGTTTTGGCAAAATCTCCGCTCAAATTGATCCTTCAAAGTTAAAGTATAAGCTTCATAATAAGAAAAGGGTCAGCGTATATATACGGTAAAGTTTTGTGAAGAAAGCAAGGTATAGGGCCGGTCATATCATAGGACAAAAATGGGTGGTGCCGTGCACAGACCAGAACTACAAGATTAAATTCCACTAGGAAGCGCGGTTTCTTTACCCTATTAGGAATATGGTCTTTTTTAGCGTTAAATTATTAATATGGATATTCGGGGGGCAACTGTTAGCCGAGCCCTTATGTCTATCTTTAAGGCTGAATCGCCACTATGGCTGATAGGCGTCTTTCTCGCCATCTGGGTTGAGCTTGGCTCGAAATCACAGTAATAGATCCGCCCCCAATATCCCCGCACGCTCCATCCCCCAGCTCCCTTTTCAGGAATTGGGTTCTTTATTTGTAGGCTCGTAGAAAAGAAGTTCCCAGCGTATCGCGCACCGAAGAAACAAAGAGGAGTTCGCACTGCGTGGCTAGACCCGGAACGGCAGCTGGTAGGCTTATGCATAGGCGCAGTTTTCTGAGAGCCATACAAGCAAGCCTTGTTCGCTCAATGCTTTCGGAAAGTGAAAAAGGTGCGCCAGCTGGCTCTCATCTGAAGGAGTTGGCCTTAGTTGGCCAACCGTAATTTCCTTGAGCTTTGGCCTGAGCTCTTAATTACACACTCGGTTACATTGCTTGGCCATTTTAATGATAGATAAATTTGCCCATGAGCTAACGCATCAGCTTTACGGGTCATCCCTCTATGGCCGTAGTATTACTCTTTATCATTCCAGACTGGCATCGGAGAATCTCAGAATAATGGTGCGACAATTCTATAGTATATTTCACCGATGGCTTATTTTGGCAACCCGTAGCCTACGCATGGTTTGGAGACTCGACATTTTCAACCATTCCTTCCTTTGTCGTCAATGTTCTCCTTATCCCCTAGATTGTAGTTAGACTGACTTGCATTTCGTAACACAGAAAGTGAAGACCATATGATCGCTTACGTTGAATATCTCGCTCCGGTCTTCTGGCATAAACATTGATTTACAGTTTTCCAGAAACCCACCAAGCAGCCTTTCCGCATAATTGAGAACCGTTGCTATCACCGGCCGTCAATTCTTCTTTTTTTTTCCTCTTTGGTATTGGAGGTCATTTGGAAGACCGTCCATTTACTGTGTCCTCAGCTTCTTTTGCTGAATGGGCATTGAAGCACCATAGCAGGAGGTATGCTCCGCTTGAAAGTTTCACCTATCGCTTCTGACTAATGCAGGTTTGCACAACACAAAACTTTCATGTACCTTGTGTACGATGTACTACAGAATTGAAAATCTTCCCTCGCGAATAAGTTGCTTCTACAACGCCGTCACTGGCCATCAACAACAGACGAAATTTCTTCTCTCACAGAAGATAGGCTTCGAAATGCGTTACGAGATCTGGAAGCCAATCATGAAATCAATGTCTCTGTAATTTGCTGTCTGCTGCATGTTATGAAATCCATTGCGATGTGGGTCCTTGGGACTTTCGCGCAGAAGCTGCAACTCCCCCTACGACTCTAACTAGTAGGTTTTCTCTAGTTAGAGATACTTAATAGGGCCTGCTAGTATCGATTTTCTATACTCGAGGGCATATTAACCAGGTAGTGGGGTTTAGGGGTGGAATTGGTGTCGATTTTGCCAAATTATAGTGGTTTTTATAAACCCGCGTTTTGGTCAGCGTACCGCCTATGCTGGTCATGTGACGATCACATTATGAAAAAGGGCGGTCTTGATTATATAACCCTGACTTAGTTGATTTTGTATCTATGTATTGGTAATACTGAATTTTAACATTTCTGCCGGCCTAAAAATACAGATTAAACCCAAAAATACCCACTTGAGCTAAGTGTCGTTATCCGTATGCCGTACTCCCCCTCCTTTTTCCTTCGTCACCCTCTTCTGTAGCCAAAGATGAGCTCGCAGCCTCAAGTTGCGCCATATGGCACCTGGAGGAGCCCCATATCAGTTGATCTGGTCTCAGGAAGTACTGTATCATTCTCCGAGCTTCACGTTAACGTAAGTCAACTTGGCACAGAAACTATGAATGACATGTGGCTGACACGAAAAGCCGAAAACGGGTGCAATCTATCTCGTGGAAGCCAGACCAGCTGAGAAAGGAAGGTGTGTCATCGTAGAACAACGGGGGACGGAATCAATTGATATTCTGCCATCAGAATACACTGCTCGAAGCAAGGTGCACGAGTACGGTGGCGGTGCCTGTGCTGTCAGCCCAGATGGAAGTTTGATTTTTACAGACGCAAACACGAGTGGTGTCTTCCGTCTCAAAGCAGCAAACGATGTCCAGCCGATCATCACCGCTTCGGAACAGTCTCGATACGCTGATTTTGACATTCATCCTCTTCAGACAAACTTAATTCTTGCTGTTCAGGAAAGTCATTCCGGAAATAGTGTCGTGAATACGGTTGTACTCATTAATTCGGATGACAAGAGTGTTACAAATGTTTGCCAAGGAGCGGATTTCTATTCGGCACCGAGGTTCAACCATGACGGGACAAAAATTTGCTGGGTCCAGTGGAGTCATCCTGACATGCCATGGACTGGAAGCGAACTTCACATTGCAGATTGGAATACTGCAGGTCCAATAAATTCAAAGCACATTGCCGGTAAGGCTGCTGTGGAAGGTGTCGGGCAACCTAAATGGCACGAAGATGGGACATTATTTTTCACCAGCGACCGTACTGGATTTGCCCAACTGTATCGTTTAAAATCTTCATCTTTGGAGATACTGCCACTTATTTTACCTGGATGGGAAGAAGCAGACATTGCTTGCAAACGAGTATTTTCAGCACTTGGAAAGTAGGTATCCGATTTTGTACTAAAGGCCTCTTGCTGACCAATGGACAGCAACTCCTACATTTTCCTGACGCCTACTCAGCTTGTAATCACTTCCACCAAGCTCGCCACGGATTCGCTGCTGCTTGTAGATCTTCAGACTTCCAAAGTGCTGGAGTTTTCGCTCGGTCTCGTTGATATTCCCATGAACTCAATTCGCAAAATATCAAACACCAAGTTCGTCGTGATGGGGAGTACAATGACGTCTCCTTCAGCGCTGTACCTCGTTGACATATCGAGACCATCCGAAAAGGTGCATCTAAAATCTTCCACCACTATTCCATTGTCACCCTCGATATACTCCATTGCCAAACACATTACGTTCCCTCGAACGCAGGGAAAAGAAACAGGCGGCGTTGCTCATGCAATTTTCAACCCGCCCCATAACCCATCTTACACACCTGTCCCCGAAACCAAGCCCCCAGTCATAGTCTCCATTCACGGTGGGCCAACGGGCCACGATGCGCCAGGCTTGAATCTCGAAACCCAATACTGGACGTCCCGAGGCTACGCTTATGTCCACGTCAATTATGTTGGTAGCACTGGATATGGACGCAAATACCGGGAGGCCCTCAATTATTCCTGGGGTATCAAAGACGTAGATGATTCCGCATCCTGCGTTGCTTATCTTGCGGAACAGGGTCTTGTTGATAGTACCAAGGCCGGCATCGTGGGAGGAAGTGCAGGCGGATATACCGTACTTCAATCACTGGTTGGCTTCCCAACATTGTGGGCCGGAGGTAATAGCAAGTTTGGGATCGGAAACTTAAAGTCTCTGGCGATGATGACCCACAAGTTTGAATCGCACTATCTTTTTGCTCTCATTTTCCCAGAAGATACGTCTGAGGAAGAGAGGGAGAAGATCTATCGGGAGAGAAGTCCTGTCTTCCATGTAGAGAAAATTGAAAGTCCGTTGTTGATATTGCAGGGAGATGAGGATAGGGTGGTGCCTCTCGATCAAGCCGAGGAGATGACACGAGTCTTGAAAAGCGGGGGAAAGGATGTAAAGCTTGTGGTGTTTCAAGGAGAAGGACATGGCTTCCGGATGCAGGAGAATGTGAAGACTGCTATTTTGGAGGAGGAGGAACTATGGCGGAGGACTTTGCTTGCGTTGGAGTGAATTTCTTGGACCGGCTTGCAATTTCTTCCTCAGATACAGTGGTATTCGAATTCAGTCATACTTTCACACTTGATCCCGGAATATAACTCCCCGATTTCATAATGCGGATGGTATCATCGAAGCGGGATGAACGGCCCCGCGCCGGCATTTTAAGTACAAAAAAAGCGACAGAGGACCTCGAGGGCTATATTTCCTTGTGATACAGGCTCTTAGTTGTATTAAATGTTATTTACAACCCTTAGAAATCACCTTTCGACATATTGAGAGAGCCATCTCTGGATTGAGGTTGAGGACACGCGCAGCAGATAGCAAAACCACGTGGAAAAAACTTAGCTCTCAACAGTGAAGAAAGACCGACTGGCTATCATATCGCAGATGAGATGGAGTTTTCAGGCATAAAGGCTTGTCGCGTGGACTTGCTGAGGATAATCTCAGACGGTGCGTAAGAGTAATGGGCCAGGGTGCTTGGTTGCCGCCTAATTAGAGAAGGGCGGGGGCGGAGGTATCCGGTGTACTATATGGCCTGATCCATGTAAAATACGTTATTACGGTCTCACAGCCGTATTGTAAAATACGGAGATTCATCCAGGAAGCGGTCTGGAAAGCGGGGTGATGAACATCTATCCAATCAAGACTAGCATATTTCGGATTGATTTTCCGGGAATCAAGTCAGAAGAGTGTGGAGGTATAGCTGATTTCGAAAAGTACTGTACTTAGTTCCATAAAAAGTTGGTTAAGTACCAAATTTACAGCCGAGCACTCGAGTTCCATCTCATTCCTGTCTAGTGAGCCCCCTCATTCAGACGAACATTTCGGATACATGCTCCAGCAATGATGATTAGGAGGGAAACCGGAACAGATGCCAAAAAAATACGATCCAATGACGCAATGTATGCTGCAATCACCGTATCTCGCAATTGGCCCTTGTTCAACTCCCAAACTGCGTCAACAGACGATTTCACTGCTTTCGCCACTGTATCCGATACACCGCTTGCAGTTAGACGTGTTGTAAGCTCACTGTCTAGAATGGCACCACCGATGACTGGCCCGCACAAGCCGCCAAATAATTGTCCAAATGAGACTGTCGCTATCTTGCTAGAAACGTCTTCCGGTGCACTATCAGCCTGCACCGCAATATATGGCACATTCTGTACCAGGCCGACGCCAATACCGTAAATGATCTGATACCCAATTAGAGTGCTAGACTTGGCGTCACCACTGACCGTGAATAGCAAGCCTCCTCCAATAGCAAGGAAGACTGGAGCTACCACGCCCCATGTCCAAAAGTGCTTTGTCCAAGTCATCATGAATCCTTGTATAGCCTGGGACACAACAACAGACATCAGTAATGGAATGACAAGAACTCCTGCTTTGAGAGGTGTAACCCCTCGGCCTGCCTCGTAGAGAACAGGGAGGTAAGTCGCAGCCAACAGGTTGCACATAAGATTCAGCATAGCCATTATCGTGGCACCGGCGACTGTGCGGTCGAGGAATATCTTAGGCATGACCAGTGGCCAAATAGTCTTCCACTCCCAAAGGAGCCAGGCCGCAACTATGGCGAAGAATCCAACAAATAGACCAATGACAACAGATGAGTCCCATGCATATGCATTCCCGCCCCACTGGACTGCGAGGATAAAGCACACCAGCGCACTCGTGACGAGAAAATAGCCTGTGATGTCAACCAGGAGCGCTCTTTTAAGCCATATCGATTTGCCTTTCCAAGAGCGTTTTGTCCATATTTCGAGTTTTTTATCGAGCTTCGATTCGATTTCCTCCGCAATAGGCCACGGCGGGATTGATGGGATAACGAGGAGGTTCAGGATGATGCTGACCATACCGAGTGGCATGACCAAAAGAAAACACCACCGCCATTGGCCCCGACTTGTCAGAGCGCCAGCCATGATGGGTCCACAGGTTCCTGACACTGCATTTTGTATTCCAAAAAGTCCAAGAATGAGCGGACGCGATTCCAGATCCACTAATTCAGCGACCGTTGTCTGCACGGATACCCAGCATCCCGCGGCTCCGATTCCTGCAATAGCTCGCCCGACAATCAGTGTTTCAATGTCATGGGCTGCGCCAGAGACCGCAGAACCCAGCATGAAGAATACGATTGCCGAGATAAGGACATATTTCCCATTGAACAGAGCTAGCGCTTGTCCGAACAGAAGCATGCAGGTACACTGGGTCATGTAATATGCTCCGCTGACCCAGCCCAGTTTTCCCAGTCCGTTGAACTGTGATGCGACAACCGGGAGTGCGGGCGAGAGCATGTTACCACCGAGTCCACCCATAAATTCCGTGATCACCCATCCCCAGAAGGCGAAGAAAAGGCGGCGGCCTCTGATATGTTGACGTTCTTGGTGTCGGATGAATTGTTTTGTTGGTGTTTTTTCCAGGTCAGGATTCTCGGGAGGTACGTTCTCGATGTGGATCGTCTCGCCTGTTCACAGACAGTTATTTGACGAACAATTGATGATGAAACAGATTATTAAAGACGTTCAAACCGTGTTTTGGGTCTTTCTTCTCGGTAGGAGTGCTGGAGACCCGCGTTGAAGCCGGGTCAATGCATCTGGGATCAGACATCACTTCTTCGTGGGTGTTAAGATAACCAAAGATTAATGGGTCTCAATTCCTGACAGAACTCCTGGTGTTTGACATCTCTGAGGAATTTTCTTGGCTTATTAGACCTTAGGGAAGTCATTTTGCGGAGGCGGGGAAAGGCGAATCGGATCGGTGGCCCACTTTCTGTCAACTTTGTTCGCGTATGTGGGTGCAGTGGATTTTGAACACATATTTAGCTGTGGATCCTCACGCTTTATCATATTGAGGCGTGTCATAAACAAAACAGCGCATCGGTAGGCAGACATAGGATTTCAGAATGACCGCATTATATATTAAATCAACCATATTTACACGGAACTCGACCTCGGGAGGACTCTCGGGCTATACCCATGGACACGGCACAAATGCTTATACGCGAAGGATTCTCCAGCTTTCTCCAGGTGGTCAATAAAACTGACACAATTGCTCAAAATAATTGATCTTGCTAGCCATTCCACCTCTGAGAAACCAAGGACAGTTTTGATCTGACATCTGAAAATTCAACAATTCGAATGGCTTCATGACTTCGACTTCGTCTCCAAGCGCGGTTGTGAGAACAGTTTCGTGCTTATAGATCTTAAAAGCCTCTCTCTTGCCTTAATATCGCGGTACTAAAGTTTTGCCATCTTCTTCTGGGCATTATGGTTTCCAGAGGAGGCTGGGTCATTCTTGATGGCGGGTTCGGTCACCGGGAATAAAGGTCACCTGGAAGCATCTTCTTTCTCTCGGCCTTCTTGATCACGAGTAGATCTCTTTAAACATCATATAAAATAGTAGCACATTTACCACACGCTCTTGTCACTCAAGATATGTCCTTTATGAGCGCAACGAGTCTTTTGATATCATTTTGGTGGGTTTGTTCCCAATCCTTCAACTCGGCAGTCAAATATTGCACGCATGGCGAGGGAATTTTCCCTTGGCTATTGCGATAACCACAGATAAGCTGAGGGGCAACTTTCACTATCTTCAGCCGATTCTTGAAGCTCCGATTTTTGATCCCCAGTGTCGACAGCTTCTGGATTTTCAATTCGGAGGCAGATTCTTTTGATGAGCAAGATATCGACTCTAGAACGTATTCAAGATCAAGGCCTGTTGAATCGTCCTCCACTGTGACAAGCTTTGGTTTATGGACATGTCCCTCTGTCTCGGCGTACAATAAAATAGAGGTCACCCAGCCGGCAAGAGACCACGCGGTGATTCGAAGTGCTTTTTCTAATCTGGTTGAATATTCGCATCAGCTCTTACTCCCCTCAAATTCTTCATATAAAGCATCTGTCATTTTCATGTTTCAGTCTTCAACTTGCCAGAGTACTTTGAGTTCTTATTATCATCAATTATGATGTTGATGGCAAACCTCACGACAGGCGCCGATCAAGTCACATCAAGCGCCTCGATGCTTTTCAAAACATCACAACCATGAACTATTACGAATACTTCTACTCAGCCGGATACCATTATGAATAGATTGCAAAACTATCATCCAAGAATAAAGATGATGTCTTCAAAAGCAGGGGTGAAGGCGTCTAGACAATCCGTCAATCCATCACTGATGTCTATTTGAAGGAACCCCATTCCCGCCCACTCTCAATAGCCTCATGGTCGAGCTAACAGTTACCACTAGGGCATAACCTCGCCTTTGAATGAGATATGGGGAACAATAAGTGTATTCGTGAAAAGGGCCAGTGGAAGTGACCACATTCCGAACTCCCAGCGCTGGGGCCTTTTTGCGGGTGGCATCGTGCTGGGGTTGAAATGCGGGGTAAATAACTTGAAAGGCTTGCTGCGATATTACACTCGAGTGACTCATCGATACAGTAGTTTTCGAAATCAGCTTTACCTCCATACTCTTACTGCTTGATTCGCAGAAAATAAGTCCGAATGCCGCTAATCCATTTTATTCAAAATTCCAGCAGAACTGTCATCGTAATGGTACCGTAGTATTACATAGGACAATCCAGAAACGCTTTACAATTTACGCGAAACCGCTATACGCACAACCTCCCTATCCCCCCCCCCATCCACTTCCTCCTCTCCCTCCTCCACGCTGCTCAAAACATCCCGGTACGTTTCTTCCCTGGATTCTTGATCACGTGAATTATCGGATACCTGCGGCATTCGTTTGTATTCCTCTCGGTGTCATGTTCGAACGCGTGCTAATGCTTGAGGACGGCTTTTGAAGGTGCTTCTCCAATCATTTCACTAAGGTTGGATATTCATCTGCGTGCGTCGCATATCTAGTTGCCATACAAGCCTTGTCGCATCTATAAATATACAGCGCCATGGATACTGTTGTAGTCAGACTGGCGGAGGCAAGAGACGCGCCGTTCTTACCAGCTGTGGAGCGCTCGGCGGCGCAACTTTTTTCCCAAACCCCGGATCTTGCATGGCTCGCCAATGGAAGTGTACAATCCGTGGAGCAACACCTGGAATTGATTAAGGGCGGGGTTGCATGGGTGGCGGTTGATCATGAGGACGTACCGATTGGATTTCTCAATGGCAACCTAATAAACCAAAATCTCCATATATGTGAAGTTTCAGTTGAATCGAATCACCAGGGCAAGGGAATTGGCCGGGGTCTAATGGAAGCGGCGAGGCAATGGGCGGTCCATTGTGGCTGCTCATCTATTACCCTGACCACTTTTCGAAATGTACCTTGGAACGAGGGCTTTTATAAGTCTCTGGGCTTCACCACTCTGAAATCATCTGAGTTAACGACATTACTGGATAACATCATGAAGGAAGAGGTTGATGCCGGCCTGCCGGGCGAGCAGAGATGTGCAATGTGTTTGCACCTGGGTGAACATATAGCTTAGATCGTGCTCGTTCGCGAGGCTATGCTTGGTTTACTCTCATTCATGGTTAGCCCAAAATAGCAATATAGCGAGGTCTAGTGCTGCTTGTCTGTTGGGGATTTGCATAGAATATTCGACGGTAGATTTTCTACCGTAATTTCAACAGTATTTTCGAAATCACATAAAACCGCCATACTGCTACTACGGTATTATGAAAAATACCTACTAATTTAGAAAGCTGTCTAATAAGCGGAGCACCCTCCAAAGTCCATCCTATCAGGCCGCTAGATTTATTTTCCGGGAACCATGTCGCAAGAGTGTGGAGGTATAACTGATTTCGAATACTACTGTATAGGAGTATTATTTAATTTCTAAACGTAAAAGAGATGAGAGGTATCCAATGCTCCTTTTCCAATAAGAAAAACACAGAAATCGTAAATCGTAAATCGTAAATGCCCGAACTCCATGCTATGCAAGCCTAACACGCCATGCCGTGAGAGGAAAAGTAGTCATTTAGACTTGATGCAACCGAAGAACCTTCATATATGCCAGCAATATACTGGTCCGGTCGCAATAAATATGCAGCATCTTTCTTCAAGCCAAGTTCGCCGTGGTGCGGATCCCAGTCAAACACGGTGAGCCCAATGCTGTGTGCACAGCACCATTCCGCCAGATCTGGTCGCTGACCACCATAAACATGGAGCTGCCAGGAGATTTTATGAATCGTCGAGTAATTGTCCGACGATTCTGTCTTCACCCAAGGTAGGCGGTCTCCCGGTTGTACCGTTCCAGAGCCGACAGCGATCTGGCTCAATGGACTTCCGCGGTAAGTGCACACGAGTTGAGAGACACCTCGGAATATTCGAGTTCGCCCGAAACGGAACTTCATGATTAATGGTACAAAGTATGGAATGATCCAATTTCGCAAAAGACGTGAAAAGAATCCCCGGTCTGTGAGAACGGTAAAGCCCTGGTCAGTTGTGCCTATGACATTGAGTGCGAAAGCACGGCGTTCGGTTTCATATGAATCCAGGAGCTTTTTCTGTGACTCTTTGTTCATGTCGGGGTTTTTGATCACAGTGGCGAGTTTCCAAGCGAGATTGATGGCGTCCATTATACCGGTGTTCATGCCTTGGCCACCCACAGGACTGTGGATGTGAGCAGCATCGCCAACGAGGAATGCCCGGTGTTTATGGTACGTTTCGGCAACACGATGGTGGATTCGGTATGTAGCGAACCAGTTCAGCTTTTTGATATCGATTCCCGATGATTTCTTGATATCTGGCAGCACGTCTTCGAAGGTCACATTTGGATGAGGTGTTGACATGTCGACTTTCTGATCCCCATCTCGAATAATGGTGCCGACCAGCCTGACATGTCTACTATCAGAAAACGGAAGCAGCATGGTGAATTTGTCGTCCCGGATTCTCAAATGGCCTTCGCCGTTGAAAAGGGGGCTGTCGTCATCTTCGGCTTCGAGGTCAACGATATAGAACAGGGGGGCATACGTCTCGCCCTCGTATTTAGCGCCAATGCCGTGTCGAACTGCTGAATGCGATCCGTCACAGCCAACAATGTATGCTGCTTCACAGGCTATCTCGCTTCCATCAATCTTCCGGCGCAGAGTTGCGGTAACACTGGATCCATGATCCACATACTGCAGGAACTCTGTGCGTCGCTCCACCAGGACTCCAAGTGACTGGAGTTTGTTTTCTAGGATGCGCTCATGGTCATCTTGCGGAAGCATCAATATGTATGGATATGGGGTCAGTTCTTTGCCGACATCTGACAGCTGAATGTGCGCACGATGTTGGCCTTCAACCCAAATATTTGTTGCTGGTAGCTGATACCCGCTAGCTTGCAACTCCTCTACCAGGTCGAGCTGCCGATATAGCTCCAAGATGCGCGCATGGACGACGAGGGCCCGAGAGTGTTTTGCGGGGCCGTCTGATACGTCGACGATACGGACTGTGATACCCTGTTTATGGAGCCAAAGAGCAAGTACGAGACCTGTGGGCCCTGCACCAATAATGAGAACGTCTATTCGGGTCATTGAATTGATGATGATGGTAGGATTAAGGTGAGAAACGTTGTAAGGAATGAAAGCCGATGACGCGATGGGTTTCTAGATTAAGAACGCACTTTGAGATTCTGGCTGTTTTATACCGAAAAATTTTAAGGCGTCCCGGCTGGTTGTGATCACCGCAGCTGACACGGGTAAACGGCGCGGGCATCCCCGTGGTCGGGCGCAGGAGTCCCCGACGCCGACAATGACATGGGTGTGGTTAGATCGTGGCGTCCCGATCGGCGCGAGCCGTAGGGAGCCTGCTGCATGCGACCGGATGTATCGAGCAAGGTTTCTTTGTCTTTGTTTCACAATTAAGCCTCTCCACACGTCATCATAGACTTGTGAAGTTGGCCATATCATCCATCAGCGATTCTTGGAACTGATTCAAAAGACCATCCCACTCATTCCAATCCATTGGGCCAGTATCTTGAACTAAAAAATCAAAATCTCCGTTATCGTCAGGTTGAAAAATTGATTGATCGTGATGAGATCCCATCGTGTTTGTTTGCTGGGTCGAACTAAAATTTCCCTGTGTCACTTTTGACTCGGTGACACATTGGGGATTGCTAATCAAGGTAGCTATTATGGTCGGACAGACTGTTGGAACACGATGCTGAAGGTGACATTCCTCGGTGTACGATTTCCAGGCCTTGACCATGAGAGTCTGCAGGGCCAGGTGAAGAGGCATGCCTGCATTTCTCCGCCTTTGTCCAACATGGCGGGAATAAATATTCCCGACAATTTCCCACACCTTGCTTTTCTCCTCTGGATCATTCCGGATGCGCATCTCAGACAACATGAAAATCATCGCGTCCCAAGGCATGTGGTGCACCGTGTGCCACCCAAACCGCTGGACATCGGGGTTGGTTTGAGTATAATCCGCATATTCAGCCATCTTCAGGCAATTTTCAAAGATAATGTTCTTCTCAGCCTGTGAAATGCGAGCATCGCAGTCTCGATACTGTCGCGGATGGTGCGCCATTAACCTTGTGTAATGTATGGCTGAGCGGGCCATCATTATAGTAGCCAAATGAAGAGGAATAGATCGGTCGCAATACTGTAAAAACTTCTTCTCTATGGTATTCTCCAGTTCATCGATAGCAATATCCTTTTGCTTAAGCGACATTGATGAAGAGGATAGAAAAGCCCATGGCGAGTTGGAGAGGCCCGCATCCTTGCTCCAGCGACTAAGCCATCTACCGACCTCGCTGCGAGCAAGGCAGAACATCATTTCCGTTGGGCCCTGCTTTTCACAGGGCGACTCAGTCATGCGCGGATCTAGATCGCTATCATTGATGTTCATAGGTGGCTTAGTATCAGCATTAGCGGGCAAAGGACTTGAAGCGACGCCACAGAACTGTGCAGATGTCGCATCTATGATCATAACTTGAAACCAGATCCGGCGTCTAATTTCAGTTTCGAACGCGTTTAGTCCGTATCCAGAACCATCTCGATGGATACCCATTCTCTGGGCAATTCGCGAGGCAACACCGCTCATAGTCCAGGTAGTATGTGGGTCGGAGAATGCACGCATAGACAACTACCAAATCTGTTAATACCGGCTCGCAGCGTTGAAGGTATGAGCTTACTAGATAGAGTATGAGTGCCTGTAGTACCATGAGGTTGGAGGTGCGAAGAAATGATGCCTTGCTGAGGGCCAATTGCGCTCCTTGTCGACATCTTGAGAGTAGCTTCTTTTTGCTTTCTCCGAAAGACCTTTCGACTTCATCAGCCTGCAGTGATACCAACGCGATACAGTATATGGCAAACATCAAAGCCTCTATCTCTTTTTTTACTCTCGGGAGATCGCCGGTGGCCTCTAGTATCTGTGGCTGAAGCGTTGGTGTATGCACAATTTTGATCAAAGGATTGACATTTTCAAGAAATGTCTGCCACAGTTTGAAAATATGCAAAGGGTTTGGGTGTAACTCGGTGAGACTCTCTCGAGTCGCAAGTCTCATGAGCATCATAGGCTCACTGATATCTTCCTCTTGGGACAAATCATCATTGCGATCATCAGATGTATTATCCAGTACGTCTGCAGCATCCGGAAGCTATATCAGGAGGTTAGAATAATAATGGGACTAGTAACAGAATATCACACACCTCATAGCTAACACTGGTCCAAAGAGTACTATTTGAGTGATAAGTAAGTTTCACGAGTTAGTCCAAGAGATAACTAACTTGTCGAGATAAACCGAATTTCCCTCTTTCATGATCATCCTTCCCGATCCACTTGGCTTGGGTTCGGCCTCAAATGGCTTATCGTTAGTCGGAGATGATCCATTAACGGGCCGTTCAACTCGTGAAGGCTCCGGAGTCATTTGCCGAAGTGACTTCTCGCGTTCCTGAGACGCGCTTCCACTAGCGTCGCGCTCTCTTTTGCGGCGACGCGGTGGCGGTGGAGGACGATAGATACACTCAACATTGGCCTTTGAACAATTAGAGCAAGGCTCTTTACGATCACACTTGACCTTTCTGTTGTGGCAGACGACACATGAGTATGGCTTTGGTGAATGTGATAGCGAGGCCATTGTAGGCTGTGCATCCACCACACGGCGCAAGTCCCCCGATGCTTTTTGTTGTCTCGATATCACCACTGTATCTCAAGTTCTACGGTCGGATAAAGTGACCGCAGTTTCAAGCTGTTGTGAAGAAACGCTCGATTCCCGTGAATGACGGGGCGATGTACGCCTAAGGCACCTATAATGTTTGGCCTTAGTAGTGGGGCACCGATTATATCACTAGTGTGGGCTCTCGTGTTTCAGGTCTCGATATGACACTCCACTATCTCCTCTCATATCATTACCTTACGACTTCCGGGAGAAAAATGGGTCATCGTTCGTCACGAGGACTCGGATAAATGTGTGAGACTGAAGAAAAATTGCAGCATTTTAATGCTCCTCGCCTCACACCATCGCCGGCATGATTGATAACTCAACATCCACATCATGGCACCAATTTTTAATCGACTTCGCACCGCACTTTCTCGTCGAGACAAAAGACTATCTTTCTCCGTCGGATCAAAGGAATCATTATGGAAACGGCTTCCTGACAACGTTCTCGTCAGATTGGTCTCATCATGTGAGCTAGAGGACATTGTATCGCTGGCATTAACATGTCGTTCATTACATCGACGAATTTTTAAGAACGAATTGGCTATATCACATTCCTACATCGATCTTCATCGACGACGGAGACCTAATTTTAACAACAATACACCTCTCTCGCCGGGTGACGATTTGACCTTCATATCGGAGCTATTCCCACCACCTCCACCTCATTATGCCATAGGTGACGGCCACGATGATGCCGATTATTCTTTTGCCTATCTAGCAGACCTTAAACGGTGCTGGATGACCTGTATTCAGTTGTCTTATTATCTGGCCGATCATGCCGTTCGGCATCATCTGGACACGGATCCCATTGCTCGGCCGCTATGGACATCTTCCAAGACAGAGAAAGAAGTTGTCTACAGTAGAGCTGTTGAAACCCTCCATGCCAAACTTCTTTATCCAATGTATATGCCCCGAAAACTCAATGATCAGACCTATAGCTAATTCAGACCAGGGCGTACGCGATCTTCTTTCTTGAGTCCTGTGCAGCTGACGACCCAGGTTCGAACGCCTCGCTCCAGCTCGTCAATCTTTTCAAGTCCATCGAACATCAGGAATCCATTCTTCAGTCAGCGCCGTTCACCAATTCTCAGATCCTTCTTTCAACTCAGCACTGCTTGGAACTTCTTTGCGCAACTGTCCGCCGGCTCATGCACCCCGAATTCCCCTATTCATCCTCCGAAAATTGGGTCAGTCTGCTTCTAATGACTTCCACTTTGGAGCGAGTTCTTCAATTCTTCATCGCAGTTGCGCACGATGAAGAGAAAAGAGATTCCACGTCCCGTGCCTCGAATTGGTCCCATCGGAGGGAATTCATGTGGCAAATGCGTGAGGACCTAGGCCAGTATATGGCGAGTTCAAGCTCAAGTCCCAATCAAGTCTCCCACGCTCCTCTTGCTCTTGATAAAGTCTGGTTTGGGGCTTGTCATCGGGAAATGCTTCGAAGAGGGGCCATCCCGCACGAAAACAAGGAACTTGTTCCGGTCCTTCATGGGTCTGCGGTGAAATTGCATTGTAAATACTGCTACATCGAAGAATAGAGATCTAGTATGATTTGCCCAGAGCGCCCATAATGTTTGCCAAGAATCTTCATACACTAGAACATGGGCCATGACAGGCCGCGCTCGCACTAACTTATCTTGTTCGGATCCCGGCTTTTCGGAGATCTCCGACGGCCCCAAGGCTAAGGACAATTTCACGTTCGCTCCTATCTCAACTTCAACTTTATCAATAGCATCGTCGAGCTCATATTTAAAACATAATCAGTTTGAGTGTCTTACGGTTCCCATTTTCATTTGACCCCTTGGTTTTGGTAAAATGATGGCTACAATGCCCGCAGTAAGTCACCCGATGACGGAGAAAATGAGCATCTTTAATTGACTTCTTGGCAGTGTGACTTGTGCCATACAAGAAAGGTCAGATTTTATCATCAAAATGATGGCCATTTTTTACTAAATCATCTGTGATTAGGTAAAATGCGATCGGCAGGACCCTTGTCTGAACTGTGTAGATGCACGGGTTGAATGCCGTCGTGCTCGCCAGGCGAGGATTCATCGGCCTAGAGTCTCTCGGTATGTATTGTTGGTAAAGTTATCAGTTTTCAATTTAGCTCATTATCAACAGCCTGGAAGCCTTGTCCGACCGATTGGCAAAGCTCGAGAAGTCAAATGAGGACACCTCGGCTTTCTCATCACCTTCTCCAGTCACCGGCGGCAATGACACAAATCAAACTGCGTCGTCATCTCCACAGGCAAAGCCCATGGATTGCACGAAATTGGTATCGAAAAGAAAGCATCAGTCGGATCATGTCCCCAAAGAAACCAGTCCCTTTGGTCCACATGGAACAAAACGGCGGATATCACAAAGCACTATATCAAACATCCACGCCGAGCGACATTTACCAGGCTCAGCGCGACATGCCAGTGAAGCAAGGGAATACATTGAACATGAACTTCAATGCAATCCGGCTCTCTCAAAAGACAGGCGGACGGCACTAGAGATGGCACAGAAATTTGTCAGTCAACTTTCGAATCCTGGAATCCATCGCTATGAGACTGGTGCTGCCGAGGAGCTAGACACTGGAGATACAGCGCCTCCTACTCTCACACCGGAGTTGCTTTATATGATGCTACCAGGTGAATATGCCCAGAAAGCGCACTCTGTTTAGAAATAAAAACTAACTGCTGCAGGCCCCAACAGGATGACCAATTCCCAAGGAACAATTGCGTGGCCAGATCACATATCAGATCAAACATTAGAGCACATGGGCCTCGCTATTATCGAGCGCAGTGAGAGTGAGCAGATCCTTCAACTTTACCGAATCACAGTATGGGTGAAGGCGATTTCTTGTATCTCAAAATTGGCGCCATTGATGTCAAGTCAACCTCTGAAACTACATTTCAGGAATTTGAAGAAGCAGTATGAAGCAGCCGCTATTGAAGAACTGAACTCAATCCCTTTAGCAGCTTCTCCAAGTTTAGCTTTGCTACAGGCATTGCTTTCTGGTGTAAGTGGAATCAAAATTCTGTATCCATAGTCTACTAATCCTTACTAGAAACGACTGATGCAATATTTGGGGAATATGTCCCGTTGTTGGATGTTCACGGCTCACGCTTCGAGGATTATTGTCGCTTTGAACTACCACAACATTACCAACCCCATACCCCAGAATGAAGTGGAAGAAGATATCCATGCCTGCGTTTACACATGCTACTACTTTGACAAGACTCTGAGCTTGCTTCTTCTTCGACCACCATCTTTACCGGAGCTGAAAGTCGAGCCAGCACAGTTGATTCATTTGGACCCGGAGTTACCCACAACAGCAATGATAAGAGGAATTGTCGAGCTGGCGCATCTCAAAAACACTCTCGTGCATATTCTTCTCGATACCAAGGAAATGAGCGATATGGAGAAGGCCAGTCTTTTGTCCGATCTTGTGGTCCAGGCACAGACAATTCACTCAAATCTTCAAATAGTATGTCTGGACAGCTCTAATCCAAAGTCAATGATAAATGGCTAAATAAACTGCAGCATCAAAGACGTCAGGAATTAGAATTCTCGGCTACGTGGCCAATCCTGCGCCGTGAATGGCTATCGATGGATTTCAACTACTTCTCTGTCTTAACCACAATCATCCGGGCACGGTCGTCGGTCCTGAAATCTCGCATGGTGTGTGAAGACTGCCTTTACGCAGCCCGGGAGGGACTTATCACTCTTCGGGCCTTACAAGAGGCATTTTCAACGGACGAGATATCTGTCAACTCCTATCCGTACTTCCTCACGTGGTATGTTTTAAGTGTTGATATTTTCGTCTTTCCTTTCAGGCGAGTAATAAGAAGCTGATTTCACGGTCAGGACCATGCTGCTATTCCCGCTTTCTCCCTTCTTCGTGTTATTCTGCAATGTTGTCGCGACATCTGACCACCGCGATTTCGAAATGATCAAGGAAATCACCGGCAACCTACGCCAGTTTGCCAAAGCGAACGCCTCCATTGACAAGCTTTACGGTCTTTTTACCAAGTTTTTAGATCTCTGCACGCCGCTGATCAAGGGAAAGGATCCGTGGTCTTGCTCTGAAGATACCGTGCCTGGGTTTCCTGGTGGTTTAAATAGTGGGAGAGAACCTCCTCCGTTCGGCAGTCCCTACACGGAGATGTTTGGCCGAAATTCTGATCATACTCTAACTACTTTGCCAAGTCCGGGCCCTAGTAGGGCAGTCTCTGACGTACCACAATCGGTGCCTTCTGTGGAAGGATGGGATGATAACCTTATGTGGGAGCTTTTTGATAACCAACCATCCCTGGGGTGGGCAGAGTCGGAGCTTTGGGATGCAATAGCACAGTCAAAGGAGCCCTTTAGCTGAACACCACAGAAATTGAACACTATATTAACGGTATTAGTTAAGGCGCAGTATTCGAGATTCAGAATAGTAGGATCATCGAGTACATACCCAGGTACCTACTTGCTCACACTATTCTGTAGACTACCTTGGAATATGAAGGTGGTCAAGGAGCGATACCCACTGAGCCACCTTTTCTTACTCGATATTGCACTGTGAGTCTATCTTGGCTCCAGAGAAGCGTTATCTTTCATGTTGACTTAAATCAAGCGAGGTGATGTGTTTGTTCTTTAATACTTGAGATGGCATGTCTGAATTACAATTACTGCGCTATATTAAACGCGGTTAGTGAGAGTACTCAACTAATTTTGTGATGTTCAATTAAAGGGCTACCAGTCGAATACTGCGTGAACAGCCTACGTTGAGATTTTTTGGGTATTCTTCTAGTAATAAAAGTAGCATATGAATACTAGCAAGTTCATAGGGGTGGTGGATTAGTACATGATGTATTTACTTCGGTCTCTTGCCAAGGACACAGTCCTGTGAAGAGGAGAAAAGGGAAAGGAAATAGAGAGCGTATAGCAGACATCCAGAGTCTAGTCGCAAGACGAAAAAAAAGGGGGGAATGCTGGATGAGGCGGACATGCAGAAGGGGGGCCGTTATCTGTCTGAAAAGGTACAGCCAAGTATTATAATACAGTGTTGAAGGACAAAGTAAAAAATAAAATGGTGTCTATCACGAAATCAAGACCCAAAGGAGGAAGAAAATCTATGAGGATTAGCATTGTCACAAATAATCGGAAGGGAGTACATACCATCAGAACGCCAAACATTTTGGCGATGAGCCATCTGTTGCCAGAAACACGAGTCCAATACTTCATCAGTTCTCGCTGTGCACCTTCCACATTGTCCACGACATCTTCGGTGTTGGCATCGATCCGTTGAATCATTTCAGATTGCTCGCTGACCATCTGAGCCAGTTGGCCGAAAATACCACCGAGTTCACTAATTGTCCGTTCAATTGCCTCAATAGCTTCTCCACGGGCCTGGGTGTAGCTGTTGCTCGACTGGGCCTCCTCCATAACCAAGAGTTGTTGATCTGATTGCATAGAGGGACGTCCCAATGGTGAAGGATTTGAGGGGTCCAGGGTCAAGAGATCTGAGGAGTTCCCTTGGTATCCTCCTGGCTGAGGGGTGCGTCGCCCCGAGGGATTGTATAGAGGTGAATCGGAGCGTTGGGAATCGAGTGCACCCTGCGACTTGGATGACACAGAGGAGACAAAGTTCTCGGTTCTTGAGCGGGATGCTTGGATATTCTTCGTCCGGACTTCCAGGACGTCTTTGAAGCTGGCACCCACATCGGCCAATTTACCCTGTAGCATAACAACAACCTAGGAACTATTAGCAGTGGCCCGAGCGCGCGTTCTTCAGAGACCCCACTCACGTTGTCATTGTGTTCGCCTTCCTGGTCTGTCTTCGAGCGATTTATTTTCGGGTGTTGTGCCTGAGTCAAGGCGGATAGAGACGCGATTTGTTGATTCAGAGCCGCCAGATCTTGCTTAATCACGTATGTCAATTCGGAAATCTCGACGGGTCGGTCATCGAAGAGCGTTTTCCGCTTCGCCACTGATTGCTGTCAGGTCATGACTTTCCTATCTCCGTCGCTATATCTGAATAATACTCACACTCTGCCAGTCGCTGCAGCTTCGCTGTTGTTCCGGTGATCCCCTTTCCAATGTCCCTTGCCCTTCGCGCAAACTCCGAGCGGCCCGGTTTTACCTCCTGCGCTCCAGATGGTGATCCATTGGCCTGTCGCCGCTGAGTATCTGTCAACAGCGCTTGGCGCTGTGATCCAACTTTCGAGGCTCCCTGACGCCTTTGGGCTTGGCCCAGAATGGAGCTAAACTCGCTGGTGCGATCTTGGATCGACGGGCCGGTCATTATGTAGGTATTGAAAGAGTCGGTTAGAAGAGAATAAGATGGGTGGCGTATCTCCGATACGTCCAGAAGGCTGGAGTTCGAGGAACACGGTCGCTGTTTTGGGGTGGGTGTAGTTCAACTATCCTTAATCGATAAGGGGTAGCGTGTCCGGTTGCAGTAGTCTGGCGTTCAAGATGGAATTCGAAGAAGCGCAAATCAGCGACTGAAACCTGAAAATGAAGGATGAATTAAATGAATAACTGTGGGCCTTTCTTCTCTCCAGGTTGCCTCGATCTCTAATTCAGGGCACTTTCAACTCAAAATGAAACACGTCGATCGCGGGCCCACGTGACCCTGCGCCACCTACCGCTTACATCACCGTGCACCGCCTTAGTTAAATTTAGCAGTAAATTGTTACCTAACGGTTGTATGCCACTTGCCTTCTTCCCCGGATGTAAATCAGGGGAAAGTTGATATAATATCCGTTTCGCTATTTCTGCTGTCTTTTGCCCTGTTGAATTGCATCAAAATCATACTCATTTTTCTTTTGGCGGACACGTCATCTCCGAACATTGTACAATAATCTTGTTTCCGCCCCCGTCCTCAACTAACCCATCTGATCGGCGCCCGCATTGGCAACGTTGCTCACGCCACCCACCCACCTCTCTCATACTCCAGCTGTTCGCTCACTCTTCTTACGTGTGTACATCTCGTGTTAAAGCTTCCAAAGCTTCCCCCGGTGTCATCTTTAATAGGTGACGGGTGAAGCGCAAACACCACGACACTTTGCGATCGAGCAGGCAGCAACCGATGTTGGATATTTAACACAACTCTGGACATTTGGACGCTCCGTATCTGATGGCGAATCCTAATCCGCAAGGCCGCGTGGGCCAGAATCTGTAAGTCTAGTGTCTATATCCCCCTTCGGTCGTTGTCGTACAAGCTCTGAGACATTTTGCCAGCCCATCGCCGCCCAGTGTGGATAGCCCTCTCTCCCCAGCAAGTGCAGGGAGCAACCCAATCTCTTTCCGAGCAAACGTGAACCGCTCAAAAACAAAACGTTGGGTGGAAGCAAAGCAATATTCGTATGATGGTGGTGACTGGGGTGACGAAGACGATGAAGAGGAGGAGGAGGAGGAAGAAGCTCCCCCGGTCATGCCCCGACCTCCATATGCAACGCAAAGAACTGGCAGCTCATCCGAGTTGAGTTTAAGGCGTTTGTCTGGGATTGGATTTGGAGCGGAAAACGAGTCTCGCGGAAGCCCGACTGTAGACGCCGGTAGCGATCAACAAAAGGGTGCTCCTTTCGTCCGACCTGCAGATCTATACAAGCGCATGCATGAGAACACACCAACGGGACCTCCCCAGGTGGGGGCTACACCAATTTCTTTGCAGCCTGGCAGTCAACTACAACAGGCTGATCCCACCAGGACTCTTTCGGAGCCAGCACAGAATGTGCCCACCGTTGGATTACCTGACATAAAGCGAATGTCCGCATTTGAGACCGATTTTCTAGACTCGGGTGACGCGAGTCTGCAGCCAACTAGCACGGATCCCAGGGAACCAACCTTACAGCACAATCCTTCTCAGGCCTCTCAGGCCTCGGAGGCTTCTCAGGGATTCACGTCAGTAGTTCATCAAGCTTTCGATGTCCCAGAAACCCCAGATTCCACTACTGGCAGTGTGGCACGTTCGAACAGCGATGGAACCTCAATGATCAGTCCCATAATTAGTAACCGTGGACCTCAGGACAAAACACCCACTATTCCCGAGGAACCTGCCGAGTCGAGTACCCCTACTGGTGTTCTCGGTGATGTTCCTGCTTTTATACCAGGCCACCGACGTGATCTGAGTATTCCGAGCCGGGACAACAGCCCTTCGAAGAAACCGGTTCTCACTGAACAGGAGCCACCTTCGGAGGGTCAAGCAGAAATGTCTTCCATCTCTCCGGGTCAGGCTCCATTGCCACAGCCACTTGATGGGACAACCCCCATCGCTGAGAAGGACTTTGTTGCACCGCTTAAATTTGGCGAAAGGAAGATGTCTGAGCAGTCTGGATCTGACGGGTACCGAGGCAGCATCCCCACGATTATTCCCGCATCCAACATGGACTCCCCAGAAGACGGAGATAATGACCGACTGCGAGAAGAAATAATTCGCTCACTAAGCAGAGAAGGCTCACAAGAACCAGACCATATCCCCCAAGCCGGGGAAACCAATGAGGAATCCATCCCACACCAATATGAGAAATATTGGGATGGACAAACCGGTCCTGGTCCTGATGAGACTCCCAAGGCTTTGGTTTCTGAATCTCACCCAGACTGGACTAATTCCCACCCCTGGGCTCTCAGGATCCATACGGAACTTATCAAACACCTGCTGAGTCTTCTTTGGTTGAGGAAGCGCCGCAGAAACCTCGGTTGGGAAGACGTTTCTCTTGGGAATCATCGTCTTCGACTGGTCAGCCAACTCAAGCTCCTTCTGGCGGTGATGTTCCTTTGACTTCGCAACCACCCGTGCCTCTTTCTGAAGACCATGCCGCTTACGCGCCTGAGAGTGTTGACAGGGAGCTGCCAGCCTATGATAGCGAATGCTCTGATAGCCAGCGCGTGGAGAAACCTAGACTCTCTATTGTACCTCCAATTCCGGAGAACAGCTCGCCTCCAGTGCAGGTTATGGCGCCGCTGGATGGCCAAGGACCCCCGACCAGTGCTCATTCTATGCCTGTGGGGACGTCTTCTATCGACGAGAACAAACTCCAGGGTTTCCGTGAAATCCTCAATATTGCGTCCGCTGGTGAACGTACCAAGGCCTTTGACAACACGAGAGATCAATTTTCTGCCCTTGACAGCGGTTTAAACCACTGGCTTCAAGTCACTATTCACGATCACCCGGAGCATGCGGACCTGGTCTACTCGAGCCAGAGCGTATCTGGCATACCTCGAAACTCTCCATTAAGAAGTCGGTTCCCCAAGAAGCTTGTTTCCATTGGCAACCTGACCACACCAAAGGAGGATGGTGACCCTACCAGTGCCAGTCATGTTAGGCGGCCCTCTGGTAACATCGGAACCATCATGAACAAGTCAAACGTTGAACAACGTGGCAAGGAATTCCTCCATACGGCGGGCACATTCGGCGGCAAGGCCGGCGAAGCTGCTAAGGGCTTCTTTGCCAAAGGCAGAAGCAAGTTCCGGGCAGGCGGAGACAAGGTAGATACATGATCTTTTTTCTCAGTTCGATCGGGGTATTATTGCACTTGTTGAATGGCGCGCCGGACGGCCAGCGCAGCGGTGTCTACAATTCTTCTGTTTTTCCAAACTTTCTTATACCACGATGTAATTTCCCATCGCTCTGGCATTGGACACTAGAATGCGACACGGTTGATGCATCTCTCTATTGACTCTTCCATCCACACATCTCACCATCCCATCTTTAGCTTGTGCCCGTTTCTAATGTTGGTAATGCTGTAGGGTCAGTCGTCGACTTCTCGGCCAAGGAGTCTTCACTTCGGCTTACAATCGGAGTCCAATGGCTCCCAGGGTAATTCTTCCTTCCGCAGATCTGTCAACCTAGGCAGTCTGCCTGTTTTCAAGTTTGGGCAAAACAAAAATACATCCGCCCTTTCTGGGGACGATGCACAGGATGTGGAACGTTCGGGTAAACGCCTAAAATCTACCGGATCCATGGATCTCCAACGTCTTCAAACGGACCTTGAAGGTACATCCGGGGAGGCTGTTTCGCAACCTTCGCAACCTTTGTCATCGTATGAAGATCGAGCTCGGGAGGCAAATATCAGAAACTCCGGCATGGTCAGTGACCTTGAGCAGGAAATGATTGCTGCTCTTGGCCTGTCTCCTACTAAACCTCTACCTGACCCCTTGGCTAACGCGGACCCGGCACTTATTTTCAACGCAACCGATGGGCGGCCTCTGGAGACCCCACGACCACCTATTAAGAACGAAACTGCGGTGACCGCGGAAGATATTATGCACAGCGTTCAGAGCTCAAGCGGAGAGCAGAGTCTGCCAGTGCGTGCTGTCAAGGAGTCGAATAGTTCGGTTATCCCCGAGGTAAGAAAGTCAAGCACCGAGCCTACCATGGGTTTGTCACATATCTTAATTCCATCCATTCGGCCTGTCATTGAGACCGAGTCCGCCACTCCACCCGCTACTCCGCCGAAGGCCCTCTCACCAAACGTCATTCCGCCAGCCATCCCACCAAAGGATATTGCCCCTCTTAAGGACGGTCATACACGCCAGCGATCAGTCTCAACGCTTGGTGCCGATGAGAAGAATGCGAGCGATCAGCAGGATGACACCCCACCTTCCCCGTTGCAGCCACCATCGCCAGAGACAGAAAATCCTGTATATGGGAAGCCGCTGCCTCATACTAAGACTTCTTCTTCTTCCCTACCATCTGTTGAAGATAATTCCTCGGGCTTTGTGCCCGTATCTCTGCCGAGATCCACAACATCTGCAGAAGTTCTTGACGCAAAGCGAAGATCGATCAGCGGACTCCCGCCCTCTGCGCCGAATATGCAAAGTCCCCTGAGAAATGAAGTCAGATACTCGCCAGCAACCCGAAGCAGCATGTTGAGCTTTGGGAGCTGGGGCCGCCAGAGTAACAACAGCAGAGGTGGTACTCGGCCGCCCACTCCTGCTAATGAACTATCATCGCGTGTTGAGACAAATTCTTCAGCACAAAATAGTGAGTCCAAGATGGACAAATTGAAGAGCTTTGGGAAACGACGCCGTGCTTCAGTGGGCGACCTTCTGTCCGGTATTCAAGGAGGACTTCGAGAGCTTCAAGAAAAGATCAATCAGCCAGAGCCTCAAGAGAAGGAGAAGGAGAAGGAGAAGATGCATCAGCGGAAACGAAGCTTCAGCATGCTTAGTGTAAGTGCTCTATTGTCACACTTTCCCAATTTTAAATCACTATTCTAACAAGTCAGAACCT
This sequence comes from Penicillium sp. 91 TS-2023, assembly GCA_030710325.1. NCBI lineage: Eukaryota > Fungi > Ascomycota > Eurotiomycetes > Eurotiales > Aspergillaceae > Penicillium > Penicillium sp. 91 TS-2023. The sequence goes on from JARWGP010000011.1 coordinate 2,177,867, forward strand.
CTTCACTCGTTCCGAGTCTCAAACTCCAGTCGACCTGAAGAATAGCCGCCCAAAATCTGCTGCCGATGATTTGGAGAACAAAGAATTGCCAGCCCTCCCTCTGACCAACCACGCACGCTTGTCAGTTTCACAGGACGGGCGTAAAAATTCTGCAGAGAATGCTCCGTCTGAAACACCAGCCGCTAGATCTGAGTCGAGTGGACGGCTGTCTAGCGAAACCGCATCTCGCCAACGCGCAAATATACATCTTCCTCCTGTTGCATCAGCCAATGCCTTGGCATCTAGTCGCTTCTACTCCCAGGCTCCATCTACCGATCACCCGCCTTCAGCTCAACACACCCGTGTGAAAAGCATGCCTCTAATGAGCAAGCCCCTGTCTCCTGTACCACATTCCGAGTCGAACCACAGCGTCTCCGTGAACTCCCAGCCATACGGACCTGAATGCCAGATATCTCAAGAGCAGCAGGAGATGCGTCAGTTTTCTGAGCATGGCGCATATAGCTTCCCTCGGACAAGTGGAGAATCTGAGGAGCAACAATATTTTCAACCAGTCAAGTCAGCCCTTAAGCCCAATGTCAGCATTAAATCCCGAAAATCCATCGATGCTCAGCCCGAGTCTACTGTGACTATCGAGCCCAAAAATATCGCCGTCTCGGGTATGTCCACCATGACTCTTTCGGAACATCCCCACCGCGATGAGACCAAGACATTAAACCGCAACTCTGAGCCTGTGGAACTTGCCCTCAACGACGATGACAGTGAGGAGATCGTCATGTCCTCTACTGCGTATCCAGGACAAGAATGGGCGCCTATGCATATGTAGCGATTTGCTTTCAGCGATCATATCATGATACCCTTGTTGATTCTCAACCAGACCCTTTGATGATTCCTTCTCGTGATGATGTATTATTTATGCCTCATGTATGTTTTTGAGCTTCTTTGCATGTAGCATTGGACATTGAGTCTCAAGGGTCCACTCAGAATCCACGCTACGTTATCACATTGCGATTTTTGCATCTTCACTGTACTCATTACCATCCAGTTTATTTGTATCGCGAGTAACAATTGGAAACACTCGAAGAACTCATATCGATTCATTAAATTTGCAAATTCTAAATATCTAGTCAAAAAAAATGACGTGAACCTTGAACCTGTACGTGCGGCTTCCACCGGCTCCACTCGATCCGAGTTCCACCAAACAATGTGGGCCTCGATGTGCTTTCCGAATGACACCATTCATTGAGACAACAAACTGCACTACAACTATTTCCCCATCCAGACTATCCAGGAACTCCTTCACGATTGGCTGCCAGTACCCCAAACTATCCAGCTCGGATATTCCCGGGTGCCCCTCATCCCGTTTCAGATAAAGGTGGGGGTTAAGTCCCCAGGGCCGAACTACATTGCGAAGCCTCAAAGCTGACTGCTATATCAGTGCTCATTGTTTCTCTGTCAAAGGCTAGACAAAGCCGAAGTCTTGAACTCACTCGCCATGGAGGATTTACTACTTCTGAACCTCCAAGAAGTGGACTCGCTCGAAGCCACCGTGATCATCGACAATGAGCTCGATCCCTTGTCGCCCGCAGCCCCCGATACGGTCCAAATAGCGGGGCAAATGGGCAACCTTATTTTCAAGCCTGGCAATGAGATCACGGATCGTGGTGATGCGAGTAGAGAGTTGCGAATGGGAGATATCTGTTGTGCTGCGCATGGCTTGTCTATTCTGGTGGTAAGACATCATATTATTTCCAAGCTTTCGGCTCCCTTCAACTGTGATCACAACACGACGTGTGGATCTTATTGACTGATTGAATGATATCTTGTTACAGACAGCAACAAAGGGTGACAAGACACACTCGGTTCTCTTCGATGTCGGTCCTGAGGAAGATATATGGGAACGCAATGTGAAACGATTACGTCCGGATCTTGCTTCCGTAGAGGTCATCCAACTGTCACATTGGCACCGGGACCACTCAGGTGGGCTTCATCATTTCTCCCTTCGTGGGCTTGAGCTCGGGTTACTGATCTTGGGCAGGTGGCCTTCTGCGAGCCATTTGTATGATTCAAGATGCCAAAAAGGCTCAAGGCCGTTCAGACGATCTCGTCATTGACCTTCATCCTGATCGACCTGTTTATAGGGGCATGGTTGCTGCTCAAACAGTCGTCTCCCTCGAGGCAGATCCTACCTTTGAGGAAATATCGGGTGCAGGTGCCGTGATAGAGAAGAGCAGTGAAGCACACACTATCCTCGATGACATGTTTCTCGTCTCAGGCGAGATCCCACGAGTAACACCCTATGAAACCGGTCTAAAAGGTGCAGTTCGGTTCGATCCCGATACAAAGGATTGGTACTCCGATGAGCAAATTGCCGACGAGCGCTTTCTTGCGGTCAATCTCAAAGGTAAGTGTCGCTTTTGGCATCTATGAAAACCGTCGATGTATTCATTAAATCACAGGAAAGGGTCTCGTTATATTCACGGGATGCAGCCACGGCGGTGTAGTCAATGCCTCAAAGCATGCAATTGGTCTTGTCCCCAACACCCTTCTTCACGCCGTCGTAGGCGGTTTTCATCTCGCTACTAGTGAGGAACCACAGGTACAGAAAACAGTCGCAGATCTCAAGCGCCTTGATCCCGCTGTCTTGATGCCGGGCCACTGCTCCGGCTGGCGATCCAAATTTGCCATTGAGAAGGCCATGCCAGGGACTCTGGTGCCATGCACTGTTGGTGTCAGTATCACTTTCTAGTGATGTCAGCGGTCATGAACTGCAGGTATGTTGTGCCTGGTTCCTTGCAGGGCCTATCTGCACGTGGAAGGAAGGGTTCAAATCAAATCTTAAATGCATGCCGCTAGTTTCTCATGACAACCTGACATTCCGTAAAGGGGTGGAACTTGTTGGGGATCTCGGCTAACTTGACTGTTTTCATTCCAATCATTCGACATCATATCTACCCTTGCAGCATTATTTGCTTTATGATCTAAAGAATGTAGATTAGAATTAAGCTATGCTTATTTGGGCTTTACTGTTCTAGGCTTTCAAGATTGTGGGGTGTTTGAATCTTGATTGTGAGAATGTCAGGTGGGCTTGCGTGGGTGGGAGCATCGCTTATGCATGAATGGGCTCCATTGGTTATTTTTTAATTATAATCTATAAACTGACCTCGGGACGTGATTGTCAGAGTAAAGGTTCACGGATGAATGCTGATGGCCAAGTAACTATCTACCTACATCCCTATCCACAGGTATGGCCCGAGTCGCCAACCACAGCAATAGAACATCAACTGACCAGACTAGGCATATTTTTCGAGAGAGGAAAACGAACAAGATGCCCCTAATTAAATCACAAAAAACGTTCAAGATGAAAATTCCATCAGAAAAAGAAGGGTAGGTGTCGCGGCAGTATCGTTGGGACATCTGGAGTGGGCAACAATAGAACGACCTAGTGAGAACTATGAGCCTACCTAAACAAACCCTCTTCCAAGGTTCATGAATCAAGGTTATTGTGTACTTGAGTTTCCTTCATGGAATTGGTCCGGTCGCGTAGATCGAAGATGAGGTTCAGGTATCAGCAATTAAAGTTAGTGTCAAAAGGCTTGCATATTCTGACGATATATATATTCGGTGAGGCCCCACGCAGTTGAATGTCAACCTGATTAACACCCCATAATTTGTTGGTTTCTAGTGAACTTAAGACTCCAGCTGCCAATTTCCATAATTAACCGTCGCCCTATATTTTTTTTTTCTGGACCCGTATCTGTCGGAGGCCAATTCCAAGGTTGCTAGGATTGTCATCCACCTGGGCACTGATGGTACATGTAAGGCCCAGCAGATCCTGGATTGATTTACAACCACCAATTCCCAAGGCTGAGATTACGACATAATAAGGATTGAGAAAATCTCACCCATGTCCCCAATTAATCTGCGGCTCCGATAAAAGCCACCATGGTACAGTGTAACCTCTGCCAGCAGCTAACCACCAAAGTTCTCCCGTCTGTAGTGCTACACATACAGTATCATAAGCGCATTTGACTGAACACTCAACCACCCAAGCTAAAAACCATACCCAACCACTCTCTTAGCAGCGTGCATCACCAAGAGAGAGAACACCAACGCCGTCAGTAGAACCTCAACTCTTCCCTCCCCCCTCGCAACGCCCGGCATCCACGTCATAGGTATACTGAACAGCGTACAGCCACCCGCCAAGAACCGAGTTACCAACTAAACCATCAGACAATAGCCAGATACTCCTTGCTCATCTCTATAGCATCCGTCTCCCGCCGCGCTTTGCTTCCCTCGGGGCCCTCCACATGCCCCACGAAGATCACCATGGTCTGTGTTCCTTAGCAAAACAAACAAACTAGACTCCCCATACAGAGAAAGGGGGCATGGGGGCACGAAAAGCAGATAAGAGAGTTTGCCAACCTCGCCAAGACGATAATGCGAGTGGGATGCACGGCGTGTCTTGGCGAGTTCAGGGGGCGGCGGGGATACAGTATTGTGTTGAACGTCCTGTTTAGTCGATCAAGGGGCGGGAAGAACGGGCAACAGTACATACATGCAATGCATGAAAATATTCCATTGTTTTGATTAGACGGGCCTATGACGATGCAAACGCACGGCGGGGTGAGTTTTCTTCGTATCTGTATACCAAGACCTGCAAAGGCGATCCTGACAAGGATCGACCTATTGGGCGACCATTGTCGCCAAGACTGGTTTCCTTTCTGGGTATTGGGGGTTCCTTTATTTGTTTATTTGGAGCTGTGGGGGGTTCCTATTGAGTTTCAGACGCTCGTTGTCTTGTCTTGTGACGTGCCAGCATTGAAACTTATTGTGAGCTGGGTTCTATTTGTTTCGGATGTGGAGTATATTCTGGGTAAGGGTGTCATCCTGATTCCCAGTCTGGATGTACATAGACTCAATGTAAGGTCGATCAGGAGTTTGTTTTCTTGGCATACACAATTACATATCTCATTAATGGACTCTGCTGACTCGCTCCGCCTAGCCAAGCATCATGGTGGAACTTGAGTTCAATGGTTTTGATACAATACTCATCTAGGGGTAGTGTTTCGGGCTTGGTAGATGATCGTCTGGTACATACCATTCTTCTAGGCGGCGATACTTCATATAGAATTTGGCACAATATTGCACAATATTGCACAATATCATGTATAGAACCTGGAAACTTTGTCCGTGGCAGGACATGGTGATCATCCGGACCCTGAATGAAGGCATCCCTGTCTTGCTTGGCATAACTCAATGCCTTCGCATACGCAGCCAAGATAATGCACACAACTTATGTACCGGTACCTCTTCTGCATAAACTGACAACCTACATTCGTGGTATTGTCTCGGCAAGTCGTCGATCGGCATTAGCGATAGCATGCTGTAGTATACTTTTCATGCAGGCACACAGCCACTGTACTGTGCAGCAGCAAATAAGTCTCAGCCTGACAGGCAGTTGCATTATCCCATAATAGAAACACCACTACCCCACGAAGTTCGTCATTGACATCATATACTAGAATCATCCACTATTCGTAAGGTTCAGCTCCCAATCCTTTATTGTACTGTAGTTGTCAGACAGTCTGCGCCCGAGTCCTTAAGGGATACATATGCGCCAACCGCTGTCACGCGTTTACGCACAAAGTGGTAAATGACAAAACCGAAAGTTTGAACGCTTCAAATTATCACATGAACTATACCAACATAATTTGTACTTAATCCCGGTAATTGACACAGTTGACCCGGCATGTATGATGTCGAGGTCGGCCTACCTACCAAAAGCAAACGTGCGCCGATCATCGCAGCTCTATCTTTCTCCAGTTGTGTCATAGGTGGCTCTGGTACCTGATTAACTAGCCTAGACAGGTCAGCTGCAGGAGCTCTAGCTACGATGGGGGACAAGAACAACACAATCGTCCGCGCCAGAACACCTAAGACCATGAAAGAATGGATCCAAATAATAATAACAAATGCCCTACAGTAAAAGTCAGGTACCGATTCAGGTACCCGTGTCAAGATCCACTAAGCTTTGAATCCCATTCTATAAACAGCAAGACAAAGGAAGATAGCGCTTGCGCCCCCAAAACAGATCCCAGAAACCGGATTCAAGTCACACCCATCCGCCCGTCTTTAATAGTGATATGCACTATGGAGCGAACCCCTATACAGGAACGGATACGAGCTACAGAAAACAGGAACCAAACAAACAAAAGAAACTTTCCGAAGACGAAAAGCAAGCTTGCTTAGCACGCGACGCGACCAGTGTGGAGTGTGGAGTTTGTTATGGTAAGTTAATAATTGCAACGAACCTCCCAATTTGGGAGGTTTCTCCTGTCGATCAAGGGCCAAAAATGGCCGGCATACAGCATGTGGCCTTCAATCTTGCTTTCCGTTTCCCCCCTTCGCGTTTAGCATGGAGGATTGAGTTCGGCGTGTTTAATTTTATTTGTATTGTTATTTTTAATTCCCCTTTGCTTGCGGGAATCAGCTGGAAATCCTTCGGTATGTTGATGTCATCGCCATGCTCCAGTCACATATTTCATCATCGTGCAACGATAATCATGTGTTACTTTTCTTCTATTTGCGCCAAGCTAGACACTATTGGGCATGATTATCTCGTACGGAGTAAGCAAAAAAAACAAACAAAGGAAACTATCCGTAGATACGTAGGTACCCGTGTCCTTAGCTCGGTGGTTCGGTTTCGGATTTAGTGGGGGAGGTCTGAAAAGGGGAAAACCCCGAACGTTGTAATTGAAGGCGCGGTGAATCGCTTCAAAGGCCGACATTGACTTCATAGTAAGCTGTTCCGTGGACATTTGGAACGCCCTGTGCGTATTACGGTCAATCTAGCCGGTGTCGATCGGCGCAGGGGTTTGTATGCAGCCAAGAGAAAATCATCATCAAAAATGCCCCTACAGTACATTCTAGAGGGGCATACGGAGTACACTGTGTTAGTAGGTATACCAGTGCAGAAGGAAACCGTATCCGCAGAGTAGGACAAAATTTCACGATGACTGCGTAGGCAGGTCTAACCCGTAGGGCTGGAACAACCAATGAATAAAATCCCTCTTACTACGTGTAGGGATAATTTTCTTTGTGAAGATGAATTTACCCGGTCCTTGACCCGTCGGGGAAAAATCGAACATGCGACACAACACCCAAAAAAAAAATCCCCCCACAACAGTGTACCAAGAAACCCCTGCAACATGTCGCAGTGGCAGAGATTTGCAAGCTTCGACGTGCCGACTCCCGCGTTGCCGCGTAGGCCGATTCTTGGTCGGGATTCCGGCCGATAACACACCGATTTCCACGGCAAGGTCTCGACCCTGATGAATTTTTTCATGTCTTCCAGATGCCGAGGTAGAGTTGCCGATTAGTATTCTCCAGTCGGGCTCGCCGGGCAACCACTAGCTGGATGAACAGGTTATGGAGAAAAATGGGTTTGGTCCTTTTTTTGGGTGGGATCTACCAAGGACAGTAGCGTGTTCAGAGGTACTCCGTACAGGGCATCGTATCCAGCAGATAGAAGGCGAAAGAAGAGAAGAAAAAAAAGCACGGACTACGCCTCAAACCGTTCAAATTGATATGATGACGATAGTGTGTGCAGGGACCATGTCGATGATAATAGCTCAATCCATTTTGGGAGCATAATAGGAATAGTAGGAGGATCCATCTAGTCCAGCTTGACGTTAGTTAAGTTTTCAGTTCGGTGCTAGAATTAGATACTGTAGATACACGCTGCGATGCAGTTAATGGGAGCGCGATTTTTGGTCTCTTGTGGTTTTCAGTTGTTTTTTAAAACTCCCGATCTGCCGATATCGTATGCAATACAATGCATACCAATCTCACCGTGTACAGTATACAGTATACAGTATCTTGTACATAGTACATCGATCCCATACCCCCGCTAAACCACGTTCATCTCCTTGCATCGTGCATGTCAAGCTGCAGTCACGGACGCGGGTGGAAACGTCGAGTTTTCAAAACCTTAAAGCTTCCCTGCAGGCGCCGGAACCGCATCGTAGGTCAAGGTTTAGACCGGGGAGATCACTGAGAATATTCACCGGGCCTCCAGACTTTTGTCTTTCTCCATGGGCGAAGGAACCTGGGGTGAACGGGCGACAGGCGCTGGGATCGCTTGGCGAACCTAAGTAATGGGGTCTAGTGAAATTAAGTAGGAAACTACTGGTAGCTATTGGCCGGATCGAGCCGGCTCTTAGAAGTTATGTACACTTGTATAGATGATTGCACAATTGTAAGGGACATAATGAACGCGGGTTCTCTTTTTTTTTTTTTCTCTCTAGGTCGAGACGTCAGCAAAGCTTGTATGCCGACTTTTTCCGTACAGTAGCTCGCTAGGGAATACTCTGTACAGCACACAAAATGGCTCAATCTACACCGATTAGGGTTAGAGGTGTCGACGGGGAGATAAGTTGTTCATTTCCAGTGAACCCTTTCTGGGACTACTGCAAGTCAAAAAATGCCTCACGATCTAGTCAAAAAACAGCTAAGCGTCGGCACTGGCAGAACGGCCGACGGTACGCGAAAGTGGTAATCTACGGAGTCAGCAACGATTTGGCAGGGCGATCGTCCAGTGGGGCGTACCCCCTTCACGATGCTCCTCTGGGCCCACCGGTGAGGGTTTGATTCAGATGTAGACCCTCTTTTGAAGCAATTGAAGGCTCTGATTGCTGGAAATGGCGGAGCTGCCCTTCCCGCTACTGTAGGTACACGCCCGCGCGGTGAAAGCCAAGAAGTGATGGTCTGGGTTTCCCGTTTAGCGGCGATCAAATATATTCCCTTTAGAGCATAGAGGATATAGTTATACCCAGGATGCATTATTATTATGTGGTGAGCAATCAATGACCGATGAGGACATCGGAACGAACTGTGCTCAAGCTTTTGGTTACTTTCCTTAATAATTTTCGGAATAGCGTACAGTTGCAACCCTACTTTTTCCGCATCGACCGGCACGAACGGGAATAACGGCAGACACGATGACTCAGCTAGATGGTAGGTGTATGATTGGCAGAAACACCCGGCGGATCTATACCTGAGTGGGCATTTTCTTCCTTCGCGAAATTACGTGAAATACGGAAAAATACAATAAAGCAAGCCAAAAGTACCCGCATTCAGGGTAATATTGGTCATGGTATGGGGACTCGGGGTCAGTCCAGGTCTGGTATAGCACACGGCGAAGACGGCATGATAGAGTTGCCATGACGTGAAAGTTTCACTCTTATCTTCGCTTTAAACTGAGTGCCGATTGTCCGAGTTATCCAAAGTAACCATCAGAATTTTTCATTGACTTTTTTCTTGTCGAAGTGACTGGACGGGTAACCATAAGACTTGCAGCTGCATAACCATGGAACCGGCGAGAAGGCTTCTAGAAGCCATTTCGAAAACTACTTTCTTATGGACACGCACAAGTTCCACTGGCTCACCTTGCAAATTTTCCCAAGTGGGTTCAGTCGCTACTCATGATCAATTTGTATGAGAAATTGAAATTGAAATAAACTATCTAGATCGAGTAGGTATTGCCCCCCATTGTCCCACTTGTACTGGGGAATTCTAGTAAATCGACACGCGACAACCCGACCTGCCTCACCGTTCTTTTGGGGGGTGGCAATCCTCTACCGCAAGGTTTGTACTTAGTTTTCTTTTTCATGTTCGTGGCAAAGGCCCAAAGATATGTGAGGCATTTTGTTGCATGGTCCCCGTGCTTTTTTCTTCCCCAGACCGAACTAAGTCCGCGGATTCGACATCAGCGGCGCTCGCCCCCTCCAAGGCTGAACGACCGAAAATCCCGAAGACACATCAGATCCTGATTAACTTTACTGGCTTTGTGCAGTCTACGATGTACACACACATGAGCAGTGATGCTGAAGCAATCAGCACATGTAAAGCGTACGGAGTAGCGGTGCCGACGATCGCCAGTGTGATATCTTATTCGACATGTTTGGGGCTAGACCGTGGCTTCTGTGCATGTAGATCGGACTTGGATCCTGCACGGTCGCAAATCCTGTCATCGACCGAATAGATTAATGGATTCAATCTAAATTGTAGTTTCAGGCATGAAGTCGCTACCTAGGTTTCCTCTGATTACTCGATATATCAGAAGAAAAAAGTATATGATAACCATAATTTACTTCCAACACCCAGGTGGGACTGCTCCCATGGGTCGCGCGTGGGGTGTTCTCTGGCGTCGGGTTTTCTCGACGTTTCGTTTCGCGCGCCAATCTCGCGCTGCAGCTACAGCTCCCCACTCTGCACGTACGGAGTCGGAGTACAGCAAAGCAAATCCTTCGGGGGCCCCGTTCTGGAGTCCACTTATATCGAACAAGAAACCAGGGTAATATGCAGGCCCTGGATCACAGAAACGAAACCTGGTGCAGTCAAGCGACCGTAACCAACCCCCAGGATCGCATCGAAAAAACTCAGTCTTGGCTGACGTGTTTCCAAACGAGGGAAAAAACGGGCGAAAATCCCCCGGGATTGTGATCGTAACTCAATTAGTGAAATGAGGATGGGATTGGACTGCACGGGGCTGCAGGAGGACGAAGCGCTGTTACGTCGCGCAGTTTGTCGGGGATATCCCGTCTCTCCTGTGATTTGATCAGAGAGCTTAGCCCACTAAGCTAGGCCAGGACCACCCTAGATCTCCACTATGTTGGCCGGGAAGGTCAGAAGCGGTCGGTTTCCCGGGTTTGGCCCCAAGGATTTATTGGTCACAATGTCTTAGAGGCTACGGAATGGAGATTTGAGGAGCGCCCGGTGGCATGTAGCTTTGGTAGCTTGTAGCGCTAGTTTCTGTTTCTTGAAGCTACTTGGAGCTGTACTTGCCGAATTGCTGAGATCATTAATTTCGCTTTCGCCCCAATTTCAGTCAAGTCCGGATTTGTTCTGATCGTCTCAATTGGGTGTTTCCAAATCTTCTAGCTTCATGGCACGTCAGCCGCGGAAAGCGCCCGTGGATAACCTACTCGGGTCGACCGAGATATATATTGTGCAGTTACATTATGACTGCGTATACGAATGCGAAATTAATGCAGGACGAGGTCTGAACCTTGAAGATATATAATCATCCAACCTTGGTTCCAAGGTTGTAGAGAACTTTGAATTTTGACCACCAATAGCTGGAGGGCTATAATATATAATGTATGCCAAGCTCATGTCAGATAGACTCGGGAGTAGATAGACGAGTAATAGATGTCCCTAGGTTCCAGGGTTCTATCAACATATATGTAGCATCGTATCTGGGGAACTGTCCCAACACAAAAACCCGGGGTGCAGCGGTCCTCAGGACTGTTGACTTGGCCATGCAGGATTCACCAATCCGACAGCAGGAATTTGAGATCGAGCCAACGGTGCTCTACATGTACAGTGTACAATTTCGAGAATCCCGCGTCCCCCGGAAAGCTTGCATAGTCCAGAAACCGGGATTATTCCCTGTATGACGGGAAAAGACAAGGTTGGTCACGCACACCGTCAGGCGATCTTCAATCTACGTGGTGTACACCGTACAGCACAGCACTACGACAAAAAAGAAGAGAGAGAAAAAAAAATCACTCATCCCCTAAAAGGATCCATGATAGCCAAATTGTTGCTCCGTCTGTACCTCCGTAGATGTGACCGTCGCTCCCCTAATGACGCCTCGGGTAACTACCCGATCAATCGCGTCGTCTAGTGACTACTCCATAGCGTGATAATGAAATCAGGGGCGCCCAAAAATGTGCAAGTGTATCACGATGGTGTCTCAGCTAGCGAGACCTCAGCTAGTCAATGAGACTAAACCGATTTCAATTAATGCCCCTCTCCATGCACAGAAATCCGCATCGTCTCAAAGGCCGAAAAAGGCCATCGTTTTGGGAGAAACTGAGTCGCGGCCGCCGATCAGCACAGTCGATGAAATCATCGTCGGTTGTTCTGCGCCCACCGGCTCGGTCGCGCACTAGGGCGGCTTAGTGGGTGGATACACTTCACGGTACGACGAGCCAATCAGGTGCGCCGAATTAAATGACGCTTCTGGGGAGCCATCTCCACGAGGGCCAGGGGGGCCCTAGCCATTGGGAACGATCGACCATGGTTGGTGAGATACGAAGGGGGCAGCTTGGGCGAGGCAGTGGCGGTAATGAGTTGGGCCGTGTCAATAATAGGTGAAGGCCTCAAGCCTGTGACATAATGGTAATTTTGGTTGGACTCCAATTTACCCGATCTACCGTATTGGCTACGAAATTTCTGTACTAGAGTCGTACTTTGTTGTGCAGGCCCGTGGTATGCTGGGGAAATCTTTTCAGCATTGGCATACATATCTGGATGGTCTTGGCTGCTTGCGGTGCCCCTTGCTAGTTACATAGGGTCGGATAAGACGGAGTGCTCGTCATCTCGTTCTCTATGCAGTCATGAGCAGAGAAATTTTTTTTTCATTACAGTTCTGTGATGGTGACCCGCAATTGGAAGAGTACCAGAACCGGGCGTAGTATGGACTTGAAAATGGCAGGTACCAGGTACTAGGATATGCTATGTATCTCCTCGGGGCATCTCAAGGAACGTCGCCCCTGCAAGGGATTTTGTTATTCCCCTCGAAACATGCGATATACATAGTACGGCCTACATAGTTGTCTTTGATATTAGGCTTTATCCCATTGCTGAATTCTTGCGTTAATTCTCCGCTTTTACTGACAGTTCTATTATCTGTGCCAATGCCTCTAGTTTCTTCTTTTGTCTTGGGGGGCAATTGGTCTTGGAGTCGAACAGTAAGGAAATTACTTGCACTCTTAACAAAAATCGCGCATAGTGAAGCTGGTCGCAGACTGGGGCAACCGCTCTCGGCAAGGCTAAGATGTAATACGTACCGATCAATACCGAGTGTGGGTGTGGAGGCGACTCGGCAGACCAGTGCCGGTCGCAATTGTTGGTGCTTTGCTGGCTATCGTCGTATCGTACGGTACCGATGAATACGCAAGCAGGATTTTCTTTTTTTCATGAGCTCCTGGACGCGTCCTGAATGAAGTCTAGTTCATAGGCTCCTCCACTGGATCATATGGTACACTTGGTCTCCGATGCCACGCTCAGAAAACAATAATAATTCAATTGCCATCATGAAAATCGCAACGTTCAGCGAAAACTCTACAACGGACCAGAACGATAAGGAAGGGGGGCCAAAACGAGTCAAGTACATTGAAAGTTGGAAAACCAATTGTATTGGGGAAAGTCAAAAACCACGAAAATTCAAAACATGGAAAATTAAAAAACATAAAAAAAATAAAAATAAAAGAAAAATTCAAAAAGTGATCAAAGTGGGTCTAGTACATACTCTTCCCCCAGCAACCAGGTACCTATACTCCTACGCCAAACACGGGATCGGGTCCTCATCTAGCCCTGCTACTATTCCGTTTTCTGGTTTTTATCATTTTTCATTTTACTCCAGTCTTTTTTTTTTCATTTAATTTTTTTTTCGCCCATTTCCCTCAACACGGACATTATCCACTCTACCCACTCTGGTTCCCTCTCTTACTCGTTTGCCCTCCTCCACTCATTGTCCCCCCCGTATTATAAAGTAGTCCCTCTTCCTCACCCACATTCCTTCTTCTTTTCTCTTTCTTTTTCTCCATAGGAACAATCCGCCTCGCGTCATACCTGCCTGTGTGTGTCTGCATCAGCTCATATCGTTTGGGTTCCGAAAGGCTTTGTGAGCCGAAGCAGCAACAATGGCGTCCAACAACAATGTGGCGTCCGAGCGGAGGATCTCCTATGCTGTCGACGTGGAGAACGGTGAGCGCCACGAGCGCCAGACTGATATCAACGACGGCGGAAACCTCGACGAGTACTCGGCTCTGAACCGCTACATCTCGACTGCCCGCGATGGCCGTCGTGGTTCTACTTCCAGCGCCGCTGCTCATTCCCACAAGGAGGGCAAGAAGCCCTGGTACAAGTTCGGTGGTGGTAAGGGTGATAGTGTCGAGGAGGGCTGGCAGGCCCCCGAGGAGTGGCTGCAGACCGACCTCCGTGCTGGTTTGAACTCCAGCGATATCGAGCCCCGTCGCAAGAAGTGTGGCTACAACGAGTTGGTCACCGAGAAGACCAACATCTTCATCCAGTTCCTTGGTTATTTCCGTGGTCCTATTCTGTATGGTGAGTATCGGATACCCCTGAGACCTGGTCAATTGACGCGTGAAATGTCCCCATTCTAACGTGTTTTCTTCGCATCTAGTTATGGAACTTGCTGTCCTCCTCGCTGCTGGTCTGCGTGACTGGATCGATTTGGGTGTTATCTGTGGTATTCTGATGCTTAACGCTCTCGTTGGTTGGTACCAGGAGAAGCAGGCTGCCGACGTCGTCGCTTCTCTCAAGGGTGATATTGCTATGCGTGCTACCGTTGTCCGCAACGGTCAGGAGGAGGAGATCCTTGCCCGTGAACTGGTTACTGGAGATATCGTTATCGTTGAGGAGGGTCAGGTCATTCCCGCTGATGTCCGCCTCATCTGTGACTACGAGAAGCCTGAGATGTTCGAGAACTACAAGGAGTTCTTGATCAACTCCGTCGACGACACCCTCAAGGAGAAGGATGAGGACGAGGATGAGGATGAGCGCCGTGAGGCTCACCAAGGTGTCTCCCTCATTGCTTGTGATCAGTCCGCTATCACTGGTGAATCTCTCGCTGTCGACAAGTACATGACTGATGTCTGTTACTACACCACCGGTTGCAAGCGTGGCAAGGCCTACGGTATTGTCACCGCTACTGCCCGCCAGTCTTTCGTCGGTAAGACCGCTGCTCTCGTGCAGGGTGCCAAGGACCAGGGTCACTTCAAGGCTGTCATGGACAACATTGGTACCTCCCTGCTCGTTCTCGTCATGTTCTGGATTCTCGCTGCCTGGATCGGTGGTTTCTACCGTCACCTGAAGATCGCTACCCCTGAGGGCTCTGACAACAACCTGCTCCACTGGACTCTTATCCTGCTGATCATCGGTGTCCCCGTCGGTCTTCCCGTTGTTACCACCACCACCCTCGCTGTCGGTGCCGCTTACCTCGCCGAGCAAAAGGCCATTGTCCAGAAGCTCACTGCCATTGAGTCCCTCGCTGGTGTCGACATTCTGTGCTCTGACAAGACCGGTACCCTCACTGCTAACCAGCTGTCCATCCGTGAGCCCTACGTCGCTGAGGGTGTTGATGTCAACTGGATGTTCGCCGTTGCCGCCATTGCCTCTTCCCATAACATCAAGAACCTTGACCCCATTGACAAGGTTACCGTCCTTACTCTGCGCCGCTACCCCAAGGCCCGTGAGATTCTCTCCCGCAACTGGGTTACTGAGAAGTACACTCCCTTCGACCCCGTCTCCAAGCGTATTACTACCGTCTGTACCTGCGATGGTGTCCGTTACATTTGTTCCAAGGGTGCCCCCAAGGCTATCCTCAAGATGTCCGAGTGCTCCGCTGAGGAGGCCCAGCTCTACCGTGACAAGGCTACCGAGTTCGCTCGCCGTGGTTTCCGTTCCCTCGGTGTCGCCGTCCAGAAGGAGGGTGAGCCCTGGCAATTGCTGGGCATGTACCCCATGTTCGACCCCCCTCGTGAGGATACCGCCCACACTATCGCTGAGGCCCAGGTTCTTGGTCTCTCCGTCAAGATGCTTACTGGTGACGCCATCGCTATCGCTAAGGAGACTTGCAAGATGCTTGCCCTTGGTACCAAGGTTTACGACTCTGAGCGCCTGATCCACGGTGGTCTCGCTGGTTCCGCCCAGCACGACCTTGTTGAGAAGGCTGATGGTTTCGCTGAGGTCTTCCCCGAGCACAAGTACCAGGTCGTCGAGATGCTCCAGCAGCGTGGTCACTTGACTGCCATGACTGGTGACGGTGTTAACGATGCTCCTTCTCTCAAGAAGGCTGACTGTGGTATTGCCGTCGAGGGTTCCACCGAGGCTGCCCAGGCTGCCGCCGATATTGTCTTCCTTGCCCCCGGTCTGTCCACCATTGTCGATGCTATCAAGCTTGCTCGCCAGATTTTCCAGCGTATGAAGGCCTACATCCAGTACCGTATTGCTCTGTGTCTCCACCTTGAGATCTACCTTGTTACCTCCATGCTTATCATCGAGGAGACCATCCGTTCCGACCTGATTGTCTTCATCGCTCTGTTCGCTGATCTTGCCACCATTGCCGTCGCTTATGACAACGCTCACTTCGAGGCCCGCCCCGTCGAGTGGCAGTTGCCCAAGATCTGGGTTATCTCCATCATCCTTGGAATCCTCCTTGCTGCCGCTACCTGGATCGTCCGTGCTTCCTTGTTCCTGTCCGATGGTGGTATCATCCAGAACTGGGGTTCTCCTCAGGAGATCCTCTTCCTCGAGGTTGCCCTTACTGAGAACTGGTTGATCTTCGTCACCCGTGGTGGTAAGACCTGGCCCTCGTGGCAGTTGGTTATTGCCATCTTCGTTGTCGATGTTCTCGCCACTCTGTTCGCCGTCTTCGGATGGTTGGGTGACTGGACCCAGACCCACCCCGCCGACCCTGCTGCCTACGGATTCTCCCACAACCACAACGTCGACATTGTCACTGTCGTTGTCATCTGGGGTTACTCCATTGGTGTCACTGTCATCATCGCTGTGGTCTACTACATCCTCACCATCATCCCCGCTCTGGACAACCTTGGCCGCAAGACCCGCTCCAAGGCCGACACCCAGATCGAGAACATGATTGCCCACCTTTCCAAGCTGGCCATCGAGCACTCGACTGACCGCGAGGGCAACTCTCGCTACACCATCGGTGCTCGCGTTGAGGATGTCGAGGAGGACGAGTAGATTACTCGCCCCAGACACCTTTTTTTCTGAGCTCGATACTGGACCGAGATCAATTAATTTCCTTATTTCATTTCTGATCCCCTTGCTACATACTCACACAATGTTGATGCCACCTATCTGGACATGCATACCGTGAGAAAAAAGAGGCCGGGTTCCTGTGTCTTTTTTTTCTTTCTTTCTACCCGTATTATAGACTTTTGTGTGTTCCATTTACCCCTTGCTCTCTGTTTTTGTTGCTATTGCAGTGGATAGAGTCGAGTTTTCTTTCTCTACGTGTATGTATGCCGTTAATAGTGGTACTTCGTCAATCACAAGGGTTCTAATCACATCTTCCTCGTAAATTCACTGTAAATGTAACTTGTACTCCAGCCTTGGAATGTTGTCAAGTCTCTGACACTCAATCAATGCTTTATCCTTCCCCACAACCGTATTGTATCTCTGCTGATCCTTGCAAGTGTTCCTTCCTGCACCTCACTCCCGTCCAGGCTTCCTACAGGTGGAAGCCCAATTCTCCGTCCCCAACCACAACCCTGTGATTTCCCCGGCCAGATTTTCCACCATGCGCGGAGAAGAACAAGCTTCTTCATCCCCTAGCTTCGTGGGGGAAATGCGGAGAAGGGCATTGTCATCCCATCTTTCCCAATTTACGAGCGGGCATAGTTCCCAAACTCGGCGATAGTCTTTGTTAGCTTGACTCGAGCTCGAAGATTTTCCGTCTGGGCCGCTATGCCTCGATATTGCTCGATTGGCCTTGTAGCATGCAGTTCCGGAAGTCCGATGACGTATAAAAGGGCGTTGTGATTTCCAGATTCATTGTTTCCTTCTCGTCCATGGTTGTCAGTATCAGACCTACCCAGTCAATCCAACCAAACAACATCCATTATCTTGTCCTTATACTATAACCACTGGCAATCGCAAAATGCATCTCAAACCCTTTCTTCTTTCCCTTCTAGGGCTCCTAGCCCAAACAACACTGGTCAATTCTGCCGCAATTACCACCCAAAAACTCTCAAACCGCATAGAATGCCAACGCACAGCCCAAAACTGTCCCAAAGGCACAATCTTGGTCTCAGCAACTGACTCCCGCGCAAAATACAAAACGATTCAAAGTGCCATTGACTCCCTGCCCAACGACGATACAACGCAAACTATCCTCATCCTGGAGGGCAGCTACACTGAACAACTGAATGTCACTCGCGCAGGACCGATAACCATCCTCGGTGAAACGGACTCGGCTACAGACGCCTCTAAGAACAAGGTGAATATCAACTTCGCCGCCGCGAACCAGGATAGCACGGGAACGATCGATAATACCTGGTATAGCGTGCTGGTTGTGGCACCCACGCTGGATGCGAGTCTTGTAGGCTCCGGGACGACTGGATTTGCAGTTCCGGCTGATACGCCATTTGGAAACCGGGATTTCAGGGTTTACAATGTGGATTTTGACAATGATTTCGCGCCTTACACGGATGGTCCAGCTGCGGCTTTAATGTTTAGTCGTGCTAATGGTGGTTTCTACTATTGTGGATTCTATTCTTACCAGGATACGGTATGTACACAGTTTCATAAGACTTTAACCCGAGAAAGGATCTGATTGGACTAATTTTGCTCAGATTTACATTGGCAAACTCGGAAACGCCTACTTCTACAAGAGCATCATAGCCGGTGAAACAGACTTCCTCTACGGCTTCGGCACTGCCTGGATTCAATCATCAGATATCAAACTCCGAGGCTGCGGCGGCGGTCTAACAGCCTGGAAAGGAACCAACACCACCTTTGAGAACAAGTACGGGGTTTACGTTGTCGATAGTAATATTGCCGCGGCGAACTCGTCCATTGCTCCGGATATCAAGGGGAAATGTTCGCTTGGTCGGCCGTGGAACTCTGAGCATCGATCTATCTTTGCGGATACGTGGGAGGACGGAAGTATCTTACCTGCGGGTTATACGCATTGGATTTCCAGTGGCGTTGACCGGTTTGAAGAGGGCATTACGCTTATGGCAGAGTATCAGGCTTATGGACCGGGATTCAACCGGACAGGCAGGATTGAGGGCGGGATTGATACTTTGCTTACGAAGAGCGCGTATAAGGAGTATTCGACACCTGCGCTTGTGTTCCAGGATCAGGAGGGGGCGTTTGGAGATGTTAGTTGGATTGATTGGGAGACTGTTGAGGGGAAGTGAGTGATATGGTCGAAGGATGTTTGTAAATCGCAATCTCGGTCTCATAGTATGACAGACCCGAGATGGTAAATAGTGAGAATTATCTAGTGAAAAGCACTTTGGAACTATCTTCACAACTTCTCTATGCAGTCCTCAGACTTTCAATGATTCCTCAGGAGTGCAACTCCCCGATTCGAGCAAGGTATGCCGCCCCCGTATCTGCCCAAACCTTATACTCAGAAACCAACAATCGGCCCCGTTTACCCTCTTCCTCACTCGTATCTCTCGCAAGTGCAATCCGATACACAAAGGTCTCATCCCAGGACTGGCTTGTTTCTCGCCAGATGAACTTGGCAGTTCCACGTAGACAAACAGCCATGTTGGTGTCGTCGACGAGCCAATTGGACGCGGGTTCGAAAGTCATAGAATTGATTTCGAGGGTTGTCATTATGATGTTAAAGTATTCAGATATGCCATCTATACCTGTGAAGGTACGACCGAGGAAGGGGGCTAATTGCTGGAGGCCATGTTCGTGGATAATGGGGGCAGGTTGGGTGGTGAAGGTTGAGGTGATGGTTGAGATAGGGTTGGGGGCTACGAGGGTAGTCAGGAGAGATTGGATTGGGTCAATCAATGTTGATCGAGGAGTCATTTCGAGGATCAATGACAGGGAGGGTTTATAGTAAGGTTAAGGGTAAGGGTGAGGTTGATGTTGGGCATGATTCTTATACTTTAGATTCCAAGGTTAATGACGTTCTTACATAACAATGACGTGAATAACTTTTTTATTTGTTATTGTTCGAACATAACAATGAATCCCCCAAGATAGATATTTCAATACCTAGAGCGAGACGTTCTCTCCACCCAATAAAATGAACCCCGTAGATCCAGTCAGAGCTTGGGAAAGCCCAGAACACACCTTTCCTTTCCACCGTGGAAAGACCGCAACGAAAAAGACAACTCCAGGACTGGCTGAAACAGCCTTATGTGATAAAGGTAATTGCAAAAGAAAAGAAAAACAAGCAGAAGATCCCGAAGGATCGGTTCAAACGAAAAAAAGGTAAAAAATAGAAAAGATTGAACACCGAGCCCCAGTAAAATCATACACCCTCTCATCAACGCTTGAACTGTTGGAATTGCCCTGAAATCACTGTCGCCAGGATTTGCCGCAGACCACACACGTACAGAACAGGGTCATCGGTTCATCAGCAGCACGAGTCTGAGCTTCAGTGTAGGTCACCTTGCGTTGGCCACACTTGCCGCACTGCAGGCTGGTACTGATACTGCGCTCTCCCTGAGCAACCATGGCATCATTCATGTTCTTCTTCTTGATTGCCTCGTCGGCCTCGCGCTGTTGCTCAGATCGCAGCTCATCACTAGTCATGCGCACGAATTTCTCCGGTGTGATTTCTCCACTCAGCACACGCACGCGAAGCATGGGGTTTGACTTGTTCTTCAGGTTCTGGAATAGACTGCGCATCTTCTCTTTGTATTCTGGTTTAGTCTCAGGCCCGAGGTAGCTGTGTGCCGCCTTTTCCACAGCAGATGCCTTTGTCAGGACCGTCTTGGGTGATTCAGTCGATCCCAGACATAGCCCATCGTACATGAGTCCAGTGCAGCTGTCTCGTACTTTGCTGGATGTCACGTTGATATCCACTCCATCTGCCTTCCAGGTGCGCTTGTCTGGTGGCACTGACAGTTTCGACGCCTTGTCAGATGGAGTAGCGCTCGCAGGTGTAGATGATCCAGTGCCATTCTGTGGTGGCCGTGGCGAATTAGAAGCCCGGCTCGCTGCTGCTCCACCACCCTGCTTTTGCTTGTTGACCTCAGTCCGCCACTTGGAAACAATGTCACCTGCTAGCCGGGCCACTTCGGGGGACTTGCTTTGCTTGAACCGGTTGACAACGACTCCGATCTTGGTCCGTCGAAGCAAATCCTCCGTAGCACGAATGCCTGTTTGCAATTCCTTGAGCAGACCAAGAATCACTGTCGCCGACTCTTCCTGTCCCGAGGCCTTGCCCAAAGCCTTCGCCTTGGCTTCAATTTCTCTGGCGTCCATGACTGCGGGAATGCGGGGGTGAAGGACGGTCGCAATCAAGTCGGAGAAGGGCAAAAGGAGGGAACGAGATTAGAAGGCCTTGGGTTCGGTTACAGCCTATAACATGAAATTGTCAGTGACCTGTGCGCCCATGGATTGCGATGTAAAAAATTGTAGAGGGGGCTGCGGAGAATCGGAAGTTGGCGCATTTGGATTGTATGGAGTGCGCATAATGGACAACAGCCAGGAAATATATCATGAAGATAATCGAAGTGTCGCAAAGACTTTTTCCCCCTGCTTGTAGTCATGGACAAGCTGCGCTGCCCAATCCAAGACATCTTTGTCATATGTCCACCATCCGACGTTGAAAATTTTTATCACTGTGCCATACAAACCCCTCATATAGCCCAAAATATCATATGCGCTGGTTGAGATCCATTTCGCGATTGCCGTAGTCCTTCCTGTACGTAGGCAGGACGCGGGATGGGCTGGGAGGGGTGGGATGCGCGAGCACTTACTTTGAAAGTACGACCAGGGGGAAATAGCTGGCGTCAGTAGGCGACCTATAGGAATAAAGCGAGCAGAGAGGGAGGAACCGGAAGCTATATGTGAGTGTGCGTTGGAGGAAAGTGTTGAAGAAATGGAAGCTCCGAGGTTGAGTGCCAAGACGTGACTGCCCGATTGGGAAATTTCTCACTGGGAACTAAATATTTGAAGATCAAGGACGAAGATATGACTATTAACTATTTTAAATTTGGAATTGAATTGAAAGGCTCAAAGACGATCACCCAAGAAACATAGGTGAGTCCGTTTCTATCTCTTTTTTCTTTCTGTATCCTTCAAAGGAACCAGTTTATGGTAGCTATGCATATGGTGTTGAGAGCAACAGGAAAATTATGTGCAGTCATCATCGTCAACGGGGGTATATGGGGCAAAATGGTCTGTGCAGGGAAATGTGGCATCAATGTCGTCAGTCGGGGCCTCATGAGCCGGTGGGAAGGACCGTGGGCGCAGACAACAACCGCTTCATCCGGAAACACGCGAGCGGTACACGGCGGGTGGTTGGTACAGCCAAAGGGCAGTTGACTCCAGAGTTCGTCGGGATCAAGATACTGGGACCAAAGTGGCAATAGCCCAGTAGAGCTGGTCGGCGAATCTAGATGCCGGTCTTGCCTAGAGCCTCAGCCAAGGCATCGACATCCTTGTCCGACTTCTGCGCAACCTTCTCCTCCTCAGCAAGTTCGAGAGCCTTGAGATCCTTCTCAGCCTTGCGCTCCTCTTCTTCCTCCTCCTCCTCTTCCTCCTCTTCTTCCTCCTCCGACTCGAGCTCATCCAGCTCATCAACACCCCAGGTATCCTCAGGGTCGTCATCGTTGCCGTGCTCTTCCTGACGGGCCTCCAAGAGCTCCTTAAGCGCGGTAATGTTCACATCTTCATCCGAGAAGATGTTGCCGTTCAACTCGACACGGCGCAGACTAGGAAGTGCGGTCTTGGCAGCGTGGGTGAAGGCCTTGACACTATCAGCCTTCATCTCGTTGTACTGAAGACGCAGGGTCTGCAGCTTCTGGTTCTTATTGGCGGCGAGAGCCTGAGCAACCTTCACACCACCACGGGCAGAAAGCAGACAATCACCAACAGCCAATTCGCGCAGAGATGCCCAGCCCTCTAAAACACTAGCCAGAGCGGTGGATCCCATAATGGTGAAAGTGTTGTCCTGCAGATCCAAAACCTCCAGGTCGTGGGCGTGGCAAAGACCGTTCTTTAGCAGGTGCGCAATACCCTCCTGGCGGATTCCGTTCTGGGTCATCTTAACGGACTTCAGGCCTGCGGCGTGCTTCTTGTAAGCACGAGCCCAAGCCTCCATACTGCCGTTCTCCAGACGGTTGCGACCGCAAACAATGCTCTCCAAAGGAGCAACCTCCTTGCCCTCCTTGCGAGCCTCCTCCTTGCGCTCAGCGAGCTGGCTGAGGGCATCGGCAATCATGGTTCCGGCGAAGGGACCCAGACCGTTGTTGTTCAGGATCAAGTGGCGGAGAGGGGTGTGCTTAGACAGGAAATCGACGAGGGGTGCCTGGGTGTTAAGACCGAAGGCATTGTCGGAGAGGTTGATAGTGTGCGCAGTCGGGATCTCGAGAATGGCATCAAGGAGAGCCTTGAGGGCGGGAGGGATCTCGGAAAGGAGACGGGAGGTGAAGATATCGGCCAGGTCAGCGACTTCGAGGTTCTTCTGGGTTGCGAGGACGGCAGCGAGACGCTCGGAGGCACCGATGCCCAGAGTGTTGCCGCCGAAATGGATCTCAGTGTAGTCGGTGCTCTCAGTCAAAGGCTTAATGTGAGCCTCAATGTCCTCTGCAGTGTCGAGCTTCAGGCTTTTGCCGTCGAGCGAGAAGATCTTAGGAGGGGCCATGGCGGGGTAGTGAATTAAAGAATCGAAGGATTGGGCTTGGTAAAGAAGATATGAAAGAAAAGAAAGTGTAGAGAACCGAATAGGAACCTAGCAGCAATAAGGAAACCCGACTCAAAATGAAGGCAGGGAGAGTCTGAAGTGAAAAAAAGGAGGAGGCGAAATCCAGAAGCCGCCGCCGCATTGTTATTTTGTTCGATAACAAAAAAAAAGACTACGGCTGCGCACAGTGACCAACTCCGCATGCATTAATAATATCGATGGTGACATCTAACCCATTTGACTTCGAATCGCACTCGTTCAAGACCTCTTTAAACCTCCTTATTGCCGTCAATCGTTGAAACACATACCCTCTCTTTCAAAATGTCGTGGCTCTTTGGTTCTTCTAGTGGTAAGTCCCAGTCGACTCAATTCTCGACTCGCGCAACCGTAACCGACATACGCCATGCGCAAGGGTCCACGGCAAGGCGATAAACCTAGCAAAGAAGCATGCTTATATTTGCCTTGTACAGAAAAGAGTGCTCCCGCTCCGGCCGAGGCGCAGTCCCAGCAGCCCGCTCAAACCGAAAAGCCCAAGGTACGCCTCGAGATGGCTTCGCCAGTAACATAGGCATACTCAATGCGCTAACGCCCGTTTACTGCAATATAGCCCTGCTGCGTCTGCAAGACAGAAAAGACGGCCCGTGATGACTGCATGCTGTTCTCCAAAACCGATGATCCCGCGAAGGAATGCCAGTCGACGATCGACCAATACAAGAGCTGTATGGCAGGCTTCGGCTTCAAGGTCTAACTTGGAGCCTTCTGGTTAGATGGGGTAAGACAGATCTCCATGGATGATATTTCTGTCTTGTGTAACACCACCTTTGTACTATAGCATTTACTGGAAGGAGTTTCTCTTTTGTTTGGCATGTACTGTACCATCGAGCCGATATACGCGCTCCGATTGCGATTTAATCTTGGAAACCAAGTGTTAGATCATGAACATAACATATCTCACCTCCAAAAAAACGATACAAAAAGTGTAGGAAGTTGAATGAATCCAAATTTAATTCGCGTGTGCTAGGAACACTTTTATCCCGGAGGGAATTATAATGGGGTATCTTTGAAAGACTATATAGCCACTGCCCAGCAAATCACTGCTTCTTCTTCCGACTTTCTTCTTCGGCCCCCCGGCTATCGATTTGACGGCACTGTGTAACCAATTTCCACATACACCATAGGTAGGCAATCCCAAATCCGCTGGCCCCGATGAGGGCGTTGAGCACAACCCACAAGTCCGGTTTGCCAGGAGGGGGAGGCACGAACGCTTCGCCGACGTGCCAAGCGATCATGACAATATAGAACAGAATGTGCAAGAGCTTGGCAAAAATGTTTAACTCAAAGTAGGAGCTGGAATCCTCCGGAGATGAACGGCTCCGATAGGTCTCAAGGGAGAGTGGGGGTAGACCGAGTAGATAGGCCCATAGAAGGGTCATGACGGCGTAGGGCATGCGGAGCTCCTCGCGTTTCAAAAGTGGGAACATCGTCCACGAGCCAAGGATATTAGCCCAACCAACCCAGGCGCGGTTCTCCTTGCTCAACCCACCATCACCAGCGAGCGAGAGGGTCATGGGGAGAAGAGGAAGAAGAACACTCTTTTCGTGTACCTGGAAAGAAAACAGGAAGAAACCCCACGAAACGCAGGACAGAGCAGGGAGCAAAAGGGAAGCCCGAGGATGTCGGAAAATGATACCGCATGGGACGATAATCGAGCCCAAGGTGGCGCAAAGAGACGCCCGCTGGAGCAAAGAAGTATCGAAATGGTGCAGCTTATAGAATGTATGGATCGCGCACCAGGCATTGGCGACTTTGTCCTCAAACAGGCCACGTGCGAAGGGGAAAATGCGGTGGACAGTTTGCGTTAGCTGGAACAGCACTGCATATGCCACAGAGGTCTTGTCCAGGGCAATTGGAAGCGATTGCAGAAGAGGAGGCTGTGGCGCAGACGCAAATTCCTTCCGAGCCTCCATACTTGTCGCGCCGAGTAAGAGTGGGGCGAATAGCAGAGCGAATGCAGCGGCTGTAATGAGAGAAATGTTGATAAGCCGAGGGATGTTGATCCGTGGGAAGACACAGACACCCAGGAGATAGGCAAACATGACAGGCGCATAGTACAGAGCCATTTGCTTGAACCCTAAAGCGCCGACAAAGAAGATACAAGCCCAGAGCATGCGCCCCGCCATGATCGCATCCAGGCTTGCAACCATCAATCCCAGCATCACGGTATTGTATTGGAAGTGGCCATGGTCAATAAGGATGGTTGCCGGTTGAAGAAGGATTGCAACGAGGGCAATGGAGGCGGACCATGCATGCACGCCATGCATGCGAGTATATCGGCGAAGGAAGTTGACCACAGCAGGAACATAGATAAGATATTCTGAGACCACGACAGTGGCGCGCATGTAAACCTTTAGGTCCGGGTGCTCAATGCCGCGGGATTTGTCGAGTGCGAACCAAGCTGGCTCAATGGCGGTGCCACTTTGACAATTAGTTAAATCCAATCTTTGTTTAAAAGTAGTGCGGGACATACATCTTTCCAAGCAGCCAACTGTGGTATGCGGTCAATGGGGGATAATCGAGACCCCAGTATGGCAAATCGTAGAGGTACCACTTGGGCATGGGCAAATGGGTGGTGATCTCCATCCAGTGTCGTTGCGCTTCAAAATCACCGTGCATAGGGGGCACCTGAAAGCCTTGAATATGTCAGATTGGTTCTATACCGCGGTAACAATTGCTACTTCCTACCTGAGTAACCCCATAGACTGACAGCCCACCGGAAGAGACCGACAGCCATGAGGGTAAGTGGCAGAATCAGCCATTGTGAGGTCCCTGCTCGT
The DNA here is from genome assembly GCA_030710325.1 of Penicillium sp. 91 TS-2023. Classification (NCBI taxonomy): domain Eukaryota; kingdom Fungi; phylum Ascomycota; class Eurotiomycetes; order Eurotiales; family Aspergillaceae; genus Penicillium; species Penicillium sp. 91 TS-2023. The sequence goes on from JARWGP010000011.1 coordinate 2,204,144, forward strand.
GCGGCCCATAGGAATGACACTAGTGGAAATGCTGGCGACTGCCTTCCATCTCCGGTATCGATTATGAGATTGTTATTGGAGCCGGGAGCCGTGGGAGTCTTTCTCTTCTTTCGCGGGCGATGAGAGGAGGGAGTGGGAGGGGCCATTTTGAAACAGGCCAGATGGTAAGTTAAGCGCAGTCCATAAAAAAGAACACGGTATCAATTGCAGTGCGACGCCGTATTTTGAGGCACAAGAAGTCGCAAAAAGCAAGGGCATTTATCTATCACCCGGGGTAGGGTAGCTAGGCAAGCTATAGGCCAGCGAGAGGGAATGCCGAGTGGATTACATAAGCTCACAGGTACCCGCCACATGTACTATGATTAGGTAATGTCAATATCCACTTGGTGTTGACAGTGGATCCAGCATTGCTTATGTCAGCAACTGAGTTTTGCGGTCAGTGCCTGACTCTAACTCTATGTAGCAGGCGGAATAGGTTTCTGCCAGCCTCCGAAAAAATTTTGAAATTTTTTTTTCTTATCAGAGAGCTCGCCCAGCAACGCCTCTTCTTTTTTTTTCTTCTTCTTCATCCATCCTCCTTCCCCTTCCTTTTTGCTATCACATATCATCCGTGTTAGCATTTTTCTACCTTGAAGCTCTAATAAAAAGCTTCTTATGTACGTTCTCCCCTTCCCCTTCTCCCCAAACTGACACAACTGTGTGGGTGGTACATTGTACTTTCAACCGAAGTACTTCAACAAGACATCTGTGGGCTTTTAACACATCGAGGGCTGTGGGCTTGTCATACTGCATATCTATTTCGTGGGCTCTGTGGGACTTTATTTCCTCGTGGGTTGCGTATCATAGTTGCATATCGTCGGTCGGTCTCTGTGGGCTTGAACTCTGTCCGTTGTGGGTTACTTGAGGGCATTCACCAGCTGTGATCAGTCACTCCTGGCATTCTTTCCATTTTCCTGAGGGTTATCACATTGTTACACATCCAAAACACGGGTGCTTATTGAGGGATTAGTTGGCTCCGCCGCACAAAACCAAAGCACTTCGTCAATTTTCGTGACCACTGTACGTGGGAGATGTGAAATGAAACCCGATCTTGGTAACACCGTGCTAACATTCCTTCTCTTTACAGTTCCAAAATGTCGAAGACCAAGGTTTCATCCAAGGCTGAGAAGCCCAGCAAGACCATGAAGGTCAAGGACGCTGCCGTCGCCAAGGCTTCCCCCAAGGTCACCAAGAAGGTCGCCGCCAAGGAGGAGAAGTCCAAGAAGAACAAGAAGAAGGAGCCTACCCCCAGCAGCTCCGAGTCCGAGTCTGAGTCTGAGAGCGAGGAGTCTTCCTCCAGCTCCAGCGAGTCTGAGGATGAGAAGCCTGCCAAGAAGGAGGTCAAGAAGGTTGCCAAGAAGGAGGAGTCTTCCTCTGAGTCCGAGTCCGCCAGCGATGAGGAGATGAAGGATGGCTCTTCCAGCAGTGAGAGCGAGAGTGAGGATGAGAAGCCTGCCCCCAAGAAGGCTGAGAAGCCCGCCAAGAAGGCTGAGAAGAAGGTCGAGTCTTCCTCCGAGTCTGAGTCTTCTGACTCTGACTCCGAGTCCGAGGATGAGAAGCCCGCCAAGAAGGCTGAGAAGAAGGAGGAGTCTGACTCCGACTCCAGCGACAGCGAGTCTGAGTCCGAGGCTAAGGCCGAGAAGGTATGATACTCATCCCGTAATATATCATTTACAACTACTAATATGCTTTATCTATAGGATTCTTCTTCCGAGTCTGACAGTGACGACTCTGAGTCTGAGGACAGCGAGGACACCGCCAAGGCCTCCAAGAAGCGCAAGGCTGACGACGATGTCGAGGCCCCCGCTAAGAAGACCAAGACCGCTGAGGTTCCCGAGGGTGCTTCCGCCAACCTCTTCGTCGGCAACCTGTCCTGGAACGTTGATGAGGAGTGGCTCCAGCGCGAGTTCTCCGAGTTCGGCGAGGTTTCTTGCCGTGTTGTGACTGACCGTGAATCCGGCCGCTCCCGTGGTTTCGGTTACGCCGAGTTCGCCGAGATTGCTGATGCCGTCAAGGCCTTCGAGGCCAAGAAGGGTGCCGAGCTTGATGGCCGTACCATCAACCTCGACTATGCCACTGCCCGCCAGAACAACCAGGGTGGTGACCGTGCCCAGGCTCGTGCCAGTACCTACGGTGACCAGACCAGCCCCGCCTCCGACACTCTGTTCGTTGGCAACCTGCCCTTCAGCGCTACTGAGGATGCTCTGCGTGATGTCTTCGCTGAGCAGGGTAGCATCCTGGGCATCCGTCTGCCCACTGACCCCGAGTCCGGTCGCCCCAAGGGCTTCGGTTACGTTCAGTACTCCTCCGTTGAGGAGGCTCAGGCTGCCCACAGCCAGCTCGCTGGCACTGAGATCGACGGCCGTCCTCTGCGCCTCGACTTCAGCACTCCCCGCCCTGCTGGTGGTGACCGTGGTGGCTTCGGTGGCCGTGGTGGCGGTGGCTTCGGTGGTCGTGGCCGTGGTGGTCCCCGTGGTGGTGGTCGTGGTGGCCGCGGTGGCTTCGGTGACCGTGGCGGTCGCGGTGGTGGCTTCGGTGGCCGCGGTGGCCTCAACAAGGCCAAGGGTTCCATCCCTGAGTTCAAGGGTACCAAGGTTACCTTCTAAGCATGTTCCTGATTTGCATTTTGCCATTTCTTGGTGTCATTAGGCCTCTGGGAGGCCTTGGATTTTTAAAAAGTTTGTATGATTCCGTAAGGTATTTCTTATTTAGTTCGTGATACGATGAATCCACTGTAATTGCTACGTCATTATTCAATTTCCTTCCAGTCCTGTAGTCCTGTAGTCGGTTGTCCGCATGAACAGTGATGCCATTGATCGTGGTCATGTACTGCCATCTGTCACCGCTCTCGTCCCCCGCATCTCTTTGTTCCAACGTGGTCTGCATCATTGCGCGGTTATCTTTTGAAATGCACTTTAATTCACTTGAAACTATATATTTCACATCTATATCTAGTCTGCCTTATTAGTCCTCCACCACTAACCCCCTTTTTTTCTTTTCATTCAAATTTGATCCTGCTTCCTATCCTGAAAAACTGCGCCCCTCGCGTCTCATCTAATCGGTGGCTTCCGTCACGGGCTGCAGATCACCTGCTCCGTCGGCTGATCACCTCATCATCCAATCTTCAGCCCAGTTTCTCCTTCCTTTGTTATCTACCCTACGATTAAGTATTGAAGTTATTCCTTGATCCTAGGCTTCAGATATTTTCCCCTTGGTTCCTTGGGGACTACTTGGGGGAGTGAAAGAAGATAACAAAGCGGTTGGGCATCAGTGATGGGGCAGATCATCTATCTCCACACTGATAAGATCCTCATTGATTGTCCTTCCCCACGCTTGACCGCTCCTACTTCCAACACCAGGCGGCCTGATCCTTCAGTTACCATCTCCCAATTTTAAATATCATTTGAAAGATATACTCTCTCCACTTCTCGCTTTCTATTAACACCTCTGTGGCCATGCAACCAAATCACTGCGACCCTCTCGGTCAGGTGCGCGAGCCCAGAGCCGCAAGTCAAATGATGCGCGATGGCCAGCCGAGAGAACATGGTCAGCCCCGACCGTCCGGTGCGGCACCCATGAGATCTGAAGGTATGTTAAGAAGTCTTTTTATACCCTTGGACCTGCAGAGTCTCCCCTGCAGATCGAGTTTAAATGATGCATATTCCGTTGCGCCCCATCGTTCGTCCACCATGTACTCACTGCGGTATTACATAGATTCGTGGATCGATGTTTCCTCCCAACCGTCATCCTCATCACTATCTTCAGCGGCCACAAACGACGACATTATCACAACTGGTCTCCACGTGGAACCTCGAGACGCTGCTATGTATCAACACCGTAGCCGGCGACGGCGCATGCAGCATCTCGCAGCGGTGGCGACAGCTCATGTTGACTATTCGTCGCGCGACGCTAGCCTGGCAAGCAGCAGTCAAGAGGAATACGAAGAGAGTGAGAGTGATCCGGATCCAAATATGAGCAGCTCCAATGAGGATATTCATCGTCCAACTTTGCCTGCTCCACGATCTGTGCCCTCGGCCCAGTCCGACGCAGCCTCTAGTGATGATGAAGATGATACTTCTACTGCCTTGGGAATGGGTATCAGTCCATCGCCATTTGTCCCTCAACCGAACGTCTTTAGCCACCCACCGCTCACCAATGATCCTTCATGGACTCGACCAAGCGAATCCCGCCGTTCTCAACCCAGTAACTTGTCTAATTCAAGTCGTCGCACTGCCATTCGTCGAGAGTCCTATCCTTCTGGCTCACGGCAGTCTCGCCGATCCCCTCAGTCCCAGCATAGTCCTTATAATATGATATCACCTTCTCATCATGCGGACCATGATGCTGCCCTTAGAGCCAGCCTATCTACCCTTCTGTCCTGTGCTGCTGCTGCTCGTGGACTCCCAAAGCCAGAAAACCAACGACCTTCACCCTCCACCCCCTCCCGCCCTGCGCAACCATCCTCATTCCGACTCGTTGGTGTGTCTGTTGCCATGGGGGAAGAGAGTGATGATGAAAACGCTTCCTCGCCGCAGTATGCTGAGACCAGTCCCCCAGTGGGTCCGCCTCTCCATCGTGACCCCCGCTCCCCCGTGCCACCGTCTGGCCCGCCAGGGAAGACCAAACGACGATCTGCCTCCCCCAAGGATCGGACTTCCACATCTAAGAAGAGTCGACGTGCGAGCCTCACGGATTCGACAGCTCCTGTCAGCCCCACAGTTATGACTTGGGTCATCAGTGCTGGTGTGGTAGTGCTGTTTTCGGCCATCAGCTTTTCTGCGGGATATATGCTTGGTCGAGAAGTTGGTCGGACCGAGATGGGTATGATGGGGGATACTAGTGTCCCTGGTGCTCGTTCATCGGCGGCATGTGGTCAGGAGGCAGTTCGAGGTGGCCTTAGGCGGCTGCGTTGGGGTACAGCAGCCGCTGGATCTGCGAGTCTGGCCTAAGGAGATTCAGTATTTTCATGTTCAGTAATGACATGCAATGCCGTGATATGAAGTATGACTTTGATGGAACACGACGGTTCATGATTTGACTTTTTTCTATCTCCTGATCTTCTTTCCTGGGGCTTCTTACCTGATATGCCCTCTCCTTCCCGTTGCCTTCATTTTGATGAACACTTATTCGTCTGCTATCTCTTACTCCATTGGAAGAGACGGGAATTTTGACCATCGTTTAGCCGCTGCCGACAAAAACTGGGAACTGTCTGAAGTTGAGTGAAGTGACCACTCTGGCGCTATGGAGTTTAGGATAACATTCTGCCTTAGGGTTGGATGTGATTGGGTTGTCATATATTGTTATTGAATTTATACCCTCTTCACATTGTGCTTGGTGCTCGTAACATAATGTAGGATGTGTACAGGCACCGTGAGATCTTGAGAGATAAGAGCCTTTCAAGGTTCATAGTAGCCATCCCTATGTGAATCAAGGGATATCAACGTGAGGCTGTGTTCTGGTCCGGTTTATCCCGGTCTGTAACTTTATGGAGCACAATTCCAATTTCTTGAATAAACATCCATGTTCAATTAAAGCCCAGCCTCATCTACGGCATTTCCAGGATTGGGTACCATCCGGTAGGATACGACCAAGCATGCACCAATATCACCTCGCGCCTATAATATGATCACGCCTTTAACATGCACATCAATAAAAGAAAATGTAAATCATGCAAAAGAAAGAAAGAAAAGAAGAAGAAACCAGCCCGACCTCGTCGAACGATAACACCCAAAATAGCACCCAACTCCCGATGTAACCGACTAATACCCACCCCACATGCGGACCCATGCATTTAAAAAAGCAAAGGCAAGTGGACCCCAATGACGCGAATCAATATGCATGAACCCCACTATACAAAGAAAAAAAAAACAAAAGTACTCGCCGTCTCCGATGCCGACCGCACCAGCCACACCTGCAAGAACGGCTACGTCCGCGCCTATGACTCGCGGGCCGGTTCCCAGGATCCAGGTTCATGAATGCCGCCAGGATTCGGTTCCCGTTCCCGGGATGCAAGGCAGAAGCAATATGGATCCTTTAATTCTTTCGGTAAGTCTACGTGAAGGCTCGTTTCGTGTCCACGGTCCACGAGAATTACTACTGTAACCCACCTAGAACTAGAACTAGAACTAGAACCAGAACCAGAACCAGAACCAGAACCAGAGCCAGATCGGGATCGGGTCGATCGATCTGGGATCTCCTCCCATAAGTAGATAGGGGAATGAAATTGGAATTGTGGTCAATAGTACCGCCCCTCATCCACGGTCGCTATGTAGCAACGTTGCAGTTGCAGATGGTGAACAGGACCAAAAAGTCAAATCAAACCTCAAGCTATTACCTCGCTATCTAGGGAATCAATATTCACAGCCAAAGTAAGTAGATCCCATCAATTGATGTTGCACAACATCACTCCCTCACCCAATCCCAGTTTCCCTATCAAGGATGCCCGTTCCAAGGTTCATTATCTCAAATACCGTGATGAAACGGGGGCGAACTATTGGATCCGCACGGGCCGGGCCACAGCACGGAGTGCGTGGTGAACAATGTGCTGTTATACTAAGGGGCAAACCCCGGAAGCCCGATATGCAGGGAATATGGAATCATTCTCGATTATTGGATCCTGTGATCATTATTCGCATCGAGTAAGCTCTTGTTTCCCGGTTTCATTCGCAAGGAAAAAGCAAAGAAAACTGAAACTCAAGCCAATGAGAAAATTGTATTTCGGAAATCAGGCCTCCCTCGAGCCTAATTGCACTAGTCTCTTATCGAGGTCATCGTGCATATGCTGGCTAGCTTTGTAAGCCCTTAGCTGCAGGTGATTTGGGTTTGTTGAGTGCGGAGACCGTGGTTGATCTTTTGCTGCTTGGGGGTTGGCCTCGTTTGATCTGCGCAGGGGCCACTGCGAGTCATTGGGTTTGGTCACTTGAGACACGTTTGTGTTTGAGGGGTAAGGGTTGGGGGCTTTTTCTTTGCCGACGACATTCTAGGCATGTGTAGGTGCCTGGGTCGTGCCAGGGTATGGGGCCTTGTTTGGTTGTTTGGTTGGGCTAGATTTGGGTCCCCGTCGGCTTTGGAGTCTAGGTTCTTGTGGATTTTTGTGGAATGAGGCTGGGGGGCAACTGGGAATGCCAGGTATGTCTGAATATGTGCTGTTATATTTGCAATGGAGAATTGCCTCCTGTTATGTACATGGTATTATTCTCGTCGGGCGAGATTAACATGAAAACCCAGTCCTGTCCCTCTGTAAACGCCTTGCTAACCCATCGCTTGATGAAATGAAAAGTAAAACCTAGGAGTCACAACAAAAGAAAGATGTAAGTCCGATCAGGATGCCTGCATCGAGACGTAGGTAAGATCCGCGCAGAATCAAATAAAGACAGTCGAAGAAAAAGCAAGGCTCAATGAAGATGTGGTCGTATACGTCGAATGGATGAAAAAGGAATTGATCAAGAGAATGTTGTTCTTGCAGTCGCCTCAGACCGACGACGAGATTTTAACTCGTCTCGGTTGAGGAAGCGACGAAGCCTGGATACCAAGCGGCGACATGGTTGTTCTGGAGTTTGAAAGTAAGTATCAATGTAGAAAGAAAAGGATTGTGGGATAGACATACCACTGCCTCGTCGTGTTAACTCGGCTGTCTCATCTAAGGGCTGTGTAGTGTAGGCTGCAGCCCAATAGTTCGTTTGGTGGTAACCGGTAAAGGTGCAGTTGTTGGGGTTGTACTGCGGCTGCATGGCTGCTACATGCGGGTAGAGCGTTGCCAATGGGGAGAGCAGCTCATCTGGTGGTGGCGACCGTCTGCTGTCAATGCTTTCGCACTTCTATAGAAAAGATTAGTTGATGTTTGATGTTATGTTGGATGGTCTCAAACATACGTAGATATCATAGTTGGTTTTGTACATAATGAAATATATGTGTGTGTGTGTGTGTGTGTATGTGTGTGCGTCGGAGAATAGCGAAGTAAGGCGGTGTTAGGGATGTTGCCACGATTGGAATAATGCTAGGTCCAGATGCACCGTGGTCGGATGTCGAATATGCAGTTGAGATGTTGGGACATAAACTGCAGACAGGCGCGCATTTAAACAGACGAGAGCATCTCAGCCGCAGGGCGGGGGAATGAGCAGGGTTCATCATTCTGATGTGCATCTAGTTGGGGCTAGTTGGCGCGAGATATGGTCGGGATTTGGTAATGGTCATGGCAAACGCAGGCCGATCATTGGACGAGAGCCGCTCAGGACCCCTTCATCGTCGATTCGTCCCCGATCTATCGGAGTGACCGAGATAAATACGAACCTTGATATCATAATTTCTCATAGCGGGTTTATGGGATCATCCCTGCGAATTCTTACATTCTTCGCTGCCTGTCTTACACGCTTCCTCGTTCTCGCCCCTTGCATATTGCCTGATTCGTTTTTCTTCCCACGTTTTGTTCTCAGGAACCAGATCACACCTTAGATTACAACCGTCAGGGCTACGATTAAAGGTAACTTAGTGCGATTTCAAATTCTGTGAAACGGTGCCTGCGTAATTAGGGGGGGTATAAGGCAGGATTTGTTGATCTGCGGCACATGAGGCGATCGGCCGAATACATCCGATTCATGATCACGATCAAATTCTAAATTTATGACTGTAGATTTATGAATCCGGCTCGTTTGTTTCAAGGTTTTCGCGAAAAGTACAAAGTGGGGCCCTTCAGAATGTCCCACAGGTCAATCGTTGCGAGAGTCAACATTGACATTTTGTGGATGTTCTAGGTTCTAGACCTTTCAATCTATTCACCCTTCCAAGGTTCCCAGGATTGAATATGTTAGGTAGAGCAAGAATAAATGAATAATAGTACCGGCCTTTGCGAGAGGAAGATCTCTGATTTCATTCTTCCAAATCACGGTAATTAATAGTTGAGTGGGCACAACCACGCTATTGGGACGCTAACGTGGTTGGAGGCCCCAGCGACAATCTCTTTGTCGGGCTCCACCGAGAGTCTCAGCCACATCCCTTGCTATTTTTGCACTAGCCACAAGCTCGGTCTCTCCGTGGCTAGTGATGTGGCTCAAGCTAGATCTGTGGCTGAACTCATTTGTCGCCTTACTCAATAGCTTCTCCCTGCCTGATCCACTTTCTGTCAACCCCGAACTAATCCGCCCTTGATCTTCAAATGTGATAGTTTCTGACATCACACCGACCCTGGGGGGGGGCCTCGGTCTTCCCGTCGTGGGGGAGCTATAAGGACCTAACCTTCTCCCCTAGAATGCTCGTGGCTTAAACTTATTCTACAGTCCCATCTGACTTACCTTTGAATACTACTCCATCAGTCTTCTAGACTACTTTTTCACCCCCTATACATGTCAACAGACGATCATGTCACTCAGTATGCAGGGCTCAGGAAGAGAGTGCTGGGAAAACTCTCCACATATGGATCTATGCGATCCTTATTCTCGCGAGCGTCTCGCTCGAGGTAAGCGACCCTTTTTTTTTTCTTGTCCCCTTTCCTAGCCATCTTATCTGAGACCTCCCTCCTCCAGGATCTGTCGAAAGAGAGACTGAACGCACCTCCGACAGGCGGGCACCTCACTCCGAGGGAGTAAACTACCCTGAGGCACAATCTATCTTCGGTGATGGAGAGTTTGGCCGTGTGGATCCTACTGGCTGGTATCCGCACTACAAGAACTGCTTGCAGTATTTCCTTGAGTGTAGCCAACATGCGGCGATGGTGCAGTCCGTGGCGGCCTTTATCAATATCCGTCTCCCATGCCAGCGCGCTCCAGAGGCGGGTCTATCTACGCAGCAATCTCCGCCATATGTTTCTCTCCGACCTTTTGTTCGGCGCCTGATTGTCACAGCGCAGGACTCTCCTGTCACCATGCGCGCATTCTTTGGTGATGACTGGGAAGCTGGTGTGGGATGCATTTACAAGCAAGAGCGCGTCAACTACCTCTTCACGGCTAAGAGTAGTGGGTGGGCGGATACCAAGACAGCCTATGATATACAACCCGACGAGCAAACCCCATTCTTGCGTCCACTGCGGGACCCATCCGAGGAAGAGATTCGGGCAGCAGAAGCCCGATGGAGTGAATGGTTAGCCATGGAAGATTGGATGGTGGGGGCTCGGAGCCCCTGGTGAAGAAAAAAGGGGAGGCTAGAGCTACCCTAACTTTATGAGACATGACTATTGTTTTTCTTTTGTGGTTTCATTAATTCACTCTTTCTTTTGTTTGGTTCATTCGGGGGAAAAAATTGATCATTGGGGAAACCTCGTGTCGAGGGGATGTTTCCGGCGTTGCAGACTTGGGAAATAGTCTAGGCGTGACTCAATCTAACACAATCATTCAATATTCACATACCCCGTACCGAGGGACACTATCACCCTTCAAAGGAAGACACTGGAAACCTAAACTACTGGATCCTAGACAACTTAGTACGAAATGATCGCCCTTAACCCGCACGCCAATGCACAGATGACAGTGATCGTCTGCGGATCCCCTGTCAGAATCAATAGCGTGGCACCGCCACAGGCACAGACCAGAGTGACAAATACCTTTAAGGGTGATAATCTTCTCCTCCCTACAGGCAATCCTGCTAATCATTCTTAGCGCGTCGGAATTAATCTAGAAGTCTTTTCAATTTCCTACTTTGGTCTAGCCAGGGTCGGAGCCATCTTTTCTCCACTCACGCGACCCGCAAAGTGACTCACTAGATCGGATATAAGCGTACGTCAACCTGTCAAGTCCACAATTTCACCCCAACCTCAATAGTCTTCCAAGTTTATTCCGTTGGCTGAGCTGAAAGGTCCCGATCGTCAGGGACACAGGCGTGTGATACGTCCAGTTTTGCGTAACCAGGTACTCGGGAATAATTATCGCCCGAATCGAAATTAAAAAACAAAAAAAAAAAACATGGCCGAAAATCAATCCCCAGAACCGCGCATCTACGAACACGATGACAGGGCCACCACGCTACTTCCTCTGCTAGCCTCTCATCTGCCACTCTCTTCTGCACTTTTGCGACGTATCCAACATGGGCTCGCCTACCCGGCTCCCACTGCCAAGATCTTAGCCACATTTCCCCCATCGGGCTCCCCATCCCCTGACAGGCCGTGGCTGGCTGCGCGGGTGGATCTCTTCCGCGGCCGCGAGACCCAGATCATCCTCTATTCCAGCCTTGAAGCGGAGCACACGTCAATCCATCCGATCGGGTCAGCTCCGCCATCGAAACCGGCTGTCACCATCACCCCTAGTGACGGATCCAGTCCCGGCGCAGTGGAAAGCAACAATGACGCCAGTTCCGTTCCGAATTATACGGTTGCTACCTTGCACTCGGCTAACCCTGCTTTTCTGCGCCTGGCCCGTGAGCAACTATTGGCTTTGCTCGCCTATATTAAAGCCAATCTGTTGCCGAAGTACCTAGCTTCCCTGCCACCTGACAGTGAGAAAAAGTCAGCTGAAGCGCGATCGCCGAATGGCGTTCCCTTGATCCCCGCGCCGGATCCTCGGGCTTTTCTTATTGGGACGCTGCATACCGGCGTGTTTACTCTGCTTTTGGAGTCGGGCGTTTTCCCGCATCCTGATGTTGGGGACGCGTCGACTCTGGCGCTTTTACCAGGGCTGAAGGTTCATCGTTATGATAACCCGCCGTATAGCAAGTTTTTCTTCCCCCGGGAGAAGTTTACGATGCGGGATGACGAGGCTGAGATTCCGTTGCCTGATGGGTATCGGTTTCATGATCGGAAGGGAAGAGTAGGAGTTTTGGATTCGCATTTGGATCTTGTGCAGAGTCGGACGAATATTCCTCGATCGAGGGCGCAGTTATCCAGCATGGTTGGTACGGCGATTTATTGTGATTCTGAGTCTGAGGCGGAAGGCGATGATGAAATGCCTATTGCGTGGGCTTTCCTGGGTGTTGATGGGCCTTTGGCCACTTTGCATGTTGAGCCTGAGCATCGAGGCAAGGGTCTCGCGCTCTGCTTGTCCAAGGAGACCATGCGGCGCGGTATGGATTCCACCGGGATTTTTGGAGCTGATAGACTTGATTTTGTGGATGAGACGCTGCGACAGAAGACTACTGCTTGGGTGCATGCTGAAGTTGCACAGCTTAATAAGGCTAGTCGGAGGGTCATGGAGAAGGTTGGTGGTGAGGTGAAGACGACTGTGATGTGGGTGGTTATCGAGCTTTGTGATTGATTGGGGACATCAGTGGGATAACGACCGGACTTAATATAGAGATATATAGCAACGTACATCTAGAATAGTAGCCTAAACATCATGATATTAAGAGTTGACTATAGATGCTTTCTGTTCGTAGGTATGCTTGAATGTTTGTGCGTATAATTAATACAATTTACCCAGGTGGGCAGTGGGAGTATTGGATATAGATTTCTATCCTTCATCAACCAACCTTGGAATTAGTCTGGTAGGTACCTACGGCCTCGGGATAGTTATGAGGACCCCGGGGAGTGGTATGTATGTGGCCAGTGTGTCTAGGTGATTCCAAGGCTTGCAGGATTTCCAGTAGATGGGGACATCGGGGTAAATTGAAACAACCTGGGAATATATATATCTGGTCCTAATCACATACATTTGAAGTTTCAAGAATTCTAAAGACCTCGCATCTATAATTTAGTAATCTTCCAACCTCCCTTTCCACTCGCAATATCAAGGGCATAACATGTACTCGACTTCAGTTCCGTCAAGTCATCATCACAGGAGTCGCCCGTGTATGCCGAGATCGAGAAGACAGTGTCATCAAAGAGAGGGTACACAGAAGAGGCGGTGTCAGCCTCATCTCAGGCTATACAACCCACTTCGGAGGTATTTCCCTCTTCGTCATTAACATACGTTCTGCAGGTACTATCCGAATAGATGTTCCACTCGTAGTAGTCGGAAGTGGGGGGAGTGTTGGCCTCAATTGAGGAGCTGCTCGATGAACTGCCAGCAGTACTTGTAATTGTGCTAGCTCTATTCGTTGTGCTGGTCTTGTTCTCTGTGCTGGTCGAGGAGCCACTGTCACTGGAGCTAGTTGCAGTTGTTGATCCCCAGCGTCATTCATGTCCCAGCCACCGATCGAGATCCATATCTCGGGACCATAATCCTTAAGGGCAGCAAACCGAGAGTAGAGACCCGTTTGGTTAGTCTCCATTGGCGCAAGCTCGTAGGTATCCGGATCATTATATAAGAAGGAAAACATCAGGTGAGTGTATTCACCGACGGGGATCTAGGAAGACTCGTTAGTATGCATGAGCACCACACTCACTCTGTAACCTTTCCTACCCCTTCTGGCATTCCGATCCGCTACCTTGATTGATTATGGAATCCATTATCAGGAGCTTGTTAATGTGGTAGATACTCCAGAAAAAATGATCACTATAATCTTAGTTCGCGGGGTATCATGGGATGTATTACGTGTGTTGGGATATGCAACATGGGTATTGATTCGTATGCGGATGTGATCCCATATTTCCAAAGAAGATGCAGCTGAAAGCGGGACTGTTTGCTTGGAAGGTAAATTTGTCCTTCACTCTATTATTGTTGTGCAATATCGCTGAGGTCAGCAGTCGGCCATCATAGAACTATGTTTCAGGGAAAGCTTAGTATATACCTGCTGCCATAGTTATATGTCGGAAGTGGAAAGTGAAGGTGAGTATTCAAACACAGCACCACGTCGTTACACCATCTCACGCTATTCAGGCGTGAAGGGGCCACATAGAGCCGAGCGTGGCTATAAAGCCTAGGCGTAAAACCAACATTTGTATGGTTTGCAAAGGGAAATTTTAGTCAATAATGAAACCGTGGATTATCTCACTTAGATTTGAATGATCGACGGCAGGCTATTGCCGCTTTGCCGGCGTCCCAAAATAGCCTAGCGTCTTCGGCGTCCTAAAAGGGTCTAGTTTCTGAAATGGTATAGAGACTCTTTGTGGAAGGGATAAAAGCAATCTTTTCGAGTAGAACTGCATCTAGCTGTTTTCTCTTATTTCATATACCTGAATCACCATGAATGAACACGATCGCAGTGACTTATATTCGCCGTCACCGCCATTGGCGGATACGGATACCGGATCTTCGAACGTGCCCTGGAATGAAATAGAACAAGACTGCAGCCTGGTTTTCCCGGACGGCGGTTGGCGCGCCTGGGGTGTTGTTCTTGGCTCTTGGTGTGCGATGGTGCCTTCATTTGGACTTATGAATACGATTGGTGTCCTGCAAGCTTGGTTGGCGGATCATCAACTGAAAGACTATTCGAAAGCTTCTATCAGCTGGATATTCAGTCTGTACGTATTCTTTATTTATTTTGGAAGCATTCAAATTGGTTAAAACCCCCTATATCCCGAAATTCTGCACTATGTTAACATTTGGAAGGACCTCTTTTTGATGCGCATGGCCTCACGCCTTTGCTGATTCCCGGGTGTGTCGGGCTCGTGGGATCAATACTGGTTTTCAGCGTGGCAGAAGGTGCAGTTGTCCCCGGTAACCGAGCCTGTCTCCCTAAGTCTAATAATTCCTATCCACTCAGAATACTACCAGTTTATGCTAGGGTTCAGTGTTCTCGGTGGTATTTCTGCCTCTATGGTTTTTACCCCTAGCGTGGCTTGCATAGCCCATTGGTTTCTCAAGCGCCGCGCCTTAGCTACTGGTATAGCAGCGACTGCCGGAGGGGTTGGGGGCATCATTTTTCCCGTTTTGATTTCCAACCTCGCTGGAAGTCTAGGATTCCCTTGGGCTATCCGAATTATGGGACTCATAAGTGCAGGATTCTGTTGTCTGTCCGTGGCGCTTTTGAGAACCAGACTCCCCCTTGAATTCGGTGAAAAAAAGAAAAATCGATCTCAGGGTGTTGGGAGAACTACGCTTTTCATTACTGACCGCCGCTATCGTTTTGATCGATTTCGCCCTCTTGATTCCGTTGACGTATCTGCCCTCTTATGCTCAATCGCGCGGCCTAGCAGATTCTCTGGCTTACAATCTATCGTCTATACTCAATGCCGCATCGATTATAGGGCGTATCGTCCCTGGGTATTTTGCTGACCGATTTGGACGATTTAATGTCATGATTATCACATCATTCGTCTGTTCAGCGACTACGTTGGCCCTTTGGCTTCCATCCCAGTCCAACCAGGCTGCCATCTTGGCCTACACCGTGCTTTTCGGATTTTGGAGTGGCTCTGCAATCAGTCTCGCCCCTGTTTGTGTTGCTCAAATCTCCAAAACAGAAGATTTTGGAAAACGTTATGGTACGACCTATTTTTTTGTCAGTATAGGCACACTTGTTGCCATTCCAATTGGCGGCGAACTGTTAAAAGTCCGGACACGCACACAGGGCCAGGATAACTATTGTGGACTGATAGTTCTTTGTGGGCTCGTCTATGTTTGTGCATGTCTTTTTTTCATCTTATCCAGAGGTGTGAGCGTTGGTTGGGGGTGGAAGATTTTCTAGTATTGGATAAAGCTGATCGCAGAATCTGTCCTCTTTATAATCCTCAATTTTTTTTAGTGGTGTTAGAGTATGTGGCTAGGGTGACCTCGCGGAATTATGCCTATACAAAGAACGATGGGCGGGGAAGGATTGCAGGTGTATCTTGTGGTCTAAATAACTATGGATATATCCGAGGTGGCAAGGGAATCATGTGCCTCTTATTTACTGCCTTAGGGCTGAGATACGTAATCAATGTGATACCTGTTATCGCTCACGTTTAAACACGAATGTGGCCTCGAACCCTATGTAAGCGCTGTGATAACGTGACACTGGTTGTTGAGACACTTGATAACCAAGAGATTGGACCCCTGGAGATGGCCGATCGCGAGAGCAAGCAATTGTCACGTCCAGGACGACTTTTTGGCGGCTCGAATTAGATTGTGATATACTTTGACATCTAGACTTTGACAGAATATACAGTGCAATTCGACTCGGTTCAAGTTTAGGTGCTTAGACGCCACGGAGTAGTCGCTGACTAGCTTAGATTTTACCTCGTGTAGCTCTGTGGCTTGAAGAGCGGTCTGGGTTGCAGAATCTATGCATATCGCCCATGGCCTCTAATTCGTCCATTGGCAAGTGATAAGGATGCCTTATGAACAATCAACAAATTAAACCACAACATCAGAATGTCCCGTTTAGATGGACCAAAAGGCGACCAATTCCGATACTTAAAGCTCAAAAGACATGCTAATTTCTTCCTCAGATCTGCAATTTTTGTTCAATGGTAATAACTGAGGGCGCTGTCAGTCATAGTTGAGCACCCCACCGTCGATCCCCCAAAACGGCTTAGCGTTCCGATGATCGGCCTGAACACACCATTATCGGTCAACCAGCCCTTCCTGATCTTTCTTCTCTCTGTAAACCCCCAATTCCATACCAATTGACCACTCTCCAAATCGCCATAATGAGCAACAAGGCTGTCGCCGAGAACATGCTTTGGGGAGGTCGTTTCACCCGTAAGAACCCTCCCAACCCGCCAATTCCCCCACCAAACTCCAATCCTGTATTGACTCATACTAACAAAAAAATAACCAGAGGGTCTCGACCCCCTCATGGTGAAGTACAATGAGTCCCTGCCCTACGACCGCATCATGTGGAAGCAGGATATCGCCGGCTCCATCGCCTTCGCCCGTGCCAACATGAAGAACGGCATCCTGACCCCCCACGAGTTCGCCGAGATCGAGCGCGGCTTCAAGGTGATCTCCGAGGAGTGGCGCACAGACACCTTCGAACCTAAGCCCAACGACGAGGATATCCACACTGCCAACGAGCGCCGTCTCGGCGAGATCATCGGAAAGGAGATTGGCGGTAAGCTGCACACCGGTCGCTCGCGTAACGAGCAGGTCGCTACCGATATGCGCTTGTGGCTGCGCGATGAGCTGCGCATCCTGGACAGCCAGCTCTGCGACCTCGTTAAGGTCTCCATTGCCCGTGCGGAGAAGGAGATTGACTACATCATGCCCGGTTACACCCACTTGCAGAAGGCCCAGCCCGTCCGCTGGTCCCACTGGATGCTGTCGCACGCCACTGCGTTTGCGAGTGAGCTGCAGCGTCTGCGTGAGGTGATCCGCCGTGTGAACCGCAGCCCTCTCGGCTGTGGTGCTCTCGCTGGTAACCCCTTCAACATTGACCGTGAGGCTATGGCCAAGGAGCTGGGCTTCGATGACCTGCTTTACAACTCGATGAACTCCGTTGGTGACCGTGACTTTGCTATGGAGACCATGCAATGGGGTAGCTCTTTCATGCTCAAGATCTCTCGCTGGGCTGAGGACTTGATCATCTACAGCAGTCTAGAGTTTGGTTTCGTGCGCCTGTCGGATGCATACTCCACTGGCTCTTCCCTGATGCCCCAGAAGAAGAACGCTGACAGCCTGGAGCTGCTCCGCGGCAAGTCTGGTCGTGCTTTCGGCCAGATGGCCGGTCTGATGATGACCATCAAGGGCCTGCCCACTACCTACAACAAGGATCTGCAGGAGAGCATTGAGCCCCTGCTCGACCACATCAAGACTGTTAGCGACAGCATCTTGATCGCCACTGGTGTGCTGTCTACCTTGACCGCCAACCCCGAGAAGATGGTTGCCGCTTTGGCACCCGAGATGTTGGCCACTGAGATCGCCGACTACCTCGTCCGCAAGGGCGTTCCCTTCCGTGAGGGCCACCACATTTCCGGCCGTGTGGTCCAGCTTGCTGAGAGCACCAATGTCCCCATGGATACCCTGACCCTGGAGCAGCTTCAGGGGTTGGACCCTCGCTTCGATGCGGATGTCCAGGCTTGTCTCGACTATGAGCGTGCTGTTGAGCTGAAGGATGCCATTGGTGGCACCAGTAAGCGGGCTGTTATTGAGCAGACTTCCGTGTTGAAGAAGCTACTATAAATATCTACGCTTGAGTAGATGGGGAGTTGTTCTGTGCAGTATATCATCAAAAATGTCAGCGGTCTTGGGTTATCCTCTCGGTTAGAGAAAAAAAGATATCAGTTTCTTTGGGTTCACTTTTTCCCACCAAGTAGACATCAGCCTCCAGGGCTAGAAGCTGTGCGAGTAGGTTTCAGAACACTAGCTGAGATCTACTATTGCACGCGGACACCATATACACAAATTTTCCGAGACAAGCTACACACGCGTCACCCCCCTTTTTATGGAATATGGTAATTGGAAGGATCGCAAATAGTCAGTCACATGTATGGGGGAAAAACATTGGCTCTATGGTCTGTTATATGCCCCAAATCAATACATTCCAAGATTTGAAAAACATCGATAGTTCGCGGATTTCAAGTGTTGTAGCAATGAATTGTCTGATCATCCTCATTTAGCATAATATGTTATCCAAGAGTAAATGCAGCCCCAGAAACATGAGAGGTATGCTGATAAACCTGAGACTATTACGAAAAAAGTACTGTGACTTGCTCAACAAAGCGCAAAAAAAAGAAGAAAAAAAGAAGAAAAAAGACAACCTTGGGATACGAGATCAACCAAAACGCCTTACCCCAATCCCATAGTCCCAGCCGGTGTCTTCCTTTCCCCATTTACCTCAAACTCAACCCCTTCCTCCTCAGCCTCATAAGCAGGCAGCACTTCACTCGGCGTCGGCGAAAGAGGACCATTATCCATAAAATTCATGTTTCCGATATTGTTTGGAATGGGCGGAGATATCGGCGGAGATGCAGAATCAGAAGTAGGAGGAGAGATAGGAGGAGATGGTCCTTCCGCTTCACCATGCGCGTAACCAGCATCAGATACATCAGTCAACGGTAAACTGCCGTCAAAGTTCATAAAACTCATAACATGATCCTGCAACTGCCATGAGTTCTCCTTGTCTTTTGTCGTATCCGCATCATCGTCCCCCTTCCCGTTTCCGTTCCCATTGCCAACCCCATTCCATTCCTCAATAGAATATTCCGTATCTTCTTCCACTCTGGGATGTCCAGAATACCGATCCAGATTCGCACCCATAACAACCCCTTCCTCGGTAACTACCCTCCGTGCCGTATTGCGCGCCATAAGCCTGGGACTCATACTCCTGCTAGGCGGAGAAAAGCCCGCGACAAAATCGGAGCCGGAATTTGGACTGCTGTTGGCAATACTTGGCGAAGATGATGTTGAAGAAAGCTCCAAGAATTCCCGAGGAATAAGGTTGGCAAGTCCACCACGATGATTGAACATGGCTCCTTGGCGTTGATTCAATGGCACATTGATAAGATCTCTCCGAGAGTCAGATGGTAGCTCAGCGCGCATGCGCCGAGCCGTCGTATCTGGGAGCTCGGGTGTATAATCTAGTATTTTGGGGACGGAGGCGAGAAGCTCAGCCGTTGGAGTGGTGGGAAATGTTTTCGTACACGATGCCCCGCCAGCTAGACTGAGGCTTGTTGCTGATGCATTGGGGCCGCCTGTTAGAGCGGAAATAATGGGGTTGTCGTGGGAGTCTGCGACTGAGGGCTCGAAGTGAGGGTACGTAGAGCCTTTGATTGGAAAATTAAGAATTTATTCTTTGCGGTGGGGGATCTCGTGCTTACAGTTGCCATAGTTGCCTGTAGGCCCATTGTACCGAGATGAGGGCAATTGACCATGGTCGATAATGTGGGGTTTGGTGTTTCTCATGCGCTGTCTGCGCTTCCAAAAACAGAACAGGATTACTGCTATGATCAGGAAGGCTGCTATACCCCCAATAACTCCGCCGACTATGGCCGAGTGGTTGCTAGAGCTGGGTGACACCGGAGCCGCGATTGAGGTACTTGTAGATATCGCGGATGCTATAGTACTCGAGCTGGAATTTCCAGTGGCCGAAGAAGATGAGGTTGTTTCGGCTGTCGTAGTCGCCGCATTTTCTGTGGAGCTTGTTGATGTTGAGGAATCGCTTGAGGTACTGGAGGATTTGGAGGTTGTTGTGGTCTTCGTTGTAGACGAGGTTGTGGTATCATCATCTGGGCATACACCCGACGTACACGGATTGCTTGAACAACAACCTTTGTAGTCGCCGGCAGTGCAGACATACCACAATTTATCACCAGTGCATGTTGTGTCTGTCCGAGGGACCAAGTAGCCCATGATATCCATTTTGGAGAACTGCGAGGCAAAACGGAACTCAGTAGCAGACCGTAGTAAACAATGCGAGTAAAGGCGCTGGGCATGGATATTGTGATGGAAGGAAATGGAGAAGGGAAAGGAGAGCGAAAGTCACAAGTCACGACAGAGATTTCTATTTCGAGTTTACTCTGGCCCATATAGTGGAAAGTGGCTTTGAAGGTGGAGGACAAGGGTTATTTTGATCAAAGACATGGGTTGGGATGTTTCTTTGTTTTCGACAAGTTCTCTTCCAATGGCCCATGATACATAGACCTAGAGGTCAAGGAAATATCGAAGTCATGTTGAGTTAAGGTAGACAAACATGATAATCCATTTGCTATGGTGAATGCTAGGTATTCGATTGCTGGCCAAACAGTAAGTATAGAAGATTCCGAGGTCTAAGGTCAACAGTTGAACGCCACTTTCACCGTTGACCAGGAACCAACTCAATGTTGACCGCTTCGGGGGTTGGAAATACATATCAAAGAATAAAGATAGACTTCAAGTCACAAGTTTTACGGCTTTACGCATGGAGTAAATAAATTGAGAACCAATTAAAAAGAAAATTCCAGTGTATCAGACAAAGTGAGGAAAAGCACTCAGTACACCGACTCTTTCGCCTGTAAGTTAAAAGGAAATAGGAAATATGGCTATACAGGATGGTAAAATAACAGTCAAAATAGGAAACATGCTCTTTTCGTGGATTCTTCCGTCAATACCACGTTAGTTTCACCTTGCAGATGGCCCCAAAGAACATCTGAAACAAGGACGTGGTATCTTCTTTCAACTCCTCCCAAGGACCGCTTAGTAAGTACGCTTGAAGGGGGGCACGGGCTTGCACTCGTTAGCATCCAGAGTGTTGGCCTCAACGGCACGGTAGCCCAGCTCGACCTTGCCGTGGGCCTTCTTCTGCCAGGTGAGGGAGTGCTTCATCCAGTTCTCATCGTCACGATCGGGGAAGTCCTCACGGGCATGAGCACCACGGGACTCCTTACGGTTGGCAGCGGCGGTGGCGGTTTGGGTAGCGCAAGTCAACAGGTTACGGAGCTCAAGGGTCTCAACAAGATCCGAGTTCCAGATCATGCTGCGGTCCTTGGTACCGACCTGGTCGTACCAGGTGTCGACCTCGCTGATCTTCTCAACACCCTCGTCCAGGGACTCCTGGGTACGGAACACACTGACATCAGTCTGCATGGTCTTCTGCATGGCATTGCGGACCTCGAAGGTAGACTTGGGGCCGTCGGCGTTGCGAGCGTAGTCAAGATCAGCGATGGACTGAGCACCGGCGTCGGAAGCCAGCTCCTTGTGGGGCTTGCCGGGGGAGGCAGTGTCACGGACACGGTGGGACACAGCACGACCGAAGACGATCAGATCGAGCAGGGAGTTGGCACCCAGACGGTTGGCACCGTGAACGGACACACAGGCGGCCTCACCACAGGCGTACAGACCGGGGACAACCTTGTCGTTGCCGTTCTCATCCACGTCCAGGACCTCACCGGTGTACTTGGTGGGGATACCACCCATGTTGTAGTGGACAGTGGGCAGGACAGGGATGGGCTGCTTGGTGACATCGACACCAGCAAAGATGGAAGCAGTCTCGGAAATACCGGGCAGACGCTCGTGCAGCAGCTCAGCGGGCAAGTGGCTCAGCTGGAGGTAGATGTGGTCCTTCTCGGGACCGACACCACGGCCCTCACGGATCTCCAGGGTCATGGAACGGGAGACAACGTCACGGGAGGCCAGATCCTTGGCGGTAGGAGCGTAACGCTCCATGAAACGCTCACCCTCGGAGTTGAGCAGGTAACCACCCTCACCACGGGAACCCTCGGTGATCAGACATCCGGCACCGTAGATACCAGTGGGGTGGAACTGAACGAACTCCAGATCCTGGTTGGGCAGACCGGCACGGGCAACCATGGCCATACCGTCACCAGTGCAGGTGTGGGCGGAAGTGCAGGAGAAGTAGGCACGTCCGTAACCACCAGTGGCCAGAACGGTGTGGTGAGCCTTGAAACGGTGCAGGGTACCGTCCTCCTGGTTGTAAGCAATGATACCACGGCACTCACCGTCCTCCATCAGGAGATCGAGGGCGAAGTACTCGATGAAGTAGTTGGTGTTGTGGCGCAGAGACTGGCCGTAGAGGGTGTGCAGCAGAGCGTGACCGGTACGGTCGGCGGCGGCGGCGCAACGGTAGGCCTGACCACCCTTTCCGAAATCCCTGGACTGACCACCGAAGGCACGCTGATAGATACGGCCATCCTCAGTACGGGAGAAGGGGCAACCGTATCCCTCGAGCTCGCGGACGGAGGCGGGAGCCTCACGGGTCATGTAGTGAATCGCATCCTGGTCACCAAGCCAATCGGAACCCTTCACAGTGTCGTACATGTGCCATCTCCAGTCATCCTCGTGCATGCTATCATCCAGTTAGTTGCCGATCCGGGGTGAAATCCACATCCATGCGAAGCTTGGGGGGGTGGGGGGGGGGGGGGGGGGGTGGTGGTGAAACCTACTTTCCAAGGGCAGCATTGATACCACCCTGAGCGGCGACAGTGTGGGAACGAGTAGGGAAAAGCTTGGAAACACAGGCAACGTTGAAGCCAGCCTCCGCCAGACCGAAAGCAGCACGCAGACCGGCACCACCGGCACCGACGACAACGGCATCGTACTCGTGGTCCTGCAACAGGTCAGAATGTCCGTCTTCCTAGTATCCATCCACTTCGTGCAGCAGTCTCGGCTTACAATAACGGGGTACTTCTCAGAGATGTAGCCATTGGCGGCTTTGGCGCGCAGCGGCTGGTTGGTCCAGATCTTGGCTGTCGAGGATGCGGTTAATGATGGGGACGTGACGTGATGGAATTGAAGGATCCTCAATGCATACCAGCGGGGCGAGATGAGGAGAAAAGACGTCTCTGGTCCCTTAAGATGCGGGAAACCTATAATTTGCAAACAACTCGGTCAGTTCAACCATCGCACCCGGGCCGAAAATCATCGCAAGTCGGCTACTAACCTTAGAGGCGGGAGCCAAGCTCCGCAAGCTCATGGAGCTCATAATGACGGGTCTGAAGAGAAGGAACTCCCTAAACACCCGAAAGAAGAGAATACACCGGTATCACGGTGGAGATTAAGATTGGTAGAGGGGGGAGGTGGAAGAACTTCCTGTCAAGAACAGGGCAACTTCGGCGATGGAATTCGGCTTGCGGATGGCAGTTGGTGCTGACATAATCTCCAGCTTTTTTACAATTGAACGCGTGCTGATTGGCTGCATCGGGTCCTGCTCATTTTCGTGCGCCGTCACTTGCCTCGGGCTGCCGGGTGACACGTGACCCCGTTTTCGTAGATCTAGCTTCATGATCATGGACTATGGAGCATGCTTCCAATATACAGTAGTGAAATGAAGACATTGGTATTATCTAGCACTTATATACCCGATCTTACTCATTCCTACTGCATTAAGTTCACTCGCTACACATTCAAGCGCTGTCATTCTTGAATCAAGCCATTAGCCGATGTGTCTTCTCATCCCTTTCCCCGGATATACGATCTTCCCACGGTCTCGGGATCTAGTTTCTCCGACCCCGAGTTATCGGTAGTGCATTCATCACGCTTATGTATTGGCGATCGGGTGGATCACTGCTTTGTATGTACAAGGCTAAATAGACTACTAGTATATACGCAGAAGTTTAAGTAGAAGTATGGTAGATTATAGATTCGTTCACACGGTCGAGGTTGAATAATATCTCAAACCAACATGCAAAAAGAAAACTGAAGTGATCGTACAATCTCATGCACCATGCCCATGCCAGAACCAGCTCATATTTCTAGTTGTACTGCATGTATGTGGCGGTCGAGTTGAACTTCAGGTTGCCCTTGATCACCTTCTCCACCGATGCCAAGAAGTCCTTCTCGGTCGCAACCTTCCGTCGGGCACGGATGGCAAACATACCCGCCTCAGTCGCAACACTGCGCAGCTCCGCACCAGTTGCATTGGGGCATAGTCGTGAAATAAGCTCCCATCGAATGTCCCGCTCGACGGACATGCTCTTGGCGTGAATGCGCAGAATGTTGGCACGGCCCTCAACGTCGGGGAGAGAGAACTCGATCTTTCGATCAATACGACCAGGACGCATCAGCGCCGGATCCAGTGTAGATGGTCGGTTAGTGGCGAACATGACCTTGATGTTACCACGGGAGTCGAAACCATCGAGCTGAGTAATAAGTTCCAGCATGGTTCGCTGAACTTCGTTATCACCACCAGCACCGTCGTCAAAACGAGCTCCACCAACGGCATCAATTTCATCGAAGAAAATGATACAAGCTTTCTTTGTCCGAGCCATCTCAAAAAGCTCTCGGACCATGCGAGCACCCTCACCCACGTACTTCTGGACCAACTCACTTCCAATGACACGAATGAATGTAGCATCGGTTCGGTTGGCCACAGCACGAGCACAGAGCGTCTTACCGGTACCGGGAGGGCCGTAGAGCAAAGCACCCTTGGGCGGGTCGATACCCAAGTTCACGAAGCGCTCTGGTGATAGCAATGGCATCTCCACGACCTCTCGTAGCTTCTCAATCTGGTCCTTGCAGCCACCCACATCGCCATAGGTCACATCGGGCTTATCTTCGACCGTCATCATTGTCACACTGGGGTCGATCTTGGGCGGGAGCGGCAGCATAATCTGGTACTTATTCCGGTCGACACTATTTCCTCATCAGCATCCCCACAGTATTGAACGCAAATCAAAGATCAGACCTACCCGACTCGCATGCCCTCCTCAATATCTGTCGGACTCACGCGCTCTCCTAGGTTGACCACGAACTTGGCGATCTGTTTCACGTTGATGACATATTTGCTCTTGTCCGAGTCCTTTTCATCCTGGATAATCTTTGTGCAACGAGCCACCTGCAGTGGCTGCTCTTCGGCCATCCGCTGTCGATCGGCAGCGACATCCCAAAGGTGTGGAGGTGCGAGACCGGTGTCGGATTCCTGGAGCGGGTATGAGCTTTGGCCGGTTCAAGGGATCGAAAGAGCTGGATAAATAATCACCTTCACACCAATCTTCTCGTTCACGCTTGCTTGTTTATCCTTGATATCCTTCTCGAGCTTCTGGAGCGCCTTTGCGTAGGGGGCCGCGCCGTAGGTCTTGAGTACTGCGATGTCACTGGGAGCGAGACGTTAGCGATCCATCACTGAATAGCATTCGGCGGCAATCCTTCTGAATCCCAACACGCGAAAAAAACTTACTCATCTGTAAGAGGTGTGATCTTCTTCTCTGGCTCATCGTCATCCGCGAAGTTCTTCTGGTACTTCTCCCAGTTCTGTCCCGTGGCGCTAGGCATACTGAGAGGTGTTGACAGCCCCGGGCTGAGGACCTAGGATCGAGACAAAAGACGAGAAGTAGCTAGGGAAAGCAAAGGAGACAAGAGAAAAGTCGAAATATGCTAAATCGGCGGAAAAACGGAGGTGGATGGTATAATGAAATAGGATGGTGATGGTGATGTAGCAGAGAGCTGCGGTGGCCGAGCTCAACTCACTAATCAGTGCCAAGCTTCATCACCGCCCCAGAACCTCGCAGAATTTCTGTGTGTTCACTCCACCACCGCCGATTCTACTTCCCCTGTTTGTTGTTTTTACATAGGTTGCTTTTTGATATCAACATTCAAGATGGCGACCGCAGTGGTTCAGGGATCCGGTGGCAACAGCTCCTTCAAGGTGCGATTCGTGAAACTCTTGTGTGTGGACTGAATTCTGATAGCGAGCAGGACAAGGAGAAGCCTATGGCCGTGCGGGCCTCCAACATTATGGCAGCTCGGGGTATGTCATTCGTTCTTTTTGTTAACGAGCCATCATACTGATATTTTATTCTCAGCCGTCGCCGATGCTATTCGCACAGTACGCAAATCTAAAACCTGATCGTTTACGGAGATGAGGGGCTAACGAGGTGACAGTCATTGGGACCCAGGGGTATGGATAAGATGGTAGGTCAACCGCGAATACTCCCAGTTGACATGATGCTAATAAGTTTATAGATTCAAACACCCAAGGGAAACACTATTATCGTATGCCAGCCGCCCAATTCCTGTCGATGAACCTCCCCGACTAACCCCCCGCAGACCAACGATGGAAACACCATGTTGAAGGATATGAGCGTCATGCACCCCGCTGCCCGTATGCTGGTCGACCTCAGTGCTGCACAGGATGTTGAGGCTGGTGATGGAACAACCTCGGTCGTTGTCATTGCCGGCAGTCTGCTCGGTGCTGCTGAGCGTTTGTTGTCCAAGGGCATCCACCCTACCGTCATTTCCGAGTCGTTCCAGCGCGCTGCCAGCGCCGCTGTCGAGATCCTCCACAACATGTCCCGCCCTATCAACCTGACCGACCGTGCCACCCTCCTCCAAGCTGCCTCGACCTCTCTCTCATCGAAGATTGTCTCCCAGCACTCTGGTTTGCTGGGCCCCATGGCAGTCGACTCCGTGTTGAAGATTGTGGACCACAAGACTGCTGAGAACGTTGACTTGCGAAACATCCGAATTGTGAAGAAGGTCGGCGGTACTATCGAAGACAGTGAGATGATTGATGGCTTGGTGTTGAACCAGCCCGTTATCAAGAGCAGCGGTGGCCCGACAAGAATTGAGAAGGCCCGGATAGGTCTCATTCAATTCCAACTGAGCCCGCCCAAACCTGACGTATGTGTTTTGGCCCTGGAATTTGGCGCCAAATTGATGCTGATTTTTTCTCTCTTTGTTTAGATGGAGAACCAGATCGTCGTGAACGACTACCGCCAGATGGACAAGATTCTGAAGGAGGAGCGCCAGTACCTGCTCAACATGGTTAAGAAGATTCAAAAGACCAAGTGTAACGTGCTTCTGATCCAGAAGTCCATTCTGCGTGACGCCGTTAACGACCTCTCCCTGCACTTCCTGTCTCGTCTGAAGATCCTCGCCATCAAGGATATCGAGCGTGATGAGGTTGAGTTCCTCTGCAAGTCTCTTGGCTGCAAGCCCGTCGCCAACGTCGACTCTTTCACCGAGGACAAGCTTGGTACTGCTGACCTTGTCGAGGAGGTCCAGGCTTCGGGTGCCCGCTACGTCAAGGTCACCGGTATTAAGGCCCCCACTACTACCCCCGCCAACCAAACTGTGTCGATTGTCGCCCGCGGCGCCAACAACCTGATTCTGGACGAGGCTGAGCGATCCCTTCACGACGCCCTTTGTGTCATCCGCTGTCTCGTCAAGAAGCGCGCTCTGATTGCTGGTGGCGGTGCCCCTGAGGTTGAGGTGGCCCACACCCTTGCCATGCGGGCTCGTGAGCTCACAGGCACCGAGTCTATCTGCTGGAAGGCCTTTGCTGATGCAATGGAGGTTATCCCTACCACTCTCGCCGAGAACGCTGGTTTGAACTCGATCAAGGTCGTTACTGAGTTGCGTCACCGTCATGCTCAGGGTCAGCACAATGCTGGTGTCAGCATTCGCAGTGGAGGTGTCAAGGACGATATCACTGAGGAGAACATTCTGCAGCCCCTGCTGGTCAGCACCAGTGCTATTGAGCTGGCTGCTGAGACCGTGAAGATGATCATGAGAATTGATGATATTGCTCTGTCGCGGTAAAAGTTTCACTGCACAGGGATGTATGATGAAATGCAATGTGATTGCAACGAGTAATTACCAACAAAAAAATAACCCGTTTTTATAGAAGTCCTCTAGAGTCCTATTTCCAAACTAAGATTTCTCGGATGAACCTTTCGGCATCTCCTATATAGACATACGCGTAAATAGAGTGCTACTGAAATAATAGTCTAACTGGAACATTATGTTCATCGGGGAGAGGCTCATCCTCCTCGGATTGCACAGCCTTGGCAGAATGCCCTATTCGATGGTCAATGAATGAACTTGTAGTTTCCACACTCTTATCTATCAGATACGACATGTCATATCACCACAGTGGCCTGCATATTCCAGCGGTATTTCATCGCGGCAAGCGTGCTTATTTAATTTACTTAGTTGGGCTCGAAGGTATTAGTGATCAGAGAGCATAATGGAGATAAACCTGGCTCTAGGAATACAAGACTATGAGTGGTAGCCAGAATTTCAGAGCCTGCGCCGCCAGTGAGGCTGGACGAACAGGGATCAAATCAAGTTCTTAGAATCAGCCGTTCACCTAGAAACCAACAAAAGGAAAAGGCAAATCCCCGACGTCTTGATTCCTAAGAATGATCTGATTGGTCAGTTTTGATATCTGCATAGCGAAGTACGTATGTACGGGCGGTGTTGGGTGGCTCTAGATCGGCGCGTAGTGAAACCCCACATGTAGGCTCATCAAAGCGGACCCCAACGAGTTTGCCCAGTGAACTATAGATGAACCCATAGATTCCCAGCTTTAGTGCATACCCAATCATTTCATGAAGATTGATGAGGCGCGGTCCGTCCCGGCCTAACTGAACGCTTCCCGCATGTACTACATTGCGCCCCGGCATGTCTAGATTGGTGGGCTATGTACTCTTTCATTTTCCTGCAGCTTTCCTGACACGCAAGCCATGTTAGCCTATTTGGCAAGCGCTTTGTGAGCCTTGAGCCCAGAACAAAGGTCTTCCCATTGCTGAGGCTCTTCATCAAACGCGCATTTAAACGGACATCCCTACTTTTAATTTTCAATGATCTGCTCCTTTTAGACAACATCCATACAATACTCAAGCGACTTTTCTCAATAAGAATATCGACACAAGTTGCTGATTCAAAGTTCGATACAAAATGGTCGGAAAGTAAGCTAAACTGATCTATAACAACTTTACTTTATTAACTATTACAGGATATGTTATGCATTTGCGAAGCATGGCTCCTGTCGATTCAATGACTGTCGATTCCAACATGTTCGTCAAGCTGGTTCACAGTCGTCACCTAACGGACCGAGGCGACAAGATCCCAAACCTGATCAATCTGGTGAGTTTGGCTCTTGGAAAAGACAAGCTCTGGGCGGTTACAACAACCGCCCACTGGGAGCACAACTGGGCCCATTTTTCAAGGAGGCTAGAAGGCTCATTGAAGTTGATGAGAGCACATTGCAAAATGTGGTCCGGTGGCTTTCCAACGAAGGCGGCCTGAGACGGATTCAGGAGCTGATCCAACGGGACTTTTCCACTCTTTCAAAGCCCATGAAGAGTACTACCTTCCATGAGGAGATGCTTCCATTTTTGGAACTCATCACCTTCCCAGAGGTTCTCTCATCTTTGGTTCTCGAGCAAGCTGTCGTCACGATCTACAACTGTATATTCGGGCCTGGTGGTCGCCGAGGAGAGCCATTTTTGGGGTTCGTTGCCGAAGCCGTAGAACTGGAACTTGATAAGAACACGAGTATTGCGTCCGGGTATCTTGAAGTTTCTCTACTGGTATTTTCTCGGGTTGTTGAGCTGAACTCAACTGCCTTCATCCAAGAGCCCTTAAAGCCAATTGCACAGCGCTTTGCAGATATTCTCACTACACTCCACACCCTGGATAGCGAATGCTCTGTCCATCAGTCATATCAGTATTTGGAGCGCCTACAGCGCCGCCTTGATATTGGACTCTCCCTACCAAATCTATCAGGGACTTTGAAGAGACTGGTACCTACACAGAAGACTGCGGCGTTTATTACCCAACGAGATCCACCTGGTGGCCGCCACGATAACGACCATGCAGATATTTGCAACATCAGAATCATGCCAACTTTCGACGAAATATCCAGTTCGCGGTCAGAGTACCTTCCTCCCAAGGATCCCCGCCAATGGCATGTACCTGGACTTGCTGGGCTGCTGGATAGGAATTTTCGACTACTCAGAGAAGATACCATTGGTCAGCTTCGAGATGGCATACATGCGGAACTTCAGCCACGCACCCGTCAGGATGGTCGAAGAAACCAAACCAGAACGCATGTTTACAAGCAAGTCACCGTTCATAGCGTGGCAGTGCATCGATATTCGGGAATGCAGTTCCTAGTTGGATTTTCACAGCCGCCAAATCTTCGAGGTATTGACAGTACAAAGCGGAAAGAATGGTGGAAGCTTTCGAAACGGCTCCAAGAAAGTGCTCTCGTATGTCTCTTAGATCCAAGAGGATTCGCGATATTTTGCACAGTATCTACTGCCGATCGACCCAATGGAAGAATGAAATCAAATTCCACGGAACAGAAGCTGTCTGGGTCTCTCTCAGAGAATGGTCATGTGGCTTCCGTTGTCTTGGAGCTCGTTGAGCCCACCGAAGACAATTGGCAGTACATTCTGGATTGCCAGGCCTCGAAGAGAAGCCTCTCAATTTCGCTTGTGGAATTCCCTGGCATTCTTTTGCCCTCGTTTCAACCCACTTTGCTCGCTCTCCAGAAGATGCAGAAGGTTTCAGACGTTTCAATGTCGGAGTTTCTTGCACCTCATGATGTCAATTCGCTGTCGCTCCTGGTCGACGTACCTCCACCAGTTTATGCCACCATCCCGGGATTTAGCTTCGACTTGAAATGCCTCATGGATGATAGTACTAGCTTGAAAGTGCGGCATTCCCAGCCGGTAGAGATGGAGAGACTTCAACAGCACTCCACTCTCGACAACGCACAGGCTGAGGCACTAGTCAGTACTCTCCAGCGACGAATTGGGTTGATCCAAGGCCCACCAGGAACAGGGAAAAGCTACACAGGTGTGGCACTAATTAAGGTTCTATTGGCAAATAAGAAAAAGGTCACAAAGGGGCTTGGACCCATCATATGTGTCTGCTACACGAATCATGCACTCGATCAGCTGCTGGAAGATGTTTTGGACCACGAAATCACTTCTCAGATTATTCGCATTGGCTCTCAGTCTAAGTCGGAGCGTTTACAGCCGCTCAATCTTCGAAACGTCGTTCAAGATATTGAAAAGACACGGTCAGAGAAACATGGTCAATGGGAACTACACAAGAAATTCGATTCTCACGGAGAAGCGTTTCAGAAGCTCTACCTCAATGCGACCGGTTCAGATACAAGCCTCAAGTTTTATCTTCAAGGAAACCATCCAAAGCATTACCGTCAACTCTTTGGCGAAGACGAAGAGGGATGGCAGAAGCAGAAGAATAGTCGGAATAACGTGGTACAGTCTTGGTTAAACGGCGGCAAATCATTGAAGGGTCAGCCGCGCGTGGTGGACGTGCTCAGAGCTGTCGATGTCAACACGATGACAGCCGAAGAACGGAGAACTCTCTATGACTACTGGCTTAAGACCCAGAAAGTCAGTACGCATTCCCAAGCCCAATCGGTGCTCTCTGAACACCTGGAAACCAAGTCTTCTTGGAATAGAATACGCGATGAGTTGGATCTTCGATGTCTCCGGAGCGCAGATATCATCGGCCTGACAACAACAGGTTTAGCTCGAAATCTCAATATGCTGCGGAGATTACGATCTAGGGTTCTCATATGCGAAGAAGCTGGAGAAGTTCTGGAAGCTCACTTGCTCACCTCATTGTTGCCATCGGTTGAGCACGTCATACTCATCGGTGATCATCAGCAGCTCCGTCCTCAGATCCAGAACTACGGACTTTCTCGTGAGAGTAACGAAGGAAAACAATACTCATTGGACCGTTCACTGTTTGAAAGGCTTGTAGAGCCCGATGAAGAGGTCGGAGTTCAGATTCCGTTCTGTACTCTTGAAACGCAAAGACGGATGTTCCCGTCGATATCCCGCCTGGTTCGCGACACTTTGTATCCACGGTTACAAGATGCTCCATCAGTTTCCGAGTACCCAGAGGTCGCTGGGATGCGGAAAAGACTTTACTGGCTTGATCATCGCCATCCAGAGGGCGGTGCTTCGAATCAAGATCCACTGACGGCCTCTCGCTGGAATGACCATGAAATCGATCTGACGGTTGCTTTGGTGAATCATCTTCTCCGCCAGGGTATATACCAAAGTGGAGAAATCGCTGTCCTCACACCTTATCTCGGCCAACTCCACCGAATGCGTCGAAAGCTTGCTGGGTCATTTGTTGTTACTTTGGGGGAAAGAGACCAGGAAGACCTGGATAATGCGGGCTTCGAAGGGGACGAGACTCAACAGCAAAGAATAGCGGTTTCGAAGTCAACACTTCTTCAGCCTCTCCGAGTTGCAACTGTTGACAACTTCCAAGGCGAAGAGGCAAAGGTTGTGGTGATTTCTCTGGTTAGAAGCAACAGCCAAAACCGCTGTGGTTTTCTTCGTACGCCAAATCGAATTAACGTTCTTCTATCTCGTGCAAAGCATGGGATGTACATCATTGGGAATTCGGAGACATCCAAAGGTGTTGAAATGTGGGGAAAGGTCCTCGACATTCTGGAAGAAGACGGGAACGTTGGTCCTCATCTAGAATTGAGCTGCCCTCGTCATCCTAAGACTCCTATTGTGGTTACAGAGCCTGAGCATTTCGTACAATTCTCACCAGAAGGAGGCTGCAGTCTTCAATGTGGGAAGCGTCTTCATTGTGGGCATCCATGCAAACAGAAATGCCATTCTGAGAT
This sequence comes from Penicillium sp. 91 TS-2023, assembly GCA_030710325.1. Lineage (NCBI taxonomy): Eukaryota > Fungi > Ascomycota > Eurotiomycetes > Eurotiales > Aspergillaceae > Penicillium > Penicillium sp. 91 TS-2023. The sequence goes on from JARWGP010000011.1 coordinate 2,236,685, forward strand.
GTTGCACAAGGTCGTCTATTGCTCTGAGCCTTGCCCTCGCCCCCGAAAGGGCTGTACACATACCTGCCCAAAACTTTGTGGAGATGTATGTCCGGACAAATGCAAAGTCTCTGTTTTCAATGCCGACCGAACTCTCTTGTGTGGTCATAAAATGGCTTCTCTCCCGTGTTGGCAGGCTCAAGATCTAAGCACAGTCAAGTGTCCAACACTTGTTGAAAAGAAGATTCCACACTGCAATCACACTGTCCCTGTCGCCTGCCATGTTGATGTGGATAGTGTCGATTATGAGTGCAGATGTATCTGCAATACTGCATTACCATGCGGACATAACTGCAAGCGTCGTTGCTCAGAGTGTGTTAAGCGCACGCCCGAGGGTCCAGAAGTCGATCATATATGCATTCAAAGGTGTGGACGGCTATACTCCACATGCTCCCATGGCTGCAATGCCGAATGTCACGGGAAGGAACCTTGTCGACCTTGTGCTTCGCCTTGTGATGTTCAATGTGGCCATTCCAGATGTCCCCGGAAATGTTCTGAGCCATGTGCTCCTTGCGCAGTTTCTGAGTGCCTGTCTTCATGTCCACACAGTTCTTGTACCATGCCTTGTGCTGCACCTTGCGATCACATTCCGTGCTCACTGCGATGTGAGAGGATTTTATCCTGCGGTCACCAATGCCCATCCGTGTGTGGCGAGGTATGCCCCCCTGAGCAGTTATGTCAGACTTGTGGATCCGAGGAAATCAAAGACACCCCGGTGGACTTCATCTTGGGTGAATCGTACCGCGAGATTAATCTGGCAGAAAACCCTTGCATCTTCCCTCAATGCGGCCATTTCTTGACTGTCGAGAATATGGATGCTCAAATGGATCTGAAAAAGCATTACGTTATGGATGACATGGAGAGGCCAACATCGATTTCTTCATCCTCGGAGCCCTTTTCTATTGAGGACATCCGAACATGTGCTACATGTCGAGGTTCGTTGCGAAGTCTTTCGCGTTATGGAAGACTTGTGAGACGTGCCTTGCTGGACGAAGCAACAAAAAAGTTCATCTTGTATTTGAACCAACAATATGTGCCGCTTGCTCAAGAGTTACCTGCAGTACTTTCCCGGTTGCAGCTCCGTGAAGGGACCATCGCAACAGCCACAAGAGTCTTTCAAGGCGGCATCAAAATCGAACTACAGGGTCCGGCAAGGCACCAGGTGTCACTAATGAGTAATCTTGTCCATAAAAAAGACAGTCAGCGCTGGAAAGAGATATTGGCTCTCCGGTTCAAGATAGCAGAGTACCAAGCAAAGGTGAAGACGGAGGAGCAACCGTTCAGCCAAGTTCACAACATGGTCGAAAACGCACGTCGACGTAAGAAGACATCCAGCAAATTTGCTTTCGATGAAAATGTGCTCCAAACCAAAGGCCAAATACAAGCTACCGCACTGCTACTCCGTTTGGACACGGCGTTGCTCGGCGATTTTCTTTCTATGAAGAAACTAGTCCCGTTCGGCACAGATTCAAGCGACACTCAAGTCAACCTTAAAGAGAACAGGAAAGAGAGTCAACGGCTCATCAAAGATGCAATAGACTCTCACCGCATATTGCAGCAGACAGAAGGCAACCTTTTCCTCGCTCAATTGTGTGCCCTGGAGCGACAAAACGCGAGGGAGCTCACTCAGGCTGAGACCCTGTGGCAAGAGGGTAATGCAGCTATCGACGAGGCTCAACGGCTATGTGATTTACACCCTGGACAGACACGCGGCTTATCGGAGGAGATCGAGGGTACTAAATCTATGCTTGGTGGAGTAACCTTCTACACCCCAGTGACCAACACAGAACGTCTGGCCATTTTGGCTGCCATGGCGACGGAGTTCCGAGGCACGGGACATTGGTACTATTGTGAAAATGGACATCCGTTTACGATTGGAGAGTGTGGACAAGCTATGGAGTTATCAAGGTGCCCTGAGTGTGGATCGGCCGTGGGTGGTCAGCACCATCAAGCAGCTGATGGGGTGACCCACGCACAAGACTTGGAGGCAAGATTGAGAGATTTGCGTATTGACACTTAAGCTTAAATTTGGAAGAATTCTAGAAATTCGAATGCGGTATTGGAGGTGATGTTTGAAAGCGAGGCGTCTATAGACTGTTTGGTTTGAGTCAATCTAAAATGAAACTTATGGAGCGCTCATTATTTTGCACACACCATATTCTGTATGGCTTCGCCAGTGCTATATTAAGCATTTCATTGCCAATGAGTAATCATTTCTACTTTCATACACAATCATTGATCTGCCTAATCAAAAGAGAAAGTGAAAGCCAATATTTATGGGTTATACCCGTTTTGTATTCCTTAGGCTGTAATTCAAGGAGCTGTCGGTGATTCACAATTTAGGCAGCGATGTATAAAACTTTAGGGTTTCAATTACTTACCAGAATAGGCAAGTAAAGTATACATAGTAGCTCTGGGTATCCATTTACAGTAAAGTGTAAGTTTTGGCCCCCCGTTTGATCGCCGTCGATCATTACCTTATTGACATCACGGCTATCAGAGTAGATGAGACCCAGCCTGGAGCTTGAATCCTTCCAGCCAGATTCTTGGCTCAGGATTTTTGATATACTAATGTAAAAATATGTACTTCAGTAGCGGTCGTGGGTATCCAAAAGAACCTGAGCTTGTAGGGTTTATATTAATGTTTACAACTGGTAGATTCCAAACATGAAAAGTACCCCCACACCGGAGTTTCATATACGGGATCGCGATGGACTTCTGGCCCCCATAGCCCCCAAGGAACCCTGCTGATGCAAATCTGCAAAAGTGCTGGAATGTCCATCTTCGCGCTAAACGATTATCTTCACCTTCACGACAATATGCCACGCCGTTGCCATACTAAGTCCAGGCGGGGCTGCGTACAATGTAAAGAACGACATGTTAAGGTGAGTCGTAACTCTCAAGTTCAGGTCTATAGCAAAAAATGCAAACATTCACTTTGGCATATTTCTTTTTTGAAAATTGTTTTCAATGGCTAATGCTCTGAATAGTGTGATGAAAATCGTCCAACATGCAGCCTCTGCATTCGACGCGGGTTAGAGTGCGAATATGTAGCACCTCGGCCCAGACGAAGACCCATGTCAACAAGCACAAGCTCTCCCAAGAATGCAAGATCCGACAGATCTTCATCGCAATCCAGCATTTCCCACTCGGATGACTTTATAAGGCTACCGCGTTTGCAGGAGATGCAACTCTTCTACAAGGCGTGCGAGTCGACTCTTCCCTCAATAGCCAAAGACGACGAAGACCGCCGCTTCTGGAATGAGAAGATCCCCCAGTCTGCTGTTTGCCACGACTATGTCATGGACAGCCTACTTGCTGTGTCTGCACTTCATCTAGCGTCAGAGCAAATTGACGCGGATGAGATTCCTACATGGTTGGAGACTGCTTTAACGTATCAGACCCATGCGACTACCGGGTTGCGGCAGGAGCTGGTGACGAACCCGCAGAATATCGAAGCATCTTTCATGTGCTCTGCTATTATTTTAATACTGGTGACTGCTTACCCAGGCGTTTGCCGAGATGAGACGCCGGTTGACCCGCTATACGAGATTATGACACTCCGTTCGATTCTTAGCGGAGCTGCATTTTTATGGATGCAGATGTTTCACGGTACCAAGCGGGCCTGGCTTGATGCTTGGATATATCAAGATGGAAATAACAGACTTGCTATTGCCAGGGCCAAGTAAGCATCCCCTTGATTTAATTGATTGATTGGATTGGATCTCGAAGCTTATCATCTAACGTACTTCAGCGAGGATCCAAGTATAGTGAAACTACACATGTGAGTGACATTATCAGAGATTGAAGATTAAAGCCAGATTTGAGACTAATTATAACACCAATAGGACCATTCTACAGAAATTCCACACTTTGCGCCCATTTATTGAAAGTATATCGGGGCCACAACTCCGTATTTACCGAGATACATATAAGCTACTGCTACAGAGCCTGGAATGCTGGCCATCCGGGCAAGGGAGCCTGGTCTGGCCCATCCGAGTCAGTGATGAATTCATGAACTTAGTCAAACAAGGCGAATGGATGGCGCTTATCTTTGTCCTGTTCCACGGTCTGGACAAACATCTATCTTCACGGAAATGGTTCGCCCGGGAGTCAGGGAAGCGATTGGTCCACGGCGTGATCCAGAACTTTGCTGGAACTTTCCCTCCACAGTGGGTGGGCTTGGTTGAATGGGTTAGGCAAGCTGTGGAGGTGTGATAGCCTGGGATTTATATTCTTTTTAGTCCTGGAGGCTTTGATCATTATTCCAATCATTTTACGGGTACTTGGCGATGGGTCTCCTATGCAGGTCATTAAGGAGTTGGGCTCATTATTATGTGATATGATAAATGAATGCATTGCATAGATATACCGATCTTGGTATAGATATTCAGGAATGAATTGATAGTCCGTTCTATTTTAGTTCATTTTGGCCCGTGGATGTTGTCATTGAGGATTGGATGCGCCACCATCCCGAAATGGGGTCCAATAGGGAGTTTGCCTTTGTCTTTCGAGGAACTTAACAATCACGTCTTCCCTGGAGCTTATCGTTTCACCAATTTCTAGTGATTCAAGTCTAGTTGCAACATTCTTAATGATTTCGACTTGATTTTCTTTGCATTTCGCATTTCGCAGATTCCTGTCGCGTGAGCTGCTGGTGTCCCCACGGATCCACTCTTCTCCCTGATAAGATCCGCCCAGGAACCTCAGCTCAACCCCGAGTTACTATCATCGATCATGGGGAAACTCGACAATGCTAGCCCCCCTGAGGCAGTCCCGCTAACTCGACGACGATCGGCCTCATTAGAATCACAAACAACCTCCGATTCGGGACTGTCGGTCGCTTCAGCCTCATTCATGGAAGCACACAAGGAAGAACTGTTGGCCGCGGCTGACAGGGAGGGGAACGACGACCGATACCGCGATATCGAAGATGGCGCTGAACCCGGATCCGACGAACCATTCCTCTCCTCTCGCAAGAAACAGACCTCATCGAGCAGTCGGATGCGCCGGGTTCTCTGGCTGCTCGGCTTCCTCTGCGTCGGTGGCTGGGTGCTCGCATTCGTGCTCTTCCTCGCTCAAAAACGACCCACGGCCTCCGCCCTATCGTCTGTATCTACGGTCAGCATTCACGATCCAGAATCCGCAACGGGTGGTACGAGCTACGGAAGTCCGGTGACTCTGGAGCAGGTGTTGACGGGACAATGGGCCGCGCAGTCACATGCAATCTCGTGGATTGCCGGACCAAAGGGTGAGGATGGCCTTCTGGTCGAGCGCGGCGAAAGCGGAGATGGGTACTTACGTGTGGAGGACATTCGCAGTCGCAAGGATGGTGTCGATGGCCTCAATACCAAGGTGCTGATGAAGAACTCTCACTTCACGGTGGACAATGACTATGTTACCCCGGGAAAGACATGGCCAAGCCCAAATATGGAGAAGGTTCTGGTCGCATCTTCGGTAAAGTCGAACTGGCGACACTCATACTATGGGAAATACTGGATCTTTGATGTTGCAACTCAAACGGCCGAGCCGTTGGATCCCAGTAACTTGAGCGACCGAGTGCAGCTGGCTGCTTGGTCGCCCCAGTCTGATGCAGTTGTTTTTGTTCGGGATAACAATGTATATCTGCGTAAGCTGTCAAGTTATCAGGTGATTCCGATCACAAAGGATGGCAATAAGGATCTCTTCTATGGTGTTCCCGATTGGGTGTACGAGGAAGAGGTCTTCTCCGGGAATTCGGGGACTTGGTGGGCGCGTGATGGCAAGTTTCTTGCTTTCTTGCGGACCGAGGAGGCGAAAGTTCCTGAATATCCTGTTCAGTATTACCTTTCTCGCCCCTCGGGCAAAAAGCCCCTACCTGGACTCGAGAACTACCCGGAAACTCGACAGATCAAGTATCCCAAGGCCGGTAGCCCGAACCCCGTGGTTCGTTTGGAGTTCTATGACGTGGAACGGGATGAGGTCTTTTCTGTCGACATGCCGGAAGATTTCCAGGACGACGATCGTATCATAATCGAAGTTGTTTGGGCCTCTGAGGGCAAGTTGCTTGTCCGAGAGACCAATCGCGAAAGTGACATTTTGAAGATCTTCTTGGTTGACACGAAAGCTCGGACCGGAAAGATTGTTCGTTCACAAGATGTTGCCGGACTCGATGGTGGCTGGGTCGAGCCCTCGCAGTCCACACGGTTTATCCCTGCTGATCCTGCAAATGGCCGACCGCAAGACGGCTACATTGATACTGTGATCTATGAAGGCTATGATCATCTAGCATACTTCTCACCTCTTGATAGCTCTGATCCTATCATGCTCACCAAGGGAGATTGGGAGGTAGTGGCCGCACCCTCCGCTGTTGATTTGGAGAGGAATCTCGTATTCTTTGTCGCGACAAAGGAGGCACCAACCCAGCGTCATGTGTACCACGTGAAGCTGGATGGATCTGATCTTCGTCCGTTGACCGATACATCTAAAACCGGATACTTTGAGATCTCATTTTCAGAGGGCTCTGGATACGCGCTCCTCAGCTCCAAGGGACCAGCGGTCCCGTGGCAGGCTATAATCAACACCCTGGGGGAGAAGCTCGAATACGAAGTCGTGATTGAGCAGAACACCCAGCTTACCCAGATGGTTGAAGACTACGCTCTCCCCGCAGAAATTTATACCAACGTGACCATCGATGGTTATACCCTCCAAGTCGTCGAACGCCGGCCCCCGCACTTCAACCCGGCTAAGAAGTACCCTGTGCTTTTCTACATGTACGCTGGCCCCGGTTCTCAAACTGTGGATCGCAAATTTACTGTGGATTTCCAATCCTACATCGCATCTAGCTTGGGATACATTGTTATTACTGTGGATGGCCGAGGAACCGGATTTACTGGTCGCAAATCGCGATGCATCGTCCGCGGCAACCTTGGCCACTATGAAGCTCACGACCAGATTGAGGCTGCTAAGATCTACGCGGCTAAGGGTTACGTGGATGAAACGCGCATGGCAATCTGGGGCTGGAGTTTCGGTGGCTTCATGACCCTGAAGGTTCTTGAGCTCGATGCAGGCCAAACTTTCCAGTACGGCATGGCCGTGGCACCTGTGACCGACTGGAGGTTCTATGGTAAGAGATGCCTCTCGCACCCCTTTGAGAAGTCGAACTAAAAGTAATGTTTACAGACTCGATCTACACCGAACGTTACATGCACACACCTCAGCACAACCCGTCGGGCTACGAGAACGCAACGATCACCGACGTCAAGTCCGTGGGTGAAAATGTCCGATTCTTGATCATGCATGGCAACTCAGACGACAACGTCCATCTCCAAAATACCCTCACTCTCCTTGACAAGCTGGACTTGGCGAGCATCGACAATTTCGACATGCAACTTTTCCCTGATTCAGACCACAGCATTATTTTCCACAATGGACATACCATGGTCTATGAACGTGAGTCTGCCTCAAATTCTTCTTGGAAGGTCCCCATAACTAATGCGCTTTGACAGGTCTTTCTAGCTGGCTAATTAACGCGTTCAATGGGGAGTGGCATCGCATCGCGAATCCCAAACCGGAAGAGGATTCGGCTTGGAATAAAGCCAAGCGCTCACTATCGCTTGATTTTCTTGCATGGTAGTCTGTATATTTTCTACCAATGACCGTCGAGGTCGGTTACATTTGTTCTGTTTTATTGATAAATATACTATTTCGGATTTTTTTCTTCTATTTTACTCCCATATTGGCACCTTTGTCTGGACAGTATCATTCGGTCCTCGACCAAAGTCTTCGTAAATCCATGCATATGTGAGAAGTGTATGGACCAATTGCATCTTACATCCCAGATGACTTTCTGCATCAAACGAGGTCAATCTCAATTTAGTACAGCACATCCCTTCCCCTCCCACAGTGGAGGTATGCGCCAATCTGCGTGTGCAGGATATCAACACGATTGGAAGTTGAAGTAACCTTCCAAATTTTTAAATTCTCACTCGCAGCCTGGGAAATTTGCGGTCATTGTATCGGTGTCAATATCTAGGTTATTGCCATCGCCATCTTGGATAAAGTGCTCCCCTAAGAAGTCTTGGCTATAGGCCTGGCCACAGAAGGCAATGGAGACAGCAAGTACAAAGGGAAGATACATTTCGAAGGTTGGGAACCTTGTAAGATAAGACCTCAGATAAGCCCTCGGGTAATAGTAGGATATTTAGGGTTGAGTTCCAAGGTTGGTTCAAGACAATTTCTTAGCCTTAGGGCAAGAAGAAAAAGGAAGGAAAGTAAAAAAAGACCTGAAGACGACCCATAGATAATTCGAAAATTCAATTCCAAGCCTTACTTACATAGCTGGAATGTACATTAAAACTAACCTACGTAGCCTACATTCCGCCACAGCAAATAACTACTGTAAGTAGTACAAATGTTGTCTGAACACATCAAATGATTATACATATAGCACAGTACTTCTAGCCCTCGTTGGTAAGCAAAATACCTAGTTTTACAGCAGAAGCATAAAGGCCTTGATATGAAAAAATATGTAATATTTTTAAAGAAAGCAGAATAAAAAACAACATACAATTGAATTGTGATTCCTGTAGATTCCTTCAACGTCTACCCACTCCAAAGCATACCAGATCGTAGGAAATCCTGGCTCATTATTAAACTGACGTCTGAGCTTCGAAACTGCATCAAGTCCTCCCGACGCAGACCACGCAATTGATCACGACCAGCAGTTGACATAAAGCCTGTGTGAGACTGTGACTGGAGCTGGCTAGCCAGAGAAGATCTGAAACTTTGGGGCCACATCTGTTTAGTGGCTGGGTTCCTGTCTGGGGTGTTCTTAATTGGAAGACTAGATGGACGGGGAGGGGAGACCGGTAGACGGCCGAGAGACTCGATATCGGTGGAGGAATTGCTCGAACCGAGAGCCAAACCGTCGGGAATGAGTGGATCACGCTTGACCTGTGGTGTATAGTGGGCGACACCCGGAGTGCCGGTGACTATTTGCCCTTCGACAGTGATCGGACGCTCGATCGCCGTTGTAGACCTGGTCATTGCTGTAGCGGATTTGCCAATCCACAGCATCTGCTCATGCTCTCGGAGGTATCGGGCACCGCTAAAAGACTTTTGCACAATCTGACGAGTCTTCATGCCCAATTCACGACGTTGCTCTGTTTTCTCATACATGCGATGGGTGATTGCCATGACCTCATTGGGAGTGGGCGATGACGTGAGGATAGGTGCAGACTCATTATCTCCACTATATTGGCTCCATTCACCTAGAAGAGCCAGCATGGAGATTTGAGCTCTTGCCAGGGCGAGGGCATCATTTGGTGCGACCACTGCACTATAGCGAGAGAAATCATCTGGGTCACTCAGTACGCGTAGTGAAGCACCTACATCTGTACAGACAACAGGTGCACCGGTCAAAGCTGCTTCACCAAGAGCAAGGGGCAAACCTTCCGAGAGGGATGAGTTCAGGAAGAGCCATGTTTTTTCCAACACTTTCATGGGATCTGCAGTGCCACGCAGCGTAACTCGGCCACGAAGACCCTTGGAGGCGATAATCTCCTGACACTCAGTTGAGTAGGTTGGTGCTTTGTCAATGGCACCATAAATATCTAGGTGGTACTCATCAAACTTCCACTGGTTAATGATGATATCGGCAGCAAGAAGTGCGGTCTTGATATCCTTGGCATACCAGACGTGAGATAGCATCGTTACCGTCGGGCGCTCAGTTTTGATCTTCTTCACCGGCGTGAACTTTTGCATGTCTGTGATCCCATTGATGACCGGGTCCACCTTGCGACGGAATTTGTTACGATGATCAATCTTGCCTTGGCACGTTCCGATCTCAATCTCCCATTCGGGGTTAAAGAAATCCGCGCATGGAAGAATGACATCCGCATGATGAAGGGTCAAGACGGATGTGATGCGTATCAGGCCAAGAAGGGCATTGCGCACAAAGGGCGAAAGTTTAGACAACGCAGACGAGAGGCAAAGATTCGTTTCTCGCCAGGCAATGGCGTGGTCCCAAATCTGTAGCGTACAGCCCCTCTTGACCTTGCATACCACGCCATAGGAGGCACTCACACTGTGATGTGAAGCCTGGAAAACGTCGGGGATCTTTTCAGGTACTGGAATCGAGAAAATAAAAAGATAGCGGTACCATAACTCCAAGGCAACATCCAAAGATGGTAATGTTGGAAGCTCAGTGTCGAACCACCCGGTAGATGGAATCGCATTCGGCATTTCTTGGGTGAGCCAAAGATCACGCCAGGTCTGCTTGACTAGCTCACTGTTCCAAACTTGCGACCAGTGCCGTGATTCTTGAAAGTACGTATTGAGATTGACAAGTGCCCGTGTGGCTTGATGGATATCAGCTTTGGAAAGGGTCACTGCGCGAGCTCCTTTCACTAGTGCCGTCAGGATTGGGATGAAGTTCATCCTGATGTCAAATTCGCTTGCTGTGGAGACAGTATCTACTTCCGAGTCCAACTTATTGTGGAACAGACCGTGGGTTGGCGTCAGGAAATCCAAACCCCAGAGAGGGATTATCTTCAGAGATTCAATGTTTTGCTCCGTCTGGTGTTTTGGAATCCCAAAGTCGTTCGCTGACTCGCAAAGCATATGCCATCTGATGGTGCGCAAGGAATTGACCATATCACGTCGACAGGCGGAAACGCCTCCGCCTTCATTGGGCCATGTACCAGTGTCGGCAGCCATAACATGGAGAGTATTGTCACTATCAGAAGACATTTCCTTGGAACGCCTTGTGACAACGGCATCACCACCAGGCCCAAAGTTGAAAAGATCACTCATTTTGACTGCCAGCGGAGTCCAGCTGGAGACATCATCATGCATGTCCGCACTAGCCATCATGGTATCCGCGTGACGATCCAGATACTCTTTGGCTGCAGATAGATTTCCCCAGTCCCGACTGCGCCAGTAAGGGGCAAGAACACTGTCTCGCCGCAAAATCTGATCATCCATCCAACGGACGATAACCCCATCAAAGTCGTCATGATCCTTCCATGCCTTCCACATCAAATATCGAGCCTGGGATGTTGACACAGAGAAGTGCTTCTTTGTTAGTCCCAACAGCCGAGTTATGATATTTGATTTGAGACTTTCACAAGAAGACAGAGGGTCATCATGAACAAGGCTTGTGAATTTTGGCTTGGGCAGGATTTTGAAGAAATCGTATTCGATCATAGGAGGCGTTTTCACCTCGATTCCATTGACAGTGGTGATAATGGTCGGATGGAATTTATGATCATACATCCAACGACTGTGAAAGACATCGGTACCTTGCGAAAATATTGCTTCTGTCACCCTTGAATGTGGGATCCATCGATCAACCTTCTCAGCATGGCGAAGAGGAGGTGCGCACCAAGATACAACGCAAGAGATATGAGGCATAACGAATTCTGCTCGAAGAAGGTCATCATCTAATTGGGGGTATTTTCGATAATGATACTTGAAGCGGACGAGAATACCGTCTTTCAAGTAGGATCCACTTTCTATAAGACCCTCGCGGTTGTATTGAACACTTTGGAGGTTATTGTCACCTTGCACACAACGTCTTGCAAGTGGAATGCGCATGGTTGCAGGTTTTTCCGTTTTTAAGCCCATATTTGAGGGGGTCCGGTGGTCAAAGTGGTATTCATTGAGCAACAATCCGTCTTTAAATTCTTGCTTGCTGAGAAGCAGCATGTCGTCGGAGTAAGTGCTGCGGCACTTGAGCGCGTTCAGGTCCAAGGGCTCACTCTTATGGTCACCATAATACTGATATACCTCTAAGGTACCGTCAGTGCTTTCATGCTTGAAAGCTGTAAACGTGCCATCGAGATTTTCGATTGTGACTCGGCTTTTCTTGATGTGAATGGTTACGCCGTTGGTTTTCTTCCAGAGCTGCTGCACATTCATGCGCTCATGGAACAAGAACAGCGAAAGACCAAAGTCCTGCATTGCCTTGGCATAAATCCACACCATGTTCAAAAGAAAAACCACGGGCACACGAACAATCGTCGGCAGGGGTTTGGTGACATGCTCAAACTCTCTCTGGAACTCAGGATCGGCAACCAAGGCAATCACAATGAACTTGCTGATCAATCCAAGCTTAGTATAGACAAAGCTGAATGGAGAGCATACTAAAGAGATTGGATTTGGAAATCTTCGGTGCAAATATTGGGTGTATTTCGGAGTCTTGCCGTCTCTTGCAAAGCTACCTTCGCCTAGCCCAATGTGAGCATATTCGAGGATGCTGGTCGCCATGGCTACTCCGAGGTTGCATCTTGCTATATGCACATCTATGTCGTCGGATCCAAACTGAGGAATGCTCTCTTTGAGGGCTTGTCGTTGCCTCTGAGAGAGATTACAAAGCTGGCCCAGACAGCGGCTCAGCAATACAGTTCGAACCCCAACAGGCAGTTTATCCCAATGAACATCCGGCTCCAATCCAAAGCAAAGATTATTGAGAAGTTCCCTTTTGGCCCAATGTATAACAGCAGATGGATTTCCTTCTCCGCGGAGCTGTGCAGCTATGGTTTGCGTTAGACCGCTGGAAACAATACCTTCGGCCAACACTGCGTGCTCGTGAGGAATAAACATGATCATCTCGGCAACAGAGTGAATTAAAGTCTCCGCAATGATCTTGCAGTTGGTCGAAATATCCAGTCGCGGATCATGTAAACCATCAATACCAATGAATATCATCAGCTTATCTCCAATGGTGCAGCTCAAAGCTCGGATTCCCGGGGGAAATGAACTATGTGATACTAACTCGACGTATATTTCTCCCTTATCCCAACCAGAGATGACGTTAGTAGTTATCGATTCCGAGTTTGGAAAGGCTTCCCTTATCCGGAACTCTTGGCTGTGAGATAACAGGACGCGTTTGACCTCTACTGCAGGGTGGGCGGCAGGGTCAAGGCCAAATCGGTCGTCTTCGGGTAAGAGTAAGATAGAGTCAAATAAACTTTGAAGCTCTTGTTGCGACCATTGAGCATCTGCCCAAGGGGCAGTGAATGCGTGAAAGGTCTTTCCAAGTGTCACGAGAGATATGCTCTTGGGAGGCATACCCAATCTCGCGCTCCAGAACGACAGCAGAGCAGCAGTCCAAGTTGCAACTCCGAGGCCAATAATTTCCGAGTAAATAAAACCAGGAAGACACACTCTGAGAGCGATTGCAACTGGAAACCCTATGCAAATTCCGACAATGAGGGGTTTGAGTGCATATGGCCCAGCAAATATCTTGGTATATTGGTACCAGATGAGACCTGTATAGGATAGCACATAGGTAAAGAAAATAGCCATGCCTTCCACGGTGGCCTCAAAAGTCCACAGGAGAGCCGTGGAAATTGCAAGACTCCAGACATGCCAGAGCAGAAATCTGAGGAGAGTTCTTCCGTAAATCTTTCGTCGGAACCGCACGACTCGCTTCTGTGAGGCGTGAATGTCATTATCTGTTTTGATAGCAGTTGGCTTTTGGCCACCGATTGTCTCGTGAATCTCCTGTGCTTTTGTATCGATTAAAATGGCACCGATCAGGTAATAGGCTAGCGCAAAGCCGGCTGCCTTGCGATTAACATCGGCCAAAGCCCCACTTAAGCCAAGGAGGTGGCCACGACACAAGAGCTGCGTCCACTTATCAAGCAGAGCGACAACAAAATATAACACACCGCAACCAATGTCATTACTTGATTGACGCCAATGAATAAATGCATTGTGCAGTCGCAGTCCTTTCTGGGAGCTCCGTAAAGTCTCCAGGGCGACTTTTGTTTGAATATTCCAGCTTGAGCTGAACGGAATGGGCTTTGGGATATCTGCGTATCGGCAGTACCAGTCCAAAAGAAAATTGGTTGACTCCCAATCCCGGGCAAGCTCTTTGATCAATTGATCAGCCGTTGATCTGGAGAGAATACTACTGGATCTTTCTGACAAGACATTCTCTAACAAAGCTTCTCTGGCCAACTTGAGCGCACCTGGATCACTCATGTTGGTAAAGACCTTTTCGTTGTTGTCACCATGGGTATCAATGTACCATTTGCGGATTTCATCATCGTCAGTTCGTCGAATCGAATGATACCATGTCACCCACTTGGAGGTCGTTGAGCGTAGGCAGAGAAGAAGCACTCCAATACAGAAGTATAAGACAGCGATGTAAATAGTCGAGTCATTCCCAACGAAGGTGGTGATGATGGGCGACAAAAATAATATTGGTATACACATTATGATTGCTTTGCGCCCCGAGAAATGAAGACCCTGGGTAACTGAAACTTGCGAGGCAAGCAAAGGTCGAGAAGTAGATTGTCAGGGCGACGAGATAAAGATAAAAAACAATACCAGCACGGGGTGTTTTGACAGCAGAAATGGTGATAAAGCCAACCAATCCTCCTGCTACTGTGAAGGCAATACCGGCAATCAAGCGAATAAGAACAAACATATTCGCAGCAGCAAAAGCCATTGATATGAGGTAGTACGGACCACCACATGCAATCCACGTACCAATAGCGCCCGATAGAAGCAGAGAGATCAACAAGGCTATGGTAGCACTGTCTTGCTCTTCATACGTCATGTAGGCAGATAGATATAAGCCCCGTCCGATAATGCTGAGAAGAATGATGTCGATTAAGGCGGGAATTGCAAAAACACCCAAGAAGGTAAAACGTTGATAAGGTCGTATCGTCTTCGCTTTCTCGTCTGGGTTGACATCAATTTGAGCTCCGGCGTATGTTGTTGCGAGCTCGGGTGCCCCGTTAACCCAATCAGGAGGTTGGTGCACGTTGTAGTATGTCCGAAATCGATCAGAAAGAAGCTTTCCAAAGACACTCGGAGAAACATCAAAGTAGGCCTCACATCGTGAGCCAAGTGCAAATGATTCAGCGAATGAAGCAGCCTGATCCGACTGGTTGTTGAGTAAGGGGTTACGGTCTGTCACTTCGGTGTAGATTTCATCGAAGGCACCTTTTCTCGCAGCACAGAATAACGCCAATGCCATCATATCGACATATGCATCAATATGACCGTCTCTAACAAGTTCAATGAGTCCTTTCGTGATGCTAGCAAGGTCATACTCTCTATGGGTTCGCAGTATTCCAGTGAAAACCTGGTCAACCTGGTGGAACAAATCCATGGAGGTTTCCAAAGAGGCATATTTGCATTTTTGATCCCTGTACCAGTTGATTCGACTCTCAACAAGGGCCTGAACAGAAACGGATTGTTGCAGGTACTGGACAGTGTTGATTTCTTTGAGTTGAGCCAAGGAGGGGGCGTCAATTAGTCTTGTGCGGATGTAAGCTAATATGCTGTCCGACATGTGACTTTCGGAGTTTGTAAGTGACAAGTGCTGCAATAGTGTAATTTGCTCTTCTGGGCTGAGATCATCGATATCCTGAACCAGTCGGCGAGGAAGACCCGTGCGTGGAGAAAGATCTTGCGACCATGATGCGAATGCTGTTTCCGCTTCAAAACATGCATGACGGGAGAATCCTTTTGCAGAAAGGAAAGTATGAAGGATGGTCCCTGCTAGACCCTGTGCATTTTTGGAGATAAAAATCTCACACCTGTCGCTTTCGATTTGATAAACAGCCCAAAATCGAGTTTCTGTGTTTTTTCTAAGACCCGAGTCTAATGTGAGGTCAACGCGCAAGGCATCATTCGAGGCCAAATGACAAAGTTGTTTAACTGTGGCTATAAGCTGCCCGTCATCACTTGAAGCCACAAGAGTCGCGTGAAATTCCCTGAGCAGTGCTCCAATCTCCCGAACCTTTTTCCCGGGAACAGGATCAAGGAGATCCAGACTTTTTAAACGTCGCTGAGATGTCAGGATTTCAGAAAATGCAAGTGCGTTCGGATCTGAGCCCAAAGGGAAACAACCAAGACGGTTGTACTCCTGTCCAGTTACCGAAACAGACAACGGATTTCCCTGTGATGTGACGTGCGTAACCCAGGCTGGAGGGTCAAGGAGGGGGAACTTTGGATCTTCCGGATATGTTTGCTCATCTGCGGTGGATTCAAGGAACCCCTTGATTGAAGGGAAAATACGTTGAAGAATATGCCACCCTGTTTGTTCACCAGAGGGCGAGGAGATGCCAAAATTTGAGCGCCAGACTTCATGAGCTTCCATTATTTTCGCCTCTTTCAGCCAACCGAAAGCTGGAAGTGGCTCAATGATTGGTGTGTTCACATCGGAATTTTGAAGAGCAGACTCGGTGCCTATCCATGGAATCGCACTATAGAAGTTCGACCACTGAAGCGACCTTCTTACAACAGCATTGGACAAGACTGCGTCATCGGTCACTGTTTCCCACACAAGAACAACAAAGTTTCCCGTGCAAGCCTCAGAAACACAAGCTTTGATTGTTGACTGGAGAGTGGTCATTTGAAAGTAATCACGCTTCTCACCCTCGGGCAAGATACTGGCATTCCGAATTACCAGACCAGACACTGCCCTGCTTTGCAAAGCATTTCTATTTTTCAAGAAATTTGGAGGCTGTGTTTCCAAATATACAGCCAAACCCAGACTGCTGATGGTCTCAAATAACTTTTGCTCGACGGAAAGCGTAAAGACTCCCTCCCATTCAGCAAACAGAATGCCGGAAAATGCGGTGTCGCTGAATTTGCTGTTTAAAACATCCTGGACCTTTCCGATCCTTGTCACTGTGTCATCTTCTGAGGAACCAAGCTTTGCAAGGTCAAGTCTTGCGAGTACAAAGATTTGTTTGCGGCTGCGAATGGCTTCTGCGACACCGTGTTGGAATGGGTCCACCACCAGAGTATCCCACTGCTCCAATAGTCGCTCCTGTGTTTCTGTTAAGGGTTTGTTAAAGCCTCCAAGGTATACGCCAAATGAGGACGGCTTGTGATTTCCAGATCTGATACTGGCAAGTCTGAGGTCTTCGAAAGCCAATTTCGCAAGACACAGAGAAACCTCCGACGGCACAACATCTGCTTGAGGTTTCGACTGTAGAAGCCTCCCGGTCAGTATTCAAGTCCCAAGTAAGTCGTCAAATAACCCAGGTTAATAGACGTGAAGTATGGATTTACCTTGTAAAGTTTATAGATCCTCAATGCCACAGACCAGAATACATATAAACATCCAATGATAATACATCCGAGCAGCACTCCGATTATGACCTTCATATCGTCAGTGCTGTGCTTCCATGCTAATGAATAGGCCACGCGCAAGGAACTACTTACAAATTGCCACCAATGGCTGTGCATTCCATCCCACCCTACGGGGTGTACAGGAAGAATTTCTGCCATTTTGATGGAAATTTAGCTTCCAAGATTCCAAGATTCCAGAGGCCAGAATATCCAGTGCAAAGGTTGGATCAGACGTATAAACCGGTCCATGGGCCCTTCCCTCTCTCAAGTTCTATTCATGAAGGTACCATTTTCAACTCTTTCTGGTGCGAAAAAAAACACCACCTTCAACGAGGAGAGAGGCGAAGACCACAGCTGTTTGTTCCGTGCAATGGAGATGTCGAGATCAATCCTATATCGCGATTGCGAAGGCAATAAAAATCGAACTTTTCACCACGAGCCTCCGGCCGACCTGCGTTGGCTAGAACTAAAGCAGTGCCTTGAATAGAGTAATTATCTTGCTTGTTCAAAAGTTGGTAGTTCTTAGACAAAGATTTCATAACAGCCGATGCCCGAAAATGATGACAGCAAGCCTTCAAATTTTTTAACGCACTAACGAAGATAATTGGTGGGGTCATTCGCGGGGCTGCGGCTCCGACGACGTATATCCGGCAACTTCACCAACTTCCACTCGCGGTATTTAAGGCTTAAATCACCGTACTTATAACCTGATTTAGCTACGTTTTGCCGGAAAATCCTACGACGTCAAGTGCCGTTGCAGATCAAAATTATGCACGGCTGGGGCAAACGGAACAGGGCAACCCCTCCACAGCGTCTGCGTCGGACCCACTAGAACTCAGGGGCCAGCGATTCGAACTCTTATTTAAATATCGCAGTTCGTTCTGTTTTGATTCAAAGGCTGGATCAATATTGTCGCTTTCAATTTTCAGGTCATCCGACGCCAGTATCAACCCTCGCGAACCACATTCACGAATGTCACAAATATTATAGGACTTTTAAATTGCAGGGGATTGTGGGTATGAAGTACCCGCTCTTTCGTTATGTACGAGCTTACAGCCAATTAAAAACAGGAAAATCCAAGAAATGAAATATGAATACCAAAATTCTGTAATAAAACCACGCTGAGCATGGGGAGTCGTAAATTTCGTGGCCAGCAACATTATGCCTTGACCAGCCCTGGAGGGGCCGTGGTCAGTTTCTATATATCTATGGATCTAATGTGTGTATCATAAACAAAAGAGGACCTGAAGTCCCATCTTTCCAAATCACAAGGCTTTTGTATCGCCATCTCATCGCACGATGATCACGCTTTTGCAGCTGTCAAGGTCCAGGCCTTCCATACCACTGCTTATACAAATCGAGCTTCAGGGACTCGTCAACGAGGGTCTCCATGATTCCAAAAAGGGTTTCTTGGGAGCATTGGCCCACGTGGACCATTCAAGCCCTGCCAAGTTCTCTGGGCAAGGTTTATATTCTTGCACGTGGAGACTTGGGCCAGATCATCTGGACTGGACTGGGCGTCTGTGTGGGTTTCCAAGGTGTTTTTTGCGGACCAGCCGCTCACATCCGTTGGGTTCCGGTTCTCTCCGCGAAGAATGAAGGTTTTTGAGTGAAAAAGTAAATCCCAAAAGTCAAAGGATTGTACAGTTGCTGCTCGAGCGGGTGGACGGCGGATCTTAATGGGTCTGCGGGTAGGTCTCAGAATCCTCATAACCCAAAACGAAAGGTTCTCATGAAAGTGTTCCGTATGTCCTCTTTGCAGC
Source organism: Penicillium sp. 91 TS-2023 (assembly GCA_030710325.1). Lineage (NCBI taxonomy): Eukaryota > Fungi > Ascomycota > Eurotiomycetes > Eurotiales > Aspergillaceae > Penicillium > Penicillium sp. 91 TS-2023. The sequence goes on from JARWGP010000011.1 coordinate 2,255,569, forward strand.
ATTCTCGATTTGCTGTCGTTTTTTTGTTTGTGCAACGTAGTTTTGAATATACTTCCACTGAGCTGCAGAGTTGAAATAATCAACAGAGCCATATTTTTGAGGGAAAACAGTTTCTTTAACCCAGGCATTGATCACTTCGCTCTCTGGTGCGGAGAAGGCAATTATCGAAGGCTTTTCAATGATCTTCTCAGCATAAAGAGGAGGCGTGGGAAGAGGAGGCGTGGGAAGAGGATTCAGTTGACGCGCTAATAGAGTTGCTCTGTCATGCATGCAGTCAAACTCGTCCAGAATGTCTTCTCCTATCAACTCTTCAAGGATATCCTCTCGAGTGATAATTCCCAGAATCAGATTCCTCTCCTTCTGACTAACAAGAACCATGTGGTATGTACCTTCCTGAAAAATCTTTAGGACATTCAGACAGGTCGTTCTTGAATGTAGGGTCGGAATTGGAGACCAGTCAAAATCGCACACTCGTTTACATAATTTGGGATTGTATCTGATCAGTTTCTTTGTCACGAATATGCCGAGAATATCCATGCGGTTATCGGGGGCATGCACAGGGATCCAGGAATACCCTTGAATCCTTATCCGGTCAATTGTGTATTCATCCAACACTGTGTCGGCAGACAGAGAGAAGACGTCTTCGATGGGTGTCATAATGCGGGTGGCAGATTTGTTGATCAGCCCAAGAGCACCATGCACAATCTTCACTTCGTCGGAATGGAGGTGTTGTTCAGGGTTTCCCAGTACCGTGTGAAGGGAAAACAGAGCCTTGAGCCCGGGCCTCGTATACCCTGTGGCATCGTGATCTCCGACGAGGGCATCGAGCAACTTGGCAATGGGCCACGCAATCGGAGCAATGATATTCATAAATATGGATATATAAGGCACCATATACGCACCGACTTTGAGCGAGTGACGGGCGCAAACAGATTGTGGTATGACATCGCTGAATATCACGACGAGGGCTGTACTTGAGAGTACTGCTAGCCCGCCATCGAGAAATTGATCCAACACAACAGGTAGAGCCTCACTAGTGATAGCATTCCCGAGGAGGAGGGCCACAAGAATCCAATGCTTTCCTCGTTTCAAAAGCGCAATGACTTTTTTGGCGTTTTGTTGATCGGCGGATGTGCCGGAAAGTTCAATAACTCGGAGGTAAATTTCATCTTGAGTCATTAAGGCGATCGTCAAGCCTGAAAAGGCCCCGCCTAATAGCACAAGCACAGCTGAAATGCACACGTGTAGCCATAAACTCGGATCTTCCATTTCCTTTGGTAGAGCAATGAACAAGTGAGGAAACTGGCCGGCGGCAAATAACGGATTGGAAGCCGTATATTAACGAATTAAGTAAAATTTTACGTCTGGCGCCCTACTAGCCATACATGGGCCAGATTTTTTGGAATCAACGGCTGTCTCCATATTATTTGCCTTCGATCCCATTCATACTGGGTCCACTGGGTCCAGTTCTAACCGATTGAGGTTAGATGTTTACCATTTCATACCATTGGGTATTCCGATGACGAGGCTTGTTCTAGAACCTAGCCACAGAAGGGAAAAGTTATCGAGGCACATCCAATTTACTGCGTCGGGAACTGCCGAGCTGAAAATTTTTCAATTTTGATCGGTTCGTTACCAATTGGAGTCCGTGCCATGTAGTTTATTATTCCTGGCTTGCATCTAGGAACGCCTTTCAGGGATAAGGGATAATTAGTAGCTTGTGGCGCTCCCAAGATCCTCGTCCCTGAACACGAAAATTCACAGTGAACTTCAGTGCCAGAAGGGGTATGTTTGACTGCCTCCACCAATCCCCTGACATGAGAGCCAGTAGATGTACCACGGGGTAAGAGACTCCTCCCTCAGTGGCTAGCTGGATGGGCAAAGTGGAGCATCAATTTTAGCCGAAACACCTCTCATTGGATACATTGCAGGTGGGGCGCGGAGCCGTGGGCCAATGGAGGTGGGGAGACTCTTAGTTTGTACCTTGGGAACTACAGGGCTTAGATATTTTATCTGATGGTAGATCCAAACCAGATCACATTTTCGTAGAGCTTGAATGGTCTATACCTTCACGTGGGCCGTGGTTGTAGGGGTTCGGGTGACTTGATCCATGGATGACACTCGGGACGCCCGACAGTTTCCACTGACACGGTGGCTTACATGAGAGCGTCGCTGGATTACGCTACGGGTGCCATCGGGTTAATCAAATGTGCGCCCTGTAGATCGGAGGCATGAGTCGCACGACCACCTTCTCCTTTGAGGTTAGATGTACAATACATTAGGAAATTCTTTTCTGATACGCGTTCAATACGTTTCGGGCAAGGCTGATGTCTACCGAAGTCCGCTTCCGATGCCTGACGATCCACTATGAGAAAATTAGTCAACTAATGCTGTCCATATACAAAGGCAGTAGGATTAAAAGGGCAACACACTCCGACGGAAAAGTCTCCGGCGGTTTTCGGCAACGTAGCGCAAAGACCGGGTAGGGGCTGATATTGACCTAGGTCTCCGTTACCACACATTTCTATTAAAAAGTATATTCAGTCAACATAGTTAGCCCTTTCTATTGCAAGACCTGACGTTGTATAGCTCATAGGCAAGGGAAGACCGCATTGTGCACATAGGCAAGGAATGTTAGATCAAATCTCATTGGACCACGCTAAATTGCTCCACCTGATTGACAATGGCGTTGACTTGCAGCTCCTATGTGGGTCAGTCCCGTTCTTTAACAACACATGTAGGATTCTCATTGAACCCTGAGATGAGTTCCGGGTTGCCGGGCGCTTGGAGAAATATAGTGCGCTGTGGATGTTGTTTCGGACGCATTCCGCTCGGCAACTGGGCGCTTTCTCTCCCGTGTCTACAAGAGGAATCAGTTTCCGAATAGCGAAATTGATGAGATGTTTGTGTGCGATTATCTTAAGCTCCATAACACTGGCATTTAGAGTAACTTAAGTTAAGAAGCTAATATTTTGTTCCAAGGCTGAAGGCCCCCCCCCAACTCTCAATTGTTGGCAAGATTAGGTCACCAAACAGGGCATCTCAGGTTTCAAGTCGTGTATATCTTCCCGATCACCAGCTCATTTTAGAATTTTACAAACTTCGATGGCATTTGATTAGGAAGGCACGATTGTTTTATTTGAGGAAGGTGCAATTATCTGCCATAACCCCCTCCCCTTCTTTTTCGAAATATGAACATTCTCTCCTCTTCTTTCCTTCTATATACTGTATTCTTGCTTCCCCTCATTATCTGACTTTCATCAAATTCAACAGAGATCAAGTAGAGAAGGAAGAATAACTGTTAATGAAACAATACCACGAACATCAAATTCGCTGCCGTGATTAAACCTCAAGGTTTCGTACTGGACGCACCCATAACAAGCATTGGTCTTGTATGAGCTACTAATGAGGAACAAATAACTAAACAGAACCAATGTGGAAGGTGAGCAATAGGCTTTTATCATAGGGAAAGGTACTAGACCAAAAACCAATTGAAGAAGAGATCAGATGTTCATGACATTATTGTACATGCAACCAACTGGCTTCGCTTTCCCCTTCCCTAGATGAAATATCGCGTAATTCAGCAGCAAAAAGACGGCAACCGGCGCTGTGCTGACTCTGACTTATATTTTATACAATATATTCTCCTTTAATGGAAGATTTAGTACATACGAGCATAGGGTGTGGAGAACAGGGCTTCCCGTCCGCTCAGCCGTAGTTAAGCCTTATAGATATACGCATGGTCGGTACTTTCTAAGGCCCTACTACACTAGAGCGGCGACGGGTCTACGCTAGGTGAGTGTAGGTGATATGGGTGAGAACTTTGTAGACTAGGTAATAGAGGTGAGAACGGGGTGAGAATTCTCATCCAGGGGGTGATCGGCCCACCTACTTACCTTACTGACCTTACTTTGAGGTATTATAGAGAAATGTATAATCTCATAGCTTAGGGCCCCTTAATCAATCTGCCATAAATTTAGTACCGCTTTAAATATGCCACAAAAGATTAATTCCTAGCAAGAGCTCGAGGGATTACCATTTTGGTCGTGTTAGTTAGATCGGTTTTAGCCTACCCAGTGCCATAGTAAGCACTAGGAAAGCAACCTTAATAAACTACAAGCTATCAGTCATGGAAGAATTAAAGTGTGGGGGGTTCCGCATAAATGACGGTGAAACAATGTTTCACAAGGGCCGGGGGCCGCACCCTTTCTGGCAGCGGCTACTTTCCTGGACTAGTGATGGGGAACTAAATAATCTACATCAAGGGTTTTCTTGGCAGCACATGAAACACTCACCGTGCCAACCTGACCCTTCAATGTTATATGCTTAAGCATGCATCGTATCTGTGTTCGTTTCGGGCCATGTAGGCGTTTGCGGCCGTTGAGCAGTGTTCGTTGGGACAGGGTTTAAAAAGAGTGTAGATCCCGGACGATCTACAGGATCCGAATCAGACCACAAAGCAGTAGCACCGACTTTCATCCCCCAAAATGCGTGGGACTTTCATTCTTTTTCTGCTTTCTGCGGCACTGGGTGCCTCTGCTGGTCTGACGACTTCTAACCTGAAAACTCACGTCGATGTGCTGGCACTCGACAGTGCCTTCAACCCCGTCAAGGAAGCCTACTGGACTGACTATCCACACCACCGTCGCACTCCTTTCGCGGTGTCTCCTGATGGAAATTCTGCCTACATTGCGTATCTGGATTCTAGTGAGACCGACGTTCATGTTCAGAAGTTGGACCCTACGACTTTCGAGGCTACGGGCACTACGGTTACCGTCTCTGGTGGAAAGGAAGGTGTGATAGCCCAACAACCTGATCGATTTGAGATAATGAAAACATTGTGACTGATTGAAACATATAGCCGGAGGTCTCGTCGCTCACAATGATGGTTTCGCTGTTCTGGTCAACGAAGCCATGCCTTCAGGTACCACCAATGCGCCCCCCAGTGATACCCCCGTTGCTGTCTTGTACCGCTACACCGATGGAAAGCAGACTTGGAAGACTTGGCTGGGTGGACCTGGAGTGCATGCCTCTGATGGCCTCTCTTCCTCCCCGGACATGAACGGTGACCTCGTCTACTCTGAAAGCGAAGAGCTCTACGGTGCATACTTCGTTGTCACTGATTACACTGGGGACGCCTCCGGTCACTACGGTGACAGCATCCAGTACGTTACCAAGGCCGGAGACCTGGACACAATCACGGGTGCATCAAGCTCCTGGGGATGCAGCCACAACACCGGTATTGCGTTCGAGGATGCCGACCAGGCTCCCTTCGCCAGTATCTGCGCTGAGGACCAGGGCGCTATCTGGCTAAACACCAAGGGACAAGGCATGATGAACGATGGAGTCAAGATCTCCAACGAGAACACCACCAACGGTGGCTCTGGTGAGCCCATGGGTGGTATGTCGGGTAGTTACAGCGCGCTGGCTCGCTTTGCCGACACCACTAAGTACATCTTCGCCTGGGTTTCTCGCGGTGCCATCGATGTGACCGAAAACACCTGGATGGGCGATGGTTATACGCACGTCAACAACCGCACCAACGGCCGCAACGTTGCCATCTCCCTATTCACGGACAAGTACACCAAGGTCGGCGACCAGGCCACCTCAGTGGTTGGCACTGAGGATGGAGACAGCCAGGTCAACTGGGTGACCCAAGGATTGAATGACTGCTCCAATGCCCACGCCGCAACCTTTGGCACCAGCTCGGCCCTGATCACCTGGGAAGAGATCTCGGACCCGATCTGTGACTACATTGCGATGGGTTGTCGGGGACAGTTTGCGGGCACTTTCTTCCAGGAGGTGAGCTCGGATGGTAGCAAGGTTGGTGATGCTTTCACCAGCACCGATGTCTATATTGCAGGTGACATGGTCACTATGTCGGATGGTCGTATTTGCTGGCCGTATGTCAGCATGGAGTGGGATCTGTCGCAGGCGGTTGGGTATAGTGTTACTTCTTCCACTACTAAGAAGATGTCCTTTGCTTGCATGGGCACTGAAGAGACCACCAACACCACCACTTCTGCCGAGACCACGACTACTGCTGGTGCTACCAAGACTACTGCTGCCGCTGTGGAGACTACTTCCGCTGTTAGCAGTGCTGCTATTGAGACTACTTCTGCTGCTGCTGTCGCCGAGACTCCTGCTGCGGTTGAGACTACCGCTGCTGCAGAAACCACTGTCGCCGCCGTTGCGACCCTCGCTTCCGCTGAGACTACTACTTCTGCTGCCGCTGAGCAGGCTGTGCAGGCTGTGACTACCTTCGCCACCAAGGCTCATCAGTCCTTGAAGCCCAGCACCGTCGTGGCTAACCCTAGCAGTGTTGTAACTGCCCAGGCCATCCCAACCGGCAGTGCCCAGGATACTCTGGACTTTGTTCGAGCCGTGTTCAGATTCCTGGTCGGCAACAACTAAGTGCTGAGTTCTGTTTCCTATATACTGTGCCTCCTTAGACGGTATAGGTTGAGCCATATTTCCCCTAGCTTCGCCTTCTGTCGTTTTCAAGCTTAGCTTGGAACTTCCTATAGCCCACAGTAGCTCGGTTTAACAATATCCACAAAACCTTGTAACGTTGATGCATTTTGTAAATTTGATTGTGTCAGCGCGTGGCGCTGGTGGATCAGAGGAGAAAGGGAGAAAAGAGCGTACGAGTAGGTGCTGTGAGCTATACGAGTACGAGAGACGACAATCAGAACAATTTCTGTATTGTGGGAGGTTAGAGAGAAGAAGAAGGAAGAAGAGAGAGAAGACCTGATCTATCTACAGGAGCAGTCACATGATCTCTGACATTTCATTTACCTGGAGGCCCAGCAGACTGTTTATGGAGACTAGATCTCATTTTGAATCGAGAGGTCGGATATTGTGGAGTAGTCTGATTTTCTGATTCTGATTTCATGGAAGGGATGGAAGCTCTAGTCATAAAATCAGTTGCGCACAGAATGTACAGTAATATGCATCTCCTGTAGCAGCCTATCGGACTTGATTGAATATAATTAATGAGGTAGAGAAGATAAGTATACTAGTAGATGAAAAAGGAGGAAGCCCGACAGAAGCGAGGTTGGAAGGTGAGTAGATGATTACCTAGTGGAAAAGAGAAAAGATAGGGGTATCTATACATGACCGTAATACATCGGGTGCAGCTCAGCTTCTACACCTGCAGCGATCTGTGAATAACAAACATTCGAGGCAAACCAAACTTTCATTGGTTCGCAGTGTGTCAATATTTCAGGGAGAAATGACCCTCGACAAGAATTCTGATGGCGAAGCAATGTCTGCAAGGAGAGAGGGAGTGAGGCTGATACTCCATTCCCCAAGCTAAGAGAGAGCTGATGTACCCATGATTACGTCCTGGCATGGGATCTTAGCTCAGTTACACGGAACTCCTTAAAGCCCCTGGAAGAGGCTCAGGAATGCTAACCTTAGTATGGAAGAATTAGAATTTCATCCGGGGAGATGGAAAATACGCGTGGATTTTTTCTTGGCGATCTGAAAACTGAGGGCATCGATCAGTGCTCGCAATGGGAAGCAGATTTATTTGTTTAACTCCATAAATAGACATGGAACTCCTGATCTCACCCAGGCTTTTTCTCCACTTAGCTAATAGAATGGGCGTTGACCGTAACTCTAGTCCTCCAGGCTTTATCTAGCGAGCTATATTGACATTAAGGAAGTGCTGTCTGGCTTTTTAGATATTTTCAGACCACCATATTTTAAATCACAAACTTGGTGACAACGACACCAACGCATACTTTTTAGCCCGTAAAAAGCAAGTATATCAACACCTGGAAAAACAAAACAAATGCCAGACAGCCACTTCCTCAAAAAATCCAGGCAGTCAACGTTTAAGCAGTTCCATGGTGAACAGCCTCGATGTTATTGCCAACTGGATCCAGTAGGAATGCGCCATAATAGTTGGAATGATACAAGTCTCGTAATCCAGGCGCACCATTGTCGTCAGCCCCGGCCTTAATACCCGCAGCGTAAAAGGCATCGACAGTCGCCCGATCTTCAAACATTCAGGTTAGAAAGTTTTCTCTAAGTTCAAGTAAATGTCGCTTACCATTTGAGGCAAAAGCGATATGGGATGGATATTCATTTGGAGTCTTGATTCCACAGAGCCACAAGTCGGCGCGCTTGTGGTCTTTCAGATCCTCACGCGGTGCTCCCAGACCGACGACGGATTCACCGAATTGGTGCCAGATGGTATACCCGAGTGGCTTCAGTGCTGCGAGGTAGAAGTCCAGACATTCCTTGAACTTATCCTCGGGAACATGTAGAGATATATGGTCGATCGCCATGGTTTATGAAGAAGGGTAATGGAGATAAAAGAAGTTGGCAGAGCCGAGGTGGGGATGAAGGAAGTTGATGACAGACGATGGTTGATGAGAGAAAGTTGAAGGTAGGCAAAGGGTAATAATGAGGAGAGGAGAGGAGGTGGGAACGGGCACTATATAGGCACTGTATATCGTCAAGCTGGAGCGAAATAATATTCCTTGCACCGGACAGAGGGTACTCTTTCGCTGTTATATGTGTCCCATAGTATATATATAAAGATCTCAAAGAAAATATGGGATATTATTCGACAGGTTATGACTCTCCATCCGAGTGTTGAATTATGTAACAAAGTTCCCACATTCTACCCGGAATAACCATAATGAGCATAAGATCAACCTCACAACGGTCCAAAATGAACATGTTGCCTAACCCAGCCGTGGCTGCCTACGCTGCCTACCGTGGTCGGTAAGCGAGTGGGCCATGTAAGCAGTGGGCCATGTAAGCAGTGGGCCACCTCAAACACCATAGTAAAAGCGATAAATTACAACTTTATATCTCAACAACCGTAGCTTCTCGTAAAACCTTCTTATAAAGCTATGTTCTTCATGCCGGGTCTAACATTTTCTGAAAGTCTTAAAAAATTTTGGGTATAATGATCAGAAGATATATATTAGAAGCTCAAAAGGCTAAATTACAGTGTATTTTTGGTAACTATCGTCAAATCAGAATCAAATTAACCTAGACTCTTGAAATAGACTTCGTATGCCCTAAATAAGTAGGACACGAAAGGTAAAGTAGAATAAACTAGTGATTGTTGAGATATTCTGTTCTTACTTATGGCTTTTACGATGGTGTTTGAGGTGGCCCACTGGCTTACATGGCCCACTCGCTTACCGACCACGTTACGATTGCCTTCAAGATATGCCTAGGATGATTCATGTACGACGGTCTGAATCGCTTCATTCGGAAAACCCATATACTACATTTGAAGAGTACGGACCGCTTTGAAAATATGCCATGGCACCTTACTGTAGCTCTAGCGGAGGAAAGTGCTCATGATATACACGACGTTGGGACAAAATCAAAACAGTCGTATTCAAGTTTCAGGAAAGTTACACCGCTACCGACCGAGTATTGAACTGTTACAAGACATTTCAAGGTCCCACGACAGGCTAGATCAAATAAGGGATAGCGTGTTTCAGAATAGAGTTCAAGAACAAAAAAGAAAGGAAACAAGAGGTGAAGCTGATTTCGAGCGGCCCTATAATACAAAGACTATTTTTATTCTTTATTTACGATTGTACCAGATTACCGCCAAGCACCGCATTAGGGGTAATTTAACCGTAATAGGTATAGTTGTTATATAAGATAAAGTTTAGGAAAGAAAAGAAGAGAAAAAAGAGGTGAAGCTAATTTCGAGCGGCACTGTACCTAATCATCTAACACGTATACGAGCATCTCAATCTTTTTCCTGACTATTCTATAAAGTATGCAATTCTATACTCTTAGGTGTGACGCCTTATAAAAATACCATTATCTAGCCTAAAACATCAGAGCACTAGAGGGATCTAGTCTAGTAGTGAGAGCGGGGTGAGAATTCTCACCTAGAGGGTGATCGGCCCCACCTAGTACACTGACCTTGATTTGGGGCTTTTTGGAGAAACATATAAACTAATAGCTTAGGGCCCTTTGATTGGTCTGCTATAAATTTAACACCGCTTTAAATATGCCACCAAAGAAGAGTTTCCAGGAAGAGCTCAAGTGGTGCATTGTATATGCTAAGTCACGTGGATGCACCCGCGAGTATTAGGAATAGAAAGAGTCTATAGCTAACGTTATATCCTAGCGCAAACTTCATCCGGCTATAAGTAGTTAATAAGTACGATTATATAAAAGGGTTGGGCTTTATAGGTCTACTTTCTATCTATAATCAAAAATCGTTGATGGTCTAATAATAATAGACCTTGATATAGCCCTGGGCTACCCTAAACGGGCCTAGCCCGAGACCGCCTATGGGCGGGCGTTGGGTGAGTTTCCCCTACCCTACGGGCTGCTATGGGCGGATTCATCTATCTAGTTAGGCGTTACGGGTGCCTAGTGGGCGGTTAATAGTGTAAAGACTCTCAGTAGATACATTAAATATATAGTTTTTGTAAGGAGGTAAAGGCCAGGTAAGGAGATATCTGAAAGTGAAGTCAATCAGGTATGATTCAGTATCGAAACAGACTTCAATTGTTTCTGTGATCTCTAGTATTAGGCTGATCATGATATTAAGACTATTTTCAAGGAAGAAATATAGAGATTCTCTTCCTTCCTTAATATATGAGCTCTCGGATCTTATTTCCATACGGAGCTCACTTCCTTGATCTTTCACGTCACTGACGATAAGTGGAATTTATCCCGTGAGCTGGGAAGTGACGAGAAATTGGTTCCCCTCGGGCTTACACTAGCTCGAGCGTTTGTAATCCTTTACAAGCTTGATGTTTTATTAAGAGTAGACAGGAGTACGGCAGGCAGGACTACGGCTAGTGTCATGCTCTGCTGAGCATATAAGACCGGCAAATCCTGAACTTGACCTAAATGTAGAGCTTTCGTCAAGCCCCAAAGAGCAATGACTACGATATAAAACATACACCGTTGAGCACTTTAATTTAATCTCTTCTCCAGAGCTAAGTATCAACCTCCAGGTGGCAACTGAAAGACAGTCACGTTATGCTACGTTAGATTCCACCTAACCTAAACAAAAAAGCAGTCAGGGTCGCCGAAGGAAGAGCCACAATAAGGGCCCCCATCCCTGTGCCCCCTTGAATATCACTCCGAAGAGTCGACCAAAGCACGCCAACCAAGACGCTCGCCAATATTGTAGTCATGATGATCCAGAAAATCACCTCGCGGTTCGGTCCTTCGATGACGTGAATCCCCCATCCGAAGCAAGCCTCATCGCAGTCAATCACTCTTCTATCCTTGCGCTTAGGCAAGCGCGGAAGCCAATCGTATCGCACAGGGTTTAAGTCTCCTTCACCATGTTCGAGATAGTGGATGAAGATCTCCGGTGGCATTGGTGGGAGTGGCATTAAAGGTCTAGAAAACTCATATTCATGGCAGTTATCCGGAGGGATGCAGTTTGGTCGATCGCAAACAGAGATATAACCACCTCGGAGATTCCAGAGTGTGAACTAAGTACCTATCAGTAACAATCACGTATCCTGGTCGAGAATGAATGACTTACTTGAATGAACTCGATAGTGATTGGTTTAAGCAGGAAGCTCAATCGTGAGCGTATTCCTCGTGTCTTGAGATACTTATTCTTCAACATACCGAAAGCGACTGCATCGGATTTCACGGTAGATATCTCAATCTCTGCCAGGGTCTTATATATGGTACCTGTGTTGACACAGAGAGCTAGGAATCTTGCTCGTCCTTCACCGAATTGGGAAGGATTACTAGAACTGGTAATAGCATTGATTCCTTCTGCTATTGAACTGCCCAAGGATTCCTCTATCGTGTTGTTGCCTGCTAGTGGAGTTTCAACGGATTTATCGTGCATCAGAGTGTTCTCTAAGCCACGTGTGATGTTCGGGGTCTCATTCATGCTCGCCTGTCCAGGGTTATGTAACGAGAACGCCAATTTATCGAGTTGGTCCCTATCCTTATTAGGAAAATCAGCGTACAGATCCACCCCACAGTCCTGTTACCTGTCAGCATTGATCTCAGCGCCAGGAGGCGATAAAGGTTTGAACCTCATGGCTCTTGGCCAACATTTCGCGTCAAGCAGAGGCATTATGCTGAAATAGAACACTTACACACTTCCACTCAATTCGACGATACCCGATTTTCAACCTTGGCCGAGCCATTCTTCTTGGCCAGGAGAGACACCGGGAAATATAAGTTGTCCAAATGCCTTTTTTGTAGGCTAGCTGCTCACTCAAATGCTTCTCATTCTCGCTTGAAGTTGTGGACACATCTATTTTTGCTGAAGCCTCCTGTGGTGAAGCAACGTAGCACTGTTCCTGCGCGTCTAAATCCTTCCCGGAGTTTTCAAAATCGAGTTTAAGTTCAGGTCGGATTGGGTAGCCTCGGACTAAAACTCTGCTGCGGAATCCTGCGTTCCAGTAGAGCCCACGATTTGCATTGGGTGTTTCGATACTTTCTTCGAATTCAAATACTATGGAAGAAGAGCCCACTACTGTTTCCGTTGAGACTTCTTCGCTCTTGATTCTGAAATCGAAATCCTGCACGTGAGGGGAGCAGGCTACCGCATCTTGTTGTGATGATCGCAGAGCTGAGGCTAGCCATCCGATTTGCTCAGCTATCTCGGATATGAAGTATCGGTCGCCGGTGGTGGTGATAGAACATGAGGATGGTGGAAGGATGCGTGCTGTAAGTCGTGCATTCTTCAGACTAGGGAGGTTGGGTTGAGATGAACTATACCCCGGTAGCTGATCTAGAGAGACAACCGTCAATATTATATCTGTCAATCAATAGCTTCGAGTCTTACAGGAACATTCCTGGCCCTTAGGGAGAGAAACCAGCTCTTTTATCAAGTTAACCATGTGCTCTCCAGTTCCAGGCCACGTTTGACTCATGTACTCAATCACAGTTGCAGCCTGTGCATTGTTCCATGAGCCTGTCAAGCATAGAACTTTTCCCAAGTCATTTGAGGGGTGAACGGCGAAGCCTTGGCCGTGGATAAAGTGCGCGGGGTCCCAATCGACATTAAAAGTCATCCTGACCAAGGATTGCGGTCTTCGATAGCTCAGCTTGCGAAGCGATTCAAATGCCCCTAATTGAGTTCGCACATTTGCACCAATGTTGAACATCAAATCAGGATCCCCAAATTCCAGACGACCAAGTTGGCGTATTTTGGAAGGAAGCCAATGCTCATAGGCAACTGATTTTTGAATAAAACTTTCGTACTCTGGCAACTGAGATCGGAAGGCTTCTCGGGTATCCACATCTTGGTCAACCTCCTTCATTGTTGATGGCTCAAGATTGATGACCCATTCGAGGACATTATTTGGGTCTTTTTCAAATGGCTGGCGTTCTGGCAGCTCATCATCACTAGCCGACCCCTCATGGGCCTCCTTATCATTCCTTTCTAGGTCTTCTACTTGGAGGCCAGAGGTCACATAATCGATAATTTGCCTGGATCAAATAATGTTACCATTTTGAATGTTTGAGATATTGGTATCATTAATACGTACTTTCGCTTCCGGTGAAGAGTGACGGCTGCTTCCCATTGGAATGGATTTGAAGATTCTCTGTGCAGTTTCCATGCAAATGCCTTTAACAGATGATCTAAAGTTTCCGGGGCTATATCTGTGATGTTGGGAATGTTGGAGATGTTTCTTATGTCACTGGCGAACTGATCGGCAAAAGCCCGAACATACGGTATCGGTGGCTTATTTAGCGTGGAGTCCATAGAGTATATGGTTTGTGCATCACAGTAATCCGGAACGGCGGACTTCTGAGCTTCACCTTTTGGAATGATATTTTGATTCGGTATAGTCCCGGCCTGACCGGTTTCCAACCCCGTCTTCAGATCTGATGCCTCCGGGCTATTGAATGCAGGCGCATCCATATTGGTCCTTGCTTCAGAGGTAGAAATAGTTGATGGGTAGGCTCCTAGACTCCGGTTGACCTGGTCGAAAACAGAAGGTTGGGGAATACTCCCAACACTGCTGTAATTTTTACCTTGAGAATTGATATCCGCCCCGCGCTCCAGCAAAGCCTGCACGATCCTGTCATGTCCTCTAGAGCGAGCAGCCTGTAGTGCATTGTTGTATCTTCCCCCCTGGGCATTGACATCTGCTCCGCGCTGCAACAAAATCTGCACAATCTCGTCGTATCTTTCGGGGTTAGTCTGGAGATAATTGTCGTAGTTTCCACCCTGAGGATGGATATTGGCCCCGTGCTCTATCAGCATCTGCGACACTTCTCCAGATTCCCCAGAACAAGCAGCCTGAAGAGCATTGCCGTAGTGCCCACCCTGGGCATTTATGTTGGCCCCGTGCTCTAGCAGTATCTGCACAATTTCATTGCATCCCCCCAAACAAGCAGCCTGAAGAGCATTTCCGTAGTTTCCACCCTGGACGTTGATGTCGGCTCCGCGCTTTAGTAAGACCCGTACGATCTTTTTGTGTCCGTTTAGCGACGCCCATATCACCGGGTATGACCCCCCACTGTCTGCTGTGTTCATATTGGTATCATCTCTCTCAAGTAGACGGTGGATGACTTGTTCATGCCCATTAAAAGCCGCGATGTGGACTGAACTCATAGTAGGCATGCTCATGTATGGCATCATTGCCGTCCAAAATATAGGAAACCAAAGGGAGAATAATCTCGAATTTGTGTTATATAATTGATCCAAAACGTCCTCCACTTCTTGATCCAGAATTGGAGTTATATTCCGCACGTGATCAGGCCAGAAGACTGCTGAGTACTCTAAAAGACTTTGATCATTTGAGCTTGTCTGTGCCTCATTGTTGTTTAAATCATCCATCGATAAGTAGCGCAAGCAGATATGAGCCATTTGGTTCTCGGTATCCTGTAGACTGCATGAATATGCGGAATTGAGATGGCTGGAGAATCCTTGTCGGATGAGAAACTCCCTAGCGGTCTGATGGATAAGATAGATCTTCGAGTTGTTGATGAAGATAAAGAGACCACACAATCGTCGAAGCCTCCTATCCAAATGAACTGGATCTAGCCCAGCCTGTGCTGTGGTTCGTGCTTCTGGGGAAATGGCAATACCCAACGCTATGGCCATTTCTTGTGTTGTCAAAGGACGGCGTGCCGCGATAATAATCTGGAAGACCTTTCCTGCTATATTTGCTTGCCTAGGCGGAACTCGACTAAGTATTCTTTCATATGCCGCATGCACAGAAGGAGGTATTAGTAGAATTGACTCTTCAGTAGGACGAATGCTAGTTTCAAAAATTGTCCGGATGTCATCAATCGCTAAATGGAGCCAAAGATATGTGCGGTTTTCCATTTGAAGAAGCTGTCGCTCTAGTCGTTGTTGAACAACATACGATAATGATATTGTTTCAGCTAGTTCTCTGACTCTAGTCTTAACGACTAGATCTATCTCTTCGTGGAGCTGATCATTATATTCCTCTCCCTTTAGGTGTATATGCGGGAAGGAATCCGTGATTGTTCGAAAGCGATCTTGGATATGACTGTAGGGACGACTAGTGACCAGGAACTTTAGCCAAGTACCTTTTGATGATGAATTTGGCTCAATGCTTACAACTTCCCAGTGTGTCGAATAGAAGAATAAGTCTCAGTAGACCCCGGAAGAACAGCGAATACGCTCAAGGGCTTAGAGTAGAGGTGCAGGGACTTTCCCCCGCGGTGCTGTACTCGGGTCGAGTTTCCCATTCCAAAATCCATCCCATGCGCAATATCCTCAAGCTAGCCGTCCAGTTCCCCGCGTAGCGATTAGGGCTGCCACATTTTATCGTGGCTGTTGACATCTACCGCCAAGACTCATAGGCAGCGCTGGCCATGGGCTATGCAGACACGGGTCGCTGGCTGAGGGGAGCATCCTTCGTGCACAAGCAGTCGGCAGCGGTAACGAAAATTGACGGGTGGCGAGCAGTCCCTTCGATCGATTTGTTTAGGAAAACGCCGCGTAGCTCATTCAGTCTTAGCATTCGTGTGACTGCTAGGATGGGCCCAAACGCCTGTTCTGTCGATATTGCGGCTCACCGGCATTTCACGAGCCCAGCAAGGCTAGGCACGATGGGGTCTGTAATGGCTCGGGCTGGCGATGTCGATAACGATTCTTTGCGGGACACTTCCGTCGCGGACTTGACCGTCAGAATTGGTTTCGGCGTGAGCGCTGCTTTGAGGACGGGGAAGGAGGTAGAAGGGTGATTTAGGCAGGTCAAGCAGAGTAGGCCAGTGATGCAACTAAAGCAAGTTGTTGAATTGGTTGACAATGCAGTTGGGATTTTCTCGGGCAAATTAGCATTCTGCAAGAAGTGTCTTTCGTAGATGGCTCTAGAAATCGCGCGGAGAGGCTAGCAAATCCTCGTACATTCTGGACTGAGACGCTCGGGTTGCGTTGACGACGCGCCTGGTCGGGATTCACGTGACGGAAGTTGTACTGTTGTCTGAGCTAGACCTCGCCATATTGCTTTTTTGGGTACCCTACGGCCGGTGGTTGGAGAGCTGGCGGATGGTTTTTTTGCTTTGTTGGTTGGGTTTATTAATTGGGCGGGTTTTGTTTACCTCCTGTGAGTAGGATCACCTTGCCTTCTAGGCTGGGGATGTCGCGAATGTCCATTTTGTGAGTGAATGTATGTTGAAGAATATTTACATGTTGATCGTTACTGGAAGTCCACTTAAGCTTCCAGCTACTAAGAAGAGGCTAGGGGACTTTTATTGGTATTATACCCGATGGCGTTTAAAAAGGCCATACAAGTGGTAGCGAAATGCTACCCATGATGATGACCTTAGTTTTTACTTGTTCTTGAAGCGATTTGGAAACATCGGTTCGTGTAAATATTGCGTGAAAATATCTATTTAAACAATTAAACAAGACGCGACTCCTAGTTTGCCGCGGGAACCTTAATGTAGAGTAGTGGAGCATGTTGCTGTGTTCCTAGTGTATCCCGCTCACCCACTGTGCCTTGCTCCCAAGGACGCTTCAAGGTACACTTCCAAGCCAACGCAGGCTCAAAGAACATGTTGGTTATGATGTCATCTGCTTTAAGATGGTAGAGCTCCATAACACGCTCATTGGTGAGAATGTTTGCATCCTTGACGCGTTGGTATGCCTCCTTAGTGTCGAACATAATGTCAAGTGTCAACTCGAAAGGCCCCGAGTTCTTAGAGCGAATAATCTTAGAAATCTCAAGCATTGTACATTCTCCTGAGGGGAATGACTTAAATGCCAACGGCGCCAGGCCTTCGGACTCAAGTTTGGTTAACTGCTCCTCTGTGATGCCTGGAATGGGCCGGTCCTGGGCCGCATTTTGAACATCCACATTGGAGATAGGGAACAGGCTGACATTTTCGTTCGATTCTAGATCCATCAAATGGTAGATGTTGAATCTAAAGACGGGCCCAGCCGCGATCTCGTGAGGCGATAATGGTGAAGCGAAGTTACCTGTTGTAGCAACTTGGTTCTTGTATGGCATGTGAAGGATAGAAGCTCGGCAGTTGTTGGCGATTGTATAGGAGAGCTCTTGTGTGGGAGCCACAACTTCACCCATGATTCCTAAATCATGTGGTGCTGTGGGGGTGGGCTCTAATGGTCCCATAGTTCCGTTGCGACCGTAGAAATGGAAGATGAGCTGGCACTGCGGCGACTGGTCCAGCTCGGGGAAAAGGTTCTGTGTGTATACGCGGACATCGGCCAAAAACTCATCGATTTGACCGATCAAGATTGGATCACGAATACCACCAATGAAGATGGTCCGGTAGCCGAGCTTCTCGACACCTTCTAGCTTCACCTGGTAGACTGGCGTGGGCACGAAGCGGGCACCGCTAACACGGACAGTCTTTTCAGTCAGTTGCTCGTAGGTGGCACCATCTAGCTCTAGTACACCACCTGGTCCAGGAAGCTTATCGGGGCGAGTCTTTTCGTATAGAGTGTGGGCAGCAACGGACAGGGGAGTGCAGCGCTCCCGGGGAGCAAGTGGTGTCAGGTCGAAGGAGTCCTTGCGCATGGTTGCGATCATGGACCGACCTTTGGGAACAGCGCAAATACCACCGCACTCCATGATCTTTCCCATGTGCCATGCTACACCGGGTTCGGAGCCAAGGTACATAGAGAAGGCTGCGAATGGAGCAGGGTCATAAGAGCGGCCACCAAGAATGATGTCGGGGTTCGATTCCAAGGCCTTGAGATACCTAGTCTCGTCGTTAGTGTGGAACAAGGATATCTTTTTCAAGCAGTACTTACGGCTCAGCTCCCATCTGGGCGACAATATCGATTGCGCGGTCAACACCGTCGACAGTCAACTCCTCAACTGGTCCACAAGGCCCAACTCTCTTGCCTTCGATTCGGCCCTTCACCAAGTTGCGATCGATACCAGCGGAGATAGTAGCAATCTTGAAGGAGAACCCATTCTTCTGGGAAATCTCCTGCACCATCTCCAGCATCTCCTGAACGTGCTTGTCACTACCATCTCCACCAACAGAGCCGATCAGCACCTTGATACCATGATAGAAACAAGCCTCGAGGATCGGCATAAGATCGCGAATATAGGAATCGCGCCCGCAGGTCATCTTATTGAGACCAAGCTTGTATGGACCTCCATCAGTCGACCCACTATCAACAATAATAGCCTTGGGTTTGAATTGCCTGACGCCATACCAGAAGTGGTCCAGGCGGTAGCCATAGCCAAGCATGGCATTGGGGGTAAGAATGTTGAACTCGGTCATGGTGAAGGTATGTCAACAAACGTGATTATCCTTCAGAACCGGGATCCATTCCATATAAATACTTTCTTTTGCAAATCATGAAGCGGTCGCGTGGATGGAGCAATGCCCGTATGCAAGTCACTTTCTCCCCGCAATGTACCGCATTGGCGAATCAAAACCACCAAGTGGAGTAGCTTCGGCATCATACCGAGGGAATCTGGGGTTCAACGCCGAACCAACCAGACTCGGACCGACTCCGCTCGGAAACATACCAGGCGTTGTTCGGATATCCGAACTACCAGTGGTCTTCAGGAAATACGCAGATCGCTGCTGCCGATAATATGCAACCGTATATACTTGAGCGTGTCCGACCCGCCAGAGGCCCCATTGTCCCTGACTCCATTTCACTGTCATTTTCGTCCCCGGAAGACCCCCATATTCTTGCATTACAATGAGTATCCCAATCCATGATGTCCACCTCGATCTCAAGGCAAGCGACTATTACAAATTGCCTCATTATTCCGCCACTGCACCCTCATCCTCAAACATTGCCTCGTCACCTCACTCGACATCGTCATCGACTCTCATAACGCGACCGCGTTTCGATGAGTTGCCTCTGCAACCTCACCACCCAAAGGGATCTGCATGGGGCTTATGGGGTGCAGAAGATGAGCGTGGAACACTGAACCTTCTATCAGAAGATGTTGTCCGAGCCGCGACCTTGGAGGTTTTGGATGGCACAGTGGTTAATCTCAAGTAAGTTGAAAACTCTTCGTGAGTCTGCATACACGAACGCACTTTAATACTAATTATGAGTACAAGTTTACCGCTGGATGTTCCTCTGAGACCAATGAATCCTCGACGAAAGAAGTGCTCTCACACAATAATCGCCAAAGGCCACGCAAACGACGACGAGGTAGGTATAACTTGAAACCAAGCCTGGCTTAATCGTATAATACATACTGATTTCTCTCATCAGATTGATTTCAACACCCAAAGCTCAAGTCACTGGGACGGGCTGCGTCATTTCCCCTACTCCGACGCAAAACTATTCTACAACGGAGTAACACAAGATGATATTTCCGGTCCCAACGCGAACACAAGAATCGGGATCCAAAGTCGGTTCAATGAATCTCCCTTGAAAAAACAAAAGAAAATACTCACCAACTTTCACAGACATTGCCACAAACCCTATAGTATCACGTGGAGTTCTCCTCGACTGGTACTCATACGCCAAACGAGAGGGACTGCCTCACAACCCCTTCACAAACCAAGCTATTCCCCTCGCTCACCTTGAGAAGATTGCATTCCAGGAAGGCGTGACTTTCCGCGAGGGCGATGTCCTCCTCATCCGGACAGGCTGGACAGCGGTATACAACCAATTATCCGAAGAAGAGAAAGAACAGCTTGGCGGACGGGATGATCGTGCGTCTTGCGGAGTTGAGGCTACAGAAGAAAGCATACGATGGCACTGGGATCATGGATTTGCTGCTGTTGCTAGTGATACTGTTGCGTATGAAGCTTGGCCTTCGCCTAAGGCGTGGGGTGTTAGTATGCACGAGGTGAGTCTCACATTCTTGATGAAATTTGAAATTTCATGACAATCACTAAATCGACTAGGTTTTCTTGAGTGGATGGGGAATGCCTATTGGGGAATGCTGGGATTTGGAAGAGCTGAGCCATAAATGTAACGCTTTGGGCCGGTGGACGTTTATGTTGACGAGTCAGCCGCTGTACGTGCCTGGTGGAGTCGCTAGCCCGGCTAATGCGACGGCTATACTTTAGATTTTAGTATTGAAATTGCACACTGTGGATAAGTAAAACATGAAATTGATTCATTTCCTAGCGTTTCTGTCGTGGTAGTTCACTAGACACGACAGAAAGACGATCAGTCTAATAATAGGGCCTCGCATGGGTTTATCGCCGACTGTTGAATTAGCCTTGGAACAACGAAACGAAGGTGGTAAGTTGCTGGGTAGTACGCAAGCATTTTTGTTGGAATCGTCGAAAACAAGACCGTTTTCACAATTGAACTCGTAGATGCTGAATTCTGTGCCATCTTGGTTGTTATCTACGCATCGATAATATTTGGAGCAATTGTGAACATCTGCATCATAATTCCAAAACTTGACCATTGGAATCAATCACTATGGAGACAAATATTCAACTGAGAAATTGCTTCAAACAGAGTCCAGCGAATAGGAACATCTTGAGTAAGATTATCCGCAACCCTGCTGAGAGTCTTTGTAAAGGAGCTGTCTTCGGCTCTAGACGCGATTTCTTTCAGAACCTTCCCGTAGGGGCGTAAAAGAAGCTGCTCTGGCTGACATTATATCTTGTATGGCAACTTCGAAGGGCGAGTGATTCCTTTGTCTTTTCGGAGGAAATGCAGAGAGGTGAAGAAAAAAGCTGCTCGTGTTAAACTAGGAGGCAGGCGGGTTGTCTCATCTAGGCCTCGCCAAAACGCGGGTCGGGTTGGATCTATGCCTTGACGGAACCGCCACGGGTAACCCGCGCGGGTTTTGGCCCTTATGAACCCGCCCATGGGTTCTTGGCGGGTACCCATGGGCCATGGGTATACCCAAAATACCCAAAGTTAATATATTATGTACATAAAGTGGTGTTCAGAAACATGGCTTGTATCACGTGATGCACAGCAATTTTGCGTGGCTAAGCTGTACCCCAGATTCCGCTCCCCGCAATCTTGCCGGAAATTTACGTTGCACTGTAGTACTCACCAGATCGACTTGCCTACTGCCAATGGATGGATCCACTTGGGTCAAATCGCCTTGATACTACGGGACATTCTTGAATATGAATCCTCCTGCTAAAACCTGGGCAAAAAGCCGCCGCTATGGCTTTGCCTGCTTAGTGTGCCGACGCCGGAAAATTAAGTGCGACGGTAAGAAACCGAACTGCGCAAATTGCGCCAAGGCAAAGAAGATATGCAGCTACAAGGAGAGCCCCAGCTTTAACACCAATCTACTCCACCAGCTCCATCAATCCAAGCAACGTGTGCAGGATTTGGAAAGCTCACTGCGCGAACTCCTAGGCGTTCGTGCTGAAGACCGTGATCGAAGACTCGAGGAAATCGTTCGTGATCTCGACGGTTTGAGTATGGCGGAGCGTTCCCCGGATCAGATGACAGATGTATCTCAGTACGAGAATGAGATCGATAAAGAGCCTGACAATGGCGAGTCGCCTGACTTTACCGTTGGGGAGCACGGCACGGTAAGGCTGCACCGTTTTGTTCTTTGCTCATCGCGCTCTTGTTTGTTTGCGATTCAAATGCACAAATAAATACCGTACTAATCATTGAATGATATTAGTACTACGGTGCGACGTCGAGATTTCATGCTCTTGACTCAAGTACAATTAGCAGCACTGTGGCTCGACACTCAGGCGTGGAAACCCAACAGTCTACAGCAAACGAGGAGTACCATCGGAAATGGCTTGCATCAAATGCGAGATTCCAAGAGTCCCTTGAGAAAATTGCTTTAAATAATCTTCAGCAATACACAGATGTTGATCTGGATGTGTGCACTACTCTGTTAAATATTTACTGGACTTGGCAGGCACCCTTACACAACTGTGTCTATCGCCGATGCAAGTTTTATCCATCGGGAGAAACGGGAGAACGTTTGCTAACTTCTTAAAACAGGTTTTTATCGTGATTTAGCGTTAGGCGGACCATACTTTTCCCCATTCTTGCTCAATGTCATGTTTGCTCACGCTTGTCGGCACACTAAAGATGACGATCCGAGACTTGCGGCTCTTAGTCGAGGTGATACGTTCCTGCGTAAGGCCAAAATGTTCCTTCTTGATGAGATGGAGCAGGATAAGCCGAAAATATGCACCATTCAAGGTCTTCTGATTCTGGGTGGTCGTCAGTGTGCAATTGGAAAAAGTAGCGAGGGATGGCTATATACTGGAATGGTAGGACGATGCCGTCTTCTGGTTTTCAAGCATCTACTGACAGTGTTAGGCTATTCGAATGGTCACAGACCTTGGCCTACACTTGTACCATGGAAATCTTGACGGTCTGGATGGTGTTGAGCCCGATGACCTGGAAGTCCGGAAGCGTCTATACCTATCGGCATACACCTGGGATAAGTATGTTAAACCATTTAATGATGAGCTAGATCAACGCTAATAAAGTATTATCAGATCAATAAGTCTATGCCTGGGTCGCGCACCCTGTTTAACGGACCTTCCATATTCCCCCGATAGTTTGTGTAGGTCTATAATTGAGAAACAGAAGGCATTTTGCTAACTATCACCAGTCGACACAACCGATAATGAGGTTGAATGGAAACCTTATTACCTGAGAGATGCGGATAGTTCCTATCCATCTACCAAGTCGTACAACACATTGAACTTCATTCATTTCTGCAAATTAGCGAAGGTCAGTGCCAGTCCATTCTCCTTTAGCAGGTCTCTCTGACCTCTGTTATAGATCATCAATGAAAGCTACCACAAAGTGTACAGCAAGAGTGTTCAGCATCTCAAGCTACAGAGTATTTTCGAACTCGAGAAGAAGCTCCGCTCATTCTATCAGAATTTACCGGAGCCACTCCGGATAGAACCAACAACATCGTCCACCTGCCTCCCACCACATATCTTCTGTCTGAAGTGAGTTTTCTCAAATTCTACAGTACTGGCCGAAGGCTTGAATGAAGACATGAAGATCCCACTGACATTCCCCAGTATTCTTTATCACACCATGTTAATTTTGCTCTTCCGTCCATTCTTCGGCTGGTCACTGCACTCGAAACTTCAAGACAATGCTCTGGCAGCTCGAGCACAGAAGGTTTGCACTGAAGAAGCGACCAAGGTAAACGAATTCTTCCGACAGTACGAACGGGCGTTCAATTTCCAAAACCAGACATATCTGGTCTCCTACTGTGTGTACACCGCCGCAACGATCGACATTCAGCAAATCAGACATGAAGATCCTGTTCTCGCCGCAGCTGCGGCCAATCGACTCTCAACAACTCTGAAAATGCTAGAGTCAGAGGCGAAACAAACTCCCGGGATTAAGCGAAGCATTGATATCATCAAGTCCCACCTCACGCAGCTTGCGCCCCAACAAGCACCGGCGATCTATACCCCCGAGCAACCTCATGGAATTTCTGACCACTCACCAGCGTCGTATGGCCAGCCACCAATCATAACTCCATCATCCATTGGTCAGTGTGGTACACCAACGAATCGTCTGGTTCGCAACATGCCGGGAGCCACAGGCAGTCCGGGTCCGATAGGAGCAATCGAAGATTCAAGACCCCACCATCTTCCACCGTACGAGCAGGTCTTAGACGACGAAATTGGAAGACTTATGACTCAAGCGATGGATGTAGACGCCTCCTGGGGCGATTGGGAATTTTTCAACGCAGGCGGTGGGTTCGTCCCAGACAATGCTGGATGGGCACCCTTTGACCCCGGACATCAATTCAACATGTATCAGTAGTGATTAAAAGAATGTACAGTTTAGTTTGCACAATATTGCACAAGAGAAAATAAGATTCCGTATGTGAAACTCGGACGTAGCGATTGGCTCGGAATACCCCCAGCCAAGCGCTAGTAATTGCCGACACGAGCCTTCCCCCGCAAAAATACGGGAGACCCCTCCTCAGTAGACGAGTTTCAGCAAAAGATCAGCCCATATACCTCACATTTGCCACCAATGCTAGCCGTACAAAGCCACCGGAAAGATGCCGGCACATATTAACCTTCGGAGAGATGCCAGAGCTTTCCCCATGGGGTGGGGAAACTCTACGTTGATATCCTTTTGACACCGACCGGGGTAATGAATACATAAACGCGAGGATGCCTAGGAGCCGGGGTACTCCATCTCATCTCTCTGCATTGTGCCCTTCAACAAAAACAATCCATGATGGCTACCACCGTGAACGACGATGAATTGAAGGCGGAATGCATCAACCTCGAAAATATCGACGATGGTGTTGACCAAGAGAAGGGCACCCCAGCGCCTGAATATACCCCCGATGAACTCAAGGCCGTCCTCCGGAAATTGGATTGGCATCTCATGCCGCTCTGCTTCCTGATGTACACATTTTCTGTTCTGGATGTGAGTTTCGTTGGGTCCTTTCGCCACCAACATTTCTTTTACCCTCGCGATTGCACCGGATACTAATTTCTTTAACTACA
The DNA here is from genome assembly GCA_030710325.1 of Penicillium sp. 91 TS-2023. Taxonomy (NCBI): domain Eukaryota; kingdom Fungi; phylum Ascomycota; class Eurotiomycetes; order Eurotiales; family Aspergillaceae; genus Penicillium; species Penicillium sp. 91 TS-2023. Next base: position 2,280,388 of record JARWGP010000011.1, read on the forward strand.
GAGGTCGAACTTAGGAAATGCTAAGCTAGTCGGCATGACGAATGATATTGACCTCTCAGGCAACCGCTACGAGTGGCTCGGTAACATCTTCTACATCGCCTACATCATCTTCCAATTCAATACCCTCGGGTGGAAAATCTTCAAACCACACAAATGGGTAACATTCGTCGTCTTGTACTGGGGAATTGCCAGTACGCTCCAAGCATCGGCCTACAACTGGCAGGGTCTTATGGCCTGCCGGTTCTTCCTCGGATGGGCTGAGACCATGTTTGGTCCTGGAATCCCCCTTTACTTCTCATTTTTCTACCCACGGGAAAGAATCGGTAAACGATTTGGTATCTTCCTGGCCGGATCTGCGCTGGCTAATGCGTACGGAGGTGCCTTGGCTTTTGGTCTGGGACATGTACACTCTAAGATCTCGAACTGGCGTTTCTTGTTCATTATTGAGGGTGTTCCGACCGTGCTTTTGGCTCTACTCGCTTGGTTCTATTTGCCTGATTCGCCTTCTACGGCTCGTTTCTTGAACGCGCGTGAGCGTGAAGTTGCTCAGGCGTTTGCGAATAACCAGCCTGGGGATTATAAGAATGAAGGTCTCCAGCTCAGCCAGCTAGGTGATGCCTTCAAAGATTACAGAAGTACATCGACTTCTCCCGCTTACCTCCCTTCGGAAGAGACCCAAATTAACAAGATACTATCAACTAGACTATATGTTCGCGCTTATGAACTTCTGCAATAACGTCAGCTTTGCCTCCCTGCCTCTCTTCCTCCCGACCATCGTCTCCGAAATGGGAACCTTCACCGAAGTTCAGTCTAACGGAATTACGGCTCCACCCTACGTGCTATGCTTCATTCTCATTATCGCCGTCTCACTCCTCTCCGACAAGCTACGCGTCCGCGGTCCCTTCTGCGCTGCCTTCTCCTTCCTCTCGGCAATAGGATTCATTCTTCTAGGCACAACAGACACCGTTGGACCCCGTTACACTGGATGCTTCCTCGCAGTCCTAATCTTCGTCACTACCTCCGTGGTCCTGGTTTGGAACTCCAACACCAACTCGACAGGTTCCAGCAAGGCAGGCGGACTGTGGATCATGATGACGGTCGGGCAATGTGGTCCCCTCCTTGGAACGAATATGTTCCCTGACTCGGATGGCCCTTACTATCGTCGTGGATCGTGGGTGTGTTGCTCGTTTGCCCTTCTATCTTCTGTAACTGCTGCGACGCTGAGCTTCTTGCTTTGGCGTGAGAATAAGCGTCGTGATCGAATTCATGGTCCTGTTCGTGAAGGGCAGCAGGTTGATATGTCATCTCCTGAGAGCCAGGAGGCTGGTTTGAGGTATATTATTTAGATTAGCTGATTAGCTGGTCATCGATATGTCCTTTCAAATGAGAATAAATGAACTGAGTATGTATACTGTGAGGCAAATTGCCAAGAGGACAGCCTAGTCACGCATATGTATAGAAAGTGTAAGCTTTCGGCCGTTCTTGCTTATATCGTTGCTCACAAAGTCGTCAACAACCTCAGTATAGGGTCAGACTTCTTTTTTAAGGAAATTCTTTTAATATATACATGTCATTCTTGATACCACTTAACTAACCTCGCACGTTTCGTAGCTCAGATTTCTTGTGAGCTTAATTATCTTGCTGTTAATTTGGGAGGTGCTCGTGGCCATTCTACCCTATGGCTGACCTGACTAGCCCTCATTCCACTGGCCATAACGACCTTCTAATTTCACACCGATGACAATTACTCGAGTGCGAGAAAAAGTGACATGATTGAAACAACAAGGCTGACCAAGATACCCGAGCTGGGGGTTCCTGTAGAGGTAGCTGCGCCGTGTGATGTTTCTGCAGCATGAGTTGTAGTGGCCGTCGGTGTATACGAAAACAGCGCCGTGATTGTTATAGAGCTATACACGCCTGGGGTTTCTGTTGAAGTAGTTGCTGTCTGCTGAACAGTAGCCCCACTAGTGAGACTCCAACTTGAGTTGTCAGAAGAACTCGGAGCGTCGATTTCCACAATATGAGTTTTGTCACTTTCGAAAACAGTTGGAGCGATGGCGATTTCCTTGCGGTCGATGTTGTACACAACGTATGCCGAGCGAAGGAAAGTGTCACCCAAGATAGTTGGTTCAGAATCCCCATTAGGTTGGAATCCGAACCAGCATGCGTCGTGACCGTTGTTAAGGGTCATGGAATCTCCATCCCCGTCAAACATGGGAGGGCAGAACTCTGAGAAGGGTACTGGAATCACTGGTCCACCAGAACCACCGAATCCTACGTTGAGGGTGCCTTTATATTCCTGTACGATCTCACAATCGACATAAGCATTTCCATCTGAGTCGGAATAGACGTTGGCAATGGAGGAAAGTCTGTTATACAGGTCCACAGGGATATAAGAGAGCGTCGTGCCGGAGTCGAGGAGTGCAGCCTCCGTGAAGTTATCTCCAGTCAGGCTGATAGTTCCTTGCGTGGGATCTGTAATTGAAAGCGATGTCCATGGAATAGTCATGGTTGTGATTGCGCCCGATTCTTCGTCGGGTTGGATGGCGATTGGGGTCAGATTCCCCTTGAATTTCTCAGTGTCGTAACCACCAAACAAGATATTTCCTTCTCCAGACTCTTCAATAGAATATTTGAGTTAGCTTGCGCAGGCATCCCACGCGTAGTGAGCTCTTTGACTTACCAAGATCGTTCAGCCAGAGGCTGTATGCGCGAGAGTTGATGAGACCTTGGTCGGCCATGGAGTCAATGATATTTCGATAAGGCTTGCCTCCAAAATCTGTGATCGCCTCGTTCGTGTCGAAACCAATTCCCATGATACCCATAGTACCGACGTCGGACTGGTCAGTCGCAACGGCGAACTCCATGTTTTTGACTGCGAGCGAACCGACCCGGAAGACATCTGAGACATAGTCCCCGGAAACCTCGGACCCATCGCCATACGATATAGAGAACCCATCCTCTTCTATCAAGCTGGAGGTGCTTGATTTGGCCCTTTCGTCTTAATGAGCTAGACGTTAGCAACAAGATTACAGACTGGATGATGTAGGCATTCCAAGTACACACAATAATCACAATCATCCTCGCCACACACGTCGGGTCCAAAAACCCAGGCGTCGCTGCTTCCAGTGTCAACTGCAAGTTTGACTTGTTGCGGAGGGGTTCCAACAGTAGCATTCAACCAGAAGGAGCTAGAGGCGAAATTTAGGGACACAGCTGCAGACCCACGTTTCCCAATCGAGCGCTGTTTATTTCTGTACAGCGGGAGTGAGACGACTTTCGACTGCCCTGACGCTCCTGACACAAGTAGAACAAAGGTCAAAATGACAAATAGCGTGGTTGGAGCCTTCCATGCTGGCATTTTGGGATAAGAATGAGATGGTGCCATGATCGAGAGTATCCTCACTCATGGATTTGAGATTTCACAACAGCACATTTTAATGCGACATGTGGACCTTTTTATCTCAATTTAAGGGGTCTTGCGGCTACTAATTTTATCCAATCAAGTATCGCTCCATAAATGTGCCAAGAAAGACGGTTTGTCTTGGCACGGTGCTATCTTTGCGCCGCTACTCGCTTGCTTGGTTTAGCCGCAATATTGGGGTCCACCATGGGACGCACGAGAGGGAATTTTTCTTAGTTCCGCAGCCTTGTACTGTACACAGCCCACGAGGGACTGTTCATTTGGAACAGGGGCCGTAATTCACAGACTAAATTCAGTTTGGAGCTACTTGAGGCTACACGCGACTGCCGATCGCTCGAACTCGTAGCCGAACGCCCGTGTGGAGCGCCCTAAGAAGACCCTGACTTCGTACAAGACAAGCAGCCAACCACCGTCAGCGAAATCATTAGCCCCATCGCCCGAAAATTTGTGTTTATCCCACACGGTCCACAGTTGTAAATCCTGTAAGGCTGGGAAGTTCCCGCTACAGTGAGGTAGCATCGAGGCACAGGCAGCAGGCTAAATTTAGTAAAAAACAGGAGTCATGTACAAAAGAGCCCCTTTTTGACGGATCTTAAATGACAATTATGGAAACTGTATAATTGATATGCAAACTTTACTTTATCATACGCGATATGGCTAATTTAATCGGTTCTATTTCATTATTACTTGGGCTTAATCCGGTTTGACCCGGTTCTCATCCCGCCGGTCTCGGGGTTATAAATGTATTAGGAGTCGGGCACTTCTACTCAGGTCCTAGTCTAGTCTAGGCCAAAAAGGCCTTAGGGGCTGACCACAGTTCTGGTGCTGCAATGCTTGTGATAAAGAACTTAGTAGTTGTGGTTAAGTAATATGACTTCTAAAAGGTAAGAGAGATTCCGAAGTTCCTTGGTTCCGAAGATGCGGTGGGTGTGATGGTTGCTGAAGAGGCTCCAGAGGCACCCGAAATAGTCCACACTCAAGATCAAGTTAGCGGCTTCAAATTGCACTATATACTCATCACCCATGGGGCCCTAGGGCGGCAACGAGATTGACGTTGGGTTGAGTGTGGGTGATATGGGTGAGAAGTTGGGAGACTGGGTGAGGAAAGTGAGAATTCTCACCCTGAAGGGTGATAAGGGCCATTTTACTCCAGTGTTTCAAAGCCTAACGCTCATAGCCAATAATCTATCGGTAGTCCCCGGCCCATAGGATTCCCACCCAGTTCTCACCTTACCTATTACGCATTCACCCTTCTCACCCCCGGTCGCGCGACGCTAAAAGCGGCTCTCACCTATTGAAATCACTCTTGTCAGCCCTTCGTACTACATAGTCCCCTTCAAAAGGATGCCTGGTACATACGACCATAGGGTGTGGAAAACAGGGCTTCCCGTCCGCTCAGCCGTACTTAAGCCACGTATTCCGCACGGTCAATTCTCCATATGCCCTGGTCACCCATATCACCCTAGAGCGGCGATGAGATTGATGTTAGGGTGAGTGTGGGTGATACGGGTGAGAAGTTTGGAGACTGGGTGAGAGAAGTGAGAATGGGGTGAGAATTCTCACCCCGGGGGTGATTTGACTCCATGACTCCCCCTAGCCGGGCGAAAATAAATAAATGCTAGCTTAGGGCCCCCCGATCGCTTGATCATAGTTTTCTCAATATTTTCCAAAATGTTAACTGAAGAAAAAATCCGGAAAGCCCTCGCGCTAAGCATTGAACGTGCAAAATCACGTGGATTCACACGTGAGTATCAAGATCAGAAGGAGTCACAAGATAACGTCATTAGCCTCCGAAAGCTCGCTCCGGCTACGACTGAGAAATACGACGGTGCGGTATTCATTTGGGGTTTGTGAGTTATATTTTGCTATGCATCTCGCCATTTTCGGCTCTAACAATAACCAGATGGAGGCTGTCTCGCAACGAGCCAATATACACCAACTTCTCTAAAGACGAACCAGATCCCACTCCTACACAACTCAAACTGTTCGCCGAGCACTATATCACAACGCGAAGGGAGATTCCTTCGAAGAAAAGTGTTTGTGGTATTTTCATCAGTCTGATCTCACACTGGGAGCGAACCACCTCCCGATCCCTTGACCCTAAAGTTAAGGACGATGTCCTTAATGTAAGTGGCTATACTGTTATTTTAAGAACTTACTAATTACGCTTTAGTTTATTGGCAATGACCTTACAAAGGACTATGGACTATCAACAAAACCCAGAGAGCGGTTTCCAGTCACAGCGAAAGATATAGATTATCTTCTTCACTATCTCTTTGATCGTGATTATCACGACTTCAAGCATGAGAGGGCACGTGTGCAAACTGCTAGCTCTCTTTCACTATTCGCTGGCTCGGGCTCTAGAGCAGGGGCTATTGTGGAATCAAGTTCATACCGTAACTCTAATGAGTGCTTATACTATAGGGTTTGTGCTCCTATAATATCTTATATTAAGACTGGCTAATAACTATTCTAAAGCATATGACATTCCATATTAAATGGGGTAAAAATGGTGGCCTAATACGCTGGGTAACAATTGACCCTGAGTTTCTTAAAGGCCACCGGTATAAGGATGACATAGACATGTGAGTCTCATAAGGCTCTTTTCTACTGCTATAGAAAGCTCACAAAATATGAATAGGCCTAAAAATTGGTTTAGAGGCCACCCAGTCCTTGGGAAAAACTTTGTCTTTTGGGTCATTGTCCATGGAATAGCCGACGGAGCCTTCAAAGGCCTTGCTACAGTGGAGAATGTCCTCAGCATAAAGCCACCCGAAGGGAGAGAGTCGTGGACCCTCGAATGGGATCCAGACGTAAAGGACCTCCCTTTCTTTCGAGCAGTTACTCCCAATGGCCCGGAAGCTACCAAAGCACTATCCTTTTCCTCTTTGCATCATAATAACAAGAGCCTCGCTAAGCGTGACGGATTTAAGGATAACTTACGGGTTCATGGGATTAGAGGTGCGGTTGCAAATAAGATTGATCGTAAGTATCAAGAGCCATTTGAATATTTCAATTACTAACACTTTCTAGCCAAGGCCTCTGAAGCTACCCGTGGTCAGGCCCTTGATCACCAGGATCATGACACCTTTCTTAAGTACCAGGCTCTACTAAAGACTTTGGATATAGGGGCTTTATATTATGATTTAGAGCCTGACTACGAATGTCGTGATATGGAACAAAGCATGACTCATCACCGGGACACCAACGTTCCACAGAAGCTTAACGCAGCGACCTTCGCCAAATTTCAGGAACGCGAGGATATCATCGAGATAGAGAAGGCAATTTCTGACTTAACACACCAAATTGACGGCAAGCCTCAAGACCACAAAGACCTTACTATTCAGCGATCAAAGCTATATGGCATCAAAACCAAGAGGCTACAGCACTGGAAGGATGAATTCGTTAAAAAATGGTGGGATACCTCATATGATGAGTATATCGCTGGGAACGACTTTTCAGAACGTGACAGTACATCGCTTTTCGAAATTTATAAGAAATACGTTCCAGAGCGCGCCCGCCTGAGCGAAAACCTCTTTCAAGAAGCAAGTCTTGACAGCGAGGTTGGGCAGCAGTGTCTTAGCGATTTGGTGACCATTTGCACGTCCACAGAAAGAGTTGCTTACTATCCCAACATGTCGCCTAAACAGGGCCAATGTCCGATTTGCTCTAAAGCAATGTCTGAGTACGTTTTTGGATCAATTCTGAAGAATATATTCTAACACAGCTAGAATTCCACTCCAGGGTAGGGCCAAACATATTTTACAGTGTCAGCGAAAATCCCTCAACGGCCCACCATATCAGCAGCGTTATAGCAACGAGAGACGCGCTCATCGACGTGTGCCGCGTAACTTTGTTCAGTTCTGCTATCTCTGTGCTAAGCTTTTCTGCGACGAAGAGACTTGGATCAGGCATTGTCAATGTCACCTCGACAAGCTTTATCCTCGATGTGGAATGCTTACGTTCCGCTACACGCTTGTTGCCCCAGGGCTTTGTCCATTCTGTTTGGGAGATGAGAGCAAAAGGGCAGATGAGCGCTTCGGCCAATGGCTGACCAAAGCAACTCTTTTGAACCACATTGATAAGCATTTAGAAGGTCTCGAGCCTTCTCGCACTATCGCCTGTCCGCATCCAAGTTGCGCAAAAAGGGAGTATAGGAATACTCTATTCTTACGCCACCATTTCCACGATGTCCATTCTATTGAGGAGCCTCGCTCAAATTGCATTAACCGGAAACGAAAGTGGCCATCTGAGTCAGAGCCAACAATGAGCATTCAAAATGCGGTTTCGATGCACCGACGGCGCTTGAATTCTGATATACCTGATCGTAGGGAAGAGAGCCCTCTTATGAAGTCGTCGGCAAGCGATGATGATATCAATTTAAGTTCTCTTGATGAGCTGATGGCTGAATTCGTGTGTTTCGACGGGCTCGAGGAGCCAAAAAAAGTGACTACTTCACTTTCTGATCAACATCTCTCATTAGGGGCTGGGTGATTCCTTAAATTGTACCTTTTGCCATTCTGTTTATTTCTATTCTTTATACACTACTGTATTTCAAAGCTTGATATTTCGGGAATCTTTAACATCGAGGGTCTTCATTCTAAGCAAAGTTTGCCGAAGAAATTCTAGAAGCCTCTAGAAAGAAATTCCTTTCTTGATAACTTTCGTTTTACAGGTCCCTCCAAGTATCTTTAAGTATCTCTCTCTTTGCTTACTTTTCCACCACACCACTCTCATATGTCTTCATATCTATAATCTGCCTATAAGGCATCACCATTCCCTTCCCTTTCTCCTCCTTCTGATTGTGAATATTAATGAGTAAATATTGCTTTCCAGTTTTGTTATTAGCTTTCCATCCAAATGTAATTCACGAAATCATTGTTACGTCTTCTATCTCGACCAAATAGAGCATAAAGCCGGCGAATGGACAAAATTATATTTCAGATAAAATAAAGAAGAGCTTAGGGATAGACTTGACCTACTTTGATTTAATAGTCTACCTAGAATGTAGTTTGTATAGAATAGATAGATTGATGCATGTTACCAAAAAAAATATAGTGAATTCTTAATTCTTCACAGAATGGCTCCCAATGCGAATTCCCATAGGTAACGCTTCAAAGTAATGACGTTTTAAGCTCCATCCCCCCCCCGGGTTTGCAAGGTGTAAAAATTCGTCCTATAGATATTAACACCGTGTCTCCAAAGTGAAATAAAAGATAGAGCCACCTTTATCAAAGAGCCAATGGGCTCTGTCTTTGTTCTATGTACAAAAGAACGGGCCAGCCGCGAAAGGGATCGCACATCTTCTTCCTTGGTGGAGATAGAAAGTGACGTTGTACGATCGCTTAGTTTCACCACGATCTCTCCAACATCTTTGATATCTTTCTGTGCTATGGTTGAAGGCTCTTTAGCCAATAGAGATTCGCCGATATTCGCTTCGCTGAGTTAGTAAAGCTTTAAGTTCATAGAGTGAACGCACCAATCTTGACCTCCCCTTTCCAGGTGAGAACAATATTGCTGAAATTGAGTAGTCCGTATGAAGTCTTCAGCTCTGAGTGAATATATTTCAACCCTTCGAGTACCTCTCTGCATAGTGTTGCGATGTCTGCTTCACTAAATTCCACTATCCCTGCAACGCACCCTAGGCTAATTGCCAGATGCTCATACTCATATACCAAATAAATTGTTTGTCCTAAATGAAAGTAATCAAGCAAAGAGATTAGGTTCGAATGACTAATAGCTCGGAGTTTTCGAGTATATCGCGATTTCCGGGCTTCGCATTCCTTAATGAGACAAATAGGCAGATTCTCGCTATCCTTCAATGCGATAACTCCTGGCCCAGCTTGATCAATGTTATATGATCTATGGTACTTCTCAAGTGAGCCCTCCTTAGGATTTGATACATCCTCGTGGGTTTCTTTTGCGATGATCGGAACTCCTAGGCGGTAAGCATGGTTTTTCTGAAGCGTCTTTTCCGGGGGAGCTATTTGGCTTTCAACCACTCTGGCAATTGTCTCTCCCTCTCTCCAGAGAGAGTTCGGTAATACTGTGGCTCGTTTGACGTTATTCATAATGAAGTAAATCATAAATTTATCTATAGTAAGAGCAAGGGAGATACTCGCCATTTATCCGTTGTGGTACGTAAGTTAGTAATCCCTCATGTTTCAGGGTTATAGGGGGATCTGCCCCCACCGTCGCTTTTTTGGTGTTTCCTATTTATTGCCACGGCCGATTTATCAGTGGGGCTGCCATTGGTATGCGAGGAGCCTGAATAGACTAAATAAATAACTAACTTAGTAGTGCTAAATATTTGCGATGTTTAAATCTGTATCTCCTTCTGAGCTTCATCCACTACAGTCTTGCACCCCCTCCTCTCGATTGTCGCCAACATGGACACTGGAGAAAACCCACTAAGTCAACGCACAAACGAACTTGCTGTCCAGAGACTTCAGTGCTATCAGGGATGTGCTGCTATTGAGCTCCGTAATTTAAAATTTGACGCATATACGGTGCTTGGTAGTCGGCCTTTAGATGAAGGCAATGTTGACAGACTTGTCGATCTTTTTGAAATCGAAGGTTGCGGCAACTTTGAGCCGGAACACAAGATAGCTGCCCTAATAGATCGACAAACATTACAAACCGCACTTTCAAAATCAAATCTTACGATGCACTCACTGCTTGACCCGACGAAACAACCACGGCTTTCTTTTACAGCGGACATTCAGCTATCCTGTGTCTATGGACGACACCGTATAAATGCTGCTGATGCATTTGGAGTGAAATCGTGGCTAGTGGATCTATATTTAGACGGTTAGTAACTTCGTCGCTCTGGCTCACTCAAGTTCTAATGCAATCGGCAGTGATTTCTTCGGACGCTCTTATTCAACTTAGGGAAGAATCAACAAAAAGTCTTGAATTCACAGATGGTGAAATATACCGTACACTTAGGTTATACCAACTTTCACAAAACAACGCCCAAGAAAACAAGTGGTGGGCAAGATTCAGCTCTAAAGGCCGGCGGGAAGATATTAAACGCTTGCAACTCAACAAGCTTCTTCTTGTTAGCCTGGATAAGCTACTGCCCTTCATTGGGCTATGGAAAGCCTTGAAGTCGACGCAAATTGAAAGACTACTTAGTCTGAAATTTCCCGAGGTAGAGAACATCCATCTTTACAGACCTCATTTCATCTACTAATCGCATTGTGGAACTAGATACTATGCCGATATATAAATTTGATATACGACAGATGGTCTCGAATCTTTCAGGGACAATATGCCTTATTTGTAGACGCCCCTTCGGTCTATTTACTTGAGGGTATGATGCCTGAGTCCTCTCTGAGCGACCGGGGCCGTATCACAGAACTTATGGAATCCGGTCAAATCTTTGCCCAGGTTACAGAAGCTAGAGACAGACAGGCCATTTTAGAAGCACTTATCTCTACTCCAGGTAGAATTCTGTCTCTCAAGACACTGACACAAGATACCTTATTTCTTGATGAACCTGCCTGGGCCCTTCGTTGCCTATTCCCGCATTTTAAGGGTATTAGTTTTCGAAAGATTATGCGTCGACATTGGAAAACAGCCCGGGATAGGCCGTTGGAAGTTCAAAAATCTGAGCATGGCTTCACAACCATACAGCACAATGAAAACTCCTTTACAATCTGCATGATGCAGCTTTGGCTCTTCGCACTCAGGCACTTCGCCCACCAGCAACCCCGATCCAAGAGTAACCGGCTCCACTCTGCGGGGTCTATTGAAGACTATAGCTTAGCAAATTTAGCTCTTCTGGCTGGACGTTTAGGCTTTCAATCGGATCAAATTGGAAATCTCCGAAACGGAAACGCAAAAAGGATGATTGAAGATGGTTTCATACGGTCTATTTGCAGAGAGGAGTTCTATAACGTTGGAGATTCCAAATTACAATCAGTATCAAAGCAGCTCAATGGTTTAATTCGGATCCTTCAGAGATACCCAGAGGAAACTGGACACATCGCCCAATATACGACTGATGACCCCAGCCAAGAGGCAAAGCATAGATTCAACAAACCGACACGAGAGCAGTATGAACAGCAACGGCAATATCTATTCTTAGACCAGATATTTGGTCCCGGTCAACCAGCTGCACAATTTCCAACTTCTATTGGGGTCACAAGAGAGATTTTGTTTTCTTTCTTTGGGAATGAAGTTGGAAACATTACGGAACAACCTCAAGAGACTCCCAGCGAACCAATGGAAGTTATTGCAGAGACGCCAAGGCAAACGATGGCGCCAGATGAAGAAACTATCACCGAACCAATCGAGCTTTTGCAGTATATAGGTGACCCTAATATTGTACAAAGCTCTTCATCGGGTACTCAACACGAAAAATTTGTGGAACTAGATCAGTTGACTGCAAAAGAGTTTGCGGGGCAGGACACACAAACAGACGATGCCGTTCCTGATGCCGCATCAAGTCAGTATTCCCAAGGTCCAGATGAAGCTACATCGGACTATAGTATAAGTGATCCTGTCGATATGGAGCCTCATCCAGGTGGAACGCCTAATGAACCGTCACCCTACCCTGGAGACATTCAAGAGTCATCTTATGAAGAGCATTTTTCGCGAGGAATGCTTGAACCCCCGCTGCTTGCAGCAGGGTTTGAAGATCCAAGCTGCATTGCCGCAATGGAGACCAAAACATTCATAGCTGGGCGACGACGGGTCGAGGATATTCTCACAATATGGTTCCAGTCGCAGAAAGAAGTCATCGTCATTTTCGAGTTTGAATTTCGGGCTTATTATAAGTTTAGCCTAGGAGGGGGACTTGGCTTGCGAACTACGTTGATGGATCTTTCAAGAGAGTTTGTGTTCGCCGTCTTTAACGAATTTGGGCTTGGGACGCCAGATATCAATACGACCTATGAGGAAGCAGTAAAAAATCGGTTGGTACTAGCCACCCGAAGAAATAATCCATTCTCAAAGAAGCGGGCGGACCGGGTGGAACTGGAAGTATCAATAGAAGATCTACAGGAATATGTCAAGAATTACGATATTCATACTGGAAAGAGGAAGGCGTATCATGACCGACCAGCTGAGAAGCGCGGAAAAACAAAGAATGACTAAGACGAGGAACTATAGGAGGAGGACTTGCATGCGGGGGAAACATAGGAGAAGGGGTATACTCGTCACTACACAAATAGCACAAAATACGAGGGTTGATTTAAACCTAGCTGGTGCTACAGTAAGAAATCTATCCACCCATGAGCTAAGAGCCAGGGCAAGAGGCTATAGGGTACTGCACAGATCAAAAAGGGCCTAATGATGGATTGGCCCTCCTCTGGGCAGTTTGCAGGAATGAGCCTTCATATTCCTAGGTCACTCAAAACAGGACGCTTTGCTTATCACCACGGCCTGCCTACGGCACTAAACTAGACAATGAATCCCTGGAATGGTCGAAAACGGTCCTACTAAGAAAGAGCTATGAAACATGTATGGGCAGAACTACTGTGGTATTTCGTAGGCTCTAAGTCTTAGCAGTTGGGTACTTAAGGCAAGGCGTACCGCATAGGAGATGATTTGTAAAGTGCAATTCGATCCATACTTAACAGACAAAATGTTCGCCGTCGTTTATCTATTGCTCGCTAGTATATATGTACGCGCCTCCATTGGCGGTGCCCTCCAGGTTATTGATTATGAGAATCAATGTGTCATATGGTCTGAGAATAACCATGGATGCACTGGGTATTCGGCGCCTTTTGCACTACTCAACGGGGATGACTGTTCTGGTAAGTAGATGATTAATCATTCTACCAAACGATTTCTGACCAAACCTAGAATTGAGTGAAGTCGTCAACGGAACGCGTGAAGATTTCTCACTTCTTTATGTGGATGCTTGTGGTACGGAGGACGGTGTGCCAGCTGCCTGGATCCAAGTGAAAGACACCGGTCTAGTTGCCTTTTTTAATCAGAACGGCGACACCTCGACATGCGTATTGAATGATAAGTTCAAGGTTGGCAGTTGGTGTAGTGTGTCCGACTCTGGAATCACTTCTTCTACTAATCCTCCCACCACGTCTACTCCCACGTCTACTCCCACGTCTACTTCCACGTCTACTTCCACGTCTACTTCTACGTCTACTTCTACGTCCGCTCCCACGTCTACTTTTACGTCTACTTCCACGTCTACTTCCACGTCTACTCCCACGTCTACTTCCACGTCTACTTCCACGTCTACTTCTACGTCTACTTCTACGTCCGCTCCCACGTCTACTTTTACGTCTACTTCCACGTCTACTTCCACGTCTACTCCGACTTCAGATGCCAAGTCTACTCCTACTTCTGATGCCACGTCTACTCCTACTTCTGTTTCCAACCCAGTCTCAACTCTGTCCGCAGATTCTACCTGTGGATGCTCTGCGGTTTGAAATAATACAGAGTACCCACAAAGCATACTTGTTTCCAGCCCGGATAAGTTAATTCGTACACGCCACAATGCCGGTGACAGCTTTTGATTTCCGTTTAGTTTTGACTTTCTTGAACTTTGATTTATCATATTATTCTTTCGTGGTACTGGCTACTAATAAGTAGCAATTACATATCTTTTTTCTTGATTCATTGGGAATAGAGACACCTAGGCAGCTACACTACAGTAGAATTCGAAAACAGTTTACCCCTTGGACACTCACAATTTGTTTCTCGGCTTGTACCCGAAACAGCCCTAAACTAAGCTTGGCTTAGCCGTAAATATGAATCACTTTTGAGTGGTTTATATTATACCATCTATCCTAGAAAAGACTAATTTCGTTTCGGGTACGAGCCGAGAAACAAATTGTGAGTGTCCGAGGGGTAAACTGTTTTCGAATTCTACTGTATCTACATCATACTCAGTAGTTGACTTCATCCACGCTAAGGCTCGCATATAAAACGTAGTATCAATGAATCAGACCACATATTCTACATTACTGTACAAGGAGTAATATACACGGTTTATTACAGCAGAATCACCAAAGTGTCGATGCTTAAACTATATGTATTTCCTCCGGATATCAAACCACTCATAGCTTTTCACAGGAAGTGTGACTGGGGCAATGGAGCTCATAAGAAGTATCGGAAACTTCACGCGAAAAAGAAGTATGAGAATGAACGAGCCTAGTCTACTTTGGTGGAGGGATAAAGAGACATAGGCCGCCTGATCTAATAGCTCTCTTGAAGAATAGGGAGTTTGCCCAGGGCGGCATGTATTAGATAATGAAAGATAAGTAGTGCTAATGCCTTAACCAACGATGAACTAGGTGGATAAATACAAATTAGAGAAACCACTAGTAGATAGCCTACCGCCAACCACCTCGTCCCTGAACCTTCGCGGGCGGGTTAACCCTAGGTACAAAGACGCCTTGTCCAAGTCGATAATCAAACAACCTGTATCTTTCAACTGCGAGATCATCTTCATTATAGGTTTCTCCATTCTTTGTGAAACAGAAGATTTTCGGCCGAAATACTCCGTAGGAACTTTTAATCTCTGACAAAGTCCATCCGGCCCTGAGTTTCCAATCGGGGTCGAAAATCCTCTTATCTAGACCAGACTGTGGTAGGCCACGTGTGGTTTGAAGGGTAAAATCCGTCTTTTCAGCCCCTCGCTGCTTCATAGCCTTGCGCCTCCAGGCTAAAAAACTATATTAGTCTCGGCTTTTAGCACATGTCAAGGTTATTCTTACGCATGCGAACTTGGAGGAACCTTCCCATAATTTTGAATATGACTTAAGGATCTTGACTGAAGTTTTGATAGAGGCTTGGTATATGGTTATGAAGGCCTTATATAGCCTAGTGGAAATTTCTCAATATGAATATACACCGCACAGAATGGAGTTTTGCTAACGAAATGATCTACTGCCGTTTACCTTACTTTACTAATTGGAGCCAGTCCGATATATTGCTGCCTAGCATAATTTATAGCGCACAAAACGGCCCGTGGTAAAATATGAATTATAGATCCTTGTCGTTTACTAAGCTACGCGGATAGGTTTTCGTACATTAGCTTCTAAAAAAGTGCGTGGCAGTAGCGGATTTCAAACTAAACATTCCACTTGTTAAACTTGATATAAATCGAGAGAAATACATAGCCTAAGGGGTGCACTAGATACCAGCAATCCAATTCCTGAAATTCAACCAAATAATAAAAGTTTGAGCTCTTTGGTCTATAGCCCTGGAGTCACTTCAAGATGAAATGGTACTATGGAGTTAAGTTATGGTTTAGTGAAAGGTTAGAGCCTAGACGGGTCTGATTGGATTTTACTAATGCAAAAAAGGCCCCACGGGGTTAAGGATAGCAATGACAGCCAAGTGGCAATAACCTATATACCTACCCACCCGCCAACATATGATCAGTCACAATCAGAATATAATGGGCGACTCTTTTGCCGATCTTGCCTCCATCCAAGGTCGAGATCATACTGTACGGCCTACCATAGATGGAACCGCATTTACCCACAGGTCTTTCCGAGGAATGGTGACTGCTCAAGGCCAAGATGCATTGCCAGGCAAAACCAGATGCCGGCAATCGCTGAACTTGAATAAATTAGTTCTATACAATTTTGAAATTATCTACGCGTGTTTATCTATACCGAGAGTTCTCACAATAAATGTATGCATGATCTACAAGTTTATCTTAGCCTCAATGATGTGGCTGTGGCTCTCGTGGTGGCTCTCGCCGGAGTCGTAGCTCTTGCCGGAGTGGTGGCTCTTGTTGGAGTAGTAGCTCTCGCCGGATTAGTGGCTTAAGTCGTAGCTATGCTGTTGTAGCTCATCCTCATGCATACAGCAATCATAAAGCGTTCAACTGTTCGTCAAAGAGCTGAGTCACGGGTCGCACTGGAGTCATAGCTCTTGCCGGAGTGGTGGCTCTCGCCGGAGTGGTAGCTCTCGCCAGATTAGTGGCTCTCACCGGATTAGTGGCTCTTGCCGGAGTCGTGGCTCTCGCCAGATTAGTGGCTCTTGCCGGAGTGGTGGCTCTCACTGGAGTGGTAGCTCTCGCCGGAGTGGTGGCTCTCGCCGGATTAGTGGCTCTCACCGGAGTCGTGGCTCTCACTGGAGTGGTAGCTCTCGCCAGATTAGTGGCTCTTGCCGGATTAGTGGCTCTTGCCGGAGTCGTGGCTCTCGCCAGATTAGTGGCTCTTGCCGGAGTGGTGGCTCTCACCGGAGTGGTGCCTCTCACCGGAGTGGTGGCTCTCACTGGAGTGGTAGCTCTTGCTGGAGTAGTAGCTCTCGCCGGATTAGTGGCTTAAGTCGTAGCTATGCTGTTGTAGCTCATCCTCATGCATACAGCAATCATAAAGCGTTCAACTGTTCGTCAAAGAGCTGAGTCACGGGTCGCACTGGAGTCATAGCTCTTGCCGGAGTGGTAGCTCTCGCCGGAGTGGTGGCTCTTGCCGGAGTCATGGGTCTCGCTGGAGTCATAGTTTTCACCGTCTAGCACCATGTAGCTCCTGTTAATCGAATGCTTTATTATTATTCAATATCTATTGGCTAGGTGAGGCTATATCACCAGCCGTCGAAGAATTACAAGAGAAATAATGAGCACTGAAGATATAACGTAGTCCATTCTGCTTCAGTATAACACAAGCAAAGCCAAAGTACGGAAAATAAAAAATCACCAAATCACAAACAAAAATGCAGAGCTGTGTTGAGATCAGCTCATAAAAGTTGGTTGAACAAAGGTTCCAGAGCTGTGTTGAGACTGCTCATAAAAACTGGTTGAGCATATATTAAGAGGAATCTTACTAAGTTATTTGTTATAACCCATTAAGCTCTGCGCTCGCGGCGTCGAGGCTTGGCATTGGTTCGTTGTGGAGAAATAGGTCTGTCCATTTTCAGTTGACGGAGCTGCCGTTCAAGACTCCGAATTTTCTCATCATTTCTTTGCTTTGACAGCGGTGTCTTTTGGCGACCAGATTCGCTCTTCTTCATACCTCGCTTGGAAGGTAACCGAATAGAGCTATCACTGTCCGTGTCGTCCTCACTCCATTCCTGATCACTTTGACGCCTAGAAGTCCTTCTTGGTCGTTCTTCCTCTATGAATCCACTTTCAAATTCATCCAGCCCATGTACCTTGCGATAACTATTCTCCATTTCGCAGGCTTTCTGATATAGCACCCTGTCACCATCAAGGGCTGAGCCGGAAGTAATCCGGCGCATGAATGCCCTCCCCTCTAAAGTAAGCACGTCATCTTTCCATTTTACTAGCGTTCTAGTCTCCGGATAGACGACACCTTTCTCAGGTTGCAGGAGGGCTAGGGGATCTAGATCATTCTCATCATCCCCGTAGACCTTCCAGCCAACTCCAAGGATGTTTTTAACATGCTTCCGCTCGTACTTCCAATATTCCTCTTCAAGCCCATTTCTCCTTCGAATGAGCTTAGCGTTACCACGAGTTTTCGTAGTCAAAACGCATTCCACCTCATGGCGATTATAGCTTTGGTGGGATCCAGCTCGAATGCGATAAATCGGGGTATGTCGATCTCCATATCGTACGAAGGTCTGAGAACCAGTCCCTTTGGGCCACCAATATATTACTTTTCCTGACGCCAATCGACGTTGTTCGTTCATAGTCCTTGCCTCCAAGGCATCGAGATCTTCTAAGTCATTAAGACTTATTGCCTCATCCTCAGATTCAGAGTAATCCTTTGGCTCTTTTAGGGTGTCTGCTTGCTGATTCTCGACGCTCGATAGGCTAGCTGCGTCACGATCATCCTGCTTTTTCGGGTTTTCAGTTCCAATCTCTGCGGTGGCCCACGCTTGGCTGATGTTCCAAGTCTTTGGGAGATAATGTTGCTTATTGAATCTTTTGATGAGGTCATAGGTGGCATTAAATGCATTCCAGGCATCATTTGCGGAGTCTCTTGCTTTTGCATCCATATGTGCTGTTTGCCAGCTGCGACACATGTGAACATAGTAGTTGTCCTGGATGAGACCATTGTCGATATTAATAGCACCATGTTCTGCATTGGCTGCTCGGATCTCCTGGTTGAGCCTCTGAAAGAACCCTATACACATACCATCAAGAGCAGGATTATTACCTCCCTGTACAAAGTAATCCGCGATCTCTATTTCCGAAGTTCCTGCTGTCCTAGCTTTGATAAGATCTTTCACCCATTGGCCTACATCATCCGGGCGGTGTTCAATTGGGGCATCCTGGACAGATGCATCTTCAAGATCGATATCGCTGTCAGCGTTTGACTCATAGTTGTCACTGATCTCTCCTGGCGCAAAATCATCTTTGCGAGTTGGGCTTCGGTCAAACCGGGCGGCCTTTTTTTCTTGCTTTTGAGTTACGTCTGTGGTTGCAGGGCCAGTGGTTGCAGGACCGGTGGTTGCAGGGCCGGTGGTTGCAGGGCCGGTGGTTGCAGGGCCGGTGGTTGCAGGGCCGGTGGTTGCAGGGCCGGTGGTTGCAGGGCCGGTGGCTGCAGGGCCGGTGGCTGCAGGGCCGGTGGCTGCAGAGCCTGTAGGAGGAGATTCCGGCTTAGGAGAACTGCTTTCTCGGTCGGAAGCTGGTGTTTGGATATCCCGTGCGTGTCTCTGGGCGTTTCCCTTTTTCGGCATAATGTTCAAGTGGTAAACTCTAGGAAGATTAATTCATGAGTAGTTTTTCACTAATCAAAATGATTCATCTTTAAATATGACCCATCACCCTACATGCTTTATGAGTCAGCGAGTCTAAAACGTTAGCAAGATAGTGTCTAAAACGTTAGCAAGATAGTGTCTAAAACGTTAGCAAGATAGTGTCTAAAACGTTAGCAAGATAGTGTCTAAAACGTTAGCAAGAAATTTAGGCCAAAACTGGTCATAGATGTAAAGAATCTTTTAGAGCAAGAATAGCACGGCCGATACAGTAGTTTTCGAAATCAGCTATACCACTATACTCTTTCAATTTCTTTCCCGGAAAATACAACCGAGGTTAAGTATCTTGATTGGATGGAGCAATCCCCATTCTTACCCAGACCGCTTCCCGCCTCTCCTTTCTCTCCTTTCACATACTACTTCTGTACAAAATTCAAAAAGAAAATATCCTTCAGGCATTCACTCTTTATTTTTCTGTCTTTACATGTACCTGGACTACTACTAATGCATGTTATATGATTTATCAAATAAATCTTGCTTAGACGTAACTAAACTTCCCGCCTATTGGGCATCAGAGCTTAACAGGCCCCTGCAGCTGGCTAGCTGCATTCCTCTTCAGTTTCCTTATCCAGACTCGCATAGCTACAAAGAAGAGGAACAAAGTGAAATGCCCAGCCTAGCTCTCGATTTGGCTTCCTCTTTTCCTCAATGATCCAAATTTCAAACATCCCGTCCAATTCCAAAATATTCCCCAAATGATCGGCAGCCTTCTGAACCTCCCTGTCGCGACCGTATATTCAACCAATGAATCTTGTTTCTCAACTCGAGCATGCACTTCTTCACCGCGTCTAGCCTTCTCCCTTCGGTATCCTTCATTCGTTCCACAGTCATATCTAGCCCTAGGACTTGTCGTATAAGGCATTCTTTATAGTCACCTTGAATCTCCAAATTAACCTCAAAGATCCAAGTATGATACCAGATCTCATCCAAACGCTTCAGGCCTTTGTGTCCCATGCAAGCAAAAATGAGTTCTTTTCGGAGCCAAGATGGGTCCCCCTTGCGAGCTTGTTTATAGTACAGTAGAATTCGAAAACAGTTTACCCCCCAGACACACAGGCTTTCTTTCCCAGCGCCCCACTCAGATTGCGCTAAACTGCATTAGGTCAAGAAACGTCCCCACCATATTTTCTTGATGTATTTCTGGTAGATCACAAAAGTTACCGTAATTACGGTTTCCGGCATGGGGCAAACCATACTTACCGAAATGGCCTCTGGCCAAAACTAAATTCGAAAACAGTTTACCCCCCTGGGATAAACACGCTTTGTTTCTCGGCCCGTACCCGAGACCACACTAATCTATATTTAGGTAAGGCGTAAATAATTATTTCCTAATAATAGACCCTTTTTATTTCCAGAACGGCGATTTTTTGTATAATACGGTACTTTACACTACTACCTCACTGCGCCTCCATACCCCGATTTCCATCCTTCACAATACCACTATCTGAGATCTGCCAGAATTCCCACGCAATATGGCACCGAGACTATCCCCATCTAAACTACATCTCATCAGTGATATGATACAAAGCCAGTCTTTAACCCGTTCTCAAATGGCCGAGGCAGCAGAATGCAGCGAACAGACGATCAAAAATATCCGCAGAAACTTGCGACTGTTTGGACACGTCCATGCTCCCCCAACCCGTGTCGGTCGGAGACGAAGCCTAACACCACCGATGGTAGAAGCGCTCTGTGACCACTTGCTGGAAAAGCCAGGTCTGTATCTTGAGGAGATGGCTATCTTTCTATGGGATGAATTCCAGATGCTAGCAACCACCTCGAGTATTCGGAGGGCCCTAGTGTCCCAAGGCTGGTCCAAAAAGACCGCCCGACAGAGTGCTAAAGAGCAGAGTGCCGAATTACGAGAAATTTATCTTCATAACCTCTCCGAGTTTGCATCGTACCACCTTGTTTATGTTGATGAATCTGGATGTGATAAACGAATCGGATTCCGACGGACAGGCTGGTCACCACTCGGTGTAGCACCACGACAGGTGTCACAATTCCACCGCGACGAACGATATCAAATTCTGCCTGCGTACGCCCAGGACGGTATCGTGCTCTCTCGGGTCTTCCGCGGCTCAACGGACGCCACTGTGTTCGAAGATTTCATCAGTCAGCTCCTTCGGCACTGTGGAAGATGGCCGGAGCCAAGGTCTGTTCTGGTCATGGATAATGCATCGTTTCACCACTCCGAGCGGATTGCACAGATGTGTGCTGATGCGGGAGTCAAGCTGGTTTATTTGCCGCCGTACTCGCCGGACCTGAATCCAATTGAAGAATTTTTTGCCGAGCTTAAAGGCTTCATAAGACGCAGTTGGAGCTACTACGCAGAAGATCCCGACCGAGAATTCGGCTCCTTTCTCGAACGTTGTATCAATCAAGTTGGGGCGCGAGAAGCTAATGCTAGAGGCCATTTTCGACACGCAGGCTTGACTATTGAAGAGTCCGATAATTGAAATTATGCTTCTAGCGACGTCATTCATCACAGAAAATGAGGCACCTTGCATTGAGTCTGAAAAACTGCTACCTATTTGTCCCATGGTCACATCTTCCTGCTATTCAGACAAAATTCCCAGTCAAACTAAACCACCGCCAGCAGATCCAGCAACAAACAGCAGCCTCATCTAGAATCACCCCCGTGACTCCCACGATGGGCTGCAGTACCACGAGAGGGTACAGTTCCACGAGGGGGGCCAGTCTCACGAGAAGAAACGTCTGTACCCGTAGCACGGTTTTGAGTACTATCATTTCCACGATTTTCTCTACTGCTCCTTTCTCTTTCCTGTCTCCGCTGCTTCTTCTCCTTTCTCCTCATCTGCCTTCGTCTGTTTGAATCTTCATTGTCTGGTCGTGGAAGGAAGACCGAGCCGCCGCCAACCCGCCAATGAAGGATGTACCAGGTCCTTTGGCTGCGTAAAGACGGATTCGACAAGCGAACAGTGACATGTGGAACTGGGTTCGGGTCATGGGTACTTGTAGTGGGATGAAGGCCGTTGCTAAAATGATTTAGTAAAGAAAAGCTTTCAAACTGTCAGCCTATCACTTACAGAACATAAGCCTGGTCAAAATCAAGTACAGTTCCATCATGAATCGCGAATCGGCGGTTCCCGTTAATCCATTGTTGGAACTGATTATGATAAAGACGAGGAAAGTTTTGATCGCAGTCAGGATCATAAATGACTTGAACAGACATCGTGAGAAACAGCCCGGTGACGCTCAACAAGACGTTCGTATGTATATGTGGTAAATAGCCAGGTATCTGAGGGACGTATTTGTGTTTAATTCTGGGGATGCGCCAGCAACATTATATGTTTAACATTGATCAACGGAGCCACCGACATGAAGCCGACAGCACCTAGGTGAGCGCTTAATCAAACAATAATTGTGTCATTAAAGCGCGCGACACCCACATTCGCTCGGGCTCGCGTTTCAAATCAAACACTAGACAATTAGTTTCCTATTTTTGGAACATGGGGTGAATATCGTTGGACCGCAGGAATTGGTTCTAAAATGACTCAACATTCTAGTGTCGGAGTTATTTTGCGCGACCGGCTGTGACAAGCCCAAAGCGGTGTGCTATATATATCCAACCACCCAGGGTTCCAAGACACGGAGAGGTTACCAGGTCGGGTTAGTCATCACGGCTTGGCAGGCAATAAATTATCTCCCGACGCATCACGACTTTTCTGATTGCGACGTTCGCCTCATCCCCAAGCGCCTCCCTGCACTCGTCGACCTTTATTCAAGGATGGATCTATCTACATTCTGCCAAAGCAACCTTCTGTACACACAGGAGTCATTATCAAGATACCAGCCTGGTGGATATCATCCAGTCAACCTTGGAGATACTTTTAAAGATGACCGTTACAAGATACATCACAAGTTAGGATGGGGTGGCTTTTCTACAGTATGGCTTGCGAAGGACAGAGAGTCAGTTTATCCTTGACTAGCCTCGCTTATTCCTAGCTAATCTCACGCCAGTCGCAATCAATGGGTCTCGTTGAAGATCATGACCGCAGATTCATCGGTATCGCGAGAGCTGCAAATTTTGAAATTTATGGAGAGACATTCTCGAGGAGAGCTCTCTTCAAATTATGTGGTTCAACTACTTGACGCCTTCATCCACGAAGGCCCTAACGGAGTCCACCAATGTCTTGTATTTGAATTACTTGGCCCTTCAGTTGATAAGGTCCTCTCAGACTACCATGAGAGCCACGACAAGATCTGCTCGGAAACCGTACTCCGAATGTCTACGCAGCTTTTGAAAGCTGTCAAATTCATTCACAGTGCCGGCATGTGCCATGGAGGTGAGGGCACTTTTCCCTCTGCATTTATGCGCGAGTTGGTGCCATTGTACTCACTTCTTATTAGACATTAGTGGCCGAAACATCGCATTTAGTTGCACTCATTTGTGGAAACAGACTGAGGAGCAGCTTTTTGACGTTCTCGGATTCCCGGAAGTTGAGCCGCTGACCCGGATTGACGGCACGCCTTTAGGAAATGGATTGCCGACTCAGCTGGTCAAAGCAGCAGAATGGGATGAGTGGATAGACGAGGACGACGAAGATATCAGGCTCTTTGATTTTGGAGAGGGCTTCTTCCAAGGACAGGAACCTAAAAAGCTGGCCCAGCCAGGGTCATTGAGGGCACCGGAGACGATTTTCACGGACAGTTTTGATTATCGGGTCGACCTATGGCGCACAGGTTGCATGGTACGTCAACATATCTTTCCTTGAAGGAGACATACTTACGGAGATATGAATTGTAGATTTATTCTTTCTTATTCACGACATGGCCATTCTGGTATCTTGGCGAGGATGATGTCCTCATTTTCCAAATGATTGGCTTTGTGGAGAGGTTGCCGACCGAATGGGAGTCTAAGTGGACATCAATGTTGATGAGGTCTAGCCATGATCTGGAGCTAGATGAAGGTAAACAAACTGATACACAAATAAACCTGTCGCTAATTTTGCTCAAAGATTACGAAACGTCGAAGCTTGAACGGAAGTTTGCTGGGTTGGTGCCTAATCCGACACTTAAGCCTCTACTTCATGTGATTCAAGGATTGATGCGATTTTTACCGTCTAGTCGCCTGACTGCAGAAGACGCACTTGATTTGCTTGGCAACGCTCAAGAATAATGAATGAATTCAATAGATCGCTCGTCTAACATTAAGAGCCGCGTCATCCACTACGGCAAATCACCCAACACAAAACAAAAACGCCAATACCCAACGCCAACACGTTTTTCTATACCACTTCAATAACAGGTATCTCTTTCTTCACGTTTTCAACCCAGTCACGAATATTCTCCACAAAACTCCGGGCAATTCCGGGCTTGATCCCTTTGCCGACGAAGAATTCTGGGTTTTGATCCTTGTAAATGTGTTCAAGTTCAAAGCCATCTGACAGCGTTATGTGACACGCTTGTCGAAATCCAGCTTTGAGGGTATCATCGGTTACATTCGATGCAAGCCACTCACCGTATTCTTTGACAGCTACGTCTTTGAACCCGGGAATCTTCAATGGACCCACATCTCTCAGCCCCGCGGAGGCATCACGCGAGCTAGTGGCCAGTTCAGTGGGATGTGACGAGTGAACATTGATGTTGATGGGTGGGTACGGCGATCCATCCCTAAGAATGTTACCACCTTTACGCTTTTCTTTCTCTTGCCTCTGCTGCTCCTCCATGTAGAGCTCATCCCGGATTTCATCTGGAACGTCTTTGTGCGTCTCCAGGACACCACCTTTCTCCACGTAGGTGACCAAACGCCTCAGAGTTTGCGTTCGGAGCCGATAGTGCTTTTTCCCCATTGGATCTAGCCAGCAGTACGGGCCTAAGTGGCAAGCAGCCGAATCACATTTCATCAAGTCATAGACTCTGCGCCAAATTGATTGCTGGCCGCATGCATTTTCTTCAGCATCTAGCTGGGCATCTCGATCATCAAGCATCCTTCGTGTGACGGAAGATTTACCTCTCTTGTCCCCTTTCCGTCCAGCAGATGGAGTAGTGCAATCCTCTACGTAGTTGAAACAGACCCTCAACGTGAGTCTCTTCCCACGACAGAAATGACTCGACCACATCCGCAACTGTTTCTCGATAGGAGCCCAAACAATTTCGGTCTTGTTGAAGCGCTTAATCAGATCACGCTGGGAACGATCATTGACTGCCACAACAATCGCCGTGTCATCCACCCTGACCCTCTTGTTGCGGGAGATTTTCTCTTGAAGGACAGTTTGTAACTTCTTTTCCAGGAACAACTGCCAGTAGGCGCTCGGGGCCAATACCAGGTCTTCTTCTGTGTCCCTTACCACGGCCTTGTTGTTGAGGGTGACACGCCATTCTATGAAGTAGTGGATACAGCTTGGCGGATCCTCGTCGTAGATCTTATCCGCATCCCACTCAGATTCCTGGAGCAGAGGTATAGTATTTGGTTGAGGTCGGCCTCCGGTGTTGGGCTCATCTTCGAGCGAGATAGACGGTGAAGGACTACAGTCGGACTGTGTAGCATAAGGGCTGCGGAAGTTTCCCGGGGTAGGGGCGTATTGTGAATCTTGTTCCCATAGTTCGAGCTCTTGGGGCTGAGACATGTAATCATCGTGGTATGGGCTGCCGTTCATATCTACACACGATCAAGGCCCTGGAGGTCTGTCAGCATAGGTGGCCCGTGCCAGCTGTGGGTAGACGCCCAACGATGAATGAAAGCGACGGAAGCGAGCAAGAGCCGTGGGAAGCATGAACGAGAACCATATTAGCCTACCGGGGTTAGTCTTCTACAGCAGTAGTACGGCTTTCGTCATATAAGAGGTACTATAGATGAAGACGAAGACTACGGGGAAAAGGAAGAAAGGGAGTGGGCGTGGATCAAGCCAGATTGCCAGATCTCCCCCACCTCTTCTAGATCCCTTCCTAGAACTTTCCATGGGAGAATACGGTAATTTACAATGACCCATGGCCATTACAGTCTAATACGTTCTATACCACGATCCTCCTTGGCAGGCGTTGTTTTCATAGTAACCTTATATGGCCTAGCGTCGTTATAAGTACGGGCCGAGACACAAAGCGTGTTTATCCCAGGGGGGTAAACTGTTTTCGAATTTAGTTTTGGCCAGAGGCCATTTCGGTAAGTATGGTTTGCCCCATGCCGGAAACCGTAATTACGGTAACTTTTGTGATCTACCAGAAATACATCAAGAAAATATGGTGGGGACGTTTCTTGACCTAATGCAGTTTAGCGCAATCTGAGTGGGGCGCTGGGAAAGAAAGCCTGTGTGTCTGGGGGGTAAACTGTTTTCGAATTCTACTGTAAATGCCATGCCACCTAGAGCATTCTGGGAGTGTAATCTTGAAAGTATTTTCCAGACAACGAATTTGGTCATCTGTTTTGCTAGAGATGATCCCATGCTGCCTGCCAATAATGTGGACGTAGTGAACCATCTTTTGGCTTGGTAAAGAAAACCTGAGAAATTGTCATGGGCCAGGGAAACTGATATGATATTCCTGGGCTTATATGGTTTATATATTAAGCGTTCTAGGTATATAAACGGTACTGTAAGCATTTAAACAGGGTTACGGCGCTATTAGCGGATTAGGTCGTACAGTACGTTGCGAAACCGGTGCAACCGCCTCCACTCTTCGAGTGTTTCTCTAGGCTCACCGCCAAGAGACATTAGATAAATTAGGAATAGCCGCGGAATATCAATATTCCTGTACCAGTCTCGATACTGTTATTTACTTCGATCAAATACGGTGCCTTGTTTCGTAACAGTATTGGCGCCCTAATAAAACTAGAACCTTTTAAAGTCAGCAATCAAGTCAAACAAACATGAGCTGAATAGTGCCTGACAAATCTGGCTAGCCGTCGCATTGCTCTGCCACTTGTTGAAGAGGTTGAGTACTACCACCTCCCTAAAGAAATGTTAACTTATTGATCCGAGACCATTATTGCCATAATCTCGTTGCATTTCTATCTATGTGCATACCGAATACGGTAGGCCTAAGCCAGGAAGAATTCATAGAAGTTCACATTCGAAACACGACCATTGCATAGCGTCAAGTACATAACTAACCTAGTGGCATCGGCAGCAATTCAAGAGGGTGCAGTGGACAGACGCACCAGATCCGGGATGTGACATGCAGCTACTTCTTGGAAAACATTACAAGGACGTCTGGAAAACTCATCCGTCCTGGACATATCCTGTAAACCATCGACAAGCCTTCTTAAGATACCGCGAAGTGTCCTCAGCTCGCAGGGCGTCAAGTTCAACTTGACCAGCGAAGCTGACCATACGGATCGTGGAAAATTGCATAAACGTAGTGGAGAATTGACCACCACGGGCAATACTCATATAGCCAGGGAATGTCTGATTCATCTGGTAGAAGGTCGAGGACATTCCGTGCTACAGTACCTGTATACATATAGCGGCCATGGTCTGGCAGTGGGCACTACATGGACCCTCTTTCGATACCCCGATCACACGGCGCAAGCACGATTCGAGGATGATAAGCTTAATAAAGTAGAACCGAAATGCGAGGCTAGTACGCTGGCGAAAAATGGGAAACTGGCCGATGGCTCGTCAGACTTGTAGTATGGTGGTAGTCAGGCCAACCAGTCATCAACAGATGCGTTATTCCTGGCGACTGAATTTTTACCTCTTGCCACGTAAGCGACGCAGTCCTAGGAGAATGAATTTCATCCATGGGGTTTCTGCCAATGCAAGCCAACCCAACACGGCATAAGAAGTATAATGACGTGTTAGGCTGTACCAGCTTTAAGGAAATGCTCCCTGAACTTTGAGTAAATATTAGCTCGATATGCAAAAAGAGAGAGATGCAACGGATATAATACTGTACATTCTCAATGAATCTAAACAATGCTCTTCTTCCAAATACAGGCTGTGATCAATCTTTTAGCCATCAGGAACGTTCTCATTATGGCTTTGAATGAAAAGTGGGTTGATGTGGTGGAGTAAGAGATTGCCAGATGCGGAAGCCTAGACGCGAAATGCGAAATGCGAAATGCGAAATGCGAAATGCGAAATGCGAAAGCGACTGATAAAGTTTTTCCCGCATTAGCCGGGTTTCAGCAAATTTTGGGTGGAAAGACTAGGCAACAACCATAAAAATGCTTTCTCATTTTGGCTTGTTCATTTTAGAAGCGGAGGCTAACTTTTCGTAACAGAAAAAATCGAATGAGACGATTTGTAATCTCATTTGTCTTTTATTTTAGACCAAAAAGCGATTCCTGCAGCTAGAGCGTGAGCTGCGAGAATCACCTTGTTTCAACATCAGAATTAATCGAATCGAAAGTTCAGGAAATCACCATCCACTGGCGGGAATGTTTGGATGGGACAGGCCACCAAAGATTGCCATAGTGAATTCAGATCATCAGAATCCGCATAGTTTTGTTCAAAGGTCAATCGAATATCATCAGGTCTCTGTGGACTTGGAAAGTTTCGTTCAACAGAGGGGGCAGCTGAGCCAGATCGCGACTCTTGCCAAGCACTTTGGGGACCGTGAGCCACTGCGCTGGATATATCAATCTTCATCAAGGTCGTTCGCTAAACTCGTGCAACCTCCCAAATTTCACTCGCTCGCGATATCCACTCGACGCCCCAGTCAAAAAGCTCACTTGCATTTGAAACCCCTGGCATGATCCCGGGCCATTTCTTGCCGTAATAAAGTACTGTTGTAGCATTGAAAACGCAGTAGCATGCAAATGGAACCTGTAAATCTATTCCGTAATGAAGAAGTTGTTTGATCAAATGGATGGTGTTGCTAGCGCTTTCAGCCAATTGTTCCGCACTCTTCTCCCACCAATTGGCTAGGATTGGTTCTACGGCATTAGCATCATCGGATCTCGTCTGGAAAGGACCCCCATTGATAAGTAGGGGCAGACACTCGCGGTGCAGAGAGATAGATGTTGAATAATAGATCAAATTCACGAAAGCATACCGCTCACCCTGTCCGCGAGATAGGAATGCCGGCAAATGAGAGTCCGTAGCTGAGAAATGTACGCGTGAAGATTGAGCTTCTCGCCAGTCTTCAAGCACCGCGAGACTACGACTCCAGAATGAGTCTTCCCGACAGGAAAACCCCCTTGAGGTAGACAATCTCTGCGTTGTTTGCCCAGAGGAGACCCATCGAGATACTTCGGACCAGACGTTGAATCCCTGAATAATCAGTGAAAAATTGATTTCATATCCTTTGTTCCCCAGTCTTTGGATTTTCGGAGGGTCTGAGAACTGAGATCAAGGACCTCCAAATATTTCAAATCGCCTTCTGGGTAGACGCTGAAATTGAAATCTTCATCAGAGGATGGAAGAGGCACGTGGTATAGCTTTGAATGCAGACTCAATGAGCGAAGGTCTCCGCATCCTAGCATTGCCTCTGTCATAAGACATGACCATAATGTCCTTCGGGCCTCTTCAACTTGCATCTGAAGCACGGCGGGTGCGTGCTGTTTGGATTGAGACAGTCGTGAAAGGGTTACACAACAGGTTCTGGTTGCCATGCCTGCTTTCGACTGTCAGTTTAATATGGCAACATCGTGGGAAACTTAAGTGAATTAAGAGTAAATAAGTAATGAAGCAGAGGCAGCAACACGTACCGTTATACGTCCATGATTGGCCGCCTTTCCCAGAACCCCAATCATGAAAGCTCAGCAAAAGTAAAGTCTGAGCAATTTTTAAGTCCAAACTGACTATAGTATAAGCAGTAATCCTGTGTCGTAGGTAGGCGGCAAAGTGTTCAGATGCAGCAAGAGGACCACCGTGTTTGTGTATCAATTCGGGGATAAACCGCGCACACAAAGCCATGATTCCACAAAATCTCAAATCCAGCGGATTGTTTCCATAAATATGTTTGAGCAGTGTAGGTCCATGTAGGAAGCTGAACATGGTAAATCGTCCTTGAAAAATTTTGGTTGCCTCCAAAATAAGCCTCCGGTCGAGTTCCGGAAGAGGATCATCGTGAGGTGCCGAGGAGTGTGCGGAGTCTGAAGCTTCCATCATTATGGTAGAAACACATGGCAGATTGGTGTTGATGCCATCAAAACTTCCATCATTGTGGCTGGACTGATCCCCGAGGAATGTTCTAGGATGTACATCAGGTCTTGGACCATCCTGCGTACGAACTCTCGCACGAGCGTCTTGGGTAATTTGTGACCGTTCATGAGGTTTTCTCTTGGATTTTGGGACGCTCAATATGCACTGGCGAACCGGGTTTGAGGCGCAGGCCCGACAAGGGGGCGTGCCGTCATGACGACATTTGATTTTCGATCTGCGACACCATTGGCAAGCGAGAGTAGTCCGCATTTGGGGTGTAGAGACTTTCTGTTGATTTTGAATATGGACTCCAGATTCAGAGACAATGTCCGCCCGGTCCCGATAATTTCGGACCAGTTATACGTCAATTTTGTTTGCGTGATACCGATTGAATATAGATGGTAATGAATCGTGCTGAGTTGAGTTTATGAAACGCCCGTCTCCTTCAGGATGTAAGGGCAATGAAAAGGTCGCAGTTGCCCGCAGGGTATGTTCGAGTTCGGCGTTTCCACTTCCAAGAGCAGGCATTAAGACTGGGCCCAATTTTCAGCTGACGAACGGCATACAGTCCGGATGTAATGGGACTGCTATCTGGAAAGGGAAGGAAAGGGAAAGGGTGAGACGCAGGCACGTATGAGAAGGCAATTAACGGAGCAGCATTACAGGTGGATCCCGGAGAAGGAAAAGCTTCACATCCGCCAAGATTAGTCACTCTCATGTCCGCATGAGCGGGTCACCCGGTTGAGCGGGTCACCTCAAATCACCATACTAAACGCGATATTTTAAGTCATTATATATTATCGACAAGAATATGAAATTGCTTGATTGTAAGTATATTATGTTCTCTTAGTATCATAATTCGTATTGAATTGTTTATAAACCAGAAAATAATTATTGAACCATATAACCAAAAATACGTTCCAATCGAGCGTTATAGATATATATATCCATACTATCACACCCTAAAATATTTGTTGAGATTATAACTATATCTAGTACGATACATTTGATACTAAGGTACCATAAAATCATATCATCAGCCTTAAGTTTTGAAATTTGAAGTTATGAAATATTCCATTTGGTATGGTGTTTTGGGGTGACCCGTTCATGCGGGAATTACGTTAGCTAGCTTAGTTAACTACCTAAGGTGCCACTTAGGGGGCGCGAGAACAAGGCCTTGGCATTTGTAACTCTCCCGCAGCCACTCGGATAGAATACTGATTGTGCTTTTGTGATACGTAGTCTACCAGAATCTTGACCACTGGGCTGTAGAACTCATCGTGCAATGTCATGATTACAAATCCAGAAGATTTCCTCATCGGTTCAAATGGAAGTTGATAAGCTGCACGTGAAAAGTTCTTGATGCTTGGCCCTCAACCCAAGTCATCCGACTAGTTACCAAACATGTAGATGCGAAAGAAGCATACTGTAATGATGTTATATCCGAAATAGTCGGAATAGTCTATTTATCTTTCCTTCCCAAACTTAACCTGAATCTTCTTCCCTTTCAAAAGGTTTATATTATTACCCCATCCATAAAATTCCTTCGGGGCATGTTTGAGACTTTTCAGTTGGGCTTACTGGCGGTACTCAAGGCTAATTGACCACGTTAGCCGACAAGAATATATGTCAAAGCTGAGCGAGCCTTCATGTTCTTTCATTTGCCAATGTAGACTGGACTTGAACCCCATCTTCCTTGGAACTAGTGATTCGCCTCCTCTTCTCCCTTATTTTGGCGAACCATCAGTTTAACAAATGACATTCGACAAAGTACATGTTCCAATGTGTGCGCTCACCTAGTAGAGCACAGGGCAGCCGAGACAGTCTGAAACAGACGACCCGCTAAGAAAGCACCTGATAAGCTCTCCAAGTCAGCGAATAATGAACGATGAATCGCGGGTTTGTGGCATTTATGTTGTTCTGCTTTGAGTCTCAATCGTTTGTTCAATTAACATCGAGGTCTATCTCCGAGGTCCAAACTTCGTCCAAGCCTCGGAAAATCCAGCCCCGCGGACCCAGATATCCCAATAGATAACACCCGCAGTATCGACAGCTAGATATGTTTCAATAAGCGGTACTACTCAGGGGATTATTGGTACTGCTTACCCATATTCCCAATCTTCAGCCACATATCCCCAGAAACGGGAAGGCTATCACTCTTGAGCTTGGTCTCAAGAGGACGACTCAACTGCTCGGCAAAAGCGACGGTACGGACAAATTTTGCCAAATGGCCATCATCCGAAGGATGAAGATAACTCTTTGAAAAGACCTCAGGCCAGCCCAAATGGATTGGATAGTTTAAGATGTCGTCGTCGTTTGGTTCTGGCATCTTTCGGGATGCCCAGATCAAAAGATCCATTCGGCCTTTCATTTCTAAAAGCCGACTCTTCGCAGCCGTTTCAATATACGGTAGATCCATGAAAGCCTTGAAGAAAATGGAGAGATTAACAGCATGGATAAAGAAAAAATCCAGCTTTAACTCCTTTTCCGGGTTCTGGGCCGTGGCGGTCCAATAGACTGTATGGAAGGTCAGAGAAGAAATGTTTGGTTTGAAGCTGCGGAGGAACATACTCGCCGTATTGATCATCTCTGCAAGCTTTTCGGGTATCTTGTCCTCTGGTACAGACCACTTGCTGCAATAGTGAATAACCCTTTCCCTGGCCCGCGTGAGGATGCCATCTCCAAAAACATCTGTGTCCCCGTGTGCAGACCCATTCCTGACCAATTCGTCGGTACGCATCTCTTTCATGATCTGCATAATAGATTTCGCGGAATTTGGGCTGGCTGCCGCAGTAACTGAAGCAGGGTTGAAGAACTGATCACCCAGATAGTCTTGATGGACTGAGGCCTGTGCAAAAGCCTGCGCAACAATCGCAGGCTGCTGAAATTCGATGCCGAAGCCAAGATGAATAATCGGGTGAACAAGACCTGCAAACATCCGGGAAAGCAATGATTCAGCGAGCTTGTCACCACTAAACAAGTATTCTTTCATGACAGCTGGAACACCTTTAGCAGCAATCTCGCGCTGGAAAAAGGCAAGATAATTGGAGTAGTGTTCCTCTTGGAACATATACTTCATAAATTCGCTTTTCTCAGAGAAAGATGCAATGGTACTTTCGTCCCGTGGATAAGCAGGACGCTGACGCTTGTCCTCTCGCTCATACTGAAGCTGGATAGTTTCAGGAGACGCCCCGAGAGCCCAGATTGTGAGCATGAAATGCACAATGTGATCTGCCTGTCCGTTAATCTTCGCTGTCATGGCGTTAGGCAAATATTTGAAACTTACCATGGAATTGGATCTCGTTGAGATAGAGATGGTGATTTTCCATATCATGTTGAAGAACCTCACTAACTTTGCGTGCGGATGCCAAGCTCAAATTCGCAGTACTGAATACGCCTGTGTTCTCTGGCGTGATCCATATTTTGGTTGGAGAAGCCATTTTGGAAAATAGAAAAGAATGCAGAAAAGACACGATTTACAAGTTTCGCGGACTTTAAATATGTCTTATGTAGCTTTTTGGATCCCCCACATTATGAAATTCATGATGCTTACATTTGTCGCAAGATGACAAAGGTCCCACTATCATTCCGGAGTTGGCACCAGGCTAGGCTTGGCAAACAGATTTTCGGCTTTCGGCTTTCGGCTTTCGGCTTTCGGCGTCATAGCTCTTTATTACATCACAAACTTAAGCACTGAATTTAACCCGACGAGGTGTGCCTTTGTAGTGCATGAAAAAAAGTTCCCACCACCTATAGTCTACTGTGGACATGGCAACTTCCACTTAGGGGCAAATACCGAAATGACGTACAATATGAGCCCCACATGCGGTTCGTCCAAACGGAAAACTAATGGCAACGGACATAGTGTGTGAGAAGAACAATGTCGCCTCGAATGTCGAACACCGAATAAAATCGACAGTGACGAGACTTCAAAACACATGATATTGGGTCAAGTGGAACGTGAGAGTGATGAAACCAAAGAAACGGCTTTCCAAGGCTTAAATCGCGATTTTCTATAGAAATTGAACGAGCCAGTAATCAAACAACGGCTGTAAGGCTTAGACCATCATAATCGTATGCAATTATATTATTATCCGCAAGACCTTTTATTGAATTTGAAAACGGTACGATGTAGATGTTCACAGGTAACATATAAAAATCTATTGGTGCTACCATCATTGCTCTGTTAGAGCCGATTAATTCTTTCCACAACCCGAGAATCCAAAGGCCCAGCGGATTAACGCCCCAAGAGCGACTTCAAGATGTTGTGGCTTGCTTGCGCCGATGATAATCGAATTTCCATGCGTAGACGGGCTGATAGCTGGATGGAAATAGAGCCAGCGAGTAGCCAATACCGACTTAGGGACACCTGATTCAATCGAAATACCATGCCAGGCCTTTAAAAGGGACCTAAAATCCTCGTTGTCATACTTCTAGCGATATATAACTCCTTCAGCGGTCGCAGGGTCGAAATGGCCTCTAGCGCCCGAGTCGATTGAGGGCACAAGTTGATATACTGCCCAGCTTCCACCTTGATCGGCCTCGGTAGGAGGAGGCGTAATTTGAATGGAGTTGCAGAGGTTTCAAATGGATTCATGTCTATTGCTCGATACCATTGCCCTTGGCCATTCATTGCCCGAGAAAATGCCGTTCCGGTAGAGCAACTTTCTCGGAAGAAAACGAGTGTAGAGTTCACCGTGATACTGTATAAATCAGATGTTCAATTAGTCTGACTCGGCTCCAAGGCCTCATGCCTGGCGGGGACGGGCCTCTAAACAACACCGTGTCCTCACTTGACCCGGCGGTCTGCGGATCCCTGTCAAGCTTTGGGTGTGCCATCGAATCGAGTGACTTGCCTGCTAGTCTGAGCTCCCTGCCCTGGGAGATAGAAGCGGAGCTCTCATCATGGTCCATTAGCTGTCTCTCAACAATTCCGAGCTGTTTTATCAGGTGGTTGCTTCGAGATGCTGTCCAGATGTAAAACGAGCCAATAATTATTATGCCAGCAAAAGACGGGAAGCTCCTTCGCAGGAGGGGCAACAAAGTGTCAGATGAGTTGAAGTTACAAGTGAATACATTCCTGAAATTAATATGTACACTTCGTACGTATGAATACATACGCAACTAGCGGAATAACTCTAATTAGGGACTAGTGTGTCTTGGCGCAGGGGGCAGAAAAGTCATTGACAGAGTGGAGTTGTTGCACCGGTTTCGCGACGTACTGTAATAGACCCACTGTTGTTCTCTAACTTTGAAAAGACGGAAGAGAACCGACCCTTTCTATATTTGGTCAGAAATTACCGGCGCACTGCTTTAGGTCCTATTCCAACCTACCAGCAATTTTGTGTAAAATACAATCTCTATCCGGGAAGCGGTCTGGTTACCAGGAGACGTCTACTCTATCCAATCAGGACTCACATATATCGGGTTTATTTTCCGGGAAAGGAGTTGCAAGAGTATGGAAGTATAACTAATTTCGAAAACTACTGTACAGAAAGATTGAAATCAGGTATAGTACAGGCCAAAAAGGTAGCAGCGGCCCAAAGGTAGAGGACTTTGGCTATACACATATAGACAACGTACTACATGTACTGTACGGTACTGCAAAGCATATTCCAGCCTTTTGTCTTCCCTACGCTCGACAACTTGTAGCTGGATCAAGTAGCTTGACCTTTAATCAACGTGTGGATTTTACAAGGGTTACGTAGTAATTCACAAACAGTATACCTATATTCGTAATTTCAATTATGTGTTCTCCGAGAGCGAGCTACAGATACCTAATCATCCAACACGTATAAGCATCTCAATCTTTTTCCTGACTATTCTGCAAAGCATGCAATTCTGTACTCTCAGGTGTGACGCCTTGTAAAAATACCATCATCTGGCCTAAAACATCAGAGCACTGGAGGGATCTAGTCTGGTACCACTCAGAGAGGGCCATCCAGTTTGAGATTTCCTGCTTCTGACGATCAATAGTCACTGCAGCTTCTCTTATAATTGACCTCTGGTTTCTGATCTCCTTCTCTGCATCTCTAGCTGTCTGTTGATGATGATTTGCTTTAATTTCCACAGACCTCAATCTCTCCATGAGGTTCAGATTTTCGGCTTGTAACTTAGCAATGAGGTCAAGCTCAATCTGCCTTTTAGTTTCCTATCATTGTCTTTATGAGAAATTTCCTATCATATGATTAGGATAAACTTACCCTCTCAGGCCGAACAGCGCGGAATGTCTTACCAACCCCACGTTGGAGCTGCATGTAAGCCCCCACGGAGTGTTTACTCAGATGCTTTTGAAAGAGAGGCTCCAAGGAGGGGTCGTCTATCTGCCACATATAATCCAAATCATCTTCTTTCTTCAATCGCACTTCTGAGGGCTTTACTTTAACACCGAGTGTCTCCCCTATCCCAAAATTCAGAAAATGGTAAGTCGGAGGACCTTAGAACTCACATATGTGTTGAGAGAGACGGTTCCTACAGCTAAGCCGCCAAGAAGCCCGTTTTTCATTTCCGATGTGACACTTTTCTTCCATACCGTAAATTATTGCGTGACCCTTTGTGCGACTCTTAGGGGTTTATATGACAAGTTATAGAAATTGGCTTCGGACTTTAGAATTATTAATTACAGGGCTCAGAAATATCTGCTAACGTTTTGGTCGCAGGACGTAATAATGGAAAATGCAATCATTCCCAGTGATGAATCCGTCAACCTGGAATCACGTAATTAAGCTGGCTTTAAACTACATGGCAGGATTCTCGTTTAATGACCAGAAATTTCAGCCTTTGGATCTCAATCTGAGGAGGGGACCCTTTTGTACTCTCCAATGCCTCATTACCACAGTCCCGGCTATCCTGTACCATATAACAGTTGAATTTCAGGAAACCAACCAAAATCGACTCTGAAAGCCAACAATTTCCTAATTCCAACCGCCGCAGTGACGGCAAGATCATAGAAGACAATTCCTTCATCAGGTCCGAACTATCGACTAGCGTAAGGCTCTTCAAGCATGCGAAAGCAGCCTTCATTAGCTCTTTTGAAGGAACTAAACCTATACGCATTCCATCAATTTGCATCGATTCCACGAATACTCCATTATGGCGGGCCGCAACCATGCCTTTAAGCACAGCTTCCAAGTGAATAGGAAACGAGCTTCTGCTTTCATAATATAAACGGTTGGCGAACCATAAGCGCTGATCTTCTTTGGCCCCATCAAAGGATAATCTTATTTTTTCTAGGTTCTGCAGCCGTGGGAGGCATTCTGAAAAGATGCGTATATCACGTCTCTGTCGCAAAATACCATTTTGATTTCTGGCAACTCTTCTGAAGTAGAGATATAATTCTCTGTAAGAAAATTCCTTGCCTCGAAGGTCCCACTGGAAGTCCATTTGGTCTCTCGCATACTCCTGCGGTGTATATATGCAAGTAGTGAAGTAATCCCAATGTTGGATCGCTATAAATGTAAGGTGAGGAGAAGTGTGGGATCGAAGGAGAGACATACATGGATCCAGTAATTCAGACGCTTCATAATGAAGCACTTTCACATGCGATGCCAAAGGGGAATCTGCAAGTCCTTCTAATTTTCGTAACCCATATTTCGAAAATTCTATTACTATGGCACGAAACAATTTAGAGGTGGTCGCCGCTCTACATTGTTTATTCACCATAGAGAACATTTTCATCGAAAATTTCTCTAGGTCCTGACTTATCAACCATAGGATTTCGAACGGCATATCTTTCAGCTTTGCCATATTGTTCAAACTGCACTGCAGAATTCTGGAGCTGGGTTGGGGACTTCTGAGGCTTATTTGACCGCATTAATCGTTTTCGAACACAAAAATTGCTATCCAGGATATATTTTCCGCACCCGACGCGTTTTCATGTCGTTTTGTTAGCAAGACTGCGTGGAAATAAGAT
Organism: Penicillium sp. 91 TS-2023; assembly: GCA_030710325.1. Lineage (NCBI taxonomy): Eukaryota > Fungi > Ascomycota > Eurotiomycetes > Eurotiales > Aspergillaceae > Penicillium > Penicillium sp. 91 TS-2023. The sequence continues at coordinate 2,318,420 of JARWGP010000011.1, forward strand.
AGAATCTAACATTCGGTGCTTTTAAATGATACCTCCTTTGGTGGCTGCGGCAACATAACTAGCTTCAATCCCCAGAGTTACTATACTTTCGGTAATTCAACTCTTCATTCAACCTTAAGAGGTAACAAAAGGTTAATAATTCTTCCTACACTACCCTTGACTTTAATCTAATGGTATTGTAGAATGAAAGGAAGCATTTCTTGGCTTTGTATCTCGTGTTCGAGATCGGAAACCCATGACTTAAAAATCAGGCTTATTCCTTACGACCCGGCATCATCTATCACGATATTTTGGTCCTTTTTTCTCCCCGCAAAGCGACATATCAACATACATACAATTTGTCATACCTGCTTGCAACAGTTAGGGGACATCTCATATGAGGAGCAGGTGTGTATGATCTTCAAACATAGAGATCAACAACTGTTCAACCAAAAGACAGCCTGGATTAGGCAGGAATGGCATTTCTGGATGCCTAACTTGGAATACCAGGACATTCGAGAGTCAGTTAGAGAAAATCAAGAGATACGTATGCATCTCTTCGGTAACGCGTACTGCCGCGCGTAAACTACTGGTTGGATTTCGGGGGCCCGTTGCTAGGACTTCAGCCTATGATTAGCTAGTTTGACAATTTAAACCTATATGTTTTCTTTGTGTTGTAATACTTTGTTGTCGAATCGATCATGTCAAATTGGAAGCAAAGTTCGCTAATCAATCTCACCAGTAATTACCCAACACAAATATAACAGTCCATAATGTAAAGAGCAGATATAGAGAGATGGGTTTATCCAGTCGACAAACCAGCGGGACGATGTTGACGATGTGGCGGGCCGTACTGGAGAATGCAAAAGGGAACAAGATGAATCCTGCAAATCACATGATTGAAAACACCAGCGGCGCCTGGAAATAAACTCCGCGGATTTAGTCCTGGTTGCTAAGCACATGATAAAATAAGCTAACGAACACCTACACAAGCGGGCAAGGCCCGAGCGTAGAGCGGTTGTTGATCCGGCGGATCATATGATTAAAAACCCATGTGGTACCTTAAACCGTGGAAATAAACTCCATGATTCAGCCCCAACTAAGGGGCTGGGCCTGAGCGCACGGCGGCTCGCCAATTTGCCCCCACGTGAGACTGGTTGCAAATTCTTGTCTGGATTGATAAGCTGGTCCGAGCCGTACATCATGTTTTCAGTCATGCAAAACTCTGTCTGTTCAGAAACCGAGATGGAGGAATCGAAATTCAGGCGAAATTTTCATCAAAGGGGTGCGTAGATTACCAAGTAGGTTTTCAGGGATTGGGGAAATAGCTCAGCGTTGGAGAGGTTTGACGGGAATTGACGGCTAGAATCAAGTTTTTTCCCATTTCTTTAATTCTTATCTTGCTTCCTACATTCTCATAGGTGGTGAGTGCGGGGGAAAATGATGAGAAATCAAAAAAGGGGGTTGCTAACTTCAGGTACGAGAGGGGAACCCTGTCAAGATTTCATGTCGGCAATCGGCCGCCACACGCTAAGAATGGACAATAGATTTCAACCAATAGCTTGCGAATAATCATTGTTGGATGGCAATCAGCTAATAGCGAACGATCATTGCGAAAACTAACAGTAATCCCTAAAATATGTGATTTTTACAATCTTTACACGTAGGTCCGACAAGATAAGAGCCTTTATTGCTGGTACCGCCAGTTGAAAGTCAAAGGCAAGGCAAATTTTGAAAGTAATTGAGGACACGTTCTTAAAACTCTAAGTTACCCACGAGAAATCTCCTATTCAAAAAGTATAGTCTGGGCAGATTCCGCGCTGAGGGTCTAGGTCACAATTTCAATACACGATCCCTCCGATGAGCAATCGTTTAGCTCATTGGTTGTGATTTCTTCCTCGGCCTTATCGACATTGGCGGGCTGTTCCTCGCTTACTGTTCGGTCTAGAGTTCCTTTGAGCTCTTCCAACATCTGGTCACGCGCATAGAGTGCGGACTGCAGGTGTGTGATCAACTCCCGCTGGTATTGATTCTCTAAGACCATCTCGTTATTCTTTTCTTTGCCATCGAGCCAATTGTTGGCCTCTTGTTCTCCCAATCTCTGTAGTAAAGATGCAATGCCCGGCTGCAAGTCGTTGAGACGGGATTCGAGCTGCTGCACTTTGTTTCTTTCCATTTCTAGATTCTGACAAGCGACACGACAGGCCTCTGTTGTGTAAGAAATAGATGACTCAAGCTGGGATTTTTGGTGTTGTATTCCGATAACCAGTCTCTCGAGCTGTTGAGAATGAGCTCGTAGCTTGTAGTATTCTGCCCCATCGCTGTAGATTCTGGACTCTAGCTGCGTTTGGTAATGATTGGCTTGTTGCTCCTGACGTAGCAGCCTATCGATCAAAGCGTAAGGACTGCTGTTGACGCTTTCATGAACCTGTTCAACCAATTAACTTCTCTCATGAGTGAATTGACCAATGGACCATACCTGATGATCGACCGGGGAATTGGCCGACGGCGGCGCCTCAAACTTCTCTCCTTGGGCCTTGAAAGACATATTTTGATCAATGCGGAAATGGGTGTATTGCTCAAGACTGGTATCAAAGCTGATTTTGACAACCAATGAATCTTATATAAATAATGAGTATAGGCTCATAGCGCGGAAGGATTAGCGTTGTAAATGCTGATCGTTAGCTAGATTTCCGGAATCTTGTCACAGCTCTAGTCGTGGAACCATTTTGGGCCTTATGGGGGGGAGTTGCATTTCGGCCCCAAAAGTTAAACAAAGGATCAAAGCCTGAAATGGCCCACCATGGGAGCCGAAAACGGTGTCGCGGGATGCTTTCCGGAAAGGAATCGTTCTAAATGCACACACCAACCGGACCTCTGGAATTAAAAGTGCTGCCTATGGATACTGATCCGAATTTGTAATAATATTTCTTGGATAAAGGTGCGCACTGATTTTTTCTTTAACAATATCGACTGAGAGCGACTCGTCTTAACCTAGTTTCTAGCCAATCCTCACCTAGCTTACATCATAGGGTGATCGTAAGTACCTTACATGAAATATATAGTTTCATGTTACAGGAAAAAGACGTCTATGTTTTGCCTATGTTCTCCTCAACGTCCATTATCATCCCAGCTGCAACTTTGGAAAATCTGCAACTACTCCCCTCCGATCATTGGATTCAAAGTGCTAGCAGATATAAGATGAGCCGGTATCATAATCAGCGGCTTGAGCCTATATCCGAAGAGATTACACCAGTAGACCATCAAATTCTATGTCTCGGAGGCACATCCTCGAATCTTGATCGATTGCCTTCACGTTTACAGCGTGCCAAACGATCCTCACCCGACTTAAAGATCCAATTTGAAGACCTAGCATATGAGATGAGTTATTTGAGAGCAGAGCTCCAATGGCATAAAGAGACAAAGCAGATACTTCTTCAGTTTCAGGAAAAGGTTGTCGATGTCTTTACATGCCTAGAAGATGCTCTCTCTCGAGCGAATGCACGTCTACATGAGTCCGAGCAACAATACATGATGCTATGGGAATCGGGGGCAGGAAGTGGGACTGGAGGCTTTTTCTAATATGTGCAATAACCAGAAGGGAGGATAGCAGACTTTGTTATTTCTAAATTGAATCCAGTTCTTATCGAAGACAGACTAAGTTCTTAATAAAATTATTGCGGCACATCAGGAACACACTGCAAGACCTTCTCCATCGTTTCTATTTCCCTTCGTACAACTTCCTTGAGTATTCCGTCCACCGTCTGGACCCTAGCTCCCACACCTTCGACCTTGTCTATTAAGGTATTTATAAGACTTTCCAACTTTCCAAGACGACCCTCTATCATAGTCAGACGATTGTCGAGCCGTTCGAACGTGAGCAACGGTTTTTCCTCTTTCTCGGCGAATATGGCATCGAATTCATGGAATGGTCGGATTTTTGTTGAAGATGAAGGCGATATAATTTCACCACATTGTCCGCTATATTATTAGCCCATTGAAAACTGTAAGATTAGACACTGATTTACCTCAGAGTTGATTCAGATACGCTCCGGTAGATCCCATCTATGCCCAAATCCTGTGATATACCTTGTTGAGCCTGGGAAGTGATAGCGTTATTTCCTGTAGACATATTCTGCCATGCACCCGAGCTAGCGGTTCCATTGTATGTAACATCACTCATTGCTGCGGCAAAAATATCTTCGTTGTCGTGGAAAGAGAAAGATGAATTGCTGGCCACCCATATATCGTCGGGGTCGTCGAGGGCCATGGATGTTGGGGGGGGAGAAAAGACATAGCGAAGAATGACTATGAATGAAAGAATCAATCGTCGGGGACAAGTCTTTTATTTCCTAGGCATACAACGCGCTAGGTCTTCCCAGTCGCCACACCGTAGTGTTGGTTTATTGTGAGATTTAATTGGCTGCTACGCAACTATGATCCTAGGGGTGATTCACTTGAGTCTGGGCCTGCCCTTACCCCACCCGGGTGAACCGGTAGGTGGGCCATACTAATATTTCGCATGCGCGTTTAGATCAGAACGAGGTCAAAGATTAAACGTTTTATTTCTGGTATCATAAACGGAGCCACGATATCACCCTTGGCATGAAACAAGCTGGGAAGATTAAGGGGGGATGGTGCACTTAAGTATTATACACTCAGGAGTGAAAGAATTAAAGAAATATTCTTAGCCCAGAAATTTCGACATGCAAAATTCGATAGATATCGGTTGGCTTGATGTTGGCATTCGGGAAGATTCCCGCCTCGCAGTCTTAGACCAAGGCCGGCTACAGAAAGTTGTGGCTGAGCTGATCAACCCAGAAAAACAGCACCCATCCTTATGTGTCTTTCTTGGTGGAAAGAGTAAAAACTATGCTCTGCAACAGCTATACCCGCTGAACAATATAAAACGACATGTCTCAGACTCCCAAATAAAGCTTCGATATGATATCGCTTCGTTAGGAAGCCGCCAGCCTATTTTGGTGGCTGACGGCGAAATACCGCTCTTGGAAAGTTACGGCCCCACAAAGAAATTACAGACTGGGGTAGGCTTTCCTGTGTCTTGGGAAGATCATTCAGCGGCGAAGGTTCTCATAGCTTTATGGTCGCGATTGATTTTCATTTTCACGGACGTGGTTTGCATCTTTATCGATGACAATGCTGGTCTTGAAAGGGCCATCACATTTTTAATCGCCTGCTTAAAGCTTGGGTCCGCATCGCCTTTAAGTGGATCCCTATTACCAAGGGTGATTTTTATATACGGCACAGCGAAGGAAAACGGGAATTTAGAGATACAAGACACCAGTCACCTGTACCACAGACTTCAAGAGAGTGGATACGAAGATCTCTGTAGTCTATTTTCGGGTACGAAATCCGTTTATATGTCGCATGGGGAATTATCTGATATCGCCCGGTTCCAAAGGCTCAAGGCTACGATAGGGGAACAGGTGGATGTGGTCTGCTCTCATCGCCTTGAAGATCACGCGCGACCAAACGGGAAACATTTCACGGCCTTATTTCATTCAGCAACTCAGCATACCTTGAGCGACGTTTCTAGTCCATTCGATATAGTTAAAGCTACTCGAAAGAACCGCCCTGTGACTAAATGTGTCGAATCACATTTGGTGCATTATCTTCAAATTGGCCATAATGCGCGTCTTCAAATCCATGACTTGGCCCCGTCAATTGCGTCGGCTCTTTTTATGGATCACTATGTGCCTTATATGTTTGGTCTGTTGACCATCACACGTCCACCGGTCACATCTAACATCGAGTAGCGACGAGCCCCAAGGCCGTTTTCCACTGCCTATATGAATCTTCTATCATTCAAGCTTATCGCCATTGCCAAGGTTTGTTGTCGAATTCCTCTATCACAGAACAGGCTAAATTGGTCGAGCATCATTTTTCCAATCTCTTTAAGCAACTTTCCACAAAGGGACTTTCGTCAGCAGAATTACGAAGAGAACAAATAATGTCTCAAGACGGCCTCTTATGTCGTTTGCGTACTAATCAGATTTGCTTATATTGTCTTCTACATTCTGCTCAACATATCTTACCTTGTGGTCATACCCTATGCGATCGATGTGCACAGGTTTTCGGATCTCCTGCCCTCGGGTCAGAGTATCAATTTTCTATCAAGGGTTGTATTTATTGTCTCTATCAGAGGCCACTGATTGTGGATGTATTACCGCCAACTTTGAGCCCCACAATCCTCGCTATCGATGGCGGAGGGGTTAGGGGGGTTATTCCATTGGAATTTCTACTTTTGATACAAGAACATCTAGGCCCGTGCGCGATTCAAGATGTTGTGGATCTTGCCGTTGGTACAAGTGCAGGTGAGTCGGTATCAATAGCAGGTTCGCCGATAGAAGCCATGACTAAGGGGTCATAGGGGGTCTTATTTCTCTAGGACTGTTCGTAATGTGTTGGAATGTTAAAGATTGTTCCGAGCAGTTCGAAACGTTAGCGCGTCGTATTTTTCGGGAGAGACGTCCTTCTCTACTCCTCCGTCAAATTGCTGGCTCTCAGTCACTTCTCGGACAGATGGCTAGATGGTTCCAATGGCTGATGCACGATAGCTGTTATGATTCCCGGACCTTTGATTCGGCTCTGAAAAGAGCATTTGGAGAGTATCGCCGCATCTTCGGCGCCACCAGGGAAGATCCTCCGGGCCCGCGACGCTCGGGCCCCAGAGTTGGAGTCATAACAACGAGTATTTCCAGAGACACAAATACATTTGTGGTCGGAAATTTCAATGCATCACAGGATGCTGGGGGTGAATCCGGCAAGTTGACCCGACTTTTCGTTTTTTATGCCTATTGCTCACTAATACAACGCTGGAAATTTTTAGATTACCAAATAATACGTCCGGTTGATTCACGTAACGAGCCAACCGTTTGGAGAGCGTAAGACTAATCCTACTTACTTATCAGCCACAGCGCTAACAAACGGATTAGTGCCAGGGCCACAGCGGCCGCACCCTTGTAAGTGATATCCATGCATTAGCTTCGCATAAGTGGGGCTGAACGATTGGGCAATAAGCTTCTTTACGCCAGTTGATCTACAGGGAATCGGCTCTTTTCAAGATGGCGGGTTAAAACATAACTTCGCGGGGGGAAATCGCAACGCAGATCTCACGCCAGATATGGCCCAGGGCAATGGGCTCCACGCGAATGGTGTCCCTGGGCACCGGGAAGGCTGAGTCAAGTGACCACACTCCCCATTTCCGTCACATCTTTCGTGATAGCTTTTTGCGCCGGGGATTTGATGCGTGGATGTCCACCATGGATACAGATAGTGATTGGAGAAAATGGAGAACTCGTCTACCTGATTTTGTTAGAGCAGATTGTCATCGCTTAGACGTGTCGCTCGGAAATTCGCCACACACTATTGATGCCGTCGAGAACATGGAGGAGTATCGCAATCTTGTTATCCTTCAAGTCGGAAGTGCACGGATGGCTCGGGAAGCTGCCACCTCGCTGCTCATCTCTCGCTTCTTTTTCACTGTGGATTCACTACCGGAGGATACCACGGTGCCATTTTGGTGTTATGGATCGGTGCATTGCAAGGGGCCAGCCCAGAAGGTAGTCAAGGCATTGGAACTTCTTTACCCTCAAGGACTATCGTATGTCTCAGATTGCGGCTTGATTGACGATATTGGGGGACTAGACAGCCTCTGTGTATTATGTGGACGATATAGCCGTTCAATATCCTTCCTTACCCGTCATTTGGATTACACTGTGAACATCTATATACAGGCACCGTCCAAAATGCGCTGGCGAATAGGGGGATTTCCGGAGACTGTGGCCAGCTTTGCCTCTAAGCAAGGTCTCAATTCGCCATTTGGCCAAGAGGATCATGGATACCCCTGTCGACAGCCATGTGATAACTGTGACGCCACTGGAAGTCCCTCGAGGGGCAAACGACGCAGGAGCGAATCAGGAGGCTCAGTCGATGTTGGCCCTAAGAAACGAGCTCAGATAATTTGATTTGGGTATTGGAATTATTTATTTATTTCATTTTTTAGCTTTGAAAAATTGAAAGTAATAAGTATATATATCGCAATGTCTTCCTGCCTGATGGCATCAAACACTTCTGCCTTTTATATTACAGTGCCAGTGATCGGGACAGAAAACTATGGCTGGCCCAGATAAGGACAGAAATTCTCGAGTGAAGTTCATGAAGCGATGCAGAACATTAAAGGCTAAAGCTCATCAGCTGGCTGACCTTTGCGGCGCAAATGTGTACCTCTTCATTGATCACGAACGAGGTTCTTTTGTGTACAACTCTGTTAATGATGGCTCATGGCCCCCACCAGACGAAGTTCTGGTTAGTATTCCAAGGTATTCCAAGTCCAAATGCTCGAATTACTAAATTAAGCCACCTGCAGGAACAGCATTACCCAAACCTAGACCGTCCGGGCTTTAACGGAATGGAACACTCGCCAGATGCTGCTACGGAAGAAATGGAAAACTCACCAGAATCTTCCACGGGCGAAATAGAACGCTTTCCAAAACCTGCCACGAGTGAACTGAAACAACTCTGTCGATATTTCGCCATGAGATTGCAACTGCTTCACTCATTGGGTAGTTTCTACAAGGATACGGATCTGGCCTACGATATCACCCAAGGGGGTGATTTGAATACTACGCCGTCTCAGATTAATTCCAAATAGGGATAGGCTTTCCTTCCTAGCATGGGTGGCTAAGGCCAGCATGTCTTCTGTGGTGGAATCTATTAAGTTAATGGAACGGCGTTTAACAAGTTGGACTTTACACTATTGTAGTCTCACTTTTCATCACCTTACTGTACTCGCTATATTATTTCTATATTGAATTCCCCCGCTTCGTACCCTAGTTCCTGCTCTATCACTCCTTATATTCATTAAAACACTGCCAAATTTCAAACCTTCCACTCATTAAAAGCGCAAATATCAAAAAGAAGTAAGTGGTCACTTAATAACAAAATGGCAACTCAACACCCTATCCATGATACCGAACACAACGGCGGGTCGTCATACGAATCTCTTGAAACTCGTTACGTGCGGATGATGGTGGAAGCAGATAGAGTTCCCTGGCAATATAATTTGATGGCTAGTGCAGCTCATTGGATCCTCCTTGCGGGATACCTAGTGGTCCCTGGCACGTTTACATCACTCCAGGCCTCTGATGAGGTCAACAGCAGCCTCTCAGGAAACAAAGCAGGCGCTTTGATTTTAAGCACCATTCAAAATCCTCCTCTTCTTGCGCTGGCAGCTGTGCTTTTTGTGACGGGCATATTTATAATGGGATGGCTGTATCGGGAATATCAGTCAAACTACATTTGGCTTATAAGTCATATATTTTTGTTTGTTGCGAATCCCGTATAGCCAATTATCAACTAATTTCGGTAGGCCTACCCTTCTGAACGCATCAGCCGGTCTTGTGACGACCCTCATCAGCCTATATACTGGTCATGGTGGGGATTGGTCAATTATGGCCCTCTTGACGGTGATTGCGTCTGGTCTGTCTATGGCCTCTTCCCTTGGCCTGTTTATCATTTATAGGTTCAGGATGCTTGGAAAATTGAAACAAGAACACAACTGGCTTATCTACCATAATCGTCCAATACATGCTTAATCCATAGTATTGTGATAGGGCATTCAATACCTGTGTGACGATTCGAGTTTCCCTAGGTACCCAGGCGCTTCAGTGCCTCTGCCTTGATAGAATGCTCAATTCAACTTTTGGTTTCTAATAGAAAGCATGATCAAAGTGCCAGTAGCAACATACATATTGGTCTACATTGAAGCACTGAAGCTCACATGATGATATCTAGAGAATTGCCAAGCCCCTTATAAGATCAATAGTGTCTGAAAAGGTAGAAATTGACATCAATCAAAGAACAATTCGAGACAAGTATACACATGATTTGATAAGGTAAAGAAAAGTGTATATCTAAAAGCGTCCACCACAAAATTCCCGAGGTCCTGAGAATAAGCCATCATATGGATTTTTCCGTTGCCATATTAAGGGGAAGCACCCCAATATGTTATTGCATCGAGATAGTGGGGAATCAAATACCAGATGCGACTGTCTGGGTTCGCTTGTTGGAGAAAGGCATGCTGAAAACTATCAGCTCAGGGTTTCTCATTTCGAAAAATATCTTACCTCGAATAGATACGAATAAGACGCCGATCCAATTTGTTGGATAAAATGCTCCGCGAATTTCGACAGATTGGGCCCAGGACTTTGCTTGTTCTCTTCGTTTTGATCATGACTTGTAAGCCTCTGCGAATGACCAAGCCGGATTATTAATTTCGCAACACTTTCACGGTCTGACTGGTGGCTAGTCTGGCGATCGGTAATCATGGCGTCCCCAATATTGGCTAGTAGAATAAGTAACAATTTAGTGCCATGATCTAATATCAAACTTACCTAACTTGACGGCGCCATCAGGGCATAACAGAATGCTGTTGCCATCAACTTCGCCATAGGATATTTGTAGCTGTTCATGTATAAACTTTAGGCCTAGGAGGACGCTTCGGCAGATACTTGCGAGCTCGGGCTCATTTAGCTTGACAGCAGGGGTTGACACAACTTGCGAAAGGTTAATAGCGAACCCATGATAGTTATAAGCCAAGTAAATATGAGCATCTTTGTAAAAGGCTTCCACCAAGCCAACGATATTCTCATGAAAGGCATGTTGTAGTTTTGGGAATTCAGTTTGCGGCTTTTCAATTTTCCTCTTCTTGATGAGGACAATTGAGAACCCATAGTAGTTCCCCACGCTAAGCCATCCACTTCCAGCTTGTTCAATCTCCCAATTCAAGGAGTACTTTTCAGAAGGATGTCCCTGATGGGGAAATCCGTGCCTTGGTAAGAACTCAAGATTAGATGGTAATGATCAGTGAGGATGAATTTAGTGACACTCACTTTGCCAAAACCATTCGTATATTGCTTCCTCTTAACCCCTTTGGGACTCTTACTTTCCGACTAGGAAGGAGGCTGAGCTATAGACATACCACTTAATTGTTCAAAGTTATCTTGCTAGCTGTCTTTATACGGCATTATGCCGTGGCAATAACAGTCGCCCATCTTGCGGTATCAGAAACAGAACTGGATCCATGAAGGTCGCATGCTAACAATCGTTAGCAAAAGGAATATACCAATCAAGACTCCTACTTGTTAGCCACTGCATTTCTTGCATTCCAAATTTTTCTCTTTTGAACCTCCTTAATCCCCTCACGAAAGCCCTCGTTCACTTAATCTTTTAAGTTCTCCATGTTACATTTTGTAATATATAATCCTTCAAGGCTACCTTTGAAGAATCAACCATGGCACTATTTACCGTGACACGTTATTTATCAGCCCCAGAAGTGATTTATGGTTCAGTTGTCGTCCTCATACTTATCGGATCCACAATATACCATTTCATGGTATATATAAGCTCTTCCTTTTATTGTCGCATTCGCCCCTACCTATTACGCCATGTGATTTACGCACGGTTCTACTGGAATTTTCTCGGCCTTGGATCTACATCTAGGTTTCACTTGATTTTGACCATCATCTATATCGCTGGGACTGGGATATGTAACTTTGTCCAAATAGATTCTCTCCAAGCCGGTGGAAAGAGAGCCGCAAAGCTATCGCTGATTAACTTGATTCCAATGTTTTTGGGTGGCAGTTACGAGTTTGGCGCTCGAATTCTTGGTGTTTCACTTTATTCATATGGATTTCTTCACCGCTCCTTTGCATTGGTCGCTCTTATTGAGGCTGTGACTCATGTTGTCATAGTCGTTCGGCTGAACTCAATCTCCTGGGCAAACGAGATTCAGTTTTATGGACTTTTGGTATGTTTATCCTCTGGTGGTTTGTGCAAGTACTAAATTTAAGACAGACGGCCTGCATGTTCTTGGCTCTGATCATTTTGCCACTGGTCAAGAAAAGGGTCTATGAATTATTTATTTTGACCCATCTAGGATGTGCCATCACTATGATCTACGCAATCTGGCGACATACTCGCTTAACCGAAGGATACATATGGCTATTTTCATTATCATATCTATGCACCTTCGTTACGGCCGAAGTCCTACAATTGGCTCGCATTGCATATCGAAATGTGGTGATAGGTAGAAGAAGTCGTGTTCGAATGAGGCTATCGCCCTATGTAGGTGAAATGGCTCGAATAACATTATCATTGCCTAGGCCATGGGTTATACATGCCGGTCAACGTGTTAACCTAGGAGTCCCTCTCGTCGGAATTTTTTACCTTTTTCAATCTCACCCTTTTGCGATAAGCTGGTGGGAAAATGATATTAAAGGTCGGGCAATTTCAATCTCGATTCTACTTCGTCCCAGATACGGGTTCACAAGAAGGATTCTAGATCGTGTCAAGCCAAATATAGAGTGTTCAGCCTGGATTGATGGTCCATTTGGTCCTGCCTCAATTGGCTCGAGTTTAGCTGGTACAATCGGTGACTATGGTCATATATTTATGGTTGCCACAGGGATCGGAATAGCCTCACAGCTGGCATACATCAAGGAACTCCTGGATGGTCGTGATAAAGCAGAGGTCCGCACACGAAGAATCTCGCTTGTCTGGCAGCTAGATAGGGTTGGTGACTATGAAAGTGCGCGTGACTTTCTACAAATGCTAGTGGTACAGGATAAGAGCTATGTGAGTTGGTCCTTATGAACACTAAAGATTGGAATTAATCTTGACTTAGATGCTTCGTGTTTCGGTCTATGACCCTTTACAATCTAATGAAGATCTCGATATTGGGGAGAATGGACTTATCAAAGTGCATAGTGGCTATGTGAACTGGAATACGCAATTTGATCTCGAGATTGGGGATCGAGTAGGAAAGCTCCTAGTATCGGGTGAGTTTTTCCTAAGCAATTATAACTCGCGTGACTGATATAGACTCAAGTCTCGGCACAATCTCAAGTTCGGCATGAAATCAGAAATCTAGTCAGGAGTCAAGTGGATAAAGAAGTGGATTTATTTGAGCCCGAATTTCAACCATGGGGTCAGACAGGGAGTTTACGCTCCTTTTTAAAACCTTAAGCTTGCCCATTTTATCAATTTTAAATAAGCTATTTTCAAAGCTGTTCAGTGATTCATATTGTAGGCAGCAAAGGGTCAGGCTAAGTTAGGATAGAGGAATTCAAATTGCCGGTTAATTCTGCTCGGTCGGGTCAGAGCAGCGTCGAGTGATGGTCTGACGTTCGTCGTAAACACAAGAATGTGGCGGGAAGTTATGTGGCTAGAAGCACAATTTGAGTTAGGCTGAAGTGGCAGTAGAGCCACTTTGGCCTGTGGCTACTAGCTCTTATGCTGCCTTTTTTTTTTTTTTTTCTTTTTTCCAAAATTAGCGAAGCCTGAAAATCAGGTGATCAGGCTCTTCAGTGTAGATAAGCGCTTATTTTGATTCTTCCTCTCTCATAACCTCAATGCAAGATTTTTCTGACAATCTCGCTCCCTCCTTTGTCTCCTATGATCGTCGACCAGCACCACGTTCTAATTGGAGCTCAATCGCGGATTTGTTTGCGGATGGTTCAACGACCTCTCAACAAACCCAGATAAAAAAAATGTCTGTTCTTTGCCGCAATTTGGACCTCACTTTGTATATCTCCGGATTTTTGCCTACCCCTGACGATTATCTGAATTTATCGTATACCTGTAAATATCTTTACGAGGCTTTAATGATACTCTATCCCAGTGCATTGGTAAAACCACGATGCTTCTGTCACCGTTTCCATTAGCCAGCTACTGACTGTGCCTTCCAGTGCAACTGCCATCAGTGCAATCCACATCAGCCTCCGTACCAAAACCCAGACGAACTTATGGACATAATTTACGACACTGGATCGACACGATTCTACTACAGTGACTGTTCCGGTAGCTATTTTGGAGGCGGGTACCGTATCTGCTTTGATTGCTTGTTTCCCCCCGAGACAGTCTGCGACAAAAAGAAATTAGCAACCATTTTGCGTCGGAAAAAGATGGAAGATCATGATGAAACCAAAAGATTCTATAAAGTCACACACGCCACCGCCTGTCTCCTTTATTCTATCGTCCGTGACGCAATATATGAGGTTGAGAGTGATCGGGAAAAGCGTGTGAAGCAGATTGACGAAGTGATCCTACCCCGAGGATAGGTCCCACGCTTTCATTTTAGTATTGTTTACAGGTTGATACTTGAGTCTTGAGACTCGTGATTCTGTTTAGGGACGTATAGATCAATACTATCCATCCTAGAAGAAAGTGATATAAGGAGCGCGAGGGGGAAAGGCGTAGGCAATGGAAAAGGGAATACAAGAAATTTAACAATAATCAAATTCTTATAGAACAAAGTTGCAATGATATGTGATCAGTAGCACCTGACGACTTACGAGATTAATGAACGTTAAAGATTAGGATAAAGCTCATAAAAGTTCATCTTGAACCATCGAGAACTTGACTGAGAAAAGAATGCGATCAAAGATACCCCAGCAACAGAGCTCGCTGCCCAACATCAAATCGAAGCTCAATTTATTTACACAACAGATTCTTTATACTCAAACGACTTCTCCCAACCTCCTGGTGAGTTTTTTTCTTCTCTCCAATATGCATGCTTCCCGAATTCTCTTCAGGACAAGCTTCCTGCAAGGGTTTGATGGATACAGCATTGGAAAAGGTTGCGCGGCCACCATCTATCGTATAATGCGCAAATTTGGGACAACCATGTTCGTAGAATTGATGGTCATTTAGTGACTCCTTGTTTTTATATCCATAGCGACGCTGACAATCGGCGTAGGTGCATGCTAGACTCAGGTCTGCATGAATGATATCTAGGTGCCTTTTGAGGCTGCGCTTTGTGGTGAATGAAATTTCGCAGTTGGGCTCCGGACATTTGAAAGGCTTTTCCTCGCGATGCGTGTTGAGATGACCATTCAAAGACTCTTGGTTTGCAAATCCAAATAAACGCTTGCAATCCTTATGCTCACATTTCAACTCCGGGTTCGCATGTGTCGTGTCTTGATGTTCATTGAATGCCTTTGCATTGGGAAATGATTCTTTGCACTCGATGCATTTGTGAAGGTAGCCTCGTAGCCCCCCGTGGGCCTTCCGTATATGACGATATAGAGATCCCTGGTCTCTATATCGACGTCGACGTGTGCAGTTCTTGTATTCGCATATTATTTTCTCGTCCGCATGGTCTGTATCTAAATGGATATTGCAGCCGGTTTTGCAACCGAATGATTTTGTGCAGTTGGGCTCAGGACATTTGATAGGTTTGTCCTCGCGATGCGTCTTGAGATGGCCATTCAAAGACTCTGGGTTTGCAAATCCAAATAAACGCTTGCAATCCTTATGCTCACATTTCAACTCCGGGTTCGCATGTGTCGTGTCTTGATGTTCATTGAATGCCTTTGCATTGGGAAATGATTCTTTGCACTCGATGCATTTGTGAAGGTAGCCTCGTAGCCCCCCGTGGGCCTTCCGTATATGACGATATAGAGATCCCTGGTCTCTATATCGACGTCGACGTGTGCAGTTCTTGTATTCGCATATTATTTTCTCGTCCGCATGGGCTGCATCTAAATGGACAACACAGCTGGCTTTCCAACTGAATGATTTTGTGCATTTGGGCTCAGGACATTTGAAAGGCTTTTCCTTGCGATGCTTCTTGAGATGTCCATTCAGAGATTCCTGGTTTGCAAGTTTGACTTCGCCATTATCTTCACGCTCTCCGGGGTGGTCGTACTCGCCGGGGTGGTCGTGCTCGCCGGGGTGGTCGTGCTCGCCGGGGTATTCGTGCTCATCAAGGCGTTCGTGCTCGCCAGGGTGTTCGTGCTCGCCAGGGTGGTCGTGCTCGCCGGGGTATTCGTGCTCATCAAGGCGTTCGTGCTCTCCAGGGTGTTCGTGCTCGCCAGGGTGGTCGTGCTCGCCAGGGTGGTCGTGCTCGCCAGGGTGGTCGTGCTCGCCGGGGTGTTCGTGCTCGCCGGGGTCTTCAACAGGGAAAAGCAGTTCAAGAGAGTACAATGCAGTCATCACTCGATTAACGACCTTTCCATCAAAGATCGGAAATAAAGGTGAGGCTTGTAGAAATTGGAACATTTTTTCAAGGCCAGACTGGTCGAATTGCCATATCGGCGGCCTAATACAACCATCATTCAACCATGAGCATGGAAGAAGTGATAGACTGTAACAGATAAGCATTAAATCAAGTGCGCTATCAAGGCCAGCTTCAGGTTCTCGCTGCGGTTTCCTTCGCACTAATCCATTGAACAGTTGGGCAGAAACTTGTTCCACACGACAAAGTAGGCGATAAAGATCATTCTTTAGGTTGTCCTCCGTAATATGAATCTGGCAAAAGTTGTTTCGCACCATCCACGAAAGGATTGTCTCCCATGCTTTGTCTGTTGTTTTCCCGTCTTGTGACATATCAAAGACTCTATCATGTCCGATTTCAGGGTTCCATCTTTCTTCCGTGCGGCTAGCAATGTCTTCGAGCTGGTGAGCAACATCTCGGAGCTGGTCATCTGACGACGGCAAATGAGATTGAATAAAGACATAAGCGAGAATCAGAAGTAGCTGCGAGAACGAGAGGCGACCGGGAGACGTAGAATCCATAGATCGGGGATTTTGATTCATTCTCTAGATAACGAAGGGTAAATCTTCTGATACCAGGTGAGTGAGGGGGGAAGGGGAGTGGAGAGGGGGAATCCTAAGCGAGAATTTGTCATACTTCTCTCTATTCTTATTCTTATTTTGAACAACAAGTTCTGCACTAGGCACTGGTCATGGATTTGTGGAAAGGTTTCTATGGATTTATGTCAAGCTCTTATAGAAAAAGAATGTTTACGAGGCCAGGGGCTAGATTAGGCTTCTCAGTACTCTTTCGAGCCAAATGACTTTCCAGAACGGCATGACAAAGTCCTCTTTCTTCCAAAAAGGATTCCAGGATGTGCAAAAAAACTATAAATCTAGCGGTCCAGAAAAAGGCCAAGTTCTTGATAATCCGACGAATGTCTCCACTGGTTCTCTTTAGAGAAGAGAGATCCTCGCCGATGTGAGCCCTGATTTCCATCGAAGTTGCAGATAACTTTGGTGTATAGATTTCATCAACTTGGGCGAAACTCGAAAATTTGTTATACATGCATTATAGGGGTTGGGAGGGCCAGCGGTGTTGTAGGCTCATTTTCAACATATTGACGGATTCTGCCTTATCCATAAGATTTGGGTAGGGAATAAATTTAAAATTCAGCAGAGAGGAGTAGATCAATTTGAATATGCGGATGACCAGGGCCACATGTGCCATTCTAGTATATCTCAGAATGCATACTGTGAGAATGATTTTTATCATAATCTAACTTCGGGGTAAAATATTTGCAGGCGATCGATGGAGTCAATTGTGTGGCCAACAGAAAACACATTGATTGGACCATATAAATGCATCTTTGGCACTTTCCAATTGAAACTTGAAGCCTCATTGATTTTCAATTAAACCCCCCCCCTCTTTCCATAGCATGATCGAAAATCTGCCTACTTTTTTCAGTCTGACGGAGGGAGGACTGAACTGCGCATTCTTGCTGCTCAGCTATGTTTGTTCTATGGTCTATCAGCCAACGTGCAGCCTCCACACGATCATTCAAAGTAGCGAACAAGGCCAGAGAAATTGATGGATTTGGTAGATCCTTGCTGTCGGGTGGTACTAAACCTCTCTCTTCTAGCCAGGAGAAAATTTCTGAGGGGTTTTGGTGCCTGAGAATCAAGTCGTACCAAAATAAAACGCCATTAAGTTGAACCAATAATGCAAGGTCCACCCCTCGACTTAACATATCACTGGCCAGCTCATGACCGGCAACAAGACAAACTTGGAAAAGAGCTAGGTCTTTTTCTGGCGATGAGAAAATTTCCCAGCAGACTAGCAATAGTTTTGGGTTGCTCGCCGCCCATTGGAGTATTGTCCTGCCCTGGTCATCTAATATGGATGCAGGTTTGAGGATATATTGTGGTGGCATAGTAGACAGTAGACCACGTGCTATATCTTCCTTTGCCGCTTTAAGTGCCTGAAGAAAGAGGCTTTGTCCATTACTACCATAGTAGTATGAATAAATCACCCCCATCTTGAGTAAATAGTAAAAGCAATCCACACAGTGCGCAAGGCAGGATGAAGGAAGATCACAGGAAGCTACAGCATTCACCATGTCTTTGTGACTCATAGCATGCTCGAAACTCGTGTATACGTTCCAGCGGGTTATGAGCAGCTGGTGCATGAGCTTTCCCCCCATGATAATTTTGATCTCCTCGCGTATAGTTGAATTCGTTCGTGTACTTTGCTGAACAGTTCGGAGAGCATGTATAATTCGGTGTGAGGAAACTTCATCTGCGATAGAAAGCAAGTCTTCGAATATAATACCTAGAGAACCAGATTCCCATTGATCAAAGATATCGAAACGATCGTGTTCAGCTGCTTCGAAGAAAAGTTCTCTCGTTTTGTCCGTCTTTGTATCCATGATGTAGTTTTGGGGGAAAGAATGATGTAGAAATTGGAATTGAATCCTATGGGAACGAAGCTTGGTTTATATATCCCGGGAGAACTCTCAGATGAGCTTGATCACCAGCTACCACTGGCTATTTCATTTATACTCTTTACCAACTGTAGTAGAGAACACCCTGTTACTTATTTTTACGGATCAGACCAGAAGAGGGTTTTCCGACCTGTATTTTTCCAGTACTTTGGTGTGCACGGGTAGTACCTCGAAGATAGTATTGAATAGTACGCTCCTACACCTCACTCATCCGCACATACGGGTTCTTGCCCATGAATCTCGTACAACCTGTGGTAGCTTGTATTGCTATTCTGTGTTGCTGGATCAACCTGCACATCTTCGAGTGTGCTGCCAACAAGTGTTCGCCTCTTCAATACTACCAAAATACCTAGAAAAAACCCAGTCACAATATGGAATATTCCTGTAGTATAGAAATCCCTTATTGAAATCGATTTGAAACCACGCATCTCTAGTTGGCAAGTAACGTCTACAGTGGCTGGTAGTCGGGCCAAATATTTGCTTTTGTATGACTTTGACCCAGAATATCGCTTCGCATAAAAGGATTGGCATCAAAGTTTTTGAAGGCCCATGCAATTTAGAGATTTTGGTCAGAGTAGAATCAACATTACCATTTTCAGAGATTTGATCGTGAGGAAGTATCGCAAAGAAGAACGAGTAAGTCAATTAAACAGGCAAAAATAGTTGTCCAAATTTTCAATGGCTACTCTTAGCCTCCACCCCTAGTATTTCCAGAGCCTTTGTCACATTGTGGAGTCCATACATTCTTGACTTGATCTTCAGCCCCGGAACTTCAATTCCTTCATCACCAAAGGCATGGATCTTTGCAACAGTGAGTTTCTCTACAGCTGAAAATTTCAAGCTGCCCGTCTCCAAATTCTCACTAGCAAGGCATGCTTTCTTGACAATGTCTACCAGAAGATTCTCTAGGAAGTCTTTAGGCCTTTCAGGATGTGGATGTTGTAGAATCACCTTTAACATTTGGGCGCCTTCTATCTCATCCATAGAATTTGCGGTGAATGCAGCTTCCTCCAATTCCTTATGGTTCCCTTTTTCATGTTGTAAGATCCATCTTACAGCCGACAAACAAAGCTCCTTCGTAGCAGAAAGTAGAAAGCCCTGCGGAGGAGGGCCTTGTTCTCGGAGCCAGTTGAGGATTTGGTCTGGATTTTTCTGATGCATGGCTCCACTCCAACATGATGGCCCTAGGCTTAAACCTCGAAGTTTTAGCTCGTCTGCTAGACTAACATCGGAAAAACGAAAGATTCGACGAATGTCACTTGGCTCAAAGGCTGGTAGGGGCAGCTTGGGAAACTGCTCGCAGCAGGATCGGAACCATTGGTCGTTCATTTGACCGATCTTGAACAGGACCGATGGAGTACATGTAAAAACCACCAAGTTTCTTTGATCTTCCGTTTTCTCTTTTGCCCTGAGGCAGACCATAAGTATTCCATCGGGTTTGAAACAGTTCCGAATAAACAAATGGCACTTAGAGCAGTTGAAAACTTCTATTGATAAAAGGTCGTGCGAGGGATGTTTTCCGGTAGAATGATCATCAACGATCTTCCTGACAGCCTCTTTGTCATGTTCGAGACGCCATTGAGCTGATAGTTCGTTCCAGAAGGTTGTAAAATCCGTTGGGCGATATCCCGTTTTAGACGATAGCCGATGCAATGGTTCATGCGCTTTAAGAATCTGGGAAAAAGAATCATCAATTCTTGGAGAATCCCATGCTCTTCTTTCGCCAGTCCAGAAATCAGCGCTAATGCACAAGATTTCGTAGAGACTTGGGGGATGTTCCATCTTATGAAGTAAAGTATGATGGCAGATGAGGAAGACTGTTGTGAATGTAAGAGATAAGTTGAGAAAACTTAAGTATGTAGAGGGGAGGGGGGGTTTTATGTACCCAGACAAAAGGCCAGCCGTGACATATATTGCTCATCCATTTAAAGAAGTTGTCTTTTTCAGCAGTCTAAAGTTTCTGGTACGGTGTTATATGTACTGCATCTGCATGAAATTCAATAAGCCTTACAACAATGTCACACATTAGAGAGGGCAGCTTGAAGTAACAAGATGTTTTTTTTTTCATTATTATTTCTTTCTCCCATTTTCGCGTCTCTATCCCCTCCATTTTCACTAAGTTGAGCTTGAAGATGGGTACTAATATTATCCAACCTGACTATGAATAGCTGAACTAAATGGGCCTCACTTAGCCGACATATACTAAAAACGGGCATGTTGTCCTTACTAGTATCAGGTGACAGTCTCTTGTTTGCGTCAACAATTTACACCGGAATGGTGCACGTCGGTTTTCCTCTCTAGAAAATTGATCGTAACATCTCTGCCAAGTCAGTATTCACATGCGCAAGCGATTACTCGTTTATACTTACCAATTATTGGATTTGATTTTTCCAAAGGCGGTGTACGGTTACAAAAGTCTGGCACCAAGGAAATGGGCATTCTTGGTTTGTATGTTTCGCTAGGGTGTGATCTTATAGCAACCTTTTGGGGGTAGAGTAACCCAAATGGTACACCTCTTTGTCGGTAAATCTCGCATCGTTCGTAGTATTGATCTGATTTGCTTGTGGCAGGGATCGCCTGCTCGGGTTTCTTGTTGTCTTCCGGCCAAAAATACAAGGTAAACTCGTCTGCAGCAGGCTCAATCCAGCCAGAGAATGGCAAGTGCAGTCTAGGGAGACATTCCATTATATTGGAAGAAGAAATTGATTTGGCATACGGATCTCAAAGAAAGGGCTACCAATTGCCTTAAATAGACAGAGGTATAGTTGAAATGATAGCACGTAACTCGAAGAAAGGAACCCGATTGCGCTGAAAGCCAGTACATCTGAGATCAATTAAGCAAGCTGCACGTAAATATTGTCTAGAATCAAGGTTATTATAAATCGAAACATAAGCAAGTTGACATACCTAATTCTCCCCTTTCATAATTTACTTCTGCTTGCCTTACGTCTAGCATGTTCTTTATAACTTCAACCTCAGATTCCTTCAAGGCTTTCACTCGGCCCAATGCACGACGGAAGTGCGCAACGGAGTCCTGAGTCTCTTGACGGAAGCGTCCGATCAGGTCTGCGGTAGGGTTATTAACCGTTATTTGATTTGCATGATGGGCATTACCTGAAGAATAGAGGGATTTCTTCTTAATTCTCCCCGTGAAGTCCCAATCCGCCAGTATCTCGACGATTTCCATTCGAGCCTTTAGATTGAGTGCGGTAAATACCGACTCGTAATAATCATTCAATAGTAGGGTCCTGCTCAGCCGAACAGAATGTGGCTGATCCACGGGACAGTCCATATCGCCGCAGCTTAGCCAGGGCTGTTCAAAGGAGTTCGGTGACAGCACCCGGGTTGAGGATTTCCGAAGGGCTGGTTGTGCAAATTTTGTAACTCCTGCTTCGTAAGATAGATATATAATAAATTCCTGTCCAACAAGGCAGGGTATACTAAGGAGCAAGTCGGTATTTTAGGGGTCGGAATAAGTTGAAAATGGTCCTGACACCTATCTTTATTAGGATAGCTTAGGGTTAAGATAAGAGCCTGCTTACCATAAACTTTATATTTGAATATATTCGTCTAGTGACTTTACAGCAACGTCAAATATTAGGCCATTCAAAAACAATATTAGTAAAGAATACCCAACTAAACGCTTTTGAAGCCATTACTTTACCAAGAAAGGTTTGCAAAAACCACCGTGCTGTTTATGAAAACAGGCGAAGACAATATAACGGGATTAGAGTTAACGTTTAGCCATTGTTAAGCTTATTTACTACGGGGTTTTTCTTCTGGTTTTCTATATTTCAGTGCGGATAGTATATTGTTAGGCTTAAGCCGATCATGGTTTTCGGTTACATCTATCAGTTTGGAAGCTTGGCTTTAAAGTTAGATGGCATAAAATTGGAGGAATGATAACTGAATGTGATTGGAAGGCACAATATTATGACCAATTCAAATAGCAATTTCACTAACTTCCCGCACTCAATCCCAGACCCATCAAGTTTGCTAGGTCAATATCGGCAATGCCAAAGGTAGCACCGAACACTTGTTGAGTAGCGGATGGTAGAGTCACATCTGGAAACTGGCCATGACAGCTTCTTAGCCACCCTTCATCACATGCAGCTATTCGGAATAGCATCTGCAGTGGGCCTCGAAAAAGCACATGATCTCTTTGATCTGTCTTTTCTGCCTTAGCGGCGAAGCAGAAAAAGACCTGATCGGGTTTTTCTTTGTCAAAACAAAACTCGTAGCATCGCGAACAATTGAGAATGTCGTATAGAATCAGGTCGTATAATTCATGCTTTCCGAGCATAATGTTGATCAGGATCTCTCTTTGGCGACGCAAACGATCTTTAAGCTCCTCCGTGCTAGCAAAGTCGTATGTGACTTTCCCAAGAGTGCCTAGTCTTTCAGGAAGCCAGGAATCTCCCAGGAATTCCTTAATAGCCCATCGGATAGGATAATGCTTATGGTCTATTTCTTGGAGCACGTGGACTGCCTTGTGCGATCCAAGAGGCGGCGAAAGAGCTTCCTGAACCACTCTTTCAAGAAGATCCCATGGCTTTTCGTGGGTTTTCCAAAGGGCAGCATTCTTGAGCAGGGTCTGGGAGTCGCTCATAAGGCAGGACATTGTACAAATCAAAGGCAATGACGCGAAACTTGCAATGGAGATTTGTGTGTATCTAGGAGGAAAGGTTCAATAGGTTGCTAGGCTTTATATACCTGAGTGCGTGGCTGGTTCGCTAGGAGGTGCTTTTGATGTTATCGGCTTTTGATACCATGACTGAGTCTTTCTGTCGCCATTTCTTGTTTGACTATAAATCTCGTTTCAGATCGGCAACGTGGAAGGTATTTTTCGTAAGATTCAGGTACCATCCTTTGTACCTCCCAGGCATGATGATCTGGTATGACCGGCAATCCTTAATTATACATATAGAATGGAATCTAACCAAATGGGAACACGAAACCCTTCTTCGTGCACCTGATCCATTGATCATAATTCAATAGAGCCTGGCAGCTCATAAGCTTCCTAAGATCTTCTTTGGTTGAAATCTTCTGATGAAGCGACTGGCCATACCCGACCTTTATCATCGTGTGATCATATAATATGGCATCAAATATCAAGTAGGCTTGACTGTTATTTTCATCATCAATGATAATGAGTCCTGAATAACGATGGAACATCAAAATCTGGCGCAAACGCTCTACGGTGAGGATTTTTATGTCATGTCCGGCAAGCTAAATTAAAGGCTTCAACCTCGGATTTCAATAAGACAATATTGAATTCTTACCAGTTTTGCGTGTGCCCCGCTATCCTCGTACTGGTTTTGCATTTGTTGAGACGTAATTTGAGGTACAGTGGTATCTGTGTTTAAGTAATGAGGAGTGTCGTAATTTGGATTGCTAGATGAAGCTAAGGAAGACGGAGAAACTTGGCATCTTCCAAAGCGAAGACAGATTGCTGTCAATTGAAGAAATTGTAACCAAGTAGGCATTGTTTGAGATGATGATAGATGCAATTAGAGCGCAGGGATATCGAATCCTTCAAATACCAGGGGCTACTGTAGGCTCTAAGTTAAATAATTATTGCGAAAGATTTGGTGTAGAAGATACACCATGGGTATGAATGACAATTGAAATCTATTGAAAGACCCCTAGATGGTTAGTAATCCTGCATGTATCGATTTATTAGTTACTTGATGTTTATAATATAATATTATTTCATGAATTAGTCAATTAGTCATGACAGGGGTGTCTAGGACTGATCGATGTTTATTAACATCGTTATAGGAACATTACAGAATACGGTAATATTATCAAAACTCATTTATGGTCTCTATCTTCATAGTTGGTTTTATTCAAGAGTCGCTGCGCTTTGCCAAATGAAGTTTAGAAACTGCTTGCGAAAGAACGAGAAATCTCTAGTAAATGGCCGATCTTTGGAAAGTCGTCCCAGAGATCAAGAAAGGAAAACCTAATCTCCCACATGTCATCAACGATCATCTTATTAGAATCATAAAAAGGAATAATGCTTTCCAGAATACATTCTTTGGATTCCTCTTTGGCTGGGTGACCTTCATCAAAAGACCTAAGGTCAGGCCAAACTGAGACAGTTGCTTGAAGATTCATAGCAATCTTGTTCATCGCACCTTCATGCGTGCTTCTGAATGATGGATCACTATCCTTATAACGCATAATTGCCCAAAGCAGTCGACCAAGTTTCGACTTCTGGGTGTTCTTGGGTGATATTTCCATCAACACAATATAGATTTGTCCGGGGGTATACCAGGTCTGTCTAGGAAAGTTCCTTTGACACCGTCGTGCAACATTCAGCGAGACCGGTATAATACCCAAACCATCGTCGGTTAGAGTTATTACTGTACATGAATTAGCAAGCGGAGTCAATATTGACTTAATGGATACTCTACCGTCAGCGTGACCGAGAAGCGCTGGGTATTTAACTCTTAGATTAAAATGGTTCCAATCCATATTCATTGTTTTAGTTGATAGTAAATATCTTGAGAGAGGAGGTAGATTCATGCTTATGAGGAGATAGAGGATAATATATCCAGAGCTTTACAGCAAAGCAACACAATGCTAGATGTGATGGAAGCTGTGGTAGCGGATCGCTAATATTGAATATTATTTGCCCAAGCTTGTGTGAATGCTAGCGGTATACTCACACTACGGCCACCGTGTAGTCGAATGCTCATTTTCTCTAGACAATATCAGTTGACATTGTCAGGTGATAATCATAGTTATGAACTCATTGTGAAGGTTCCTCGGAACATTACGAATATGCTGAATTGTCTTTGCGGTATAATATCAACTACAGAATGCACTGGCGCGGGTCTATAGTTTATATTGTTGACAAGTGGGTCATCTGCTCTGCTTTGAGCAATATTCATTTTCCTGCTTTAATATGAATTTCGAGCTCGGGGATTGATTGAGAAACATTTCGTTAACCTCGAAATCCCAAAGTTATCATTCCGTGGAATGATAACTTTGAATGTGATTGGTCAATACACGCCCCACTATGAACTGTCAATCTAGGCGATGATGATGATGATGAAAACTGGAGAACTCGCTGGTCGTCTTTTTATTTTTCATTTGCAGAATTTCTTGAATTGCTGGTTTCAAAGCCTTGGCTCAGTAACCCCTACGAGCTATAGCCAACCCTTTTTCGGTCACGCTGCCTACCTTCTTACAGTTAAGCATAAGCTTCCACGCAATCGTGTAGCGAATATATCCTGGAGATGGCTCGTCATTTTGCTCAATACTACAAGCCGCGAATCGCATTTTCCCATTTATTTCCAACTACTGAAGTAAAAGCCTTGACATGAAAAAAAGTCTCCCCATGAGTTAGGTGAAGCAAAGAGATAATATTCGGTTTTTGTATTTTAGCACTTGCAATGCCAGTAACAGATATTTGTTCGTCACGCGGTGTTTTTTTCGTCACCCCAAGAGAGCATGTGATTCAAGCCACAGCTGCATGCGTCCTGCGTTCGCCGAGGCTTGGCAAAGTACAAGGAGCGCTTTAAACCAACCAGACGGCCGATTTCTTAGCAATGCTTTATCGCTCAGCAAATTAGGGGCAGCAGCAGCAAGCCCAGTGGTGGAGCTGATATGAACCATCCAATAAGGGTATTTACGCTTGCCGCCCGGACATAGCTGCATATTCCATCCAATAAATGGCGATGTGACCACACCAATAGCGCATATCTGTGCATAGTTTGATTTAATTGGCTCATTCTCAACCGGGTGCCTTTCAAGGCGTTGACCCACGGGAATTGCGTTTTCTTCCACATCTTCAAATCAGTTATCCACAGCAAGACAACATCAAACCACATGGATATCCTCGCCGCGCTAGACATTTTGCGACATGCACCGATTGAAGCTTTCAAGAACCATACTACTGAAACTATTGCCACACTCCAGCACATGAAGCAAATGTTAGATGGAGGCTTGGGGTCTACCATACCCCTTACCTCTCGACTCGATCAAACATCGTGCAACCATGAGAAGACTACAGCAGCGGGCCCCAATAAGGTAGGATACAAATAATTATCTTTGACCATTACCACATCTAACAATCAGCAGCAGCAGCAAAAACCTGACAACGATAGTCGCGAGAAACCGGATCCATCTATTGAACTCTTTAAAGAGGTAATAGAGGCTTTACCGTGCATGAGAAGGCTTTTAAAAAAACGTCCCGCCAGTATCATTGCACAAAAAAGGGCCGACCAGAGGGATCAACGGATCGATGATATATTGCGACTGGAAGGCACACGGCGCAAAAAAATCAAAGACACGGTTGAGAATAAGCTGTTGAGGGGTAGTGCTCAAAGATCATTGGCCCTCCAGTATTCCGAGTATCAAGCCCGAATGGGAGGAATTGAACGAGTATCTGAGGTATGTGATACTCTTTCGCAACCGGATCCTAATCAGAAGATTTTACACAAACGAAGAGGTGGCAAAGTTCGGTCGTGGATTAAGCTGCATCTCAAATTTGCAAAGGAAGACGAGAATATTGTCGTCATGGCTATCAATAATGGCATTAAACAACTCGTTGTTGAAGAGCTTGTTCAGCGAAGGCTTGAGCGGGCTGGATCACCTCTCAAATCATCTGGTATATCCGCTCTCACTGCCTTGACTATGCGAACATTCAAAGCACTTAGACTGGAAGATATTCCCTCTTTCATTCACTTATTATTCAAAATACCATCGAAGAACATCTTGTCCGGCGATCAGCTTGAAGCAGATGGCGACAGGTCACAGATATTGCCAGTCATGCTTATTTGCAAGATATCTTTCTGGTTCACACAATTCCAGGAGAAATATGACCGTGAGTTTCCAATACCAACCTTGAGGCCTCCTTGTGACAATTCCAGAAACAATTTTGTCGAATCAGAGGCTCAGATCAAAACGATATTGCGTCTCGCCTCCTTTTTCTGGCGACGAAGTTGAGGATGACGAGTCGCCGATACCTTCTCTTGGAAATAACTCCTATCAATCCTTTAGGCCGCAAAGAGGTCAATACTCATTGTCGCCGCCCGCCTCTTCGCAAACTGAGTCCGACTTCGCTGCCGCCTCCGGTAATCAACCCCCAGAAGATCAAAAACACTGCTAATATTTGGGACACAGATTATTCCACCCCGGGACCGTCACCCGGTCAGACTCTTGACAGGAGTAGCCGCCACCAATGTGAGGAAATCCTAGGACGATCACATGATACTTCACAAACTCAAAGTCATACTTTTTGTGACCAAATCCCAATGAGCCTGGGATCAGATCACAGACAGACCTCGTTGCCGCGTACGTATCTATGCATGGCTTGATTGATCCCCGAATCATCCACATTACTGATTTCATTGGTTATAAAAGCCCAGCAAGAGTTTTTACCGAGGGCAAATGCCATCATTGAGTCCGGGATTCAATTTGCAACCCAAACTGAAATTCCAAGTACCGGTTGTCATCACCCGGGCCCGATCATCTCGGATATTCGCGCTGGTGAAGTTCCTCACCAAGCCAGCCAGCGATTTCAGGTGCCTGTATGTGATCAAGGAATGCAAGGAGCCAATCAGCATTCGGCAGGCTTTCAGGAGAAACAAGCTACCCAGCAGAATCTCGCTTATGGTTTTGATGACCACAATCTTACCCCCTCTACATGGACTCTAGGCCAAACCTATGGCCCAAATTTTGGAATACTAGAGGGTGAGCACAATCGCCCACACAACTCGGTCATCGGGTTTGATGTCTGCACACAATCGGCTTCGCCAGCTTTAAGGCTTCAGCCCCGTCCAGATTGCGTGCGCGGTTTTGACACACCACATCTTGAGCCTACCGCGTTGAGCTTAAACCAGACTCAAGGATTTGAAAGCTTCCAGAATCGGAATAATAACAATCTGGCGCATGGCTTTGACAACGGGAATGCTGGGTCTATCTCATGGAGCTCTGGGTTTTTCTAACATAGGGGTATGCAGCGTGACATTTAGGGATACTATTGCCAAATCTTAATATACATGCCTAATTGAACTGCGCGAGCATTTTAGCCAGGAAACAGATAAGGCTCATTCACAAGTCTATAATCAATGCCACCATTTTGGCACCTTCAGACACTTCAATTTCACACCGTCGCGCGATATGATAATAGTGACTGATATCCAGCTGACACCCTTCAATTTTCACATCACCATCAAGGTATAAAGGTATGATCATCGTAAAACGTTTTCCAACTGTGGATCTTCCAGGGAAGAAAATATACCCTCCAGTCTTGAATTGCGGCGTGATTGATAAGCTAGGATTTTTCTAGGGCCAGACAAGCTCAGTTAGAATATATTCGTGAAATCTAGTAGGGTCTGAAATTGCTTTATCTTACTTTGAGGTATTCTGCGATGGCGGCGTTGATTGGTGCCTCGCAAGCCGGGAAGTCCGTGGGAAAGAAGCGTTTAAACGTCGAACTCGGTGATTTTGTCATTGATTCGGCAACAGAGTGCACTTCTGTCCAAGCTTGGCCGGCGCTATGGATAATGCCGGGTGATTCGTATGAGGACACTGCCTCATTGTTCGAAGACATGGATGATCGCGTAGGTTGCGGCTAGAGCGAAAGCGAAAGCCTGGGGCTTAAGTAAAATATATTGTTATTGGTGAGTTGCGAGTTGTCGTGGTTAGGCTGACGATGTGATGATCAAAGTAGAGAAGAGTTCTGGAAAGTTAAGGAGGGGTGGGCTCGCGGGGTTGTCTCGTGACTAGCGGTACATTCATACCCTACGATTGGGCAGCCATGGAGACGAAAGTTCTCACATTCGCCTTCATTTTTTCTCTTTGTTATTTTTCCATCACCCTTACTTACGGAGAGATAGAGCAAACATAAAGGGTAGATTTTGGCCAGGAAATAAAACGGTACTTGATAAAAATGGCGTGTCACGCCTTTACTTTTGTTTTCCCCCGTCTATCCCTTATTACCCCTTTCCGTCGTGAAGATCGGGAATTTATTCTTATAGTGTGTCAGAAAGTCATTGGCCTTGCAAGTCAACTCTTAAATGGCTATCTTGGACGAGAGCTTTGCACTGGGGCGGGTATTTAAATCTCATAAACCCCGAAGAGCGCTAATAATGCCATTCCGAAAGTCGCCATTTCCCCATCGCAATATCGCACAAAGATAGCACACAAGGTGTTGCGAGTGTTCTTTTATGGTAGTTCTCCATGTTCCAATGCAACTCATATAGAATTCTTCCTCGTCAAGCTTTCGAAAGTGAAGCCACAATTCGTGGATCGGGCCCTCCGTGGTGACAGAGAAGGCTAGCTGGAACATAACACCGGGTAAGCTTTCTCGTTCCAAACTCTGGGCATATTGAAGCTCCCAAAGATTCCAGAGAATTTGGAGAGCCGCTGATCCACCAACTGCAGTTTGGTTTTGGGCCTGATATAGATTGCCGCCGGTTGCTCCAGCCTTCGCTTCGACTATCAGAAATGGAAATCGAAGGCCCATGGGGGTAACATGTGGATCACTAATCAAAACAGAGGTATCCTGCAAATCAAATAAAAAGCGTCGCGCAGCACTTCGGCCCCTCCCGGGTTCAAGGTCCTTTGCTAGGGTATCATCGGATAGCCCAATGCATATATCGGGACGAGGGACTTTTAGATTAAACATAGGAGAGGCTGGTAACTGAGATTCCGGTCCGACTGTATGTACAGAATGGGATATGGATGGGCAGCCGCGAGCGGAAACTTCCGGTATGGTTTGATTTGACTGGTTTCGTTTTCTTGGGACGATAGGCGAAGGGTTATACACTGGAGGTTTCGAATCTTCACGCCAGTCTAGGGAAGGAGTCAATAGGGTATCTGTTAATACGGTAGCGACTATTGCTTACCTCGATTACGCACAACTTCGACCCCCTGGCCCTTCAACTCATCGATTGCCGTGTGTAAGGCTTCTGTCCATTCGGCTTCCCCTGAAGGTTTTTTGACAAGGTCCCTAGACTTGACCCAGAGCTTTCCAGATACTCGAGTTAGAAAAGCATCAATGTCAATGTCATGAAAAATATTTTCTATGTAGGTCCGGATGTCGATAGGTAAATCATCATCTAGGTCATCATCTATGAAGATGTTTGCGCGCCGAAGATGGTTAACGCGATATTGTGCATCATTGGGTCTGGACGGGCTACTCGATCGCGAACGCTGTGATGAGCGGATAGAAGGAGGAGGAATGCTTGGAAAGTCTGCTAAGCTGGGGGTTTTTTCTTGCATGACCATGTCGAGATATTTATATGGGGAGGGCGGTTGAAAAGATTGGTCGTGCTTGCGAAGAGCATCACACGTAAGATCAGTTGTCCTGGTAATAATCTTTTGCTTTTTGAAGCCGAGTGAAGCGGGGGGTGAAGAACGTGTTCGCTTCATTGAGGTCTGATGAAGATGACACGAGCTGCTTGGTCGCGACGTGAGCCAAGTAATAATTTCGTCAGGTGACACAGGATTATGTAACAACGGCGACGCATCTGCGGAGGCGACACACATTTACATTCTACGTGATATACATCGGTCATGAAGATACCTTAAGAAAGTTGGCGCTTGACTGCTTGCTTAGCTTTTCAAAAAGATTTTTCAAAAACACAATTTATTCTAAGCAAGGTGCTCATCGGGAGTAGAAGCCCCATCGTGTTAGAACCCTGTTTTTGCCGAGAACTAGAGTGAACACTACTAAACCCAATGCACCACAAACAGTTGCAATTGGCCGCCCTCCAACCAAATTATTAATACATTCCAGCCAGTCAGTGGGGCGGGATTGAGCGACCGTAGACTACAAGTAAGGATCGACGAAGACTGGACGCAGCGAAATTCCCCGTTCCAGCAGCCTAGTCCTGATTGGGAGGACAAACATACCCTACACAGGCGGACACGTACTTAGGGTACTAGACCATATCAAGGCTAGTCCCTGTGCACCATGCACAGTGCTTCTCTACTAAGCCTAATTAGATAGGGCGGTGGAATGACTAGCTAAAGGTTCATGAGTCCATTGAAGTAACTTAATGGTTGCTCTTTACAATAGTCCCCTGACTACCCTTATAGCTGCTCATCAGCACCCTATTCTTTTGGTGTAGTATGAATACTTCCGCCGAACGTGAGAGTTTGTCTGAAACCTCCTCAGCCGACATTAGAAAGACTTTTCCTCTCATCTCCAAGGGCCATATATGAACTCTATACCATTTCCATATTTCACTTGCCTCTCCGTTCGTCATTACCGAATGTCCCACATCGTAGTCTATCATGTTTATGGGAAAGTCTGTCTCAATATCGGGGTCTTCGTCATTCACAATAAAACCATCCCAACTGTCAAAAAAACCCAGGCTGCGAAGGAAGGCCGGCCTATTAAAGTTCGATAGTGGGTTTAGCGATAGATAAATCAGCTCGATAATCTGAGGAGGTCGTAAGACCTGAAAGATGAGTTGTATGATAAAACTCCAAATCTCGAGTTCACTTTCCCATTGAAGATCATAATAATCCCCTATATCTTCATTTTCAAACCAAGAGTGGATGCTGGAAGGTGGAAATGCTTTCTTTCCAAGGAAGCACCACACGAAATCAACAATCTCCACGATGTCAATCTTGTCTTGTAGAGGCCTCTGCGGGTTGTTCATGCACTGCTTGCTAGCTGAGTCGAAGGCATCTTTGAATTGTTCAGCATCTGGCCACACCTGGGTTTTGACCTGCCATAGGCTCTCAATAGATAGCCAATGTGTCGTTAATGCCTTATAAAAGCGTGGATATGGGATTTTTTCTCGATTCGGCGTCGACCCACGTACGCAAGCAGCCATGTTCTGAAAACTTGGTAAATCAAATTCCTGGAGATCAATCTCCGTCTCACACAGTGGACCCTCTTCGAAATTGGATAAAAGCGTAGAGCTCATGAAGAGTTCAGATATAGCCTCATCACAGTAGCAATCGAAAAGGAAACGCATGAGATGCCATCGGCACACGATATCCCAAACAACCTCCTCAGGTAAGTTCATGTCTCGCTCTAGCGGTTCTAGATTGTCAATATGCCATTTACGGCGCTTGAAATCTCTCGGGATATTTGGTGACTTATAAAATTCTGCCGAGAATTGTTCATGATAACGAATTGCCCGGTGAAGCTGTAGATCCATTTGGTGCTGTGGCGCGTGTAGCTAATAGATAGTTAGCGCATCGCCAACAGTATTTTAATTAATATATTCATACAATAATTGATCTGAAGATATTCAAGCGTACATCAGTAGAGTCGAAGACTCTATAGAAGTATCTGCAGCAACGGGCCAAATGCAAGACATCATCAATATTATCAAGTAACTCAAAAAGCCAAATGACGATTTCGGGGGGTAGGTTATGCTGATGCATTTTGTCGGTTCAATGGTATTCACTAAGCGAGATGCACGACGGCTTTTTAAACTCCGGCCCGACGTTTGGCCCCTCAAAAAGAAAGAAGGGCCTGGCTCTAGCTTTTATAATTAGTTAATACTTGTCAAAATTGATTTATAGAACACCGAAAGTGCATACGTATAGGCGCTGTTATTGACCAGATGAAACCCGATTCGACAATCGTAGACGACATTATCTGATCCACGAATCAAACTTAAAGCTCCCAGTAGGTGGGTCAGGTTAGGCTAATTGATTATGTTGCGAGAGCTCCAAAAAAAGCCTAGGCCGCCGGGGGAAACGGGCAGAGGATGCACGAAATGGTAACTAATTCAAAATTCACTCCGTTGGGTCCCCAATCGGACCCCATTCCATCAAGGGCTGTGCAGATGCCAAGATGCTTGCTGTTTCAGAAAGGAGATCGTGGCCCAATGATGTTCTCCTTTCGCTCAGCTGAGAGGGTCAATGCGGGCCGTCGCGCGACGGGGCGATTTCTCACCCCCTCTCACCCTGCTTCTCACCCTACCTATTGCGCACTCACCCTTATCACCCCCGGTCGCGCGACGCTAAAGCGGCTCTCACCCATTTCTCACCCTGGTGACACCCACCGAACTACTGGCCGCATTGAAGCCACACGCCGGTTAGTTAGTAGTATGGTGGGTGACCACATGCGAATCCTAACTGTTGTATGTTTTTTATTGACTATTTTTCAAGCTTTATAGCGGACCTGATGAAGGACCCTTCCACTCATTTAGGTCTTTTACCTGAGTGCCTGAAGTGCTGCGTTGTTCCATTCTTAAGTATCTAGTCTAGTCTAGTCTTGGCTAGATCCTCCGTCAGAATATAGCGGGGATTTGAAGGATGTCAAAATTACAAAATTGAGATCCCGTAAGAAAACAGACTATGCTCCGTGCTGTTAACCATAAGAGAGCGGCCATAGAGTGACAAATGGCCTGGTTAGGACTAGTTTACCTAGCAATACTAGCCAGTTAATACATCGCCTTGGGTCTCCTATGAGGCTTACGTATCATTGAGCAGAATTTCAATTAGCCATCCTCATCATGGCACGTTTCACATTTATGTGGCTTATCTTCCTATCAATTTATGTTCCTATTCACCTATCGCCTACATTTGCCTAGGTAGAATTATTGTCCCTCTTTGCCACTTCATATCACGCGGTCAATCGAAAATTATTTAAATCTTACCATTTCCAATTTTTTACACCTGGGCTGCTATTATCGAAATAAAACACAAACTGAATTTGATTTCCTACCTCTTACGCCCTACAAATAAGAGGTGCTGTTTAAAATTTGGAACATAACTCTCTTGCAAATTTTTCGCCATGACGACCGATGATTCGCCATATCATTTTCACGAGAGTGCCAAGGATATCCGGCTTGAAGGGTGGACACTCTGGGCTAGTCTTCAGTGTACGAATGGTTCCTGGGAAGTAGCGCAGCTGAGGCTTGACCATGTCCTAGGAAATAATAATGGTAAGTGTTTAACATATTGTTTATTTATATTCAGCAAGAGTCTTTAACTTGGTATACTATATGCTCACCTATATTCTAAAATATCGGTATATTCGAGTGGATGGGGCAAAATATCAGTAAATCAGCCAAAGATCCTATGCTTGTGTCCTCGGAAGAGTACCCGATTATACGAGCTGTTCTTCGAGACCGCGACGGCAATTATCACCAAAATGACTATAATCTTTCCGATAAAATCGGAAATTCCAATGGAACTTTCGTTTTCGAATCCTGGAACAGACTTATGAGAAGCACTAGCGATCCTGATGTGTTCAGTGGAATAGGATATACTATTAATATTGCAATCGGTATAATTCCCGAAGGTAATTAATGCTTAAGCTCATATTAAACTACCATAGCTTGATCCATGTACCTTTAACTGAATAATTCACACATTTTCTCTATTTTCCTTCCTATCCTCTACGCTAAGTCTATCGTTCTACTTAAAGTATTATTCTAATATTTTACCTAACGTGGTAAGATATAATTCAACGTGTTGCTTACTACCATGAAATATTACTAAAAGAGGGATCTTACCTAATTTGCGCTAGGCTTATATTAAGGTAAGATAATAATCGGAACACCTTAGATAATACGTTCTAATAATCTAGTATTAACTTATAAGGATGGGCGAAGCATATCCTATAATATCACCGGAAGTCTTTAAATAGCTCACTATACTAGTAACGGTATAAGAACAATAAACGCGCCTATCGATGTGTTATTCGTAACTTCCTTTAGATTTATTATCTTTACGCTTAGTTCTTTGATAGTGAGGAGTCTTAGCTAGCGTATTATATTAATATTACCTTAATAATCTCTAACCTTGGTGTGGTATTCTCACGTTTCGGTATACACTAGTGGCTCCTGGATTTTATCCATTCTACTTGGGCGATTGGAGCAAAAAGCCTGATGAGCGATTTATTTAATAGATGATAAAGCCAACTCTTTTGAACCATATTAACATATGTTTAGGCGATATGAACCCGTCCATCGCTTTTAGCTGTCTATGTCTATATTATGAAAACAAGGAATATGTAAATACTTCTTACCTACGCCGCCATTTTCTGGGTTTCCATTCTATTAAGGAGTCACGTTTGCAAATTGTATTAATCGGAAGCGAAAGTGGACATTTAAGGAAGAGCCGATATTGAAAAATCAAGATATAAATTCTAGGCATCGCCGGCGTTTAAATGAACCGGCCCACATTAAAGTCGAGGGAACTCTCCTCTAATCGACTCCCCGCTAAATGAAGATATAGAATTAAGTGTCATAGGTGAAATAATGGAGGAATTCCTGTGCTCTGACTTTTTCGAGTAATTAAACCAAAGCGGATTTTTCAATCGAAGTTTGTCTATATAGTGCGTGCTTCGAAGTCCTAGCGAAGAAGCCCCACCTGGAGAGGGTATAGATTGCTTCCCGTTCTGATCATTAGCCTTCCATCTACATGTAATCCACGAAGTCATTATTATGTTATCTATCTAGACAATATAGAATATCAAGCGGCGAATGGGCTAAATCATAATCTAGATAAACTAAAAGAAAAGCTTATGAGAATAATCTGGATCAAGGATTCGACAAGTTCTTGAATGGTGCGTCGAAGTGGTAGGTGCAAGGGGCAAAAGCGCAAGGGGACGCTTCCGGCATGCAGGCCTCAACATTGAGGAGATATAGTACAAAAAGGGTGTATTGAGAGATGCAAAGTCAGCTTCACCGCCAAACGCTCGCAAATTAATTCTGAGCCCAACTGCCAAGGTTCTAGCTGTAAAATTAGGTGCATTTGAATGAACTATGGTATGAATTTAACTGAAAATATCTTACGAGCTTGGTCCCTACCGATATGGAGCTTTGTGCAAATAAGATGTTACCTGATGTCGGGGCAAAGCTGACACGTAGGCACCAGTGTCGGAAGGTGTGGAGCACTGTTTTGTCATATGTATTCTGTGTCTAGTAACGTGATTGCAACATTCGGGTTGTAGTTTGTCCGAATTGCCAAGCAAAACAGTGTGGTAAGGAGACATTTCGAATTCAGACTAGCTTACTATCTCATTCGCGCATGGAACTGGAGCCCACAGCCTGTTTCAACAACCAGTCCCCGCGTTCATGTGAGGGCCTTCTGAATTTTTAACTCCCTCCTGCAGCGATAATGGCATCCGCGATATCGTTTGATCATTCGAATTCTGGGCTACAGGTTGGAATTAATCATGGTTCGATCACTGCTCAGGCCCATTTTTCTCCAGGTAAGCTATGAGAATCTTCACTTCGAGTAAACCATATTGACAAGAATATGGATCCTCTGAATAAACTTCCAATTGCGTGGGGGGCTGAGTACGGCTCGTACACGGATCAATATGAAGATGAATGTCTCCCAGGCACGAGAACCGATCTTCTTAATAAAATTTCAGAGTGGGCTATGTCGCCCCAGGGTGAATGCATATTCTGGTTAAATGGGATGGCTGGGACAGGGAAATCGACAATTTCCCGCACGGTTGCGAGAACTTTCATAGAGAGCAAATCTCTAGGAGCAAGCTTTTTCTTCAAGAGGGGTGAAGGTGATCGAGGGAATGCTATAAGGCTTTTCCCGACAATAACAAGACAACTAGTGCTTAGATTCCCTGAGCTGATGTCTAGTGTCCGGAATGCAATACAGGATAACCCTGACATCGCTATGAAATCGCTGAGAGAGCAGTTTGAGAAGTTGCTCCTTCGCCCGCTCCTTGCCTTTGGGAGATCTAGCCAGCAAAATCCACTCTCAATGATTGTGATTGACGCATTAGACGAATGTGAACACGACAATGATATACGAGCAATACTACAATTGCTACCACAGCTTCGGCAGTCGAACGCTCTTAGGCTACGGATATTTTTAACCAGCCGGCCTGAATTAGCTATTCGTCTGGGATTTTCGCAAATGGCAGATGATAAGTATCAGAATCTAGTTCTACACGAGATTCCTGAGGCAGTAACGGCACACGATATATCCTTGTTCCTGAATTACCGACTGTCGAATATCAGGAAGGAACGATCACTTCCTCTTGATTGGCCTGGAAGCATGAGTATTCAAACTCTAGTGAGCTTGTCAGTTCCGTTATTTGTCTTTGCCGCCACCGTTTGCCGTGTTTTCGAAGATCCCCAGTGGGACCCTATGGATAGTCTGAAGGAAATCCTCACGAACCGATGCGAAGATTCTCTACTGGACCGAACTTATCTTCCCGTGCTAAACCGGCTCATTAACAACCAAAAAACGAAACGGAAAATACAGCTTATTCAAGAATTTCAGGAAGTAGTGGGTACGATCGCGATGCTTGAGAGCCCACTCTCGGTCACCTCAATTTCAAGGCTTATTGGTGTCTCTGAGAGACTGGTCGACTTGAGACTAAATTCATTGCACTCGGTGATTCGTATACCAGAAGATAAGACAATGCCAGTGCGACTATTCCATCTATCATTTCGAGACTTCCTCCTTGACCCCCAAACACGCGAGAGGACTCCACTATGCATGGATGAGAGAGAGATACATCAGAGGTTGGCCGCACAGTGCCTTTCTATGTGCCAGAGTCTAAAACAAAATATCTGTGAACTACCATGTGAAGGAACTCAGCGCGCGGATATTAGTCAACAGACCATCAGATTTTGCCTCCCTCCAGAGCTACAATACTCTTGTCGCTTCTGGGCACAGCATCTTTTTCAAAGCAGGGACCCAGAGTCAATAAAAAAACATGCTTTTTTATTTCTGCAAAAGCATTTCCTACACTGGTTGGAAGCAATGAGTATTCTTGGTCTTATATCTGAAGTTGTGGGGATTATTGAGTTAATACATTCCGTTATATATGTAAGTCCCTATATGATTCCCAATATGGTCATCCACTCTAGCTAATATAGGTAACAAGGATCTTGAAATATCCGAGTTCCTGTATGACGCAAAGCGGTTTTTCTTAAAAAACAGACAGATCACCAATGATGCGCCACTCCAAATTTATTGCTCAGGGCTTATATTTGCCCCCAAAAAAACAATTATCCGAAGGCTATTTGCCCAACAAATCCCAAATTGGATATGTACGTTGCCAGAGGCCCAAGAAAATTGGAGCACAGAATTGCAGACTCTCGAGGGTCATTCACACTGGGTTCAGTCTGTGGCATTCGCCCCCGATGACCGACTCCTAGCCTCCAGTTCAGTTGATAAGACAATTAAGCTATGGGATACTACCACAGGTGTACTGGTGCAGACCCTTCAAGGTCATGTAGATTGGGTTTGGTCTGTGGTATTCTCCCCTTGTGGCCGATTCCTGGTGTCCGGTTCGGATGATAAGACAGTCAGGCTATGGGAAGCCGCTACAGGTGCCTTACAGCAGACTCTCGAAGGTCATTTAGATCCAGTTCGATCTGTGGCATTCTCTCCTAACGGTCGACTCCTAGCGTCCGGTTCAAATGATAAAACAGTCAGACTATGGGAAGCCGCTACAGGTGCCCTACAGCAGACTCTCGAGGGTCATTTAGATTCAGTTCATTCTGTAGCATTCTCGCCTAACGGTCGACTCCTAGCGTCTGGCTCGGATGATAGTCTAGTCAGGTTATGGGATACCTCTACGGGTACCATACAGCGGACTCTGGCTGGCCATTCAGATTCAGTTCGATCTGTGACATTCTCACCTGATGGCCAACTCTTGGCGTCCGGCTCAAAAGATAAGAGAGTTAGGCTATGGGACATTGCTACTGGCACTTTGCAACGGACTCTTGCTGGTTATTTAGATTCGATTCGGTCTGTGGTATTCTCCCCTGACGGTCGACTCTTGGCGTCCGGCTCAAGAGATAAGACAGTTAAGCTATGGGACACCGCTACGGGGGTCCTACATCAGAATCTAGAGGGCCATTTGGGTTCAGTTCGATCTGTGGCATTCTCCGCGAACGGCCGACTCCTGGCGTCTGGCTCGGTTGATGAGACAGCTAAGCTATGGGACGCCACCCTAGGCAACTTCCAGCAAACTCTAGAAGGACATTCGGATTTGGTTCGATCTGTGTCATTTTCCTCCAATGGCCGACTCTTGGCGTCAGGATCTGATGATAACACAGTCGGATTATGGAATACAGTCACAGGTGCCCTAAAACAGATATTGGAGGGCCATTCAGGTTCAGTTCTGTCTGTGGCATTCTCTCCTAATGGTCGACTCTTAGCATCTAGCTCGGTTGATACGACGGTCAGACTATGGGATACTACCAATGGCTTACTACAGCGGACTTTAGAAGGTCAGTCAGGCTGGGTCCTATCTACGGCATTCTCACCTAATGGTCAACTCCTTGCGTCTGGCTCAAAAGATAGGATAGTCAAG
This sequence comes from Penicillium sp. 91 TS-2023, assembly GCA_030710325.1. NCBI lineage: Eukaryota > Fungi > Ascomycota > Eurotiomycetes > Eurotiales > Aspergillaceae > Penicillium > Penicillium sp. 91 TS-2023. Next base: position 2,358,197 of record JARWGP010000011.1, read on the forward strand.
CTATGGGATACCGCTACAGGCGCCCTATATCTAACTCTCAAGGGCCATTCAGGTTCGGTTGAGTCTGTGGCATTTTCCCCTAATGGCAGACTTCTAGCGTCCAGCTCGGGTGATAGCCTAGTCAGGCTATGGGATGCCTCTACGGGAACCATACAGCGGATTTTGGCGGGCCATTCAGATTTGGTTCGATCTGTAGCATTCTCTTCTGATGGCCAACTCCTGACGTCTGTCTCAGATGATAATACTGTCAGACTATGGGATACTGTCACAGGTGCCCTGTACCCGTCATCGATGGCTAAGGGAGTGACTACAAACCTGAAAGCTTCTGGAGATGGTTCAAGCCTGAACAGCAATCTGGGATCCGGGAATACACAGGTTTGGTGTGATAATAATACCGACAATCCACCTTGCTCTCATGTCGACTTACTGGACCGTCAGTGGGTGGCTCTGCATGGAAAAAAGGTTCTTTGGCTTCCCCCTGAATATCGTCCTAGCTGTTCAGCTGTCAAAGATAGTACTCTTGCGTTAGGCCACGCATCGGGGCGAATTTCGTTGATGGGTTTTCTGCCTAAAGGGCATCGATAAAATTTTTCTTTCGTTCTTCCTATATGTTTAAACGTCTTTAGGATGACCTATTGTGTGTGAACCCGTATTACGGCCATCTCCCTCCTTTAAATGGTGTTGAAGCGACTGATCTAGTACAGTATGTGACGATACAATCATTTTCAATGTCCATTGAACAGGATTGTCTCCCTCGTTTACGGGGGAAATAGGTCACAGCGAAATAACAACGGTATTCAAGAGTAGATATCCTCTGTCCACGTCTGCTAAGTGACCTAGTATGAGGAGATTGAGGTGGAACCAAGCGAGAGGGCTGCGATTGACGATCCTGAAGAAGCTGAGGGAAGGGATATTGAAGCCCCCCAAGGGTCGGAGAAGGGACGATGGAGTCACTGAAGTAGTATTCCTGAGAGATGTTAGGTCACAAAGAGTGCAAGATTGTGGAAATGAGTTGGCAAAATTTGAGACTTCGCGGTAGAGAAGCAGAAAACAATCATACGGGCGCGAACTCAGTGCCTGTATATGTCTTTCTGCAGAGAAGCAGTAGAACATACCTCGCCAGAGATCTCCCGAAGCCGTGCGACGCCGAACGGCACCGAAGCTCTTGAACCCTATCCAAAACTTCGAGTCCCTATCTCTATCTCAACGATTTAATCTCTTCAGTTGCTGCGATGTCGTGGGCAGTCTGTTTTACGGCGAGTCGAACTCGATTGTTGTTCCATTGGAGTCACAGGATCGCATAAGATGCCTTTCTCCACAGCGAGCCTACACCACTTTATGGAGTCTTCAACGGGGTCAAAATTAAGACAGGTACCTTGAGCCCTCCCTTTGCAATCAGGAAATTTAGCAGGGGTCTTGCGTATCTGCCAGCACATGGTGAATGCAAACGGTCAGCGAAAGAAGAGGGGCCCCGGTGCTGAGGCGAGAGCGCAATGTGGGCTGGGTCGGAAGGAAGGAAAGAGAGCTTGGCAATCCTTTGGAGGCCTGTTATAGCTCTTGTTTGAATAGTTTGCATTTTCATCCGAATGTTCTAGCTACCATGGATCTTACAGGCGTACAGTAACTACAGTAGACGTGCGTCATGTAATAAATCAGCGTAAGGCACTGTATACTTGACAATACAGAAACATTGCTATTCCGGATTTATCCCCAATCTAGACTAGTGGGCTTGGCATTAGGATTCGAGAAACAATCAAAGAGTATAGAACGTAGCCTTGAATACCATACTGACCATATACATATTAGCGTATCATGTGACTAGGGTTTGAAAGACCTTCTCTATGTCGTTTATCATGGAAGGATCGCGGTCGCCACTATAACTATATTTTGAATAAGCTTTCGGACTCTTAAGGTTAGAGTAGGCAACGGATTTATTATCGTGTGGCAATGATTAAATTCACGCTTCTTAGCACACTACACCTAAAGCAGTATAGTAGTCAACATTGCCGCCGACTCAACTAATCTTGCCTGAAACCTGACGCTATAATATAGATGCCCAGGGATCAGAGGTCTCAATAGACAAAGGCAAATCAATAATTTCATACTTGAATTAAGAAGCTCAGTGCGTTGGTCGCAAAAGGCGCGATCGCCGTTCGATTTACGTATAGTACTCGTTGAATATTCGAAACTCTACTCTATAGAGGATAGGCCTCATTTCTACAGTACATTCGAAAATCAGTCCACCAAGGGGATTGTGTGCAGATGCCAAGAGGCTGGGTGTCTCAGATGGGGAATCGTGGCCCAATGATGTTCTATTAATGCTCAGCTGGGAGGGTCAATGCGGCTATAGCGCGACGGAGGTGATCCTGCTTCTCACCCTGTCTATTGCCCACTCACCCTTCTCACCCCCGGTCGCGCGACGCTAAAGCGGCTCTCACCTATTGCAATCACTCCTGTCAACCCTTCGCACTACATAGTCTCCTTCAAAAGGATGTCTGATACATACGACCATAGGGTGTGGAGAACAGGGCTTCCCGTCCGCTCAGCCGTACTTAAGCCACACGCCGGTTAGTTAGTAGTATGGTGGGTGACCACATGCGAATCCTAACTGTTGTATGTTTTTGATTTTTGAATATTCTTTTTGCTGTGTTTTGTCGTGTAGAGAACTTGCCCTGGCCGCTCCACTATTTTGCACCTGAATCCTGTAGACGCCTGACGCTGATATGTCCTTTCCCTCCCATGCTGACTTTTTCTTCACAGGTATGTTGTTTGGGTCACAACTCTCTGGTCTAGGCCTTGACTGCATCTTCCACCAGTCAATAGTAGTGAGGATTTTGAAATGACGCTAAATTGATGCAGTACTTCCGGAAATCGGTGTCATCATCTCGTACGGCTGAGCGTACTTAACTAATGAGTCGTGTTAGTGATAGGCTACCTACCAATCTGTTCCTATCTATCGATATGGATCGATGAAAGGAGCTTATGCTTACTCTGTGCTCTCCCACTTGCGAATTGCATAATATCAGCTGCGGCTATAGGCGTATTCACAAGCGCTACCCCTGGATACTCTCGACAATACGATATACATTATTAAAGAGCCAGAGAGGCGAGACAGTGTTTCGAAGCCACCGACAGACCCCAAGAAAGCTGACTGGAGTTGATAGAGATTGAATTCTGGAGGCAAGTCATGAAAGCCCACGCATCAATCAAGAAGATCTGCTTATTAAGGTCAATGAAAAGGTTTAATACTCACCTGTCGGCGACGACTAAACGCTGAGCATATTCGCAAATGGTGATGCAACTGGCGGCCTTATCTTGAAGAGATTCATGTAGCAGAAAGAGTCTTATAATATTGATGTTTGGTCGGCGGGATGGAGGGAGACGTATGCAGCGGCTAAAAGGTGAGAGAAGAGAGAACACCGCTGCACGCTGCACGCTCTCAGCGCCTCTTTATAACCCATCCCGTTCGCTCTCTAAATCGGCCCTGGCGAAAGCTTTCCCTGTGCCAAAATATGCAAATGCTCCTTTTGCCCGCGTGCCCTGCCGCTTCGGCGGCCCTTCGGGTGAAGAATATTCAGGTGGGTGAACTGATGCCTGAAACGTGCCTGAATAAAGCGGCGAGTCGCCGAAACATGGGCGCCAGGTGAGCGCGGCCATACTTTTGGCTGTTGTATTTTTTTGTTTTTAATAAACTGTATTTTTTTTAAATGACTTGTGAATCGTGGTGGATAAGTGATTCTATATAAATAAGAATATAGAACTGTCTCTTTTTTAAGTAGTAGCTTCATCATCGCTTTATGGCAATACTGCACCGCCTATGAAAACGAAGTTTGACTACATTTAGAGTAGATCATCTGGCTGTAGGAAGTCGGTTTTAGAGAACTTGTCTCTGAAGTAAGATGCTTGGAGAAAAGCTATTGTATGCAATGTCTCGTAGATAGAATAAATACAAAAGAGTATAGAAATCAAGAACTTATAGATACTATCACTTATGGGAAACAAGCAACAAGTCGCGACTGCCTAGGCGGGGCTTTACCCTGTAGCAAAAGAAACCATAGATGATATATAACACTGCGTGTTGATTGGTTATATGTGTGTAGTCGTGCAATTTTCTATTTTTAGGGTTAACCCGCTGAAGACCACTAAACACCACCAAAAACCAGTAGGTAACCGCTTAAGACCATAGAAATATTTATTCAAATAGTGAATTCTCTATTTTCTTTGAATAGAAACTTATTTTTTCAACTAATGTAATTGCTCAATAATATCACGTATAGTACATATTTTGATATCATATTTACTATGTGATTAAGAGGGTTAAGTTCTGTAAGTGTGTTTTGTCGGAATGTGTATTAACTCTTGTATGAGGCTGTATGTACCGGATTTTTGGGCCGTGGCTGCGACTTGCTCGAATGGGGTGCTGCAGCTTTATCAGGGCGCAACTGCCTGCGGTACTAGGGCAAGTAAGTCATGGTGTCGTCATTGACTACATTGGTCAGCAAGCTCATCCACCGAGCGACAAACCGATACAGCCTCTGTCCCCTAACTCCGCTGGAATACACAACCTAGCAACCCCTCCTCTAATAGCGCAAAGCAGCTCAAAGTATAAGATTGTTTGTCGTAATGACCGAAAACGAGAGTGCGATAAACTTGACCAGGCAAGCAATCGAGGAACATTGGCGGGCATCAGATAGCAGTGATACCGAAACCGAATACGCCATCTATGCCATAGACGCGGTCCTGGACTACCCTCAATCAGGGGAGCGTTTCAAAGGTCGTGCATCAATCTCTGCACAGCGTGGTGGACACCCGGCTGACCGGCATTTTACGGTGCTACGGATCTCAGGCGATGGCCATCTATGGGTGAGCGAGTGTATCATCACCTATGACGGAGTACCAACATACTCAGTCTCCATCATGGAATTTGCTCACGAGCTTGTGGTGCACGAGACACAGTACTTCGCTGATAAATTCAATGCACCGACGTGGCGGGCAGCGCTCGCCGAGCCTATACTAGATAGGCAAATAGAAGAGGCATGATCACGTCCTTGTCCCAAGCCAAATCTTCCACTTTTGAGAAAAACGATTGTGGACAAATCTTTTATAGTGGTAATTGCAAGGACTAGCGTGTCTTTGGACCACTGATTTCTCCAAGTTTGTACCTAAGTAAGCAAACGGGCTAAAGCCTAGCCAATGACAACGAGTATTGCCAACATGAAGGGGCCTCAGCATTAAAGACAAACAACCAATCAAAAGGTTAGCAGACAGCAAAAATTGAATCGAACATTTGAAACGTTCAAAGGCAAATATTTATATTCGGGCAAGCATATATATTTGACCGAGGGTAATAAGCAAAAAAATATTTTAATGTTGATGGAAAGATTCCCGGTATCCACATTTAAAAATATATATTTAAGACCTTGAAGTGACACCGGTGATGGTGATAAGTCCGCGCACAAAGTCAAGTTAGGCCTAATATATGGGGGACTGGATAACATGGATGTCGACGAACTCATGACGCAGAATGACGACGAGTCTTCAATAGTTCGGTTCTAGCGAGCACTTGCTGGACTTCTCTCGCAGCATTTTAGCTATATGGTCTGTGCTTGTACCTAAGTGGGAGTCTTCAGCACTGGCGAAGTATATACCTATCCGCGCATCAGGGAAGATCCTTCTAGCCTCTTTTATTACCTTTTTGTTCCAAAGGTTACTAGGGGCAAGAGCAAGACACTCCAACGCCACGAAACATTCCATAACCGCCACGCAGACGGCGAGGTTAGGGAGGAGAATAGGGACGAAGCAAAGATACGCTATACTAAACTAGCGTAGTACTTAATATACCCCTCGTCGTTATATTATATAATAAAGCTTAGTAGCTAGGTATATTTCTTTATTATATAGTAAGAATAAATAAGCCAATAAGAATATATTAATAGATTGAAAGAGCTTAGTTTACCCTTTTAAGGTTATAGATTAAAGGCTTGCACTACTCCGACTACTCAAAATTTTTAAGGGCTTTAAGAGGTTATGAAATCATTATTATCATTTCTAAGACTTGGCGAATTCTCACTAGAGAGACTAAACTTAAGCACGCCTTAGTAATGTACCTAAGTTCGAGTATTTGAAGCTATCCTTAGACGGGTGCGCTTAGATATACATTATTTCTATAACCCTGCACCGCTATGCCCCACTATAATCGGGTATAACGAGTCCTGAGATGGCATACCAAGATGTCACTCTAGAGGTTTGACTTTATTTTAATCAAAACGTAGTTCAAGCCCGTGACTATAGCGGTGGGGCCACGAATTTGAATGCACAAAGGCGTAAACGTATTCAAGCAAATGCATATTGTAACATTTGCACATATGATATAAAAACCGTGCGAAAAAGGTAAACCGTGGACCAGAAATTAAAGCAGGTATAAATATAAGCCTATCTCAGAATTTGCTAATTCTCGTCCTTGAGTCACGATCATCACAGAGCCTATCTCTTCTCCTAGAGCACTAAATAGATCTAGCCATGCGAGCCATCAATATGAGTGGAGTTCGGCCGGGGTGGACTATGATACTTGTCACTCCATGCTCGCACGGCCTTTGGGTCCTTGCGTGATTTTGCATTAGACACCGAGTACTCCCGGGAAGTGCTACTCTACAATGAAACCTTTATTATTTCAAGTAGGAAGAGTTGTAATTTGCGCTACTCCGGAGTGGTTGGAGAGGACTTTCACATGTGCATTGTAGGCGCTAAAACAAGAAACCCAGGCCCACATCGGATGACCGGCGGTCTCCGTAACGATTAAGTTACGGGTAGTGCCGGGCCGTGGGGGCTGACACCGGTAACATACCCAGGAAGGTACTATGTCTTGGCGTGCGCCACCCGCACGTTATAGCGATTATTGTTTTTGATTTTACTAGGGTGAGCGGCCAGTGGGGTGGAAGTGCCATTTACCCACCAGGGTGCTGTGCAGGGAATCGAACCCTCGCTAGCAGCTCATACCACGGTGATTTATCGGTAATGTGACGTACCCCGTCGTTAAAATGGGTGGGCGCCATCGTACATCCCATCCTGCTACCTAGCGATGCCCCGCTTTCTGCGCTTTATACCTTCGAATCCTAAAATATCAGCAGTATCCAGACTTAGTCACGTGAACGAATATAAATCGCTGGGTATATATAGGAGTTGTTCCTCTAGCTTTGCCCTTTTTATCATCTTCCTCCTGGGCCTACAACAACATAGCGCCATTCCTTCCTCCCAGTAAGTTTGGCATTTCTGAAGTATTCCTGAATTTCTATGTTCGCTAATCAGGTATTCGGCTCATTTAGACCAGTTCAATGCACGCCCTAGATCCGTTCCGCTCTAAGAGTCTGATATATTGCAGCTACAACTCTCCAGAAGATGATGACTTCTTTCATTCTATTCAATCTGATCCGGTCGCATTCATAAACTCATGTCCATCAATTCAACGCCCTGCAGACCGCAGATTTACCGAGACTATTCGAAAATATCTGCTTGAGAATTCGCTTTTGTTTGCGGTGATCTATATATCCGTGGAAGAACCAGGCACCCAAATAAGCAAAGCATCTAAGGAAGGGAAGAGAAATGACGAAAACACCTACGTTAACCCCGGACCTATTAAACATGAACCTATCGGTACAATGTTCTTGAAGTTATCAAGTCCAGATATGGCGCATCATCGTTGCTCAGAGCTAGGAATTGATATAAAGAGGGAATATCAGGGACAGGGCTATGGGACTGAGGCAATTAACTGGGCTCTTGACTGGGCATTTAGGAACGCTGGCCTACATCGGGTGGAATTGAATGTTTTAGGCTGGAATTCTCGAGCAAGGAAGCTATATGAGAGAATTGGGTTTCGTGAAGAGGGGAGGAGAAGGGAATGCTTATTTAAGGACGATAAATGGTGGGACGAAGTGCATATGGGTATTCTTCGGAAGGAATGGGAGCAAATTAGACAGATAGAGCTTAAGTTGCCATAGTACGTTTCCAGTGATGCCAGAACTCCTCACGTGGACTAGGAGTCACACCAGGGCGAGCAGGAAAGAGGTTACCACAGCCTTGACAAGAAGCATCAGAGGGCTGGCAATTCGAACAACGAGGGTTAGAAGAGTCTGCAGGAAGCGGAACACGGCAGCTAAGGCAGGGCCATATCTCGGGAGGAGGCGGGAACTGTGCCAATCGACAAGCAGGGCACCGCGGAGGCTGAATCGAGGTTGATAGCCGCACCTCGCGACCACAATCATGACAGGGACGACGCGTTAGCATTGGCAGGTCGGATGACAACACCAAAAGAATGGAGAGAAGTGCGAGGGCAGAGCGCAACCACGGCAGAGAAGCAACGCGTGGTAGTACGTTGCAGGGCGTTAATATAAAAACGGCGCCGATAAGTTGCATATGGAGCAATCAACGAGGCTGAACATACAGATAGGTGCAGAAAAAGCCCTAGAACCCTAAACGTTAAAAGAAACCAGACCTAAAACAGAAATCGCGGGGCGAATGAGGAGCGCGCGTGGCGGAAGGGTTCCAACGTAGAAAAGCGCCTCAGATCAGCGGTCGCGCACGGACAAGCACGTTGATTAGTTCCCTTCCTCTCACTACGTTCGTTTCAGGGCATTCCTTGGTAACGATGGGTCGGTCATTGCTATAATACCGTAATTTGCCTTAGAGTTTGATAGAATCTTCCATGCAAAGAGACCAAACAAAGTGGGCAATCCTAACGATTCGGCAAGATCCTCCCTCCCCTAAGCGGGCAGCTTGGCGACCCATCATGCGCTGACTATCCTGTCCCACGACTATCTTCCTGCGGTCACGACAACAATGACATCATTTGGCGATTTAAACTCTGGACTACAAGCTAGAATCATCAACGGTAATGTCACCGCGCAATTCCGTAAGTTGACAGACAAGTCTAATGCAACCGGGCTAATGGTGTGGCTGTCTTAGAACAATCGGAATCGTCGTTGAATCATACGTGCTTGCGGGATCTGCGGACAATAAATCCTTACGATGATAAAGATCGTATTCAAAACACCAACGGAGGGCTGCTCAAAGACTTATACTGCTGGATTCTTAATAACGAGGAATTTAAACAATGGCAAGATAACCAAAGCAGCCGTCTCCTTTAGATTAAAGGTGATCTAGGAAAAGGAAAAATAATGCTTTTGTGTGGTATCATCGATGAGTTGATATAATCCTTTAGGAATCTTCGAATATCTCGTTCTTTTTCTGCTAAGCTACCGATGTGCGAATTAATAATGCCACGGCCGTTCTTTATGCCTTAATCTATTCACTTATCGAGAAGTAGCTGTCTCTTCTCTCTTACGTACGGAATCGGTATAACTAGGTAGGGAAAGTAGTATTTAAGGACTTAAACGCATGGACTGCCCTTTTAAGGATCTTCGCGGATATTCTAAAAGATTCGACCCTATAGTATATCTTTTTAATAATCGACGCGCTGGACGAGTATATAATAGACCTCCCTCTCCTTCTAGACTTAATTACCTAAGAGTTACCTATCTATATATACGTAAAGTAGATTATCTAAAGCCGTAATTGGCCTAAGATCGAGGAGGGTCTTATCTCTAGAACCTAAATAGCACTAATCTTATTAGAGCTAAATAAGGCATCTATTTCCGATTCTATAAATAAATTCATTTAGTATAAGGTTTATTATTTAGCGAAAGTTAAGAAATATAGAGATAAGACTCCTAATATAATCTACGATTACATATTATTAAACTCGTAGGGAATTTTCCTTTAGGTAGCTTTAGTCTATTAAGAGCTTAGTAAAATATTACGGAGGCACGCTCTAACGAAGCTAGAAGTATTTCCTCCTATATTAAATACTCTATATAGTCGGATGATCGATTAGGTTCGTAAGTCGGAAGATACCGAACTTTATAAGTAAATATTAGTGTTACGGCTTAACCCGGATGTTAGGGCATGATATCAGGGCAGACCGATATAGTGTCTAATCGTGCCCGATCTGACCCCGGAAAGCACCTGCATGACTCGCTAAGTCAGGGTTTAGCCCCCTCATGTATATAATTGTTGCACTTAAGGAACAAGATAGTTCCTTAAGGATTAGTCTTTGTCTATTCTACGTCTGAATTACACGTGACACCTTTGACCTTACCTAGTCCATCCTTTTACCTTAACAATTCTAATCCTTCTACCCCGGACTACCTAAGGAAAGATGGTTAATACCCGCCGAACCGAGTCCGCTAGGGCCGCGAGCACCCCCGCTGTGGATACCCCGACCCAAGCAAGAGCACCCACGCCCGAAGAAGATCTCGCGGCATGCCTTAAAGCAACAAACCTGCGGATCCAACAGCTTGAACAGATCAAAGCCGCCCGTGAAAAGATCGCCGAACTTGAAGCAGGTCTTCGCCAGCTTGAACCCCCAGCTCCGGCACCTATTCACCCCCAATTCGCTACGAATTCGGCACCTAAGAACGTCGACATTAAGATCGATGATATTCCATCCTTCAATATGAGGTTCTCGATACGGAAACGCCATGAATGGCTTATCAACCTTAACTTCGCCTTCCAAGCGGCACCCCGTCGCTACCATAACGACAAAACCAAAATTCTAGGAGCCCTGAGCTTCATGGAGTCGTCGTGTCGGACAAAGTGGTTCGAATACACTTCCGAAAAGGAAGCAGAAGACCTCCGAAACGCTACCGAAACGTGGAATGTCTTCGAAGACTGGACCCTGTCTCTGATTCAAAATGCCACAAGCATCCGCGCAGACGTCCGAGACCAACTAGAAAAAGCACGCCAGTTAAGCACCCAGGACCCCCGCGATTTCCACACGTACCTACACTCGCTGGAGCAGCATCTCGAACGCGAACCGGAGGAGAATCGTACCCTCAACTTCTTCGCCAAACTACAACAAACCTTAAAGGACGAGATCCACCGTCACGTCCGACCACTACCTAGCAATCGTGAAGAAATGGTTGAAGTTGCAGTGCATTACTGGAATCTAATCAAGCCTGCTACGGTCCCGAAACGAGGGCATTCCGACAACGAACCCTGGAAAGAACGGGATCGGGATACCAAACGCTTCAGGACCAGTAGCAAGCCCCAAGAGCAGTCAAACCGGTTTAACCAATCCAATCGCACAAGATACCAACAAAACAGCGACACCAAAACCCAGTCGTCAAACAATACCTCAGCTCACAATCAAAACACCAATAACCGACCGAAACACTACCAAAACCCCACCGGAAGGGACGGGAAAACCATGCTTTGCAACATCTGCAAAAGCGCAAACCACTTCGCGAATAATTGCCCTGACCTTCCACGATCGATTCAGGCCCTATCCACTACCGAATCGGGAAAAGTCGAGGAGTTAGACTAGACCCTGCCGATCTAACTCCCCTCCCGGCGGTAGGGACTGCAACACGACTCTATACCCACGCCCGAGTCAAGAATTCGATCGAGATTCGAGTGGATCTCGATAGCGGAGCCGAAATTGACTGCGTTAGCTTCGAATTCGCTAAGACCCACAAATTCGAACAAGAAAAACTCACGATTCCCGCCCTAAAAGCGGCCGGAAACCTCAATATTCCTAACTATGGCGCCTTTCGCGTGCCCATCACACTTCAAGACTCTCGAGGAGTCACCCGCTCATTCATGCGCCCGTGTGTCGCCATAGACCGAGAATCCGCCCCAGACAAGAGCCCGGTTCTCTTATCCGTAACCACCCTGATTGACCACCGAATACACCTCGTTCCGTGGAAGAAAGAATGGTGGTTCGAAACGAACAATTTCAACTTATATAGCCCGCAAAAATTCGCCAAGGCCTGCAGGAACGAAGCTCGTGTCTTCGCAATCGTGCAGTTGCCAGAGGCAATCCCACTACCTGGAGACGACGAAGCAGGACCGGAAGAGGAGCGAACCCCACCCGAATTCGAGGGGTTTCGGGACGTCTTCTCCGCCCATAATTCCAAAATTCTGCCACCCCGGAAATCAACCGACCACGCAATTGATCTAGTGGAGGACGCCGAAGCACCATACGGGCCAATCTACCCGCTATCCCAGAACGAGCTCCGAGTCCTTAGAGAATATATTGACGAAAATATCAAGAATGGTCGAATTAGACCTTCAAAGAGCCCCGCTGGAGCCCCTATCCTCTTCGTACCAAAGAAAGATGGAGGCCTTCGCTTATGTGTTGATTACCGGGGATTAAACCGCGTTTCGGTAAAGAATCGGTACCCATTACCTCTCATTTCGGAGATCCTCGACCGGATATCAGGCGCCCAGTACTTCTCCAAGCTTGATGTACAAGACGCCTATTACCGCATCAGGATCAAAGAGGGAGACGAGTGGAAGACCGCGTTTCGCACCCGATACGGTCACTTTGAGTACACGGTTATGCCTTTTGGACTCACAAATGCGCCCGCCACATTCCAAGGATATATTCATACCGCACTACAAGGGATCCTCGATATATTCTGCGTCGCATACCTTGACGATATCTTGATCTTCTCGAAAACAAAGGAAGAACACATAGACCACATCCAGCAAGTCCTTTCTCGCATGCGAGACGCCCAACTATATGCGAAACCCTCTAAATGTGTGTTCTATCAAGAACAGGTCGAATTCCTTGGATATATCATCTCGCGTGATGGCGTATCAATGGATCCCCGGCGCGTTTCCACCATCGAATCGTGGCCAATTCCCCAGAGTTTCCGTGACATCCAGGTCTTCATCGGATTCTGCAATTTCTATAGACGTTTCATTCGAGACTTCTCCCGCATTGCAAGACCCCTAACCTCTCTGCTTAAAGGGAGCCAGAACGGTAGGAAACCCGGGAAAGTACAGCTTTCTAGAAGCGAAACGGCAGCATTCCGCCAGCTTATCGACGCCTTTAAGGCCGCCCCGCTGCTAAGGCATTTTAACCCAGCAAAACCTATCAGACTCGAAACTGATGCCTCAAAGTATGGCATGGCAGGGGTACTATCTCAGCCGGACGATATAAACGTCTACCATCCTGTGGCGTTTTGGTCCCGAAAGTTCTCCGAAACAGAGACTAATTACGCCACCCCTGATCAAGAACTGTTTGCAATTGTGTACTCATTCAAACACTGGCGTCACTACCTGGAAGGTAGCCGATACACTATCGAAGTGCTATCGGATCACGCTAATTTACAAGCATTTATGCGCCAACCCAAAATCAACGGGCGACAAGCCAGATGGTGTATGTCCCTTATTCCATTTGATTTCCTAATCAAGCACCGTTTAGGGAAGTCGAACCCTGCGGATGCACCATCTAGGTTATTTGAAAGGACTGGGGACGCCCAAGATCCTGACCTTTTGGCCTAGCTCCATCTGCGGATAGGTAGCGAAACGGTGCCTAAACTGCCTGGAAGCGCTGCGGCGGTCCAGAGTTTAAAATTAGATGACCTGATCAGTCATAAATCCCAATTTGAGGCCAGGGACGACGGAACTGTCCGGGGGGAACACCCACCTCAACTCCCGTACTGCGGTGAGCATGAATCAAGCGTTTGGGCTGTCTGGGAGGACCTTGCGAGGGACCAAAAGATACCCCAGTGTCGATTAGACATGTTGCAGGTCAAAGAGAGACCGCATGTTCTAGAGATATCGACAAGTGCCGATTTGATATCGGAAATCAGCCGAATCCAGGGCGAAGACCCTGAGACCCAGCGAAGAAAAGCTGCAATCACACAAGGATCCAAAGGATTCCAAGGATGGCACCTAAATGATGCCGATTTGGTCATGTTTCGCGACCGATTCTACATCCCAGCGGGAGAGAATCTGCGCCAGACCTTATTAAAATTATATCATGATGACCCGCTCGCAGGACATTTCGGAAGAAACCGAACAAGCCAATTATTGAAAAGGAAGTTCCATTGGATCAACCTTATAAAAGACGTGGAAGAATATGTCAAATCATGTGCCGTCTGCCAGGGTACTGCAACACCTCGTCATCGTCCATATGGAAGTCTTGAATCCCTACCAATCCCCAAAAGGCCCTTCTCAGAGCTAACAATGGATTTTATCACGGGAATACCACCCACAATCTTTAAGAAACAATACGTTGACGCAATTCTCGTAATCGTTGACCGATTCACGAAATATACCCTATTCTTCCCCGTTTCGACCACGATTAACTCCGCTGAACTGGCCGAGTTATTCCACACAGAGGTGGAATTGAAGTATGGCCCGCCCGACGGCATCATCTCCGATCGAGGCCCAGTTTTCACAAGCAAGTTCTGGTCCAAACTCTGCTTTATATCAAAAATCAAGCTACGCCTTTCGACAGCGTTTCACCCCCAAACCGATGGCCAAACGGAAAGGATGAACCAAGTAATCGAACAATATCTTCGAAATTTTGTGAATCAGGAGCAGACAAACTGGCCTACCCTGCTACAAACTGCCCAATTCGCTTGCAATAATGCGACTAGTGTAACGACTGGGACATCACCATATTACGCACTTCTAGGTTGGAACCCTGACTTCCATATCAGCGCTAAGGACAGCGCTCAGTCAAGGGAGGTCCCCGAAGCCACAGCAAGAGTTGAAAAGCTATCCCAAATCAGAGCAAAACTCCAGGAACACTGGCGAAACACTACTGAATCACACACGAAACACTATAATAAAGCACACAAAAAGCTCGAACTTCCCAAGAATAGTCTAGTGGCACTCTCAACAAAGAATCTCAGGCTCAAGATCCCATCGAAAAAGCTAGCTCCCCGCTTTATCGGCCCATTCCGAATCATTGACAAAGTAGGGCAACAAGCCTACCGCCTTGCACTTCCAGAGGAATACGACCGCATTCATAACGTCTTCCATATCTCCCTTCTCGAACCATGGCATGAAAGGCCCCGAATCGGTACCAAACCGGCATCTTTTCCCCTTGCAGATGATGACCAGGAATGGGAAATTGAAGAAGTCAAAGACGAAGAAATACTCGATGATGAGACGCACTTTCTCGTGAAATGGAAGGACTGGCCCTCAGAATATAATCAATGGATCCCTGAATCAGGAATGGAGAATGCGCAGAAGGCAATCCAAGACTACAAGAAAA
The DNA here is from genome assembly GCA_030710325.1 of Penicillium sp. 91 TS-2023. NCBI lineage: Eukaryota > Fungi > Ascomycota > Eurotiomycetes > Eurotiales > Aspergillaceae > Penicillium > Penicillium sp. 91 TS-2023. Next base: position 2,373,267 of record JARWGP010000011.1, read on the forward strand.
GAAAGAAACAAAGAACCATGTCATAGAATTCAATCTACGCACAGAGAAGGCCGAAAACATCACGAAACCCCATCGAAGATCAGCCGGAACGAAGCCGCAGATCGACTCGAAAGGGGCAATCAAAGCAAGAAAAACAAAAGACAAGAAACAGGCCCGAAACCCGAGTGAAAACCACCCGAAATCAGATCTCTTCGAGCTCGACAGGACAAGTCTCCACCACAAAGTCGAAACGCTCGGTCTCCGGATCCTCAGGGTCAGGATTACCCAAGTTATCTACGTCCAGGGGCCACGCCTCTACGCAGGCCGCTTTTACCTCCGCAATGAAGGCATGCTTGGCACCAAGCCAACCAACATACCCTTCATCGCCCAGCTCCAGGCGGTGCTGACGAGACTCGTGGAAACGAGCCCACTCCGCACGAGACGCTTAAGGAAGGGGGGCGGGGATGTACGTAGCCAAGTCAGCACGACGGGAAGCAAGATACTGCTGGTAACGGGTATGGGCATCCTACCGATTCGTTAGCGAAACAGTCCCGAAAAGAGCAAATCAAAACAAAAGAACCTACTGCCGTGGACTTCTTAGACCCGGTCAAACCGAAGTGCTTTCGGTGCATTTTCAGTACCGCATCGAAGGACAAACAGAGGCGAAGAGCGGCCTCAATCACCTCAAGACGAAAGTCGTCATCATCCCAGTCGAAGGCAGACTGGCGGTTGTCCTCCTCCCAGAACTCGGAAACCCACGCGAGGAGCGCACGGAGATCGGTGGCATCCCCCGTCATTCCTTTGTCGATCTAAGATAGACGAAACATTAGCGAAACTCCCCCGAAAGGAGGCCGAACCTACCTGTTCACAGGTGCCATTATTAGATGAGCAGTGGAGGCAGGAAAGCGCCGTAATGCCATCGAAAGTGCAGCTAAACTCCACCGGATTGGCAACGTCCATGTCCCATTTCGCCGTCTGCGAACGGAAACAAGTCATGCACCAGAGTCGAGTAGCGACGATGGGGTTCGCCCTAATGGGACGAGGAGGAGGCATGCGGGCGATTAAGCCCCGAAAGGGCAAGGAAATGGTAGTGGAAAGCGATCAAAACAAGGTCGAAGCGCGGTCAAAACAAGAGGTTGCGAAGTGCAAGAGAGAAAACGAGGGAGTGCTAGAAAAGTTGACCTTAAGGACGTTCTTTGTTTACGTTACGAATCACGCTATCAGATCACAACAAAGGACCACCGCACCCCATGACCACACTTTGTTTACATCTTGACGCAGCCTTGGTTCCTACCACTCGCTTATTATCTCTTTGTTATTTCTCCACGTCGTCGAGGTCGACTCCATTAAGAAGGAGGGAGATAATTGTTACGGCTTAACCCGGATGTTAGGGCATGATATCAGGGCAGACCGATATAGTGTCTAATCGTGCCCGATCTGACCCCGGAAAGCACCTGCATGACTCGCTAAGTCAGGGTTTAGCCCCCTCATGTATATAATTGTTGCACTTAAGGAACAAGATAGTTCCTTAAGGATTAGTCTTTGTCTATTCTACGTCTGAATTACACGTGACACCTTTGACCTTACCTAGTCCATCCTTTTACCTTAACAATTAGCTATTATATTAATAGTTTATCGGCCTATTACGTTTTATAAGCTAACCTCTTTTATTAAAACGCCTAAAGATCTCTATAATAACTATAAAGCCCTATTAGAGATTATCGCGGTTTATAGCTCATTCCTGATTTTGCGTGAAGACTTTATTGTTTTCGTCTATTAGTCTACTAAAGACTTTATACTTAAAGAGATGCCTAATAAGGTTATTCCTAGAGGTATAGACGCTAAGTAACTACTTAATCTTCTTACGCTCTCTATATATCATATTTAGGATACTTTAACGTAATATCTTTGGTATTAAATCTCCTAAGATTCCTATTAAAAAAGTCATATAACCTATTCCGAATCCATTAGGAGCTACGTAATACGCCTATATCTATTAGGTCGACTACCTTTAGGATAGTGGGTCCTCTAGCAATCATGATCTTAATAAGGGAGGTTATATAGATTCGTTTTTAAAGTAAAAGTATCTTTACTGGCTTAAAGCTCTTAGTCTGCTAGGAAGTATGTCTTAAGGAATAACAGCTATGCTAAAGCTTAAGGCCTTACTCTAGGTCAGTCGTTACTTAGATATAAAAAGTATCTTCATTCCTAATAAAGCAGCTACTACAATAGGAGGATGGCTATCCACAAGCACTTTTGCTTTAAGTCCGAGATACTTCCCGATTCATTCGATACCATAGGCTCGTAATTGAAAGTAGCCCCCTCTAAGTGTATAATTCATCCCCAATCTTCAGCCCAGCCCAGAGTATAACAAGGCTATGTTATCAAAAGGAGAAATCAGATTGGATTTTAAACCAGCCAGTAACAGAAAAGAATTGGAGTATAATATCGCAACTCTACTTATCGCATCTATACTCTAGGGTTATTTAGGCGAATAGAAATAGGCTACTTACTAGCTCGCCTCTATTAATAACTAAATCTAGGCTAAAAATATTAAGTCTAAGATCTATAAAGCTAGTGGCTATATTAGTATTCTTATCTTTAAGGTAGTAGCTGTCACGGATATGATACCCATTAAGATCGAGGAGTCATGTGGAGGGCTTCATGTCTTCCCAATAAGTGCCAAGATAAGCTGCGTAAAGAGTATATCCTATCTGATCTTTAATGTTTACAGCTGCTGCTTATCTCATGCTTGGAAAAGCAGCAAGGTAAAATTATGCAGGTTGTGGTTTGAAGAGGACAGAATTTCGACACGACATTCTGAACACTGAAGTTTTCAGGCGGAGGAGACAGCACCAGTGGGACTATATATTCGCTATACCATCAGTCGTCCTTTCGGGGGGTGACTGATGGCCATGCATGGGGAATTGCCTCCAAACTCCGAATAAAGTTATAGCAAGGCGTGTCCAGCTCAAGATGTCATTTTCTAAGCATAGCGGTCGGACATACGAACGATCTTTATAATGTAGTCTAATAATACCTATCATTGGAAGGAAGGTGAGAGGGCTAGACTTTAGATCGACATTTCAAAAATGAAGATCAGCTATCATGGTTCCAGTAATGATACTAGAAAATGGCTCCATGGCCTTCATAAAAGACATCATCTTAAACTCGGATCCGTTCTAGAGTAGTTGAAATGGGTCAAATGATATTAAGTAATGGAAATAGGTGACACAATGGAAAGTTGAAGAGCAGTCGAGCATAGTGATCGCTGCCAAAGCAGAGGGATTTTGAACTTGAACTTGGCAAAGCAAAGACTGATAAAAAAAGAAGAGACGCAAAAGGGTCAGCCCCGACACCGGGTATCAATCAACTTCGAGCCCCTCCTGAGGCCACAAGTTTACTTATAATGCGCATTTGCAGGTAACTCAACCATGCCGGGGTCCTTGCTACCATCGAGCTCTATGATAGGAGGCACTCTAATATGGATAGATGCGTCTGGTGCAGTAGCGGTGTATGCAGGTATCTGCTCGGACGTGTCAAAGTTATCGGTCTGGTTCTGCTTGTTTCGCCGACGTAAGAAGAACCAAAGTAGGCCCGCGATGATAGCAACTGAAGCAACACCGCCGACGACCCCCCCGGCGATGGCGCCGGTGGTGGTTGAAGATCTGCTATTGGTGACACTACTACCTGTTGTAGTAGACGGTGTTGATGTTGTGCTAGCGGTTGTCGATGCTATAGCCGAGACAGGGCTTGTCGCTGTTGATGATGAAGCTGATGTTGGTGTTGCTGTCGGACTGGCTGAAAGAAATCCATGTCGTGATTAGTATGGCGTATATAAATCATAGAGAGTTAGACGTAGCGAAGCACAACACTTACTCGATCCCGAAGAAGAAATCGCGCGCAGGGTAACACCGGTCCCTAGAAGGGAGACGTCTTCAGTGCAGCCGACGAAGCCATTCTCTAACTCGAAAGCCCAGAGTCCCTCAGCACAACAGAAATATCCATTTGCTTTATAAAGATTGGCAGTACTGTTTGCACAGTGCGGATCATCTTTGAAATAGTCCAGACAGTTTGCATTTGAATCACAGCAAATCACATTTGACTGCCCTGATGGACAGTAGGTGCCACTCGGACAGCATGCGTGATATGGAGGCCATGTTTGGCCACAATCAACTTCCGTACTCGCACAGGTGCCGTTGTTGCGTAAGGAATAGCCGATATTGGTTGAGGATAACATTAGAGGTGCCGAATTTGAGACGGCGAGAAAACCCCGTGATTCAAGGGCAAAGATAGTGAGAAGGTAGTAATAGAGTAGGTAAAGACGGGGTGGAAAGTCCGCTCAAGGGTCGAACGACGCGCCTTGCAAATGCCGAGGTGAACAATGATTTTCCGACAAAAATGATCTTCTGCTTAGCAGAAAGTGAAATGTGTTATGATTCTGAGGAGTCTTTGCCCGACATATGCCTAGGGCGGCCTTGGCCTTTTTTAGACGAGGCTGGGTTATTTCTTGATCAAGTGCAACAATGACTTTTATTACTAGGTGCCTGTATTGATTACTAGCGTGTCTAAAGGCCATAGGGTCTGCGATGGGCGGCAGGCAAGGCTCCATCTTACCAGTGTAATTTCTGTCCCGGTTCTTTTGATCCCTGACTAAGTGATGCGTAATGCATTGATCAGTCGAGGACTATTTCGTGATGGCCAGCAGATCCAAGTAGCAGGTTTCCGGTTTCTCTCTGGCCGTGGACCCCGAGCAGCAAGAAGCCACCTAATATAGATGGTTATAAGAGTAAATGGATAAAGGGTGTCTTAGCAGAACAATTTACCCGTAATTTATGTTCATTAGGCTATTGTTACCACTGACACTGGACCAAGCAATGATCCAATCTGGAAGGAATCCACATCTAGATTATCGCTTCGCTACTTGTGCCCCAGAAATTCTGATCGGTCAAGGTGTTCAGCTGGAGTGATTGCCACCAGCCCAAAAATAATTACTTGCGTTGGATATTCCCTGTAATCTCGGAGCATACGTCATGGAGCCTCTGGCATTTTGGTTGAACTGATTGGGGAATCACACCCTGTTTGGGGTGAGAATGCAGTCCAAATTCAGGAAGGAAGTAGGGGCCCTGACATATAACCCCTGTAGATAGAGTGACCCAATCTCCCAAGCCTCCCTGCAGTGGAACGCCGCCCAGCTCGTTGGTTTCTTTCTATGTATACGCTGGGGCTGAACGGCATCCGATCTATTACCGAAGTCGGTATATAGTACCACTACATATATTTGCGGCTGTCAGGGGTTCGTTTCATCTCTGTAGTTATAATTGCTTCACCCGCGTTTCTCTAGTTCGAGACCCAATGCGCCTGAATCCACGGGCGTTACCAAAAGGGGGCAATTGGAGGAATGCAAACGCCGGCATGGCCCGACGCCGATCGATTGCAAAAAAAAAGCCAAGGGCGGCTGTGGCTTGGCTTAGTCTTGGCTGAAATACCCAAGCCAGTTATAATCGCAAGTATGCCGGGTCCACCTCGCCTGGAAACATTAGTTATCTTAAGAGGGCTCTGTATAGCCCCACATCCCTGTTGGTCCGGTCCCTACGGGTCCACACGCGAAGTTGAGCGGTTACGAAGTCACCTCACAAGCTCTTTTACGGAAATCCCAAAATAATCCGGTTCTGCGCTTTATAATACCTCGGCGTTGCGACCGATATCCAACGAACATCAAATCAAACCCTTCAACTTTGTAACAGACACGAAAAGACAAAGCCTAATCTTGCCGTCTATTCTGATCGGAACGGACCCTGAGAAGACACGGTCGATAACTGGATTATTTACCTGAGGATAACCCCGCCCGCAATGTTTCTTCCTCAAGTCACCGCAAAGCACGTTCAAGCAAGGAAAGGGAGCCTAGGAAGACCAGAGACAGATTATGAGCGTTTCTCCGGCCAGTACAGCGACCACCAACCAGATGCGCCCCCCCAATTTGGTCCACATGATGATGCTCAACCCTCCAAAGATCAAGGCCGGCGATTACCTGGTGCCCCTTATGGTGAATATATTCAACTTACATCCGGAGAAGGAAGCTCATCAGTTGACCGTCAAATTGGCCATCAGGGCGCCCCACTCCGAAGTGGGGTTTGGCTTGTGGCGATGATGTTGCTTGTCGTGATTTTTGTTCTGCGGGTACGGAAGACAAAAAACAGACAATCATGTTCTCTTCCAAAGGGGGAGGTTCTGTAGGCAAAACGAGGCACATTTTCTCTCCGAAAGGGTGAGGAGCTCTTCCCGTAAAGACAGGTGAGATCACGCCCCGGGGCTCCATTGTCGATGGGGCCAAAATTCTTTAATGATTGGCTTATTGACGTGGCTGGATAGAAGCCCTTTCAAGACCCATTATTTGCGGCTCCTTCGGTTCCTGAAATTGGAATCATTCCTTCCATCTCTTTTTTCTTCTCTTTTTTGGCGTCCCTCTTATTCTGCCAAGTACATGGTGCGCTACATTTGCTTGAAGCAGTCATGCGATATAAGTTTGGCGGTTTGATGAAGCCGGCTAATAAGGGCTTTTAGTAGCCCAATCGATGTTCTGGACGGGTGGTTGTGACATGAGATCGGCATGTAATTTATGATTCAAATGTTCATATCATCTGGTCTTACAAGACTTGGGTCGCGATCTGGCTGTGCTCAGGCCATGCGGGTGGATCAACGAGAGGACTAGCGCTCACAGCCACAGGGGATTAGCTCGACCAAGAACCAACGACATACCATCGCGATGGGGCGATTGCCTATCCGCAGGGTTGTACATATGAGAACGGAGGAAATAGCCATTTATATCCACATTAAATTACATACTACTGTAAGGGTTCCTTTACGCAGATTGAAAACCCTTCTGGTCTTTGCCCCCGAAATGTGATTGACAGTACGTGAGTGTTCAGTGTACATAGTGACTACTTCCACTTTGAAGACAGCCTTGTAAACCGCTTACCTCAATGTTCTCCTGAATGAATGGTCCTTGTAACTGTCCTACGCTCTTTCATTCACCATGACACTGTATAAGAACTGGAAATTGCCACCGTATTTCAACAAGGCCATTACCCTTTTCGCATGCGTGCTTGCTTTTCTCTGGATTCTTATCGCCCTGCGATTTCAGCGCCTGAGGCCATCAACAGAGATTTTCTGGACAACCACTGGGTCGCCATCACCAAAATATGCCTTTGCGACAATATTGACGGCTGAAGGGGATGTTGAATTCCCAGATGTGGAAGAGCCTTATCTCCGAGCTGTCAGACTTCTTAATTACCAGCTTCTTCATAACCCTCGAACCCACAATGGCAGTAACGACATTCCATTCTTAGTCCTGGTTACACCGGATGTTCCAGAGGGACATCGACAGGTCTTGATAAACGACGGAGCTATTGTGCTGCCCGTTGAATCACTCGGACGCGACTGGATCCACCCAAAATGGGGCCGCTGGAGCGACGTGCTCGCTAAGCTAAATCTATGGAGACTGGAGGAATACGACAAAATTACATTCCTAGACGCCGACTCTATCCTCCTCAGTCCAATCCATGAGATTTTCGAACAACCCACAACCAACATTCGCCAAACAATAATGCCGAATCCGGATGAACCTATCAACTGCACCATTGCCGAGAGGTTGCCCTCAGAGTATATGATTGCCGGTATTCACGATGCTTGGATGGAACAATTCATGCCACCACCCGATGATTTAGTATTCTACCAGAAAGGCAGCTATATGAATGCTGGTTTCTTCGTTCTACACCCATCCAAGGCTGTCTTTGACTACTACAATGCCCTTCTCGATGTACCCGATCAGTTCGACTCCGCATACCCCGAGCAAAACCTCCTTAACTGTGCACACCGGACGGATGGCCCAATGCCATGGCAGTACATCGGCTCGGGATGGAACCAGAAGGGGGCATGGCAGAAGGATCTGAAGGGGGGATTAAAATCCCTTCATCAAAAGTGGTGGCGGCCCACGCCGGATGAGTATGTGGGTGCCCGTATTGCCGAAGCAGTGCAGGAATTTGAAACCCATTTGCAGCAGTTGAGTGAGATACCTGCTTAGCCATATAAGCTTCTGTTTACTCTAAGGCTATTTACGCGATATGTCTCGGGACCCTTTCTCACTTGTATTGCATTCGATGGCGTTGGTTAATCAGTCTTTGGCTTCCTTTGATGTTACTTTATGGCCGTCTTCTTGCATTTCTATATAGAGGTACACTAAATAATCAACTTTCTTCGAATTCTATGCCCTTAATTAATTCTAAATTAGGCGCGAATCGCTACTTAAGTCAGGATAATAGGCTTGGGCTATAGGTATCCTTATTCTTTCTAAGTAGCCCAAATTGAGTATCTATGAGGCTAGAATTACTATTTTGATACTTGATAAACCCCTGATTATTATGTTTTTTCTTAAAGAGAAAATCCATTTCAAGGGGGATCCATAATTCTAGGTCAAAACAGATAAAAGGTGCGGTGGACGTAAATATTTTAATAAGCTACTAGATACTACTGTTTTATGGTAAGATAGTATTAGAGAACATAAGTTTTCTTGTTATTCATCTTGTTATCTCAACTAGAAGGTAAAAGGTTATTCTCTACGAGTATTAGGGTAGGACGAAGGTCCAGGCAGCGTCCGCTTATCACAACTGACCCATTAAGAATCGCCCTATATTCGCCAGTGGCTTAGAACCTTCGCATTTCTAAGAAAAGCCTGACCCTAAAGTTCATATCCATGTTCGGCTCTAGGTGATTTTCTGTCGATCACTAGACTACAATTCCTCATGTTTATATAGCCTCGCCCCTCATTCATCTGAGAATTCAAACATCCACACACAACCGCGAAAAGAAACGAAAAGGAAACCGACAACTAAACCCCTGGATTCGGGCTCCGCTAGCGTTTACACGGACAGAATGCCTTGATAATATCCCAAATTGGCCGAGGCCCGGCACCAGCGTAGAAATCGTAGATAGACTAGGGAATGCCTTATTTGGCACATTATAGGAAATTGCGCTATTCTCTTCACTTCCGCACGATTAATGGTACTGGAAAAACATTTAGTGCATTGAGAGAAGACATTAAAAGTGTAGTACCAGAGAACAACCTCCTCCACAGTGAGCATCATGCAGGTTTCCCTCCTGTAAGCAGGTGCGCCGCTGCAGCAGGCCTGCCATGTGTAAGCAAAGGCTGTCTTTGCCCATTTTATGGAACTTTTCTCCATTCGCTATGGTTTTCCAATACTAAAATGGTTCCTCCAGATGGGAAACACTCCAACGTGGGAACTTTTCGAGTGAAAGAACAACATCATGTTGGTCGTCGATGCCTGTATATACATGCTCAGCGAAGAACCTATACAGGCCGACTAGCGACCCCCCTCTCTACTACCGCGGCTATGACTTATATATCGAAATGAAACAGAGGGCGAGTATATTTCCTTGTTGTTCGCGGTAGGACTTCCCGTTTAATTCCGGTGTTATCATATTCTAAGAGGTCCGCTGTGTGCCTGTATGGTTTAATATTAGATCGTGCTCCGTATATGTTTTGCCTTCCTGCTACACTGAATCGTGAGTATAATAAAAAGAAGAAAGATCAAACCGGCTATGGCAATTTCACCGATTTCGCCTACAGTGACTTCGCCCAAAACGTTACAAGTTACCTTTTTTTCTGCCTGGGGTAAATATTCAGGTAGGTGAAAGTCCGCCCGGATTGCCCTGAAGAGACTTAAATAAGAGTGGCGAGCCGCGCAAGCCTGAACCGTCGGTAAGTGACCACGGTCATACAATAATAGTTGTATGTTTTTGTTTTTGTTCTATTTTTTATGTCTCGTAAGGAAAACTCTCGTGCCGCCCTGAACCACTATTTTGCACCTGAATCCTGTAGACGCCTGACGCTGATATGTCCTTTCCCTCTATTTCCCTCCCATGGCTGACTTTTCCTCACAGAATTTTTCGGTGACAACTCTCTGGTCTGCTCTTGGCTACATCTTCCACCAGTCTACAGTAGTGAGGATTTTGAATAAACTTAAACTAGGTCCTCGAGATAAAGTTTAGAGAGGGGCATTGCTTATAATAGAGTTAAGGAATAGAAAAAGAGACGGGAAAAAGTCGTCATCCAGGAGTTTCGAAGTTGAAATGTTGATGCTGGATTTGGCGAAAGGGATACTGTATACAAGCAAGCAATTTAATACCAACAAGACGGTAGTAGTAAGGTAACAACAACAGAATATTGGGAGATATAGCTTCTTTCAATCCATTGATCGCGCCGATCCATGATTTCAGCTTGTTCGTACTTGCCCTGGCCATTGAGGACCACTCAACCTAGCAGTATAAACCTTGAGTCCGGACAGATGGCGAATACCCGAAACTACTAGTTAATTGTGAGCGTTTGGGTATTCGGACAAGTCGGGACTGTAAAGATGGATGAGAAAGAATCAGTGTAGAAAGACGGTGTACTCTGTGGGCCTCGATCACAAGACTGGCAGTGAATCCCCTTTTGTGAAAACTTCCATAATGTCTTGGCAAAGTTAAACTGTCAATGGCAATTGGTCCAGAAACGCGAAATCCTTCCGCCCATGTGGATCCCGGTGGTGATCGACAGGGATGACTTGTAAAGTTGCAGAATGCCTATTAAACTACCGATGATCGTTCGGGAATTACCTCTATAAGTATACTAGCCTGAGCTGCCAAGTTTTCTGAGGGTGGATTACCACGAGCTAATGAATGCAACGGTTTGACAGCTGCCCCACGACCGCGGCATATCTTCAACGGTTTTGGTGAAGATTCTCAATGTATACGGAATGATCCATTTTCAGGGGAAAGCAGAAACTAGCTATAAAATATAGGGTCCCATTGATACCCCCTTTGGAATAGCATTTCACTCATAGTCGCTCTTTCTGCACTTATGTTTATTACTCATCTGTTTGGTCTCCTGGCCGCCACGGCCGGCCTGGCTAAGGCCGTCAATATCACCGGCTATGAATACGTTGTCATTGGTTCTGGTGCTGGTGGTGGTCCTTTAGCCGCCCGCCTCGCTATGGGCGGTCACAAGACGCTTCTGCTTGAGGCTGGTGATGATCAGGGTGAAAATTACAACTACACGATCCCTGCCTACTCTGCCAGAGCATCTGAGGACGAAAAACTGTCTTGGAATTTCTTCGTACACCACTATGAAGATGATGAGCGCCAGGCTCGCGATTGGAAGGCAAGCTACGACACACCCGATGGGGGGCTATACACCGGCCTGAATCCTCCTGAGGGTTCAACGTTGAAAGGAACGCTCTATCCTCGAACGGGCACTCTGGGTGGATGCACTGCTCATAACGCCTTGATTGCAGTCTATCCTCACCAATCCGACTTCGAATATATCTCGACCCTCACCGGTGATAGCTCTTGGATACCCGACAATATGCGCAAGTACTTCGCCAAGCTAGAGAACAATGGTTACTTGCTTCCTGGGGCTAAGGGTCACGGTTATGAAGGCTGGCTGTCAACTGAGACCGCACCCCTTAGCATTGTTTTGGAGGACCCTCAGCTGCTGAGTATGTTGACCGGTGGTGCATTTGCTCTTGGTAACTTGACCGACAATGTCATAAACATTGGCACTCTGCTGGCTGGCGATGCTAATGCAGATACTCAAACTCGTGACACCAGCGATGGCTACTACCAGATCCCCATCGCGACGGACGATGCCCACCGTAATGGCGCTCGCGAATTTATCATTGCTGTGCGGGATGCTAAGAACGGTGATGGTTCTAAGAAGTATCCTCTTGATGTCCGTATGAACACCCACGTCACCAAAGTGACCTTTAATGAGACCGCAAACCCTCCTCGTGCCACCGGTGTCGAGTTCCTCGATGGCGAACATCTCTATAAGGCTAGTCCTATGTCTGATTATGCTCTTGATGGTATCCCCGGTTCTGCCAGTGCTTCTCGTGAGGTTATCGTCGCCGGTGGTGTCTACAATTCGCCCCAGATTCTCAAATTGAGTGGTATTGGTCCCGCCGATGAACTTAAGAAGTTCGGTATCAAGGTTATTAAGGATCTCCCCGGCGTTGGTACCAACCTCCAAGACCACTACGAGATCTCCGTGCAGGGCAAGATCGAGAAGGACTTCTCCTGTTTAAACAAATGTACCTTCAGCATCCACGACCAGGAGGACCCTTGTATCAACGAATGGGAGTCTCCTATTCTCGGCGACCGCGGTATCTATTCATCCCCCGGTTTAGCCGCAACTATGCTCTACAAGAGCTCCACGGCTGACGATAACTGGGATATATTTTGTTTTGGTGGACCTGTCAACTTCCGCGGCTACTTCCCCGACTACAGCATCAACGCCACCGACGAACATAACTGGTTCACCTGGGCTATCCTCAAAGCTCATCCCCGTAATTCTGCCGGCACCGTTGCCCTGCAGTCCGCCAACCCCCTTGACATGCCCAAAATCACCTTCAATTACTTCGATACCGGTGTCGGTGACTACGCAGCCGATCTCACTGCTCTCTACGAAGCCGTTGAGCTCGCTCGCGATGCCTTTAATCGGCAGCTTGTCAACATCACCGAAATTCTCCCTGGTGCTGCTGTCCAGTCCAAGGAGGATATCGAGACCTATATCAAAGATGGTGCCTGGGGCCACCACGCCTCTTGCACCTGTCCCATTGGTGCCGACGATGACCCGATGGCTGTATTGGACTCCAAGTTCCGTGTGCGCGGTGTCTCCGGTCTCCGTGTTGTTGATGCTTCTGTCTACCCGAAAATTCCGGGTACTTTCACGGCTGTGTCTACCTATATGGTTGCCGAGAAGGCTGCTGACGATATTCTGAGTGAGCTCAATACCAGCTCTAATTGACATGGATATGTCAATGAGATGTGAAGATAACCTCTTGGGGTATTTTGTAAAAGGGAATATGTTCGGTGCTAACATTGTGGAGGGATTTCATATGTATTTATTAATAATTAGACCATTTTACAAAGAGTGAAATTTTATAAATTATTCCATTGCATCAGTCAGTTTCTTTTCTTCCGTAGACCTTTGCTGACAGACCTATGAAGTCTTGTCATAGTCAAGATTCAAGTATGGCAAAGGCAGCACAAAGGACTCCCTTAATTCGGTAATGCCGCCTATGCCATAGTGCCGCACTAAGGGCTGGGGGCCAACCAGGCCTTTGACGACGTCGAGGGCATCAAGGCACCTTTCGCCGACTTCTCCAAAAAAAGACAGTATCTCTGAATGCCTGCGGGTTCGAGACTGCATTCGCTAGCCACAAGCCTCGGAAATTCAGAGGCACACTCGTAACTCATAGGCCATGATTTCAACCGAGGCGAACTTGTCCGTGAAACGATATGTGAATATGAAGGAAGCGATTTCGCTGCTGCAGACGTACACAGTGCATGGTATTATAATAGGAGGGCGAATTAGACCTCTGATACTCCCGCTGGTAGCACGGATGTGGAGGTGCTGAAGGATTTAAAGCATTTTAGCGGAGTATGACCTGAAACGCCTGATTTGTGAATTGGATTCGGAAGTGGGCCGAGCAGGTAGGAATATATTTTATATACCGGTAGGCCCATACTCTATAATAACTACTCGGTTTACAATTGATTATTAGAGATACGCTCTAGTATTTCTCCCATCCCAAACAGTTGTTTGATAATATTAACTATACTGATTTTGAATCTGCACATAACTGTTCATGAGTAAGTGTCAGAGCCTGGAGATCAGGTGGTTAGCCTCGGTAGATAAATCTGCGCTTCTTCCCTTCCTTTCTTCCTTCGACAATCCTCCACAATACAGCATATTGTTGTCTGTCTTGTTACCCCGCCCACCACGTAGCCCGTACGTAGATTTGCTTCTCTCTTGAGGTCTAGCCTCCTCTAATCCTGGCAACGTGTAGAGCTGAAGTCCGCCCGGATTGCCCTGAAGAGGGCTAAATAGAGCGGCGAGTCACGCACGCCTGAAGCGTGGGCGCCCGATGACCATAACCTTAGACATGTTGTTGTATGTTTCATTTTTTCTTTCCTGTACTCGGTTTCAAAAGGTCTTCAGGTTGTCTTCGAATCGGATGAATGCCATATGGCAGCGTGTATACCCTGATTAAACTAAGATCAGTAGTCACAGGCTTTTCACTTCACTTTTCACTTGTTCTTCTCACCATTTAATACAAAACGGGCCCGTAAATGCATCTGTGAAGATTGTTAGGCCGAGCGCTTATCCATCCTATCTAGTGATTAAAAACTTGGTTAGAGACAAACTCCAAAAGGCGACGAGGGTCTCTTGATACCGCAAAAGAATCCTCGTCATGCCACGCCTGTTTTTTCAAGAGGCGCGTATGGAAATACAGGCATGCAAGACAACACAAGGAGGAAATACAGAGAAATACTGCACACCATGGACGGACCTTTCTATTTCCCCGAGGAGTCATCCTTCCTTGTTCCATTCAGCGAGAAGTGAGTTGGTCACTATTTCTATGCCATTTCGCGTGATTGAATATTTCACGTCAATCGTATAACCTCGGGGGTAATGGACGCCGTTCCATTTGCATGAGAACAAGAAAATGTGAGGTATGACTCGGATGAGGAAACTAGGATGGCCTGGATCTGTGCCATTCATAAAGCGGGATCGATATGTTCATATTGAAAGCGAGTCAAGCCTTTAGGTCTTTGATTTAGCTCTACTTGAGCATGCATGCCCCGATTCACGATAGATGCCAGACCAGGTCTCTGCAATGAGTGTCCCCGGCAGGCAGCCAATACGTGAGCACTTGGTACTATTTCTCCATGATGCCTGACATGTCAGAGATTATTTTCCCTTGGGCGTAGCTAGCAGGCTCGGTACGACGTCCGAAGGCGTCGGTGGAATTATTGAAGACCAAGAACTGCTTCAGCCTGGGGCAATGGACTCTACCCGAATCACAACGGGATTTTTCTCACAGCTTCCACGTGCAACCACCATGTATGGCGTGCCAACGCGCTCAAATGCGCTTCGCTGGTCAATCCTTGGGGACTGACAACGTGGCTAGTATGTGGAAATCCTACGCCAAAACAGCCACAAGGCATCGTCACGAAGCTCTACATCCAGAATGAGTTGGGTATTCACCTGTTGAACCTATTGAAGCAGAATAATGTACGGCCTGTCATCCCACACTTGCAGACGCCATTTGCCTTACGAGGGGGCTCGAGGTCCTTGTCAGAATCACCTAGCAGATTTAAGACGGCCTTGTGAAAGATTTCATTGGTCTGTCCATAGGTGAACATTATTTACACGTTCTATGATTGAAAATTTGGAGACGACATCAAAACCATACTGTTTCATATACCAGACAAAAATAACTGCCCTCAAATGTGCTTGTTATTTTCAAAGCTTGGTAATCATGAGCATAAGCAGACTAGGCTCGGATGACCTCACTGAATGATTTGCCAGCGCATGCATTTCAGATTATCTGTCATTGGTCGTGTTTGACATCTTGCAGAGGATCCCGAGAAAATCCCCTGCGTCTCGCTTTTTTCTGACACCCAATTGACTCTCGTCGTGATCTCGGAGACCGTTGTCCGTAGATCTAATTAAAGAATCTAGGGTTCTTTCGTGTTCGGGGAGTACATGCACCATGGTCCCTGAAGAGCTGACTGAGCTCGGCTCCATTGCCCCCGTAAAATCCGTACTCTCGGGCTGAGTTTAAAGCAATACCGGCTATTTTGAGGCGTCCAGGGGACTTAATTATGGGCACTTGGCATCCCGGATTTGGAAGAGTTGGGTTTGTGTCGGGGCCGAGATGCCCTTTTTGAGGCGTTCCGCCACTGTGTCCCGCCATGGCTTTGAAAATTAGAATTATCGAGCCGACAAGTCGAGCTAATAATGCCGAGACTTCCTCCTTGGGGAATTGACATTCTGGCTGTCATGTTCGCCTAATAGCACCCTGGACCGAGTATTATGATGCCTGAGCCATGATATGACAGCGATGATCATGTTCATCACTCGGTAGATCAGCATTGGTTCCACCACTTTAATTCATGGCCCTATCCTATTTCTTGGGCGCACCGAACTCCAGGCCCTTGCATCTCATGAATAGGCACCTGCAGCCCCTCTTCATTTGTGGCTCGGCACCTTGGCACCCAGGAATCTAGGCTGCCGGATTCCTTTCTCGGGCTTGTGGTCTTCCCCGGCATCCAATTAAACAGCCGCTTTCCCCGCCTTTACCCTGTCCCCATCACGAACACCTGATCATTGGTCTCCATATGATAATTCTCGGAGCCTTATGGCTCACAGGAGCTAGGGCTGTCCAATCTTGAAGCTGCGCCTCAGCCACCGCCCCGAATCCTGTGCTCCGGCTACGCGCCTTGGACCCTGAATTTCTTTTTAAGCTGCAAGATACATATTTTCTCTGGATCCTGGTCACTAATTTTCATACCTTGATGACTCTATGGACTGGGCCGATGCGACTGACAGGACTGTCGCCTGGGACCGTTTGCTCTGAAGGACAACTTGATTATATTACACGACATGCCGACGAAGGGCGGCTGGATGGCTTGGTCTGCCAAAAAGAAGGCTCTTATCTTCGGTTTCATAGGTTTTTTGATCATCGCCCTCGGTGTCGGACTGGGGGTTGGCCTCGGGCTAGGGCTGAAAAACAGTGGAGGGGATGATGGAAGTGAAGGAAGTGGAGGAAGCGGAAGCGGTGGAACTGGAACTGGAACAGGAGGCGGCAATGGCAATGGCACGACAGGAGGAAACACAACGGCCATCTGGCAACCGGAAGTGGGCACCAAATGGCAGATCGAGCTGCTCTACGTTTTGAACGACGCATCAGTAGATGCAGACATCTACGACATTGATCTTTTCGACAGCCCAAACTCGACAATCACAAAACTCCAAGGAATGGGACGCAAAGTGATCTGCTATTTTTCAGCAGGCACCTATGAGAACTGGCGCAAAGATGCAGGCGAGTTCAAAACCTCCGATATGGGAGAGAGTCTCGATGATTGGCCTGGGGAGAAATGGCTCGACACAAACTCGGAAAATGTGCGGGAGATCATGCGACAACGTCTCGACTTAGCTCAGGCAAAGGGCTGTGATGGTGTGGATCCGGATAATATTGATGCATACAACAACAAAAACGGTCTCGGGTTGACCCAAGACGACGCAATCACCTATGTGAAGTGGCTTGCTTCACAATCACATGGTCGGAACATGTCACTCGGGCTGAAGAATGGTGGCGACATTATTGGTTCGGTCATTGACAAAATGCAGTGGTCGGTCAATGAGCAGTGCGCCGTGTATGAAGAATGCGATGTTTACTCGGCCTTCGTTAATGCCAGCAAACCAGTCTTTCATATCGAGTACCCAAAGGGAGATGATACTGACAACTACAATACAGTATCGACAAAGCAACGGAATTCAGCTTGCAATGCAGCTAGTTCTGGCAACTTTTCTACGGTCATCAAGAATATGGACTTGGATAATTGGGTCGAATACTGCTGATATCTGCTGATATTGAGTCTGTATAACACAATGTACTATAATACTTCAAGGTATCTGACGGATTCTGGTATCTCCAAGACTTTCCAAGGTTGCTGCTTTATCGAATTGCCTTTTTACACTTAGATATAGAAGTGAATCAAGACCACAGATTCATCAATCATGCCGAGACGGCTGGCGTCGGCTTGCGACCCTTGGGACTCTTGGCAAATGGAGAGGACCATATTCCCGCCAGGATACCATTGGCCAAGTTTCGAGGGGTTTCTTTGGCTGTATGCAGATGGTGAGAAAGGCTGCATTAGTGCACGGCATTGTTGCCCCCAAGGCCTTGTACAAAATGTGTACATTACCGCCTCCAAGCAATTACTGGAGCTAGTAATTTTCACATCCCGGTCATCCATCAGATTACCGGTAATTTTCAAGGCGAGTTGATTTGTCTATCCTTCGATAAATGTAGCTCTCACCGACCAATTGAATTAGACGTGTCAGAAATCTAAATTCATCGGAGTATTAACTTTGATTACTCCGTATACTTTCTACTCCTGCATCTCACTACATCCCACGAAACCAAGAATTTTCACGAGCTGCAGGGGCTAAAGGGGAGGCTAGGGAACTAGCCTGGGGGCGATCCTTTCAGACGACCCCTCCTACTAATCCCCCAACTGCTGCAGGGGAAAGGAATTTCACCCGAGACCCAGGCCGGTGAGCTCATAGGGGCCCGGGCTGGGTCTGGGTCTGAGACGAAAAAATTGTGTTAGCGGAGAAGTCTACTAAAGTAAAGCCGGAACCGCCGGGACGGGTGGATCCCACGATGGATCACATCTCGAAAGCAATTTGGGCTTTAGACCAACGCCGCTCCGCGAACTAGATGGATCAATCCTTATATCGAAAGAACGCAAAGAAAAAGAAAAGAAACCTGCAATGGGTGGGAGGGATCGAGAGCGCTAAGATCGGCGCGCCCCAATTGAACGGATCTGCCCGGTTCCTGAACGCGAACCATGGATAGTCTGTGTGGATTGGTGGAAGAGATGGAGTTTAGATTGATCAGTTTGGGACCGATGAGATGGGCTCCATTGCATCCGTTCCCTCCTTTCTTGGAGGACGATTATTGCCTAAATAGTCATACAGTCTTGCTTGACGATATCCACTAGCTGCATTTCGTGGGGCCGAGGAGAAAAGAGGCTTAAGCGAGGTTTGCATCCTGCTCGGTTTGTTGGTCTGTTGCCAAGCACTTCTAGAACTCGCCACATCCGTCGCTTGCTCAAGACGACTTTGACGTGTGGCTTGTTATCTGGAGGCTTTCGCTTATACGAAGGACTCAGGCGGAGGGGCTCTGGATAGAGATATCCAACGGGGTGTTAATCGCGCATTGCCAATGAATTGTCAAGGCGGGCCCAGGCTATCTCGACTAGCGTGCCAACGAATACGGAGTTTGCCTCTAGCCTCTATATGGAGAACCACTCAAACACCGGTTCGCACTCGCTAACATCAGCCCCTCTTCCAGCCTCTCGATGTGGTCTAAAAGAGACCACCACGGGCGCTAATTCGACTAGTTAAGGGGGCGTCGTAATCCCATCAGGAATTAAAACGGGATTCAGACCCAATACGCTCACTGCCACCATCTTGGGCCGCAAGCTTTGACAGATGCGCAATACTCATGCTTAATTCGTTCATCGAACATTTCGGTACCGCTCGGAGTAAGTTTCGGCTCAAGCGCAGATCGAGGATCCTGCAATTGCATCGATAGGCAAAAAAAACTTCCTCTTTCGTCAAGTAGATATTAAATTCCACGAGGGTGTGGCTTCAGCCACTTGTGTCGACAGATCAAGGACCCAGGGGACAGGGATCCGCGATCGCATTTACAGGGACATGTAATGCTTATGCGGTAATCAGCAGGGACGGACTGTCGTGTAACCATGATGTGAAGATGTTTTCTTTTTCCGGAGAATTAGGCATGCGATCGGGGTTTACAATCCGCCCGGTTTCTCCATTGTTTCTGTGATATTGCAGCGGGGACTCGTATTATCGGTGGCGGTTACACAACGTGAAGGATCCCGGTCGAATATCATCCCATGGTTTCAGTCGTGCTCGCTCGGGTTCAATGCTAGACTTTTGACTGGCGATCAGAACCCAGACTCTATAGATCCGGTTTTGGTAACTGCAAAGCGTTGGGTCCTGCATGTCTCACTATGATCTAGGCGGCGGACACTGGTTGTCGAATGCCTTTATGGGTCTTGTAGACTAGGAGTATCATGTTGATTGGGGAGATCAACATAGCGTTGCAATTTTGCTGCACACAAGTCTTGTCTCCTGCTTAGGAAGACCTAGGCTATACAGCAGTGGCACAGCCTGTCGATATGGTCGGCATATTGCACCATATCCACCATCGCCTCCCAGAGAAATCAGTCTCGGCCGGGGGCGCATATACGTCTATATAGAGTTTCTTTCATCAAAAATCGACGGCCAGAACTACGTACACATTTAGCAAGAACTGTTCTCTCCAGTGGTTCTCTAGATCGATCGCGTTCAAGTATCAAATACGGTAAAAGAATGTAAATTACAACAATACTGTTCCGGTCCACAAAGCCCAAACAGGCAGACTGGACCGGGATTCCATGGATTTATTTTCTTTTTTGCCTTCTAATTACGACATGCACCTAATTTTTAGCTTTGCGGCATGGAAACAGGAGGGGAGAAAAAGACTCCACTCAGGAAAATTTCTCTCCCAGAAGAAGCCGAACATGGATATATTCACATCCATTTCCAATTGCTCCAGAGCTCGGCAGACTAGGTCCAAAAAGATATCTGAAACTTAAATGCTGCTTCAAATAATAGCCAAAATGATACACTTTGGTATGCGTACACAACATTTCAAATCATCAGATCGTTGAAAATTTACGATGGGGCTCATTCCATCTCAGCTGAAATCAGATCGACAAACTCGGCCCACTTCGACCCAAACTTAGCATAGTAATCGGTGCTAAGGTGAGTGATGAAAACCTCATCGGCAACTTTGCGGACCGTTTTAATTAAATGAAGTAGCTCCGACCCTGCCACACCCTCCGGCACAGTGTGGATCATGGCAGCGCGTTGGGTACGATCTTTGCCCCGTATTGGCGTTAGCAGGTTAGCCCCATACCGCTCCTGGAAGGTGCTGTAGGTCTCTTCGAACACGACTGTCGAGTCTGCAGTGGACAGGTACCGGGAGTCGGGAACCGCGCCTGGATTGTGGATGACCTAGTCATGGTATTTACATTAGCTCTGCAGGTGTTGATATATATCTTCGCTTGTAAATCCCGAATGGGGTAATTGATTTGCAGTATGGGGATCATGGACTGCTATTGTACCCAGAAAAAGCAATGTCTGGGATATATACGATGTGCAGCTCTCCAATCCAACCGGCAGGGGAAGCCACGCTGGAATCGGGGATATAATATCGGAGGAATTCGACAGGGATGCAAGGGGGAGGGGGCAGTGGATGAGCCCTATTACATAGCGAACGACAACGCAGAGTGGATGGAGCAGAAAGAATTGGGAACTCACATAGGGATTCGAGCCAAGCCCGTTTAGACCCTTGGTCAGTTGGGTCAGATTTTGCAAGTAAGCCAAAGAGTGGACACTGTATTGCTGCGGTGTCTCATCGAAGAATATACCCTGAACGGCCAGATCGGGGTTGGCAGATTTAGTCGGCCATTCAGCGTAGGTTTTGATATCCCGATAGACTGCGGCTGCGTTGCGGGTTGTATAAGAGGTATGCACATATCCTAGAAGCCGTACATTGGCGTACGAAGAGAGAGTCGGGATTGCACGAGTGTAATTGGCATCGGGCAAATCATCGGGTCCTGGACCGTTACCAGGGTTGATTACAATGGTAAAATTGAGGTTTGGGTGGGTGGAAATCCTGATTGGCATTCAGTCACAGGTTTTTACTTTCTTTCCTTTTTTGCGACCGGCAAATTTCAACGCTTTTGTGATCTGGGGCCATTGGAGCCCAAAAAGCAGATTTCTATGCCGTGTAATCCGTGGTGAGGTACCGGTGGCTTGGGGTGCAGATTCTTTTTTTTAGAATCGGGAGAGGGGCCAAGGGTCATGGGCCGAATAGGAAAGGTCAAACATACACATCTTCAAGCGGAGACCATGCCCCGGGGCTAGGGTAGATGTAGAGTGGTACGATGACTCTGCCCATATTGATTGTAGCTGAGCTCAACCCTGGAAGAGATTGACGATATCCATAACGAAGATGAACTAGCGCCAAACCAGGATTATTGGGTTGGGTCAGTTTGCTCACGTGGTCTATAGCTGAGCAAAGCACCAGAATAAGTTACAGGAATATAGATCGAGGATACGTGGTTTTGATTCATACAATTGCTATTTTACCGTACAGTTTGGTAGGGGGTTTTTGGACTATGTAAATGGGTACAACAATACAAGAGGACTTTTGTTCTCCCTCTTAAGTCATTAGCGTCCTGCACTGGCTTTAGAACGATAGTCTCGACCATGTCTCGACCATGGCATGCGCAAGGTCAATCTCAATTTGCAATGCCGTCATTAGCCCCGGCTGAAGCCCTGAAGTACCCAGTAGATGCGCTTAGGGCAATCGGGCCGTGGAGAACATGTACCAAGGCCCCAGCCGCACATCTGGCCCACTGTCCACGGGGAGAGTGTCTGCCTGCTATTTGGTCTATGCTTTTCCCGTCCGCCCCCATTTATTATTTCTTTAATTCATTATTGCCATTATTGTCACTTTCGTTTTTCTGTGGCTTATGCCCGGTGAATCTTCTTCCCTCCATTTGGGCTGACGGGGATCACCTTTTGCCAAACCCAAGGTAGCACTAGATAGAATCTGGAGCTGTGGGGCGACACTAGGGTTCTCTTCTCGCTGTATAAATCTCCCATGGTTATCTCCTGGGTCCGTTTCAGTTATTGTTTCATGCGCATATAAGTTTTCGGGAGTCAATCTTCTGCATTGCCAAAGGTTCCCTTCTGGCGCGTCTGGACGCCTTCGTTGTCTGCCTTGCCCTAGCACTTCAGTCCATTCTTGTTCGTCATGGACAGTCGACGTCGGTCAGACACGAGTACTCCCGTGGAGGGTGACTCTCCAGACTTTGTGGACACTCCAGCAACACAGACTTCGGACCTCTTCGACCATTTTAATGAGCTGTTGCAGAGACTCCCCATCGAAAGCCCGTACATTCTAGTCACAGGCGGGTTGGGCTTCATTGGTAGCCACACAACATTGGAATTGCTCAAGGCCAATTATAATGTGATTGTCATCGATAACCTGAGCAACGCATTTGAGAATGTTCTCGACCGTATTGAACTCCTTGCCCGCAAGTTCCATGAGAAGAACGGAACCGAAATGCCATCATTGCGGTTGCATGCTCACGATTTTCGAGACACGTCGGCTCTTCAGTCGCTTCTAGAGGAGTACCAAGTTCCATCAAGATGGGGTATGGCGAAGTCGAAGATTGCAGGCGTGATCCACTTTGCCGCGTACAAGGCCGTCGAGGAGAGTATTCGGAATCCATTGAAGTATTATGCCAACAACGTGGGTGGCCTGATTGACTTTGCAACAATGCTTGGGGATTTCGGTATCAAGACATTCGTGTTCTCCTCTTCTGCCACTGTGTATGGCACTCTGGCCACTTCTGGTCTGCCATTGAAGGAGGAGCTTTGTGTTCACAAGGAACAAGTATATACCGACAACACAGGGGCAGCACAAATTCTCCAACCCGGATGCACTGGCATTACCAACCCATACGGACGCACCAAGTGGTTTGGTGAAGCCATCCTAGCAGATCTTGCTGTTTCAGATCCGGAATGGACCATTGTCGCTCTTCGGTATTTCAATCCCGTTGGGTGTGACTCGTCTGGTCTGTTGGGCGAAGACCCCCGACAAATCCCCACAAATCTTCTTCCCGTGGTTGTCAAAGTAATGACTGGCCAGTATGCGGAGTTGTCAATGTTCGGGACCGACTGGGAGACCAAAGATGGCACAGCTGTCCGGGATTTCATCCACGTCACTGATCTGGCCCAGGGTCACATTGCGGCCCTCAAGGCCGCCAATGAGGGCCAGCTGAGTGAAAATTTCCGCACCTTCAATCTAGGCACTGGGTCAGGACACTCTGTGCTGGAAGTGGCCAACACCATGGAAGCCGTCACGTCAAAGCCCATCCCCAGGAGAGCTGCAGGTCGTCGTGCTGGTGATGTGGGATCCTGCGTCGCTGTTGTCGATCGGTCTCAAGATGAGCTTCAGTGGAAGACAGAGAAGTCGCTGAAAGATGCTTGTCAGGATATTTGCAATTTCTTGGATGTCAGCGGCCTTTCTTCATAGGCTTGATGATCAGCTTTCTGTTTCTTTCATTTCCAGGGCTTTTCTGGAATTTTCTTCCCATTCTTCATTATGATCTGCAGGACTGGAGTTGACTTCAAGTCTCGCGGGTGTACTTTTTCCCTTGTGCTTGTTTAATATTCGGACTAGAGATACATGTCAGTCCTTTGTGTTTTGTCATCGATACCACTGCGTGATTGTTATGTTTCGGAGTTTGTTTTAACGCTTCCAATTTGTACCCAAAGATTCCCTTTCCACTGTCAGATTCTTCACAGTGGTTGTGATCCCAGTCTCCAAGTATATTGGAAAGACTCGACACTGTAGATCTGAGAAGCTTCACTTCTCGATATCCCCCATTCAGTTTTCCTCATGAATTTCATGACCAATTGATTCAATCTCTTCTTGTTTTAAACTCACTATTCGACGTGCTGTTGCTGCATACTGTCGCAGATAGTGTAAGATGTTGCCCACATATTAGTGTGGGTTGAATACTAAAGTGGGCGGTGAAATCTCCATTCGAAAATGAATAATCAGTCTCCATGTCACAGAAGACTTCAAGTTGTTAAAGTAGATTGATAATGAAGAGAGATCCTTGATTGAAGCCAGTAAGTTTGGAACGTTGAAGTGCTGCCCAATGGAAGGACCATTTGATATGACCACGTGACCCCTCCGGCTTGGCATCGGATCCGCGCCGCAAGTTTTCTGATTGAGTCTCCGCGCCAACATTGCGATTATTCCTCACATTGACCCCGGTATACATCATCGTGGTTACTTTCAATTGCCGCGACAATGATTTGCAGAAGCTGCCGGACGAGCATGCTGTCTCGGCTACCACAGCAACAAGCCCTGACATGGACATCATCACCAGCACGCCAGCTTCCTCTGGTTCGCAGCCAATTCCGATTCTACAGTGATAAAGGCACCAACCCTCCCGTCTCTCCCTCATCTCCTCCCAGCCCCCGCCAACCCTCGGTCGGCGATGTCACTACTCCGTCCGCTATCTCCTCCGCAACCCCCGGTATCTCCCAGCCGTTGAGCACCCCCGAGGGTGTCCACATTGATGTGCACCCCGGTGCCACAAAGCCCGTTGTTGAGCGCCCACCGAGCAGCTGCCCCGCCGGCACGAAGTTGAACGGCCTGAACTATTTCAAGAACAAGCCCGAGGTCCTTGCGAAGGAGGACCACGAGTACCCCGACTGGTTGTGGGATCTTTTGGGTGATTCAAGCAAGTCAGCCAAGGCCGAAAAGGGCGGAGTTGACCCCAGCAGTACGTTAAATCATTACCATGCATGTTGCACTTCCCCATACTAATTTATTTCCAGCCCTGAACAAGAAGCAACGGAAGCGCTATGAGAAGAAACTTGCCGCCCGCGTTGGTGTCCTCCCTCCCAAGATCCCTGCCCACCACCACGCCCACGACATCACACCAGCACCATATAACCGTGAAGGACTCCCTGAGGGTGGAATCACCGATGCTACCGAAAGTGTGGACCAGCGTATCGAGGTCACCAAGAGTGCTCGTCAGGCTCGGCGGAAGGCCATCAAGGAATCCAACTTCCTGCGTGGCCTGTAAACACCCAATCGAGTGTATTTGTTTCACTATAGGCGTCGACCATTGGTCTTTGAAGAAGCGGGCCCGTCATTTTGAAGCGGTTTTTTGACTAGAATGGCTCGCCCATTCCCATTGCCGCGGTGGGCGCATAAAACAGGTCCTTCCAGCTTCCGGCATGTATTATTACGTCGATTTGATTTCTCCATTGTGCTATATATTCAATGATACTTGATCTACACATCAGTCCTGCTCCACTGCTCTCCATATTGACATACTAACCACAGTCTTAAGCATTCTGTGGAATTGGCCACTCCTTCTCCTCGCCCTGTCCTTCCAACCAGGGCAAGGTAGCATCCCACAAAGCCCGAAACTCACCGTCACCCAAGCCCATCAATTTCTCCCAGAACTCGCGATCGAATCGGTGGATGAATGCTAGATGACATGCGAAGAAAATATCCGCGTAACCAGCCGTCTCCCCTTCGAAGAAAGGACCCTTCTTCCCCTCCCTGCCCTTCAGCATCTTAATCAACGTCGCACACTCCTTCTCCACCGTATCCCAAAGCTCCGCAATCTCCCTCTCATCTGTCGGCCGGACCTCCGCCAAAGGCTTCCCAAATGACTCAGTCCTCGTCCGCACAAAATACTCCTGTCCCCGCGGATCGAGGTGCGCAGGCACACTAGGGACGATTAGCAGCCGGAAGGCCGGTCCCAGAGCCATGGCGAGCTTATTGACCGCGAGGAAGAGTGCATAGCTGGCATCGCCAGACGGGAAGAGCGGGCGATCGGGGAAAATGTGGTCGAGATGCTCGACAATGGGCAGGGAGTCCATCATTGCGCCTTGGTGGTCGGGTATAGATTTGTGTACGATTGCAGGGAGGGTATACGCAAATCCGACCTTGTTGGGTTCGAAACCGAACCCTTTCATCAAAGGTGCGATGTCTGGGTAGGAGACCCAGCTTTGGGTATACGGGATTTTCTTGAAGTTAAGCACCGCCCGCACTTTTAGGGTATTGGGGGACCATGACTTGTATGCCCCTGGTGCCTCGTTAGCCGCGGTTCCTTATTGGGGTTGACTTGCGGGGTACGGACCTGGGAGGGTCGAGGTGATGTCGAAGAAGTGGACGGTATCAGCCATGGTGTATAGATTAAACTGAGTATTCTAAGCAGTTGTATTCTAGGCAATTGAACTTCGTAGAAAAACTAGAACTCGTTGGTGTTTCCAATGGGATTTATAATTATAGGTGGGGCTCAAGGATTTGGATTTCTCAGCAAAGAGACAGGATTTAGTCCCTTTTAGTTAAGATCTTGTCTTACGTGCGGGGATCGACTGAGGAATGCCAATCAGGAATTGATCCTGAACCCGTGACATCCTCCCAATATGCCTCATAAAATGCCCATGAAAAGTGGCAGTCCAGCTCTAAGGCTGAGTATATGCCAAGCTCTATATCGGAGCTCACAAATGGAGCCACGTTTAAGGAAGTGGAGAGTCGATCATAGTGGGACACACGTGTCGCGTGTTAACCCTTTTGCCTCCTTGTCTTAAGTTTCGTTTTTCTCTTTAGAGCTTACATTTTTCTCTGCGCCTTTCAAAGTCATCAAGATTAACATCTACGC
This sequence comes from Penicillium sp. 91 TS-2023, assembly GCA_030710325.1. Taxonomy (NCBI): domain Eukaryota; kingdom Fungi; phylum Ascomycota; class Eurotiomycetes; order Eurotiales; family Aspergillaceae; genus Penicillium; species Penicillium sp. 91 TS-2023. The sequence goes on from JARWGP010000011.1 coordinate 2,400,228, forward strand.
CTGAATCTGGAGGCCAAGCCTGCATTAACCCCCTGAACTTTTACTGCGGGGCAGCTTTACAAGTACCTATAAGCTCACCGCAAGTATCAAGAACCTTGCAGCACCCCCACTAGAAACCCAAGCCAAAGAGCTCCGTCAAGCACCCTGTCACGGTCAAGGTCCAATCTCAATCAATCGGATTGTACCACACAGCATCACGATAATGCAAAAAGTCGAGAGCCTCGTTGACCGAGCGCGGCATCTATCGCTCCATCCAACAACAGAAACACGTCTAGACACATTCCACTCAACAGTCGATAATCATCTACAGAAGATCTTCGAGTCACTCTCCACGCAGAAATTCACAAAGGCTGACTTCTTCAACCATATCCAGCGGGATGAAAGTTCTGTTGAGGGTCAACTTGACCCGTTGAGCTCGCTGGATGCGTTTCGCGCGTATATGAAAGATCCTGCTTCTCGGGCGCTGGGCAAAGCAAGGGAAATAGATCTTTCGGCACCCATCTCGGATTATTATGTTTCTTCGAGTCATAATACTTATCTAACGGGGAATCAGCTTTACAGTGATGCTGCAGCGAGTGCGTATACGTCGGTATGTAGATTAGTCTTGGTGATGTGGGATATGTCTAACTGAACTCAGGTACTTCTACATGGTTGTCGGTCTGTTGAAATTGATGTTTGGGATGGTGAATCTGAGGATGACGACTCGAATAAGGCGACTGGTGGTAGCGAATCCTCAGATAATGAAGAGAAGAAATCGACTTTGAAATCCAGATTGAAGGCGACTATCAGATCCAAAATTGGTAGTGAAGAAAAGGCCGCCAAGGAGCTTTTGGATGAGAAGCTGCACCGGAAGAGCTCCAAGCCTGCAGATGTCAGCGCCAGCGGCGAAAAAACAGCACCTGTACCAGTGGAGCCTCGCGTTTTGCACGGTCATACGCTCACCAAGGGAACATCCTTTCGCGAGATCTGTTATGCGATCCGAGATGCTGCGTTTGTGAACAGTGATCTACCTGTGATCATCAGTTTCGAGGTTCATGCGTGCTTGGAGCAGCAGCAGATGATGGTTGATATTGTCAATGAGGCGTGGAAGGGCCTTCTGGTCGAAATTCCGTCGGACGTGGAACCTGCTAAGCTGCCTACTCTGGCGGAATTGAAGCGGAAGATCTTGATCAAGACCAAGTCCACACCTCTGCCACAGGCTGATCTGAAAGCCGAGCTAGAGGAGGCATCTGAACCTTCGGACCAAGCCAGTGATCAGTCTGTGGACGCACAGCAAAAGCCCGTGAAGCCTTCGAAGGTCCTGGAAGCTTTAGCAAAGTTAGCCGTATACACGCGAGCGTATCATTTCAGCCGCTTCGACCAGCCAGGTATGAGCTGAACCAGTGAAACCGATACCCAAAGAACAAGATACTAATTTCTTCCATAGAGGCGAAAGTCCCCCACGTCTTCTCCCTTTCCGAAAGAGCAGCCCGCGAAGCACACACAAACTACCGCGACGCCCTATTCGAACACAACCGCTGTTCACTCATGCGCATCTACCCGTACGCTCTCCGCGTCACATCCTCAAACCTGGACCCAGCATTCCACTGGCGCCGTGGTGCCCAGCTCGTTGCCTTGAACTGGCAAAGCCTTGACAAGGGCATGATGCTAAATTACGGCATGTTCGCCGGAACCCAAGGCTGGGTCCTGAAGCCATCGGGGTATCGCAGCTCCGAGGGTCCCACAGATTCAATCAAGCGGACAACCCTTGAATTGAAAATCGAGGTCTTCGCAGGCCAGGATCTTGCGCTTCCGCAGAATCACTCCGAAAAGGGATTCTGCCCTTACGTCGTTTGCCAGCTGCATGTCGAGGAGCCCGAGGGTCCTGTCGCAGCGGATCGGGACGATGCGAGCGATGATACAGACAAGAGCGGCTACCGGCGTCATACGAAGACCGCGTCAGGTCGAAATCCAGATTTCGAGGCGCAAGGTTTGGTTTTTCCCACTGTGGTGGGTATTGTTGAGGAACTCAGTTTCGTTCGGTTAGTTTTCCCCTTCCTTTTCTCGCTCTCTTATTCGGATTCGTGATATCCTTGGCTGCATCTCTATTTGCATTTCTTCCTCACTCGATGCACGTCGTCTTGCGTGCATATATATGACGGTTCGTGTGGGGCTGCTTGCATTTCTTCAGTTGCTTCCCGCCGGCCATTTATGAACTGGAGCATGCGACTTTGCAGTAGTTCTGTATTACAGAACACCTCTGTTGTGTTACTATGCATCGTTGCCTTGGGAAATCTGCAGCACCGTTCAACTCCTCAAATTCCCTAACTTCCCCGCATTTGCATTTGCAGTCGCAGTTCAGAAGTTATCTGCAATGCACATCGGCTGACTTACAAACTTTGCTAGGTTCAAAATCAAGGACGACGAGTTTGTACGGGACTCCTTGGCTGCGTGGACATGTATCCGTCTCGACCAGCTGCGAGAAGGATATCGATTTATCCACCTCCAAGATAGCACCGGGGGAAAGGCAGGGGGTATCCTATTGGTGCGGATCACCAAGAACATTTCCTAGTCACAAAAGCACGGATAATAGCAACTTGATAGGCCTTGTCTTTCTCTTTGTCGTAATTAGTCGATGGATAACAGGTTGGGCGTCGAGGGAATTCAGGCACCGATGCTGCCTTACGGTTGCACAACATACTGACAACCTTGTAGAAAAGAAAAGGAAAAAAAAAAACAAGGGCTGAGCAGCACCGAATAGTAGAGTTCTTCAGACGCAGCAGGGGTAGGATGTGGTACGCCAGAAACAATATCAATATGTGGGCGCCTCGCATAATCTTTGACGGACGGATAGAGCGCACATATGTACGTCGACAACCTTGGAAATCTGCGCCGGTGTCAAATATGACGGACAATTGCAGAGCAAACTCGGTCACGCGCATATGCGCGACGTGGTCAGTCTTGTAGTTACCTCGATCCTTTCAGCCAAAATCGGCCACCTCGAACGAGGGTAAATCCCAATTTCTGAGATCAGATGGGCTGGGATAGAGCCCTCGGATATGCAAGGAGGCGTTATTTTATGTTGCTTGGACGTGGTGCAGTGCCACAGACCCCGAGCCCCCCTGTGGAGATCACTTACCGACTGCAGACGAGCCTGCATGGCACTGCCACGGGCGCGAACGTGTTCCAGAAGGCAGCCTTGGGATGCAGGCAGACATCAGGAGTTCAAGGGAGTTCAGTGTCTGGTACGATGCGGTATGCGCGGCCAAGTGGTCTGGCATTGATGGATCCACAACACCCTGTGGGCTATAGGGGTACATGTTCTTGATACGTAGTTGGAGAAACTATTGAGAAGGGTAAAAGGCAACTTGCAGTATGAATGGAGTCCCTAGGGGTGGAGGTGGATCCCGAAGTTTGGGGATGACTTGGAACGTGGAAAGCCCCCGGTGCGTCCCTAGGATGTGGGTTGCATATAAGCAAACAAGAAAGTTATCCTGCATGATGCGCGCCATCGAGCCCCACTGTGTACATGGTTTCCATGCAAGTTGGGGGCGGTTGATCATCCATATACAGGCCGAAGAAGTTCCTAATCAAGAAATCAATCACCGATCCCAGAGTCTCGAGTTTCGCCCACTGCAACACGGATTGACCGAGTCCAATGAGACCAAGATCACCGCCAAGGGAACATGCATCAGATTGATCGGCCATGAGTGGGGCGAAGCAGAGAGACCGGTAAATGCTCCGATTCTGGAGGTGATAAGGTTATGAGTAAACCACTGTGCTCGGGGTTAAGGGGTAAGTGTTAGCTCCCATTGTCACTTTGGCCGTCATACCACGAATCAGGCAATGAAGCAAATAGGGAAGGTCAAACCACTAGTCACGCTATAACTCCGACGATCGTGGAGGGGTTCACGCAGTATGGTGACAGCTACACGTACAAAGTGGCATGGGGCCGACCACGATTGGACAGGGAAATGAGAAAACAAGAACCGCACGACGATCCCAAACTAGACTCGGGTTTAGCGTATCGATGGGCCAATAATCGGGGTCCATCACAGACGACCTATCGCATGCAAAATTATTGCAGGATGTCAAAAATGACCCGACGAATCATCGTTGATTGCCTGCGACCGAGGTCGACCGAGCGGGTCCTAGCGATCTGGGGCAACGGATACGTCAACTTTTGCTTCTTAAACCAATTCGTATCGGATCTTCCTGTTGTATCCTCACCGGACTCACTTCCTTACAGAGTAATAGGTCACCATGCAATGACCCGCCTGACGAGTCTCCTGTAGGTCTGTATGAGGAAAGAATCACATCCCATCACACCCCCCACCTCATGGCAAACATGAACACCCTCAACCCGGATCTGTCGGGGACCTGCAAGCCATGATTGGTTATGCTCATGGTGGCGTTCCACCCGAAGGTTTTGACGCGATGTTCAGCTGTGTAGAAATGGATCGATCGTCAGGGAGAAGCTTTTCACCTACAACGGGAGCTTCCGAATGTCGACTCTCACCGTAATATTTTTATTTCTTTTCGGATTTTTCCCAGTTGGAATTTCCAAGGTTTCTTAGCCTCGATCGATCCTGGTCGCTGTTCCTAGTCGGTTCTGTCCCTGTCCCTGTCTTTTTCATGCCTTATAAGGGCTGCCTTCCAGCCTGAATTGAATTCTTCCTTACCATCAAGTCCAAACTTCAATCGCCTTAACACTCGCGATTCGGCTGTTCCCTCCCAAATTAAACTAGACTCGCATACCAGTCCTCTTCTATCCATCATGTCTCCCTCTACTTCGTGTGCCGCAAAGGGCTCGAGCTCCCCGACTGTCAACAAGGTTTGTCTATCATTCCAATCCCATACTCCTGGGACGAACGCCCTTATTTTAACATGTGGAGCAGATGCCCGGTGTCCGGTGCCCCAATTGTGAGGCTAAGGGCCAGGAAGTATGGGTGATTCCCGGCAAAAGCTGTCACGTCTGCGCAACTCCATGCGCATGATAATTGCCTGAGGATATCTCGGTCGATCAGAAAGATCAAAATTAAGACCAAGATCAACCGAGTCAGCCTAGCTCGCTACTTGATGAACACCTCTCAGTGGTTTCAGACGAGCTGCGATATCATTTCTTCGACTTCAGCGACACTCCCAATAATGGATCTCAAGAGCACGAGCTTGCATACAGGGGGTAATGGGGCTACTGATTAATTTTTTTTCTGGAAAACTATGTTCTTTCTTGGCTGGGGCTTGGTGTTATGCGGTTCTACGAATTACGATATACTTTCAACTGCATTTATTTTCGGATGTCTTTCAGGTCCAATATATATGAATGTTTTTTTTAGCATTTTTAGCGGTCTATCATTTCTTCTAGAATCTATCATCCGCGTACTTTTTTCACTGCGCATGAGTAGTACTTTTGTCGTGCACGTGTGACGTCATTTATCCTGTATTAGTAACCGGGACACGCTGGCAGGGCATATCGACTCTGTGACATGCTTATCCAGATACTGCGGAGTCATTTATCCAGTACAACAGTTGCTTTCCAAGATTTATGTTTACGGGGGAGAAAATGGAGAAAATGGAGAAATACCCGATCGGAACTCGTTCCGAGAGTGAGCGCCTAGTGCGCGAGTGGGGTTTCCAACATGTCTTTACTTGGTCGGACGGGAGGTAAGTGTACAGCCCTTGAGGAGGGGAATCGACACTAATGGTACTCAGTAACGCCTACTACTCTCCTCATACCCATGGAGGCCTGACTACTCATCTCATCCGTCGTGGTTCAATGACGGTGACCTATCCGGAAGACAATGTCAAAAATGGCCGAGAGGCGAAAGAGACCTTTGGGGTTGGCGCGCGAGTAGATGTACCTGCAGGAAAGGTTCATGAAGTGTGGATTGGAGATGAGGGATGTGAATACGTGATTGGAGAATGAATCCTGGTTTCTATGTACTGTACTAAATTGGTGTCGGATCCAGATCCGAGTGGTATATATATATGCTAATGCACGAAACGGAAATCAACTCTATAAAGAAAGTCAGCGACTGATGTTCTGGCATAGAAATGACCTCAATATTTGAACGTACCTCTTATTGCCCAAGTGGCTATTTTCAGCGACATAGCGCTCCCTCTCTTCGCTTGACATGTTGTCCCAGATAGCAGCGTTTTGCCTAATGATGGTTAGTAGGGAGTCATCACTTCAAGTAGGGCAAAACATACTTGTTTCGCCACACATAGTACATTTTGGCTGCAATGAATAACAGCCCACTCCAAATAGCAACACCAATCAGTGCGGCATTGCCAGTGCGATAGTATGGCTTGTCACTGGCTTGGTACACATTATTACCGATAATATTGCTGACCTGTACCGACATATTATAAAGCGCAGTAGCAACCGTCCGTGTCCTTACTGTCCCCGCATTGCGAGAGGCCATCGCCACAATAATCGCGTGAACGTACGGCATGGCGAGCAGCAGGACGATCAGAGCCCATCGAGCCCAGGTACTGGCTCCAGCCGGAAGCACTTCCAGAGCAATCAGGAGGACTAGAGCCCAGAATTCGGCAAACACACCTAGCAGGAGCCGCTGGTTGAATCTTTCAGAGACCCATGTAATCCACAGCAGGTTCACGATGAATATCACGTAGGCGGGGATGGTCAGTAGGTTGGTTTGGAAAGTACCGAAGCCCAGCGATTTCAGTTCCAGACTGATATAGCTGGCGGTGGGGACACTGGGAATCATCCAGGTCAGACCCAGCAGGTAAATGATCCACATGTCGTAGTCCTTGAGAGCGTGCCACAGCATCTTGGGAGTCACCGCCTGGCGGTTGTGCATGCCTCCCTTACTGGGGTCATCGCGCAAGACACGGTTAACCATGATCTTCTCCTCGCGTTCATTAAACCAGCCGTTCTTGCCGCGGAACCAGCCAGCGGTCTGTGTCGGAGAAGCGGGCATCCAGACCGCGGCGATGATTCCAATCACACCAGTGATCAGGCCTTCGAAGGCAAACAGGTATCGCCAACCACCTGTGCCTTCCGAGTTGTGAATGTGCAAGAATCCGTATGCGAGAAATGCGCTGACAATTGAAGTTGCTTGATAGGAAACCCAGAAGTAGCTGAGACGAATAGGTAGTTCCTTGGTCTTGTACCAGAAGGATAGGAAAAGAATAGTGTCCGGGATACTGTGATCTGTTAGCGATGAGCTGTAAAGTATTTTATAGGTCACTTACAATCCACCTTCCAAAAGACCAAGCATTGCTCTGCAAGCGTAGTAGCCACTCTTGTTCTTCACGAAGGCTTGGCAAGCCGCGATCAAACTCCAAGAGACCATTTGGATAGGGATCCAACGGTCGGGACCGACCCATTTAGAGATCAACTGGGATGGCAATTCCGCGAAAAGAAAAGTCAGGAGGAAAATGGTCTGACCAGTGTTATAGTTGTTTGTTGTCAAGCCTAAGTCCGCCAACATATTGTCGGAAGTGGCTTGAACGATATTACCACGGTCCAGCTGAAGAGCGAAAAATGTCATACAGGCAAATGTACAGATTCGCCAATCGATCTAAAGAAATCCATTAGCGATCTCGGGATAATGAAGGTCGGTTCAGCAAAGGCATACCTTCCGCACAACTGCCTTCTCTTCCTCTTCTGTCCACTCAAACTCTGGATCCCAGCGGTGATATCCTTCATAGCTCTCAATAGGCTTATAATATCGGGGATCCTCTGTAGTATCGAACGCACAATCCACAACCTTGACAGTCCCGCGTCGTTCCTCTATCGAAGAAGCAGAAGCGGAATCACTTGTCGAGTGGACCTTGGTCGTGTCCTTGGAATCATAGTCCGGAGCCTCACCAGGCCCGATGTTCTTCACCTCCTCGGCGGTCATCTTGTAGGACCTTCGAATGCGATCGGAGATGGCGATCTGGAAAGGATTTAGAGCTGTACAATGTGCTCAGAACGGACGGAATGTCAGCTTATATAAAGGCGGGGAGTTTTCACTTTGGGCATGAAGCCTTCGTGGCTGTCTATCACGCCATTTCGTGGATTTAACTTGGGCTGGCGCGTTTACGCGTTGGGTGGGTATGAGGGCAGCATGGCGTATCTTGATCTCATGCAGGGTTATAGTTTCACTCATAGAGATAGGACGCTGCCGAGCCTTTGGCATTCACGTTTGGTCTTCTGAGTCTTGATGGCGTTCCAACCCCACTCTACGAGTTTATAGTGTACAGAGTGGTTTAAGAAGTCCACATTACGGTCAACATATGAGAGGTTCACAAATCCTATCTTTATTCCTATGGCAATGACTTTTTTGCCTGATAGACATGAGCATATCAAATATGCAAGACGACAATTGACCTGAGTACTATCTCAAGTGCCTGGTTGGTAGATATTCGCAATTTTCCAAGATCACGCAAGAGCGAATAAACTGACGTTAGTTTGGACGAGTAGCGGATGTCGCTATGCGAAGCCCCACTCATAGCTCCGTCCATGGCAAAGTCCACTGTATCCACTGTATCCACCCCAATTCTACCTAAGGCTATGTTTACAAAGCAATATGTCTGGCTATAGTTTGATATCATCTCTCATTGGCTAGCAGATCTCTTGGAACCTCGGTACTTCGAGGTTCAGGAACCATCCGCAAATGATATCAAGCTCTAGGACCTGGAGTACACAATCACATATACCTCCTCGTATTAGTAAATAGGCTAAACATATGAAAACGTGTTCAAAGGTTCACGTTGTCCTCAAAGTCAAAAAATCACACGAAGCCGAAAAGTCGGCGAAGTTGTCGCGCAACAACAGTTGTCTATCACGTCATCCCCACCAATCACGGTGAGTGAAAAGGAATCATTTTCTACGTCTCGCATAAGAACCCCAGATTTACATCGCTGTTTTCCACTTATAGATTGCACGTCATCAGATAGCCCGCGGTTGACGAATCAAATATCTTGTAGACGCACGTCATCCTTCGCACGCCATTCACTTAAACCATGAGGATTGTTGGATTTCCATGTCAATGGAATTTTATTACAAAGCCCCGCATTAACTGCGATGATACTGTACCTTCTATTATGACTCGGGCGAGTCGTGAACCCCGCAGTCATGGCGCAATCTTGATTATCGGAAACATGCCGATGAGTGTATATAGCTTGCAATTTTCGCTTCGTGTAATTGAAGTTGATTTCAAAGATAAACATACTATACTATCTCTCAAAGCTAGCATAGGAGAAACCTCAGGGCCTTAATAAATCGTCGAGATGGCCCCTTCAGTTACCGAGACCGTCGGACTTCGTTCCGCGGCGTTCACCGTACCCCTCAAGACCGACACAGGCCACAACAAAGAGAATCTGATTGGATACAAGTATGAGAAAGAAGCCGAGCTCAACGGGACAGACAAGATTGCTCCAGCCTCATACCCCAACTATCTTCCCGTGTGGGATAACGAAACAGAGAGGTACATCAATCTACGAACGATGAAGATCGCGATCCCTAACACTGCTTCTATAGATACCCGCCCCTAACTCTTTTCGAGCACTACGATCACGGCAAAGATGCAGACCCCAGCTTCCCCGACCTCCTACCAAAAGGCCAAGCTGAAGTCGACGAAATCACACCCTTCATTGGCACAGAAGTCAAAGGCGTGCAACTGAGCAAGCTATCCAAAGCAGGCAAAGACCAACTCGCACTCTTCGTCGCTCAGCGCCGAGTCGTCGGTATGTAGCAATGCAATACCTCAACAACCAGTCACTAATAATCTACAGCCTTCCGCGATCAAGACTTCGCCTCCCTCCCAATCCAAGAAGCGGTCGATTACGTCGGCTACTTCGGCCGCCACCATATCCACCAAACATCCGGTGCACCGAAAGGCTTCCCAGAAATTCATCTCGTCTTCCGTGGTGCCGACGACCGCACTGGTAGCAAGTTCCTCGAACAGCGCACAAACACAATCACTTGGCACAGTGATGTGACTTTTGAGAAGCAGCCGCCTGGCACTACCTTCCTGTATGTGCTGGACGGGCCGTCGACGGGCGGAGATACGCTTTTCGGAGATATGGTGCAGGCATATAAGCGACTTTCGCCGGAATTCCGGAAGCGATTGCATGGATTGAGGGCTGTGCATTCGGGGGTTGAACAGGTGAATGCTAGCTTGAATGGAGGTGGGATTGCGAGACGGGATCCTGTTACTTCGGAGCATCCTATTGTTAGGACACATCCTGTCACTGGGGAGAAGGCTCTTTATGTGAATCCGCAGTGTGAGTTTTTCCCCTATCTTCTTTGGGGGTCCGGGTCACTACGTTTGGTGCTAATGAATTGATGTTTAGTCACTCGGTATATTGTCGGCTACAAGAAGGAAGAGTCGGATTACCTGCTCAAGTTCTTGTATGATCATGTGGCTCTTTCGCAGGATCTGCAGACCCGTATTCGCTGGAAGGCCGGTACTGTTGTGGTTTGGGATGTAAGTAACCCCGTGTTTTCTTTCAAATAATATACTGACTATGCTAGAACCGTTTGGCTTGTCACTCTGCTGTTTTCGATTGGGAGGATGGTCAAAGAAGACACATTGCTCGTTTGACACCACAGGCTGAGCAGCCCTACGAGACGCCGTTTGAGGAATGAAAGGGCTGGAATAACGAGGGTAGGATAATTGGACTGAAAATGCTTATGTACCAAATTGAAAATACGCCACCATTCATAAACTACAACGGACAATAGTATCTTGATTTACAGTTCCGCCTTTCTGTCCCACTCCTCCTCATTCTTTTCCTCGCGCTGCAGTACATGGTAAGCAGGATGGTCTCTGTATGTAGTCTTATTGCGCTCAGGGTCCACCATTTCACCTGGTAATGAGTCTGGAGCAACCTTTTCCTCAACCCAGCGGACTAGAGTGTTCAATGCAGTCTTGGGTAAAGCACCTGGGCCGCCAAGACAATGTGCTACACCAGGAGCCTCAAAGTGACGAAAGTACTCATCAACTTCAGGATCCATAGCGAGCACTCGATCATAGTAATCACTTGTGCCACCCACAGGGATTTGGTTGTCAACAGTGCCATGCCAAGTGATCATTTTACCAAATGTGGCTGAAATTGTTGTCTTGGAAATATGGTGTACATAAAAGTGGTTTATTGAATATATGCAGGGGCTGGACGCCCTATCTCCCAACGGTAATAGCGGCGCCGAGGTCATTCAAGCCAATTATCGTAGTTGTTATTCTCTACATTTGCTGGGCGACGTCGACCAATGCTACATACCGCACTTAACAAAACACTCATCTTTTAACTCTGGCTAGATGAACCACATTACATGAATGGCTACTTTGAAATTGATGGTTTGGAGTAGAAAGTAGTGTGTGTAGGACTGGAGATTGCTTAGGTGTTATTTTCGTGAATCTCGGCTATACCGATCCAAAAGTCCCACGGTCCACTCGTTGAATCGTCTCGCCGAGAGAGGCAGCATCTGATTGTTATGAGTCAATGCAGTGGACAAGGCTTGGAAGATCATCGAAGGAAGTTCCAGCTCCTCTAAAGACAATGGGGACGGTCTACCCATGTCACGATTCAGTACCGAATCAACATCCTCTGTCGTCTGATAAAGCACTTTCATAGCTTGTTGTGCATTGACACTGTGTCCTGAATTGGAATTGGAGTAGCGAAGATCCGGGTTGAACACCCAAAGCTAACACTGAGTTAGTAAGATAGATTACACAATGGCGAGGGGATAGATGTACCAGAAGTCCACTCTTTTGTCCACAGTGGACTACGAATCTCCGTGCGCTTTCTCGCTCGATTAATTCGAGTAGTTGAGCTGCGACGATAATTTCAGCGGGGTGGCTTTGCCACTGCTCTTCATCTGAATCACCTGGGCCGTTGGTATTTAGAGCCACATTCGCTTTCAGCAGGCGCCATCCATTCGCAGAAGGATCCTCCATGCCGATAATTGCGTTGCACGATGCACAGTCCAATGTTCGTTGTGATGATGATGCAGGATTGGACTTTGCTTCCTCTTCATTTCCCTATAGATCACAACCCGTCAGCAGATGAAGCTGAAGAATACGGTAGGTGGGAACAAGATTATTTTGAAAATGAGTAATTGAATTTCAGATCAGTGCAATATAAGAAGGCTAGGCCTATCGGCATGGAAACTGCTGGTCACATGGGATGTGCCTTCCCGTCTTCACGTCAATCCCACTTCTCTGGGAAAGGCAGCCCCAGACCGTCATTTAAGACTGAAAGGGTACGAAGAAATTTCGAGTCAGATGGCAGCCAGAACAAGCCCAAATCAAACTATGAAGCACGAGATCCATCTAACAGGAGAGGATGACTGCGCCGCAAAGCTTTGACAAGGGTTGAACCGCTTACCTCCCAACTCTGATCCGGAATAGCTGGGTATCGATATAGGGCAATAGTATCGAAGGCCACAACATTGAACGAAATGGTCTCCTTCTAAGTTGCCCAGGGTAAAATAGCAAATCATAGAACTGTAGGAAAGAAAAACATGCAGGGGCTATCATTTACAGCGGGATAGATCTCACCTTTTTCAATCCCACGCAGTCCGATTCTGCAAGCAAGAACGTAGCCACGTCAATAAGAATATCTCCAGGGGTCGCTTCAACGCGACTTCCAGCACCGTATCCTTTGATCTGGGCATTTTGCTCCTCGATCTTCAGCGCCGCAGTGGCTTCGGATTTGGGGTCATCCTCATGGGGATCCGGCTTGTGGCAATGCCAGAAGTCCATCATCTCGGCCCAGTTCCCACTTGGAAGATCCTTCCACGTCCATCCCGAAACACGGTTCTGTTCCTCGGATATATTCGGAGGACCAGAGGCATCCAAGAACCAGGATCCACAAGCACGGCATCGAATGCGAGTCGAGGTCGACATGTCGGCCGCCGTCCAAGGCACATGATCATCGGTCAATTCATCTTTTACCATAAGCGCTGGGTCAGTCGGATCGATCTGCATTCTAAACAAGTAGTCATGGCTTGCGTCTGTGGATTGGTTGGTTGGAGCAATGGTGGTATTCAATATCCTGTGCGAGGCATCGCTGACACGCGCTGGTAACTTGATCGTCTCCGTCACATCATGGAGAGGTTCTGGTAAAGATACCGTGACTGCCTTGCGAGAATCTGAGAGCTGTATCTGTGGTCGGATCGCATCGAGAGCTGGTTTCCGAGGAATCGAGATGTAAAGGGTGATTTGACGAATGTTAGGGAGAAGTTCAGCATGCAGGTAGAGGGACACATCTGCATCTGTCTGCAGTGGTGCCTTAAACATGTCCACTGACGAAATTGGAACCGTCAATTGCTGGACCATGCGGTTTAAGCAAGAGAAGGCAGTGGTTTCGCGCCGACGCGGTCCTCAGACAAACAGCACAAATGTGGTCACGTGGTGAAGCGTCATTAATGTAAGTGGCTAAGCCAAGTTGGGTCTATGAAATTTGCGCGCAAAAACTATGAAGAGAAATCAAAGAGAAATCAACAAAAAAAGAAATGTGGATGAATCCAGTTCTGATGGTTCCAGAGGGGGTCGAACCCTCGACTTTGGCGTTATTAGCACCACACTCTAACCAACTGAGTTATGGAACCGTTGAAATATGTGTGCCACTTTGTGCATTAAGAGGGGCAGGTGTGGATCTCGCTTGAGTCATACCCACAACCCTGGAACCTGACATTGATAGGACAACCCTTGGAATAGGAAGGCGTTCTATGCCTCTAGCGGGTGTCCAGTCGAAAATCTAAGCAGAATTCGGGGTTCAAGATCCACGGATAACTGTGCTGCTTCCGTTTGCGAGATTTCCGTCTCCAGCATGACCGTACTTACGTTACTATGGATAGTTCAACGGCCACGCGCTGGATGATATATATCCATGGATATCGTAACGATAAAGATGTCTTCTGTATGAGAACCGCGCATCCAAGACTAATGATGTATATGTACAAAAAAAAAGTAGAAGCGCAAACAAGGCATTGGCGCAGTGCAATGTTATTTTAAACCGGCATGGTAACACATTAGTGGGTATAACCAGGCTATTAAAAACAGAACAAGTCAGAGCGCAATGGTGGTGAGGAGGAAGTCTGCATTAGGAGTCGTTCGTTTGGAAAAGAAACACCAAGTATGAGAACCATTATTATCCGTCAAAAACGAGTAATCTAGTCATCGTCGAAGATCTGGAAAGTGTTGTTGAGGATTGTCTCGATGACGCGGACTTGCCAGCCAGCATCGGCAATGTTGCCACCAGAATTGGCACCCATTAAGGTTGGTCTGCAGGGTCGAGATCAGTAGGGGCTCAGAAATAGTGATCCAAGGGAACTTACCCAAAGCAGATAGCAATGTTGCCAGCGTTCATGCGGTTCTGTGAAGAGTGTTCTTGAACCTTGTTGAGGTGCTGCGAGAATGTTAGCATGGGCAACCAAACCAATTCGTGTCGGTAGTTGCTTACCAAAATAACAGCACGGAGAGTGGCGTAGTGAGCATCAGGCAAATTGTTGATAAGGGCATGCAGTTTATCTCGGCGTTGAGTATCATCATCGACACCTAAATTTTGAGTCAGCTACAATCATGGCTCAAGGTTTGGCGGAATTATAACTTACGGGCAGCCTCGACAAACTGGGTGTAGTATTCAGATGTGAACAGAGGGTCAGGAAGATCCCGGAAGAACTGTTTCACAAGCCCAGCGACACTGTTAACATCATGATAGAAGTTCTCCGGGTTTGTGAGGTCGATCTGTGACGAATCTATGCGATCATTAGCACGACTTACAGCTGCCTGTTGATTGAATCAAAGCGCCTACCATTGTCAAATACCGCCTTCATGTGATTAATATGATTGGCACTTCCAGATAGTCGATAGATACCCTCCAGATCGAGACCAAAAAGCTCAATAGCCTGGAAGCATTGATACACAATGAACGGCACTGCAGTTCCATCCCGGGCATAAAGGTCATCCAATGATAACCCAAATACGGGCTTCAGAGGAGGCAAACTGGTTTTATCCATTTGCGGTGGATGCATCATTGGCGCAGCACCCATTGGAAGAGGTTCATGGGATGGTGGCCCGGAGGGATAAGGAGGCTGAGCTGGCTGAGCTGGTGGAGCTGGCGGAGGCGCAGGGGATTCCCCTGGTGTTGGGTAGGGTGGCTGCTGGAATCGCTCGGTACTCCCCAGTTGAGGACTCGGAGCAACGTTTGGCTGGACGAATGCCGCGGGAATAGAGGACTGGGGTTTGGCTTGAAGGCTCGGTTGCGAGGCTGCGACTGGACCACCACCAAGAGTCTAGGTGATCATTAGCACGGGTCGAACGAGAGAAAAGGTTTGGCAACATACAGGGTGACGCTGATATTGAACCTCTGGACCGGCAACAGCGCCGGGGTTTCCTTCATGGCTCAAAATAAAGTCATGCAAGTCTTTCTGGTTGTCAACCTGGCGAATGACTTCTGCAAGGCTCTTAGGCGCAATTGATCCGTTCGTTTCTGTCTTAATAGGGCTCACGCAAAGACCCTGGCCCAGTAGGAGCTTCTCGTTGAAAGTAGCTATAGTGTATTAGTAAACCTCCTTATGGGCTCTCTATTTGAATAAGGAAGAAAAAAGAAAAGAGGAACCACATACCAAACTTTTGTTGTTGCAGAGTCAATCCTGAGTCGCACTCCGCAATCAGCTGCTGGAGATTGTGCACGGCCTGAGGCCGGTGTGTAGCCACCAATTCCTGGCGAGCTGCCTGCGCCGCCTGAACCTTTGACACATAATCCCCATCGGCATGCTGAACCTTTCGCAAAAGATCCTCCTCGTGCTGTGCAGCAGATTTGTGGCCCTTCAAACCAAACTTGCCGCCTTGTTTGTCACCCGTGCGGACACGGTCATACTGTTCTGCCAAAGAGTCGTACTTGGCCTTTGCCTTCTCCGCTTGCGATTCTGCATCGGCGACCTTCTTCTCCGCTGCCAATCCTGTCTGCTTCCACTGCTTGCGGCCGCGTTCGATATTGGAGGATAGCTCATGCAAATCGTCGGACATCTGGTGGAGAGAGACGGAAAACTGTAAGCCACATTCAGCCATACGCTCGTGAAGTCGATGGATATCCTTGTAGCTGGAGCTGTAGGTTCCTTGGCGGTTATCGCTGCGGAGCGCGGCATCGTTCACGGCTTTGGACAGCTTCCTTAACCCCTGAGCGTGTTCATCCTCCAATGCGCCACGCTTCTTCAGAAAGGTGGAGAAGTCCTGTCCATATCGGTTAATATCTGCTCGGCCTTCGTCGATTGACTCGTCGTTGGGGCGTTACGAACTTTGGCGGAGGCTACACTCTGCTTCAACCGAGCCAGGAGGGTGCTGATACCGATCTACATGCGACACCATCCGGATTAGCAAGGGATTCCGAATGCGCATATTTCCAATGGCATGGCAGTCCGGTGCTCACCTCTGAGTAAATCACTTTGTCGAGGCGTGCCTTGAGCTCGTCGGAAATGACGGCAGGTGGCTGTTCGGGCGTTTCGTGGGCGTAACCGGACGAGCGACCGGCGCTGCTTGGGGGCGCATCACCCAGCGTGGGCAACGCGGACGACGGTTCTGGGAGGGCCGAGTCGGACATCATTTAAGTGTATTGATCGAGTCCGAAACAGAGGGAGGAGAGGGGGTATTAAAGGAGTGGGAAATCGCTATTATTATCGATGACACCTGGGTGGGCTTGGCAGTGGGGAGTGCGGTTGGCGATCAATGAGGTCAGACCACAGGAATGCTGCCGCCTGCGACAGACCCAGAGAACCCAAACTTCCGCCCAAATGCGCTGTTTTAGCTTAGTCCCAGGTACAGCTCAGCCACAGTCGAATCCACAATTGAAGGTCAGGGGCGCATTTCTGAGCTTTTTGGGGGGTTTTATTTGGACCTGGCACGCTCGGATTACGTTGACGTGTAGTACAAATTCCTGAACCTTGAAACCTGAAATATGTACGTAGTCTTCCGATGATTGTCGTATATCGTATTGAAGATCAGATCATGGGGTAACGGTTCGTTAACAATTCTTATTCATCCCAAGTCAGGATCCTACTTCTACTAACAACGTTAGTACGACACACGAACCCTTAAATCTAACAATTATCCTATAAGAATTGTTGAATATATTTCCTCTCTATCTTCCAAGGTTGTGTCACCGTTTTGACTTTGAACTGTTGATGCTTGGATTAGTACTCCGTAGGTCACGGAGTGATAAAGCAGTCCCAGCCCTAGGAGCATGCCCTAGGAGGATTTATGCGTATTAATAATCCTACAAGAGAAGGCCACGATCTGGAGAAGATCGGACAGCCTCTTGTGACCCACATGCCACGGCCCGAGGTCAAAAGTGTTCTCCGCTGCATTAAAGTCCCGTGCTTTCGTCCATTACTTTGAAACTCCATTACCACTGCTTTAATTTAATCCTAAGGCTTTGGTCTAGGAACTACTGCCGGCTCCTAACGATATCTGATCTCAAGGTTACTGGTCCTCATGATAGTGTTCCTCGCAGCTTCCTAACCAGTATCCTAGTTGTCCCGAGGCCATCATGTCTGAAGAACTTAACGTCGCTGCAGTGCTTCACCCGAAGCCTGAGAAATTCCAGGAGGTTAGTTCTCGAACATCTCTGTTATTCATTCCAGCATTTGAAGATTCTCATTGTCACAGGTTGCTGCCCTCGTCACTGAAGTGGTCAAGAAGGTCAAAGAGCATGAACCCGACACTTTGGTCTACTATGCTTTCCAGGTCCAGGAGAAGAACGAGATTGTGATCATTGAAAGGTGAGACTATGCCTTTGAACCTTCCTCACACTGGAATGCTCAGTCCCCTGCTGCACTTGCATTCGGACCGTGACTAAACGTGAACCACTTCATTTCTCTAGATATAAGAACCAAGGAGCCATCAAGGCTCATGTGACAGCCCCCTATTTCAAAGAGTTCGCTGCCAAGCTTCCAGACTTATCTGACAAGCCCTGGGAGTTGCGGGCTGGAACATTCTTGGGAGGCGAGCGGGGAGTGTCGCGGCTGTAATCTTAGAGGCTGTCATTGGATATAAATAGCGAGTTCCCTGTCCATTCCTGTAACCTTAGCGTTCCAGCCGCCAGGTTTCGCCCGTGATCTCCATCCTATGCGATTGGTGCATGATGCCAACGAATTGGGGCCATCATTTAGAGAGCAATACGAATGTCATGAAAATGATGCTATTCTGGATACCATCGTAAACCGAGTCAACTCGAAATCCGAAAGGCGAAAAAGGGTAAGTATAAAATTTAAACATAAATCAGATATACAAGAAACCAGAATGTTGATGGAGTAACTGATCAATATTTAATGTGGAGACCTCAGCCATCGCTGTTTTGAACCCGCGCGATCTTTTGGAGCAACTTAGGCTTAGCTGAATCCTTCATTTTCATCTGTGCTTTTGCTCTTCTTCTCTTCTTTCCTCTTTGATATTACTTCTCCACACTTTTTTTCTGGTCTGGTATCTAGGTAAGCTTGTCTGTCCGCCCCTCATTCTTTTGCGACTCTGGTGGTCTCCACACCCTTTTATCCCCCTCTTTCCCCTAGCTTCAACGTCGGCTCATCCCCTGAAGCTCCTGAACCAACCAGATCCCACATCGTTTGGGGTACTCGATCTCTACGACCCGCGCCCTTATCGTTCTCCTTTTCCGTGTACATACTTCCACCATGGCGACCGGCCCGGCTACTCAATCGCTGAAGGTTAGCCATCGAATCGAGCATCTTCCCACCAGGACAGACGACTAATTGGAAACTTACAGTGCGTGGTGACTGGTGACGGTGCTGTCGGCAAAGTCAGTAATCCCCGAATCTACAAACCCCTTCAGCCCCAGTCGCGATGGAAAGATTGACAGGATTGTTCGACCATTTTAGACATGTCTTCTGATCTCGTACACAACGAATGCGTTCCCCGGGGAGTACATCCCGACCGTGTACGTCTTCCCCCTTGGCTCTGATCATGCCACATGTAAAAGGAGTGCTGACACCAGCTATACAGGTTTGACAACTACACCGCCAGCGTGATGGTCGACGGCCGGCCGATCAGCCTGGGACTGTGGGATACCGCCGGACAAGAAGATTACGACCGCCTCAGACCGCTATCTTACCCCCAAACCGATGTTTTCTTGATCTGTTTTTCCATTGTCAGCCCTCCGTCCTTCGATAACGTGAAAGCCAAGGTATGAAAATCGCACACGGGGCACCTGAAAAGGGCGAAGTTCCTCACTCTCCCCTCTCTGCTTCCACACGACTAACACCGTGATCGCAATTCTCCAGTGGTACCCCGAGATCGATCACCATGCCCCCAACGTCCCCATAATCCTTGTTGGCACTAAGCTCGACTTGAGAGACGACCGCGCGACCGCTGAAGCCCTCCGAGCCCGCAAGATGGAGCCCGTCTCGTACGAACAGGCCTTGACTGTGGCCAAGGAGATCCGCGCACATAAGTACCTGGAGTGCTCTGCGCTTACGCAGCGTAATTTGAAGAGCGTGTTTGATGAAGCCATTCGGTACGTGAAAGATAAACCCCTGCTTTCGGCCCTGAATTCCGCAAGAAACTCATCATATCACACAGCGCCGTTCTCAACCCGCGCCCTCTCACGAAATCTGGGCGCAAGAACAAATGCCAGATCTTGTAAAGGTGTTATGCATGGCCGATTCCCTCTTTTCACGTATGCTATAATGAGTAATATATAGTTAATACGGCGTCCGGATAGCCTGAGGCTTTCGTGAAGGTCTCTTTTTGATGAATCCATTGACTCGTTTTCTCTTTTCTTCTATTTTCTTTCCTGTTGGGGGCAACCACGTTCGTTTTGGCGATATCACCGTTCGTTTGGATCTATAGAATAGGCATTTTGAGTGGTTTTTTGATTCGATTCCAGTGACTTGTAAACATTTGCACCCATGTATATGTAGTTCATGACGAGAGTTTGGAATTTAGGATTCTCCTGGTCAGTAATACTCTTTATACTGCAGGACCTGAAGTCATTGGAAAGGAAATGTTCATTGCATTCCACTATGCACAAAAGACGGAAATTGGTATCGTCTAAAGAAACATGAAAAATAAAACAAAGCAAGGCTTTTTAGACCTCATCCCAGGATGTACAACAAAAGAAAAGGGACTTGGAAAAGAGTATCAAACAATGCAATGGACAGCCAGCTACCCAATCCGTAGCTCTGATATAGTCCATAAACACCCTCTACCACAACTGGCCCCGGCGACTGGGGTGCACACCGGCATACTTATCATCATCAGCAACAGGAGCAGGAGCAGCATCGCCACCACCAACCGCATTGGCACCTGTGGGACCCTTGCGTGCAGAGCGCTTGTCATGATCATGCTTGTTCTGGACCTTCTTGGCTTCCAGTGCCTTGCGCTGGCGCTCATCGTTGAGCTTCTCGTTCTTAGCCTGGATCTTTGCCTTGCGGTGATCAGACTTAGCACCGCCGCCACCAGCACTATATCGTAAAGTCATGTTAATATATCTGATCGAACACATTCTAGCTTCGAGCATTCACGCGAGGCGCAACATGGAGCTCATATGCATAGGGAATTAAACTCACGTCAATTCAACATTGATGCGACGAGCCGGGTACTTTCCATCGTCGAAGGTGGAGTGGTGGTATAGCTGGAGACAGGTCTTCATGCGGTCGTAGTTGTCGAATTCGATGAACGCAAATCCACGGCTTCGGTTCTTGGGGTCATCCTTGTTGGTAGCGACACGCACGCTAGCAGGAGGGTTCTTCTCAAAGTGTTTTGTGACGGACTCAGTGTTTGCGGAGAAGGGAAGGTTTCCTGTGAATTATGGTCTTGATCAGTCGCAAATTCTTGTCTGGGGCCTTGTGATTTGACGAGCACTTACCGACGAAGCAGATGAATCGGGAATTCTTTTCTTGTGAAGCCTCCTCAGTCTTCTCGGTCTTCTCAGGCTGCTCTTCAGCATTGGCTTCGGTCTCATCCTCAGCAGCAGTCTCCTTCTTGGCCTTTTTCTCCTTCTTGTCCTTCTTTTCCTTCTTTTCCTTCTTCTCCTTCTTCTCGGTCTTCTCCTCATTATCGCTCTTTTCTTCCTTGTCGCTCTTCTCCTTCTTCTCCTTCTTTTCCTTCTTTTCCTTCTTCTCTTTCTTTTCCTTCTTGTCCTTCTTCTCCTTCTTCACCTCTTTCTCCTCCTCCTCATCAACATCCATCTTATCGGCAGGCTCAGCTTCAGCCTCAGCGAGCTTGCGCTTCTTTTCCTTGCGTTCCTTCTTTTCCTTCTTTTCCTTCTTCGCCTGCTTCTTCTGGTCCTCTTGAAGGTCGTTCACCTCCTCGACATTGTCGGTAGCCTTGCGCTTCTTGTCACCCATTTTGAAGAGATTTGAGGTATAAAGGTTGTAATTGAAGAATAGGTGAAGAAAAGAAAACTGATATCGCAACGCTCAAAAAAAATTGGGCGGAGACGGAAGAGAAAATCATTTCTGCCGGCGATCAAAAGGGCGGTGAGTTGATAACAACCCAATTAGGTAATCTGCTCTAAGTTATATCAAACTTCTGAAGGTTATGCACCTCGATTACATTTTGTAGTGCGGAATGTTCATTTAATATGAGCTCTAGGCTCAGTGTTCATTACACAAAATAGTGATCTATACTTTTTAGCGCCCGCCAGGTGAAAATACATCAAAAGTATCAAAATCAAAAGATCAAAATCTGCGTCTTGTTCTTCTTCGCCGCATACCGCTCACGCAGTTCGGGCCGAGTAAGCAGCTTCAGCAGGGGGAAATGTGTGTCCTTCATGTCAAAGATACCGCGCTGCTTCTGGTCAATGTGCGATCCATCAATGACAATGCGTTGCAGCTCATTCAGCTTCAAATCGCCTATGCAACCAAAATTAGTAACCGTCTTGGGACCATCCATGATTGCGTTTAACTTACCTGACTCAACCAAATCAGACACCCGGGTCGGTGTTCCGATGCCAATACCCATTCTAAAGAGTCGTCAGCTACACATGGAACACAATGAGGAATATGAACACATTGGGGGAAATCGTACTGCGCACGTTGGAGGAACTGCTTCGCTTCATCCAGCTTAATGTGCTTCGCGAACAGTTTGCCAACAATGGATTCTTTGTTTTGGAAAGACCGAAGAGCCCTGCACGCCACGTTGTTAGCATCGGTGCTAATTGGTCTGAAATAAACTTCGTTTTTATCATACCTGACGATGTCTGCTGCTCTAAGGCCAGCGCCTGTAATCACAAGTGTATGAGGAGTACCCTTTTGTTCCGATGACTTTGACAAGTCCGAGCCCTTAGGGCTAAATGTCTTGAGGAACTCGGGGAGCTTCTCCAGGGTTCTGGGTTCGGTGTAGGCGCTAGTATCGAGGAATGTGGAATCTGTGAGTTGTCAGTATTGCCCTATCAGACCACGACTAGCATACGAGTACATACCTGAGACAGAAAGATCATTCAGTTCAACTGCAGACAATTCCTTGTCCAGCTTCTGTGCCCTCTGGGCAAAGTAATCGGCCAGCAGCCTCCCATCCATCCGTCCAATAGACTCGTCGATGCCGTTCTTGCGATCTTGGGCATTCGGATCCTCCTGGGGCTGCTTCTTCTTTTGCTTGCGCTTCTTCTTGCTCGGACCATCGGCCGAGGCAGTCGGAGCTGCTGCAGGCGCAGTGTCGGGCTTGTCTTGCTTAGCGTCGTCTGCTTGTCTCTTGCGCTTCTTGTCCAGCTTGGCGGAAAGCCCTTTTTGTGCGGGAGCTTCAGTCATATTGACTGAATATTGCAATTACTCTGTAATTGAGATTGCACGAGAATTGAGAATCTTAGTGATATCAGTTTCGACCGTCGCAAAAAAAGTCCGCTCGAAAATCCGCAGCTAAGTCAGCGGGCCCTTATCGATAAGAAATGTGGCCAACCAATTAAACGCGGGCCCGCAATGTTATGGCCGACGCGCCTCAAACACTTCAGATCTCGCTCATTTCACTTCATTGTAATTTATGCCAATCCCACCATTCTGCTTCGTTGATTCGGACTTCCTGGTATCCATGGTTTGATCAAGACTTCTCGTTAAAACCGCGGAGATGTCGACTCCGAACCCCCGTGACCGTCAGTCACTGCGTACCTCGGGTGCTGGGACTCACACCCCGTCTGGAGACTCAAGAGTGACAGGGGTAATTGAATCTGTCACAAGCTTGAGGACTGCTTCACTGACTATTATCTTAGCTGCAGCGACTCCCGAGCCATACACGATACCCACTCACACCCAGTCGCCTCGTCACTACAGCTACTCCATCCGCCCAAAGGTCTGCTTCTCGATTTACCCCCCGGGCGCGAGCCACAGGGGCCCCAGCAACACCATATGGACTTCGCGCACGACAGCAACGTGCTACAAACACCCCTGGTCGTGACCGCCGACGAAGTGGCAAAGTGCAGCGAGAGACGACGTTTGATATCCTAAAAAATCTGGGCAGAGCGCTTGCGCCTGTCTCTCACCCGATTCAATCATCGCCACAAGAGGAACCGCAACCCGTCGAGGAGCCCAAGGATGAAATTGAAGAGCTCGATAATGAGCCGGTGATTGAACCGCCACGGCTTTCTTTGCCTATCCAGGAGAGCGAGGATGGCAGCGAGGAAGCGGGCTCCGAAACGCCGCCACCTCGGATGTCTTTAGCCTTTGATGATGATGACATCACATACAGGTCTGTCGAATACCCTCGGGATCTTGCTATTCGAGATCGGGAACGACTTTCCATGATTCCCGGCGCTGGAAGGCCTAGTGAGAATTTCGGGGGGATACAATTGGAAAGTGACTCTGATGACGGAAACGATACGGGTATTGTGGGTGACTATGATGGCTACGAAGATACGATGGTCAGTAGAGGCGATTTTGAGCAAGGGTAAGTTTAGTGATTGGTATTGTCTATGGTACAGTAAGGGCTAATACCACAAATAGTGGAGAGACGGAGGATCTCGGCCGTTTCCATTTTGATCTCGACTTCCCATCTCCGCCTCCAGCCCCAATTGACGACCCAGAGAATGAGCATTTAGGTGACATGGACGGATTCGAGTTGTCTGCACCGGATATTCAGCCCATCGCCCGCTCATCTCCTTCAGATGATGATGATGCCGGCGGTGATTTTATGGGTTTTGACGGCTTCGATTTTGCACAGCCTGTTTCCCGAAGCCAGAGCCCCGGTATGATTGGCGGTGGCTTGCGGGACGAGGGACTGCCTGTGCAGAGCAAGGAGAAGAAGCTTTCTCGATATGGCATCCCTGTTCCAAACTTACCTACTGGTGTAGTCAAGAAGCTAGCTACACGTTTTGCGCGCACCAAAGCAGGATCAAAAACGAGACTTAACAAAGCTGCAATGGCTGCCATTGAGCAGGCGTCGTCGTGGTTCTTCGAGCAAGCGAGTACAGACTTGGCAGGATACTCCAAGCATGCGGGACGAAAGACAATTGACGAAAGCGATGTGACAATGCTCATGAAAAGGTCAGCTATGCTAGATAAACACCCAGCCTATGAACAAATGTGCTGACTCTAGTCTAGACAACGTCATATCAACAACTCAACAACCATGTTTTCCTTGGCGCAAAAATATTTGCCCAAGGAGCTTCAGCAAGATATGAGGCTAGCTATGCCGCCGTGAATGTCTTGCGCCGATCAGATACCTATGATACAGAACTCCAAACACCGATGGGAAATGCGTCAAATATGAAATACCCCAACCACGCCAACTACCAATTCTTGTTCTGGCGAACTCGGCGCAAGGCCTCGTTAGGCTTTTTCCGGATAAGCATCCACATCATAATGGATGTCGCCAAAGACAGGCCGTACCTGGGAAACATAAGCAATACGCTCGAGGACCTCAAGGGTTAAACTTCGTGTACTTACCATGTGAAGATGTACTGTGCGTGGTTATTTCTCAAGTTGACTTCCGCGGCGCGGCCAATAGGCATACCCTTGGCCAGGCGGTCATACGACTCAAGAAGATCAGCCACTACGAAGCAGTCAGTGTCTGGCTCAGATCAGCAGTCACGGTTGGAATATCATACCCATAGTGCTCTCAATCCACACGGGCTGGCTCCCGCTCAGCTCGGCCATCTGCGCGATGTCTGGGAAGTAGAACTTCCCCTCCAAAGGCTTGTTATCCGGCGTAAACATATTCTTTTTCCACGGCTCTCGTAGCAATCCCTCTACCGTAACCTCGCCCTCTGGTAGACCGTTGGGTCGATCCTTCTGATCAGCCATCTTCCTAGAAATCCAGCCTCGATTCACGAGAACTGTGCTCTGGCCGTCCGCACGCTCGAGGGGAGTCACAACCATGAACCCATCCTCTCCTTCCAACATGCGAGGTCCAATAAGCATCTCCTTGTCATGTCGGAAGTGACCTGTGGCATACACGCGACGGTAATCGAATTCGGCAATGGCCTCTGGATCGATGCGCGGCGGGAGGGGGAGCGGAGGCCTAACCAAGCGATCCTCGAATTTGGCGACCATCTTGGTTTTCTCGTCCAATCGCTTGACCTGCCATGTTCCCAGGCCAAAAGCGATAATCGGAATTAATGCTATGCGCATATTACTTGTCAGAAATGGGGTTGTCGGATAGTTTGCAACTGTAGGAAGTGTGTGCCAGAACGCAACATACCAAGAATAATGAGTCCCGGTCCATGCTTCTGGTTAACTCGCACAAGTTTCGCGGGGTTGTCCACATCCAAGAGACCCTGATTCACCTTCCGGGTATTCGAGAACGGGCGCCGTTGCTGTGGGCGACATCTAATGCAGATCGAGTCCAACTTTGAAGTCGCGTTGGTGTTTCGGGCCACCCGGGTGGGCAGAGTCCACGTGGGGGAAGTTCTCTGCAAGAACGAAAAGATGGGCCGCATTTTGAACAGCAATAAACGTGAAGCTGTTCAATTGGACAAAAGTGCAATGAACGATCGTTGATCGGGGGGAACGAAAGTCTTCGGATTTTGGTTCGGAGATTCTAGGCGGTCACGCTGCGGCTTCCGCTTGTTGCTCTCCGCATCTCCACAGCTGTCTGCTTTGCTGCTTAGCACTTCTCGAATTGACAGATTACTCATTTTTTGGGCATGCAATAATGACCAGCTTCTACGAAGGCAGTCTTCAAGATGGCATTGCCCTCGCCCTGAAGGAAACCAAGGCCGTTGTTTGCTTCGTCCGAGGTCAGTGATAGTGATTCCCCGCATGCAAGAGAGCCAGCCACCTAATCGCAGTGCATGTGTAGATGACACCCAGACGAGCTCGACGTGGGAAGAAGAATATTTTGCTGGCGAAGAGGTATGGTTTTTATTTCATTATGCAGTATTATCCCCAAGAGCTAGGTCGCTGATCATTCTTCTAGATTGTCCAAACACTTGACGCCGGAGCAGTTCTATTACGTATTACCGCCGGATCCCAGGAAGCTGGCTTTTTGACGTCGCTATGCCCCATCGCCAAATTTCCGACGGTTATCGTTATTAAGTATGTCCAAATCATTGTCTTTTGGCATTATATGGTCCTGGCTGACTGGTTACGATGGTAGCAATGGTACATTAAAGGAGTACCTCGTGCCAGATATCTCAAAGGATGCCTTTCAGAGCCGGCTTGGGGTAGCTGTGAAGGGCCAAAAGCCTTCAGAGCCTGTTCAACAATCGCAAAGTAGCGCTCCTGCTGTAGCGCCTGTTCCAAATATCACATCGGCACGATACCCAACATACCCAACACCACAGGCCGCCGCCCGTATGGCTTCCTCTTCAGCTCAGCCGAAACCCCGTGAGGACAACAGTACTCGGGA
Source organism: Penicillium sp. 91 TS-2023 (assembly GCA_030710325.1). NCBI lineage: Eukaryota > Fungi > Ascomycota > Eurotiomycetes > Eurotiales > Aspergillaceae > Penicillium > Penicillium sp. 91 TS-2023. The sequence goes on from JARWGP010000011.1 coordinate 2,426,954, forward strand.
AAGTGCCACGAATAAAGCGCAATCTAAGAAGACAGTACCAGCAAAGCCCCAGCCGCCGAAACAGGAGCAAAAGAAACCGATCGCCAAACAAGAAACAGAAAAGGCACCCCTAAAGCCGAAGCAGACTGTTCCCAGCAAGACAGCTACTCCCTCTAGCGAAGAGCGCAAGCCACAGCCACAGCCTCATGGACCCCCCAGCCAATACCGACTCCAAGTGCGATTATTCGATGGAAGCTCTGTTCGATCCAGCTTTTCACCCACACAGACGATTCGCAGCGATGTGCGTCCCTGGCTAGATGGGCAAATGGGCACTGAACAGCGCCCATACAACCTTAAGCATATCTTGACCCCTCTTCCTAATCGAACACTCTCCGTCTCTGAAGAATCCCAGTCACTTCAGGATTTGGGACTGGGTTCAACCGCTAACCTGGTCATGGTTCCCGTTTCATCATACACAGATGCATATTCAACTGCAGGATCGAGCCTGCCTGTTCGGGGCATTTCGGCTGTCTACAACGTTGTTTCATCTGTTGCAAGCACGGCCACAGGCCTCGTAGGCTCGTTCATTGGATATGGATCGACTGCATCAGCCACAAATGGCAGTGGATCACCGCCTGCATCTACATCTGCATCTTCGGAGAACACTCAAAGACCACGCAATACGGGACTGAACATTCGGACGCTGAGGGATCAGCAAAATGACCGGAAAGACAGCCAATTTTACAATGGAAACCAAGTATGTTACTTTTATCGCCTTGCACATTCCGACGACTAATTGTTTAAAAGTTGAATTTTGAGCCACGGGATCAGGATAGGAAGGACAATTGATTGTTCTCGATGGTCAGCTACTCTACATCCGAGCAAGCCATGACTATGATCATGGACGTTATGGATTGCATATGAATAATTCTTCGGGCTACTGTATCTTGATGGAAGTTGGGTTCTACTAAGTTGTAAACATTGGGTAACAATCGCTCTAGCACAGCTTCATAGCCGCCTCCCCTTTCGGTACTGAATATCATTGGTTTGGAACCAGGCCTCCTACAAGGCATTTAAAAGAATTGAATATCTTAATGAATATTGATTTGTGTCTCTTGAGCAGCCACGAGTAGACATATCTGCCATCAGCTCAAGGCCAAGAGATCAAATATTGATTGGATAAAAGCTCGAGGAGAGATGGTATAGTGTACAAAAGCGCGATACCAGAGTCGCGATGCAGAATGATTACATCCAGTAAGGGATTTCAGATGAGAAAATTGCATTAAAAGAGACCGACTATTCATTCCCATCGGGAAACGTTTAGTACGGCTTAGCAGCAGCCTGGCAAGCCTTCTATAGGATTGTTAGCAGTGTATTCATAACGTGTCTAGTACTAAACTGATAGAACCGGGAAGGGTCTGGATAATAACGTACCAGCTGGTCCATGTACCAACCACAGATGCTGATGTTGCCGTTGTTCTCATCCATGCAGTTGCGGAAGTCACGAACATTAGCCTCACAGGCGGGGTTCTCCCAGGACTGGTTGGTGGCGCTGCTCTGCCAGAGACCGCTGTCCATACCCTGCGACTGGGCAGGGGGAGCAGCCTGCTGGGCCTCAGCGGGGGCGCTGGAGCCACCACCGCCGAAGAAGCCACCGATGGCGTGGCCGATGGAGGAACCGACTGCGACACCACTACAGACCAAGAACGAGTACGTTAGCGGTGTTTTCTGGGGGGTGAAAAAGATATATATGGCCCGGGAGTTACCCGAGGTTGAAGCCGGAGAAAAAACCGTATCAAAACAACCGGGCCGGGATCGGGGTTGTGCACTTACGCAGCGGTGGAGGCCATCTGGCCGAAGAGACCGGGACCGGCGCTCTGCTGGGGAGCGGCCTGCATGGGAGGAGCGTGCTGCTGGGGAGCGGCGGCGGTCGAGTGAGGCGCCTGCTGCTGGGAAGAGGGGGCCGGACGGGCAGGAGCAGCGGTAGGGCGAGAAGGAGCGCTGCGCGCGGGGGTGGGAGCGGCACGACGTTGTTGGCGAGGCATTGTGATGTGTGTGTGAGTGGTAACGGGAAGTTTACTGGGGATCTCGGTAGTTGGCAAGAAAGAAGAGTAGATATAAGGATTCTAAGTGGAGACTGGAAGAGGCTAGAAGCTGAGTCAGTCGGCGAACAGGCAAACTCCGAAGCCAATTTCATGGATTGTGATTGGTTAGACCAGGTTATATAATCTGCCAATCAATCACGTGGACCCGGACATTGCGGGCATTAACGGGAATTCTACTGTACGAAGGCAGTCGCGGTTCAATAGGCTTGTTGGGTATCTTAATCATGATGTACAAATTTTGAGAAGACACAAAGATAATAGGTTGATAAAGCCTCATGCATGGACTGCAGAACCCAAGAAACCAAATATAGCTCTTCGGCAAAGAAATCAAAACCTTTGGACGGAGTTCCAGGATCAATGGGCCTTGCAGACAGTGGCGACAATATCAATCTTCATGCTGTCTTTTTGGCCTTGCGAGTCTTCTCCTTCTTCTTTCGTCGCTCTTTATTCTCATCGTTGCGCTCAGCTTTGTTGAGCTTTCGTGGCTTCTTGCTTTTGGCCTTGGTGTTTTGTTCCTTTTTCTTCAGGATCTTCTCTTTCTCTTTGTCTGATCCGCTTGGTTGAGCGTCGGTATTCGTCTCTTCATCGGAATCGAGGTCCGAATCGGCCGTAGACTGTGCGGTAGATGGTGCAGCACTGGAGGCGCCCTCGGTTTGGACCGGGGGGTTCTGTGCTTCTGCGGCCATCTTTTTAGCTATCATGGCAGCCTTGAAAGAAGCGCGAGCCCTCTCCTTGGCCTCTCTTTCGGCCCGCTCCAGATCATGTTTCTCGTTACCAGCCTAGATATAATCAGTTGCAAGTCTTTATATCATAGTAGCATTGTAACTCACAAGGCCGTGCTTGACAAATCTACTTGCAGCCCCTTTATCAAGTGTCATTTTTCGCTGTTCAGGTTCGGTTTCTAGGGCCTTTATCTTCTCAAAGTATTGTTTCACTCGGGTGAGTTCCCGGAACACGGGACGTTGTTTAGCGTCAACGCCATACAGTCGTAAATAGCCTAGATATGTATTAGCCTAAGTCGACAAGGTGGCTTCCTGGTCAAAACATACAAAAAAGTAGAGACTCGAGTGTGTAGGTGACGAGGACGTGAAGTTTGGCTTTGTCCATCACAGGCAAATTTTTGGAGGTCTTCGACAAGGATTGACCCAAGAGGGGTTCGAGAACCTCCTCCAGGTCGTCCACATGATCATCCAACTGCTCAAGCAGCGGCAATAAACTTGCTGAATCCATAGCGTGAGTGAGCGTACGCAACAAAAGTGGAATTTGTGACAAGAAAAATTAAGGCCGGTGCAACTGAGGCGGTGGTGGCGGGCGGTGGAGCTTCGCGGCCTGGATCGTTTCGCGCATCACTTTTCTGCATGTCTAGCGCGCGACATTTTTTCTCGCCGAGGTACGCTAGTAATCTTTTTGGCGGGAGAATACAAAGCATGGTTGATCGAGTGCTTCGAATTCGGGCATAAATTGCAATCTTACCACGTCACTGCACCTGGCGCCGAAATTACTTCTCAACCACTCGTCTCCGAACCTCCGGCACCTACTCGGGGAGCCTCCCCCGACACACTTTCAAAGTGTTTTACCTACTTGCCCGCCGCCCGCTATGGCGGAGTGGGCTTTTCGATATATGTCACCAATCCCGCTCCCGAATAAGTGAAAAGCCGATGGTCCGATACGCATCGACGTGGATGAACGATGTGGAAGATGTGTCTCGCGAGACTGCTAAGCCCCCATTGTCCGGCCGAGTACATATCATTGGTCCTGGAAATATAGGCTGCTTCATTGCACACGCCCTGGCCTCTAGACAATCGCGGCCGCCGATAACATTGCTTCTGCACAATTGGTCGCTCTATCAAGCTTTCCGCCGCAAGAAAAAGAGCATTTCTATCCAGTACAACGGATTGGATGACATCAAGACTGGTTTCGATGTTGAAGTTTTATCCGATGGCGTATGGCATGAAGTACTGAAGGACGAAAGCAAGGAAAATATCGAGTCCGACATACCCCTCGACGAAGTCGAAGATATTTCGACAGATGTAAACTATGAGCACATCGAGTGTTTGATCGTCACTACCAAAGCCAGTGTTGCAAAATCAGCTATTAAGTCTGTCAAGCACCGTTTGACAAAAGACTCAACGATTGTCCTTGTACAAAATGGCATGGGAGTTGCTGAAATGCTCAATCAAACGCTATTTCGGAATCCAGAAGATCGCCCGACCTATGTACAGGGCGTCGTCAGTCATGGTCTGAACAGGATCGACAAGTTCCATGTCGCCCATCTTGGTGTCGGCACAATGGTCTTTGCGCCGGCTATTACGGAGAAAACCCCAGCGCTTCTGGCTAAGGTCGATACTCATTGGGCTCCCACCACTAAATATATCTTGCGCCTTTTAGCCCTGACTCCATCTTTGGTTGCAACAACTGACACGCCTGCTGCGCTACTTCAATACCAACTCGAGAAGCTGGCAGTGAACTCTCTCATCAACCCTCTGACCGCGCTTCATGATTGTACAAATGGCGAGTTGCTCTACGTCTTTGATATTACCAGAACCATGCGCTTGCTTCTCTTCGAAATTTCGAGCGTAATCTATGCTCTTCCTGAGCTTCAAGGAGTTCCTGGGATCGAGGAGCGCTTCGCCCCTGAGCGCCTGCGCCGGATCACAATTGCTATTGCCAATGCTTCTTCACAGAATACCAGCCCAATGGTTCACGATTTGAGATCGGGGAATGACACAGAAATTGACCATATGAATGGCTGGGTTGTGAAACGGGGAGAGGAGCTGGGCATCAAGTGCGCGTTGAACTACATGATCAGACTGCTGATCAGATCCAAGGGGATTGTTCATCAACGCCGAGGCAATGCTTCTATCCCACTTGATATTAACGGCGTCCCTTCGGTCGTTGAATATGCCGATCAGATTACGACCACCAAGGGAAAATGATCAAATCACACGAGGATGCTCTGTCTACCTTAATCGGCATTATATTCGCAAAAGCACCACCCGCACGGAGGCTTCTATAATAATCAAGTGCTTTGATCAGTCATCTAGTCCGACCACTGAAGCACGCTCACAGATGTCTTTGATCTGTCCCCAGCGGCGCAGCAACGTCTCTGCCTTTTGGCGGTGTGTTTGAACTACCGCATTAGACTCAAGAGCTACCCTTATTGCGCTCATTGTTGCATCGGCCTCCCTGGCATATGTGTGCAGCCAACCCTTGATGATGGTTTCCGACTTCCGGGCATCCACATTGTCGGTCGATCCCTCGAGAACATAGTTCCTCCAATCTTCCTCTTTCATGTACATTAGACACGCTGCAACCTCGGTGCGGTAACAAACCCCGTATGGGGTGACTTGATATTCACTGTAAAATATTAGCGAACAGGGATTCATATGCCAAAAAATGATCAGTTCAAGAACAGACCCGTAATATTGGTTCAGCCACAGCTCTTCCTGCTTGTCTGGGCTGTCAATGTCACGGAAGACAATGTCATCAAGGTAGATGCAATCTGAATCGTTCTTCTCGAGGAAGAAGCCATCTTGAAGAAAGTCAGCTTGGTGGACATATTGTCGATTAAGAACGAGGCTCACATTCGGCCAAAAGGAAATCATTGGGATGACTTCCATAACTCATGTAGACTTCATCGCCCTTCTCATAATCCTCTGTAGCTCGAAGAGTATATTCTTTCTCATCAAACTTCACGTCGCACTGCATTGCAATTGAAAATGTCAGCCTAAACAACCCACGTAATCATTCGCAAGAATTATGTACCTCGACATCCGCATGATTGAAATAGTCCGCAAAAGGCAACAAAGCCATTGCATCATTCCGATTCTCCGGTGGCTCCTGGTCAGGTCCAACCCAATAAAAACTTCTCGTATTGAGAATGAGCCAGTGATAAGAAAAACTCCGCCAGTCAGTCTCCGGAAGAACCGAAGTAACATCCGTCCATGCCTTGCGTAGCCGTATCTCCTGCTGTGGCTCCAGATCCTGGTGCTCTGTTTCATATTTCTTCGTCCGAAGCCCTTTCTGAATGGAGTTCCACCGACCGGCGATACAAGGGGGAAGCACGTTCGGGATTGAAACAGAATCACTTGTGGCATCACTGTCTGGCCAGGTCAGACCGCCTAGTTCCCTTGGCCAGAGCAAGGGCAAGCTATCTTCAAAGTCTTGACGTGTAGGCCAGGCTTTGAACCACAGCTGGTACCTTTCAAGTTCTTCTTCGCTGCCGTGGGTCAAGAATGCGGCCATGATTGATTGCACGGCTGTACCTTCAGGAAATTGGGACCTGAATGGCTCAGGAACTTGATCCACTGTGAAGATCACACTGGTGGGTACTTGTACAACAGCTTCTCCTTTCTATATACAGAAATTTGGTCAGTATCTTGTGGCGTTCCAATTGGCTTGCTGCGTCCTACCTTGATTTTGCGCGTAGCCATCATTCCTAGACCGCGTCCTGGAAAACGCGCCGGGGTGACTGCATCAGTCATTACACCTTGGGACAGAGCCCATTCAGTGAAGGCTTCATGATTGGCACCGGGCAGATAATTGGGGTCCATTCTTTTAAAGCGTCACTGGAAGACCTTGTTGAGAAATTCTGTAGATCTTGAATTTGTCAAAAATATATAATAAGCACGGGGAATACAGCGAACAAACCAGGCGCTCAGTGACAGACAAAAAAAATATTTTATGGTGAAAAAATCCTCTGGTATAATCTCAGAGGAATAACAACCATAAGCTTCCAAGATCAATGCTCAATGCAGTGTGTCAAGTGCCGTGCAGATCAGATCCAATGAGGGCTGTGGAGTAATGTTTTTATCGATAACCCGCTTATCGATCATCTAGGGCAGCCGACAGGGACCTGGTGCGCCGTATTCCCGATTGTCGTACGATCATCTCGAATTCATATTCTCAAAGCTGATGCTATCTTGCTTTTAAATTTCACCATGTTAGTTCTTGGAAAGCGTGGAGCTTCCGAGCTTCGCAATGTGGTCGTTCCAGGCCACAAGCTTTCCACGTGCGCATTGCGCCCTTTCTCCGTTCTCAACCGCCCGCCGCCAAACTATCCCGGCCATGTCCCATTGACAACCATTGAGCGAGGTGCACTGGCTGTGGGCTCAGCAATTGGGTCTCTGATAAATCCTCGCAGAGCAGGTATGAACCTATGCTATCCAGAAGCCTTTCGTTTCCAAGCCCCTTCAATCGAACCCTATACTATACTTCCTTAAATCAAAATCACCACTGACGTATAGCTCTAGACCTAATTGCAGCTCTTGGCGAAGCAACTGCTACCCCGTACTTCATCTACCGTCTTAGAAATGCCATGCTTTCTGACCCAACAGGTCGTCGCATCCTACGCGACCGCCCCCGCATCACCTCCGACACTCTCCAACTTCCCTACCTCCGCACCCTCCCCGAGAACTCCGTTGGCCGAACATACGCTACATGGCTTGACCGTGAAGGTGTGTCACCAGATACTCGGGACCAAGTCCACTACATAGATGATGAAGAATGCGCCTACGTTATGCAGCGGTACCGAGAGTGTCACGACTTCTATCACGCGGTGACAGGACTTCCCATTTTTGTAGAGGGTGAGCTGGCATTAAAGGCGCTGGAGTTCCTGAACACACTCCTGCCAATGACGGGCTTAAGTCTGTTCGCGTTTGTGAAAATGAAGCCTGCCGAGAAAGAGCGGTTCTTGACACTGCATTTACCGTGGGCAGTGCGGAGTGGACTTGGGAGCAAGGAGTTGATTAATGTATACTGGGAGGAGGTGTTGGAGAAGGATGTCGATGAGCTGAGGGCAGAATTGAATATTGAACGCCCGCCTGATCTAAGGGATATTCGGAAGATGATTCGGCAGCAGCAGAAGCGAGAGAAGGAGAAGCAGAAGCAACAGCAGAAGTCGGGCTGAACATGTCGCATGGGATTTAGTTCCTCTCACCCTCTTACTGTCTGCTCTGCAGGCAATTGTGTACGATTATCGCTTTTTGTATAAATATCTTCAACACGAAAATATAATTTTGAACGTCGAATCAGACGATTCAACAGACCGGAACTCCTGAAGTGGATTTTGAGACCAAAGAAGGCCCGGGAGAATAGACGATGCACCCCAAGGTAATACCAACGCAGTAAATAGAAGGAAAAGACTGGCAAGCTATGGATAAGGCACTGCACAGTCTAGTTCTTACAGGTCAAGTAGATCGTCGTCATCGTCCCAGCCGCCTTTGCGCCGGGTAATCACGATCTTGTGTTCTTCCTCCTCCTTGCGTTGGTTCTCCGCAACGGCGTTCAAGAGCTCCTTAAGCTGATCTTCAGAGACCTTCTGTCGCAACTGGCCAGACTGAGCCAGCATGATAAGTCGGCTCTCGATGTCGTTTGCGCGCGATTCCTTGACGAGACGGATACGACCGAGACGGTCTGCGGCGGCGGGCTCGAGGATTTGGCTCAGAATAGAGGCACGGCGATCAGCTGGTAGTTTGTGTCGAGTCAGAAAGATGTTGGTCCATGATATTCGTGTAGTTGGAGTGCAGGTGGTCGATGGGATGCGTCAGGCGTGTCTGCGCGGGATAGCGATAGACGGATAATTAGATGGTTACCTACATTCAGCTTGCCTGGCGCATAGCTTGTTAGTTCCTAGTAGATACTTTGGCACAGAAGGCATATATAGACTCACTTTCGCTGTTCTTCCTGGCCGCCATCTTGGCTGGGTCCTCCGCGGGGACCGGCCTGTTGAAGCTGTGCAAGACGAGCTCGCCTGATCTGTGTCGCATTTAAGCATTTGAACTCTTGTACCCAAGAATATTCTTACCTCTTCCAGCTCTGAGTCTGCCATGCTGAGAGTTGATGCACGTGAGCAGAGTAATTATGTTATGAGATGTCGAGTTCCCGAATTGAGAGAGAAGATTGTGGTAACCCCACCTCTTCCGCCTGAGGCTGCCACGCGGGGAGAAACGTAGGCGTGACAGGTCTTGTTTGTATATTTGAGTAGGATAGTATATGAATGTCAACATCAACTATTGCGAGTGAAAAGAGAAGGCCATACTATGTTAGGCTCCTCCATTGGAATTGGCTTCTTCTATAATTTCTTATTCTTTGTCGGATTTAAACTCCGTGTGCCTGATCATGGATACAGAACCCGTGTGTATAGATGCATTTATTTATTTTTCAGCTTTATGCTGGATTGGTGCTCCTAACTATACATAATGGTTTTATCTAATCCAATACTAAACGCCACTATCCTCTGCGTAGCGTAAATGTTTAACCCGCAAACGAGATAAGGGACGCGTTCCCAAAGCGCTGGGGGAGATTACGTGCTGCGCCCCCTCTTTTCCCTCGTGTTTCGTGTAGTTAGCGGGGGCAAAGTCCACGGGCAATCTTTGCCTTCATCTTTAGTCGAAAAAATGAGATCCAGAATACCCGAGTGGAACAATGCGCGATCGGCTGGCAGCATCCGGTTTAGTCGCGACAGACTATTTAGTATGGGAAAGTTTGTCAAGGACATAGTTCGATCGGAACCCACATGCGTTCGGGGTGGGTATCCCGATCCTCAACAGAAGACAAGGGGGAGAATAGGCACAGAGATTCTGCACAGAACACATCGTACGGAGTAAACACAGAGAAATTAACAAGTGAAACACAAATGAAATAAATGAAATCGATTCGTCACGTTCATCTAGTCGATCACCTGCTTCCGGGTGTGATAGCCTAATGACTAAGCTGGGCATATTCGCCTCCTCCTGCGACCCCGATCACTTTTGACCTTTCTATCCACCAGGGAAATCTCTATCCCAGTTTTTCCTGTAATTCTTCTCTCCTCCACTCTCCTTATCGTCAGTCCTTTCACCATCGTCAAATTTCTCCACCCGGGACCGCCGTCTTCCGGTCCGCCCGAACTCCTGTTCGCTTCGATCATTTGCGGGGACCTCGAAACTCCAATTCCTCCCAGGCCCGTGTGAATGGCTCAGGTGCTTTATTGACCAGAGTGTTGCTTGGGTGTGATCTTTGGTGGTTCATTCTGTTGAGAACGATAAAACTCCGAGCGCTCACCTCACATTCCTTCGACGCCGTTTACGTCACCCATCATGGCCGAGTAAGCCTTCAGTGGAGAGAAGACCAGTCGAAGTAGACGATCGCTAACCGTTTTGGCAGCCTTATTGCCTTTCAGACATACCACCATAGCAATCTACTGCCACCGTCGAGCTCGACCATGATTCCGCGTCACGCCCATAAGCGGTCATTGTCCTCGGAATACCGAGGCCTTTCCCCCGACAAGACTATCACCAAGGCCAAATCAACTACCGATCTCTCCGAAACAATTTCCAGAAATGGCTCCAACTCGCAATTGGCCAGATATGAAGACGACAGTTTCAACACCTTGCAGGATCCCCGACTGGCTACCAAAGCGGAGGTTTCACCGTCGACGTCATCAACCCATCACCCCGACCTGAGCAACGAGGTTGCAGCGCTCAGTGTGAAACTGATTCAGGCGATCAACAATCAAACACTGTTGGACGATAGTCTGGGTGCTACGCGCCAGGAGCTGGAATTGGCCCACGGCAAGATACAGGCCTTGGAGTTCCAGAATGAAAAATACCGACGCGACATTGACCAGAAAGTCTACATCAAAAAGAGCGATTCGGACCGTGAAATCTTGCTGTTGGGGGCTGCGCTTGCGGAGGAGAGAACGCAGCGCGAAATCGTCGAGAAAGGGAAGAAAACAATTGAGCAGGAACTTGAGGCCCTTACCGCCGATCTCTTCCAGGAGGCCAACAAGGTGAGAAATTTTCAGTCCATTACGCGCATTTTGTTTCTGAGCTCAGACTGACTCTTTTAGATGGTTGCTGCGGCCAAGATTGAACGGGAAGCGGTCGAGAAGAAGAATGAGCAATTGCGATCCCAGATCAAAGACACCGAGCTGCTCCTCGCATCGCATCAGGATCAACTGGCAGAACTCAAATCGGTCATGCAAGGGATGCACCTTTCTAAGGATGACGTTGATTCCCGCGCGGCGTCCACCGCACCTTCATCCCCAGCGGGGCCCTTTCAATCGCAAGGAGGCACGCAGGAACCCGAGCCGAACCATGTTGTTGCAGCCCCGTGCAACCCCGAGGAACTCATTCCTGGCCCCTCGTGCAATTTCCCCGAGATTCTTCGGATGGTGTGCCGGACTGATCTGCAAGCCTATGATGATTTCCGGGAGCTGCTCACGCTTTCCCGGAGCTCTAAGCCCCCTAGTCGCGCTGGCAGCGGTTCATACGCAGGCTTGAATGTTATGAGCTTAGCTGGCTTCGGCTCTGGTTCAGCCTCTGCGAACAATTCCCCCACCAAGGGCATTACTAGCTCTCCAAGTAGCTTGGCGTCTCAACTGGGCTCGCATATTCCTTTGAAAGACACCCGATTCTACAAGCGGGTGCTTATGGAAGATATTGAGCCCACTTTGCGGCTTGACTTGGCTCCAGGGATTTCATGGCTTACCAGACGTACTGTGATAAGCGGCATCTGTGAGGGAACTTTGGTGGTGGAGCCAATGCCAACGACGACAAAGAAATATGAGTTCCCATGCACCGTCTGTGGCGAGCGCAGACCGGGCCCTCAAAATGAGAGAACTCACCGGTTCCGAACTTCGGAGAGTGAGACAGCCCAGCGGTACTCATTGTGTATCCAGTGTTTGGAACGGATTCGATCGTGCTGTGAGTTCACTGGATATTTGCGACTGATCCTTGATGGGCACCTCAAGGCTGGTGACAACGAGGAGGAGAAGGACATCTGGGAAGAAACGATTCGACTCAGAGAGCGAATGTTCTGGTCCCGGATCGCGGGTGGCATTGTTCCACTAGTCCGCCGAGCCGCCGAGCCTGAAGCTGAAGTGGAAACCACAAAATCGAACGTGATGGAAGTCTCGCAAGAGACTCACGAGAGTGGGCTTCTCCACCCTTCAGACAATGCAATTGTTGACTCTAAACCCTATGACATATCTGGATCGGTTGAGTCTACTCAGAGCCAGAGAAACTCCAGCATTTTTGCTCCTTCTCTTCCGGACTTTGATATGGCCAAGCCCGGGACACCTGATCCTCACCACTACCAAAACGAAAATACTGAAGATTCCACTTCTGATGTGCCCCAAAGACGAGGCTCTGTCGATTCCGACGTCAGTGTCTACGAAGAAGCCAACGCTGAGACCGAATATGCGGAGTCCGAAGAAGCACGGACTCCGACGGTTCATGAAAAACAAAGCACCGAAGTTGCTGGCCAAAGCAGCAAATGAATCATAGTTGATGCTAGCCATCAATATGAGTACCTATGACCGCTTGACCAGTGCTTCTTTCATGACCCATCTTGATGCATTTTCCTTTGGTCCCCCTACATTTGAGCATATTCTGGCAAGACGCTGATAGACCCTACTTACTTTTCCCACAGCAATGCTGTATACGCTTTTAATAATCCAGCTCGACCTACCACCTCATTCTCGTTGCATTTGCACACCCTTCGTCGATATCCCTTTTGATTTGAGCAACTTGCTTCATCCATGTATTATTATTACTACCTTATCCCTATCATGTATTCATAATGTCTTGTTTCCCTTTGTGTTGTGGACATTGATTGCTCACATTGTCATTTGCATTGCATCATTTTCATGCGAAATTCAATGCAAGTCCTCATTTTTCGCTTTGGCGGAGAAATCCTTCACACAAAATGATGGCTACCCATGCTTCATCTATCTGCTTTTCTTGGCGTTTGGCTTTTTTGTTCCTTGCTGTTACATTCTCTGGGGTTGCGTTGCCACCCCCAGAAATTGGATTCTTGAAAATAGATGGCACTCAAAGATTGTTTAGGATTCAATACATACCATACCATGCAAACTGCTCAATTAGAATTTCAGGAAGGAACATGGATAGAACAGGCTGGAGGGCGTTCCTCATATGTTTTTCTTTTAGAGCCTACCTACATGTATTTTGAATTCGTTTAATTTTGATGACCATTTTGCATATACCCGTCTACTTGGTCTCTATTGAATTTGACGGGCCTGAACTAATGAATAATGTGGCCTGTAAGGATGGGAATGAGGGGAAGACCCAACAACAAGAATAAATTTAAAAGAAGGGCTGGAAGTCGAAAAAGAGGGGTGTATACTGTACTCGAAAACCGCGCCTTGTTTAAACGAATAATTGAAGACAGACGAAACATCCTGTACAAACCAATCCAACACTTCCAACATGCGCAGAACCCGTGATAGATTAGGCCATTGGTCCTGGCGCCAGGCCATGTGTTTTTACTACAAGTCCACAAGGTTGTCAATTTCACTATTCAACAAGTTTCAACAGATTTAAACTTCAATCCCCACAGGGTTCCACAGTAGGCTGGGTTTAATCTCCATTCTGCTCATCAGTATACCTCAATCTAATTTCTGGGTGATTATTGTCACATATTGCGAAAATGAGGTGGCCAGGTGGGGCAAGGCATGTATAATTATGTCGTAGACTAATAGCCTTAATAGAATTCATTTAAATATTTCCGAATCCCGCAAGCCACATGTATATGGCCGGATCTTGGCATATGCAAGGCCACAGGGCGACCCGGGACGGAGTGACCCGTGCAGACAACGGGGTTTTTCGTTAGCCCGAGACAAATTAGATGGCGTTCAGGCCTCTCTACCTTGCTAGAGAGCTTAAGCTTTTGTGGACTCCCAAGGTTGCTGGAAGATCTCGTATTTGAACGGCCCTAGTGGACCTTGAAATTACAATCGAACCGCCCTAACAGCGGGTTAAATCCACGGAACTACCATACTCGACAGAACAGACGAGCGCCTACCGCGTGAATATTCAACAGGGGGTATGAAGGAACCTTATTTCTATAGCATAGCCCGTGCGGATCAACTTCGGATATAAGGCTATACGGACTGTGCTACCTTTCTGACAAATTGTGGCCTGACACTCGTTCAATACCACCCGAAGACTTATTCCCCGGGACCCACCCACGCTGAGCAGAAGGGGAACTCGTATAAGTGGGCGCAGGATCGGAGACGCAGATCGTCAGCAATGTGGGTGAGATTGATGTTGGATCTAAGTTGAATGGGGGCTGAAATCCGTGCGTTTAATTGGCTGAACTGGAATGTTTCCCTGTCGTACGTACCGAGACCCGTTTGAAGATCCACTTGTCGAATCGTCGATCGTGATTATTCATGTCATTTACGGTAATTCCTTGGCGGTACTTTCTGTGAAAAGGATGAGAAACGCCGAGACATTTGTGTCGGCCGCCACTAATACCCCATAAGCAACGGATTCTGTCATACTCCCTTTGCAGCCTAGATTTTAGCCCCGGGTGGCGCCGGATGGCGCTGCAGTATTCTCTTTCAGTAGCATAAGCAGAAACCAAGGGACTTGATGATGCTCAAAATTTAGGTTCCGATGAAAGGTTAAGTTCCACGCACATGGGAGCATGTCTTGCGTAATGGGCTGAAACTTTGACAGGTACCATGCCCCTGACCCATAAACCTTGTAGCTATAAGGGACTTGTATGTTCCACTGTGCGCTACCAAAATATTCACCGACTTGGCACCCGATCCTCAGTCATTTCTTTGTAACGCTTTGGTCCGTTTGATACACCATGCAGTCCCCATTATATCTACCCCGGAAGAAACCATCCGCAGCAAGGTACGATCGAGCTGGTATTGAAGAAAACGTGGCAACTAATCTAGTATAGCTACGATTATTCAACGCATCCTCAATTAATCAATTTTGATATCCCAAGTCTCCATAATCAATCATTACACTACTCACCATCTCAATTCGACTTCTCAACTGAGATGTATGACGTTCATGGGAATCTGTTCAACGATTCAACAGCCACAGATCTGGCTGATCAAAATATCTCCACAATGACCTATGATGAAGTGGAAAGCCAGGCTTCTAATAGCCCTGGGCAATTCATACAAAATTCAAGGTATGTCCACTCTGGCTCGAAGAGAGGAATGGAAATCAGAACCAACACGAAGTAGCCCAGGAGAACTCGACCCCAGTGCCATGTTTTTGGAAGATCCAACTACTCAGACAGAGGACTTCTTTCTGGAAGCATCTCTTTCAATGATGCAATCCTTTCCAGACCAACTTTCTTTGACACGGGAAGAAACCAGTATAAATAGCCTGGAGGAGACTCAAGCCATGTCGACTCTTGACGAGATCCCAATATGCTGGGACCACGACTGCAATGGAAAAGTATTTTCTAGCTGGAGCAACTTAAGGCGCCATCAGCGAGAACGTGCATCTCAGGCTCCCAAGTGCTATTGTCCCCGGTGCGGGGCGCATTTCAGCCGTACGACAGCCCGAAACCAACATCTTGCCAATATGAGCTGCAAACGCATTCGACGCTATTCAAACGGTCGGGTAAGACCAAGCACACAAAAGATCCAAGAGACGTATGGAACACAATTATGAGAATTACGAATGAGTGACAGCCTCGGGGACAATCGGAGAAAAGTGATTTAACCTGTTCGATTGTTATATGACCTAATAGAGATGACTGTAGAAGAATCAAAAACCATCTCTTCACTAAGGATTACAAATGAATGCCCCAGTAAATTTGTCATCCAGTTCGGTGCACGGTGATTATGCCCAGACGTCGGAATTCGGAGCCTCTTGGCGGTACGACTTCAAGCCCGATGGCTCGCCGCAATCATCGTTCTTTGCCACGTGCATGCAAGATCATCAGAAAAGTCATCTTTCGCCATGTCCATGTATCCTCGGGAATCTTCATGTCTTGGCACAATCGCAAGGCTACGGCCTGTTTCACAATTAGCATCAACGGTGTAACCTAATTAGGGTTTCGGGCTTACCATTGAGCAGGGGGTCAGAGGCGAGGTGCATACTTGCGGCAGCCGCATCTGCAGCCTCTGCCCAGACCACTCCTTTACTTGACAGGCGATCTTGGTTTTCGGCAGGGATTGCGGGTGTCCGCACATACCTATTATGGATTAGCATGAGAGTGAGATGATGGTGGAGAGATCTTTTGTCTCACCATGGCGCAAGCAGGTTCACCCGAACATCTTGCTTGTGGGCAGTCCTACGCAGGCTGGACATGATGCCTCGAATACCATGCTTCGATGCACAATAAATCGGCGTTCCTGGCTGATCGCAGTATCCAGCAATACTACTCATGAGAATGAGACAGCGATCATGTTTCTCCGGATTCGGCTGGCGCGTCAGGTAATGCAAAGCCAGCTTGGAGGTATAGATGCAGCCAACTAGATTCGTGTTCAGGACTTTCAGAGTGGGTTCAATCGGCTCGCCATCTGGTTCGCTGTCTGTACAAGGCTGTAAGAATGGAAGGGGTAAATCAGCCAGGGCTCCACTCACCATCCCAATAAAGGGAATCCCTTCCAGAAATCCCAGCATTCGAGATGACGGTGTCGATCAGATGTGATGGCGATCGACTAAGCGCCGTTTTGAATAAAGTGACTTGATCCGCCCATTTGGTCACGTCAGTCTTCACAAAAGCCACGCGGTCACCCAGTTCGTCAGCGAGCTGTTGCCCGCTCTCCTGCAGGTCGCCAATTGTGACGAAGGCGGCCCCGGCCGATATAAACGCCTTGACTATTTCTTTGCCAATCCCACTCGCTCCCCCCGTAATGACAACACTTTTTCCAGTAATTTTGGCGACGTCGAAGCCCTCGCCAGGCTTCAACGTGTACTCTCCAGTATATTCGGGGACGGGCATGATTTGATTGAGGCGATAAATTGGAAAAGAAAACGAATATTCTGATTTCGATTTTTGAGTTACTAAACTAGTAATGGTCTGGGAAAACCTTGATAATGTATTTTGTTGACTGAGGAATGCAGGATGGTGGGATGCAGGCTGCAGGATTACAGGATCGAAGATCTGGACAAAGATTGATAATCTTCATTTTCCATTCCCAACCTTGGGAGAGTGCTATGTATATAAGCCCTTCAACCTGGTATATCTCAAATTTGATAGTAATTGAACAAGTCTGATCCCTTACGTTCTAAGTTTTACGCCTCACGACACTATGAAGGCCATCATCTACACCGAACCCAAGCAGACCCGCCTGGTCACCGACCGGCCATTGCCTAAAATCCGCGACAATACCGTCATTGTCAAGGTGGCGGCCGTCGCTCTGAACCCGACCGACTGGAAACATGTTCATTTTGGAATGGCCAAGGAAGGTTGCATCCTCGGCGTGGACTATGCAGGTACTGTGGAGCAAAGCAACTCCCCAGAATGGCAAAAGGGCGACCGCATCTGCGGATTTGTGCACGGAGGAAACTCTGTCAATCCCGAAGATGGATCCTTTGCTGAGTACCTGGTTGCGCCTTTGTCCACTGCCATGAGAATCCCCGAAGGCGTCTCATTTGAAGCCGCGTCAACTCTCGGATGTGGCATCACTACCGTCGGACAAGGACTTTTCGAGGTTGGATATGGACTCGGTCTCAACTCTCCTGCTGAGCCCGTTCAGAATGCGGAGCCGCTCTTGATCTATGGAGGAAGTTCCGCCACTGGCTCATTGGGTATTCAGTTGGCCAAAGAGTATGTTTTCTTCGTGCGATCATTCATGTCCAAATGCTGACAGCAAACTCAAGGGCTGGGTACTCTGTAATCACCACTTGTTCCCCCAAGAACTTCGAAATGGTTCGTGCTCGCGGTGTAACAGAGGCCTTTGACTCGAACGATCCTGAGGTAGGCAAGAAAATCAACGCGTACACCAACAACACCCTGCGATTTGCGTGGGATTGTATTGGTACCGATAGTGCTGCTCAGGCCTGCGCAGACGCGCTCACTACCGAACCCGGGGCGCGATTTGGCACCATCCGAGGTCCTAAGCTTCCTCGTGATGATGTGAAGTATACGGCAACGATGGCCTATGTGGGTATTGGCGAGGACTTCGAGAAAGGTGGCAAATGGACTCGAGGTAACGGAGAACATGCGCGGTGGCAGTACAAAGTGTGGAAGATTGCCCATGATTTGCTTGCTGCAGGCAAGCTGCAGGTTCACCCGATTCGTATTGGCAATGGTGGACTGGAGGGTGTTCTGGATGGTCTAAAGGAACTCGAGGCGGGGACCGTCTCTGGAGAAAAGCTGGTTTATCTTTTTTAAATACGCCATGTCTGCATGTGTATAAGAAAACAGTAGTCAAATAAACGGAGATTATAGATTTTATTCAATATGTGACCCGAGATCCTTCTGAGATTCTATACCCCCTGTAGCCACATGCTTTAGCTCGACGTTATGATATGTTCCTGCATACTTGTACCGCTAGAATGACACGGACCTGATTCATCTAATCAAATCGGCGATCCACTGATCATCTAGAACCCCAATCTTGGAAAGCTTCGCTAATAACTTCAGATCCACTTTGTTATGTAGCTTACGCCCCACTTTCACGGTCCAGGATTGAAGGATCAAGACATCTCAAATTTGCGGATCATCGACTGCATAGCAGGATATAGGGCATTCCAAAAGAGAAAATGCAGGATTGCAGGAGGAAGGATGTATTCCTTGCCACTACCTTTTAAACCCAACTTTCGTCTCCCCGAGCTCCATTCCCCAAGTCAATCCCAATCAACTCATCATTGCATTACATGATGAAACTCCTCTCACTTGCAGTGGCTTTTGCCACCTACTTTTCTACAGCAAATGCCCGATCTGCAGCCTCCGACATCGCAGCCGGCACCCTAACGCCGATCTTCCAATTCGGGCAATCCGTCGAGATCGAGAACCTTGCAGTCCGCCCCAACGGCAACATACTTTTCACTACACCCTCTCCCTCGGCCGAAATCTGGCAAATAAACCCCAGTAAGCTTAATGGCTCGGCTGAGCGAGTCGCCAGTTTTGACAAAACCAGTGCCTTGGGTATCACGCAAGTCGACCCCAACGTCTTTGCGGTGTCTGTCGGAAATTTGAGCTCCACAATGAGTGGAGTGGTGGGATCCTTTGGTATCCGCTTGCTGGATTTCTCGCGGGGTTCTGTTCAAGTTACCAAGACGATTGAGGTGCCCGATGCGAAATTTCTGAATAAGCTTGCTATGCTGGATAGGTCATCGCGCATCTTGCTGGCGACCGATTCTCAGCGTGGATTGGTATACGCCATTGACTTGGATAGCGGCATTTCTAGGATTCTGCTTCAAGATCCTGCTACTATGAATGCTACGACTAGCTTCTTCAATGGTGTCAATGGGATCCAGCGCGTGAAAGACTTCGTTTATTACACGAATAGTGCGAAGGGTCTCTTCTGTCGAGTGCAGGTCTCTGCAGATGGTGTTTCGTCTGGTCACTTTGAGACGGTGGCTAATATTTCGAGCTCTTTACCTTATCCTGATGACTTTGCTGTTATGTCTGACGGGCGGGCGTTTGTTGCTGGATCGAATGAGATTCTCTATATTGATGCCAGTGGGAGATACAAGGTTATTGAGGGTGGTGTCCACAATAAGGAGCTCGCTGGTGTGACGTCTGCTAGGTTTGGAGTAGGTCAAAACGCGACTACTTTATTCCTGACAACTTCTGGCCATATCTCCAAGCCTGCATCGTTCTCTTTCACGGAGCCGGGGAGAATTCTTTCTCTCGAGATTGACGGGTTTTAGAAGAGCATTGGATTCTTTTATATAGAAGACTAGATGCCTTGATTTTAGCTTCAAATATAATAGCAAACTACGAATTGCTTATTTATTGCAAAAGCCTATTAAGCATCAAACGAAATTTCGAGTCTCCATTGACAGTATGTGCAAAGAAATATGTCGCGTTTGGTGTCATTCTATGTCTACTTCTTTTCTCACATGGACTGTGAGCTTCTTGAGGCCATCTAATGGGCTGGTCACCACCTTTTAGCTGTCGGCAGGCTCGACAGCACCCCCGCATAGCAGCATGTATAGAGAGCGAGCTACATCGGGCAAATGAATTCATCATCATCATCATCATTGTATTAGGTTAATTCTTAGGCCTGGGCATTCATTTTACCGAGGTCGCGGAACCATAAAACCCTCTATTTCACAATGGCAAGCAAGAACCCATCGTAGTTCTTCGATCCCACAGTCTGCATTACAACAGCATCCACGCGATCATCCGCTCCAACATTAGCCACAACATCAATAGCATCCTTCTCACGTTCAACATCCCCAACAATACCGGTCTCCAACATATTGCGCACCGCATTGTCAATGTAAATCACAGAGCCCTTACCCTTCGACAACTTGACTCCAAAATCGAAGTAGTTCCACTGGTTATCCCAGTCGGCATCGATAAATACGAAATCAAAAGGCTCTCTTTCTCCTTTCTCAATCTCCACTGCGAGCTTTGGCAGAATGTCCAGTGCTGCTCCGAGGATGACATCGACTTCTTCGGGCACTTGGATACCGGCTGTTCGCAAATTCTCGACTGCAACATTGCGACGGTGCGGTATGAGTTCGATGCTGGTTACTTTTCCTCGTCCCTTCATGGCTTGCGCGAACCAAATGCTAGAGTAGCCTCCCAGAGTACCGATTTCTAGGATGTTGCGAGCGGATCCAATGGTTGTGAGCATTGAGACAAATTTACCCTGCAACTCGGAGACCGCGATCATGGGAAGACCCTGCTTCGTGCTGTTTGCGTAGGCATTTTCAAGGCCTTTGTCGGCAGGGAGAAGGTGCTTTCTGATATAAGCGTCAACGGCTTCATTTTGGTTGGCTCGGTCGACAGACATTTTAAAAAGGAAATGATGGAAAATCAACTGAGAAGGTAGGCTCTGTGAGGACTGAGACTGAAAGCTGATGACTCTGATGATAACTCAATTTTCCGGCTGTGAGTCGTCCTTAAATACTATAGAACAGATTGTTATCAATGTGACCCCAGGAACGGCTCGGCTTTACGGCTCGGATCTTGAACAAGCTCCGATTGGGGGATGCAACCTTCGGCGGATCAGATTATGTCGCCTGCCATGTTTTCTGGCCGGTTTCTCGTATCTTTAGAATTAGTCTTATCTGATTGTTTTATATTCATCAATATTACTGGATGGGCGCTCTAGGCTGCCACCTCGGAACGAAAACTCTCCGGTGCAGCTATTCAGCATAGTGAACTAGCGCCGGTATCTCCGAATCGTTGACAAGAGATTTTTTACATTATTCGAGGTTTTTTCCAAGTTTGCTTCTGAATTCATGTGACTTAATCTGATTATGGTCACAATCCCTTTTCTATAAGAAATCAAAATTATCAAACGTCCAAGCGGCCGGATCACCAAAGAAGAACTCCTCTTCCAACGCCTCCAAAGGAAGATCAATCTATTCCATATCAGCATCTCGATATTCGAATATTAAAGAAAAGACCATCACTCACTGCCGGTATAGCTCCAGTATGAAAAGGAACATCGGGCATGTTTACAAACTCGTCTGAGCTTTGGATCAGTGGTTCTGTCAAGTTGAGCTTTCTTCGATGTTAGCCTTGCATCGTCCTAAGCATATGCTATGATGAAGATGGAGATACTTTGTTCTTTGCTGGGTGTAGATCCTCTTGTGACGCGCGGATTCGATAGTACTGTCTTGCCACATGCTCAATTGCCTGTTGCTCCTGCGCCGTAGCATCTGATGGATCTACTACCGAGCATAGCAAGGCACGGGCTGCGGAGATATACCAGTGTCTTGTGAAATCCGTGCCAATACGAGTGATTCTGTCTTCAATCAAAATGAAAGACTCCTCGAGATAGTGAATGAATGACTAGATGTTCGCCCCCAAAAGGTCCCCCTTGTCGCTATTTAGAATATATAAAAACAGTTACAGTCGACTCTCGTAAGCAACACGCTGGGAAGCTGCACTTTATCGTGAGCCACCCCCCTTTTCTATGGATGCCCAGATTCGAAACATCACACTTATACACAGAGAATCGCCGACCAAGCCGATCAAAACTGCTCCAAACTCCCCAATTTAAAGCCTCCTGGAAGTTGAGTTTGAAACACTTCTTGGGGATCATAGTTCTGTGCCACCTCCTTCAAAAACTTCAAGTTAGATCTCCCGTAGCTGGCAAGTGGATTCTGCTTGGGTCCAGCATAATTCATATAAACAAGATCATGCTTCAGGCCTTTTGATATCGCAAAATTATCGACATCTTCTTGCAGCTTATCTAGTGTATCCTGAACAAAGGTATTTGCTCCTGAGTCTGACCACTTCACGGTAAGCATCACGACTATTCACTGATTAGCTCTTTTATTTAATATCATTTAAAAAACATAAGACTCACGAAAAGCGTTACCCTGTTGGGGTGTAGTACCCAGAGAATTTCCACCGTTCTTGGCTGCATACTCCATCCAGATACTTGGGAGTGGCTGGTAGACGAGACTGCAGCTAAGTGTCCCATTCAGTTGAATATGATGCATTGTAGCATTGCTGAACGTAAATATTCTCTCGAGCATTTCAACATCCACAGTATATGTGCCTGTCCTAAGAGCAATATTCCTATACCATGTGAGTTTTCTGCTCGGCTTTTGTACCATATTAGACTTACAGAGTTGGTAGTTCCGAGCCCTCGTTAGCCAATGTGCTCAGGTTGGCTACCTTGAACTCGCCAGTCTGTTTCCTGGGAATATCTAGGATCTTTTTATACACATCTGGAGTTGAATTGACCGGTTTTGTATAAGCTAAGACATGCTCAATGCTCCATTTACCACTGCTGTATATCAGCTCCGTGGCTGGAAAGGCATAGCGATCGTAATGCGATGCATTTGCAATTTGCACAAAAGCTTCAAAAGCCTCAGATCGGTATGAGATGTCATTTGTGACGGTACCAGACCAAATATCTCCTTGCGGAAATGTAGCCAGATCATAGCGAGTCACTATGCCGAAGTTGTTGCCGCCCCCTTTCAGTGCTTTCCATAGATCTGGATGTGAAGTTCGATTGGCATTGATGATATCTCCAGAAGCTTCCACAAGCTATTCAGCTGTCAGCCAGGATAAGGGCATAAATTGATCCAAACTTACCTCGGCATTCACCAAACGGTCACAACTCCATCCAACCCGGGGACCAAATTGGGACAATCCTCCTAGATTCGGCTATGTCAATGTTCATGTCCATGCATCTATTGCTATACTGAAAGTCTCACCTCCGAGCAGAAGACCACCCACACCAACATTTCCATTTTCGCCGCCCGCCACTGCAAGACCACCAACAGCATCTAGATGGTCATATACATCACCCCATTTGGCACCTGAACCGATCTGTGCAACAGAATGATCGGCATTCAAGGACACCGAGTTCATCAGACTCATATCAATAGTGATTCCATTATGAATATTTGCAGAACCAGCATTAGGTGAATGCCCACCTCCCTTGACAGCAAAATGACACAGGGGATCCTTGACCAACAGCTTCACGGCAGTCGACACGTCCGATGAAGATTGTGGGGTCAAAATGCAAGTAGGAGCAAGGATAGCTTCTTGACGCGCCCAGTAATCATTTTGCAGGGATGTGTAAGTATCGTTTGCAGGGAAGAAGATTTGGGACGGGAATTGTGTGACGAGTTGGTGGCACTACATGAAACAGTCAGTTTGTTCGTCAATTGCGGAAGTTGGAGATGAGAAAGTAACATACACAAGCGCCTACTTCGCTAAAAGACGGCAGCATGACTCCGAATACGGGAACTTCTGAAAAAAAAATTATATGGGGTAGAGAAAGTCGCGACATGTATAAATGGGCGATCATTAGGGGTCGGCGAAGCTGATAGGATTCGGTGTCTCCACTTCGAGGTAATTTGGTTGGATAAAATGAAGGATCGCGGGATTGAGGATGGCAGGAACAGGGAGCTAGCGAGCTTGGGACCTTAGACCAAGTTGGAAGCTCATTTGAGCAAAAATAAAAATGAAAAACTTTTCATGTTTCTTTGAATCCTACTGAACGTGACGTGCGAGAATGGAGAAACACGCTCTCAAGGAACCATCATCCAACCCGGACTTGGAGAAAAATGCGCCAACATCTTCCACTGCCAACAGCAACGAGACCGATAGAAGCACGTATCAAGTTCAATTCGATGATGGCGAAAATCCCAAGACATTCAGTCCTTACTACAAGGCTTTTCTGACCTGGGAGATGAGTATGTTGGCTTTCGTCGGCTCGCTAGGGTCATCCATCATGTCACCAGCACAGACAGAATTGAGCGAATATCTCAATGTCAGTAAAGAAGTCACAGTGTTAAGTCTGTCTCTTTTCGTCCTCGGTATGTGGTCGTGTTGTTTGGCGCCGTGTCTAGTGATTAATCCTCCTAGGATATGCCTTCGGCCCATTGATTTGGGCCCCGATCAGCGAAGTCTACGGCCGAAGATGGTCAATGTTGCCGGCGGTGTTTGCCCTTGGAATTCTCAGCATTGGGACTGCAGTCAGCAAGAACCCAGCTAGCGTGTTCATTACTCGATTTATCGGTGGCCTTTTTGGGTCTGCGCCCATTAGCAATGTCTCTGCTGCACTCGGAGATATCTATGATCCTCGTACTAGAGGCGTCCCGATGTCATTTTATGCACTCTGTGTAATCGGAGGACCGGCTCTTGCGCCTTTGATTGGTGCTTCTCTGACTGTAAACCCGCATCTCGGATGGCGATGTATGTTGCCGAGAACCATAAATCATTTCGACGCTAATACAGACACAGGGACCGAGTACATGGAAGCCATCATTGTTTACGTCGTCCTTATAATCACAGTACTCTTTCTGCCGGAGACCTATGCTCCGGTCCTCCTTCGAAAAAAGGCCCAGAAGATGCGTAAAGAAACTGGAGATCAAAGATATTGGCACCCGTCGGAGGGAACGAAAGTTGATTTGAAAAACATCGCCACGAAACAACTCAGCCGGCCATTACGGTACATAACCTGAGCCCTTTCAAGAACAACAAATGATCAATGGGCTAAATATAATCTAGGATGTTTTTCACCGAGCCAATGGTATTCACGATTGCTCTTTATGCGTCGTTCATTTACGGACTACTGTTCCTTACTCTGGAGGTCTTCCCAATAGTTTTTCAGGAGAATCGCCATTTCACTTTGGTAATCTCCACCCTTCCGATCCTGGGCCTTTTAGTCGGCGTTATCTGCGCCTTGCTCGTGAATATCGCAAACCAGCCTCTATACGCGCGTGCAGTTGAGAAGAACAATGGAAAAGCAGTCCCCGAAGCTCGCCTCCCACCGATGATAATTGGGGGACTTCTTTTCTCGACAGGGTTGTTCTGGTTTGGATGGACCGCCGATCCAAAGATTCCATGGGCGGCTCCCACGGTGGCAGCTGGTATGTTGTACCCAAACTGAATTCGATATTTTGCTAAACTGTGTAGGGTTTATCGGCGCGGGATTCAATATTGTTTTTCAACAGTGTCTTAACTTCTTGGTTGATACTTATGGAACGTATGCTGCAAGTGCCGTGGCGGCGAATAATCTACTACGGTGTCTCATGGCTTGTGGACTCCCTTTGACGGCCAGGCCTATGTTTCTGAATCTGGGCGTGGGTCCGGCAGCGAGCCTCCTGGGTGGAATATCTTGTCTTGCTTTGCCAGTGCCGTTTCTTTTCATGAAATATAGTGAGCGACTTCGTGCAAGATCGAAGTTTGTGGAGCATTAGATGTGGGTTTGACGACAAGTAGAAAAGCTTCGAGGCTCGCATGAATTGAGTGATCGGGAAATCTTTATTATTATGCCATACCTGGGGAGCAGTACCTTAGAATCTACATACTTCAGATATATTATTTCTTGAGCTACCAACATTTTTACAGGCTTTGTATCCCTATTCCAATGTGTTGCTAGTTCAATGTTAAGATGTTGAGTCCCAACTGCCTGTGGACGCATTACCCGTAATGCTCGCAACAAGTAACAGTAATAAGAAAATCTTCTGGATAAAGAGACAATTTACGAAAGATAGCCATCATATCATGACTAAACTATTCACAAAAATAAAGAATATATTGAAAGTGGGGAATTTAGTTTCCCCTGCAGGCTCGAATAGGAATGATGGATTGCAGGATCGAACACGTCAAACTTGGATGGAATATGGGAATGGAGGAACCACATCTCCATTTGTCAGATAGGATTGGGGAAAATACAGGTTCAACAATGGCTATAAGTGAGCTCAGAATCTCGTGAGCTAAGAATTAACAAATACCACAGATCAATTCATCCGATTTCTTCAATTCCGACTCCAATTCCAACATGCCTTCCGTTGCCGAGAACCAGATTGCCACCACCAAGGACTTGTTCCAGGGCTACAACGAGTACAATGCCGATGCTGTGCTCCGTACTCGCGCCGACAATTGCATTCACGTCATTCTCCCAACCACCCTGAACCGCCCGTCCAAGAACAACGAAGAGTACCGCGAGTTCTTCGGTCCCCTGCAGAAGATCATGCACAAGTTCCAGGTAAGATCAGTAATTTTCCCGTCCTATCCTAAATGTGTACTCACCATAGACAGACCACCATTCACAAGATTGTCAATGATCCCGAGAACCACTCCGCCGCTGTCCACGCTTCTGGCATTGGCGAGTCCCCTGTTGCTGAGTATAAGAACGAGTACGCCTTCTTCCTGGAGTTCAACGAGACTGGTGAGAAAATCACTCGCATTGAGGAGTTTGTGGATGCCGCGTTCAGCAAGAGCTTCTTGGCCAAGGTGAAGGAGTACCAGGCCAAGCAACAGTAAAGGGTGCATGTACATAGAAGTTAGGAACCTTACCTGTTTAGAGACATGAAATCATTCTTTAAATATGTAACTTCATTCAGTAATGCTTCAAATTTATGTAAGACTTGTAAAATCTAAAAACCGAGGCCTAAGCCTGATTCCCTTATACAGGCCAGACCTAGTCCGCACACGAATAAGCCAACCTTGGCAGAATTGGCGCTTAGAATAAGTTATAATGCCCAGTAGTCTTGCTTGTTACTTTCTGCCCGTTGAGCTCGGTTTTTTTATCTATTTTTATTTTTTTGACAGGAGAAGTGAAATGGGTAAGCTAAAGAAATTTACTTAATGAGACTGTGGGAAGGTGGTGGCGGCGGCGCGTAGCAGTGCGTCTCAGTGCCTGATTCCGTTCCAAAAAACCTCGTTCAAGTCAGGTAAATCAATTGTCTAGTTTTATGAATACATCACTTATGTCAAATTTACCACCAAGGTAACTTGGAGACTAGCTCATTGGTCCTACCGTTCAAGCATCTCCCTCGAGTGAGCTCAACTTGGCCTAGAAGGCCAGCCACAGTCGGCCGCCACTACGTCCGAACAAGGTTGGTGCAGATCCAGGATTGCAGGAGCACTGTCAGACTTAGGAATGCAGGATCTGGGACAAAATCCAGGCTGTAGCTATGTGACTAGCATGGACAATAAGCAATATAGCCATAAAGCGGAGTTTTTAAGCAGCAGTTTGCCTGGGTAACCTTGAGTAACAATTACACATTAGAAACACAAAAATCATGACTTCAACTACAGTTCTGACTTACGGTGAGCTCTTTGCTCTAAAAACCGCGGGAACGAAGTATGTAGAGCATACGGTCACGGAGATTCTGTCAGAGTCTGAAGATGGTTTGATCTCCCAATCCCACATATCAATATTCGGCAACTCACAACCCCACAGGAAGCTCTGAATGCTCAACCATCGCGGATCATCTGGCTGAAAAGGTTATGGATGTTATGGAGTCCTACTTTTGGCGGGCTGAGGATGATGCAGGCCGTGGACACTCTTACTGGCCGGGACGGGAGCGCTTCAAGGGACATGCTTTGCATTGGATTGAGCAGAATGAGCCAGTCCGTATGGCTTTGCCTGCATTCCCTTTCAAATCAGTGAGCTAAGAACTTGAGATTTAAATGATTAAAGTACTGATTCATTCTAGACCAACTTAGACAAGGTTCTTAGCGCACTGCCCGACTATGCCGAATATCTCGGACTTGCCCGAATGAACCAAATATGTCTGGATGTTCAAGAGGTGTACAGTCCAGGTGCTGAGATTACAATTGCCGCTGATGGTGTAGTATTCAATGG
This sequence comes from Penicillium sp. 91 TS-2023, assembly GCA_030710325.1. Taxonomy (NCBI): domain Eukaryota; kingdom Fungi; phylum Ascomycota; class Eurotiomycetes; order Eurotiales; family Aspergillaceae; genus Penicillium; species Penicillium sp. 91 TS-2023. The sequence continues at coordinate 2,454,995 of JARWGP010000011.1, forward strand.
TGGGTGACACATATTTGCCCCTATATTGATCCCCCCGTTGCTGATATTGAACCAGACCTCCTCATGATCAGCGATGAAGACGTGTGGAACTATGGCCAAGCCGTTCGAAAAATGGTCAAGGACCACAATTTCGACCAAAACCTGAAAGTTGTTCATGCAATGCAAATCCTCGGAATGATCGACCCGTCAACAACAAGCACCGATCTTACCGAAGAGATATTCTACCAAACTATCGATTCCTCCCGCGACGTGATTAAGGACCGATACTGTCAACCACTGGAAGTAACAAAAAAGCTCGTGGACGAAGACATCGATTCCCGTCTGACATATAATGGAATGAAGACCTTTGTCAAGATTGACTTGGAAAATACGTCCGTTTCCAAGAATGCAGCAAGTAAAAAGGACTACCTCAAAGAGATGTCCACATTGGCTCTCACTATGATGGGCCGATCCGAGGGGTTTGGGCATCTGATTCGTGCTGCGATGCCACATCATATTCGACTTTCTATTCATCCATCATATGGAACTGCCAAGTTATCTATCTGTCTTGTGCCGCAGCTTCCAGGTTTCACTGCGCGGGCACCGTGGATGAGCTGTATTGCTACTGGCACAGACGGGGCACACCAAACAGCCCATGCTAAGGATGTTAGAATCACCCACCAGCTTATCTATGAGAATGGAATGCCGTGGAAGTATGTCGAGCGAGAAACTCTTCCATTGCCAGAGAACATCTTGTCGCGAAATGCAATGTTTGAGGATCTATGGCAACAGAATTTGAAGGCTTTGGAAAGTAAGCCTCGTGAGGAAATCAAAGTCATCATTGACAATGGAGATGGTTCGGCTTTGGTTACAACAGCAACCTCTTGGGAGTCAACGCCGACGACCTTGCTGTCGCATCTTGCGGAGGATACTCGTGGGAAGGTTCTGATTGCAAAGGTGAATCATGAACAATACTGGGATCTAACTCGGACATTGGAAAAAGATTGCACCATTGAATTCTTAACATTTGAACACCCAGAGGCCCAGCAAGCGTTTTGGCGATCATCTGCTAGTTGCTTAGCTGAGCTTTGTGAGCAAGAATATCAATGTACTCTGGCCGACTGTACAACTACAACCCAGGGCCTTTTTTGTGATATGAAAATGCCTGCTGAGTATGCATTACTGATTTCTTCCGGGAAATTGAAGCTAACGCATAACAGACGCGCTGTAACCGAGGCTGATCGGGAGTTGTTGAACAAGAGAGTTGTGCAGCTTTCACAAAAATCCCGAGGCTTTGAGCGTTTGGAGGTTTCCAAGGAGACTCTTGAGAAGATGTTTGCCTTCAACAAGTATAAATTGCATGTTATAAGCGACATGGCCGAGGGACAGATAGCCACAATTTACCGCTGCGGAACTTTCGTGGACATCTCTGATGGCCCACATATCCCAAGCACCACAATGATCAAGGCTTTCAAGGTATTCCAGGTAAGAAATCGATGTCTATTGAACTTCCTCTGCCTCAAGCTCACATCAATAAAAGGGTTCGTCGGCATACTTCCTGGGTGATCAAACCCAAGATTCACTCCAGCGCATACGCGCCATCGCATTCCCAGAAAAGCAACTCATGCAAGAGCACCTCAAAGTCTTAGCCCAAGCACAAAGCGAGAACCATATCAAAATTGGGAAAGAGCAGGGTCTATTTGCGTCTCATGAGCTCTCTCCCGGATCTCCATTCCTGCTTCCACGAGGTACGCGAATCTTCAATGCATTACAGAAGCTCCTGAGAAAGGAATACCACCAGCGAGGATATAGCGAGGTTCAAACACCCAACATGTATGATGCCTGTCTTTGGAAGACATCTGGCCATTGGGCTCACTATAAGGAGGACATGTTCCGCTTCAATCTTGGAAAGAAGGAGTGGGCTCTTAAACCGATGAACTGCCCTGGCCACTTTCTAGTATATACACAGCAGCCCAGAAGTCACCGTGATCTGCCCATCCGGTATGCTGATTTTGGTGTTTTGCATCGGAATGAAGCATCAGGGGCTCTTCATGGTTTAACACGTGTGAGGAAGTTCCAGCAAGATGATGCGCATATCGTCTGTCGGGCAGACCAGGTCAGCAAGCTCGTTTCAATCCTCCCACAAGGCGAACACGAGCACGAGCACGAGCACATTACTAATGACTTCAAATAGGTTGTCTCCGAAATCGAGGGCATCTTCGATCTTCTCAAATCAATTTATGGCCATTTCGGCTTCACATTCAAATTAACCCTCTCCACCCGGCCTGCCAAGTTTCTCGGAGACATTGAAACCTGGAACGAAGCTGAAGACCAACTCCGCCAAGCTCTCACCCGGTTTAAGGGAGATGACTGGACTGTGAACCCCGGTGATGGGGCATTCTACGGGCCCAAGATTGATATCACAATTGCCGACGCTCTAAAAAGAGAATTGCAATGTGCCACCATCCAATTGGACTATCAAGCACCTATCAACTTCGACATGAAATATACCACCGAGGGAACGGGAGAGAATAGCACCGCCAGGCCTGTCGTCATCCACCGCGCCATTATTGGAAGTTTCGAGCGGTTCTTGGGCATTCTTATTGAGCATTTTGCTGGCAAGTGGCCATTCTGGCTAAGTCCGCGACAGGTACTTGTTGTGCCAGTTTCGACTGCGCAGAATGCGTATTGCGAGGAACTGAAGCGGGTTTTGACAGCGGATAAGCTGCATGTTGATGTTGATCTGAGGGATTCAACGTTGAATAAGAAGATTCGGACCGGTCAACAGGAAAAGTATAACTTCATTTTTGGTAAGATTGACGGTCATTGAGTTCAGTGATTAGTGGAGCCTTGCTAACACTACACAGTTGTCGGCTTTGAGGAAGAAAGGACTCGGACGGTCAATGTTCGTAATCGTGACGATCCCGAATCTCAGACACGCGGTGCGTTGATTGCTCTTGACGAGGTACGCACCCAATTGAAGGTTTTGAGAAAGGAGCGAAGACTTGAAAATGTACTCTGAACTTTGGTTTTCTGTTCCTATGTTTTGCTTGGGTTATGGATATGGGATCATGGTATCTGATTGGAAAGAAAAATTGAGAAGGAAAGGAAAAAAGGAGGGGGGGGGGGGGTTCATTGTCGAGACTTGGAGTAATCTGGAGATGATATAGAAGCATTAAAGATTGAATAGACTTGCAAAAGGGTCATAAGTTACTCTCCATTGTGCAATTGAAAGAGAGAAGATATGCACATTCATTTGAACTCGTCAAGGGATATTTTAATTGCGTTAGAAATGATAAGGCTATTATACAAAAAAAGCACATCATCCAATATCCCTTCCCAATTGGCCTTAAAGGTGAACACGCCCTGAAACTCCAGATGCAAAGGAATAAATAGAAGCAAAAGGCTGGGATTATTTTGGCGCAGCCTTTTTATCGGATCAAACGTGAAATCATTGCCGGGCCCGTTGATGGATGTGTCGGATCTGGTCTTCGATGTTCATATTCTGGGGGTTATGCACACCTGGGGGACCAATTGGCAGACTGGGAGGCGCAGAGACGCCAGGAGGGAGCGGGCCATCTGGTAGGCCAAGAGCCATGCGCTTGCGACGAGCCTCTTCCTCGGTGTCCATACCAGGTGCAAGTGAAGAATCGAAGACATCACTGCGTTGGCTGGCCAGTCGCTTAAGGTTGTTGACCACATCGGCAGTAGAAAGATTGGTTGTAGCACTGCGCGCCTCTTGCTTGGCGCGCTGTTCCTTCCAGCGTGGATCAAGAAGCTCGATACGAACGTGCTCATCCAGCTCTGCAACGGGAATCTGCTGGTGACAGTTGGGGCAGATTGCTGTGGCACCTTGCTGGCGACGGGCCTGGGCCCGTGGGACGTAGTCCTGGCGGATACGCATAGGGGGTTGGCCCGGGACAGCCGGAGCGGGGAATTCAGGGCGAGCTTGCTGTGCTTGAATCGGTAATGGGCGTGGGTACTGTGCATTATAGTCCTCGGCGGGCGGTGGGTATGAGGCTTGGAATTGTGCTGGGTATGGGGAGACGGAAGGTTGTGGTGCGAAAGCCGGTTGGGTTTGGGCCGGAGAAGCGTTGTAATAGGTAGGAGCATCGAGATCAGTGGGCATGGCCTCTTCGATACGCAGCGGGTTGAGAGACATGGCGGCTTTCTGCTCCAGAGAAGCGGACTGCAGGTCATGGAGCGATGTCGGGGGAGGCAAATCATCTTGCTCGTCGCTGTCGGTAAAAACAACCGTCTCTACGACCACAAAGTCGTGCCAGTCAATTTGCGCATATTCAATCCGCTCTTGTTCCTCTAATTCCTCCTTCTCTTGTTTTTGCAGCTCCTGGTGCTTCACCCAGTCAGCGCGCTGCTTGGCGCGCTCCAGAACATGGTACTTATTCTTCACACTCTCCTCCAATTCGGCAATGCGCTTCTGCTCTGTGGTTGCCTCGTCAATGCCTTCTGATCGCAGCAGAATAGTGTATTGATCGACCAGCCGGGTGAAGAATTGGTGGAGACTATTGAAGGGTCGTAGAAATTCAAACTGAGGGTTGCGGGCCTCCCGTTGCGAAAGTGCGGTAAGCCACGACTTGCCTCGTTTGGCGACGAAAAGTGCGGTGAGTTTGACGACCTCAAGATCCTGCGCATGGCTAATTGGCATGCGCGCAGAGAAATGAAACGCAGGTGGCTCGGGCGGGCCCTGGGGCTTTTCAGGTTCGGCAGCAGGAGTGGCCTCGCCTGCTCGTCCCGCGGCAATTGATGTTCCCCGACCATCTTTGATCTCTGTCAGGCGCCATTGATAAAATGGCGCGTAAGCATCGCCAGCGTTGAGGAAGGAGAATTTCGGGTTGTTCTTTTCCTTATCACGGACACGGTCTACATGAAGAGGAGCAGATGTCAGTATGAGGTCATTGTCCAAGGCGGGGGGTTTTTTGAAGAGACATACCCTCGAAGACTGGTCCATTCCGAGCAACGTAACCGGCAGTCTTCTCGACGATAGCTGTGTTAAGAGATTAGCTGTTTTCTTGTCGCGTGCGTGAGAAGCTGGAACTCACCTTGAATATCCTTAGGAGGGCGGACCAAGCCCTCGGGAGGCTTGTTCATATCCTCCGACAAAGGAGTATTTCCATTTGAGGATTCCATGGCGACGACGATGGGAAGAAGTGATAAGACCGGGGAGTTCTTTTTGGCCTCATGGAAGTTGCTGACTACTCTTAGTCACCCGCCACACTAACCTTGAGTGTCAGGTGTGAAGTGTGGCGGTGCTACCCAGTTCCAATTGATTATGTAAGTGTTTCTTTGTTTGCACCCTTGCATTTGCACCTGATCCGCATTCATCGAAATTACTTATGTACATATTGTGTTATATATTGGTTCCCTACTTTTTATCTTCAATCTATACTGTAATCTATAGATTAGAAGACATCAAATCCAAGTGTATTTTTTTTTTCATGATTCAACTCGAAGGTAGCATAGACAATAGAAAGAGTAGTCTCACAGTACTCCTCGGCGCTTAGAGGCTGAAGTTTAAGGGGCCGCTCACACTCCGCCTCGGTCGATCTGGCCTCTCTCTTCTCTGCTTTCGTCCATTCCCTCATCCTCGTCTTTTTTATTATTCTTTTTCTTTTTTATTATTTCAGACCCTGTCATGGGGTCTTTTCTTTTGACCATCTACGATCATTAAATCGTCCACCTTCTGCGGTGACGGGCTGTTGAGAGCTGCCACGAAGCTGTCAACAGTTACTTTTCTCGACCTCAAATTCCATTAATTGTCAGCGATTGAATCGTTGTCCGACTCTACTCCTCTTTTTCCTTTTTTTCTCTCTTCGACTTCTACTCGATTGCCCTGTCCTTCCCTCCGATTTACTGCGCCCTCATACCTCGTGCATCCGCGGAGATCGTGACAATGGGTCAGAAATCCAAAGATACTTTGGCCGTGCGGCCACAGAGCCGTGGCCGTCGCTCCCCCAGTCGCTCGCCGCGACCCAAGAACCGCAAACCGGTGCAGCCTCCACCCAAAAGCTATGCCTCCGATGGTGTCAAGGACAATGACATTCTCAACCTCCCCACCTCCGACTATATACTCCTCGTGCTAGTGACGCTCATTGGCGCCGCTGTGCGTCTCTTCCGCATTTACCAACCCACAAGTGTAGTCTTCGATGAAGTCCAGTATGTATTGATCTTTCCCGTTCCCATATAAACAACAAGAAAGTGCTTGCTAATGGACGGCCCCCCTGAACAGCTTCGGTGGATTCGCCAGCAAGTATATCAAGGGAAAGTTCTTTATGGATGTGCACCCGCCTCTGGCCAAGATGCTGCTTACGCTAGCGGGCTGGCTGGCTGGTTTTGATGGAGAATTCGATTTCAAGGACATTGGCAAGGACTACCTTGAGCCTGGCGTTCCTTATGTCGCCATGCGTATGCTGCCAGCGATCATGGGTGTTCTAACGGTCTCGTTGATGTTCCTGACGCTTAAGGCCAGTGGCTGTCGGTCTTCGACCGCCGTCATGGGTGCTAGCGTTGTGATTTTCGGTAAGAATCGCGAAGCCTTCATTATCGAGCATACCAAACTAAACATAACTCTAGACAATGCGCTGACCACTCAATCCCGCCTAATTCTTCTGGACTCTCCACTGGTGTTCTTCACGGCCCTAACTGCTCTGGCATTCACATGCTTCTCAAACCAACAGGAATTAGGTCCTGCTTATGCTTTCCGAGGTCCCTGGTGGTTTTGGCTGGCCGCAACAGGTATCTCTCTGGGTGCCACTCTCAGCGTCAAATGGGTTGGACTATTCACCATGGCCTGGGTTGGGTCTCTCACAGCCCTCCAGCTGTGGGTAGTCCTCGGAGACTCAAACACGGTCACACCCCGATTGTGGTTCAAGCACCTATTTTCCCGCGCCTTCTGCCTGATTGTGCTTCCTCTTGGATTTTATATGGCGATGTTCGCGATTCACTTCACTTGCCTGGTCAACCCTGGTGAGGGTGACGGTTTCATGTCCTCGGAGTTCCAGGCTACCCTAAACTCCAAGGGGATGCAAGACGTGCCGGCTGATGTGTCCTTTGGATCCCGTGTCAGCCTTCGTCACTTGAACACTCAGGGTGGTTATCTGCACTCGCACAACCACATGTATCCGACCGGTAGCAAGCAGCAGCAGATTACGCTCTACCCCCACAAGGATGAAAACAATGTATTCCTCCTGGAGAACTCGACTCAGCCCCTAGGCCCCTATGGAGAAATCGAAGGACCATTTGCCTGGGATAACCTTACTGCTACCGATAATTTTATCGAGGATGGAGCCATCATCAAACTTTACCATTTGCTAACTCACCGACGCATTCACTCTCACGACGAGCGTCCGCCGGTGACAGAGGCTGATTGGCAGTTTGAGGTCTCGGCCTATGGTTATGAAGGTTTCCCTGGAGATGCGAATGATATGTTCAAGGTCGAGATTGTTCCCTCGATGTCCGAGGGAGACGTATCTAAGAAGCGTGTTCGAACTATTCAAACCAAGTTTAGGTTGGTTCACGTCATGACTGGTTGCGTGCTGTTCTCCCACAAGGTCAAGCTTCCGGACTGGGGATTTGAGCAGCAAGAAGTCACCTGTGCTCGTGCTGGTACTTTACCCAACAGTGTTTGGTACATTGAGTCCAACTCGCACCCTACCATGCCGGCCGAGGCCGAACGAGTGAACTACCGCAACCCAGGCTTCCTGGGCAAGTTCTGGGAGCTTCAGAAGGTGATGTGGACCACTAACGCTGGTTTAGTTGAGTCCCACGCTTGGGACTCTCGTCCCCCATCATGGCCTACTCTGCTCCGCGGTATCAATTTCTGGGGCAAGGAAGCCCGCCAGGTCTACCTCTTGGGTAACCCCCTCATCTGGTGGTCGTCCACTGCTGCCATTGGCATCTACCTTGTTTTCAAGGCCATTGCGATCCTCCGTTGGCAACGCAGCTGCAACGACTATCGCCATGTTTCGTGGAAGCGCTTCGACTACGAAATTGGCACCAGCGTTTTGGGGTGGTTCTTCCACTACTTCCCTTTCTACCTGATGGCCCGCCAACTCTTCCTGCACCACTATCTGCCAGCCCTTTACTTTGCTATTATGGTTCTCTGCCAACAGTTTGACTTTGTTTTGAACCGCATCAAGATCTTCGGTCTCGCCTCGCGACCTGGTATCGGAAAGACTGTCATGACTGGATTCGTGCTCCTTACCATCGCTGTTTTCACCGTGTACTCGCCCTTGATCTACGGCAACCCTTGGACCAAGAGTGCCTGCTACAAGGCCAAGCTCCTGAATACTTGGGACTTCGATTGCGAGAGGTTCCACACCGACGTAAGTGTTCCAACGTGGCAGCCTCCCCGTCGAGGATATTGAGTGAAACCGACGAGACGCGTGGCTGACGGAAATTTTTCAACAATAGCTGAGCCAATACCACTCTGAGATTCCTGCCTTGAGCCAGGCGGTTCCAACGACATCCATCGCTGCACCTCCCCCTCAAGTGCAGCAGGAGCAACCCAAGGAGCCTAAGCAACCGGAGCAACCCCAACAGCCTCAGGTCCCCCAGCCTCCAGTCCAAGAACCCGTAGGCGTCCCCCAAGACCAGCAAACTGAGGAAGCCGCTGTCACGGCCCCCAAACTTGCCGGCACTATGGCTCGCATCGAGTACCGTGATCAGCATGGTAACGTCCTGCCCGAAGACCTTGTCGCCTCCCTTCGTGCCGACGGCAATGTCAAGTTCGAGACTCGCTATGAAGCAAAGTCTCGTCTCGAGCACGCACACGAGGTCCCCATTGTGGATGGCCAACTCGCACCCCCACACCCAGATGTTGAGGGCCAGAACCCCGAGACTGGTGGACCGGAAGACTCGATTGCACCGGAGAGGCCTGCCTCTATTGCGCAAGGCAATGAGCGATCGGCGGAGGAGTCTAGTTCCCCTGAGGCGAAACCCGCTAGCGAGGGCAACGAAGCTACTATGCTGTAATTATCACAGCTTATGTGAAACTCCACATGTGTGCGATTAGGACACCTGGAGATGGAGAGTTTGGAGTACGTTGCTAAAAGCTCCTAACATGTATCATGAACCTTTTTTGAGACAGTCATTGTTTTTATAGTGATTTCTTCAATTTTTTGAAATGTTTAGAGTTAATCATTGTTTCTAATTGTGAAAGTTCATTGTAACACGAGCGCTCATGGGTCGACCTAGATCACCTGGCCCCGGGGACAGTCTATGTAGAATCTCCAGGGCTATCCATACATGGGTGTAGGTCTTGTTTGTTCGGCATCAGGACCTCCAGGGTCCTTTTTATCTACCAACTTAAAAGGTCTTCAAGAATACTTCCAGATTTATTATAGCCTTCGACCTCGGAACTCATACCCACTTCGGTATGAACTCATCATTGATTGATTATTTATACCCGTGGACCAAGTGGAGAAGCATCTCCACGGGTATGGTTCAACAATAGAAATAGCAAGAATCTCGGGGGAAGAAAGCTTTCAGGGCTCTAATTCCTGTGCTAGAGCGATCAGATTTAAGAGCAATGAAACTTGAATGCAACCGGTTGGTTGCTTGGACCTCAAGATGGATGCTAAGCTCCAGGGCTCAAGTATATATTTGGCTAGGGAGGTGATGATAAGACCCGCTGGACGGGTAATGTCGGGATACTGTACTAGATACACACCTCGATATATACGCACATGACAACCCTAAGGTTCCAAGCATCATTCGATAATAGTAACTTTCAGTTTGAACCATCGAAAAGAATATTATGTAAAATTGAACATAAGAAAGAGACAGGTTGTCAATTGATTCTCTTTACGAAAACGGAATACTATGCACAAATCTCTGGTAATCGCAAACACAAGTCGAAGGCCACTCTCCCCAATTCTCCACCAGTAGTATACAGCATTTAGCCGTTAAAACGGCAAATCGCTCTCACAACGTCTTTTAAGGGGCTCAACTCAATGAATTTAGTAGTCCCACTCCTCCTTGCCGTACTTGTTGAACTTCTCGTGGAGGTCCTATCATATGATGCGAATCAGTCAGCAATTCTAAAAAAAGGGACCTAACAAAAAGCGCTCATGAAAAACAAGGGAATAGCTGGTGAATAGCACAGAAAAAGCTAGTATAGGGCCGGAGAGGCCGGAGGGACTGCATACCTCGGGCAGGGTGACATTGGGAACAATGACAGTGTTCAGAGCGCTGGGGGCGGCGCGGAGGGGCTGGTTCTTGTCACCGTTGGGGTGGTACTGGTACTTGTAGATCTTGCCATCCTCGGAGGTAGCGTGCCAGGGCATGGAGCTCTCGCCAATGCGGACGTTGCTCTCGGAGGTGACGGAGGTGGGCTTGGAGCCGAAGTACCTAATAAGTCGCAAGCATCCGAGTCAGCCAATTGTAATTTTAGTTTCCTTTACCACACTGTATGCGAGGCTCTTCGGTCCGTTGGTCGGGCGTCATCACGACGGGGTGGCGGTTAGCCACCCTAACGTCACAATGAGCATCGGGAGATCCGGGTCTTGGGCGCGGGAAGAGGGGGGTATTTACCAGCCAGCACCAAGGAAAGCACCGGACATGATGCCGAGCAGGACCTATAGCAACGGAAATTAGACTGGGCGGCTTTGAGCAGGTCAATGGCAGCTAGGTATTCGTACGTAGAGCTCGGGATCACGCTTAGGAGCCTTGTCAAGGCTGGCCTCCTCGACCTTGGAGGCCATGAAGCGGCGCGGGGTAGCGCGGAAGATGGGCTGGCGAGCCAGAGCCCGGCGGGAAGCCATGGCAGCGATCGAAGACATGGTGACAGCGGGTTGTGCGTGGACGGGGGGTTATCGCGGAGGGCTGGAGACGGGGTGGTGCGAGAGAATCGTGAGTATCGAATGATGTTGGCAGGTCACGTGGTGGAGTAGATGAGTCAGCACGACTTTGAGCTCATCGATTTGTGGATTTGCGAACTTCGGGATTCTCCAGTCGCGGTCGTTCAACTCCTGCCTTTGACTCTCTTGGCGATTTACACGGAGAGTGATGTAATTGGATTTTGATTTCTTATGATCCTCAAATTCCGATTACATTACATCCCAAAGGTGTGTTGTGTCTCTTTTTAATATCCTTTATTCTTGATCAGGGGGTTCTGCGATCTTTCCTCCCCGGATTTCCAGACGCGTGGAGGTGGAAAGAGCACTCTCTCTACGCATTCAACCAGAGACTTATACTAATTAGGTATTTGACAGGGCCTTGATCCAGTCTCTCCTTAGATTCCTTCATCATCCAACTGTCGCTCTTTTTCTAAGTTCGTTTTCGCTCCCCGAACCATCGCCAACCTCCGATTCACCGCGATTCATTTGCGCAACCCACGTGTCATTTTTCACTATCGGAAACAAATATGAGAGTACGCGCAACTTGCTAGTAACAATATATTGCCTCTCTCCCTGGGGTTTCAAACCATGGCAAACTCCGCAGAAAGCCCTGCCCAGCAACATGTTCTGGGCATTCCACGGCCTCCCTCAGTGGGAGGCATTTCCTCGCGAGTGACGGATATGGCTTCCGAAGATGGAGAGAACTCGCAAACTTTTACATCACCACAGCGTCCTTCGGCCTCTCGACGCGGTCCACCCCCAACCAGAAACTCGGTAACAAGCAGACCAGGAAGTTCGGGCAGTCGGCTGAGTAGGACACACATTCCTTCTCTAACTGCATCGGCATTTTTCCGTCCGATGAGTTCGCAACGACTACAGGCGCAACGAGGCACTCGACCAATGACCAAGGGAACAGTATCATCGACCGACGAGTGGGGAGACCACACAAGTCAAAATCGAAGAAGCCTGATTTCGAACAGCACATTTCAGCAGGGATCTCTCCCTCCGGTAGACATGGAGCCCCCACCATCGCGGGGTACAGAGTTCACAGACCCGATTATTCCTGATCGCAATACTTCGAATGCCAGCCCAATAGGCAATACAACAGTACGGAGCCTCGGCGAGAGCGTACGGCTTCTACGGGATCGAGATCAAAATAGCAAGAAGCGCCCCGACCACTTGAATCTCAATGTGAATTACAGCGTGCACAACCCGCATGATATGCCTCCGATGTCCCCACTCTCATTCTTGACATCCCAGAACAAGGAATCTACTCAAAATGGGCATGATCCTCGTGGCCATTCCCGGCTTTCCTCCGCTGGCTCCTCCCCTGGACCTGCGGATATCAAGAAGCAAGAATTGCCAAGGGGTAATATGGGCAAGAATTACGAATATTTCGTTGGCAACACCTTTTTCTGTGGCGGTGGTCGACTCCAGAACTCCAGAGACAAACCCATCAACATTCTTACGGGATTTTTGGTGGTCGTTCCATCGGCCTTGTTCTTTGGATTCTCAGCTCCTTGGCTATGGCACAATATCTCCCCTGCCATCCCCATAGTTTTTGCATACGTTTTCTACGTTTGCTTTTCGTCTTTTGTGCATGCATCCGTTGTTGACCCTGGTATCATGCCTCGGAATGCCCATCCCATGCCCACAACAAATCCCGCGATTGATCCATTAGCACTTGGACCACCAACAAATGATTGGGTTATGGTGAAGCTTGCTACCTCGGAGTCTGCCGCCATGGATGTTCCCGTGAAATACTGCAAGACGTGTAGTATTTGGCGGCCGCCTCGTTGCTACCACTGCCGTGTTTGTGATAACTGTGTGGAGACACTCGATCATCACTGTGTTTGGCTGAACAACTGTGTTGGACGCCGCAACTACCGCTACTTCTTCGCTTTCGTCAGCTGGGGCACCTTACTTGGGCTGTTCCTGCTCGGCGCTAGCCTGGCACACATTCTGGTCTACATGTCAAATGAGAATATTTCCTTTGGCGCTTCAATTGCGAAATGGCGTGTGCCCTTTGCAATGTTCATCTATGGTGCCGTTGCCACCCCTTACCCATTGTCACTCTGGATTTATCACTTGTTCCTGACTGGTCGGGGTGAAACTACTCGAGAGTACCTCAACTCTCACAAGTTTGCCAAGGCTGACCGCCACCGGCCATTCACCCAAGGAAATGTTCTGACGAACTGGATCTCAATCCTAGGACGGCCTCGTCCTCCTACCTACATGCAATTTAAGCAGCCATACGAAGAGGGTGACCAACGCTATGCAATGCAAAAGCGCAAGTATCTCGTTCACCGTGACGTCGAGTCTCAGTCGGGCATTGAGATGCAAGAGGTTGGTCCCCATCAATAGGAACCATCACCATCAAAAAATATCTCAATTAACCCCTGCTACGACCCATGAAGACGACACGATTTCCTTTCTTGATCATATACCGATTTTCTTGGGATAAGTTTTGCCCACTCTACTGTTCTAATTGTTACATTCATACCCTTCCGTAATTTCCTACTTGTTATGTTACATTTGGCGAGGCATTATCATGTCATTGACTTTCACTGGAATATTTCTTCATGTCTTTTCTTTTTGACACTATTTTTCCTGAATCGAAGGTTCGATTTCAGGATAATCTCCAGTCGTGAATGTCCGACGTCCTATCTTTCCTACTACCTTCTATTTATTTTTCTTTGGGCCTGTCGCTTGAATGTTCTACCCTTCTATGGAGAAAATACCCGTGTCTTGTGCATAAGACCAATGTTTGTATGAATCAGCCATAGAAATTAATCCAATTCACCAAATGCCATAAATCACGCGTAGAATAATGCGGGGGCGAGAGTTATGAGGAATTTAAACATTCCAGATGCCATGTCATACGCTTTTAACTCCTTTCTTAGTTCGCCCTTGATTGGATCGTTGGCAGTTTCGTTGGCAAGTTGGGTGTTGATGTTGCACGCGTCAGACATCCCCATTCGCCCTCAATTGATAAGAGGAGCGCGGCTGCTGATCTTCCAACCTTTCCACCCCTGATATTCCCCAACCCAACTACTCACTCAAATCCATCTTGAGAAGGACGATTCCACCAGGTGGATTGTCTTTCTCCCGAACTGTGGATCTCCTGTCCAACATGGCGCGCCGAACCTCCCGCTTGGCCGCGTCCGCAACTCCCGCTCTCGCTGACGTCCCTGCTACACACGACACCCACGACGACACGATGAGCCTCGACATGCCGGAGCAGCTCCTCACACCAGAGGCTAGCCGCTCGGAGACTTCAAGCAACAACGAGAACGCGTCGACCGAGGAGCAACCAGCACAGCGGCGGAGATCAACACGAGTCGTACGCGCATCGTTGCGGGCCACCGAGGCGCTCGAGCATGCCCCGGTCAAGAAGGATGACAGCACCACCTCATCAAGCCAGGCCTATGTTGATAGTCTGGCCAAGGCAAAGCGCTCGCGGACCGGGCTTAGACATAGTATCGCCGTGATGCAGTCGTCGCTGCGGACCGACTCGGCCCTGCCTACTGACGATACCTTGATCGAAGACCACTCAATGGCTCCCGATACCCCTATTTCGAAGTCCTCGCAGGAACCGCATTCCGAGGATTTGAACACCTCTCTTCAACAGCGAACTCTACGAAAGCGTGTACAGAAAGCACTGGCCCAGGATAAGGAATCGGCTGCTACGGCAAAATCAACCCCCAAGAACGATTCTCGCCAATCACTACGGCGATCGACTCGCGCCAGTCTATTGGGTAAGGCTTCGGAATTTATGGAACGAGCCAACAGTGTTCTGGGTAAGCGGTCGAGGGATCTTGGTGACAAGGGTAAAGAGGTTGGTCGACGTGCTAGTCTTCGTCCCCGAAATCTTGCACCGGCCAAGGAGGAAGGGCCCGCCCCAGTAGCAGAACCTGCAGCTAAAAAGCGACGGGTATCCGAGAGTGATTTATCGAATTTGAAATCCAAGGGCGAATCGCCCTCTGAAGAGCCCACTGCCCCGCCTGTTCTTAAGTATAAGCCCAAGGTGTGGATGAGCCATGGGCTGTACAGTGGACAGGAGGCAAGCAGCTCTCCCCCGAAGCAGCGAAAGAGCAAGAATTCAGGAAAGACTAGTCTTGATATAACCAGACAACGGCGCCATCTTCCTATGCCGATATTTGGCGGGCTGCGGCTTATAAAGACTGAAAGGGATTATGTGCTTCCGTTTGACATTTTCTCCCCACTCCCACACGGTCAGCCCAAACCAGACGAGTGGCGAAAGACCAACAAAAGTACGTCTAAATCAAAGATGCGATGTCTTTTCTGTGGCGGCTAGAGCTAACCAATATTTTTCAGATGTCTTTGTGGGTGATGCCGCTAGCGAATGGAAAGCAAACAAGAAAGTAGAATTGTCTACTTGCATGTGCGATGAAGATACCGGTTGTGATGAAAATTGTCAAAATCGTTATATGTTCTACGAGTGTGACAATGGCAACTGCCGACTGGGTGCAGAATGCGGCAATCGAAATTTCAGCGAGCTTAAGCACCGAACAAAGGTTGGTGGCAAGTACAACATTGGTGTGGAGGTTATCAAAACCCAGGATCGAGGATACGGTGTGCGTAGCAACCGATCTTTCGAGCCAAATCAGATTATCGTGGAGTACACTGGAGAAATCATCACCCAGTTCGAGTGTGAAAGAAGAATGAGAAATGTGTATAAAAACAACGAGGTAAGTAAATGTCCGAGGATCTTATGCTGCGTGGTGTTGACTGGAGGCTAGTGTTATTATTTGATGTACTTCGATCAAAACATGATCATTGACGCCACACGAGGATCCATTGCACGATTTGTCAATCACTCTTGCCAGCCTAATTGTCGAATGGAGAAATGGACCGTTGGCGGAAAGCCACGCATGGCTTTATTCGCAGGAGACCGAGGGATCATGACTGGGGATGAGCTGAGCTACGACTACAATTTTGAGTGAGTTTATCTTGCAACTGTTCTAATAGCCCTTACTGACGACTTCTAGCCCTTACTCCAACAAAAATGTCCAGCAATGCCGCTGTGGAGCACCAAACTGTCGTGGCATCCTTGGACCTCGGCCGAAAGATAAAGACCAGCGTGCCAAAGCAGAGGCTGCTAATGTCAAAGTTGCCATAACCGGTGGTGCGAAGCGAAAGCGCGCAACGGCGGCTGGAAGCGCGACGGCGCAACCAAAGAAGCGCAAGCTGCTCAATGCGAAATCCATCAAGGCCGGTGTCAAGAAAGCTGTGAACAAGGTCACAACTGCACGCGGCAAGACAACTACCAAGAAGACCACCACTATGTCCACAGCTCGTGGCCAAACAAAGACCAAAACTGTAGAAAAAAAGACCGTCAAGCTGCCCACAGTCAAAGCAGCATCAAGATTCAAGGCAGCCATCCGCGGCCCCCAACGAAAGACAGCATCGGCAAAGGTAGTCTCTTCACCGGCTAGAAAGACCAACCAGCTCAAGCGACCTTCTACTGAAACCAAGAGGAAGATCATCGTCAACGCTGCAAATGGAGGCGGATCACCGACTAAGTCTCCAGCCAAGTCACCTGCGAAAGGTAAAGCACCGAAGGCCGAGACAAAGTCACCCCGCAAACCGGCCGCGAGAAAGGCTCCTACCAAGACCCCTATAAAGGCCAAGATGCCCACTTCCAAGGCGAAGAGCACAGCTAAGAGCCCGGTTAAGACTACCAAGGGCAAGAAAAGTCTGGGCAGCAGCGTGAAGAGCGCAGCCCGCACTGTTGTTCGAACTGTGAAGGGCGCCACTAGATAAACATGCCCAACGATATTGGACCAGACAAATTGGCTTTTTCCACAGCCATCACTCTTGGTCGTTGGACCTTGATTCTTTCAGGCTAAATGTCGAGTTTCTTAGACTCTTATCTCCGATTGGGGAGACCTACCTGCTGGCCTATCTCAACCCACTTCCCTTCCCCGTATTGTTTTTGTTCTTGCCCATTTAGCTAATTACCCCTGCACGGTATCTACCTGTTACGTTACCTGGCACTTGAGATGGCGTTTGGCTTCTTCCTTGAGTCCTGGTTGCGCTGACTTATTTTTGTTTCATTATGTTTTCCTATATTCTTTTTATTCTTTTCTTTCCCCTTATTCCCTTATCTATTTTTTTCTTATTCGAATTTCTATTGTTCTTTTTCATCTGCGCCATGGTTACGAAGTGGGATTGCTATGAGTTGGTTCTTTGTTGGCATGGTATCCCTGGAAGTCAGATTGGTGCTGTCTGTGTGCCTCTTAAGATGCTATTGGTTTGTGGGTAGCTGGGGTAGGTAGAAACCTTGAAATTCAACATGTTTGGGCTGTATAGCCCCAGTCCTAATAGTGGGCCAGTTTAATTCCATGGTAGATTGCGTAATAAACTGATCACTTTGAAAGATGTGGATATTTTTATTCCAAGGCGACGACCACAGATGACAATAATTGAATTGAGATTGTGATCATTGAACCACATTCTAGATATATTCTTAAGAATCAAGTTGTATGACTGGGCATGCAAACCCCCTTAATAGAATCAAGTTTTTGGAATCTGGAAATATCAGAATCAATTCCAGTTGAAAGAATATGTTACAAAAATACGCCCATGTCGACCATGTCGACTCCAGACAAGACTCCAATCACGCCGCAAGAACCGAGGATACATACATCATCAATAGAGTAGAGAAAACAAACACAAAAGGATAGAAAACCCGCAGAGGCGCATTCAGGCTAAAATCATGTAATGTTCATATTATACATGACCAAAATTATGCAGATTCGGGAGCTGGGGCCGGTTGCGGCTCTAGCTCATCTTTTTTCTCTTCGGGAGCAGGAGCTGGAGCAGCAGGCACAGGAGTAGGTGCAGGTTCTGCCACCTGCTGAACTGCTTCTTCACTTGGCACAGGCGGTGATATTTCAGCTGGCTTCTCTGGTTGGACCTCTGTATCTGGAACTTCTTCCTCGGTGGTCAAGTTTGTAGCGGCTGGCTCCAGAGGAGAGGGCTGAGGAGCCTCATCGATAGGAGCTTGGGTCACTGGAGGTGAAGGGGAGGCGGGCTTTGCAGGAGCCTCGGTTCCAACAGGCTCGTCTGGTTGGGTTGGCTGCTGGGGTTCTGAGGTTGCGTCGCCTATTTTCACATCTTCTTTTGGCTCTGCAGAATCAAGGCTAGGATCAGGTCCACTGGGAATATTCTGGTTACTCTCGGTCTGATTATGAGTAGGAGCAGGCTCGTTATTCTGATATTCGACTGGGGATGGGATAGGTGCTTCGATGTGTTGTTCTTGTTCGGATGGTTTTCGCTCCGGCTCATTCGACGGCTCTGCAGAAATTTCTTCCACAGGCTTATCAATACTAAGAGATGCCGAGACGTCGTCAATGGGGGGCTGGGATTCCTCCTTTAATCCGGTTGCTGGAATCTCAGCCGCCACCTGAACTGGCTCTGGCACGGGCTCTGCTGGGATAGACTGCAAAGTCGCGTGTGCTTCAGCAGTAGGAGTGGACTCGGGAGCCACAGACTCTTCCTTAAGCACCGTCTCCGATGCCGACTGAGATGGAGCCTCAGGTTGATAAGGCGCTGCAGGTGATTCTAGTGATCCCGCTCCGGTTGGTTGGTAATCAAGACCACTCAATTGCGCAGTTGAGACATTCTCGGTCTTTGTAGTAGGAGCGGGTGCGTCAGAAGCGGCCGCAGTGACCTGGGGTTCAGCTTGCGGTGCTTCGGGTGCTGCCAATGGTTGTGGGACCGCTTCTTGTCCCGTCACAGAAGGCTCTGAGACATTAGGTTGTGGCTCGAAAGTCGCATCGGACATTTCAACATCCTTGGACTCAGCTGGAGTATCAACAGTAGGCTGGTCCCCGGACTCGGTGACGGATGGGGCTTGTGGGGTTTCCGGAGTTTTCGCATCCATCATGGACTCGTCTCCCTCATCGCTGTCATCAACATCATCACCATCCTCTTCATCGTCATCCTGGCCAGACTGATCGATTGACATTTGTGAAGGATCCTGTCCTTCTTTGGGAGCACCATCACCGGCATTTGTACCAGAAGGAAGGCCATGTACGGTCGAAGCATCGGCCCCTTCTCCCGGAGCAAACATGACCTTCTTCTTCCTACCCTTACCAATACCCTTGCCCTTGCGCTTTGGCGGCGGGGGCCGTCTTTTGGGCGGAGTCATCACAGATGCCGAGCCAGCTTCTGCAACCACGACACCCTCTGAATTGACAATGCCGACGCCTTCCACAACTGTGCCAGGCGCGGGCATCTCAGAATTAACAGGCACGGTGCTCTGCTGAACAATAGCCTGGACGTCACCAGTGATCTCGCCTTCAATGCGATGTCCCTCGGGGACCCATGCTTCATAGATAGAGATCTTGCCCGTTTCAGGGTCCGTCTTCTTGAACTTCGTGCGTCTCATGGGACCAGGCCCAGACCCAGATCCATCGACAGAAGTCGCACCACCATAAAGAGATGGCAAGCCAGATCTTCTCTTCGCCAAAAATTCCACCTCCGCAGGCTCCAGATGTTTAGGAAGTGTCATCCATTTGCGGCTGGTAAAGGTGCGATCCGCCGAATGGGCACCACCAGCTCCTTCCTCGCCATCCGCTACTGTTTTATCGTCCTCATCAGGGGCGCGAGCATTCTGGTGAATGTAGATACACCCAGCACGAGCGGCGCGCAAGAGGGCGCGACTGCTTGCGCCCAGGAGCTGGCTGTCCCGCGGCATAGCTAGCTCCGGCAACGCGCTAGTTCCACCGGGCCCCTGTACTGTGAGCTCGGAGTCTTCTGTCTTGGGTACTTGGGAATGAGTCTGTGGTTGACGCGACCAGCGGCGAACGGGTAATCCTTCGAAGACATCGTGGTCGATTTGACCGGTTCGGCGGTTACCGTCGAGCTGGCGCCCGGAACGTGACGACCGGAACTATAAAAAATGTTTAGTGGGGTCGTTCTATCAATGTTTTATTTTCTTGGCTGGCAATTGCTTGATAGCTCTGCTTGGAGCTTCTAGCTTGCACTGAATGAGAGGGTTGCGGTCGCAACAAAGACGTACAGTCGATGGCATTATGACCGGTCCTGGGGTGCACCCCGCACAAGAACCAGCAACAAATATGCAAAGAAGATCAAATGGTCGACGTGGAAGGCGGCGCGGAGGGAAATCGACGTGGATGGGGGCGGAGTTGCTTTCGGCGCGTTTCCCAATGTCGCAGGATCTCATCCTAAGGAGTATCATCACGTGATACATCTCTATCACATCTTGATATCCATTCATTTTACAATCAGGGATATACTTGTAATTCTCTAATGGATCATGGAGGGGAGAGACTAGATTTCTATTCTGTTACTCGGGATAAATGGATTTGCCTCCAAAGACAGCGCTCGTACTATAATACAGGAAAAGAATCAAACCCAACGGCCCTTCAATGGGGCAACATGGAGTACTCATTCAAAATGATGGGCAATATTTGCAGCGATACATGTTGATTAATTCCAGCTGGTATACGTCAGTATAAAAAGTAACCTGGACAATCGTTCATAGAGAAAACCTACCCATTCTCCTTTTGACGAACAATGCCTCCATGTTCGCCGGTCTCCTTGCCCTGAAGAGCATTAGGTATTAGCCGAGTAGCTCGACCTCTATTAGTTGGAAGTGCTTACTTCCTTCTGGCCCTCAACCACCAACTTATCCATTTGATAGAACTGACTGATAGTTGTTTGCCTCTGTGATAGACGTTAGTGTGATGTTACTTGACGTCAAAAATGAAACGTGACAAGGTCCAGGAGTGAATCCCCGGAGGCACAATGCGCATCGTGGAAACCACCATCCGAGGCACCCATCTTGCTCTTCGCCCAACGACTGAATAAACATATCAACCGACCTTAAGCAAACGCAGGTCCTGCAGACCACTCTGAATCAGCTCCTGTATCCGGCGGTCGTCCGACTCGTTTTGGTGCTCGCGGAACGAATCGCGCGTCTTCCGGCGAGCGTATTCGCGGAAGTTGTAGTTGGAGAACTGAGTTGATTGGCGCATCAGAGAGCGGAACTATTCAACCAATTATCAATATTAGTTAAATGTAGGCGATTGAGCTGTTTTCAACGACTGCGTTTTCTGGTGGCCGAATATCACCGGGCATGACTTACCAAAGACCGCACCTGGAAGCCGGTTTCGCGATGCAAGCTGGCGACAGACATGATGAAAGATTTGGAGTGGGGATTGGTGTTAAGATAATTTGTCGAGGTTTAGACAGTCACTGGTGAACGAGTGCGATCTGTCGGACTAATTGATTGTTAGATGTCGGTGTCACCGCGTCCCATATTACTATCACTGACTGGTCTGATCGTCGAGAAAGGATCGCAAAGAGCGTGGATTTATTGTCGGTTTAATCCAAGAGATTACCGATGACGCTTGTATCAATGGGTGCCGTGCGCGACTGCAGGGTTTATATGGCGTTGGTGAAGGTGGCGGCTCGGGCTCCGGCGATATCACAAGGCGATCGAAGGGAAGTATCGATACCAAACAAGTTCGGTAGAGGACAGATGATTTGTCGGAAACAATGCAACAACAGTTCCAGCCAAAGATGGTAGGGTGTGAAGAGTGAAGAGAGTTGTGATCTCGGGGAAAGCGCAGGGCGGGAAATTCTTTAGCGTTCGGAGACGCCAATGACGGAGTTACCGGGGCCGAGCTCCTGCTCCACGGTTCCTCCTCCCCCACAACCATTTGCGTCACATTCTTCAGTGATTGATGGTTATTGAGACAATATATTCCTCTTTTATTAATGATTATGCCTCAGATACCCACGCCTCCTGCATCGCGACCAGGGTCAGAGGCTCCTGAGGTGGAGATCAAGCCCGCGGAGACCCCGGGAACTTCAACGAAGTTGCTCCAGTCGTTGGATACTCTTCTGGAACAGTACTTGCACTTGCTTGATCGACAGCAGGAGTTACAGTCTGGGCTAGCAAAGCAATTGTCATCGGTAAATGATTCTGTTGTGCGAAGCCGTCGTATTGTGCCCTGCTAATCTTGCCTAGGGATTTCTTGCCCTAGCCCATGCAAACTACACCTGTCCTCCCGGCCGACGATATGGCGCGGACTACTATGACGAACGGATGAAAGCAACCAGGAAAATGTATGTCGCCTTAGATGAAGCTGTTGGGTTTCACCATTTGTTAACCTGTCGATACCAACAGTTCGATCCAAAGGGGACCTGAGGCGGACGAATCCACCGACTCGACAGAGGCTAGCAATGCCCCTTCGGATGAGAATGAGTACCAGTTCAACATCGAGTACACTCCAAGCCGCGTATCCGAAGAGCAAGTCGAGACAAAAGACGAAGTGCAGTCCGAAGACTCCAAGGCCGAGAAGACATCGAAAGTCAACAATGGAGTCACGACCGAGAGTGATTCACCAGTTGAGGATTCCACCCCTTCCAAACCCTCGGTAGTGTCCAAGGCCCCCAAGAAGTCTAGACCCAGTGATCCTATATATTGGTACGGAATTTTGGTGCCGCCATCATTACGTACAGCTCAAAAGTCCTTCACCGACGGTATTCAAAACGAGGTACCTGCATTGGCGGCCGTGGTGATAGAGATGCGCGGTCTCGAGGACAAGATCAATAAACTTCGGACTGAGATTGAAGGCTAAATCCCTTCATTTGATCCTTGTGAACCAAGCCAAACTACTCATGGCCACAGAGCGCAGATCTATCAACCGTTGATCATTTACTGTTCGGTCAGGGGCTCTTACAACGGGTTCATGGGGTTATGTTTAGAAGCAGGTACCAGACCCGCTTGTATCCAACGATGGACTCCGTACAGTAGTGCATGGAATCCACAGGCCAGGATCACCCTTACGACGCGAACGGTGGACATTTTTCCGGTTGAGCTCCGCCATTTGTATAGTCCAGACTTGCAGGGTTTATGTCTGCTTTAGTCTCCCGTTTATATAGTTCCCCGAAGCCGCGGCGAATTGATTCTCAAAATAATGTCACCTTGTCCTGTGCGGTGGTCATAACGCTGTATTTATCGGGTCCTCTTCTCTGAGCCGTTAGAGTGTTTCACTCCTGGCGTTGACTAAATTAAGTGTTACTCCACTGTACAACGGATGTCCTTGTGCACATAAGTCCCAGACGGTACGACATCTGGGCTCCTTTGTACGAATATGATTAGTACAAGATTCGAATTCTATCCCGTTCCTGATTTCTGTTTTCTCTGCCACGGGTGTAAGCGACCCCGGCCCCTCAACGTGAGACGTAGCGTCGGAGCTAACGTCTGGAACGAACCCCACTGGTCTCGCGTCGAGATCTGTCATTCGCTCGGCCCCAATACCCACGCTTGATTCGTCACAGGGTCTAGTGCCTAGACCTGTTGTTTTCTTGTGCTGTGTACCGACCTGAATTTACTCCTGATAGGATACAATGGCAGTCGCAGGTTCTCACTTCTTTCACACTTGATAAATCTAGGGAAGTTGAAAGCCCTATGTGATTGGTCTACTGGATTACCTAGCCTCTGATAGATCGGGTGACCTGGGAGGAAATCGCATTTAGATTGCAAGGAGGCACGGATCCCAAAGATTAATTAATATTAAATGTCTCCGTGAAGCTAGCCTGCTCCACCGGGACAATTACTTTTTTCGCTTCCACAGCAGTAACGCGGGTTTAATCTAAAACCGGGGGGGTTTGAGGCTGGGGACTATTATCATTGTTGGCGTTTTCTCCCTCTTCTCTTCTCTTTTTCTTGTTAGCGACTTTCTGAAGAGAGAGCTGGAGGCTCTTCCCCTCTTCCTTTCGTTCTTGGTGTAAGTCAACGGCTATGTGCTTAATCCCCTGCAATGCTAAGATGAACAATAAACGCCAGGCTCAGTTGTTTGAAACATCGCTGGTTTGATACCTGCGATCTCCTCTCCTTCAGTCTTTCTTCTTTATTTCTTCGACACATTGTCCAACTGTAAGCTCTGTTCTATAGACAAAGATCTGCCCTGGATGCATCCTGACACTCTTTCCACCCCAGAGGCATTGAATGCCCTTCCATTCATTATAGATCTTTGACAGTTTGAACCAGTGGTTCAAGCTTATTGTTCTCGGTAGACTGTTTAGACAGTCGCTGCAGAATTTACTACTTTTTCGAACAGCACCATTCACTCGTTTCGCGTCTTACCGCTATATACATTCTTTTCATCGCTTGATCAGGGAATTGAGCTTATTCATCACTGCTCTTCAGTTTATACTGTCGCAATCTAGCAGATTTTGGCCGGATTTAAATTCTTCAAACTTCGTCACGGCCCACTTGATGCTATATTAAGCCCTAGCTGCATATCCGCAATACGAACCACCAATCTGCAACTCGACAGCTAGGCCAAGGGACCAATGCTTCCCCCAGATCAAGCCAATCCAGGGCCAAGCCCGGACTCATCGGGAATTGAGCCAAGCCGCTCAGGCTCGGTCAAGAGAGCGCGTCAGTTGCTGGAAGCTGGAGTACGACCAACACGAACAACACCCCCGGTCCCAACACCACCGCCTCCTCCTCCACCAGTCAGACAGGCCGCTGACCAGACGCAATGGCCGCTGCCGGCATCCGGTCTGCAGCCTCGGCCTCTCAATCCCCATAATCCACGTTTCATGGCGCCTCGAGGCCCCCCGCCACTTCGGCCCCCACGCCCTAGTGATGTGCCCACACAGATCCCGTCGCCATCGATCTACTCTGTACGAAGTGGCGAGAGCCCTGCGCCTAGTGTGAACCTTCACCCAAATCCGTATCCTTACCCAACACGGCAGGCGAGGTCATTCTCGCATCCAAATCCGCATCAGCAGCAGCAGCCGCCTCGCCCGTTGACTAGCGATGGCTCTATCAGTCCGACGAGCACCGTGGACTTGACTTCTCGCATCTCGATTACAACTGATGATCTCTTCAGGCACTCAACCTACTCTGCTGCTTCGTCGACTCCTGGTATGGCTCCGATCCCGCCTCGAGAGCCACCTTTGCCACCAGCTCAACCGCGACGCCCACCTGCCGGGTTGAGTGTTCCCTCAGGTGCGCGACGCAGCCAAGCGCGTAGATCTTCCGTTTCGCCAATCCCAGAGGAGATTCCTGATCCCCGTCACACACTGGGATCATTCGCCTCTAGTCGAGCGATCCCGTACAGCTGGGGATCCGGGCCTCCTGAATCAGACATTCTGGAAGCATACCTGGACGACGAGTCAAGTGAGGAGGAAGAAGAGACTCAGACCAACAGCCATGAAGAAGCGAACCCCGTGCGAAGTGCCAGCGTTGGCAAAAGACAGAGGCCGACGATGCGCACATTCATGAAGTCGAACCCGGCCTCCGAAGTATCGATTCCTGATATGCCCGATCTCACACCCACTGGCACCAAGGAAGAGTCCAGCAAGAATGTCGTTGGAACACCAATCGCGCCAGGCACCCTGCGAGTAGTAAATGCTACACGGACAGAAATCCGTACCCCCAGCCCCGTGCGCCGCGGATCGATCTCTTCGCTGTCTGGAGAGTCTTGCGTGGACCCCGAGAAGCCGCGCTTCGCCAGGCAGGAGGATAATACGTTCCGTGGCGCTTTGGAAAAGGAGCTTGAAGGCCTGCCCCTGGCTGCGCCGACGATGAGTGACAAGAGACCAAATGGACGCAAACCCCCGCGGCTGGATATGAGTGCAGTGCGGGATGCAGAGGCCCGTGGAAGTCTCTCGAGCTTGTCGGATTTGATTCGACGGGCTACTCGACTGGCCTCGAACCTGGACCGCGGAAGGACTGCCAGCCGGGCCGACCTTGCGGGTGCAGGTGCAGACTTTAGAGAACTAGGTGAGTTTGATGTAAGACCTTTGCATAACAAGTCAGTGCTAACGGTATCTAGGACGTCGGACCCGCAACTCCGGATCCCTGTCTGATATCTTGGCGTCGTTTCCTAACCCGACCCCCGACGGACATAGCTCCTGGCCTGTGTTCTTCGGTCGTTCTAATCTACGTAATGTCGAGCCTCTCGCCTCTCACGACGATGCCCCCGAAGGTCTGAAACCCAAGCGCCGATGCTGCGGAATGCCTCGAAAGTGGTTCATCATCCTTTGCATTGTCATCTTCATCATCGTCGTTCTTGCCATCTTGCTCCCAGTCTTCCTGATCGCTGTGCCCAAGGAGAACACAGCTGACAAATCTTGCGCGGACACGACACCGTGCCACAACGGCGGTGTCAGTGTATCGAGCGGTTCCGAGTGTTCCTGTGTGTGTGCAGATGGATACATGGGTACCCAGTGCAGCATCGCCGGTGATAGCACCTGTGTGACGGCGGAAGTGAACAACGGCAGCGTCAACAAGAACGCGACGATGGGCAGTTCCATCCCCACTCTACTGGATCAATCGGACTCCAAATTCGGCATCGAACTCGACGCCGTGACCATCATGGCTCTCTTTAGCATTAACAATGTTACCTGCCAGACCGAGAACGAGCTCGTGGCCTTTAGCAAGGTGGAGCGCAGCAATAGCAGCAGCAGCAGCGATAACGCCCGTCGCGCGGTGACACTTCCAGAAGAAACCGACATTCCCGACTCTGAAGAGAAGCCGTACAAAACCCCTTCAAAGTTAGCTGGATTAACTGGTGTTTCCCACGTGGTGCATGCGCGCGCCATGGCCACTTCCAACGGTATTCTTTATGACGGTGGAACCAGTTCCACCAATACTCAGTCATCCACTGAGGAAGACTCCACCGCGACCACCACCAGTTCGCCCACGGCAACCACCACCGGAACCGGAGCCACATCTACGGCATCCGCCACGGCCACCAGCGTTCCCTCAGGGGTCGTGGAGTTCTCGCAGATGGCGGTGCTCTACATCCTGCAAAAGACTGGGTCGCTTGACTTGGCACAACAATCCGAGTCGGAGATTCAGACGTACTTGGTGGATGAGTACAATTCAGCCGCACACCCAGCTGTGGAGGTATTAGGATGGTATGGGTTAGACTTTGCCAATAAGACAATCAGCACGGGGTGACGGACCCCGCATCATTGCTATTCCAAGTTATTCGAAGAGTTTCAATTGTTCGGTTCAGTGGGGGAGGGGAAAGATTCTGTACATGTACATAAACCAGATACCACATATGTTAAGTTTTCAGGGACTCGATTTCAGGGCTTCGATTTCAGGGACTAAGGGTCTACGTAGATAAAATTTCTACATTTCTATTCGTGGAGTACCGGAAAAGTATTGAGGACGTCACAATCCAGAATGCCCCGAAAAGGTAGTGCAAGTGGATCCAAGTGGATGCCAAGCACTTTTCTCGGCTGAATCGAGCCTTCGATCACGACATTTTTGGCGGAGGTTGCGTGATGGTCACGTGAAATAAGCCGCGCCAGCCATTGATGTTGGAATATAAGACCAGCGCATACGAATGCATGTCAGGGATTATACACCATATATCAATTCAGGGGAAGGGAAAAGGGTTCGTCACCTGGAGGGCTGAGCAGAGCTTATACCATGTCTACGTCGTCAGGAGTAAATGCCGCCCCCTGAAAATCAGGGAAGAGAGGAGATGATCCCCGCTGTAAACGAGTACGGGCCCCGATCTCCGCGGCCAGAGAACTGGTCATTGGGGACACCACCGTACTATGTATAATGTACATACCCCATCGTGGCTACAATATATTAGTTAATTAGTGTGGATGTCCATTATGGGAAGTGGCCACCTGGCCTATAGTACCGGCATTTATACTCCGGTCCGACATGTAATTTGGATTTGACATTAAGGATTGGATCATCAGTTGGCTATGATGTACTGTAACCCTCTGATACAAAAAGAAAAGGTTAGATGAAACCGCGGAACCCCATCAGGCTGAGACCCTGGACGAAGCACGGAGAATGCACGCGTGGACGAGAGAAGAGAAAAAGAAATAATTCTAGATAAATCCGAAACGTCAAGAGGGAATTGATAGTCCCGAGTTCCCCTGGTTCACGCTTTTGTCTGGATGATGCGGCGCAGCCAAGACTCCAGCCGGATCCACAGTTGACGACTGTCCAGGCCATGATTGTCACTGGGAGTACGACGCCGAAGCTTGGTTAGCATGATAAGACGGCTGATTTTTCTCCTTTCAATTCCTCCTCCACTTTTCTTCCTTTCTGTATAATACCTGGGGGATTCCTCACAAAAGTGTCTTTTTATTTTCTTTCATACACACATATCTACAATGGCCAACGCTCCTCACGGTGGTGTCCTCAAGGACCTGATTGCCCGCGATGCTCCTCGCCAGGAGCAGCTCATCGCTGAGGCTGAGACTCTCCCCGCTATTGTGCTCTCTGAGCGCCAGCTGTGTGATCTTGAGTTGATCATGAACGGTGGTTTCTCTCCTCTGGAGGGTGAGTCCAATCCCGCTTTCCATTGACGCGGGTTCTTCCCTCCCCAATTGCGATCCAGAGAGATCTATGATCAATTCCTCTGCTACTGCATCCATTGCCACCTTTCCAATTTTGCATGGTGGGAATCAAGATTATAGCTGTCTTTTTTCTCTGGGGTGGAGGGGAACCTTGCATACATTAGAGGGGTAATGGCTAATCTCGATCTCACCGCCCATAGGTTTCATGAACCAGGCCGATTACAACGGGTATGCTTAGAAATCATGCCATTGGACTTCGATCACGCAATATCTAACTCGTGCATAGCGTCTGTGAGGACTGCCGCCTTGCCGATGGCAATGTCTTCTCCATGCCCATTACTCTCGATGTCAACAAGCAGACCATCGACGAGAACAAGCTGCAGGCTGGTTCCCGCATTACCCTGCGCGATTTCCGTGACGAGCGCAACCTGGCCATCCTGACCATTGACGATATCTACCGCCCCGACAAGTGAGTTTTACAATGCTTTTTTTCTTCTGTCGCGCTCTCGTGCTCTCGTGCTCGGGCAATAAATTGGGGGGCTCGTGGTGGAGGGGTTGATCTCCGGTTTCGCCGCATTGCCCGCCGATCCTTCTCCGAAACGAACCGGTTATGATTTTTTCTGTCTTGGAGATTTCCTTGCTCGGGAATTTTGGTCATTGGTCTCTTTCCAAACGGGTCCCCCTTTTTTTGATTCTGAAGATGGGTGGCGGCCCTGGCCATGGCCTTGACGTCAAAACTTTTACGCAATATGAGAGATCAAGGGCCGTGCTTTTGGTAGTGGGGCTGGGCTGACGTGGATGTTCTCCTAATTTAGGACCAAGGAGGGCAAGCTCGTCTTCGGTGGTGACCCTGAGCACCCCGCCATCAAGTACCTGAACGAGACCGCTCAGGAGTACTACATTGGTGGTAAGATTGACGCTGTCAACAAGCTGAACCACTACGACTATGTCGCTCTCCGCTGTAAGTTTCTTCTCTCGCTGATTTGTAATGATTTGCGCCATTTATCTAACGCGTATCTTCAGACACTCCCGCCGAACTCCGTGTTCACTTCGACAAGCTGGGCTGGTCCCGCGTTGTCGCTTTCCAGACCCGTAACCCCATGCACCGTGCTCACCGTGAGCTGACCGTTCGCGCTGCTCGCTCCCGCCAGGCCAATGTCCTGATCCACCCCGTTGTCGGTCTCACCAAGCCCGGTGACATTGACCACTTCACCCGTGTCCGCGCCTACCAGGCTCTTCTGCCCAGCTACCCCAACGGCATGGCCGTCCTGGGTCTGCTCGGTCTTGCCATGCGTATGGGTGGTCCCCGTGAGGCCATCTGGCACGCCATTATCCGTAAGAACCACGGTGCTACCCACTTCATTGTTGGTCGTGACCACGCTGGTCCCGGTAGCAACTCCAAGGGTGAGGACTTCTACGGTCCTTACGACGCCCAGCACGCCGTCGAGAAGTACAAGGATGAGCTCGGTATCGAGGTCGTTGAGTTCCAGATGGTCACCTACCTGCCCGACTCCGACGAGTACCGCCCCGTCGACCAGGTTCCCCAGGGTGTCAAGACCCTCAACATCTCCGGTACTGAGCTGCGCCGCCGTCTGCGCTCCGGCGCCCACATCCCCGAGTGGTTCTCCTACCCCGAGGTTGTCAAGATTCTGCGCGAGTCTAACCCTCCCCGCGCTACCCAGGGTTTCACTGTCTTCCTGACTGGTTACATGAACTCTGGCAAGGACGCCATTGCCCGTGCTCTCCAGGTGACTCTCAACCAGCAGGGTGGCCGCTCCGTCTCCCTCCTGCTCGGTGACACTGTCCGCCACGAGCTCTCCTCCGAGCTTGGCTTCACCGCCGAGGACCGCCACACCAACATCCAGCGCATTTCCTTCGTCGCCTCTGAGCTGACCCGCGCCGGTGCCGCCGTCATCGCCGCCCCCATCGCTCCCTACGAGCGCTCCCGCAAGTACGCCAAGGACGCCGTTTCCCAGGCCGGTCAGTTCTTCCTCGTCCACGTCGCCACTCCCCTCGAGTACTGTGAGAAGACCGACAAGCGCGGCATCTACGAGCGTGCCCGCCGTGGTGAGATCAAGGGTTTCACTGGTGTCGATGACCCCTATGAGGCTCCCACCAACGCCAACCTCACTGTCGATTACTCTAAGCAGAGTGTCCGCAGCATCGTGCACGAGATCATCCTCATGCTCGAGACTGAGGGCTACTTCGAGCGCAACTAGGAAGTTTGACTGGTTGCTCGCTTTTTCCTTTTTACGTTTGGGTTCTGTTCCCATAGAGATGTGTACTCGCTTTTTAATTGCGATTGGATTCCCCTGAATTAGACTTCACAATCAATTCCTTGTCCACCTATAAACATGAGTAGACGAGTCTGGATCTTATAATATACCACATTGTCCATCACATTAGACTTGCCCTGATCCATCGGCGCCATTGAATGCAATGGCTCAGACCATGTACACCTCGACTCCATTCTGAGTAAACAAGAATGCCCGTCTTCCAGCAATTAACCATGTCACGTCACAACTTCGGGTCGTTCAACCGCTGCCTTAACCATGAAGAAATGGCCGAAAAGTTCCATCCTGATCTCAGGTCTATGAAACTTTATATTATCAGGGACATGGATTGAGGGCGACAGTTCCGCCCTTCTTCTTATAAAGGCAGGAGAGAAGTAGGAAAGGGGTGTGCAAGAATCAAAGATAATGATCAGCACTAAGCTGATTATGAAGCCAAAGCGGCATATTCCTGCAATCCTGCAATCCTCACCAATCATGGTCCAGAAAGTCCATAGTATACCTGATAATGGTAGCTCAAGGATTCATAAACCTGACAATTTAGCGTTGCACCATGTCATAACCCCGCACCTCCCCTCCTAAATTTGCTGTTTCCTTCAATAATCCCAATCCAATTGAAATCCTACTGCACCTTTGGATCTTACGACAATAAACCACGACAAAGCGCAACATGTCCAGCGTCAAGCTCTACTATTTCCCAGGCGCTTGTTCACTGGCCCCGCACATCCTCCTCCATGAAACAGGCCATGCCTTCACCACCAAACAAGAAATTCGAGGCGGCTCTGACGAGCTCCGCGCTTTAAACCCCAAAGCTAAGGTCCCCGTCCTCACAATCGACGACACGGTCATCACCGAAAACATCGCTATCCAGACTGCAATTTCCAACCTTGCACCAGAGAAAAATCTCCTCGGCGCCCCGGGAAGCCTGGAGTCCATTAGGGTCCTGGAGTGGCTTGCATGGTTAGCTACCTCGGTCCATGCCAGCGGCTTTAGTTTGTATTTCCGTCCATCTCGATTTACCACTAGCTCCGACGAGAAAGCCCATGAGGAGGTCAAAGTCCGGGCCAAGGAACTGATCAAAGATGCGTTTGATCTTGTTGAGGAAAAGTTGACCGGGGTTCACGCCGTGGGCGATCGATTCACCGCGGCAGATGCTTATTTGTTTGTGTTCTATCGCTGGGGTTCAACTATTTGGGATATGGAGGCGACGTTCCCCAAGTATGCAGCTTTGGCGGCGGCCGTTCAAGCTAGAGAGTCGACAATCAAGGCTCTCAAGGACGAAGGTCTGTGATATTCTAATCTTCAATGGTCTCCTCTTGCAAGAAGTCTATGATCGGCCTGCTTCTACAGTGAATAACAATTTCAACGATCAAATACTGCGTAGTATATTGCATATCACTTACAGTCGATTCTATTAGCCTGCGTAAACGTCCCAAGTCAAGTTAACCTTATACCTTCAAATTTTCAGTGGAACTGGAAGGTGATCTTCGTGGCTCAATGGGTCGATTTAACAACATCGCCATGCTCACAAGAGCCTTTCCAAGAGCGCACAGTAAAAGGGGAAATTTCGAATCAATCTCGCGCTGGGCAAAAGCGCCAACGAAACAACCTGCGACCAGCATTATGAGGAACATGACTCGCCGATTTCGCAGCCGGTTCTTTAGCTTGCCTAAATCTGGGTCCACAACCAGATCTATAAAGGCAGCAGTCGCCATAGCCGTTGTAATCTCCGTAATCTTCAACGAACGACTCATAGCGACCTGCGCACCCGAGGAAAAGGCCAATAATGCAATCACAGCCATTGCAGCAGGTCCATCCCGCTTGATAGGCCATCGATGCTGAACGAGCAATGCACAGAAAACAAACAGCATCTGAATGAGATTGCTAATCAACAACCAGAGCCGTCGCCGCACACCGACATAGTTCCCGAGCTGGCCCATAATAAAGCCACCCGCCACAAAGAGACTCAGACTAACACCGATATTAGGGAAGCTGTATGCGTTTCGGGTCAAACCTGCGACGCCGATCGCGAGGAAGAGTGTATTGCCTGTTTGGTTGGAGGCGAAGCAAGAGTAGTCGGGCCAAGTGGCTGCATCTTGAATTCCGGTTGCGAAGGAGAGGATGAGGAGTTCGCATTCAAGGAGCAGATCCTCGCGGATATCTTCCATGAGAAATTGATGGAGGCGGGATTTGCGCCGGTCCTCGGTCTTGGGGAGGATGAGCGCCATGTCGGTGTATGTCTCTACCGCGCGCAATTATTAGCCCCGACGACCATGAAATGTTGGGGCGTGTTTTGAATGTTTCGGGTTCACAGGGACATTGAAACTCACGAGAATCTAAAGTGGTGTTCATTGGATTAGGTGTGGGTTGGTTTTTGCTGCTGCGGAAGTATGGCCAAAGCCAATTCCAAAACATTGGTTAGCCAGCCCGTCTGATTGAAGGGCCGAGATAGGGTCTTTATATTTATGAGATAATTATCGTGTTGCCCATGATTGGGACCATTTCTAGGCTGTGTCAGCCGCCCGACATTCCACGCTGACGTATATCCATACGTTGTACATAGTATTCGAAGGGGATGTGGAATTCCAGGATAGTGGTTCGAGGGGAGATCGACCCCGCGAGTGGAGAAAGCCAAGTTCTGGAGTATGCAACATCTTGAAACATCCTGCTTAGCGGGAGAAGACCATATGGCGAGATGACGTGCCTGCTTGGCCGATCGGTCATTTTCTTGATGCATTGTTGATCTGTCCCCACCTTGTACTACAGAATCCAGATCTGCCAAGACGATGGCGTGGACTTTGAAATTGGAACGATAAAATGGAAGGGAAGATCCCCAAGGGGGATACCTGAGTATGTCTCAGATAATAGTCCAAGTATATGAAATGCTTAGATAACATGCCCCGAAGCTTAAACTGTCGATCAGCCGGACTATATCCATGGATTCTCATCAATCATTGTAGATATGCGCATCATCCTGCAATAAGCTGGAATTGTGTAGTGAAGATGGTCGTGATAATTATAACAATGAAAGTATCAACCTCAGCAATCGAAAAGGCAATATCTGGGAAAGATGTAAAATGCAGAGGAGTTACTTGCCCACATTTCCTAGTTGGGAAGTCCCCTCAGAAGCAATCACTCGCTCACTTCCTCACCTTTTCTTCATCCTCTTCCTCTTCTTCTTCCTTTCTGCCTTGCTCCGCCCTCGTTATTTTCTTTCTTGCCGATACCCCCTGTTGTCACTCTCCAAGCGTTTTTCTCCTCAGCGTACACACTTGTTTCAACCCACCTTCACCATGCCAACCAAAGATTTCCGCATGGATTTGCGGGATGCCTCCCCCCCACAACAATATTTGCACCTGAGCGAAGTCAAGCCTGGAGACTACGATGGCTCCATCTCTTTTAAGTTCCATGACTCCGATTCAGGCACCATTATTGAATTCCAAGTCGTGGTATCTGGTAAGTGGACCCTTCCAAGGCCCGTCTCCTCGGACCCACACTGACTTGAGCCTCAGACCCTTCCGACTACCCCACAGGTCACAGCTTTGTGGTCTTCGCATCATCCGACAATGTCGCTCCACAGGTTACGAGTGCCCTGGAAAAGGCACAAAATAAGGGTATTTTCACCGGCATTTCCATCCACGATGTCTTAACTACTGTCGATCGTATGGTGCATAGTGCACTTCGCTACTCGAACCCCCGGTCACCTGGAAGACCAGACTATGAATATGATTCCGATGAGAGCGACGGAAGTATGGATGACTACGAGGAATTTTCTGACGATGAAGCGAATTTCAATCTGCTTTCCCGACAGAGGCTCACCCTTGCACTTCCCCAGAAGCTTCGGCATGATCTTCGTCTTGCCAAGGCGGCGGGGCTCAAGGTTGGGTATATGGGAAGCAAGACGGGGCCGATTATTTTGTCCATCGCTCGCCGCATCTCTAAGCTGGGTATCTCAGAAGAGGCTATGCAGGCATGGGCTGTGCAGCCCTCAGAATATCTGGTGCTCTTGATCCGGTATTCAAACGGATATCAGGATATGCAAAGCATCTTCGGAATGATTGAATCCGCAGCCCCTTGTATACAAATGCGCATTGGACTTTGTAACTCTTACAAACCATCATCTTTCAAGACCGCCCTCCTTGCCTTTCAAGCACCTTCCAAGTCATTGACAATTGAAGGAGATTCTTCCAAGCCGCCTGACACAGAGTCAATGACTAACCTCAGGCCGATGTTTATCGGGTCCCAGCTCAACAAACTTCTCAATGAACGGCTTCTGGAAATCATCAGACTGCGCAAGAGATTCGATATTTCATGGACGGGCGCGGAGTTTTTCTTTCACACCAGCCAAGGCAAGGCGATCGACGCGGGAGATGCAAGTGACCCTGAGTTCTATATGCAAGACACCTGGGCTACGCCCCCTCCAAGTGTTCTGACCTCAGATCATTACATGGAGATGGGGCTTGACATGACCAAAACTTCTTTTCCTCTTGTTGCTATGCAATTCACACTTCGCCACTTTGTTAAGTGCACGGAGTTTTGTCTTGTATGCCATTGCAAGACTTTCGACGATTTCGAGGCTCTAAAGCCATATGTCTGCTCCAAAGGACTATGTCTCTTTCAATACATATCCCTTGGAATGGGCCCCAGTCTGGAACATGAAATTCGGACACAACCGTTCGTGGTCGACTTGCTCGTGTCTCTGGCCTACGCCAGAGCAGAGGTGGGTCTCCTTAAAGACTTTCCAACTGGTTTAGGGATTCTAGTTGCCGACGAGGATAAAGTGCTCATGACAAAGAAGTCAGCAGAACTCCTTGGACCTTCCGGCTACCATACTGGACTCTTGAGCAAATCCTCGATGACTGTTTCCTGCCCAGTAAGTGGAATCGCGGCTGGGGATTGGATCACGATAGTGCGTACTGTGGACGGCCAGAGACATGGTTACCACTGTCGGGTGGAGCATGTCAGTGAATCCCTTGAGTATTTTACTCTTTCACAGTCAATTCCCTCCGGAAAGAAGGACTCACTCACCGCTGATTTGCTTGAAGTCACGGAGGTGAAATTTGTGCGTTACGATCAGAACTTCGATGACTTGAAACCTCAAAAGAAGCAAACCGTCATGCTGAGAATACTGGATACACTGCCGAGCATTGAATTGATGTCGCAGTTTTTAGAATCTCCAGACTCTGAAAAGGTTCTCTCATCATGGCGCGAGCGAATCACTCCTGCTGCGCTCAACATGCTACGGTGGATCGTAGCATCTAATCGATCATGTATTCTCCAAGACAAGAATGACCCAAATCATCTGGTCAGCCAAATGCCAGGCTACATGCAGTTTCGACTTGTCCAGGGAGCACCCGACAAAGAACAGCGTTTTATAGACGCTGTGAATTCGGTATCCATGATGGAAAACCCGACACACCCGACATTATTTGCATGGCATGGTAGTCCTGCCTCCAATTGGCATAGCATTTTGCGAGAAGGACTTAATTTTGACAAAGTCGTCAATGGCAGAGCATGTGGGAACGGTGTTTATTTTTCAAGCCATTCTTCCACTTCAGCAGGCTATAGTGCTGATCGTGGGAACTTGAGCCCTTCTCACTGGCCGCACAGCACATTGAACCTGAGAAGCGTGTTGTCCCTGAATGAGATAGTCAACAAGCCATCGTCCTTTGTCTGTACAAGCCCGCACCTTGTAGTGCAACATCTGGATTGGATTCAAACAAGATATCTTTTCGTGGGGTATCGCCAGGGGGTGAATCGTCAACTGCCAACGGTTAAGAAATCCGACTACATGCCATTCCATAGCCAGGACCCGAAATACCCAGTCATTGGCTCAAACGGTGAGCGTGTCACGATACCTCTTTCGGCAGTCAGCAGCCAACGACGTCAAGTGTCTGGCATGTCAACCATGGCATCATTACCAAAAACACCATCTCAAACCCGGAAAGTGTCTTCCAAACCTTTCGTGTCCTCCAAGTCGACGGACACGGGGGGTTTATATGGACCAGTTGATGACGGTGCGAGCGTTTCAACAGCAACGACCGATCTTAACTTGTTGCTGTCCGATTTTGGGACAGAGGATGGCACAAAGGGGACCACAATCGAAAGTTCATCTGATGAGATTTTGCAGACGGCTACACCTCCTGTTCAGTCTGCACCGCAGACTGACTTTGTTTCAGGAACTCTAAAAGCGAAATGTCTCCCACTCATTGCACCACCTCGGTATGCAACAACAAAGGCCACAAAGTTACTGCAACAACATCTCCAAGCCACGCTCAAAACTCAGAAAAAGGAGGCCCTCGCAGAACTTGGATGGAGTCTTGACCCCAATCTCATATCGACGGTATATCAATGGATCGTGGAGATGCACAGTTTTGACTCTGCCTTACCTCTGGCCCAAGATCTCAAGGCAGCGAAACTCAATAGTGTTGTCCTTGAGCTACGATTCCCAACTGAGTTTCCTATGAGCCCGCCATTTGTTCGAATCATCCGCCCTCGTTTCTTGGAGTTTGCAGCCGGCGGAGGGGGTCATGTTACTGCCGGAGGGGCCATGTGCATGGAGCTCCTATCCAACTCGGGCTGGTCTCCCGTTACTTCCATCGACAGTGTTCTGCTGCAAGTTCGTTTGGCTCTCAGCTCCACAGAGCCCCGGCCAGCACGACTGGCTAGAGGAACTCGGAGGGATTATGGAATTGGTGAAGCAGTGGCGGCCTTCAAAAGAGCTTGCTTGTCTCACGGATGGCAAGTTCCCAGTGACTTAGAGCTTATTACGGGTTGATGCACTCCTTCATTACCTTGTGCCCTCTCTGCATGCCATCTTCTTATCCTGGAATACCTTCTCACCTTCCCCCCAAATTTTCAAGATACCTATGCTCTGTTCACATTCTTTCATTGCCTAGCAAGAATCATTTTGCTTTTGCTTTTGATCTTCGACCCTTTTTATTACTCAAATCGCGCATATGAAGCAATTCTCTTCCCTTCACACTCCATTGACGAGGTATCTACTCCCGGAGTTCTTTTCGAGCTTTGCTTTGATATCTAGCTTTCTAATTACCTAAACAGTGCCCATGCAGCACATTTATGAGATCTCACCTTTATTTTACCTATGGAGATTCCAAATAGCAATTGTCTTTGCTTGACTGGGCCTTCATTGATTTTCATAAAACCTGATAATGGTCACTACAGTCATGGTAGCTAATCATTCTTTCATGAAGTGTTTTTTTGTATCCCTATTTCAACTGAGTAGCTCATGATATTTCTACGATTCGGATCAATCTACCCCGTTGGGGAGTGAGAACATTTGAAGTTTACAAGATTCTACAGGATGTTGTGGCATGGATGTCTTCATAACTTCCAAGTTTCTTGGCTACCTATCATGGTTTGGCTTTCGCATCCTGAGTAAGACCAAAATTTTCAGACCACAGACTATGGGAACGCCATTTCTGGCACAAGAATCCTGATAGTATTAATTTCCACAGCTTTCAATCCATCGTTCATATGACCAAGGGCAATCTCAGCGGCATCATTTGCTGTGGTTGGCTTGTTGATATCGAAATACGTCAAATTAGAGCCGTTGGAGTAATCGGATTCGACCCAAAAAAAGAGACTCTAGTAGAAAACATCGAATTCGTAGACTATGGAAGATATCCATATCCATACCTAGGCACCAGTTTATCTGTGCCTGGCCATGACCTGACTTGAGCGGTAATATAAACCCATAGCGAAAAAAAGATTGCACTGGATCATTAAACGGAACTATTACATGATTTACAGGAAATTTTTAATTAGACAAACCCCCACCCACTAAACTCATCTGCAAACTGAACAGCTGCCTTCAAATAGAAACTCTCCTGGTCATCCCAAGTCGTGGCCATCTGTGCCAACGATCGAATAGCTTTAACGTAATGCACGTCCGTTGAGTTTTCACTCTTGACCGCCTTATTCGTGGCCCACTTCCAGTCTCGCCCCTGGAGGTCATATCCGTGAACTCGGTCCAGATGAATCTCCGGCCGGTGTTGCCCGATAAACGTGGTGAGCGTCATCAACCACCACTGTCGAAGAAGTGGGATCTGGAATTTCGCCGGGATGAATGGTAATAAGACGCGGACTGCGTGGCTGGTGGTTAAGATGTGCACGAGGAAGAAGTCGTACTTTTGAGTTCCATGGGTTGCACTGAAAAGTGCAGCGGCAAGTTCTTGACTCTCACGGAACTGTTCAACCGGGTTCTCGATTTGCCAGGCATTCCAGTGATTTAGTACTGATGCCTCATGGGTGTTGAGAAGATTGTGGTGGTCTGGAGTACTGGGAAGGTCGTCGAACTGTTTGTCAGATCGGACTCTATCGAGAACTTCGAAGAGAGACGTTGTCTTGTATGTCGGCTCGGTATGTGAGTAGACTGGGTCGTCCAAGTACTTATGCGTGCTATTGTAGCAAACTGACGCCAATCCAAGTGCTTCGATTGCAACTTCACGGCTATTCATCTCATATGCGTAAGCGAGATGGATGAGAGGGTGGCCCACTATGAGTAGGTAAGTATTTGAATGTCCGGTCGAAGATTAGTGACGAAGTAGACATACAGTCTGCCGTGATCGAACTGAATACAGGATTTTCACCAGAAAACAGGTATTGATCAATGACTTCTTTCCAATTGTAGTTGAGTCGAACGAGTTCATCTTCGTAATAGTCCACGAATGCTTTTTCATATCTGCTCAATCCCGTTAGTGCCGTATCTCGAGGCAGCTCTTCGCTGAACCAAGAGGGATTGGTAAGCCTATATAATACATACTCTCGACATCCTAGGTGGCTTCTCCAATCTTCATCTGTCACCTCTGCGGGTGAGTCTTCCCATGCATCCAATAACTTGGACTCCCTCTCATAGACCCGGGTTAGGTCATCCGCATCAGCGCCCTGCAGGAACGCCCCACTCAGAAGCTAGAGAAAAGTTTAGCCGGGTCCAAAGCAGTGAAGATTGTCGGAATGGGTCACAAACATGGGGTGCGTGATTATGGAATTTTCGGTGATTGTATAGAATAGCATAGTTTGCATGATTCAATTTCAACAGATACTTCAATGCCCGTGCGGACTTTTCTGGCGCTTCGATATCGTGCGTCTTTACAGGCGGTATGTCTATTACCTTCTTTTCCCTGGAAAACGGTAGGAAAGACCTTAGGGAAGGCAATGAGACTGACAACATGGTGGGTTATGGTCTGATGCTCGGTTGAGAAAATGGTGTCCAATAGTGGGGATGTGTGTTGCAGTCGGTCTTGATCTTCACACCTATGAAAGCACGGGGATCGAGAAAAGGACAATCACGATATTTTGATCAGAGGGTGTCTAAGATTGACGGTCGAATGGGTTCACCGTCTCAACGTGGGATCCGCCGTGGATTGTTGGGAAATTCAGGCAATCAGGCATGTGGTGACGTAATTGGCCACATCCATCACGTGAGTTACCATGTTTACTGTACGTGTTCATGTAGAAATAATACATTGCTAAAGTATACTAATCAGACGTAGCTAAGCCCCCATTGATAACATCTTATTTCTTCTGTTCCACCATTGGAATCGGTTGTTGCGGGTGATCGCCGACTTCTCCAGAAAGGATCTCTACCTCGATCCGGGGACCAACATAATTCTTGCGACCGTCTACAATCCAGGTGATCGAAGAAATAACAAACACAATACCGAAGGCGGCGACACAGTAGTCTATATACTGGTTAGTAACAGTCATTTTCACATAATAGAACTTGAACATACTCATGTTGCTGCCAGTGGCAGGCAGCTCTGGAGGGAAGAGGAAGAGGACAGTGGTGAGGGAAACGTAGACCAACGAAATCTGTCATAGTTGTCAGTCAGGCTTTGCCTGAAGAAAAAAAAAAGTCACTTCTGGTTCCTTACAATATTCAACACCCAGCCGAGGACATTGGGTAGTACGAAGGATCTCTCGGGAAGTGTGTTGCGTCCTCGGATGCAGTTGATTGCGATCGGAATACCGTAGGCAAGATCCAAAAGAACCACCGAAGCCGAGACAATAGCATTGAAAGCGCTGGAAGAGCCGAGGAAGATCAGGCCGAAGATGATGACCAGAGCGAGATTGAGGTAGAGTGTATTCAGAGGAACCTTCAATCCAGGGTGGACCCTAGAGAAGAAGCGCGATGCAGGCAAACCACCATCGCTGGCCACAGTTAGCAGGGACCCATTTAACAGATCATGAGAGAACATACCGAGCAAATGCATAGCACATACGACTGCTGGTAGTCATGATAGCAGTAGTGGCGAACAACATGCAAACAAGAGGGAAGCTAGAAAACCGTAAGCCCTTCATCCTTGGAAAGTGACGCGCAGACGGGGATAGCATACATCAACAGGCAAATAGCGCCGGCTTTGTTGGCAGTTGCATGGTACAGAATGGCCAAAAGCGGACCTGCAGAAGATTCAATGGTCTCCGTAATACTGCCAGCCACGAAGAGCAGAACGACAAGGAAAATGACACCAGTTACTGTGCCAATACCAACACATGCGATCATGATCTTAGGTCCTTCAACCGAGGGGTTAGGAATTTCTGCAAACCGTCAGCCTCATTCTTGGCAACAAAATCTATCTCATTTTACCTTCGATCATATGCGCAACGCCGTCCTAATTATATTGTTAGCATATATCACAAAAGATTGACGAGGGTGGTTACTCACAAATCCAGTGACACCAAGTCCTCCTTGCAAAAGCTATCGGCCTGTTAGAACATAATAGTTTTAAGTTGAATTCGAAGAACATACTCCAAGGAGCCAAGCAACACCATCGGGCCCTAAAATCAATGTCAGCGAACAAATCCAAATACCCCGAAAGAATTCACATACATCCTGTCGTATTGAGGAACTCGCGGAAAACAAAGTCTCCAGAGTTGAAGTCTGGCGATTTGCAGGCAAGGACCGTGATGCAAATGACAGTGAAGCCAGTAAGCGACCAGGTAACTTGAAACGAATTAGTACGTCTATAGAGTTTGTAGATCGAATGTTGACTTACAGGCAGCCTTGTTGAAATAAGGCAAAATGCTGTTGCCAAAGGCATTGATGAGAAATCCCGCAATGTTGTAGCCGACATAGATCAGGAATTGGTGCCACCGCTCAGCTACGTAGCTCTATGGCAAGGGTCAGCCGCTGGACGGACCTCCAAACACGTGCTATACATACCGGGTGCATCAGCGAAATCACGCCAACGACGAGCTGACTACCCAGCAGACCACCGGTAGCGACTAGCGCGACCCAGCCAGCACAGTTCACCCAGCCGGTGATCCATGACAAGATGGGCATCCATTTCTGCCAGGAAATCACAGCCACCCAGTGATATTGACCTCCAGCACTGTCCTCGTTAGCCTTAATATATACAGCGGAGTTCTCGGAGTATCTCACGTGGGATAGGCGGAGAGGAATTCGGCGAGTGAGGCGGACATGCACAGATTACAAATACCGGCCGTAACCAAGCCTAGCGCGGTCAGCATGCATTGAGAAAAACCGGGAAGGGCGCATTACCCCAGACAACGCTAGAACTGCCACCCGACGGGAGACTGAGTGAGAGACTGGTGGACAAGGCAGTCCATGACTAGTTGCTCGGTTAGTACCAACCCAATGCTTTCACCTCAATCGGATCGTACATTCAAAATCGCAAAGGCGAGACCCAGCATCGACCTGTGGACCATTGAATTAGTCTTCGCCTCGGATAGCGCATCGAGCAACGTACAGCATGGAGAATTGTCGTTTTAAATCCGACTTGTGACCCATCTGGGCCAACTGCGCATCATCATCGCCATGGGGGGCATAATCTTTGAGTGGAGGATCATCCATTTTGGTAAGGGTACAAAGGGATGAGAAAGGGAAAGAAAAGAAAAAGTGATCAGGGACAAAGGAGAGCCTCAGTATACATAAGAACCGGCTGACATGACGACACTCGAAGATGACTTTCCGAAATAATGTACTCCACGCCCGTTTCGATCGACGCGGGGGATTGTATCGGGGCTTCACGTAATAGATTTGGAGTAATGGAATCAGTGGAAGGTGATAACACGCTAGACGTTTGATTGGTTCGGCATACCGAACACGGTGATGTGAACCAATCACTAACTTTCAGGGGAATTAAGTGTTTGGGCGCGGTCCGTGGGGCTTGGCTCGCCCCCAGAGCTTATCCTATCATTCAATCCTGCCATTGGCCGTCCACATATCCACCACGATGGCAATCTTGGGGTAAGGCGACGTTCTTCTTCTCATACATGCCGAGTCAGAGTCATGCCGGGTACATTTAGAAGGTCTCTCTAGACGGAGTATACGGAGTCTCGACCAAATAGTATGGTATAAGGTTTGTTATCGGATTAGTCGTCCAAATAGGAGTCTGTTCCTAGCTCAATGAAAGAAATGGGTCATGGTGGATATGTGGGCCCACCCTACTTATCAGTTCCTTCACCAAATCGCCCTATGTAAAGATTGTCACTCACCGGACATGATCCACCGAGATTCGGCTCGAAACGCCCTACAAACTCGGGCAATCGGGCCTGCAGGGAGAAACTCACTCACCGGGAACTAAGCCCTTTCAGCCCAAAGTCAATTATGTGGGAGACCGGGCATGCAGGTCCGCGCGGATCGGTGGTTTCTAGAAGCTTTCCTTATCATGCCTGTTAGGGTTCCCGTGGCTGATTATAGGGTTTCCGTCCACATCAAACCCTGGGAAGAATTTCTCAGTCTAGAAGCAATGCCGGAAACATGGAAGATGAAAAAAAAACCTAATTGCCACATTGACAAAAAAGCACGCCACATTCAATTCTTCATTTCATGGATTCCCCGGCATATTTTCCCGAGGTCCTTTCAGCGGCCCACGGCAACCCCGGAATGCCTCCCCGTGACTGTGGGGAGGGTTGGGGTAAGTACATGTTAGCCAACTAGTACCGGCCCTTTGACCTCGCTTTCGTATCCACTTTGAGCTCCATTTGGATGCAGTGGAGGTGGATGCTTCGACCTAACAAATGTAGCTAGCTCTTGGCCGACACGCAAGATAAATACATGACTTGATGGTCGAAACTTTAGCCTACAGCCATAATCTTCTCATCTTCGATACATTCATAAAGCTTTGAATTCCATGAAATACGTTGTTAATATAATGAATTGTGCCAGGAATGTGGCATTGGATAAAAGAAATGCCAAGTTTTGGCTTAGAAAAGGGCCATAATACCAGCCAACACGGCCGCAATAATCGCCAAAGGTCCACCCATAAGCACGCTAGCACCATTGGCTGAAGTGCCCGAAGCACTCGAAGCAGCTTGAGTTCCACTGGCTTGCGTCTCCGACGTGTTCGTGTTGGCCGAAGTTGCATTTGTACC
Source organism: Penicillium sp. 91 TS-2023 (assembly GCA_030710325.1). Classification (NCBI taxonomy): domain Eukaryota; kingdom Fungi; phylum Ascomycota; class Eurotiomycetes; order Eurotiales; family Aspergillaceae; genus Penicillium; species Penicillium sp. 91 TS-2023. Next base: position 2,498,838 of record JARWGP010000011.1, read on the forward strand.
TCCAGCCTGGGTGGCTAAGGTTTTTCTATCAAACGCAACTAGATTTGCCGTGAACACACTAGCCGCGCTGAGCTCCTCTTCCATCCCCTTCTCGCCATCATATTTCTCAGTGTACCATCGCACTCCACAGGTGCCATTTGATTCGCCGGTGCACGCCTCCGCGGCTGCCGAGGCAGAGCCCTGCAGACGTGGCAGGATGTCATCCATTGTGTACGGGGCAACGGTAGAGACCAAGGCCAGATCACGCATGAAAATGCCCTTGAAGAGAATTTCGTTATTATTGCAAATCTCTTTCTCTTCGCATTCGTATTCCGACATGATGTCTCCACCATATTGTGCAGGGAAGAAAGTAGTGAGACTGGTGTTCAGGAGACCATTTACGCCAGATTTCCACTTCGGAGCACCGTTGGTCTAGTTTTTGTCAGCCATCGTATCCTAATCTGAGGATGAACCTAATCTCCTACCAGGTTATACATATAGGCTGCGCCGGTGACGTATGTACCATAGTTCAAAGACCACTGGACGTTATCACCAGTCGCACAGTGATTCTCGGCATTCGTAGAGTCAGAGATAACCCAGGTCTCATTGTTCAAAAGTGGGACAGAAGAGCTCCAGTCCCAGATTTTCTCGGCCCAGTCGGAGTACGTTGTGTTACCCGTGTACCGGGCCAAGCGGGCAGCTAGCTCGAAGAATTCACCATTGGACAAAGCGTTCTTGATATCGTAGCCGGACCCCTCGTACGCATAAATCTGCCACCGTAGCCCACCACCACACGTGGTATCATCCCAGCGGCTCGCCTGGGAATTGAACACGGCGGCTGCCTTGCTTGCCCATGAGACCTCCGAAGACGTTTGCGGGAAGCCGAACTCTGCGGCTGTCATGGCCGCAAGCCCCCAAGGCGATTGGTCGTCGTTACCAATAAACGAGCTATAGTTCGCAGTGATGAAGTCATTGTTGTCGCCGCTTTGCCAGTTCATTCCCTGAATCACGGCCGGGTTGTTCGAGTCGTCGCCGGTTAGATACCAGTAGTGAATCATCGTATCGAACAGGACGCTGCCTTCCCACCATTTGGAAGGGAACGCGCCAGGAATGTGGCCGGTCAGGTTGCCTTGATAATATGACATGGCGCCATATGCGGCGGTGTGAGCCGCGCTCTTGATGGACTCTGATACCTATTAGAGGTTTCTCCCGGGGTCTAGATGGATCTGGCAGGTATGGGACGCTCACGCTCATTCTTGATATCGAGATCAATGGCCGAGGCCGCGCCGGCCAAAAGAGTGATAACCGATGCTGTTTGCCACAAAGTCCCAAGCATTATGAGAGTGTGGGGCTGGATAACCAGAAAAGGGGGAGGGAAGAAAAGACAGAAAGGAACGGATGACTCTCCACAAACCAGTGGGCGCCACTGATGTTTTAATACGGACTGCGTTGAACCAACGAGGCTCTGCTGTGGAGCTAGTGTATCTGAAGCCTGGTTTCCATGTGTGGAGTTGTGCAACCCCCTCAACCCTTCCCAGGCCCCTGAACACGGCTCAGATCATTGCGACCATTTCTCTCTATCGTGGGGGCTAAAAACAACACCATCTGTAATTGGCCAACGGAACGAATTCTCTGTGCTGTCTAGTCTGCCAAGACTGAAGCTATCCCTGTCTGGGGGTTAGCGGGTCTATGAATCCTCGGGTAATTGGTTGGTATTTTCAGGGACCAAAGAATTTCTACGCTAATAGTACCAGGGACCGCGAGACCCTGAAATTCCCGGTTTACGCAGTTCAAGTGTACACAATCGTGAAACCTTTCATATTTTTCGGAAGATGCTACACTCCGATATTAAGAAATATAAGTTAGCATTCCAAGGTTATATTCAGAATTGCGTATTCCTCTTACCCCCTATTTTTTTTTTGCCTCTTTCTGAAGAGTGATCGATCAATTCGGAAGGCCATGCGAGTATAGTATGGACTTGAGAATTATGCAGTCTCCTCCTGTCTCTGTTTGATGTGAGTTATTGACTTATTTTCCCATGGAACTATTGGGTCTTCGGGCGTGACATCAAAATGCTGACTGAGATGATGAAGGCACGTACCTATAAGGACCACTTTGAAAAGTTGTAGGGACCGTCGAAGTGGCTATTATCTTTAGTACTCGATGCCTTTCGAATGCTAAAACACAGTCTCCTAATTTCCAAGGCTGGCAGTTAAACTTGCTTTCTGCATTTCAATTCTCTGAAGTTCGGGATATTAAGTAGTCTAAATTACCGATCCGAGAAAACATCTAGCGCTTGAACCTTCAGTGACATGAAACATTCGATGTATGAGCTGGAGGATTATACGAGTAGAAATCATATTATCTCCATACAGTCAATCTGTGAACTTGGTCGTCAATTTGGATTTTCCCAAGTCGACAGTCAAATCCTCTAGTTAAGAAATGGTGACCTTTGATGATCCAGTGGCTTTAGATTTGTCTAAGGCACTTCTACGGCAATATATCGACAGTGTATGTACATGTAATACCCAGGATACATGGGCGATCCAGTAAATAACTAGTGAAATCTTAGACACGGCATCTGTAGTAAACCTATGTTGTTTTCCGACCTCAAAAGAGCCGCATCGAGGATAATAATAAATTACAGCCTTCGTGTCTTAATTTAGGTCGGCGGCTCCTGATCGAAACTTTACTTGAGCCCAATCAGAGGATGATTAATTAGCTGGCGTGGAAATGGTGAATGAATCCCATGCGCTACCCGACTCCACTTGCAGCGGTTATGGATGAGTTTTTATTGGGTACATACTCGCTTGCTTTCTTAGAGCGTACAGATCTATCATCAATTAGATTAGTCTTCCGTCACATCTACACCTGTTTTGGATTATCCACGGCGGTTAATGGACCCCTCATAATTGCGTTCAGACAGCACAGCACAATGGGGGATGATAGGAAGCGCCCCCGTTGGTTTTTCGGGGCCTTTCATTTCCTCGGAAACATGCAAAAGGGCTATAGATCCCTTCTACTATTATAGTCTGCAATTTTTACTTTTCAATTTCTCCTTTTCAATTCCCATCCCAGCCAGTTGGTCATAGTTTCATTCGTTTTTTTTTGGGGAGCGGGCTATGAGCCGCACGACCCAATGCATTTTATCACATCTGGTCACGGACACGGTCATTTTCAATCGTTAGCGATCGTCTTAATTCTACTCATACCGACGAGCTATGCAACATGCTACTGGCCAAATGGGGATACTCAGGACGACTTTGTCCAGTGTCCAAGTGGACTGAGCTGTTGCTTGGAAAGGCGAGACGTGTCTATCGAATGGGCTCTGTTTTACCGCGAACTTTGGAATTCTCTATCGCGGCGCCTGTGCAGATGAATCTTGGCCGATCGCAGAATGCCCGCGAGCATGTTACACAGGTAAATGAGTGCTCTACCATTCGTATGAAGAAATCCCAGTGGCTAATGATAAATGGGTATCAAGAGATCGATTCTGGTTGGGCAAATCTATTCCAGTGCAATACATCAACCGACCTATTAACATGCAACCATGAGTATACATCCGCTGGTATTGTCTGCAATGGACACGGAGTAGGCACATATGATGGATACACCAGCGCCAATGTGACGGCAGCCCAAGTTGGTATAACAGACGATGCAACGACAACCAATACTACAAATACGACGTCTACGAATTCAACGTCGACTGATAATAATGGCCCAACTAATACCGGTTCATCAACAACTACAGTTACAACATGCCCCTCAACCACATCATCCAAGAATAACTCCGAGCTTCTTGTCTTGGGCATCGGCCTTGGTGCGGGACTGGGCGTACCCTTATTGATAGCGACAGGGCTCCTGATATATTGCGGTGGCCAGAATCGGAAACAGAAGAAGGAAATCCAGCGGATATCTGAGATTCCCCCGACTGCTAGGCCTCAAACCTTGAGGCCGGGTCATTCAAATCGGGCAGAACTATATACGTCGTTGATATACCCAGAACTGGAAGGCTCAACTGCTGGTAAGATGGAGCTACCAGGATCATGCCCATCTTACAAAAACTAATATTGATATACAATTCAAATGCTCGCTTCACGAAGCTCACCTTCCAAGGGTTTTCCAAACTGCTTTCCAGGGCTTGTTTATATCTCATCGAAAGCATTGGTCATCTCGGTAAACTAGTCATTATCTCATAAATCCACGACTGCTATTATCTCAGGCCTTCCCTGTCAAACTCGGAGCTGAGATACCTGCCTAAAAATGAGGGTACTGGCGAAAGCTAGATCTTCCCCCCAATGCATTTTACTGTAACGATAGTACAGCACAACCGGTTTCAGCCACTAAAGATCTGAGCGGCAAGTCTATGCTTTTCATTGGTCAATTTGTCTTTCTTGAGTCTTACTGTATCGTGCAAGATGCGTCTGCAGGGATCGATATAGCCCCTGACAAGCAAATATAATTAATTTGGTGCGATGTACCTTGCTTGACTAGTTTCGTTTCATTGATATTGTGGCTGATCGCTAGTCAAAACACATCTCAAGTGGAATCCCGGATCATCTTGTCATGCCATCAAAACTCGTGCCATTGCTGAATCTCTCTCATTCAGGTTCCCTCACTAATTTTGCATTAATGGATACACATCCTTCTATTGACCCAACCAATGCCCAAGCCAATAGGTAACCTTGATCTGCCTTGATAGGGATGGAGCTGCGGAGCATTCCCATCTTATGGGGCCCATGTCGTGAAGATAGATTGTTTCCCTGAACAAAAAATCTTGATCTTGTCCATGTCCCAACTACAACCTTGTAAGCATCTTATGGTGGTTTGGGATAAAAGAACTTAGGAAAGTAACTTGAAATTACCCAGTCAAAGGTGCAGCAATTTGATCCTAGCCCACCTCAACCAACGCCGGAGTATGAATTATAAGAGAAAAAATGTATATATGTACAACAGAAAGACAATTGCGATGCGTGCATGGTAAGCATATCGAGTGACGCCATCTGGAATCAAATATAGAGGGCGGATGACCAAAAAGAAGAAAATGAAGAAAATGAAGAAAATGAACCCAGAATCCCTCGATCAACGAGCTATTGTAATGCGAATGGCCAAGGTATATGCATCGTGTATTCTGGCGTAGAAATGCTCGCTTCATCAACGGAAGAGACATGAGATAATGCAATAACCTCGAACGAAATCAAAAACAAAAGAGATTCATGGATAACGAAAGCAAGGATGAATCAATGCGGCTTGTAGGGGAACGGGGGAAATGTAAGAATACAAGAGCCCCCCCATTCAAAGCCTAATGCGTCGGGCATCGAAGTAGCCTAGATTTATTGCGGTGTCGTTCACACCTACAAAAGGTGCCGCATCTTCAAGAAGTTCCCAAGGACGGTTTGGATACGAACCAACAGTCCGCCCCCGTTGTTGGAGGCGAAGTCGATTCGCTGTGAAATTGAGTCCTTCACTCACACCAACATGCGCACCTGGGTACGTAGCGGTTGGTTGTGAAGAATGAGCAGTAGCAGAAGCAGGCAAATTGGGTGTTGGGGTGGAACCTGCTGCCGGGGATGGCGCTGCTGCTGATTGAAGGTAGGACGTTGTGAAGTCTCCCATCGGACCTAAAAGATAGAGGAACCGGGCGTCACTCTGCAGACCGAGCGTTGGGCACTTCTCCCTGAGAAAGCGAGAGCACTGGTACCTTGTCTCATCCGGGAACACGTCAATTAACGATGCAGCAACATCTAGGGCATGCGTTTGTAACAAAATGCCTGGACAGGGGGGATAGTCTTCAGATGATCCTGGCCGTGGGAAATAGTCTGCGCCAGGAAAAAGGCGTAGGACATCGGCTGGAAGACGAGAAAGCGCTATACAGAATATAGAGACCAACAACCTTGATGGCTCATGGGAGGCATTGACCTTTAAACCAGATGGCAGCATGAAAGAGGCACGGTGTATGACGACCATCCTCAGCAGAGCTGAAAACCAGAAGGCAAGAGACCGCTCGAAGTTCGATCGCGCTTGACTAAGCGTGCCACCATTTCGATCATCACCTTGCATCGTAAGAATCTTCTGCAGAAGGCCATCCATTTTGTCAACGAGGGCAGACACAACTGCGGAAGTTGCGGCATCCGGGGTGCTGCTAGCAAGCTCCTCAATTATTGTGAGGTACAATTTTGCGTTTTCCAAAGATCCGGAACTGTGAGGGGTGGCCAAGAAATTACTTGATGGCTCCTCCAGTACTGGAATAGAGAAAAATTCTTTCTCTGCACGTTCGCGAATTTGACGAACGGCATCTGGGCTCATGAGCGCAACAAGATCGACCCAGTGGAAGTTATGGGCGCGGGAGTTGGCTACAACGGTTTTGAACATTGCGTCTGCGATACTGTTTCGATCTTCATTGTCGGAATCTTGATGAAAAAGGATCTGAAGCTTTAATTGGCAAAAGGGCAGAGAGAAGTCATCGGTTGTGCTGGCCAACTTTTCGACTTGTGAGATCACAGATGGGGTCTCTTTGTGGTTATCAACCCCGAGCAAGCTGTCGAGTGCGTTTCGGAGCGGGCCAATGGCGTTCGGGTACTGATCGACGAGCTTTTTCATGCAGCTTTGCTCCACGCAGCCGGGGTTTCGCACGAGAAGTTCACGCAATAGCGCCACTAGGGAAGCCTCTCGGTCGTTGCGCTTGCGGACATCGCCAATATCGAGGGATGACGCGGCGTCGCACACGATACCAAGAACCTCATCAAAGCTCTTGGCTAAAAACTCCTGTTGGGACAACTGGAACCGGTAGGAGACCAAATCAAGGTACCTGTCTTCTGCGGGAGGAGAGAACAGATCAAGATACCTGTTCTCTGCTGGCACAGAAAGAAGAATATCAACAAGGTCTGCTGGCAGATCTTCTGCATTGGGAAGCGGAGTCGTGGAGTAGCTGAGCTTTCTCACTAGAGACAAGAACGATGTGATTGTAACACATCCGACCCCAATCAGGGAGGGAATAACATTTAGTATGGTTGAACGATCAGAGGATCGTAGATGGGTACAGATCCAGCGAATCAACATCCCATCAAAATGTTTTGGCTGGAACGATCGCAACTGCGCCAAGTACTGACAAGTATCGTTTGCTGACAGTTTCCCCTTGCTGAGCTGAGATTCCAATTGCTTCGTCAATGTATTGAAAATGGTATCTAGCGTGGGTTCATCCATGAGGTTCCCGGAGAGTAAAAGGTGATCTAACTTCTCGCGGAACAAGGGATCTGCATTCCCGAAAGAGTCGGGGATGTGGTCAGAGACTGGAGACGATGCAGCCAAAAGAGCCTTGTTGCCGATGCGTGAAAGGTCTTGACGAAGAATCAAAACTGTGTTACACTCATGGGGAATACGCAATCCAAGCTCGATCAACGAAAACATCAAATCCAGACTCGGGGTGTTGAATCGTTTGATAATGGTATACGCATCAACCAGTTTGCGGAACAGATCCGCGGTCGCCCCAATCATGCACAGTGAGTCGAAATGATAATTTGTGGTATCAGCAACCGATGCAAGGACGACGCTATTTTTAGAGCTAGAAGCGCATTTCAAGACATCCGCCAACATTGAAACATCCTCAAATGTTTCGAGAATGTCGCGAACAATTTGAAATTCATCCGGTGTAAGCATTGACACGGACTGGGCACCAACAAGAATTGATGATCGAGTGATTGAGCCAGTGGCCTCGCGAGTATGTTCAGCAACACCTCGACGTAGCCACTGCCCTATCTCTGCTTTCACAGCCCAAGTTAAATCAATGGACAATGAGTCGTCAGGGATCATTTCATCGTGAGATTCCATGTCAAAGATTCCCGGGAGACGTCGGCTGATCAGTTGCTTTATATTCGCAAGCATGTTGACTTCATCTGCAGCAGAAAAGCCAATACGGGCTAGCAAGGTGCTACGCAAATTGCCAACATGTTCCGGGAGACGGCTAACAGGAAGCTGTGCTATCAATGCAATATCGATATGCAAATCAGGCACTGATTGACGGTAGGAAGAGGCATGACTTGTAACATCTTTGGCCATCAGCCATTGGAGGTATCGGCCGACCGAGAACGTCTGTGACCTGACGAGCTCAGAGATTGTATGATATACATTCTCCATGTTTAATTTCTGGTTACGCCCGGCTCGGGTAAGAAAGGTGAGGATATGATCATCCACATCTACTCCTGCCGCCTTCCACTTTCGCAATAGACGAGCACCAGCGTAGACTCGGTAGATTCCGTAGCGGAATGGAGTGGAGAGCCATTCCAGCAACTTCGAGACCAAGACTGTCCTGTCCTCGACAGCTTCCAAACAGGCCGACGAGACTGCATTGATGTCATATTCAGAGAGAATCGAATCAAGAAGGCGAATAATGCGTTGGTTTGGGGATCGCTGCGGTGTTTGCTTTGGATGGTGAGGCCTTTGTACTCGAGCATTACGCTCGGTGAGGTTTTGCAACAAGGCTCGGTCGACCTTGTCTGTGAGGTCAAGGCACGACATGACCTGGCTTTTGTATTTCTCCCATGAATTTGGCAGGAGCAATGATGAAGTATGTTCCTGGACCAATTTCTTTATAAACCGGGATAGTCGATCAATGAGGGGTTTAAGAGGCTCACGTTTGGCCTGTGTAGCCTGACGCAACTTATCGAGGAGAAGTTCGGCCAGCCGTCGCCCTCTACGTCGATATCGTGTGATGCTGTTCCAGTAAATGCCAAGCATCATAAGCCAGACAGGGACCGTGCCAATTGAGGCGGCTTCGAATGAAGATAGGAACCACTCAATGAAGTGATCATGATCGAGAAGATTCTCAAAAAACAAACGGGCAGTCAGTCCAATCGCATATGTCATCTTCGGTTTCCAGTCAGAGGACTTGGGCGCACTGAACACAGTCTCAACAAACTGCTGAACGTTTGTTGTCCAGTCTCGTACCCATTTGGCTTCCAACCCCACAGCCAGAGCACCACTCGTTCCTTTCCGCTTAAACGCGCGAATTTCATTGGCACCGACACATTTTGCGAGCCAAACTGCCCGTGCAACCGGGATCCACTTGCCTAGGCATTGATCCAGAAGGACTTTGCCTCGGATACCATGAGGGATGGTTCGGCTTAGCCGACGCAGTGGCACGGACGGGTTGGCAAGATCTCGAAGCCAGGCCTCTCGCTTATTGTCTGTGAGGGTCACTCTCGGTGGCGGCTTAAAACTAGATGGCGCATGGACGGTGTTGTGATTTTGACGTTTCTCCAGTGCAGCAGAAAAGACGGTCGAAAGCATTTGGAGCCCTGTGCGGTGTTTTAATTGTCCATACAGTGCAGGTCGGGCCGTATTGGATTCATTTTGAGAAACCTGGGTCCTGCTATAATAGCCTTGTTTCGCCGCTTGTTCATTCAAGACATCCTCTGGATGGTTCCCGGTCCACGGAGTGAAATCGGCGACTTCTGATCATAGATATTAGCAATATTTCTAGATACTGAAACTCACTTCACTTACTCTCGCCTTTAATCGCAGGGGCCACAGAAGGAGTCACAATGCGGAATGGGATGGTTTGAACTTTCTTATCTGGGGAAGCCTCCCTGGATTTTGAACCTCCGTCTAGTCGATTGAGAGGGGTATTAATCCAGGGCTGGGGAGGGAACGGGGGCGGTGATGTTGGCCGAGACCCTGTCGCACTGCCCGGAATCTCTGACATGACCGCCTGAAACGACCACATGGGTCGGCCGCGCCATGACAGTTGAGGTCGTGAACTGGCGCTGGCCGGTGTACTCCTCGCATCCGCACCCTTTACGGATGAACCTGCATCACCAACCTTGGAAGCACCTGATATATCCAGTCTTGGTCGTTTTGGTGGGGGCTCCTTGTCGTTCGGATCGTATCCGTTGTTGGTTAAGTCGACCACGGCCGATGGGCGCGTCTGGGGTTGCGACGGCGGTAGGGGCGGTTGTGAGGTCACCGATGAGGGATCATATTGAGATGACATTTGTGCCAAATCGACTCTTCCGGGGCCACCATTGAGTGGTCGCATCGGGTGGCCCCATGGTTGGCCGCCGGCAGAAGAATGCGGTATCATCTTAGGCTCATCGTGTACCGTCCGAAGGGTGTGGTGTCTGAATCATCCGGACCCGGGGTGAACAGCGAGAAGCGCCGATCGTTATCGATTGAGACAATCCGAATCTCAATGCGAAGAATGCTCGATCTGATATATCCACGTCAATTCGATGTTGGTGGAGATGCCAGTGCGGATGCGGAGTGCGGTCGACTGGCAAATAAGACAGGTTGGGAGAGGATGAATCGAGGGAGGGGAGAGGAGGCGGTTGAGTGCCTCGAGGACTTGAAAAGAGAGGGGTTTGATATATATGGATCACATCCAAGTCTGGTACAAATGAGGGATCAAGTGGGTGTTTATGAAGGAAAGCGATAACGTAAGTCACGGGCCAAATCAACTCCGTCCTCCTCCGTGGCCTGGATCCACTAGAATGGCCGGGGATCGACGGCTTTTGCGCTCCACAAGAATGGGCCCTGTTGTATTTGTTTGATCATTTGCTTTGAGAATGCTTTTTCTCTTCCCATTTACGTCCATTCTACTGTATAAGAAATCAGATGTTCGGAGTCATTTGCCCCTTTGGGGCCGAGTGCTTGCCGAGTTGCGGTTGGGCTTTAAGCATCCCATAATCTAGAATCGATATATTTCCTATCGTGTACCGAGTAACCCTCGTACCGGTAATTTCTTATGTTTTTACGTATAAATTATGATTTTCCGTTGGTGGAACCCCCGCCGCATCCCTGCCTCAATCAGCCCATGATATGTATAGTATTGTATGCTCCAACATGTACGGTCTACATGTACTGAATCTGCCGACTTTCTTTTTCTGCTTTATTTGACCCATACGGATCTCGAGCCTGATCCGAGAATCATATCAAACATGTAGGTTTGCCCTTCAGCCGCCTTATCTCTCCGCGTCCACATTCCGTATCGGCCCACCGCCGGGTCGCTGCAGCAGATCTATCATACGGTGTGCTCTTATGACAATTTGACTTTTTTGGTTTCCCAAATATTAGTGTATACTCTGGATATCGCTGTAAATATTTGCCGTTCGAAATGCCGGGATTCTATTCATATAATTTCCGGGAAGTTCTTGGTAGATGTCGTGCACGGTCGCAAGGATACGATTGCACGATCTGCACTGCATTCTGTAGGCCCAATTCCGTGCTCTCACCGACCATTTCGGAGCTAGTGAGATCTACGAGTGATTGTACAGTATGCAGTGGCCCGATCATGCCTAAACTCATAGTCGAAAATCGTAAGCATGAAGATAATAATATCACCCAAATGCTCATGTTATGCTTATCAAGCCTAATTCACTATATTTAAACTCTACCTACAGGTGTGCAGTCGTTCTCGAGACCGGCTTGACAGATACACTCTTGATCACTCTTTCATGACCCAATGCCAACGCCTTAGCGCAGATCAATTATAGAGCGAGCCGCACCAAATTGACGGGCATCGTAAAAGGTACCTAGTATGGTATTGTATAAGGTGTGTAGATTACAAACCGCTGACGAGAATCGAATGGAATTTTGGGGAAATCTATAGTGGGCCTCTGTAACTGGTTCCTCGACGATCTGCAAGAAGGTTCGACTTTCCGTTTCATCCATCCTATACGGCATACATCCTATATGTCTGTCGTCACTCTTGACAGGTGTCTGTTTGGCTTCACGATATGCACCAAAACCTGGCGACTTCGGTCGTTCCACTACCTCCCCATCCGACATAAGCTGTATCAACATCGAATCAACACCCCCAGCCGCTCACAACTCCCCGCAAGAGAGTACGTCGCAGTATACAGTCATTCTCAAGACATGCTTGGCCAATACACACATCATTCTTTTTGGATCCTGCCAATCAATTATTGAGCGGGCCGCAATTGATTGAGGGGCGCCGTATGTTACAGTATCTTGGTACATAATATCACAGGATGTACATAAGAATCCAGGGGAATTTTTAAGTAACATGTAGTGGATCTCTGCTAATTATGAGGGAAGACCGTCTAGTGCGTTGAATCTCGATGATCTGCTGAAACCCTTCTTGAATAGACTTTCGAAAGTACAATATCTGAGACTTGTTCAATATTGAAAACCGGAAGACGCCTCCCCCTGATGTATATTCTTTACCCATGGACTGTCTGCCATGCCTTGCCAACAAAACTGCTGGTGCGTTCTGCAGTTTTAAAAACGCTAAGTTTGGATGCCGCTACTACCGGAGACAAATCCTACCAGGATAGTAGCATATCTAGTAAGGTATTAGTCGGGTCAGCCATAGAGTTCCATTTTCAAAGGAACCGCAGCTTACGTTGCTCCTATGACGATAAGCTCGATCGCCTTCGATTTGGTTAATCCGGACAGGATAAAGAGGGATAACATCGTAGAGGCCATCATAACGACAATTCGCCCCCAAGCCGTGCTTATAATGTTACAAATCACAACTGGTCCCAGCAGAAGAAGGATTATAAATAGTAACAGTATTGCTCTGGCCGTGTGCTGAATCTGCGCACCAGAATAGATATACACGTTAGGATCTTTCGAGACGTTATGAGTACGGCTCTGCGTAATGGTTAGCCTGATCAGATGCCTCATGCCTGTCCTTACTTTTGGAAACTCGGCCAAAATCGTATGACCTTGTTTTCTACCCATGCTTCAAGCTGCACCATAGCGCTGTCACCTACGGGAGCTAGAGATACTAGCTCATGATGGTGCGCGAGGTACGCGGTTTCCTCTCGGGCCAGACAGCCTGTGCTTTCCACCCAATTTTGCAAGCTCTCGATGTCTCTTGGGTGAGCAGGGCCCAAACCTAAAACTCGGGTCGTTCTTTCCATGAATTGATCTGATCCGCGTCAGCGGCCGCGATGCTTCTCGGGCGTCTTCATTACCGTAATCAGCAAGATGAGAATCAATCTCTGATAGCAGAGATATTCGTTCCGCATTCTTATCGCATCGGCTTTTCCCGAGAAAAATGACAGAGGTCTCGTCGTGATCCGCCTGTTCAAGCCTCTTCTCAAGTATAGACAGTTTGTCCTGCTTCTGCAAAAGGAGTCGAGCTCGAAGCTTGTCAAACCGCCGACATAAAAAGTAGGGATCATGTGCGGAGATGAGCGCCGTGAAACGGGGGTATCCGGGCCTGTAATCCTCGACTAAGCGTGTTAGAGCGAGGATTCGTTAGGGTGGGGATATGTATACTACTCCTGGTCGACGTGTTATCTGAGTCGGTGGAGCCCGGAGGCTCCCAGATGGGAAGGCAAGATGGGAGGGCGGCCATTTCCTATAAGCCGTACATTAAGTGAACCTTGGAAGTGACTAATATAAAATTCTGTCACTTATCGTGCCTTTATCTTGCTTTTAGGATACGAGGCTAGGGCAGTGCAGATATGGTATTCTCCACGCATATGCACAGCCACGATGCCAAATAATGGATGCCTAATGACGATGTATTGGTAAGAAAGCCTTGGAAGCCCCATTTGTCTTTACAAATTGGGCACTCGTGGCTTTGGAATGAGGCTGCAGGGCAGATTCTCGGCCTGCCATAGCTAACCTACATAGTCCTTCGTACTTCTAGTGATGCATAGGTATATATCTGGGTCAGCGCGCCAGTATATCCTTCGGTAGCATTACAACTGCCCTCCAAACATTCGTATTTGATAGCTTCATTCTTACAATACGTATGTCTTCTGAACAGTACGTGACTAGTCCTTTTAAGCCTGTCTAGCGTACTGACGTAGACTAGGAACACAGAGGACACCTTCATCTTTTCGAATGATGAAGATCGTCCATACATCGCTAGTTCTCATGTGGTGAGTCATCCTAGCCAATATATTTACATATACTAACCGAGTCCATATATATATAGAATAAATTTCGCGTCGGGGATAAAGTCTACCTGTTAGGCTCCGATGGATCTCGTGATGGTCCTTACCTTGTGGCATTGGTAATCTCTACGCAGGAGTGTATCCTTAGCCTCGAAAGTGGCCAGACTGCCAAGGATGGCGAGGTGATACATATGGCGAAGCTCGAGACTGCATGAGAAATGCGGGGTATTCACACTCCACCAATAGAACCCTTCCACGTCAGCAAGGAACAGCCACAGATAGAAATCCGCCTGGGCAGTGTTTTCAGCCCAATTTGCATCGCATTTCTGCCCGACCGTAGTGCATATGCAGGTATTGGCGTCTTGAGCCGCAACCGCTTACGTTATTTACATCGTGCGTGCTCTTACTAGAACGTTGATTAGCCCCGTAGTCCCCTTCCCTTCTCTAGATAAGGAAACACGTTCTTCGGATCAATTCCAATCTCCAGGGGACCAATATACTACTACCTACATGCTCTTAATCGTTATAGCCCGCGCGGACGCCCTCTACCATTATGGACAACGAGCATATAGTAGCAAAACATTATGCCATCCTTATCGGTGTCGACGCTTACCCTAGCGGATCCCTGACGGGCTGCGTACGAGATGTCCAGATGATTCAGGAATATCTTGAGGACAAAGTGCGCTCGGTAGAAGTTCATACTTTGATAGCAAGCAAGAGCCCCGATCCGGACATAATTACGCCACTCGAAGACCCGGAACACTGGCCAACATGTTACAATGTGACTTCGGTTTTTGAAAGAGTCACGTCTCAAGCAAAGCCTAAAGACTACGTTTACATCCACTACTCTGGTCACGGCACTAGACTGGAACCGTGCTATGACTTCTCTAATCAATCGGGAGATTTGGCGTTGGTTCTCCTCGAAGGAGACCAAAGCCCAGACAGATTTCTTCGCGGACCGCGACTTGCCCGCCTCCTTAAAGACTTGGTGGATAAGAAATTGGTCGTTACTCTTGTTCTGGACTGCTGTTTCTCTGCGACTGTCTACCGGAATAGCGGCTCTGGTGTCCGATTCCTTCCGTACGGCCTTACGGCGGTCTCAACGCATTCATTAAGCCCTAAGGATATTTACGTAGATAGGAGCACTCTTCCTACCAACCGCGATGCATCTATGCGCGACAACTGGTTGCTGGAACCGGACCGCTATGCCATTCTCGCCGCTTGTGGGCCTGACGAGAACGCCAAGGGAGGTTCGCAGAATGGGTTAACATACGGTGCTTTGTCCTATTTCTTACTCCGAACGCTCTCTGATCATGGCCTTGGGACGACACATAGAGAAATACATCGTCATATACGTGCTATGTTCTGGAAATCCTCTACGGCGCAACATCCTATCCTGTATGGAAACGGGGACCAGGGCTTCTTCGGTCCACTCAAATCGCACTGCGGTGTAAGGTCAATCTGCATCATCGAGCGTGAAGAAAGGCTTCAGTTACTAGCCGGCAAAGCCCACGGTATCCGTGATGGCGACCAGTTTACCGTTTCTCCTTTAGGATCGACAAGTGGCAATGGTGCTAAGGAAAGGTCTATCGCCAAGGTCATCTGTGCCAAGGCTCTTACGTCCCAGTTGGAGTTAATCGGGCCTCAGTGCAACCTTCAAACGGGGTGGATCGCAGAACCACTCACTTGTGCGTGTCTCGCGACTTTTCCCATCCAACTGGCACCCAACCTTCCGCAGCGTGATGAATGGCTAGTAGCTCTAAAGAAACGGTCGCTTAGCACCGACATCGACGCTCACCAAATTCCGGCCCTCCGGGTAATGCTGAACAACACCGGCGAGTATGAAATCCTAGACAGCTTGGGTCAGAAGTTCGTTAATCTACTAGCCATGCCCCGCGACCAAGTGAACACTAGTCGCATCTACGATGTGCTGGAACACTTGACCTGGTTTAGGATGGCCAAGGATTTGATTAATGAAACGCCTACATCTGCATTCCGAACATCATTTGACACTCAGATAATTTGGAACGGAAGAGTGTTTTATCCTGGGAAAGAGATAGAGGTCCAGCACAACAACACCGTGGAAGTGTGCATAACCAACAGGGGAGATACAGCTCTATATGTGCACATATACAATCTAGACCCTTGTTGGAGCGTCAAACATATGCTCAAAGCAACTTACGTGACTATTCCTGGCCGAAAAAATCCGCGCAACGGCGATTCATCTTCTCCAGGAATATTTAAAGGGAAGATCAAGATGAAGGTTCCTGAAATGATGATGGAGCATGGTTCATGCGAGGACATCATTAAGGTCTTCGTAACTTCCCAACCCACATCATTTGACTTTCTAGAGTTGCCCAATCTTCATGGGCGAGTGGATACGACTGCTGGGGCGAGGATTGGCCATTCTGATAGTCAAGTACCAGAGGACTGGCTAGCATTGAACTTCCCTATTCGTACATCACTCTAAATGAAAGCGATAGTGACGGTCCATGTATTCTATGAACCCGGTCTAATTTCCCAAATGCACAGAGACAAAATGTACGGTAGTAGGAGTAGTATTCAATTTCCCGATTGAATTTCTTCTAGATACAAAGTGCTATGCGGGGCGCGTCAAGGAAATGCTTGACGCTGAATGGTGCCTGCACTCGGGTGATAACGCTTCCAGGGCCCCCAGCAGGACCTTTTTAGCCGTATCTCCATGAGAATAGTAGTGCAGATAGCACAATAGGACAGACAATAAAGACAGCAACGGGTAACTCCAATAGAGCACTCGAAGCGCAACAGACTTGAGATCCCGCTTTTTCAAAGCGTTACTCACATATCCCTGCGGATTTCTTCAAACACTGGGCATCAGCAGTACATGCTTTGCTGTCGGGTTACCTCGGTCGCAGGCGCACTGTGGTGAGTCTTTGATCTTCTTTGTCGGCGCCGCAAGGATCCTCTTCATCATACGGCCGAATTCCTCCTTCTCCCACGCCATCTCCCACGCAAGCTTTGCTGCTGCTCCCCCCACCCCCGCTTCCGCGCAGACTAGAGCTGAATATAACGGTTGTGGGCATGATTGTGGTCGCTTTGCTTGCTCGTGAGTGGAGGCTGGGTTGCTTCTTTTGGCATGGGCGTCAACGAGCTCACTTCACAGTGAGCGGGGATCCAGCAGAATTGAACACTGAGTCCTTGCGAAGTGAAGAATTCGTGGAGCTTGATGGCATTGACAAGGTAGACCTGGCCGGAGGGTATTCGTGGTCGTCTGAGTGCTTGTAGGGAGGCTTGACTATCGGAGAAGATCACCACACTGGTTGGTTGCTGTGGCGCTTCTCTGACCAACGAAATGTGCAGTAGCTCTAATTGGTGAGCCTCAATATGTAGTAAGCTGGCCTGGTTCGACCAGCCTAACTCGTAGCTTTATGCTTTTTTGATCGGCAAGGGCTTACGAAAGTTCGATTCTTTATAGTAACCTATAGTAGTCTCATCTTCTGCAGGAAATATTTCAGGCTCTTTGAATCAGCATGGCCAAATGCGAATCATCCTATTCCATAAAGAGCAGCGTCCAATTCTCTTCATTATATCGCTTATCAAGAAAGCCGGGCAGAATATCACACGCGATAGTGCTTAACGACGAGATGTACTTTGGTCACTTCAGGGATGCAAGAAACAGGGCGCTAAATTCCGACATGCGTCAAGCATTGTAAAACGGCTGGCAATCATCAGCCGATGGTGGCAGCGCCTCGGGTGAAACTTGTCATGTAGCGAGGGCGGTCTTGGCATACGCAACCAGATGCACCGCCTTATGATACGTTATCAGTATGACCATGGATGACTTACTACTTCCCTATGAGTTTCCATAACACAACAAGACATTCCCCAATTAAAAACATCAGTATCATGATACTGTTGCGTCGGCCAATTTTGACCGTCAATCATCGAAATCCTTGACAGCTCCTCGCATCAGACGCGCAAGTGAGGGGGTGTAAATGCCTATTTCTGCGCAGGCTGCTGAACCGTGACAATGGGCCGCGCGACGTAGGCGATAATCACACAGTTCTATATTACCACGCAATAAGCAGCAGTTGCCTCAATTTACGACTGGCCATTCAATAATATGAAGAGGCTCTCGAGGCTAAACCAATAGACCATCCCCAGCGGGCAATTCCACCAAATGATCTTAGTGCCAGACACCATCATAGATAGGTGAAGACAGGGGCTTATGTTACCGAAGACTACGAGTGGCAAGAAGTATGCATGACGAGTAGTGAGAACGAAGATCAGTAAAGCTAATGAGAAAATATTGTTCAACGCGTCGACCACATATCTAGGCGCGGGAGCGGAGGCGGTGAGGGCTCAGGTATCAACATTGTTGGTGCCCGACTCTGCCTTCGTCACAGCCACCCCCTCGGAGTACGCTGCATATTGCGGGGACCGTAACAGCCGAGACAGATCTCCAGAGTAATTGGCCATGCAACAATTTCAAGAGGCCATCGAGGCAATACCGATGGACCACCCGCAGCGTGCACAGAGGCTTAATAGTCTCGGACTTGAATATCATAATAGATACCTGAGAACAGGGGCTGAGACGGATCTGCAACTGGCCCTTCAACACTATCAAGAGGCCATCGAGGCAACACCGGTAGACCACCCGGAGCGTGCACAGATGCTTAATAGTCTCGGACTTGGATACCGTAGTCGATACCTGAGAACAGGGACTGAGACGGATCTGCAACTGGCCATCCAACAATTAGAAGAGGTCGTTAAGGTGACACCGATAGACCACCCAGAGCGGGCAGATCGGCTTGATAGTCTCGGACTTGGATACCGTGATAGATATCTAAGAATAGGGGCTGAGACAGATCTACAACTGGCCATCCAACAATTTCAACACGCCGTCGATGCAACACCGAAAGACTACCCGGAGCGGGCAGATTGGCTTGATAGTCTCGGACTTGGATACCGTGATAGATATCTAAGAACAGGGGCTGAGACGGATCTACAACTGGCCATCCAACAATTTCAAGACACCGTCGATGCAACACCGGTAGACCACCCGGAGCGTGCACAGAGGCTTAATAATCTCGGACTTGGATACCGTAGTCAATACCTGAGAACAGGGACTGAGACGGATCTACAAGTGGCCATCCAACAATTCCAAGGGGCTATTGAGTTAACACCGATGGACCACCCGCAACGTGCACAGAGGCTTGATAGTCTTGGTGCTGGATACCAGGATAGATACCTGAGGAAAGGGTTTGAGACGGATCTACATCTGGCTATCCAACAATTTGAAGAGGCCGTTAAGCTATCACCGGTAGACCATCCGGAGCATACACAGAGGCTTAATAGTCTCGGACTTGGATACCGTAGCAGATACCTGAGAACAGGGGCTGAGACGGATCTACAGCTGGCTATTAAACAATTTCAAGATGCTATCGATGCAACACCGAAAGACTACCCGGAGCGGGCAGATCGGCTCGACAGTCTCGGACTTGGATATCATGATAGATATCTGAGAACAGGGGATGAGACAGATCTACAACTAGCCATTCAACACTATCAAGAGGCCGTCAAGATAACACCGGTAGACCACCCGGAGCATGCACAGAGGCTTAATAGTCTCGGACGTGGATACCATGACAGACATCTGAGAACAGAAACAGGGGCTGAGAGGGATCTACAACTGGCTATTGATCAATTTCAACACGCCGTCGATGCAACACCGAAAGACCACCCGGAGCGGGCAGATCGGCTCGATAGTCTCGGACTTGGATACCGTGATAGATATCGAAGAACGGGGGATGGGAAAGATCTGCAACTGGCCATTCAAAATTATACGGACGCGCTAAACCATCATTCATCTCCTATCCCTGATCGACTAGAGCCCAGCACTAGCCTAATACTCCTATACCTTGAAACCAAAGACTGGTCGATGGCATATCAAACTGTATTTACTGCAATGTCCCTTATTCCCCAGCTCACACCTCGCTCCCTCAATACTTCAGACAAGCAACACTTGCTCACTCAAGTCACTGGTTTGGCTTCAGATGCGGCCGCAATTGCCTTGATGGCAGATAAAACACCATATGAGGCCTTGCGACTTCTTGAGCTTGGTCGCGGGGTTATCATAGGTTCTATAAATGATACGCGTGCCGATGTCTCCGATCTTCTGCAGCAACATCCTCAGCTGGCAGAAGAATACATTATGCTTCAGGATCAACTCAATGCTCCCGCTCGCCTAGTTGATCAGTCTGGTATGGGAACAGTCATGTCGCGTCGAGTTGATCAGCGCTACTATGCCAGCCAGAAATTTGAGGAGACTGTCCTAGCCATACGATGCTTGCCTGGCTTTCATCGATTTCTTATGGCCCCGTCTGAGGATGAATATAAAGCCGCCGCAGCTTCAGGGCCAATCGTTATCATCAACGTCAGTATTCATCGATGTGATGCACTAATAATCGATAAGCACGAGCTTCACTCTTTACCACTCCCTGAGCTCAACTATAGCGATATCCAAGGTCAAGGAGCGGCTCTCGTCAATCCGGACGTGCTAGATATACATTCTCTCGAGTGGCTTTGGGACACAATCGCGAAGCCTATCCTCAATACGCTTGGACTCACGCAGACGCCTAATGGTCACTTAAGTCGTGTATGGTGGATTCCAACTGGACCTCTTTCCAAATTTCCTATCCACGCAGCAGGATATCATTCCCGCGGCTCTGACACTGTCCTGGACCGTGTCATTTCGTCCTATAGCTCCTCTGTCAGGGCCCTCTTGCAAAGTCGCCATAATCGCTCAGCTCTAAAAGTGGAAAGAGGCCTGGAAAAAGCCGTTGTAGTTGGTATGGAAAAAACACCAGGTCTTAAGGATCTTCCATCTGTGCCACTCGAAATGAAACAGTTGGAAGAGCTTTGCAGTTTCCTCCAAATACAAGCATGCAAGCCTCAGCCCTATCGCGATGATGTCCTATCTGCTTTAAACGACTGCGATATATTCCATTTCGCTGGTCATGGAAAAACCGACCCAACAGACCCACAGAAAAGCTCGTTGATTCTGCACAGTAGGCCACTAGCAATAGCAGATCTCTTCGAGACAAATCTGCATGATCGCAAGCCATTTCTTGCCTACCTCTCAGCATGCGGAACTGGACAAGTCACGAACGATGAGCTTATCGACGAGGCACTTCATCTGATCGCCGCATATCAGATTGCTGGCTTCCAGCATGTTATTGGGACCCTGTGGGAGGTGAACGACAAGACATGTGTCGAAGTTGCATCAATAGTGTACAGCTCTTTACGAGAACAAAATATGACTGATGACTCCGTCAGTGAAGGGCTTCATCGCGCAAGCTTGAAGCTTCGCGACTTATGGATCTCGGATAACATGACTGGGGTAGCTCATCGGAAGGCGGTTCTACAAGATGAAGACGCTCGAACAATGACGAAACAATTTCCCTCATGCAAAGGGGTATTAAGAGATTCAAGGACTGCGGAATTGATTGAGGATGCGCCACTATATTGGGTCCCTTACGTTCATTTTGGGATTTAAGAACGCGAATGAAATCTCAAATAGTCTGAAACGGGCTTTCATCTCGAGTAGAGGGCCATTTCATCTTGATTTTTTTTTTTCGGTTATTTATTGTTATATGCTCGTGGGTGATGTCGAAATAGTGGAGTGGGTCTTGAGTGAACCGCCGAATTCTTTACATGATCGCCTCTTTACATCCCTTTCGTTCGTCCCTATACTTTCCAATTGTAACATCCGAGCCCTTTCTTTCAATCTAATTCTTTTCCGGCATTGGTCTCAATACCACTCCGACGTGCGAGCATTATCAGAACTCGATTTTGTCCTGTATCTAGAAAATGGACATCATCGGTGTTCCTAATAGTAACGTTACAAATCTCATGAATCAGATTATCGAGTTTTAAGGCGCCAGACGGCTCTCCCCTCATAATTAACTAGCAGGGATCCACCAAATGTTTTCTAGGCAATTCCACTGAACTTTTATCCCACTGTGTACTATTACGTAGCAAGATACTGTATCATACAAGGTGAAATTTGCAGCGGGCCTGAATTAATTGCGGTCGCTCAATAATTCATCGGCGCGAAGGCCTTGGCATTGGGTCACTCAAAGAGTTGCTCAGTGTGCATCGGCCAAGCCGATTTCGAGACTGACTGTATGGTGGATGCCCAGGGCATTTCAGCTATCTGCGTCTCCCCACGGTTCGGGTCTAGCCCGGGGGTTGGCCTTGGCACGGGGGATCTCGAGACTTTCTGACATCTCCCATCACCCATCAACCCATCAACACACAATGGCGTCAAACAAGGATATGCGGAGGGCTGATCTCGGTGAGTTGTTTGCTGTGCTCTTCATACGCTTGGGCTAATCTGAAATGCTGCGATAGTGATTCCCTACGTCGACCCCCCAAAAAGCGGCAATGAGGCCGACATGTCCAGTACGTCCATGGGTTGCGCCACCACCAGCAATGGCACTCATTGGATGCAAATATGATCTGACCAAGATATTCAACAGGCACCATGTCAAGCACAATGCCCATGGCGGCGGTGAGTGGATGGAACTCGACTTTCAAGCAATGACACGCTGACACGTTCGCTAGATGTTCACCCGGAACAGGTGAGGCAGCACCGCGTATTCAGCCATATGATATTGTATTTTTCTAACTGGAACTTCGGGGCAATTCAGGATGATTGGATGGTAAGCCAGAAGACCCTACCCCCTCCCACCCCGGCCGACCATACAACGTCTAACATCGCCGCAGGGTGGCATTTGTCTTCTCACTCCAGGGCTGGCTTGCTGAGTCCCCTGAGCAGAAGAAAACTGCCGCGACTCCATCTTACATGTCTGTTCTCATGTCATGTACGTTTTCTCCTCTGCTCTCCAGCCTGGAGGCCTGATAAACTAACCTCGATTTCTCTAGTGATGGCCCTCGTCGTCGTATGTCCCTCTGTGACCACCCACATGGCGACGCTTTCCTAACTATTTCTCTACAGACCTATTTCCCTCTCTTCCTGCCTCCCCAGGCGAAGAATGCCCCCGCCGCTGCCATGCCGTCGGCATAAGGTCGAACCCTTATGATACCTCCTGCGAATCCACGAGCCCACCCCATTTACCCTGGTGCCCGTCCGTATAATCTGGATTTACCGGCTTGAAATGCAGTTCCAGTCTAGGACTGGATAGATACTAGTGATCCAATCCTTGGATGTCCAAGTGATTTTTGTAGGCTCACGCTGTACTAATACCCGAATGGACTTTTTTTGGTTGTAATCATACATTAATTCATGGCTATCTATCCACGGTTCGATATACCTGTAGGCTCACTCATTTAAGCTATCGATTATCCTGCTGTTTTAAGTAAAGAAGAGTGGCGAGTTCACTGGTGAAGGCACTGAGAGTACTGGAGGGGCAATCGCTGAGTCACACACCGCTTTCCCCACAACGTGACTTTCATAATCTCTTCCCGCCCAATACCCTTTCATTCCTCAACTTCTACCGCACTCCAATCTTTTCTATCTTCATACGCACGCCCCTGCGAACGCCTATCTTTCCAGAGATATTGAATCTCACTTCCAAATCCTTTTACCAAAACCGCTTTTAAGGACCATTTTCGACAAAAGGCCGAGTTTATGTCCATCGAAAACCTCAAGACCTTCGGTAAGTCGAGTCGCCACCATCCTCTCTTACAGCAACCCCTAAGCGCTTGTTTCGCGTCCGCTCTTATCGACTTCTGAGCTTGGTCAAAAACCAGATGGGACTTGTTATTATTGCTGGCTGTCCTTATTGGCACTTTGATCGCCCAGGCTCACTGTCGAGGGCGGTGGCGGGGTAACGATTTTGTTCTGGGCCAAGCTGACGACTCCACCTTACGCAGACCCCTTCGCCGACGTCGACGAAGAGAACGGTGGAAAGAATAACGCGAAGACTGAAAACTACGTCCATATTCGCATTCAGCGTAAGTTCATCAATGCAGCCTTGTTACCCTCACCTGTTCCCACAATCAGTATCGCTACGACTTCCGAATACTAACAATCATTGTGATACAGAGCGTAATGGCCGAAAGACCCTGACTACGTGCCAGGGTCTCCCAGACAAGTATGACCAGAAGAAAATCTTGAAGCGTATGAAGAAGATTTACGGTTTGTTCATCATCACCAACAGAGGCTGGCTCGCATCAGACACTAACTGTTGATCAGCATGCAATGGAAACATCGTCAAGGATGACGAGATGGGTGAGGTGATTCAGCTTCAAGGCGATCAGCGTAAAGATGTCTACGACTTCTTGACCAAGCCCAAGCCCCCCAAGGAACTAGTGAAAGCAGCGGAGGAAGAGGATAGCTTCAAGAAGCTCAGAGGCTACGGCATGGCGATGAAGGTCAAAGTCAAGGTATGTTTCTTAATTTACCTTTCATGTTGTTTCATTTCTGACTATTTTACAGGTCCACGGATTCTAAGCTTGTCACCATACCTCGTTCCAGTCCTTTCTTCCTAGTCTAAGTTGCCCTGTGGACGGTGGAATAGAGACATTCCATATCCCCATCTCTTGTGAGCCGTACACCTTGCAGATTCATAAGTGGTGAAATGTCCTGCCTCCTCTCTCCGTCCCTCTGTGCTAGGCATGTTAGACTTGGACTGTCGTCGGCCTAGCATGTGCGCCTGAAACTTTCTTTCGATAAGAAAGCGTCCTCATATTCGATCGGCGTGTCATTTTTCTAGGACGGGATCACGATGGAACGAGGCGTTGGAGATACCCACATCTGCTTAAGCAGACCCTGCTTTATTGTTCATCAATTTTAAGTGTTTTTTCTATTCTTTTGCTTTTTTCGTCATCGTCGTACGGGTTATTTCGATTGCACCTTGCATCGTCGCCCGATCGATTCAGTCAAGGAGATTTGGAACTAGGAGAGTGTCATATTCTCTCCTTTATCGATCCCTACCTATTTCCTTGTCGTTCATGTTGGCTCCCTCATTGCGCCCTTTTTTCAATGCGGTTTCCAGTTTATTGCGTATCAACAATGAATATGAAATGTCCATTGCATCCCTCTGGCTCGTATACTAGTGTGTAATGAGAAGGTCTGAATCAAAATAAATGGATTAGATCTATCAAAGATTGGTGTAATATAAGAAGACAGCCCAGTGGGACAAAGTGGGACTGCGCCCCGTCAAGTTTGGATAAGATCAGCATGGGAATCCCGAAAATGTACAACTCCAGCCCTTGTATCTTGATCTGCGAATCAGAAAAGCTTGGTGGGCAGCCGCGTCCACGCCACGGAGGAAATAGAAGTAAAAGAAGAACTCCAAAAGGTAAAACTCCAGGCTACAGTTCACCTCGGGCGACACGGTCGTCCGCAACTCGCATGCGTAGAAAGATTGCAACAGCCCAGTCCCATAGCTTTCGCGTAATCACGAACACAGGGACCTCCGGTTCGTTTTCACGGGTCAGATGCAACTGCATCAGGAGCGAGGACATGCTAACGAAGCTAGCGACAGATACAACCAACAGAGACGCTGCGGTTTCGCGCTTGATGGTTGCATGGTTTTGTGTTGCGTGGTAGACGAAAGTGAGAGTCTGTAGCCATAAGTTGTCAGCATGTACAAATCCCACAGGTACAAAACACGGTTGGTGGTTGGGAACATCTTACGGTGGTTATTGAGATCCAGGCCGGTAGTAGAAGTCGAGGATCAGAGGATGCACCAGAAAGATAGAGAACCCAAGATGTGATATATGCAATTAAGCCGTTTGTTGTCAAAAGACGAATCACAACGGCCGGCGGGGTGTAATTCAAAAGCCTGTGAACTAGCGATGTCAACACGAAAGATCCCAGGCAAAAGCTTGGGGGTAGATATACTGACCATCGAGACATCATGCAATCAGCAAAGAAGTAAGAAAGATATGCGGATGCGCAGCACTGGTAAAACAAAGGTTAGCATATGGCCAAGCAGGCCTCTTCAATGTCCACGAGACCAGACATATCAATTCGCAGAAATAACTTCAACATACCCACATAATGGCCAATGCCACTTCAGTAACCCGAAACCTCCTCTCAACATCCCATTCCTGACCCACACTTCCGACGATCGCCGCCGCCCACCCCTCCCGTCCCATTCCCGGTCGAATATGCAGTAGCTCAGCTAGGAAGGTAAAGGCGCACCGTAACCCCCACCATGCAGCGGGAACTGTACTTAGAGCCCGGCAAACCAGAAGAGGAATATGCCACCTTCGGTCCACCCCCAGAATCACAGCCACCCGCGGATGAAGCGGTGAGGAGGCAGCCTGACCAGCATCGCTGCCGAGTGGGGTATGGGACGTAGAGGAGGTTGGGGACGGCGGGGCCACGGGGGACACGGCGGAAGCCACTTCTTTGGTAAATTGTCTCGACGAAAACGAGACTGGAGGCCGAAGAAGTTCTGGAATGATGGTTGACCGCGCGAGGTTCAGGTCTGGCTCGCTAGGTGTTTGGACGGGAGGTGAGTAGGGCGGAGGTGAGACATTACGTCGAGGAGCCAGCCTTTAAACACAACGGCATATGCGGCCGCCACGCAAGCCTGTAGAATAGGCACAAGGGAATAAGATTGCTGAGGTATTGGAGTTGAGCAAGAGTTCGTAGCCCCAGAGCGTGCTGTTGTCGAGTCTCCTAATCGCCTGGCTTGTGGAAATAAAGGAATGTGTGTGGTACGGATTTGAGGGGAGATCAGACTTTGCAAGGACAGCCTATGTATACCAAACACTGACCGAGTCGAAGATGACCGGAACAAGAAGAGTGGAGAGCGAAAAGGAGAGCAAGTGGGGACCTTCGCTCTCTGTACACAGCTTCCCGTACCTTGAAATCGCGGAGAGTGGCACGTGACCTGCGGATTTTATTTCTCCTGCGCGGACTTTCACGGCAGACACACCCAACTTCGCATTTACAGTTCGCCATGGCGTCCTCACTCCGTCTTCCTGCTGGTAGCTTTGCTAGCAGTGCACGCTCAAGCTCAAGCTCCTTGATTGCGCAGACCTTTGCGCCGGTTTCGCACCAATACCGATCCTTTTCCCAGGCCTCGCAACGATGGGCATACAAGAGCAACAATTTCTCAGCCAAGAATGTCACAGGCCCTTCGATGAAAGCTCGGTCAAAAGAAGCCCTCAGTGGACAGTTGCCGAATGATCTTGGAGTGTTGCCGGGAACCTTTGTCCGGCCGCTGTGGAGGGATCTGCCCTCGATTTTCCAGAGCCCGCGGGATCGGTGGCAGATGGAATGGACTTGGCTGAAGAGCACGGTCCAGAACTTCATGAGGTGTGTGACATCTTCAATCCCTGGTCGCGTCGATATACATCGGTAATATCGAAGTTCGCGGCATGATGAATATCGGAATGTTGGATTGCGGCAATTGGACAACAGCTAAGATTAGGCAGCTTGATGATTTATTGCAAGAAGGACAACAAATTCCCCTTGTTGTTGAAAGAGCGGCGGAAAATCGCGCGCCTTCTATATGGCGATATGTACACTGCCTTTGCAGGGTAAGCATCCGCATTTAAGGTCTTCTTCCCACTGTCCAACCCCATATCTCACACCTAATCTCTAGGGGCGATGTTTCCGGCCTTCGTCGTCTTTGTGGTGATGGTCTTGCCAAAAATCTTATAATGCAGATTGAGAGCCGCCCCAAGAACCAGCAAGTGACCTGGAACCTAGTCAAATGGCTCCGCGGACCGAGTACCTATTTCACTGGTATCCGTGTTGTGTCAGACCGCGCAACTCAAATCCCTGAAATGACCAACTCCGGTATTCGCCAGATTGTCTTGCGTATGACTTCCCGACAGTCCATGTCTAAAACCACACCGCAGCCTCGCGGGAAGGGCCCTGCGGCAGAAGTTGTTGAGGCCCCTGCTAAGGAGCAAAACTGCGAGGAATACTTCGTTATCCAGGAGATTCGCTGGAATGGTAACAGCACTGGTTGGCGGGCCTGGGGCTATGTCAAGCCTACGGATATTGATACCGTCTACAGCGACCCCTACTTCGCCCCGGGCCTGACTGCTTTGGAGCGGATTGAGGCCATGAAGAAGATGACAGGCCAGTAATTCTCTGGATGAGGTCAAGGTAGCGAGGCCATCGCCTTGTGATTCTACCTGCAATTCAAGTCTCGGGCAGAGCATCCTGGATGAACTGTATCTGGAGCAATCTCTTCCGACCAATATCCAGATGACTTATATTATTGCAAAGCCAGCAATTTGTATCAAAATGATTGTATCTGTACCACTTGGTTTTGTCTGTTTGTTTTATCAGCATCGATCTCCCATCTTCACTTTCTTCCTCGACAGGCTGTGCAGGCAGTATGTGTCAGTCTTCTTGGTCCTGTTGTTTGTTTATGAACCTGCCAGCAATATAGAGCATCTATCATTTCATGTACCATAGTCAGCCATGTTTTACAAGCTCAAATTTGCACTATCATTCCAAGGTATTCGCACTCAAGTGCTCCTTGAGCTACTTTGCTGGACCATGAATTACCTACTTTGTACCAAAATCAAAGAACGCACAAGCAACAGATACATTTTGGAACTGATAACTATATTTTAGCCACGTGCACTAATGAAAATACCTTATACCCATTTTTCTGCAAGAAGGACAAACCAATGGCGTAGAGCTGGAACCGATAAGCACTGTAGCGGAACATTATAAACCATGCCTACGACCTCAGGACACGCAAAATTACACAGTTTGATACAAAACCAACAATCTGGAACCAAAACGCAAACTTCCGTATGGAATACAACAAAGAACATAGAACACGCCTGTAGACCATTGCTGTGTCTTTAGGCTGTCTTCAAATGGACTTTGACGAACAAGACCTTGTCCACGAACAGCTCCGGGAAGTGCTGGACCCATGGTTAACTAGTACTTTATCCTTATTCTTCTCTGCCTTCTTCTCTGTCTCTTGTTCCTGCTTCTTCAGCTTCAGCTCTCTCTTCAGTGACAAAATCACCTCTTGTATCGCGGCTTCACCGAGATCTGAGTCCAGTTCTACAAGCTGGGATCGCACGTGGAAGGCAATGCGATAAGGAGGGGAGCAAGATCCAGAGCGCGAGCTTGCATGGCTGGGTGTCGATACTTGGTCTTCGGATGGAGGTCCCGAATTGGAGGTTGGCTCTGTAGTCTGTGTTTCGTGGCCTTCTTCAACGTTCACTTCCTTGTCCTGTTCTTTGAGTGGATTGAGGACTGGAATCAAATGGTTTGTTTTCTCAGGCTCAATGTTTCCTGCGCAACATTCCTCTTGCTCTTCTTCGTCATCGGACTCCGTGTCAGATTCGTAGACGCGGATGAGCTTTGGTGGTTTCTCTAGCCTCTCGGGCTCGAGCAACTTTTCTATTCCTTCGTTCTCAATAATCTTTTCTTCGGTCTCTTCAACCTTGGTTGGCGGTAGCGTCACTTTAACTTGAACATGGGGCGGGGCCAGATATTTCTGATGAGCCGGGTAGGGCTCAATATAGGGCTGTGGAGTAAAGTAGCTACCAGGTTGGCTGGTAACGCTAGATGGTGGGCTCAAAAATGCACTCTCTGGTGTGAAGAACTCGTGATAGACCGCCGGGCTATTGCCACCATATTGTGGCTGGCCGTTTATAATCAAAGGCCCGCTGGGAATGCCAGTGTTGTAAACGTCTGGAGATGGAAGAAGGTGTGGATGATCATATCTCGGCTGACTATTGACAATGAATGGATGGTTACCAAAGCCGTCATTCGGGTGCTGTGGTAGTGGATGATAGAATGATGGATGTGGTTCGTTGTTGTATGGCATCCCATTGACCCAGTAATGTGGGCCAGGGAAGCCACCACGTATATGAGGTGGAGGCAAGTCCCCACGTAAATGAGACGGAGGTAAGTTCTCGTGCTGGCATGGTGGATTGTGATACTTGGAGAATCCACGATAGCCACCCCTGTTGGCTCCGTTGCGGTATGGTTTGTTGCACCGGGGGTGGCCGTTGTGATTGTTGTTTCGCCCTAGTTGAGATGAGCCGTGGGGTCTGGTACGAAGAGGAAAACCACGCCCCATGTTCGGAATGAGAGGGCTGCCTTCCATATCGAGAAGACTCAGGTAGTACTTGGAGTCTTTTTGGAAGTACTAGAAGCATCGGTGTCAGGGTAAATCTCCTGTATGAGGCCAGAGGGAATCTTCTACCTACCTTGATCGCGTCTCTGCAGTCATCGACATAGGCAAATGTGACTTTACAGATAAAAGTCCATGTCTGAGGTCCCGTGGGGTATGATTCGATGCAGTAGACCTCCAAGTGGCCTCGGTCTCCCAGCGCAGAGGAAACGTCTTGGTCCGTAATGGGGGCACCCGAGCGGAGACCAAGACAGGCGGTTCCTTCCATCTAGTCAGTATCAAATTTGGCAATGGCGACGAGAAAGAGCAAAGAAGAGAAAAAATGACAAGTAGCTTACGTCTTCCTTTGGCCCTTTCGATTCGCAGCCACCGGTCATGTAGAGCAACACGTTCATTGGGATCCAGTGCTGCATTGGCATGTTCCACTTTCTAGGGTGAACATATCAGGATATCTGAAGGGCGTGGGAAAGCGATAGTTTGACTTACCTCGAATTGCACAAATGCACCCGGGAGGCCCTTCTTCTTATCCTGCTTGATCTTAACATGACACGGGCCATAGACGGTGAATGCTGTCTTCAGGTCTTCAGTCATTTCCTCTGCTGGAACCTTCGTGGAAAGACTAAAAGGAACCCAGTTAGCATGATTTTTCCGCGAGGGAGAGAAAAATAAGCTTACTTTCCAACAAAGATACAAGCATCTGGAGGGAATAAGCCCTGGGCATTCTTGGCTGATGGCTCCTCTTGTAGGCGATCCCCACGACGAGGATACTTTTTCTCGAAATCAGGTTCCATGACCTGAATAGCCATGACGGGGTTATATATTCAAAAGCGAGTGTGTTTTTTATATTGATGCTTGATATGTCGGTGATAAAGGATGGAGGAACAAGAGTAGATGTATGGACAAGGAATGACAGTGGCAGTGTGCATGGAAACAAAAGTGCATGGAAACAAAAGATGGCATCACCACCCCACCTCCGCAGTCATTTTCAACACAACATCCTCAAGTGGACAGGACCGAGCCCTTTCTTGGGCCGCTTACGCTTAGAAAATGGGAGAAGGACAAGCTACCATGGCTGTGTCCGGGGCTTACCACTTCCAAGTCGGTTTGACTCACAAACAAACTATATCATCAGGCAAAGACTAGTACCTTTCACACATGGACGGTAAATCGATTATTTAGGTGGCCGGTGACATTTTGGGTAGCGGAAGTTGCTATAACTGTCATCGGCGACATATATCCATGGATCCTGAATCTGTATCTTTAGATTTATACTTTCAGTACAAGCTGTGCTTAAAGTTTTAGACTCGGCCGGTCTCGGTTTAAATGACCCAGGTGTGCATGATGCTCGATGTGCGTAACATATATCAACTAGAGCCTATAGATCGATCCTCAGCGGTACTTCCAAGATTATGCGAAACAACTAAACATGATGGCTTTTCTCTCGCTCTCTTTTATTACAGAATCAAATTATTAGGTACACCTACGCACGCATTCAAGAATGTTCAAAAAAGTGTTCTTATGGTTATAATGTAGAGTACTTTAGCAGTGCCTAACATCGACCCCTGTAGCCTCGATAAGGCAATTGGCACAAACTTCAGGAACCTTGGAACCAGGCTGGTGAGCTATGGCATCACAAGGCAGATGTGAAGATGGAATGCAGTGATTGGTGAGACCCTTAAAATGTAAATAAATTTAAATGAAATACTTGACTATTATGAATCTTGGGAAGTATAAATTGCTCGAGGCGGAGCTATCTTATCGCGGGTGATCGGCGCTTGTAAGTTTCACGCCACCTCGGGAACCAACCTCATTCTGCAGCTTCCTCTTCCAACTCTCTGGTCTGTCCACATTGAACCCTCATACTAGCAGAACATGATTCCTACCCGGAGCTTAGCTGCTCAAGGCAACTTCTTCAGGCGCAGTGCCGAGGAATTTGGCCGCCTCTCGAAGATCGGTACGACCCTTCCCCCATAGGTTGCTTCCACAAAACTAACCAACCCAATCTAGCCTGGAACACGGAGGCCCTCCACACTCCCACCAAACCCTACACCCTCCTCAATTTTGAAGATGAGCGGACAGTCTCCGACTGCAAGACATTCGCCGACCGTGCCGTGGGTGGTTTCAGCACCGCCGAGCTAGACTACGAACCAGCCGAACCTTCCTCCAACACACCAGCCCATGTTCGCTTCCACGGAAGCATTTCTACAAAACTCCCCGAAAATTGGCGAGTGGAGCGAACTGGTATGTCACCTGGGCCATGATAACCCAAACCACGACAAGCAGGATACTGATCACGTTGGATTGCGAACAGGATATGCCGCATTCCGCAACAAAGACCGCGGCCTCTGGCTCTTTGGCCGTCTCTTCTGGGATGTCGACCCGTACGCCTATCTCGCGCTTCGCATCAAGTCCGACGGCCGCCGGTACACCGTGAACATCCAGACAGAGTCTGTCGTTGAGACCGATATTCACCAACATCGATTATATACCCGACACCACCGTATACAAGACCGCTCGCCAATTTTGGATCAAGCCTTGCACGCAAAGGTGTCTGAAGATGCAGACGCGGCGGAAGAATTATATCCCAAAGGCATTCCCTCGGCGCTTTCTGACGTTCCTCCTGAATCCACAATCATCTCCTCAGCTTCTAGCACAACTACCTCCGGTTTAACCGGCTGGGAGACGGTGCTTCTGCCATTTAACGCGTTTGTCCGAACTAATCACGGATACGTGGTCGAACCACAGACTTCCATCATTCGGCAGCGGGTAAAGAGTATCGGTATCGGTCTCACAGACCGTATCGAAGGGCCTTTTGATTTGCGCATCCATAAGGTGTGGGCGACCAACGGCATGGGTGAGGCAGATATTGAGGAGGAGCGTCGGATCTGCGGTGCCGATGCATTGCCACTCGATGAAGGTGTTCGGTCGGCTTGGATCGAATCCACCCAGCAAGCCGAGGAGACGCAGAACCAGAAGAAGCCTGAGACAAAAGCGAAGGGGCTGAAGGGCCTCCGATCAGAGTGGGAGGAGTAATCCTTTCTGCAATATTCCCCATCACAAATTGTACATTAACACTACGGCGGATCTTGTCCTTTTCGCGCCACTTAGGCAGAGCGGATAATAACATATGGGCATGACATTTCAATTCTTCTTTTCTCGTCTTTGAATCTCGTTCATAAAGGCTTACATATAGGATGAAACTTGTTTTCCATCAATCTTAAGACCCACAAGTATATAGCTATCAAAGCATCTTTCTCTAGTTACCGCCGGTGATCCTCTCCCAAGCCTCCTTATACTTGGCAGCGGTTTCTTGGACAACCTCCTCAGTCATGCGAACACCATCCTTACCCTTCAGGCCCTCGGAAACCAACCAGTCCCGCAGGTACTGCTTGTCGAAGCTTGACTGGCCCTGACCAATGACATACGAGTCCTTGGGCCAGAACCGAGAGGAGTCTGGAGTCAGAACCTCATCAGCCAGGACAACCTCGTTTGTCTCCTCGTCAACACCGAACTCAAACTTAGTGTCAGCGATGATCACACCGCGCTCGAGCGCATACGCGTGCGCAGCCTTGTACAGCTTTATAGCCAGTTCGGCAACCTTTGAGGCGTATGGCTCTCCAAGAATTGCGGTAGCTATGTCTCGAAATTAGCTTCATTCCCAAGACAATCTCACTCAACGAGTATCCAGACGATGACATACCCTCATCCGGATGAATGTTCTCATCGTGCTCACCCTGCTCCGCCTTGGTGCTGGGAGTGTAGATTGGACCATTAGGGAAAGCCTCGCTCTCCTTCAGTCCGGCGGGGACGGGAATTCCGTGAACTGTTCCGGACTTCTGGTATTCCTTCCAGGCGGACCCGGTGATGTACCCACGGACGATAGCCTCAATGGGGAGGATACGCAGCTTGCGCACTTGCATTGCCCGGTTCTGCAGTACTGGTCGTAGGGAAGCAGGGATCTGGGAAGGGAGGTCGAGAGTGAGGAAGTGGGTGCGCAGTCCGGGAACGCTGTCGGAGAGGATCTTGAACCACGTCTTCGTGCAAAGAGTGAGTAGAACGCCCTTGTTGGGGATGCCCTGTGAATTATGTCTCAGTACGTATTGATTGTATGTAATTGGGTCATGCATGTGCCAGTCATACGTTCTCCATGATCACATCGTAGGCGGATATGCGATCAGTCGCAACGAAAAGCAGGGTCTTTTCGTCAACCTCGTACAGGTCGCGGACCTTACCGCGAGCAACAAGGGGCAGTGCACCTTGCAAGTCAGTGTTTGTCAAAGCTTCCGTCATGGTGGAGAGGGCAATTGAGTTTAGCAGGGGAATTGAAGATTGGAGAAACTAGATGCGTCACTCGAATCATTTTTTGGCGGGGCAGGACCGTTCCTGCCTCAGGCACCTTATCGTTCTTTATCGGCGACACGATCAAAACGCGCCCTGGATCGAATCACCTTTGATTGCGATTTCGATGATGGGCCATTCCTAATCATGACGCGCTATCTGACACCGTGGAGGATCTCTCTTCTGTGCCTGATAACCGTCTACACGGACGGCTTCGTCCCCAACTCATCCGCCATTCATGTGCTCTCGTTCCTGACCGCGGGTCTGTTTCCTCTAGATCCCGCCGATAAGCAATGGGAGAAACACTACTTGTCTAGCATCGCCGAACTAGAGGAAGTGCTGTCGGGCCATGAATCCTCGGTCCCTGGTCGAACAATTTGGGATTTATTTCTGAAAAAGCTCTGGTCGCTTGATTCCCTCGATGCACTCGAGTGGTTCTTTTCCAATCATCTGCCGACTCTTCTCACCAAGACGCGTGAACAACTACTCCAGGATCGAGACAATGGCCTTGCTCCAGAGACCGATGGTATGCGGCTATCCCGCAGCTCACCGCTTGGCGCATTCGTACGCAGGGCTTACCTTGAATACACTCGATTGCAGTTCCATGACTCGGTCAAGTTATGGTCTGGCTTTGTGAAGTACCGTTTACCGACATATCATGTCTATGCGCGGAGAAATCCGTCTGACAATCATGACCCAGTCGATATCAATCTCTTCGATCAAGGCCTTGATTCTGCCAGTTACCTTTCTCGGGTGGTTTATGGCAACATTGACGACGAGGAGAGGGACGAAGGCGTGGTCGGCGTTAAGGATGCAGAGCGTCTGGTGGAATTCCAAGTCGGAGAACTACAGAGTATGTGAGCCCTATTCACTCAAAATTATCTCATCGAGTATCATATACTGACCTGAACAGGGCTGGGAGGCAGAGTGCCAGACGAGATGCGGGCACAGCTCAAGCGCATCATGACTTCGGAGTCTTCGGTCCCAGTCCTTATGTACTACCTAGAGTAAATTACCCCACTAATACATGTGCACATGGCTTTTAATCAAGTTGCTAACATGACCAGATATCTCGATGCCTGGCGAGCCGGCGACTATACATCAGCCTTTGACAACTTGCACCGATACTTCGACTACACTATGCACAACAATCAAGACCGCAGTGCGTACCAATTTGCGCTACTGAACCTGGCTATCATTCAGGCAGACTTTGAATGCTTCAACGAAGCTATCTCCGCCGTACAAGAAGCTGTAGCCATTGCTCGCGAGTCTCATGATATGAATTGTCTTAACTTCTGCATGAGCTGGCTTTATCATTTTGGTAAAGCATTCCCCGAGCAAATGCGAGAGGTGCAGAACAGCGGCATGCTCGGAAATGAGAAAGAGGGCCTTGCATTCCTCAAGGCCAAGTCGAAGGAGACTGATATGTGGTCACTCATGAGTACTACGTTACTGAGTGAGGCCAAGCTAGAAATGCAGCAGGTTAGTTGTGGCGTTCCGAAGACTTTGACAGGCCTTACATATTGATGTTTATCAGGGCGAGAGTCTTGCATCAATTGTCGAATCGTTTGTGCGAGCTTCTCATGTCAACGTGACAAAAAACCTGTCGACCCCCACAGGCGCGTACATGGTGCTGCAGAGCGCTATGTATGCTCGGATAGGTACGACCTATACGAAAATCTTCTGTGCATTGTAGCTAACGTTGGTGAACAAGGTGCTACTCATCTTGCTTGGCTAAATACCGAAATCTTCCGTGAATGCTATACGGACGGGCACCCATATGACGACTATGTCAAGATTACATTCAGAAACTGCCAGATTGTATATTGCCCTTTGCCTCGTCTTTCTGGTTCCATAAATCGCTAATTATACCTGCAGCTGGCACAAAAGGGGAATTACAAAGAAGCTTTTGCACGCATGAACAATGTCGAACCTGAACGACTCCGAGCCATGAAATACAATAATGCCTGGACATATTACTCTGGGCTCCTCCAACTCAAACGACAAATCTGCCGGTGAGCCCCACAGCAAGTAGTCTTGAAACAAGACACAATGTCTAATATTTCACAGCGACGACAAAGTAGCAGTAGAACACATCCTCTCTCAACTTCAGGCCGTCCAACTCATAGACTTCGATCTTCGCCTGCTTCTCGCCTTCCACACAATTGAGTTCACAATCCGCCAGGGGGATTACGGCCGTGCCCTACGAATGGTCGAACAAGCCGCGCACTCCATGCAACCCGAGAACTTCGACGTCCACTCCCAAATCAAACTCCTCTGCTTGAAAGCTCGCATCCTCGAAAAATCTGGCCATCCAGAGCGGGGCTTTTCGCTCGCCATGCGCGCCGCGAGCATCGCCCATCGCTCTAAAGTCCTTTTTGATCTCTGGGAAGCCATCTGTACCCTCGCTGCCGTTCTCCTCAGTCTACAAGAGTTCGGAGCTACGACTGAGCTTATTGAAAGTATCATGCCCCAAATGCTGGAGAGTGATGACTCTGCGCTTATAGCTCGCGCATACTCGCTGCTTGTTGATGCGAATATGGGCATCGCGGGTGAATTATGGGCGCGCCTTGGGAAGGAGAGCATACCCATGAGAAAGGAGTATGTGAACCGTGCGATTGGCTATATCGATTCTGCCTATGATTCATACGAGGAGATCGAGGATATCCTTGGCCAGACCGAGATGATGGCTAAGAAGGCAACTGTTATGCATATTACGGGTGATCCGGTTTTGGCTAATGATTATGCTGCGAAGTATCTGGATCTAAGGAGGCGGAGGGGGACTGAAAACTGATACAGACGCCAATTCTGTTCTGTCCATGTATTTCTAGTTTCTGGCGATGTTGTAGTTGAATGATTCACGGATTCACTGACCCAGTACATTGATGCATGGTTTTTCTTGTGTTTACTGCACATTTCTGAAGTCCATGGGGACTTGGTTTAAAAGAATTAACAGCCTCTAGTAACTTCAAAAAATAGACATCCCAAACCAATGATATTGGATCTAGGTATACGAAATCTTGACAAAAGAAACAGCACCAATGACGGAGTACGACGAGCTTCACTTCATTCAATCACCGGGGTCCAACCGCTCCCATCCTTCGCGGGTCTACGTTCCCGTGAAACAAAACTGCAGTAGATATACATGTAAATTTGCAGCCAAATACTCTCTTCCAGACACACATCGACAGACTCGGTTCTCGTGCCTTGGGGATTATGGTCGGGTTTGAGGGACGCGCTTAGGTGGCCTTGTCCTTGTTGTGGTAGTTGACTTCGGAGTTCCAGCTGTGAGAAGTTAGCGGTAGTTCCAGGATTTGTGCGGTTGGATTGATTCGGTATGAATATTTCATTTGCGCAGGGTGGAGTTGTGGGAGTTTGAGTAGGCGTGTGTCGGCGAGACAA
Organism: Penicillium sp. 91 TS-2023; assembly: GCA_030710325.1. Classification (NCBI taxonomy): domain Eukaryota; kingdom Fungi; phylum Ascomycota; class Eurotiomycetes; order Eurotiales; family Aspergillaceae; genus Penicillium; species Penicillium sp. 91 TS-2023. The sequence continues at coordinate 2,536,510 of JARWGP010000011.1, forward strand.
GGATATCAAATCGAATGGGCATGAATCGGAACTTACAAGATGGTCTGCGAGGAAAGTTTTAGCGACTTATACATGGGTTTAACGACATCAGAACAAATTGAATTGCACGTACCTTGTCACCATCACCCCAGGGGTAGTTCTTGGAGCGGATGTTCTGGTAAGGGTACTCGGTGCGCTCCTCAAGAGGGGCCATGTGCTCCCAGTGCTCCCAGTGCTCGTTCCAGAGGGTGTAGGCGTTAATGCCACCACCGATCAGGCAGGGGATGACAGCACTAAGATGAATGTTAGCTCGCCTGTAATTCGGGCACCACACATTGTATAGGTCGGGCCGCTGTTTCCGGTGAGAACGTACAAGATCGAAAGCTTGCGCCAAAGGTCTACAGAGCCATTGAGTTAGCACATGCCATTTTAAATAATCGAAAATACCAAATATCCATGTAGATCCATGACTGGCAGCTTCGGTTGGGATCACGCACCGCTGGTGGAGGCAGCATGGTGCTTGACAGCAGAACGCTCGCGGTTGAACTCGTTGTCAGCGATCCAAGAAGGCTTGGCCTCGGCGCTGTTGAAGCGGCGCTGGGCAGCCGAGCGGATCGGTGCGGCACGCTGGCTCAGGCGGGCAATGTTGCGGGAGAACATTGTGGTGGGTGTGGACGAGGAATTGTGGAGGGGGGAGGGGATTCTGGGCGAGAGGTCGTACGTTGAAATCCACGCCGTTTGAGTGGTTTGAGGTCCCGTGATCCCCGGGTGCTTATGTAACCTGATGTCACTCGATCGCTTCACGTGATATCTTCCTGCATTCGAAGGAGAGGTATTATTTGTATGTGCTTAATACACTCTTTCCCCTAAGATTGATCACCAAGGTCAGCTTTGATTCAGAAGGTCGGAGAGAGGTAATTGGATATGTGCTAGCTCCTCGTCTGGTCAGTTGATCATGGGGTTTCGCATCACGACATGGAATGGTAAGCTGTTTGTTTTAGGCTTTATTTGGAATCCTTTGTGGTTATTTGACGGCTAACTTCCTGTCACAGTTAATGGGATTCGGTACGCATTCTCATTTGGAAGGATTCACGTTAGTGATGGTCACTGACTTGAAAAGGAACCCGTTCTCCTATGAACCATGGAGAGGTACCCGCACTTTCCAAGTAAGTGGATGAAGTTGGTCTCAAGCCATTGAAGGTTCCTCCTGGCTGATTGCAAGTATAGTCCATGTTCGATATTCTAGAATCCGATATCGTGGTGCTTCAGGAGACAAAAATTCAGCGTAAAGACTTGCGCGATGACATGGTCCTGGTGCCGGGCTGGGACTGCTATTTCAGCCTGCCCAAATTCAAGAAGGGCAAGTCACATCCCTATTTGATTTTTGATATAGCTAATCCTGGTAAGGATACTCTGGTGTCGTTATTTACACGCGTAATGCCACCTGTGCACCAATTCGGGCCGAAGAGGGCATCACAGGAGTGCTTTGCCGCCCAAACTCATCGGTAGCCTTCCGTGATATGCCGGAAGAGCAGCAAATTGGCGGATATCCTACTCTACGCCAACTTACAACCCCGTCTTTTGCTTCGGAACAGAGCGACATGGAAGATCAGGGCGAAGGCGCACTACCCAAGGAACGAATTGATGCTGCAACTCTGGATTCTGAAGGACGTTGCGTTGTTCTAGAGTTCCCAGCTTTCGTTCTCATCGGAACATATTGTCCCGCATATAGGGATGAGAGCCGCGATTCTTTTCGCATGGATTTCCTAAATGCTTTGGACGCTCGGATACGGAACCTTGTGTCTCTGGGGAAGAGGGTGTTTGTGACTGGGGATATCAACATCTCCAAGGCCCCTATTGACTCTGCACATGCGCTGGAGAACATTCGCAAAAGCACCACCACTGAACAAGAATTTATCACAAGTCCACCCCGGAGGCTATTCAACGCATTGCTGGCTGATGGCGTGGTGATTGGCAATCGCGACAACGACAAGGAGCGGCCGGTCCTTCATGATATTTGTCGATCTTTTCACCCAAATCGAGCGGGCATGTATACTTGCTGGGATACCAGGCTTAATACTAGGCCTGGTAATTATGGTTCAAGAATTGATTACGTCCTGTGCAGCCTTGAAATGCGGGAATGGTTTTCCGATTCAAATATACAAGAAGGCCTCTTGGTACGTCCTGGATATTGGGGGATCATTAATTGTGAGCTGACTTTGCAATCTTTAGGGATCAGACCATTGTCCCGTCTATGCCGTATTCAAGGATCGGGTGCTGCATAATGGAAATATGGTTCCCATTCCTGATATCGTGAATCCTCCCGGAATGTTTATAGGTGGCGAGCGTCAAAAAGAGTATTCGAGCCAATACATACTGCCCACGTCAGGTCGTCTGCTTCCGGAGTTTGATGTTGACAAGCGGCGGAATATCAAGGATATGTTTGCCCGCAAACCGCCTAGCATGCCGTCTCGATCGCCGTCCAAAGCTAGTGCTATCGATAATCTGACCGCAGCTATAAGCATCGAGCAAGCATCGCCGGCACCCAGCCAAATTGACTCGGATGGTCTGCTCAACACGCCAGATGATTTCCCAGCTTCACAACCCATGTCTCGAAAGAGACCACCGCCACCACCAACAGTCCCTGCCAAACGCTCGAAATCTGCTGCGGTCCCAAACATTGCCTCTACTGCCGGCCAGAGATCACTCAAGGGATTTTTCAAACCCAAGGCTGTTGGCAGTAGTGCATCATCTCATTCACCCACAAATGCATCCTCTTTCGGTACATTAAACTCTGGGTCAGGGACATCGTCGTCAAAGAGTTGTGCCACTCATGATAGCAGCATAGCTGAAGCTACTCAAACTACCGATATTCCCATTGATACTCCAGCTACAAGCACATCGAGTTCGATGATACCGTCCTCAACCAGTAAGCTTTACCATGATACAGTGATCGACCCGATTGTCAGCAAAGAGGATTGGTCTAGGCTCTTCACCAAGAAGCCCGTCCCTCGGTGTGACTCGCATGAAGAACCCTGCATAAGCTTGACCACCAAGAAACCAGGCATGAATCGTGGCCGAGCATTCTGGATCTGTCCTCGGCCCCTCGGACCCAATGGTGAGAAAGAAAAAGGCACACAGTGGCGGTGCCCGACCTTTATATGGGCCAGTGATTGGAATGGATCCTCGCAACCGGAATCATGATGGAGAGTCATGTACGAGGCTACATAACTATCTAGGTATCAGAATAGTGCATAGTCAATACCAACATAGCCTTTGGATCCTTGTGTTTTTCATACCATGATTGCCATGTAATCAACTCAGAGTGCTTATTGTACGTCGAATTTGCAATTAGGGTTGGGTGGATCGTAGAGTGGAGTACATCTCCGGCTGCCAAGTATGTGACGATCTACACCCCACGTGGCACATTATACTAATTGAATCTTAAAAATTACCTAAGTTGATGATCACAATATCTATGAATGCAGATTCGAAAGTCATGTTTCTTGCAGAAATGCAAATCTGAGACAGGGGGTCGCTAAGTGGAACATGAGATTATATATGCCCTCTGTAGGTTGAGCATCAGGCACCGAGGTAGTGAATGAAGATCATGCACTGAGTGGATGAGAAGATGCAATGTCTGCAAAGAGCATTAAGGAAGAAACTGGGTGTCGTGACTCATAGGCTCAGTCCAAAGTTGATCGTCATGGTAACATCTCCCCAATCGGGACACCCTCACAAAGACTTCACCACATTCACTGTCGCCCCACCATTCACTCTCTTCCCTTTGTTTACAAAAGCCTTGTTTTCTTCTCTCTCCCCTCTTCCTCCTTCTTTCCTTCTCCACCCCTCTTCCACCACCACTTTCCCACCCTTTCCTTCCTGGGTTACAACTTTCTTGCAACCTATTTGATTTGTTTCTTTTCCCTTTCTCCAGTGACATCTTTCCTGGCCTGTCATCAAGATGGCGAATGCCCCCGCGGGTATCTTCTTCGCGGTGGCTACCGACGCTGATCGCACCGCCGAGGCCGTGTGGAATGACTGCGCTCACCCTCAGCGGCTTCAAGCCACGGGAAATGAAGTCATTATTCCGTTCAACGTTCTGAACAAGATGGGCGAGACCAATCTGGTCAAACTTGCCAACCGTCTGTCGTAAGTCTATATCAACATTCAACCTGACATTTATACTCACATTTTCTTTTTGAAAAGGGTCCTTCTGAATGAGCCAGTAGAGATCGTTCTCGATCGAGAAATCTCTTCTTATCGCCTTGTGCCTTCTGCTCTTATCACAAAGAAGACCCTCGGTGCCGACTTATTTGACTACAGCATTCTGGCCCAGGCTACTCGTGAGGCTTTGCGCAATGGTCAAGCTGCCGTTCCCCCGAGGAAGCATATTCCGCGCCCCCCCAACGCGTGGATTCTGTACAGGCAGCACTACCACGCTCAAACCACTGCTTTAAACCCAGGGGTGCCAAACAATGATATCTGTGAGTCGGATTCAAACTCAGCCTTGAGGGAAAAAAAACTGACAATTCTTTTAGCACGCCTGATTTCCGTCAAATGGCGATCTGAGACCGAGGAAACTCGCCAACGCTGGCACACTTTGGCAGCCAAAGTCAAGGCTCAACACGCCATTGACTTCCCCGACTATCAGTACTCGCCACGCCGCCCTGGTGAAAGACTGACTCGTCGTTCTCGAATTCCGGCTGAAATCGTGGGGTTCATTGGCGAGACCCGCCGAGGCGAAAATCGTCTCCAGGACTCGGTTTCGGGAGATGGCCCTAACCCTTGGGACTTCAACTCCAACATCGATATCGATCAGGAGCTCCTCAGGATGCTTGATCAGCATGATTTCCTGGATGGTCCTAATTGCATTGATACAAGCCTTTCTCCGAGCCAGCAGGAATTCTCTGCCATGGTGAACACCCAGGTTCAGCGTGAGACAATTGAAACCCTGCGCAGCCCTCCCCTCCAGGGAGACGAGTTCGGCCCAATGTTTTCTGAGGAGAACATGAACGCGCTCCTGAATCTTGATGGCTAAGTGCAATTCATGTCAAGAGCTACAAGACTTCACATGCTCTCAATGAGTTCCATTTGTTTCCTGATACGCTCAGAAAATTCCCGGAGTCAACGTGCTTTCTCGATATGACATATCCGTTACTTTCGGTTCTCTCATTTCCCTATCTTATTTGCTTTTCGGTTGCCCATTTATGATTATCTTTTCCATTTGCTTTTCACTTGCGCATCTATGATTACCTTTCCCAGTTGCTTTCTGGTTGCGCATTTATGTTTACCTTTCCAATTTGCTTTCCCCCCTTTAATGTTGGAGGCCGATCCAGCGGTTTTCATCTTCAATGATGTTTACCTTTTCCGATTTATCTTTCCCCATTCATGTTTATCTTTTTCCATTTGCTTATCCCCATTTGCTTTATCCGGTTCGTGATTCGGTCAGAAATCCTCTATGTGTTTCGGAGGTCGTGTTTGTTAGCGAAAGCCAGTGGTCAAATTGTGGGCTCCCGTTCTAGCTCAGCTTGACTGCCTATTGTAAGTAGATTAGCAAATACAGTTTTTTCAATCTTTTTTGAAAGCGTTCTGTTTGTTTACCCATTACTTCTAACCTTGCAAGCGCTCCCATGCTTGAGATTCCAAGTCCACCTCGGGATCATGACGCGCACACTACGCGGTTCAAATCGACCCCTTCAAGTTTCCTTTGTTCTGAATATTCCAGGTGCTGTCACAGCTTCACTTGACCGTTCGTTGACGTCGGGTTTTTCTTTGTTCTTCTGCTGCGCCAAGCCGCGGATCCGTGGGTCCGGGACCCACACGTTCCCCGTCTCTAAAATCATGTGGATCCGGGGAGCTCCATGGCTCAGCCTCGACCTGCTTATGCAGGCCCGTTCGCCATGGCTTTCTTTGTTCCAAGTATTTGGTTGGGGGTGACGGGTACTCGCTTACATTGGATGAAAGAGGACTTGACTCGAGTTTTCTTTTGCGGCTTTGTGATTGGCGATTCACGCTGTGTGTATGCGATGTGATGAGGAACGAGAACTTTGGTGGCGTTGATGATGTGTTCGACTACTGATAGGGATTACGGAGATCGGGCTTCATTTTGGGCCTGGATTGGGGATCTAGATTGGGTCCAAGGGACTTCAAGTGTTGGAGGACACGAGAAACTGATTGGGCAAACAAGAAAGTGCAGTAATATTCGCTAATCACTAGCTATTGGTTAAAAGATGAGGCACTATGAAACGTGGAAGGAACGGTCTCCAAGACGATTTCAGGATATACACAACCGGGGTCAAAATTCAAAGCCGCGGGAAGAAAACGAACATATGCAGGGAATTTATTCTTCTTGGTATGAGATCTTGCGCATCTCGCCAAGGCGCGTGCGGGCACGGGCAAGGTTGTTCTCGAGTTGGAGGATTTCGACCTGGAAGGACAAGACTGGTTAGCTGAAGAATATGAGGAAAGGGACTCGGGACACATACCTGTTGCTCCATCTCGCGCACCTTGAACTCGTGTGAGCTCAGTGTCGTGTAATCCTCGGCTTCGTTGTCGCCGCTGTGCTTCTCCTTGATGATGTCCTGCACCTGGCGCACCAAGGCACGGCATGCAGCACCCACAGCCTTGCTGGCTGTCTCTAGTCGGTCCTGGGTCTTGCTCATGAAGGTGGCCTTGACACGACTGGCAGCCACCAGCTGGGCGGTGCTCGCAGCAACATCGTTGGAGGCAACGATAAGCTGCTCGGGAGAGTTGCGGCCCGAGATGACACCATCGGCGGTTTCGATCAGGGTGTTAGTAGAACCGGCAACTGCCTTGGCCGCAGAGATGAGACCCTCGGTCCAGCGATTGTTTTTCTTGTAGAAAGCTGTGCGGGACGAGCTTCCACGGCCCTCACGCACAATCTCCTGTTGCGTTTCAGTAGCAGCCTTGATAAGCTCGGCGATGGCATTGGTCACGGCAATAGCAGCCGCCAAAATTGCATCGTTGATGCGTAGCTCGTAAGTCGAGTAGCCATCACGGGGCTTGTTCTTCAACTTGGCCAGACGCTGAGCAGCAGCTGCAATGGCATCAGCTGCCCGGTTCAACTCCTGGTCCACAAGGTCTCCCAGATCGCCGTTAGTGCTGATCTTGCTGCTCTTGGGTGAGAAGGATTCAACCAGCTTCGATAGCGACTGGAGATCTCGCTGCACTTCCAGGTTGTTGTTGATGACAACATCAGTCTTCTGCAGTGGCTCCATGCCCTCCAGGCGGAAGGACTGTAGACCACGGAAGAAGCGCACAGTGGCCTGGGCCGATTTGCGGGCTGCGTTAAACAGCTGGTCAGAGCTCTTGTCGTCGTTGGCAAAGCGGGACAATCCCTTTGTGTTGCTCAGTGTGTCAGCAACGGATCCGGAAAAGACGGATACAGTGCGAATGATTTCAGCATGAGGGCTGTTAGGGCCGTCTGCAATGAAGTTGTTGAATGCCGTGGAGAATTCGGTGGCCGACGCAGAGGCCTTCTCAATCTGTGAAAGCACGTAAGGTGGCGACGCGTTCTGGTTACCGGCTTGCATGGAGGAGTCAAGCTCGTACAGAGAATCATCCACACGCTGCACACCGGCCTGTAGCACAGAATCAATGATGTCGTTGATCTTGGCCACGGTGCCGTGGAGAACTGTGTCAATCTGGCTGTCCAATGCATGATCGGTATCACCTTGGTTCTATATGAGTGGGCAGGTCAGCATAAAGACATCAATATGATTCAAGGGCTGCCCTTACCAGCCGGAGCTCCTCCAACTCCATCAGAGCTTGCTCCATGCCAGACTTGTAGACCTCGATTTCCTCGTCTTTCTCACGAAGAGACAATTCGTGGTCTCCATCCCACTCCGATTTGCGGTTGGAGACATCCTCAAGGGCCCGAGTTTTGTTCTATAGCTGTTAGTTCTAGGATCGAAATATTACAAGGGGCAAAATCTCACTCTAAGAGCCTCTTCCAAATCGGCCATCTCACGGTTATACTTGGACAGCATAGTGGAGATCTCTGTTCCCTTTGATCGCTCGGCATTCTCGGCTCGTTCGAGCGCCATGCGAAGCTCCCGCTTAACCTTCTCCAACTCATCCTTGTTGGTACCCGTCAGACGATCCCGGTCGTGCAAGGCACGATCACGCTCGCGGATCATATCAGCAAGCTCCAGATTCTTGGTCTTAAGCTCGCGCTCTAATTTCTCACGGCGCTCAATGGCTTCCTGTGCTGAGGCTGCCTTGAGTTTAAGGCTCTTGGTAGTCTGCAGGAGATCCAGATGCTCCTGTCGCAACTGCGAATAGAGCTTGGCCAAAGCCTCATACTTCGACCGCCAAGTGTTCACTTGCTCCTGTAGAGAGCGAATTTGCTCATCCTTGGAGGCACTCTGTAAGTTGAGGTTGGAGTTCAATTGGTTCATCTGTCCCTCCAAGTCCTTCACACGACGATCGTACTGCTGCAGCATCAGCTGGTCCCGCTCGTACTGAGCACGGGCGTTCAGGTTCTCTTGTTCCAGCTCTGCCAAACGACCCTGGGTGTGTGTGGAAAACTGGTCCCGGAGAAGCTGCTCCTGTGCTTCCTGCTGGGCTCGAAGTTGCCGCGCCTGCTCCGCCTCAAAGTTCGCCTGGGCTTCCTGCTGAGCACGCATCTGCTCCCGCTGCTGTTGCTCCCACTGTTGCTGGAGACGCGCTTGTTCCGCCTCATACTCTTCTTGTTGGCGCTTGGCCTCGGTCGTCCAGAAATCATTGATGGGCTCTGGCTCGGCAGCCACCTTGGGTGGTGGCGAGGGTTGCGCTTCGATCTCCTTCGCCGGTCGTCGGGGAAGGGCAGGGCGATCGTCCTCTCCAAGAAGGTTTGGGGGGTCCTGAGGCAGTTTGGGAATGGTGATCAGACTAGTGAGGTAGCGCAAGTTGGAACATTCATAGTAGAACCGAACGAGACGATGGTGCTGGGAGTCGTAACGGCCGCGGAGTGGCTCGAGAGCCTCGTCATCTCCAGTTGCTTTGAAAAGAAAAATCAATCAGTAAACATGACTTTACAAGCATAAGAATGGATTTGAAACATACTTGTGTGCATGGCTCTCAACATGCTCGTAATGAACTTGTAAATACCATAGCTCTCCTGCACAAGACCCACCAGCGCAGAGATACGGCACTCATTATTCGTTCCCGACTGGAAATTGGAGAAGATAAGTTTCTGGAAAGAATCAATCTGGTCTTGCAAGGTCATGAGATCGGTAATGGTCTCGTAGCTGCAGGTGAGTTAGCAGTTGCTGCCAGGCTCAGGACAGGTATTCATGCGCACCCTTCATTCGGATCATTGATCGTCTTCAAACTAATGTACTCCTCGTATTCGAACAGGCCTGCATCCGTTAGACAATCGACCATCCTGAGATTCACTCCACGCAAAACGACATACCATTGAATTCGGGGTGGTTGCGGTGGAAATTCAGCTTCGACTCGAGGAAAAAGACGTATTCGCGAATCAACGGAGCGTATCCTATCCAAGCTCGTCAGTACTAAAACAGCGGCCCAGCTGCTCCAGTCTTATCCCATGCCATACCTCGAACACCGTCACCTCCAACTCCTCGCATCAAACTATCGATCCAATTGGCATGTTGCTGTGCCTCCCGCACAACAATGGGATGGCCTTCTTGGAGAACCTTGTGGATGGTAATGAGAGCCTTGAACGTCTGGACCTCGTCGGCGAGAACAGGCTGACTATGGCGCAAGTAGAATACTGTTAGCCAAATGCACCAACAAATGCTTCATAGCAAGAGTTCCCTAGACTTCAACAATCCCACATACACTTTCATGCCTGCCCAAAAGGCCGCTGATGACTTGTGGTCCCACGTGTACACAATACAACTCCGCACATGTTTCCCTACACAACGACCAGGAAACGTCAGTCGAGTCGAACAGGGGAATCAATCGAGAATTATTCGGTTCTTCGCATGGATCAGGACATACGTTTCGGCGCAGTTTCCTCTGTCGCAACAATCAATCGTTAGCCTCTGGACACCTCCTTTCCGGCGGTAGCCGCCAACTTTCCACATGATGCCAACGGAGATCGAGCACATACCAATGTTGGTGGCCTTTCGGATATTGATGGCCAGATCGGCCTCCGTCCTATGCAATTGGAGTTATTTGTGAGCTCTTCGAGGGGCAGGGGAGGGGGGATGTCGCGAGGACACCGGGTCCCGCTTACCGACTCATCTTGAGCTGAGATGCAACGCAGGTTCAGGGGTACCAGGAAAGAGACGAGCTGAACGGCAGATCCCGAGTCCGTCAGGTATGATGCGCCGGGGGAAGTCAGATAAAGAGAAGAAGTTCGGGGTTCGGCACGTGGAGCGCAATGACGTTGGGGAAAGCTGGCGCCTGTCAGTCTTGGCGCCTAAGCCCCCGTTGCCATAGAACTACCCAAGTATACAACACGCGTGCATGTACATAGTCCAACGCCAGGCAGCACTGATTCAAAGAATATTATGAGGTAGGCAGATAATAAACTTCTACAATTTACTTTTCTTGGACATGAATCTTGCGGTATAGGTAGGAGTGGTTTTATTGCTTACGAAGGTCGCCACTACAGCGACAAACCATTCCTTTCGACTTCTATATACTTTGACAACCTTGGGAACACCAGTAGAGCCTCTGTCCTGCAGATGCACCGCGAATCCAAAAGAATCAAAAAATTCCCCTGACGCCGCGCAACTAAAGGGGGGGGGGATAGGCAAAAAAAAAACCAAAACCAAAAGCCTGAAACAACAGATCTGTGTCTGCTCGAGTTGGCTTGCTATCAGATACACCGGCCATCATAAAGAGTACAGTCATTTATGCCGATGAAACTTCAACCTGTCCTGAGAAAGAAACAGCGTCTTGGCTTTCTGTCGGAGAAGAGCTGGTCTGGTCAACGGAGCGGACAGACCGAGCTTCTTGTCCATCCTCGTCTTCCCAAGGAGGCTCTGTCTCAGCTAGATCTGTGCTAGACGAATTCTCGCACGAGGGGCTTGTGAGAGTTGAGCCCTCATCCAAGTCCAGTTCACCCACGACTGGGCTGTTTGGTGCAGAATCTTGAGGTGCTTGGACCACGAGCAACTCACCCACGCCATCAGAGCGCATGCCAGGGGGAATAGGTTTCCTGCGAGGCAAGGGCGGTGGCGGTACAGGTCGGGAAGATCCCGTGCTTAGCTTTCCAGGTGAGGGAGCTGGTGCTACAGGCTTCCGCTTGGGGAGGGTACTTGACGTGGAGTTTCTTTTCAGGGCAAATTTGTCCGGGCGAGGCAAGGGGGCACCAGGTGGGGGATGGGGATGCCCACGCCCAATAGGCTGTTCGGGGGTACCTACAGGAGACCGGGTTGTTTCCTGGTGAGCATTCGACTCGCCTTTGCCAAATACACCCCAGCTCCATTTCTTTGCGGCGGCTGCAGTCGTTCCGATATTGATGTTGCCGGCCTTATCCTCGAAGGTATTTGTGATGGACTTGGTAAGAGTCCCCATGGTACTACGACGTGGCTTCTCATTGACAAGAGAGGTAGTAGAACTGCCTCGAGAGTTGCGTGTGCTAGAAGTAGGGTTGCCCTCGAAGCGAGAGAAATGGTTGACATGGTCATTAGAGAAGTTCAGGCCCTCAAGAGATTCTGCAATCGAGGATCCACGACTGTGAACGGCACTCTCAGGAATCATGATACCACTAGTGGGTGGCGAACCGCTTGGGGTTCGTTGTGGAGAAGCAGGCGGAGAGCGACTTGAGATTTCAATCATAGCACTAGTTGCGCTGCTCTTCTCGTCACCCTTAGTGTCGGACGTTACTTTATTGGCATTGTCTGCTGTCACCACGGGATCCGCTGCATGAGAAAAGGTCTGAGACCGAATGGCACGAGGCAAAGGGGTAACATCAGGTCTTTCGATGCCCGTAGATATTGCTGTCGCGGGTTTGGTGTTTGTGTCAGAGGATAACGACTTCGGGCCCTTGCGCGATTTCACCTTCGGCGAGCCAGAATCGGGAAGATCTGGCATGCTCATTGTCCGTTCATCCTTGGACTTCAAAACGTCAACGGAATTAGTGTGATCATTTTTCGGAGGTGCTTGGGCATCGCCAGATTCATCGGGGATCTCTGCCTCGTCACTATGATCAGGCACCTCTCGTTGCCATATACCCCCGCGGAAACTCTGTCCCATGGTGTTCAAGAAGGGAACATCATCCCAGAATGGCAAAACAATGCTCTCTGCCATCACTTCACGGATCTTGCTCTCGATGGTACGCAAAATAGGGCTGAAGGTAATTTGCTTTGAGCTGACGATGGGCTGGATATCCATCGACATCTGCGGCATTGTTTCAAAGGACATCCAGAAACGATTGCTCGGTGGAGGTTTGAAGCGGACCAGAAGATGACCCTCTAATTTCTTGAGCACAACTGCCAGCACAATATCAACTTCCCTGGCCTTGAATCGAGGACCCAGATCAATGCGCACGGTAGCTGAGATTTCGACGCGGAAATTGCCTGTATATTGAAGATCCGCCTCAATGCAGCAGTTACCATCGGCAGTCAAATCCTTTAGTCGAGGGTTGGTGATAAACGGCGCTCCTTCACCCATATCAATCCTCTGCAAGCCAATCTTGCTGATAAAGTTGGGCTTGTTCACACGAGAGATTTTTTTCGTAATTTTGCTCCGTAGGAATTCCTCCACCTCGGGGGTCCGGTAAAGAGCGAGAAATAAGCGACCAAGGAATGCATTGATCCATCTGGTTTGCAATTGTTCTTCAGAGGAATGAAGGCGTTGGACTAGGGTCACAATGTGTTTCACATCAAACTCTTGATGTTTGGGCGGACGATCCGCAGAATCTCGCATCTTGGACTGGTTCTGGAGCATGGCGAAATAGAAATCCTCTTTCTCAGAGAGGTTTTCCGAGAAGAGATAGAATGGTGGTGTCGGTCCACCCAGGTCTCCAAGCGAATCTAGTCGCCGCGAGAGACAAATGGCGTTCCTCTTGATCCATAGTTCACCCTCAGGGATCTCCCCTTCGCCACCAAAGATAGACACAGCATGATGAGCAAGAGAAATCACATATCGAACCTCAACCTGGTTCGCGTCATCATAGAGCATTAGGTGGCCATGCCTAGTTACCAGAATCCGATTGTCAGCATATCCATTGGCAACTCATCGTTGATATGGTGGAGCACATACCGAAGAACGATGTAAAAGACATTCCGTGCCCGCTTGGTGTTCTTCCCATTCGACTTCGTGGGCTCAATACTAGGTGCCTGCTTCCGATCAAACAAACTGCGATACATGGACTGATAAACGCTAGGACTTTCGGCAGCAACAACCTCTCCAGCCGGGGTCGTTCTCTCCGGCGGTTTCCCATTGACACCCCCAGGCACATATTCGCGACAAACAGCAAAATATCCCTCAGCAACATCCGAGTCGTGCGTTCGGTGGAACTCCTCCGCCAGCTGATCTGTCCCGGACTTCAAGCTATACTCATCGTCGGCTGACCGACGGACCGCATCGGAAGCTTGGGCGCTTGTCTGCTGCGACTGCGGAGCATCCGGAAGGGTCAGGTAGGCGAAAAGCAGGACCAATGACAGGACCAACGGGATGAAGGTGAGTCCCCCGAACACGTAAACGATGAGGAAGCTGCCGAGCGAACCCATCGGGAAGGTCGATCAATGCGGACAGGCCGAGATCTCCATAATTCGGGGGGGGGAGAATGAGGAACTGCAAAAAAGTCGAGCTTGCTAAAAACAATGAGAGACCTGCTCCAAGGTATAGAAACAAAACGAGTGCGATGGGGGGAAGATTTCGGAAGAGCAAGAGTAGATGAGAAGTGGAGTTGTAGCTTCCACATATGACGGAAGTGCTGGTTACCAAATCCGTGCCCCGCAGGATCCGACCAGCTGTCAGGAACGGCCCTGAAGACCACTATATTCTTATATCCACCAGATGATGAAAACTATAAATTTTTCATTATTTTGTTGTTATTCTAGAGATCAACTCCCTGTATCATGCACAATCAAGCCACAATAGTCCCAAGTCCTTGCTCTAGAACCAGCACATTCTAAGATATGTATACATGTACTCTCGAAATGAAAGCTTGAAAGAAAAGAGGGGAAAATATCAAAGAAATATATATGTTTACAGAAAAGGGTACAATCCTCCAGTGGACTTCTACTTACTTGCGCCGCCGCATGGTTTTGTCACACATGTCGATCAAGCCGGTCTTGGCCTCACAGTCAGGGAAGTCGCTGATGGCCTCAACGGCCTTATCGGCGTATTCTTGGGCCAAGCGACGTGTTTGCTCCACACCATCACTGCGGTAGACGATCTCACGGGCCTAGTTGTACATGATTAGCATCAAACACGAAAAGTGGTCTTAAAGAAAACAGCACTCACCCGCTGCACATCGCCTTCCTCGCGGAACTTGCGGCCAACCAACGGTCCGAGTTCAGGGTTGCTCTTCCAAGCAAACAACAGTGGGGCAGTAGCCAACCCCAGCTCCAAATCAGCTCCGGAGGCCTTGCCCAGTTCGGCCTCGGTAACAGTATAATCCAACATGTCATCCACCAGCTGGAACGCCAGGCCCAGGTTGCGACCATACGCGTAAGAGGCCTCGATAACCTCGGGGGCACTGCGTCCTAGAACGGCAGCAGAGCGGCACGACTTACTGATCAGACTGGCAGTCTTCAGATAAGTCTTCTGCAGGTAGTATGACAGGGTCTCATCGGTGTATTGCGGGTTGGCCTCGTCCTGGGCGGTGTTCTTCAACTGCATGAATTCGCCCTCCACCAGGTTGGCGATCACAGTGGCCATCAGCTCAGTGACTTCTGGGTCCCGCAGCCGGGCCAATGCCACAGAGGCACGACCGAGCAAGAAATCACCTGCAAGCACTGCCATCTTGTTTCCGAACGCTAAATTGGCTGAGCTGTTGGCGCGACGGGTCACGGCGTTATCGATGACATCGTCGTGAAGGAGGGAGGCGGTATGAATGAGTTCAGTGATCTCAGCTAGACGGCGCTGCGAAGGCAGAATGTTGTCGTCGCCAGCAAAGTTGTACTCGCTCTCGGCATTCCGGGACACGAGGGGATTAATGTTTGGATTGGAATCATCGAGAATTGACGGCGAGCTAAGCGGGATATCGACAGGACTTGGACTGGCAGGATTCGTTTGCTTCCGAGGGTCCAACGCTGTCGCCTGGGACATGAGCAGAACCAGCATGGGCCGCATGTGCTTGCCCTCGCTGTGTGTATAGTATTTAGCAACCTTATCTAAGGCCGGGTGGCCTGACCCCAGCAATTGGCGAATATTCTTGCTGAGAAACTTCAATTCCTTGCCAACCATGCGTAATGGGTCGACTGAGATGCCCTGAGGTCCTTTTGGCATGCCCTTGAAGATGGCCTGCGCGGCTGACACGGCCGCACCGAACGGAGAAGCATCCTTCCGACGGGTCGGGTGGTATTTTCGCGATTGAATAAAGGTGTAGGATGAGTGGAGGTCTTCACGGAGGCATTGGGAGCACACGGAGGTCGACGGCGGTTGCGTGAGAATCAGCCCGGTGGCCGAAACGGTGCGAGCTCGCATGCTCAATGCAGGGCTCTGAAACTTTTGATGGTAATGAAATCAAACCCAGAGCATGTAAAGCATGTAACAAATCGAGTGTCAGTGCTGCATAGGTTCGGGAGGAGTACAAGGTTCCGCAGGGAATAATCTTACGGGAAGATTTCGAGCTCTCGGGCCGGCACGGACCATCTCATCGTGTACGCCGTACCAGTTCCTCTCATCCCGATGGTACATTACGCAGCAACCCAAAGATACCAAGCTTAATGAAGCTCAACCTGAGCACAAATCTAGGTTTCTCATGTGAATATACGCAAATACTCTACAAACAAGGAGCCTCTTAGTCTAGGGCAAATCCAGAATCTTATGCAAGAGAATAATTCCAGTATAAGAGACACAGAAGATTGCGCCGGCCATCTTAGTCCTGCACATTCCCCTTCGTACACATCCACCACAAAGAGAGAAAGGAAAAGCGAAATCACACACAATTAACACATAAGTTGAAGAAGGCCGCTACGAGGTAGAACCCATGTAGATGGGGGCCAGTGCGGAAGAAATGCTGTATCAATTACGAGGATCCACCGTACTTAGATGGCATCGAAATCACCGCCAGCATCCTCATCGTCCATGTCTCCTTCCTGGATCTCCTTGGCCAACTCACGCTCTCGCTCTCGTGCCTCTTGGGCACTCTTCAGCTCCAAGCGGTGCTGGTTCATGGGGAAGCGCATAGCCTAGAAATAAGAAACGTGATTAGAACAGATCTAGGAGGATCATAAACGGACATAAATACCTTGACACTTTCATCGTGAAGGGTAAGACAGGCGCGGATGCGCTCATGGAACGCCTCGCCAGGTTCCCGGGTAGCGTAAATGTCACCAACCTCCTTGCTCTTCATGAAACCATGCTCGTGGTCCAATGTAGCCTCGATGACGCCATCGCGGATGGCCTTGGCCACAATGTATTCAGCTGACTCCTCACTATCAAGACCCAGACGAAGACAGATATCCCGTAGAGAAATGCGCGAGTAAGACAAGGACATCATACGAATACCGGTCTTGATCACGTTCTGCCGCAAACGAAGGATCAAAGTGTAGGTACCGTCCTTCCGGAAGGTGGAACTGTGAGTATTGACGATATTCAAGAAGCCATCTAGGTCTCCAACACTGACAGCCTGCGCGAGCAGCAAGTATGGGTGCATGGCCTTGTCAAGGGCGGGCTGACGGAAGACAGAACGATCTGGGATGTCACCCATCAAAAGTTCCACAACAACGAGCAGCTTGTGGGAGGCTTGGTAGAATCCACGGGCACTGTGGCTGGTAGGAGACTTGCGGGTGGCACCGATCAGGTGGCTGTGGGCCTCGGTGTACTGCAGTTGAATGGCACGGATACGGCCGAGGTAGTATAGATACCGGGCAATCTGGTTGTTGGAAGCAGCAGCGGGGAATCGGTTATGCGAGATCAAGAGATCTGCCTGGGTGATATGGGAAGTTGACAGGTAGTTGCGGAGCAGCAGAGTCATAACGGTAGCCTGCGTGTCCACATCCTTCCGGAGAACAGATGTCCGCAGAGCCGTCAACAATGTTTGCCGAATAGTGGTGACGGCGGCTGCGGGAGATGGGGGGGAGCGGAGCGATCTGCTCAAAGAATAGAGAATAATAAAAGTACACACGAGCGGCAAGAGAGTCCAGGGTGCGGCGATTCAAAGTCCGAAGGCGTTCGATCAGATTGGTCGAGAACTCGGCACCCTTCTGGATTTGTCGCTGGTCGAAGAGATAGATCTGTACCAAGATAGACAAGTACGCGTCCACCTCGGGGAGAATCTCCTTCGGGGCTGTCTTATTCTTCTCCGAGTCCACCTCCATCTTTGAAGCTTCCTGGACACCCTCAAAAGCACCAGCCTCGCCAATGGCCTCAAGCAAGAATGACGCCGTCTCACTGGATTCCGGGTATGTATCCACGATCACTTCGGCGAGGACCTCCGGGGTGATGTATTTCCGCATCGACGATATGGAGCGTAGGACACGTAGGGTGAATCGGGGATCGAAGTGGGCTACGGCTCGGTCGAGCAGGGTGAAGTTGGTCTTGATGTCTGTCATCCATATAAAGAAGAAGGGCATTGTCATTAGCCTTGGGCTCTTCTGAGCTGGGATGGATGGAAATAGCACCTACCTTGGATGGCTTTGGTAGTTGGGTCGACCTCGGGCTCGGTCTTCTCAGCATCATCGTCTTCTGAGCCCTCCATCGTCACGTCCTCGTCCTTGTCCTGTCCTGCCTTGTTGGATGATCTGGAACCCTTGGCTGGGGGCACTACAACAGTCATATTCTCATCACCATTCCGGTCCTTGCGGGTGTTGAATGAGGATTTAGGCGCACCTGCCGTATCCTCTCCCATCTCAACATCCTCGGAACCATTCACACCATTCTCGGTCGACTTGGATCCGTTAGCGTGCGACTGGTCATTTTCCTCCATTCCGTTGTTCGCGCCCTTGGCAGCGCTTTTCTTAGCCGTGGCTGCTTTGGCCTTGTTGGCGGCGGCGCGGGTGGTTGGCGCGGCCTGGTCTTTAGCACTCGAGCTCTGAGAGTTCGAGTGTGCCTTTTCACCGTTAGCAGATGAAGAAGCGTCAGTGTTGTTTGATCGAAGAGAACGCCTTCCGGCCGGCATCTTTCCCAAGCTGTCGAGCTCAGCTGAGCAGTACCCAAGCTAAGAGAGGTAAGGAGAAAGGCGGTAGTATGTCACTGAATGGAAATGGGAAGCAAAGAAACTAAAGGAAGATCAATGGGCAGCAAAAAAGTAGTGGAACGATGGGGGAAAACAACAGAGCGACAGATGGATGAGGTTGATGGGGGATGTGATGTCAAGAGACGAGGACGGGCGCAAGACCAGAGGCGTGCTTAGTCAGGGGGGAGCTTACGGCGCCAGACTCCCAAGCAAGAATCATGCAGAATCCGGTCGTTATGGCCAAGCAGGTATTAGATTGGGGGCAATTTAGAAAATAAATTGCAACAAGTGGAAATAAGGAGATAAAAAGAAAAAGGAAAAAGATTCTATACTTTTCTATATACAAATTTTATTATCATTGTTGGGTAGTTTTGCAATTTGCTGCCTGAGGTGTTAACTGGTAAGTTAGCTGTGCTTTAACTATGGATCTTCCCAAAACAATCAATACAGACCTTCGCCCTCTATACAACACACACCTAGACACACTCACACCATTACATCACAACCATGCCACTTCTTGATTCCCACCTAGAACAGATTGCACTCTCTTCGAATGCGATTGCAGAACTACCGTCCGTCTCTATTCCATAATGAAATTGCGCTGAACTAACTGAGCTCCACCAGGTTTCCAGCGCCCCGCATCTTCACAAACGCGTTGCTGGGCTCTCATGACATTACCGCTTTGATCCGAGACACCGAAGCCCATGAAAGAGCCCTATTTCGAGTCGATCCATCCGCTAAAGCACATGGGTCACGACGTGCCACCCGACGCGCGACAACCTTCGCCGAGTCCGAGAACGAATCCATGGCCACTCGAATCTACTCCGCGCGGAACAATCGCAGCCAATCGGCAGTGGCGCGTGTACTAGGATCGGACATGATGGAAGAAATCAAACGGTCTACAGGCACACCCACCCGGGGGCCTCGGGGGGAAGTGAATATTGAAGTCCTACTGCGCGGAGCGGAGATTCTATGCAATGTCTAGTCAGTTCATGCCACCCATTTCTTGACCCCGATATATTGCTAATCCGATCACTAGTCCTGTTCCGGGAGCACAGGAAAAAATTGCCAATTTGCGCTACCGCCATGACATGATTGCCGAGTCCGTGGCCCAGTTAGAAAGCCGCGTTGCCACAAATACCGCAGAACTGGAGCAGATGCGCTCTTCTTATGATGATGAGGATGACTTTGCTCCCGCATCTCTATCGCAGCCAGATGTACCCGATGTCACGGACGAGGACATTGAGCAAGAGCTGGCCGAGATCAGGGACTTGGAGCGAAGGAAGCGAGCTCTGGAGGAGCGAGTCACGGGTATGGAGCGAGACCTTGGTGGTCTTATGGGCTGAAGTCAGAAGATCTGATCATACCCAACTAAAACAAATTGGATTTAGCCTTGCTGCAATCTCGTGGGCAACGCCTTGATGGATTGAGATGGATCCGGTTGCCATACAATTTCTACAAAAAAGCAGGGCTAAGCCCCGTGCTACCCATGCTCCAGGATGCATGATCCTTTTGTTTGGTCACCTATGCCTTGGTAACTACGAGCTTTGCGGTACCAGTCTCAGTATTATGAGCGGGAGATCATGCATCAGCGGAAACATGCAGCCCTTTGCATTGAAAGCTGACTACTCCCATGAGTCCATTCCGTGTGCTATGCGATGAAGCATACTCATTCTGCTCAGGGGACAGGTTCGACCCAACCATTTTCAGTCTGGACGTGGGATTTGTGATGATACATGCCCCAAATGACGCTTGATGATGCTATGAACTCACAGGGCTTTGTGGATAAAAGTCATACCTATTAGAATTTAGGATACCTGAGCGGTGTCTCCATACCCTCATATTTCCTCCCGCCCCTTTCTCCGTCTTCCTAAGTATGCGTGTCTTGGTCGGTATGATTGAAGCTCATTCGTATGCTCTCGAGTGCTAGTTCGGAGCCTTGCAACTCTAGATTGGGAGATTTTCTACACTAGCAATACATCAGCCTTCAAAATTAAGCAAGTACATACCGGAAAATTTGACTGGATAATTGGATAGGAAGATTCTATGCATAGAAATTCCAGACTCGTAATGGTCACTTTTACTGTCTGCAGTAGCCGTAGATGCCCCAGGCTCATAATTCACCTGGGCAAAGACTAACAGATTCCCCCCGTGTCAGACTACGACACCAATGGAGAAAAGCCATGTCTCAGAACTAAAATTCGGATTTTCATGATCATTGTTTCAAAGCTATACGATTCACCCCCAATATTCCATGTCCACTACGCTGTAGACGGTTGCCAAGACTTACCGCCGACTTCACTCCAAGGCTCACCATCTCACTGACCACCTGCCATCCCAATTTCCTCAGGGTGCCATACATCCCATCTACACGAGTCTCTCCCGGGGCGCATTGAATACTGTCATCCGGATATTATTCTTTCGGGTCTTCCTTCCGTCCATAGCTCGACCTGGGCGCCCCCTCAAAATCCCTTCCTGAATTCATCGATCACCGGACATTCGAGATGGACGGGTCGCAAGGCCAGGCGGGTCAGGCCATGGGCCAGCCGCCTGCGCAGCAACACTCCAACCTTATTCGAACCGACCAAGTGCAGAAGCTGCCACACCTGAACGAAGCCCAGAAAGCCCAGCATACCCAGCTCGTTCGCAGCTTCTGGGAGCAGTTAAACACGCGTGATCCCCAGAGCCACGAATACCAGAATGCCCAGATCAAACTCTCCCAGTTGTCACAGAATTTGATGAAGGGTATGCGGATGTTCCAGCAAAACCGTCAGCAGGCAATCCAGCAGCATCAACAGCAGCAGCAGCAGGCCCAGGTTCAGGCTCAGGCTCAGGTTCAGGCCCAGGTAGCTGCACAGCAAGGTCAACAGGGTCAGCCAGTCCAGCGGACCCAGTCTAACAACCCCCAAACTCTCAACCAGCTGCTGCCGCAGATTCAGGCCAAGGTCAACTCCCTCAACTTTTACCTCCCACCGAACGTCACACAAGAGCAAGTCCAGACATGGATCCCGGAGGCACGATTGCGATACGGCATTGCGCTTCAAAAACAGGAGGTTGGACGCGCGCGGTTGGCAGATTTGCGCCAGCAATATTCGCAACGCCAAGCGTCGGCCAATATGTCGCAGGAGGAGGTACAGGAGTTTAAGAATCGGCAGCTAGCAGCAGAGAAGCTGTTCCGGGAGGGTAGTGACTTCCTCAACAAGTTCAAGGAGCAGCAAGAGAGCTTTAAGATGCAGTCTCAGCAAAACCCTCAGATGAGTCAACCAGGACAGGGCACCACTGCACCGGTAACTCAGCCCGCTCCTGCTCCCCCTGCGGCGGCAACTCAAGCGGCGCCCAACCCTCAAGCAGGGAATGCTGCCGCTGCCGCCGTAACTGGCATGCCGGGACAAGCACCCACTCCGGCTCCTCACACCATCAATTCGGCCGTGAATGCGGCTCGTAATCAAGTGGGGCAAACTGCCATGTCACCGTCGACCTCGCAGCCTGGTCAAGCACCTTCATCGGCTAATGTCACTCCTGCTTTATCAAATGCACCCCCTCCAACCCAGCGGCCTCAGCAGCCTCCATCGCAGCAGGGGACTCCAGGACCCGGAGGTCAAGTCACTTTCAGCCAGACTCCTAACCTAGACGGATCCACCCCGACCCCGACAAGCTCTCAGCCGGTCAACCAAGGGCCACCTCGTCCGCTGTCGCATCAAGCAGCGATGCAGCAAGCTGCTCAAAACTATAACACTAATCAGAATCAGCAGCAACAACAGCCGCCACATCAACAACAGCAGCAGCAGCCAAATATGAACCAGGCTGCCGCCAATCAACAAACTCACCCACCAGGCTACCTTGCCAATCGGTCAACTGAGGCTTCTGCTCGTAACATTAACATGCACATCCCCAAAAACCTTAACGTCTCCACTCCTGAACCAGTCTCAATGCCCCCTTCTCGCCCCTCTCTTACTGGTGGCCCCAACCATAGCAATATGGGCGGTATGATGAGCCAACCTGCCATTCAAAAGCACCCTGGCTACGTCCTTGAGGGTGAAGGTCAACATGTGCTGAGCAAGAAAATGCTTGATATCCTCGTTCGCCAGGTTACTGGTGGTGGTGAAGGAGAGATACTGACTCCTGACGCTGAAGAGGTAAGATAACTCACCATAACAAAAATAAAGCAAAACAACCAACTGACTCTTCCCTCATTAGTTCGTACTGTCGATGGCCGATGACTTTGTTGATGATGTGATCACTCAGGCTTGCCGTCTCGCCAAGTTACGCCCATCTTCCACTCTCGAGATCCGTGACATCCAGCTCGTCCTTGAGCGCAACTACAATATGCGTATCTCTGGTTTCTCGACTGATGACCTCCGCACCGTCAAGAAACCTCAGCCTACCCAGGGCTGGCTGCAAAAGATGACGGCCATCCAGGCTGCCAAGGTCACTCAAGGCAGATCTGAGTAAAGAGGACTTCTTTTGCTCTGTTCTCGTTTGACTCTGTTTATCGTCATTACGTTGCGATCTCCATCTTGAACCCTTGGACCCTGGAACCCTTTTCATGTACCCACCGAAAAATATCCTTCTAGTTCCCCTTGCTGTGATCCACATCTGGATGCTTGAACTCGGAATCCTACCTCTGCGAAAGAGATGAAGATTCATCTACGGTGTGTTTATGGCTTATGGATACTATCTTTTCTTGTCACTTAATCTCTCCCTCTTTGATATCCTTTCTCCCCTTCACCCGGGGTCCTTTGTTTCCTCTGTCGAGCTTCATTTTCATTCATATCCTTGGGGACAGGATATCCGGGCTACTCGACGATGGACTCGCGCTTGCTTCGGTTTTTTTGCTTTTCTTTCTGTTTCATGGATGGGTGACTTCGGCGGCGACTGGCGTTTCATTGCTTTTCCTCATGCTTACATCCTGGGGGATCTTCAAATACAACAGTCAGATAGTTATGCCTTATGGAACCAATTTACTTAAATTTGATTTTCATCAAGTATGCTGTTCACTTGTGTCTCGGTGTGCTATATGACTTGATTATACAGCCAATGACACTGTTGTCCCTACTTCGACTATCTCAAGAGCTTTAAATGATCATTAGCGTATTTATTGTCTATCTAATTACTATCTACATAATGACAAATATAAAAGACTTTGAATTTCAGAAACAAAAACAATGAATCTCATTCTCTACGACTATATGTCGAGTAGAGTCCAGGCACGCTAAAATCGAGTAGTACAAAGGAACAAGTCCTTACTCATGATCTATGATTTATTAACTTGAACAATCAAGGTTCAACAAGGAAAAGGGGAAAAGGGGAAAAGGAAAAAAAGGTTCTCAGAGACAAAAAAAAAAGAATAGAGGAAATCAAAACTTTCCCACGCTGACGCTCTGCTAGTCTGGATCTTGGAAACAAATAGAATAGAGACGACGCGGTCAAGATCATTTAAGACAAATGGTATAGTGATTGGTACAGGGTATGGGTTTAGCGCAGAGAAAAAAGACCGAGACAAAAAAGGTCAAAAAAAAAGAGATAGGAAATAAAGGTGGAAGTGGTGTGAGGAAATGGAGTCCGCTAATGAGGTGCGGGTGACAAGCCAATCCTGTAGTCGCTTTCCGGCCGTACATTCTTTTTTTTCTCTATTCCGGCGGTCGATGGGGCCTGTCAAGGAGATCTGGTCGATAGACAGAGCCAAAAGAAGGAGGGTTGTTGGAAATGTGATGCGAGGTGATGGAACACAATAGACGGAGATGCAAAAGGAAATCATTGGTGACCATTGTTTGGAGATCATCAAGGTTGGTAGAGAGAACGTGGAAGGATGGTCGGATCAGTCAATCAGCGAAAGGAGGTCGTGTGGTGGTACACTGTAGATCATAGTGCAAACTGCAAGTACATGAGAAGTCTTGCAGAGACAAAAAGAAAGTCGGTTCAAGATAGAACACAACGGCGTTATTATCAGGGTTAACGCAGAGAGGTTGGAAATGGAGCTGGAGGCGAGACAGGGGCACTCAATAACCAAGAAGACAAATATACACACATCACTCGTGAACATCAGCAGTTTCAAGCGAAAAACATGGCAGGTTGTGCGGAAAAACCAAACACAAAAAGGGAGAGCTCCTCGCCCAGCTCATCGGAGCCGGGGTTGAAGCCAACGGTCTATCGAGCAACAAGGGGAATATCTCGCTGAACACAAAACAAGATCAGGAACGAAAAGCAATGGAATAGTCAATGCGAGACTCCAGACATAAAGATGACAAGAATCTACCGCCGAACTTGGCTGGCAATCGGTCTATCTCCTCGATCAACTTCCTTTCCTTTGCTGGGAGGCACTGGGGGTCCATCCATCGGGGCAGGGGGAAGTTCCTTGTCCGTTGCAGGACGACCATGTCGACTGTGTGAGCTGTGGCCGCCCACGCTGCTGGCCTCACCCGCCTCGTCCACAATAGGAAGTGTAGAGGTTGGCCCGGGACCTGCAGCATCTGCAGGGTCCCACACGGTGGCCAAGGTTCGGGGATGTGTAACAGATACATCCTTCGCCGCCTCCTTCTCGGCTACCTGCATGGTTCGCTCCACAGATGATGAGCGTGATTGCCTATTCTCTCCTGATTGGCGAGTCGAGACTTGGGACTCTCGTCGGCGCTCAGCTTCTTCTTTGGACATAGTAATGCCCTTGACGAAATTAATAAAACGATCTCCGTATCCCTCTGGTGGGATAGGGGAGATTTGAGTCCGGTCATGGGAGAGACCTTTGAAGAAGTTTTCGAACTTCTTGACGGTTCCGTACTGTGTGAAAACGTTAGCTGGCTAGTCAACTTTGCACTTCGTGAGATCAGCAACTTACATGAGTCAGGCAGTCAATGATACCCAGGTAATAGATTTCTTCACCGGGCTGGCCATTCTCATGGGTAGCTCGGAAGCCTCCATCATCGGCATAGAAGACGTGGTACTTCCGCTCGTCCAGAATTTCTTCTGGCATTTTCGCAGCCGCCTTATCCAAAGGGACAGGTCGCTCGCGCTTGATCAGCATGCGAAGCTCCCGGGCTTTGCGCTCATTCTCCAGCTTGGAGGGTGTTCGCATCAGCATATTTGGGCTGGAATCCTCCTCACGGTCACCACCGGGCTGGAAGACTTGAAGTGTCTTGTCTCGCAACTTCTCTTCATTTCCCCGTTCAGCATCATGGATTCCTACTAGCAAAGAATAATCCATGATCTTGAGCCTTTTGAGCAATTCCACATCCCTTTTCAGCTGCTCAATGAAGAAATCTCGCTTCGCAGGTCCACATAGTAGGTGGCGATTCCTTCGAACCCAGTTCAAGTCCTTCATCGTCGCGCGCGGATTCCGCTCAAGGTCTGACTCTTGCAGGTCCCGGCCAATCGTTGAGCCCTTGAGATCGAATGTTTGGTGGATATCTCGGTGGGGAGGAAACAAGTTGTTCATCACAACAAAATGGATTTTGCGGCCATAGGCCATCTTGACACGGTGCAAACCATAAAACTGCGAGATCAGAGTGTTGGGGTTCTTCTCCACATGTCGGTAATACTCTGGCAGGATCTTGCGGAGCAGCTTATGTTCGGCGTGGTGGATGGTTTTGATGATGTACTTGTAATCGCGCGAGAAGTAGAAGAAACTACCGCTTTTACCTGGCGAGCCCAATTCGGACAAAATATATTTGCTGGTGAGGGACATCAGATAGTCAGCAGGATCAAGACGGAACTTGGCTCGCAGTCGTCTGAAGACCCAGGGGGCGTAGTCTTTAAATTTGAAGTCGTATTTGGCCGACGGAATCAATTCATTTCCGGTACTGTTGCGCGGTCAGTGAGGTTCTCCATGAATTACCAGATCCCAATTCTCAACATACATATCAAAGGAAAACTTGTGCTTGGCGTCAAAGTCCGCCGGGGTAAGTTCCCGGTCCATCTTTGCGTTGATGCGCGACACCGTGAAGCGAATTCCAGTCAACATATTATACGCCGTAACGTAGTTGACGTGATTCTGGTCGACTTTGGTACCCACAATGACTCGTTCGTCGTCGTCATCTTCGCGCCGTCGCCGCGAAGCACGTTTTTGTTTGATTGCTTCCGCCCACCGGGCCGCCTCCTCGTCTTGAGGTGTCTCGTCCAGACGCGGATCTGACTGTGACTTTGTGGCTCGGCGAATCAGGCCGAGTGACGTGCGTCGATTCCCGCCCACTGTAGGGGACAATCGACCACTACTGTAGGCAGTCTCCTCGCTCTGATCTCGGCTATTCCGACGAACGCTCGGAGTGCGCGGAACCTGCAGTGAGTGCCGGTGTCGCATGCTGGACTGTTGCGAATCCTGTATGGAGGCGTTGTCTATCATCGAAGGTACAGGTACGGGAGGGGAGGAGTAACGGTGACTGGGTCGCGGGCCCGGGGTCAACCGATCCGGTTCGGGGGAGAGACGACCTGAGTCTTCGGCGGGGATCTGTAATAATGAGGTCGAAGGGCTGGTCGCCCGTTCTGAAATAGAGCGTTCATCGGCGGAGGGGCGTGGGATATCGCCATTGACCATCGGCTTCCCCTGAACCGAGTAACGGTGGCCGTAGGCGGCTGTGCCATTGACCGGTTGACTCGACACCGGTGCTGTTGTGGAGCCTGCTCCAGGTCCAGCGTCCGATGACTTCCGGTCCAGCATAGCAGTTGGCCGGCTAGCATCTCGAGGATCTCTGGCGGACCCGTTGCCTAGCGAGTGCATGCTGCCATCCTTGGAGTGTGGCATCTCGCGCGTATAGGAACTGATGCTCGATCGGCCATTCAGGGAGTAGGCACTGCCGTTCTTCAGGTTTGTGAGCACTTGCCGATCATTCTGATGGGTATCGTGGTTCGCGTCGCTGGTGGGTGGGTGAGGCCAGTTGGTCCACAAGAAGGTGTTGCCAACGGAGGATTTATCATGGGACTTGCGAGGCGAATCGAACGAGCGAGGATGGGTGGCCGTTGCTGTGGCCGTTGTTGTTGCCGTTGCCGATGGGTATGAGTCGTTGGAAAAGGACGGCATGGTTTTTTGGGGTGATCCTTTTTTTGGTGGTCTTTCACAGGGAAACGGGGTGACGTGAGGTCTGCGTGGACCGGCAACCCGGGGTGGCGGCAATAACCCTTATTGGCGGAGGGGCAGGAGAGTTGAGAACCGGACCTTATTCCAGCGGATATGAACGAGTGGAAGGGGGGTTGGGAGGAGTTGAGGTGGTTCGGAGAAAGAGAGGACAGGGTCGTTCAGGGTTCGGGATTTGTCGACTCCTCACGTTTTCTCGCAATGCGACCCGCAGAGATTTTCAACCGATAAACATTATTCCCCGACTGGGGAGGGAAAGGAAAAGATTGGAGATTGGGACGGTGTCGGGGCGAGAAAAGACTAAAGGGACTTGCGTCAAGTTGCGTGTCGTAGTAAATTAGTGTACGACTCCACTATTCAGCTGCACAAATACTGTGGACTAGATCAGGGAACACCCGAACTCCCGAGTATAATATCTCAACTCCCCCATACAGGTGAACTACGATAATTTTCAAGGACCTTCGCTTGCACGATTCATGCAGATTCTATGAGCAAGGCCTGAGCGCACATCATGGCCAAAACCCCTCTCATCTGCAAGGAGAACAGATCGTGACGTACTTCGTACACCGTATTGGAGCCCAAATGTTCTCACGATGCTTACTATTTCCTGGCTAAGTGGCGTGGGGGCGGGACTGTCCCTGACCCAAACTCCTCATATATACAGGCAAATAAGGTCGTATTTACTAGGGAAATTAGCTTAGGGGATTTGCAAGCTGCAGGGTTTTTTGGTCTATATTTCCCCCCCTGAATACTCATTCCATTCCAAAAATAGCCCACTCCACTCGGAGATGAAGTCATATCGATGATGCCTGATTCTGCCAGGTACTCCTTAATATACTCCATAGATCCTTCCCGGTCAACTTAAATCAAATCAGAACTACGGTCCGGTCCGAAGTTATATGGTCTACCTGTAATTTTCAGACGAGAGATTGGCCTAGGAGATACAGGATATGAACCACCTGCAGGTGTTTTAGGATGACAATCAACATGAAAACGTGTATGGAGCTGAATAGAGTAGCATATCTGCACGGAGAATAATGATAATAGCGTGTTCATTATCAATGGTTCGACTGCGCTAATTTCTAATTTCCGTCAATTGGTGGCGTAGTGTTAACCTGGCTTATCATCACAAACATTCCCGCAGCAACGGGGGGGGCGTTTCAACCTGCGGGGTCACAGTTTCATGACCCTAATTAACGTCCATAATAATCCCACTGATAGACCCTTAGAGACCACAATTTTACGGACATGTCTACAATTTACACCGCACACAGCAATAGTCCCTTTTCGGATCAAGTAGACTCCATTTCCAAGAACGTCGTAAGACCCGATATGGACGAACAGATGAACAGAACAATTTCCCCATTGAGAACCCACCACAAGACGCCATCCCTTCGACGTGGAAGCAGAAAAAAAAAATGAAAAAGGAAAAACCAAGCCATCATAACGAAGATATCCCAGAACCAAGCACACAAAGGAAACCCATTCCGAACCGCCAAATCAATGGGTCGAGGGAAAGAAATTACATGGGAAGAGAAAAACAAAATGGGACCCTGATAACCCTCCCGGGAAGAGCGCACGTGAAATGGGAGGACATCGTTGGGTCAAAAAGAGACCAAAACATCCTCTATTTCTTGGCCGCACGCTTCTTAGCGGGAGCCTTGGTTGGCGGCGGAGCAGTGGTCTTGGTGACTCGGCCGGACTTGGTCTTGCCCAGAATCTTGGGCTGCTCAACAATTGCGGGAGCCTGGATAAGTTGAGTTAGTCAACGGCGATGTGAGACGAAACGGACAGGACATACGGCAGTGGAGGGGGTCTTGGTCTTGCGGGCCTTTCCAGAGTTGGCCTTGGGCTTGGCAGCAGTCTTCTTGGCAGCAGGCTTCTTAGCAGTGGTCTTGGTGACCTTGGTGGCAGCGGCCTTCTTGGGGGCGGCCTTCTTTGTAGCAGCGGCCTTGGGGGCGGCAGCCTTCTATATGAAGAGTGAGTACGACGATATCAAGGACAAGAATATTTGACTGACCTTGGGAGCAGCCTTGGTAGCCTTAGCAGCGGGCTTCGCGACGGGCTTAGCAGCGGGCTTAACGGCAGGCTTGGCCTCCTTCTTGGCCAGCTTCAGAGGTCCGGAGGGGCCTGAAGCGCGACGCGTCAGCGATAACAAGAACAAAAGTACAGCAAGATCGATCTTGAATACATGCTAACAAGCATGATTGGGGGAATAAGATCGTCTTATGACTGGGAATTCGAATGCGCACAAAAGCGCAAACCAGTAAGACTTACCCTTAGGCTGGGTGAACTCGCCCTTCTCGACACCAGACTTGATAGCCTTGTTGAACTGGGCATCAAAGGCACTCTGGGACGCGAAGGTGATCTTGTTGTTTGCCGACACATACTTCTTGATGGCCTGGCGGCTAAAAGGAGGGGAATTCCGTTAGTTCACTGGTTGCGAAGCGGAGAGAGGGAAAAGACGCGACCAAGGAATCATGGTCGCGCCGGTGGGAAAACGCAAATACATACCTGGAACCATTGCGCTCTTTGAGCTATTTTCCAAAAGTCCAGTCAGCAATGAACAGAATGATATAAACATAATCCCACTTTGAAGTGGTGGTTGGCCATGCCCAATGGCTGGACGTGTCACGGTCGGGCGCGCGACCCGCCATCACAACAAGACGGGAAGATCATGGTGATCTACTCACGTTCACAATTGCATCCTTGATCATATCTATATCAATAGAATCAGCATATGTTGGCGACACAGGCGATACCCACAACATTTTTACGCGATGTTGTGGTAATTAAAGATCAGACAAAACATACCACGGTAGGAGGTGTGCGCAGCAGGCGCAGCCTTCTTGGCTGTGGCAGTAGCTTTCTTGGGAGGCATGATGAGATAGAGAAGTTGATGGAATATATAATAGTAGAAGAAGATGAAGGACTTGAATATCCGACGCGTCGAAAATATGAAGTTGGGGAGAAACAGAAGTAGAAAAGCAGCAGCGGAAGGGGTGGGAAAGGCCGGCGGGGCATCCGTGATTTATAGGCGGCCGGTGTTGACACAAGATCAACCCCCCAAAATTGCTGGTCCTTTTTCCTTTTTTTTCGTCCTTTTTCAATATTTACTGGACTCTAGAATTTTGATCTGGATTGTTATAATTTTCGTCTGATATACTTCTGATGAAATGACTTCTTCTTACTCACTTTCCCTGAACCTTGGGGACTGGACTCTGGGAGTCTTGGGACAGTCACGCGTCTGCCCATCTACTAACTTTGTGCGCATTCCCCCAGATGGCGGGATTCATTCTCAGCCCTGGGGCTAGAACTAGGAAACTTCTCGAGATCATGAAGTCCAGCAAACACGATTCGGAGAAATAGTGCACCTGGACCTTTTGCGCGAAATCCCTGTCTAGTGGATACAATACCCTATCTGTCCCTGTGGGACATGGATTGAAAATGGACTTCTCTATACATTCCAGCGCGACCGGAGAGATCATCCCCGCTTCTTGCTGTTTTAGAAAGAACAAGCTGGGGTATGGAATTTGATCATCGTCCTGCCCAGCGCGTTTCTGGAACCTAGAATCTGGAAATAAGAATATGCTGAAAACGGCGTGGACCCAAACCGCATCGAACATGTTCCATCTGAGATATTTATATGCCGCAGCTGGATATACTTCGTTATGCACCGGATACTTAATTGCCCAAGCTTCGTCTCCTTGCTTGCGATGTGTTGGAGGGACCTGCAGCGTCACGAGGTGTGTTGTCATGCAGCGCCCCGCTCAAGTCTGGATGTGCTGTGGCGGTCCATGGTACTGTACTGTTTTGCTTGGGACTCGATGATTCCTTGACTTGGGTGCATGCGGTACTTGTTATCTGTTTGCTCTTGCTCGTTTCGTTTCGTACTTTGGAAACCCTAACTTGGCCCCTCGTTATACTGCAACCCCATCTCAACTCTACGTTCACCTGGATCGACTAAACCTCTTATCGCAGCTAGCGTTTCAATCTTTTATTGTTATTACATTCAAATATGGATAAATATATTATATTTCTATCTTTCATTACACTTGTCATATTCTTGCCTAAAACTCGATTTCTGGGGGGGGCATAGGTCAACTGGCAGGGTGGCCAGTAGCTACGGGGTCGACCGATTCAGGCTGCCCAATATATATTTCCGCAGACCCGCGATGAACACGTTAACCCCTGATCATGGCAATCAATACGACCAATGAAAACAAGCATAGCGTGATTATCCGTTGATACCTAGGTATCCACCGATCGCTAGTGATGCGCCCACTCATCCCGAGGTCTGCATCCGACTAACGGGTTCGGTGGGATGATCAGGCATCGACCCGGGGCTATGACTCTATTGCCCACATTACAAAATCTCTTTATCCCGACATATGATATAGAAAATAGACAGGTCAAATGGGCAGATTCAAAACAATATCCACTTTTCTTTTCTTTTTCCTTCCAAGGGCAGTGGGTTCCATCGAAGCACTTGAGGTGGGGGATCAACAAGTTGGTCCGATCCGATGTTACAACCGCATCGTATCAAGGCACTCCCCACACATGATCTTGATCCTATGCTCCCTCGACCTTTATTTCAAAAATAAAACATGAAAATAAGTTTAAATATTTGACTCAAGTGTCCTATGGCTTTCCTTTTACTCGTCGCAACATTCCTGGTGGAGATCACTTGTTGTTGATTCATCTGCGAATCTGCCTCATCTCGCCTATCCCGCGACGATCTATACAACTGCACCAAAAATGGACTCCACCTACCGAGCAACCAACGAGTCCCACACAAGTATCAGGCTGTGCAAATTGTCTGTGGTAGTGTAATTATTCATTATTGAGGTAATTCACTGTAATTTTCTTCATGTGGAAGCGAGGATCAGTAAAAATGCGAGAATAACTGGGTCCCTTGCTTCACCGATATTTCCTGATCCTAGGCCCATACCGCCAAGTATGTCTTGTATATCACCTACAATAAACACATAAATACAAGATTAAGCGGATTATCATAAAATTTGTTTCTTTTTTGGGGGTATGATATGCTAGTTCATGCTATGGCTGAGGCCAGCTTAACGATGTCACCCCCACGTCGTGATCAGAAAATGCGAACCCCGCAACAATGAAAGCCATGCAACGCCAGCGCCAAGATCATGGAAAGTCGAGTCAATAGATGCTCATCTGTGTAAAAGAGACGAGATGGAAGAGAGAGAAAACAAGACCGGGTGATCATCAGCCATGATTTTGTTTAGCCTGCACCACGTGGCTTGGCCTTCGCGTCTTTTTTCGCCTTGAGATCGTCCTTCTTCTGCTTCTTCTGTTTTTGGAGTTTCTCATCATGCTTCCGCTTGAGACTGGCCTTCTCGTCATCAGTGCGTGCCTTTGGCTTAAAGAATCCCTCCAGACGTGATTGCTGTGCGCTCTTCAGGTTCTTTGTCAGTCGTGCTGCACCATTACGTACACGGTCCTCGTTGAAACCCTTGTCGGTGACCAGGAAGTCAATCAGTCCCTCCACGTTTGGAGCCTCCCACTTGAAATCACAGTCGGGGTGGTCTGCATCGCGCACATCCGGAGAGACGAACAGGTCACGCGCATCTTGGTATGGCCAGACCTCTGGGACCACGAATTTCTTCTTTGGGTCCTTTTCCATGAACTCTAGTACCTTCTCCAAGCTACCATGTTCACGGATCAGCGCGAGAGCAGTCGAGGGTCCAACTTTGGGAATAGGCTCGAGGTAGTCGCAACCTAGCAGAATGCAAAGATCGATGAACTATAATATCACTGGATAAGCCGCAATCCCGAGACACGTCACATGGAATCAAACTCACTTGACTGCGATCCATCTGAAGACCCTCCAGTGCCCGATCCAGGTGAATCTCCTGGATGGGCTCCTTCCTTTGCTCACTGAACGTCAAGTGTCTCAACAGAATGGGCGACTCAAAGCACAAAGTATCCATATCCTCCGATGCAGCCGCGTAGACCTTGCCCGCGCGTGCGAGAGTTGCGCATTGGGCTTCAGCTTCAGTGGGTGCATCGATGTAGGGGATACCCATCAGCTTCAGAAGCTGCTTACACTCTGCATTGTGCTCGCGTGTGACTCGCACCCCGCGTCGCGCAAACTTCTCGACATCCTCCGCGGTACCGGTCTCCTTGGCTTCCTCGTGAGATTCGTGAGCTTCGGCCTTACGCGCACCACGCTTTGCCAGCTCGCCGGACTTCAGCTTGGGTGGGGCACCGTCGAAGACGTATACAGGCTTGATGCCATTGTCGACCATCCGCAGGGTTCGGTAAAACATGCCCATCAAGTGTGATGTTGTCTCACCAGTCTCATTCATAAGCTGTTGACCCTCCGAGCGCACGGCGATGAGGAAACTGTAGATGCTCATGGATCTGCGATAGTGTCAGTGGAGGTAGCTTCGGGGGCCGAGGTCAATGACGCACGCATCCTATAAATACCGGACGATTAGCCACTGAGCCACTGATACCTGGAACATAGAGGAAAAAGGGGCTATGAGTTTCTGACATACAATTGCGACCTTGCGGCCAAAGTGATTTTTGATCTCGCCCGTCTTGATTGCATCGGGGGCATTCTCGGAGATCACCTGGAATAGGTCTATAATATTGGTCAGCGAAAATGTCAAGTATGGATAGATATGGCCCACTGACGTTTAATACCCATTTTTATGAGTTGAGGTGTTATTCGGAAATATCGAATGGCGGACGCGGATAGCTTCTCAAGATAGAGGGTTTTGAGACTTCCAAGAGAAAACGAAAGAGACGCGTTCAGTGGTGAACGCGCCCACGCATCATAATTAAACCAAATTAAGACTAGCGCGAACGAAACGGCCAATCATGTGATTCAAGCCAAGCAAACACACGTGACCGGGGATTCGGGATTCTAGACCCACTAATGCCTCAGGCGACAACTCTAAACGGTCGAGAATCCTCGACCCCGCTCTCCTCTTCCCCGGAGTCGCCCATGCGGAGAGGTTGAGTCAACATCACAGCATGAAGCGGAATCGCATCCAGTTTGAGACCAATGGTGATGCTTCATCCGCTTCTCCGCAAGGTGGCTTCACCCCGGAAGATCATTCGCGGCAGGCACATGTTCCGAAGATCTCTCGGCGGATCCGTGCATGTACAGAATGTAAGCGGCACAAGGTTCGCTGCGACATGAAGGCAGGTGAGTCGGATTGTTCGCGATGTCGTCGCATGGGACTGGACTGTGTTGTCAACAAGAGCCTGCAGACATTGCTGGAGGACGAGGCTGAGTAAGTCTACGCTGTTACTAAATATTGTCTACATTTGCGCCGGATTAAAGCAAGTGTCATGCTAACATATTGTCGATGCTTAGATGGAAAAATGTAATCGAGCTGGCAATGACGGACCTGCTTAGGAAGGCTCAACTCCCGGAACTATCATACTACCAAGCCGGTGGTAGATCGATCGAGACGCCCTCTAAAAAAAGCCGCCGAAAAGAATCGACCGTGTCAGTGGATGAAAGTGGGCATGCGATGGGACATCATGGCAGGAATGCCTCAATTGATAATACTGCTGGTCCAAGTACGGGGTCGAGCTCTTCAAATTATACTTTTTCGCAACACCAGCCACAGTATTCCATGGATCGGGAAGAAACCTCTGCCACATCGTTGGTGACAGCCCCGATGGGGAGTCTTTACGAGGTGACACAGCTGAGCGAGAATCGCGAAGGCTCACCCGGGCAAAACTATGCGCCTGACCAGGCGTTGGCGACCGACTTCATATCCCGTGGCGTGGTGGACCTTCGAGAAGCGGAGGAACTGTTTTATCACTTCGACCAGGTGCTCAACCGTTACCTTTGGGATGGAGCTTTGCTGGCACATAAGGATTTGACGGCCGCCAGGAAGTCTTCTTCCATGCTGTCTGCGGCTATTCTGGCAGTGACGGCGCTTCACCTGCCGTCCAAGGAACGTACGTTTGACACCTGCTATACCGAGTTTGCGAAACTAGCATCGGAGTCGATGTTGGGACATCATCACACTCTGGACGATATTCGTGCTCTATGTATCGGGGCATTTTGGTTGGCAGATGTTAGCTGGAAACTCTCTGGTTATGCGGTGCGCATTGCCACGGAGCGCAACTTGCACCAATTCTATCGCAAGGCTGTTCAAGGATCTCCAGAACACAAGGAGCAGGCTCGTCTATGGTATCTTTTATATGTAAGTCATGCCATGATTCTTGCATATCGAATTTGAGAAGCTAACAGATGATAGACGCTCGAGCATCACTTCTCTATCGCATATGGCCGACCACCAATCATCCACGAGGATGCCAGTATCACTCAACATAACACCTTCACACAATCTGCATCAGTATCACAAGGCGACCTTCGACTCCACAGTCAAGTTGACCTGTTTATTATTCTTACCCGTATATATTTTGCATTTGGCCCCGACGTTGATCTCGAAGTACCCGAAACTGAATTCCCCAAGATCGACCAGTTTGACATAGACTTGGGTGATTGGAAGTCGGCTTGGCTGCCCCGTCTTGGTAAGCATAGTTAGTGCACCCTGTGCCTGCCAGGTATTTTTGCTAATCAATAATTTAGCTGGGAGCCGACATGTTGGTGCATATCCTTACAAAGCTGTCTACATGCACTACCATTTCTCTCGACTGCAGTTGAATTCGGTTGCTTTGCGCACCTATCACTCTTCGACCTCTTCAAAAGCCATGTCACTGGAGCGCAAGAAGCGCGCAAATATTGCTATCGAGTCAGCTATTGCTACCCTCAAGGTTGTCTTAGACGAGCGGGACATTCAGCTGGCTTTGGTTGGGGTTCCGCTGTATCTCCACAGCATGATCACCTTTGCCGCAGTTTTTTTGTTGAAGATAGCAGCCAAGGTGTGTTCTAATGGCCCCAACTCGGGAGGACAGGGTCACAATAGTTCAATTGCCTCGGCCGGATTGCACGTAGACATTGGCTATGTGCGGGCCTTGGTCGGACGTATTGTTGAGATGATGGTCTCCTGCAGCCAGAGGGCTAGCGAGCGTCATTTGAGCCACCACATTGCGCGTGGCCTACGGAAGATGCTCACTGGACTGGAAGAGTGGGAGAAGCGTAACTGTGGCCAGAAATATTTGGGACCGAACCCGCAGGAAACATCGCTCTTTAAGCCAGTTATTATCCCAGGCGCCCAAATTTTGGGTGAACGCGACACCATACTGAATCACCCTCCACCGCTGCTGGGGGTGGCACCCTTGTCTGCCGAGCGGAGTAACGGATTCGAGCCGGTCATGGGCAAGCCCGAATCTGGTCTGTCTGAAGGATCAATAGATCCCATGATGGCAGATCTTTGGGGATTTGACGAAGACTACTTCCCCACCGGAGTCTTTGATTTCCTCCAGAGCCAGATGCCGGCGTAATGGCTCTAGACACACCGACTTGTTCTACTATCTTATTCTTGTACATAATAATTTACGGGTGAACATAGCCACTAGAAGAACTAGAGATCACAGTTGGATACGTATCCACCCCATACAATATGGCGGGTGTACCTACCCCATGGGCATTAGATTCCAATGCCGAGCCCGGACCGAGTCCACTTTGGCGCTTCCGAACCAAAACGACCGAATAACACCGAGTTGAAAAACAAGCGTGGCTCGGAGAAGCTGTCGATCGCAAACTGTAATTAACTAGTAACACTGCCTAGATCCATGGTCTCAAGTGATCTTCGCAAAACTGCAAACTAACATCATTCCCATACTCGGTGATTTGTGACTAATTGCCGAGGTTCGCCGTCACTAGTGCATATTTGATAGAAGCTCCCCCGCAACTTCTTGATATCATACCTTCCCACTCTCTTTGCCAATTCATTACTTTTTTTTGAGAGAGTTTGTTTTTCACTTGCATAAAATGATGAACCGCTCGCTTCTACGTGCGGCTGCACGCTCTCTACAGGCTGGACCCGTTGCTAGCCGGCGCTATGCATCATCCGCCGTGTTCAACTGGGAGGATCCCCTTGCCGCAGCGGAGCTGCTCACAGCAGAGGAGCTAGCAATCCAGGAAACTGCACGACAGTACTGCCAGGATAAATTACAGCCACGGATTCTCGGTTCGTTTCCCCCGAAATTTCAACTCTTGTTGTATAGCATAATCTAACATTTACTGTCCCAGAGGCCTACCGCAACGAAGACTATGACCGCCGGATCCTCGAAGAGATGGGTGAGCTCGGCCTGCTGGGCGCCTCGATTGAGGGCTACGGCTGCGCCGGTGTCAGCACTGTCGCCTCCGGTCTCATCACCAAGGAAGTGGAGCGAGTTGACAGTGGATACCGGTCGGGCATGTCGGTGCAGAGCTCCCTAGCCATGACGGGTATCTATGAGTTTGGCACAGAGGAGATGAAGGAGCGATTCCTGCCCGGACTGGCATCGGGCAAGGTTTCTGGCTGCTTTGGGCTGACAGAGCCCAATCACGGCTCCGACCCCGGGTCCATGGAGACCGTTGCGCGCGAGCATCCCACTCAGAAGGGCGTGTACCTCTTGACCGGAAGCAAGACCTGGATCACCAATTCGCCCATTGCGGACCTGGCGCTTGTGTGGGCTAAGCTCGAGTCTACCGGCAAGATCCGCGGATTTGTTGTTGAGCGATCCAAATGCCCGCCCGGTACTTACGAGACCCCCGCTATTAAAAATAAGACTGCGCTGCGCGCATCCATCACGGGTATGATCCACATGGATGACTGCCCCGTTGGTGTGGAGAATATGTTGCCCGATGTTGAGGGTCTCACCGGTCCGTTTACATGCTTGAACAGTGCGCGTCTGGGCATCGCCTTTGGCAGCATGGGTGCATTGGAGGACTGCCTTGCTCGTGCGCGTGAATACAGTCTTGAGCGCAAGCAGTTCAAGGGTAACCCTCTGGCCAAATACCAGCTCGTTCAGAAGAAGCTGGCTGATGCGGCAACGGATGCTGCTTACGGCACGTTGGCGGCCGTGCAGGTGGCTCGTCTCAAGGACGCCGGTAAGGCCACCCCGGAGATGATCTCGATGATCAAGCGTCAGAACTGTGATCGTGCGCTGCAAAACTCCCGAATGTATGTTCCTTCTTGTTCTTTCCCCAACCTGAGTCTATACTAACTTGCTACAGTTTGCAAGAAGTGTTTGGCGGCAATGCCACCAGCGATGAGTACCACATCGGGCGTCATGTAGCCAACCTGTTTGTGGTGCAAACGTACGAGGGTCAGAGCGATATTCATGGTAAGTGCCCAATCATTTGACATGCTTTGGGCCGAGACTAATTGCTTTTTGTCAACAGCTTTGATTCTGGGTCGGGCTATCACAGGCAAGCAAGCCTTTGTTTAAAAGAGTGTATAGATAAGAATGTATATTGTTCGAGTGATTCAAAAAGGACTTGAGTAGAAAGCAATACACGAACTGAAGTATGAGTGATCGTAGTCAATGATCATATAAACACCATCAGGGCACCTTCCTTATCGAGACAACAGTGGGCGCCTCACCCGCACGTGACATCATCGAGGGGCAGTTTTCATTACCAAGGTATTGTATGCCGGGATACCGAGGATCGAAGGAGCCATCGAAATGGGGGAGTATCGAGATCTGATACCACGATTATGGAAGATTCCAAGGAAGTGAAGGAGAGATTAACAATCAACCCCTTGCCACTTGAATACACAAATGGAAAAACCGCCCAAAACCAGCCCTACGAGGGTCCTCGTAACCCGATCAAAATTACCCGGCATATTCTCGATGTGTCATATCGTGGCGTGTATTGGTAATACCGAGCCAAGCCCACCCGCACCACTTTTCCCCTCTTTTATTCTTTCTCATTCTCATTCTTCTTTTCCACACAAAGACGTAACCGTACGTGGAGGTCCGCTCCCCTCATTTTCTTCCCGCTGACCTTATAGTCTCTCCCCATCACTCTACAATCGTCGACATGGCTCTCAAGCGCATTAACAAGGAACTCACTGATCTCGGACGGTAAGTCCTTTGAGCCAGATCTGTCGGGATTACCAACTAATGTTATCACAGGGATCCCCCCTCCTCCTGCTCCGCCGGTCCTCATGGAGATGATCTGGTATGGCCCTCTTTTCCTCGCTCGTTCGCGTTATTTGCCTGGTCACCGCGGCCCTGAAACACCCAAGTCTTATCGTGTGGCGGGGCTGAAAAGGCTGAAAGTCCCTTGTCGATCATCTTGAAGATGTTGGAATATAATGGATAACTGACATACGCTTTTTCTCGCTTTATAGTTCCACTGGCAAGCAACTATCATGGGTCCTGTAAGTTGGAAACTCCTTTGAACGATCTGGCTTGTAAACCACTATGGTCGGAGGGGAACGGCTGAGGCTGAACGCCCCTCCTCACCGCCGGGGGAATATACTCGACCTCAAAATCGCATGGATGCTAATATGTTCTTCAATAGGGTGACTCGCCTTACTCTGGAGGTGTCTTCTTCCTCAACATCCAGTTCCCTACCGACTACCCGTTCAAGCCTCCTAAGGTCAACTTCACCACCCGCATCTACCACCCCAACATCAACTCCAACGGCAGCATTTGCCTCGACATCCTGCGTGACCAATGGAGCCCTGCTCTGACAATCTCGAAAGGTTCGACAGTAATCAAATACCGTGATCATGGAACAACCTGTACTAATTCCATACTTAGTGCTGCTTTCGATCTGCTCGATGCTCACAGACCCCAACCCCGACGACCCGCTTGTGCCTGAGATCGCGCATGTCTACAAGACGGACCGCCCGCGGTACGAGGCGACAGCCCGTGAATGGACTCGCAAGTACGCTATTTGATCGGCATTTTCTCAACCAATCTGCCCAATACCAATGACCCCCTTTTCCATCCCGCACGACCCCTCAGTCTAATCTCTGTCGCCTCTGCATCATCTCCTCTTGTCTCCGTTAGATTCAGATCCGCGAAGCCTGGCGTACCGTGGTCGTAGAAACTTGCTGTGTTTCGTTTCTTGCAGCAGACTTCTGTTTTTTAGGTCTATTTTTCATATTTTTTTCTTGCTAAACCATGTTTGGTGTCGTTTGTGTGTGTTAGTTTCTGGGACATCATGCCCAACGATCCTTATGACCAATTCTCATGCATTCATGGCA
The DNA here is from genome assembly GCA_030710325.1 of Penicillium sp. 91 TS-2023. Taxonomy (NCBI): domain Eukaryota; kingdom Fungi; phylum Ascomycota; class Eurotiomycetes; order Eurotiales; family Aspergillaceae; genus Penicillium; species Penicillium sp. 91 TS-2023. Next base: position 2,576,939 of record JARWGP010000011.1, read on the forward strand.
TTTCTCCAAGGGGGATATTCCTTTTTCCAGGACTGTTTCTTTCTCTTGCGAGATGACCAAAAATTTCCCCCAAAAAAAAGGAAGCTGAAAATCATGCCTTGGCTGTATACCAAGATCATGGGGATCTCTTCACGAAAGCTGTCCCTTCTGGAAAACCGTTGCTTGAGACGTGCACACGCTTGGGGTGGACTCGAATCGAATCGGAACAGAAAGTCGATATGGAGGCGATGGGATCGGGCCGTGGTAGCGTGTACGGGAAAGGGGACTTTACGAGGTTTATTTCTTTTCTTGTCATCAGATAGCACAATGCAGGCATGCCCGTCGTCTTGAAATGTTTTTGTCGTAGATATCGTAAAGTAAGCTCCAACTATCACTCCATATTGAGACCTTGAATCCTTCCCGTATCATTCAAAACTCCCGTGTAAGCCATTGCGGATCTCCTGGTGAAGGAATATAGTCAAGATCCAAAACCAGCATATAAGATTCTAACCCTTGTAGAATAGTCCCATGACCACCCGTCGTATCCAGTCCAGCTGCATAGATATCGGCATCTTCTGATCCTGAGTCTGTGTACACTGATGATGCCATGCGGGACCGATAGAGGAGGAGAATTGAGTAATCGTAAGCTATATGGAACCAGTTTCATGAATCGAATACAGAGAGATAGGTTGCGTTAGACGAGTTGGGCTCTGCTGGAATATCCGTGCGTCATGCTTCTAGCTTTTGGCGGAGGTCTCCAACGAGTGATATCTGGGACTCGGTGCTTTAAAGTTCATCAGACGAGCGCTGTATGTTGGGGTCAAGCTTCTCGCTGATTTTGGACCGAAGCTGGCGAAGTCCGATAACGTGGATAACACCTGTCATACCAGTTAAGGGATCATTAGGGGAGGTCCGAGGAGGACGCAAAAGGCCTTCCGAGGAGATACAGTTATCATCAATATCCAGAGGCAGCTGTTTCCTATTAGCGATGCGCAGCTGGACTGCGGGATAGATCGTACCTCAGCGTCAATCATATTATCTGGGATACCCTTGAATTGGCCCAGAATGAAAGATGCAACGGAGTCCAGATCATATGCACCTTCCAGGAAGATCACCTCCCTCCTTACCAGGATGGAGTCTATGGCCAAAACGATGATCGATGCTAGCACTGGCAATACGGGAGAAGAGAACTGCTGACGAAGGACCGAAACACTGTGGTTCTCGACCTGCAGCGCCGAGACATAGAAGTGCTACTTCGTTGCTGAGCAGGGCAAGGTTGGCATTGGTATCTCCCGTGTTTGAACTCGCAGCATTGGGAGAAGGTTCATCACATGTTTAACCGATTGGGGAGGTCAACTCCACACCCTGATTCCCTTCATAGCTCTGAACTAGACTCTCCAGATAGACCACCCGGGCTTTGAGACTTTGCATATAGTCCCTCGGTCGATGGAGCCCAGTCGCTGGATCCTCGACGAGACATTCTATGTTTGGATTGAGAACGTGGTGTCCACGGGGAAGGCTTATCATACCTCGGTCTGTTTGCTTGCATTGACTGCATTGAGTAATTAGTGCATCACACTATTGCATACTTGAATCAGTCCACGATTCAGGGTCCAAGGAGTGACCGCAGCAGTATTTTGAATAAAAGATGAACCTTTAACTTGCACTGCTTGCAGTGAATAAAGACCACTGGGATTCATTCCCCAGTCTGTAATCGCTTTCTCCGATAGGCCTTCTCTTGCAAACTCATGCTGATTTATGTTCATGATATGGTGCGGGGAGCGGGGAGAACGCCGACATCGCTCTTATCAACTTATCTTGAACTAAGCATGAAGACTTTATCTTCACAGCCAAAAGAGTTAAAAGTGTTGATCTGACTGAGAACTGTTCTTCCATTGCAACGTACTTTCTTTCAAGGTGCTGTTATGACCAAACATTGGTATTAGGTATCATTGGGCAGCCTCGTATGTCAGATTTAACTGAGTTGGCATAGATGATAGCATCAAGAGTAAACCGGGAAACAGATGATTTCATCTTTTCAGTCCATTTGGGCAAACTCAAGACCGAACTGCAATATCCCGACATTTAGATAAGATAGATGGGAAATGCCGACCAATTCGCATATCTCATGCTTAACAAGGTAATAGGGCGGTTATCTCGACCCCTCATAATAAGCTCGGGAGAGGCCGAGATGTGGAGTCTCCAAATTGGCAACTCATTCCGCTTCAGCTTCAAAGGTTCCCATTTCCCATTTCCCATTTCCAGTTTCTATTTCTTCCCTTCATTTCACGCTCTAGAAGTCTGTTTACCCAACAACCCATATACACAATGTCCACAAAACCGAGAGTCGTAGCCTTAGGCCACCCCCAGTATGCAGGTGCCGACTACATTACTGAATTCCAGAAAGAGTTCAACTTTTCAGTACTGCATGCTACAAATCGTGCCGAGACGCAAAAGATGTTACCAGAAGACATCGCTGCCAACGGCCCCATCGACGCCTTCCTGATTCGCATGGGTACCCCGCCCTACGAACCTTTCGACCAAGACCTCCTCAAAGCGCTAGTGCCGGACTGCAAGATCATCGTATCAGCGAGTGCGGGATACAATGAATTCGATGTGCAATGGATGGCAGACGAGGGAATCTGGTTTTGCAATACTGTCAACGCAGTGGCCGAGGCTACGGCGGATATGGCCTTGTTTTTGATTTTGGCGGTGTTGAGGAATACAACTAATGCGGAGAAGAGTGCTCGAAATGGAACCTGGAGATCACCGAATGGGGGTGGTATTGTTCCTGCACGAGATCCTGCTGGTCTTACCTTGGGAATTGTGGGAATGGGGGCGATTGGAAAGGTGAGAGTTGTGTCATTCTATGGAAGCAACCATTTATTAACCAAATCCGCTTTAGTATATTGCCCAAAAAGCCACTTGCTTCAACATGAAGATCATCTATCATAATCGGAACCAGTTGTCTGCGGAAGAGGAGGCTCAATATGGAGCGACATACTGCAACACTTTGCATGATTTGCTTGCTGCAAGTGACGTTGTCTCACTGAGCTGTCCGCTCAATGCAAACACAACAAATCTGATCAGCGAAGCCGAGTTTGCGGCCATGAAAGATGGCGCGTTCTTGGTGAATACTTCTCGAGGTGCAGTTATTGACGAGAAGGCATTGATCGCTGCCCTGGAGAGCGGCAAGGTGGCACGCGCTGGGCTGGATGTCTTTGTCAATGAACCGTCTCCAGATCCATGGTTTCTCCAGAGCGACAAGGTAGTTATTCAACCGCATCTTGGTGGCTTGACAGATACTGCCTTTCAAAAAGCAGAACGGGAGTGCTTTGAGAATATCCGGGCCTTTTTCACTAAAGGACAGGCAAACTCACCGGTGATGGAGATCAAGGTCATCCCCTGACGGGTTTAGAGTGTGGTTGAAATGTTAGATTGGTTTGCATAGGTTATATCGTTTGTCTGTCAATTATTCCTTTTCAGAAGGTGCAACTTTCGAGTCTAAACCCCCCTCGATTTCGAATTCCAACCCTTCTCTTCTATTAATTCTTGCTCTTGGCTCTTATTTCCTTCCGCTCATTTTCATCCTTGCAAGCCGCATTATCTCAGGTCTATCAAGTCCAATAGAGACAAAGTAGAGAATGGGGTGCAGATTGGTCGGAAGATTAATTCAAGACAGCAAAGATGAGAGAGATTCATGAAACTTGTTGACTGGATACATACGAACATTCACCAATAATCATCCGGTTTCTCCTTTCACTCAACCAAGTGTTGAAAATCTGATCTCCAGATGATGCTTTACAGTAAACGTTCCCAAGCGATGTGATTAGTAAGCACGTAGTGCAGTTGGCTTTCAACTACGTTACGGGGCGCTAGGGCTGTGCTCATCAATGACCAGAGTTCCATAAAACTTAATATAGTTCAAGGCATGCAGAACATGCCTGATAGCTACTTGAATCATTCTCTCAAAAGCCAATTGTTCTTACAGGGGTGAAATCTGGAAATCAACAGGGGTAGGTGGCTCTAATTCTTACAATAAACAGTGATTAGCACAGTGCTACCATATATTCGAGGGATGTGAAGGATGCAAGGAAATAACAGAGGAGAATGTCTTGAAAGTCTCCTTGAAGATATGAGCAGCAAGCACAGGATTATGTATAGGTAGTAATTGGATGTTAGATTTTCTCCGAAGGAACGATGTTTTCAATCCGATTCAGTGATACGGTTCCTGTGACTTTTTGAGACGAATTTGAATTGATAATGTACATAAGATCCACGGATTCTTGCATCTCAGATGCTAGTGTACGTGGGATCTAAGCTCGCTGCTTCTACCTAAAGCGCAAGCCCGAAATGTGATTGCCATTTAAACCCACAATCTTGCGTCTGTAATGTGTAGGTCTCCGTAGTATCCACAATCATTCCTCGTTTTTTAAGCCATTGAAGCGCTAAATCAGTCTGGGCGGTTCATTTTCCGAGCAAGCATGTCAACCATCCAGTCTAAGTTCTTCTTCATGAGCATCTTTTCAATCTCCTTCCAAGACTCGGAAGAAAACCACGCCTCATGCACATAGTCAGAGATAGTGCGACATTTGGCCGCAACGACACACTCTGCTCCGTTGATGAGTTTTTTGAACGCGCGAGGTCGATGTTCTGCAGCGGGCTTTCCGACGACTCGAGTGCATTCCAACTTCCAATTCATAAACGTGTCGGTCAGCACATGAGTGAGCTCGGTTGCATATTGAGGAGGAAGAAAAGGGATGCCTCGCTTCAATGGCTTGTCGATTAGAAGGCCAATAGCAACGGCGAATGCCAATGTGCTGGAGGGGGTTGGATCTCTGGTGATCAGGCGGAGAAGGTTGAGTTTCCGATTGCCATATTTTCGAGAGATGTAGCTTTGTACGCGATACTTCGTGGATTGAGATGCGAAGTTAAGCCCTCCGATCTGGTGAAGAGGTGTGATGATGTCTCCGTCGGGTCCACAAAGCTCGTTGCGGTCAAATGTAAAGATATTATCCATGATTTGACCCCAGATCTCAGCTGGCAGAGACTCCAAGGTGGACATACCCTGTCTTCTTGGTTAGAGAGTGGCTATCGACGCACGAAGCTATACTTACACGCGTTGGATATTTGGACTTGCTGCGTAGATTGGCCTTCAACGGCCGTCCCGTCACTGGCCCGGGCTTTTTGGAAGATCGATGGGTCTTAGGAGCGTCCTTAGCTGGTCGTTTCCTTGCCATTGTAAGGGATTGAAGATGTATTGGTCAGAAGTGGTGAGTGTGTTGATCTGAAATGTGAAGTGACGCGATGCGTATGTGATGAGACTAAGAGTCAGGAAAGAGGAATGACTTCAGTATCAGTTTACGAGTAGAGTAAACAGGGATCATTCACGCAAATTGTACAAGTCTCCCTCTATCTCAGAGAGTCCACAAACGCATTCTTATATAAACAGTATTAGCCACAGTACATAGTCTTCTTTTGAGACGCTGTCCACAATGAAACACAATCCAGAAACTACACAGATACTCAACCGAAACACCGCCGTCCATCGTGGTGGACAACCACCCGCTTCCCGTCATCATAATCTACTTTTGGCACAAGCCTTCTTTGCCTCTGGGTCTGCATAAGAGTCTCCTTATATGTGATAGCCGCAATCATCTTCTGCATCTTTTGACGAATCATCTCCCGGTGAGTTTCATGCCACATCAGCGTGTCAAACCATGTAGGTTCCAAGTAGAAGGCCACCATCTGACACTTCACCACCAGGACCAACTCCACCCAAGCCGGTGAGTACTCCACGACCTTGCGAGACATAGGCTCCAGAGAATAATCCCACGGCCCAGTTGGCGGCGCGGAACAAGGAATCTGCGTCTCAGCTTTACGTGCCCGTGAGAATAGCAGCGCTTTCATCATGGTCTCAATCAGTTCCAGGGCAACGTGGTTAGGTAATGTGGGGTGATCTGCTGGGGACGAGGGTTTCAAGAGAGTCCCAATAGCAATGGAGAAGGGGAGAACGCTGTCCCCAAAAGCGCGGTCGGCTAGATAATGGGCGAATGACTTCACGCCCGGAATTAGCGGTTTGAAGGGTTTCCGAGCAAAATAGCTCCATACGGCATGTTGGAGGGTTTTCGATGCCGAAGCGAGACCGGCGATTCGGTGGAGGTTTATGAGTTCTCCGCCGAGGCCGTTGAGTTCTATTGAGACCGAGAGAATGATGTGGTCTAAGATCACGTCCCAGAGCTCCGTAGGCAGAGACTCCAATCGGGACATTGTGACTACAGTTGCATTTTTTTAGTGGGATTTACGGAAGCGAATTGAACAAAGTACGTACTGGGGACCGGGTATCAGCGGAGGCCAAAGTTGAAAATGAAAATAAAAATAAAAATGCAGGTAAAAAAAATCAAAGATAGAATAGATCATAAAAGAAAGGTCGAGATAGAAACAGCAGAGAGGCTGAAAGGGAGTGTTTAGGCCCGAGTCCCGACTAAATAATCGCAATCCTTGTAAATATTGATTGCGACTACAAAGCTGAGCGGCCAAGCGGGGTTTCATGCCCCGTCGGCACTAGTTCCTTTTTCCCACTTTCTCACGGGAAGCCGGATCTACTTTACCAGAAACGCACATCTTGATCTCCTTGGTTTTCCCTTTTCGGTAGATTTCAAGGTCTATTGACTGGTACCAGGCGTGACATGATGGGGCGAGTGTGCAAATGAGCAAATCTGGTTGGTGATAGGCGTTCGGTCGCTTGCCGTAGCGCTCCTCTTAGCGAAGGAACGTGCATTTCTGTCCCTAATCGTCACGTTAGCGCTGCGCTACTGCGGCGCGCCGTGTGATACATATATTGCTAATATCGAGCAGAGAAACTGACCATGGAATCTGCCAGAAGAAGGAGGAGGAGGAGGGATAAAGATAAAATAATTAGAAGGAAGGGAAAGAGAAAAGGAGATAGACCAAGGACGCTTAATGAGAGTAGTAAGAAGTAGTAGAAGAAAGGGAAAAGAAGTAAAACCTCTTTGAATAACACAGAGGAATACTACATTCCTAGTCACGCGTTATATACCTATGATTTGAGGAAAGATCCATGATCTACGTTTAAGTTTACCTTGACTTCACGTAATGACCATATCCATATTTGCCCTACATTGTACCCAAGGATCCAGCACTCTATTTGCCTACCTTTATTTTCCTTCTCTTCTCTCCGTTCACACTCCAACATCCTTATTGCCTACAATTATAAGATGAAGTGCCTCGTTTTTTTCATAATCTACGGATCAACAATTGACGTAAATTTGAACCCAACCATGAGGGAAATGATTTGTTCGGAAATGTCATCTTTGCATTTTATATGCAATCTTGGCCAATCTGTATTGTATCTATCTGTCTGTTTATAAATTCGTATCCATGATAATTAAAGGAACACGCCACCTGGGCACCTGATTTGTCGTATATGCTTATATGTTTGTTGAACCGAGACCTGCAAATGCAAAAAGAAAAACACGAAAATGATGAAGATCAAATGCAAAAAGGAGAAAATGAGGAGATGAAAGGGAAGTGGAAGAAGAAGAAAAGAAGAATGGAGAAGAGAAGTAAGAAAAAGAAAAAAAACATAATATCAATCCATAAAATGCAAAATTTCATCACACAACCTGGCTCCTCCAGCTACTCACCTTCGAGCCCGCACGACTGCCCTCAGCCTTGATAGTGCGCTGGGAAGCCCGCGACACCTGACTCACGCTATCAGCTGGCTTCACAACATCCTCAAACTTAGACTTGGAGGAGTGCCTCGATGCCTTGGAGTGTTTGGAGTGGTGAGAGTGCGAAGAGCGTGCGGAGCGACTACCAAGTTGGCTGATGGAGTCATCGGGTGTGACGTGCGAGTTCACATCAAGATCAATCACACTGTCCGGAAGCGGCACATCGCGAGCCGACAAGTGTGACTTGCCCTGATGGCTAGGAGTGGCGGAGTAGTAGGTCGCATTGGAACCCGCCGGCAGGGGAATATTCCGTGCAGAGCGAGTGGAAGAGGCGACGCTACCCGCGTCGTCCTTGTCCTTGACGGACTTGCTGGTCGAGTAGTGGTGGCTGTTGTTGCTGTGGCTGGAGGCTGCTCGGTAGACTTTCGAGCCATTACTGTGGGTGGAATATGTATCTCTGTCATCTTGGCTGTGTCGTCGTGGGCTGTTGGCTTGAGATGCTTTCATAGTGGAGACGGAGTGCACGCTGCCTGCGCGTGGTTTGTCCGCTGCGTAGCTGCTGATGAAGGTGCTGGGGCTGTATTCTTCACGCCAGCCGTTCATGGAGGCTGGATACTCGATGGCCCGAAGGGGTGCGTTCTCTGGGATGCTGAAGACGCTGCCGTCCGACGCGCGGCGGCCATGGTCATCAAAGAACTCGGTGCCTTCGTAGATAGTACTGGCACGTGGGTTCTTAGAAGTATGGCTGCGACTGAGTGTGGACCGAGGGGCTGATGCCGCCGTGTAGACACTGCGTGTTGGAGGCGCTTCGAGGGCCCGGTACCTCTGTTCTTCCGAGTGGGATACTTGGGATGGTGGCCCCATCAGCTGGTGATGCTCCGGCGTGTAATGCGGCGCAGATTTGCTGGTATTCTCATCGGAAGAGGACTGTGAGTCACCCATGACCATCGCGTAAGCGATTGCCGCGCCCGCTGCGGCACCAATGAGAGTTCCAACAATCGTCTTTGCTGCTTTACTGCCGTCATCGACCGGCTTCTGGACAGTCTTCACCGTATGCACCGTATAGGATTGAGGTGCAGGTTGCGCACGAGACACGGCGGTCGGCGCATAACGCTCACGCTCGTAAGTTGACTCGTGCTCATAAGCTGTGGGTGCAACGGAGGTTGGCGCAACACTCGTAGGCACTCTAGAGACTGCACGAGACTTGGCCTCCGATCTGGGAGGAGCAATGCTCTCGGACCTTACCGAAGTAGCTTTGCTAATTTTGGAGGCCTTGGAGACCACCGACCCATTCTCCAGCAGGGCAATTGTCGGTCCTCCACCCTCCGATGCAACCACCGAGGCACCCGATCGGTACACCGCCTCGATGCTGTTACCATCCAAGTCGAGCACCGCGGCACTGAAGTACGCTGCCTGGGAATCCCGGCACTTGGGCTCAAAATGAATCGTACCACCGGCCTTCAAGGCGGAGATGAAGAATGAGCCTACGGCGTCTCTGGATGGAGCTGGGAATGCAACATGAACCGCGCTATTAGCGCCTCTGTCGAAGTATATACATCAGTAATCTGGATTGTATTCTATATCAATAATATATCACATACCCTGGCTTCCGCTCGGTGACCCAGAAATCAGCAGGTTCCCCCTGCTTCTGACCGAAGCCTATATAGTCGTCATGCCGACCAATAAATTGGTATCCAAGTGGTTGCAGACATGATAAGAAAAATGAGGTAGACGTTGGGAGGTGTGAGACGGTCAAGGTCAGGTGCGAGACGGGCATATCGAAGGAGATGCAAGGAGGTCAACGTGCCAGTTCGTCCCGACACACAAACCCAGGAAAATGGTTGAATAAGAAGGTTGGAGGTCAAGACACAAGGTCATGGAGAAAGGAAAGGGACAAGGGTCGTGAGACAGGGATATTATATACGGTGAGGGAACCAGATCCTATAACGAGAAGCACTATGACCGAAAGACCCGACATGCTGCCAGGGACCGAATAAGGACAGGGAAAGACAAGTGTTAGCCAATCCTACGCAACAGAACAAAAGAACGGAAAAAAGCTGCCCAAGCTGGTCATCCGAGAGTCCACCGCAGTCGTCCGAGAAAGGCAAGCCCCAGCCTGATTGGGCCCCCCACTGGTGATGCGTGGTCCGATACAATAGTATGGTGGGACCCTGGAAAACACCTGGACATGCCCATCCACTGTATTCCGTGGTGAGTTCAAGCGATCTGCACGTCGGTAAAAGGTGAAACGCCCCAATACCATTTGGACGTGGGCACGCGGCCAAGGAGGGTCCTGGGTTGAAAACGGGAATTGGCTTTTCCCACAGGAAGCCCATCGAATCATGTCTCTGGCATGATTCGGTGAGGATAAGTTTGGAGATGAAAGTGGATTGAAAGTAGGGAGCTTAACCACTCCCGCCGCTCGGATCCCAAGAGGGCCAGGTCATCGCGGGGACCCAGTGTGGATCACTGCAGTGGCGGGGCGGATATTTGAATGACAAGTTCTGTTCTGTTGGACAAATAGTGAGGCAGCGCTAGTGGAGAAAAGGGCGGACTTGGCCCTTTGGAATCTTCTTTCCACTTTTGGGGGCTTGGGCTTCTTCTTGACCGCCACTATTCATAGAAGCTCTCCGACAAGAACATCAATTCCCATTCGTAAATGACTCACCTGATAATTAGGATAATCCATACAACGTACGAATGATTCACGAAAGATAGGAGAACACTAAAATGCAGGCATGCGGGTCTGGGCAGGCGTGCAGTGTTAAGTGGGATTTACGTGAATCCATTACTCCGATTAGCCTAGAGGATTTTAGTCTTGCAGAAAGTGAGGCGTCTGCCACGTCGAGAAACCCAACCAAAGGAACTCTACCTTAATCACGCAAAATACGTTATACGAATGAACCATCATCCTACGAGTCTATGAAGACAATTAAACCGAAATTAGATTCGATACCGTATGTGCCTGATCTCAGGAGCACAAGGCTCTTGATCTATGTATGCTAGTTCACTTTTCTGGTCTCATCGCCACAGTCAAACGGAGGGGGACCTGTGGATGGAAGAGCTCTGGATCAGGACTGAATGGCGAAAAGGAACCAAATGCCATCCAGTCCGAGTGTCTCTTGGGTCGAAAGGACGGAGACATTCCCGTCTGGTCAAAATTCCCAGCATCCCAACGCATAATCATCCATGGACCTGTAGGCCCCCAAGGAAATAAGATTGCTGGTCGGATGCCCCTTGTAAAGGGTTCTCCAAAAACACAATAATGAGAGTCAAATAGGAGCTTCAGATCCCCCGTTTAAATTCCAAACCAGGAGATCCGAAACCATCCCGTCACCTCGGACCGGTCCAAAACCCCGCAAAAGAAATTCGTGGCTTCATGGCAAGCTTCAACAGCAGTGCCGAGCAGATGGCGAAAAAGCACGCACGCAGGAGGCGCACGTGAAATTCCAACCAGATCCGCTCACAGAATGTCCCACACCTCCTCGGCCGCGTGGCAGAACTTGCTACAGGCCACACTGGCCGAGAGACTGTAGTTGCTGATACTGATGGTGTCATCCTTGAACGAATCGGCAAAGTCGTCGTGACCCTTGGCCATGGCACCGACAAAGATAGCAACGCTCTCCTTGGGGCCAATCGACTCAATGTAGTCTCGGGTCCGCACAACGGGGGCCTCGAAACTGAGAGTCACCTTGCGGCAGTTGGGCGGCAGGTGGTCGGTGATGGGGTTCTTGATCACCTTCAACAGCTTCTCCTGCGAGTTGGTGGAGCGGATGGACAGACGGTGGAGCAGCTGGACCATCAGACCCGCAAAACGCTTGAAGGTTCGGGGAATGCGGACGGAGGGGTTGACTTCAATCAGAACACCCTTGGCAGTGTGGATGAAGATTTGCAGGCGGCCAGCCTTGTTGACGGGAGAGTCGAGGAGGGTAAGAAGACACTGGGAGAGAGAAAAAAGACGCGTGTAAGCCAAAAAGTGTACTCGTAGATAGCCCGAGTTGCTCGTACCTGGTGGGTGATATCCGGTCGGGCTTCGCTGATATCACGGTTCATCTTGCGCATGATACCAATGTGCTCATCACTGTTGAGGAGCGAGTATTTCTCATCCTTGGCTCCGGCACGGCCACTGGAGGCGCGGTAGGTTTCGAGACTGGCATTGGAGAGAATGACAATCAAACGCTGAGTGTCCTTATCATGAGCGGGAATGGCGGTATGCTGTTCCGCAACAAGCTGAGGCAGCTCTGGTGGGGGACAAGATTGGGTTCCTACCGGCTGGTCAGTCATTGCTGGGGGATATTTGCGGGGTCGCCACGAATGAGAGTAGGCAAGGGACAAGGCAGTGTCAAAGTATTGGGTCGCACAACAACGTCACTAAAGGGCAACTGCGTCGGATCGGCAAAATACCTTGCTCAGGTTTTGCCATTGGAAGGTCCAAGGGTCCAATCCAATGACCCCAAACTAGCCATCAGGAAAAAAAGAAACCGCAAGAAAAAAAAAACAAGAGAGATCAAAACTTTTCAAGGGAGATACATACTCGCACGCTTCCGCTTGCCTGCTGTTTGAGAGCTATCAGACATGGTTGACGATAATTGGGGGGATAAAGATTGGAGAGAAGATTCGAAGAGATTTTTGAAGTGAGTTGCTGTCTCTCCGCCAAACGGTTCCGCGGGACAAAAGCGGGACCAAAAACTCAACGTTCGGATTCAATTCTATACTTCTCTCTCTCTCTCTCTCTCTCTCTCTCTCAATCTCTGGTTTTTCTTTCTTTCTGGAGATAGACTTGAGGAATTATCTTTGGAGGGGTAGAAGCATTGCAGGAATCCTGCGTGTTAAATAATCGGAGAGTTTCGTAACCAGCTGCAATGTACCGAATAAATTCTACCGATCTCGGGGTTTCTTCCAGTCCCCTACTCGGACTCCGGCCGCCGAGCTTACCCTGCACGATGTTGCAGTGGATTCGCAAATTCCCGGTGCTCTTGCTGGCGGTGGTATATGCGAGATCCGAGAGTCGAACGCATGTGCAATACGAATTCTTAGAGGGTCTCTTATATACTGCGCAGCTGAATGATCCAGACCTGATGGGCGTGCGCAAATGTGTGACCTGGATGCATCTGATGTCCGAATCCAATGCAGCTTACAGGACATGGGCAAGTCATGCATCGAATGCCATCGAAACCCACCCTGAGTAGCGCCCGGGCGATCCTTATGGGGCCAGAATCCCGTGGTACCAAGTAGTAACTCCTTTTAGCGCGTGAACATTAAAAACGGATTCAAGCAAATCTCCCTGCAGTGATTTCTACTTTGGCCTGTGCCAGACGTCCTCCCTAGACTTAGACTTTGCCACCGAGTTGACTGAACTCTGTGATACCAGCCCTGCGCCATGAAATCCGGGGGGAGGTCAGTCCCCCTCTGCTATTGGACGAAGCCGCAGATTGCACTTCGTAACCAGCAGCGAAGCGACCTGGGAGTTCAACCTCCAATCAAGCTCCCTGATCAATCCATATCCGCGACGGGCAATGGCCCAATCAGCGTCAGTCACCTCTTTCCCCGGCCCAACCTCGATCTTCCGTGGAAATAAAAGGGAAAATGCAGTCTGTTGATCAGTATCCCACTTTGACGGCGGGGTGAAGTTGGGGCTGGCGCCTTACTCATTCGAATAGGTACGGCGGTCGAGAAAAGAGCCTCGTGTAGGCTCCAACGTGCTATTGGGGCGAAAGCTTCATCTAATCTTACGTTGTGGCCTTGGGCCCCATGATGATTGGTTCAATAGCGTGTTGGAAAATAGCTGATCGCTGATTGACTATGACAGAATAGAAAGGGGGAGCAAGAGCCCGTCCCACCAGGCATACCAGGATGCCCGGAAACCAGCCATTCAAGAATTCGGGGTGTTAGGTAGCAATAGAGTCATTTCATCTTCGTTTTTTCCTTTCTTTTTCTGTCCTTTTTTCCTATTCTTTCTGGGATTATCTCATCCCCGTTGTGATACTCAGTGGCGATTTTTGACTGGAGACCTTATTAAACCTAAGCTCTCCACATTCCAGCTGCGCCTTAATCTTTCTTCCAACATACTGGCCAAAGAAAGATCATCTTGCCAGTTTCCCTTTCCCAGCTTTCCCAGCTTCGTCAAACCTTTGACGGTGTCGGTAAGGGATAAGAAAAGTGAGTGATTCATCCTGGACACTAAACAATATGACCTAAACCAGTTAGCGCCACGCGTGCAGTGGAACCGGACGATCCGTAAATTGCAAGAAAACCCCCGTGTCAGGGAATAAACATCTTCTCCCCCACCATATTTCTATAGTCTCCAGGGAGATGCCGTGGACAGTCACCAATTCATTCAAGCGGTACGTTTATCCTCATGCTCACCGAATTCTTCGCCCCCACTAATCTTCCCCTCCAGAGGCCTGATGAAAACATACGGAAGACCGACATGGCGCGTCTATGACGATGAGCGAGCCGCGAAAAAAAGACGCGTCCAAGATGAGTCCGACGAGGCCGAAACCAATCTCCAGTACGCGATCCGCGAGTCCTCCGCGGCCGTGCTATCCAGTCCATCGCGTCGGAATTCTGTCGTATTATCGGAAGGTACTGTGGACGATATCGACGACCTGACCACGCCGCCCTCATCGCCACCACCCCATTTGACACCTCCGCCCGCGAACACGCGCAAGCCGACTTTTGCCTTCCTCAAGCGCAAACATAAAGATGTGGCGACTGGGTCTCCCCTGACCGAGGTCAACTCCAATAGCCTGCGCGCCTCCGCAGATCCACCAAAGCAGAAGGCGCAGAAGTCACAGGCACCGTTGCGCCAAATGCAGATTGACTTGGGTAATGAGGTGCGGAAGACATGTGCGACGTGTGGTATGGAATATATCCCCTCTAATACGGAAGATGCCGCGCTGCATAAAAAGTTCCACGAGATGAATTCCACCGGGGTGGATCTGGGCAAGGCATTTATGCGCGCAAATGCGTCCCGTTGGGTTTATGAAGCGACACGATTTGAGGAGGGCTATGTGGTGATTGTGGACCGCAAGGCATCGCCCAGTGCGAAGAACCAAGCGAAGAAGGTGCTCGAGGTGGTGAATAAGGAGTTGTCATCTCCAGAGATTGACGAAGAAGTGCTCTGGAGCCAAACGGAGGCCCCTGAACACCGGAAAGACCAGAATGAAGAGGAAAAGGTAGACCGATACCGGGTTTTCCTGCATATGAAGGACAGTCGATGTGTGGGACTCTGTCTAACAGAGCGGATCTGGGAATCGCAACCCGTGATTCTTGGGGAACAGAACGGCACCAACAGCTCATCAGTGTCAGTAAAAGATGAGCGGCACCCGGCTATTGTTGGCGTCTCACGTATCTGGACCTCGGGAGCATCTCGGAGGATGGGCATTGCGCTTGACCTGCTGGATTGTGTGGTCAGCAACTACATATATGGTATGGAGATCTCCAAGGATCAGATTGCTTTCAGTCAACCCACCGAGAGTGGAAAACGACTGGCCTCCAAATTCTTCGAAGAGGAGCAGACATGGCATGTCTATAACGAGCGGTGATGAACTGAACAGCAGTACGGGGTGGTTTCTATTGTTTTTTTTTCTTGTTCTTTCTCTTTTTTATCAAGCACAGGGGACCGGGGATCTTGGGATTGGTTGGGAGGTTTTTATTCTTTATCTGGAATCGGGCTTTGTTGATTCTTTATGCCCCATGCATTGTACCATATAGCATTCTTTTTCTTTGTTTGATGTTATCTAGATCATTCGTTTCTCACCCCGAAAAGATTGAAATTTTTTATGTTCTCTTTTCCAAGGTTGGCTATACATCATTTAAGAAACCCTGTAGTTTATTGGACTCGCGGCCGCAGTCTTTCGGAGAGGCCGGACGCTTCGATCGGAAAGCGGCGCGTAAGGACCAAGAAGCTCGGCGGGGGACTTTCTCCCCTCTTCCATCTTCTAGGACGAAAGCCCTCACCATATTTCGTCGCGATGTCTGCTTTCAATCCCTTTCGCAGGAATCTGGATGGTTAGTATTTCTCCTCGATCTTGCCTTCCCAATGATGCCTCGTGGATATGTGTACCCGCCAGTTCCCGATAAGACACGGCCCAACAGGGACCCCTCAACCCACCCCTCAACGACATTGATAGAGCTAACAAGGATGTGTCACAGGCGGTGCTGCTGCTGCGATGCCATCAACATCTCAATCTACGAATAAGATGGCCTCCAGCCTGACCTCCAGCCCTGCCCAGCCGGTTCCCTCGGTGCCTGCTTTCCCCAGAAAGTCATCGTTGTCGTTGGAGATCGAAGAGAATGACTCGACCTCCTCGGATGAACAAACAACGGACCCTTTCAATCCGGATTCCTCGGTCAGCGATACAGAAGACGATGATAATATTCAGAGCTCCAAGAGCCCAGCTCCCGGTGATCGCCCCCAACATTCGTTTGGGTCTGCTCCACACCAAGCTCCATCCACGGACGGATCGGCCGCACCCCCATCAGAAGGTCCATTGACCACAAATGAATACAACGAGCGCTCAACGGCCAGTTCGACAACATCCAGCACTGATCACAATTTCCCTTCATCCCTAAATCAGTCGGCTGGGGTGTCTGGATATAAACAAAGCACAAGTCCCACTACTCGGGCAAATAGAGACAAAAAGCCGCCACCGCCGCCAAAAAGCCATCATGGTAAACGGATTAATGCTACAACCAATCCACCATCTTCTGAGTCGGTATCTTCTCGATCAAATTATCCACCATCATTCCATTCCACGTCTCCGGAGAGCTTGACCACTTCCCGAACAGCAGTCACCCCCAATGCCAGCTCGGCCCTACCACCAGTTCCCGATTACTTCACTATTCAATCACAAAGCCAAGTGGCAACAGGTTCAAATGATTCCCTTTCGCGCAGTGGCTCTCAGCATAAACGAGCGCCAGCACCGCCTCTCAGCCGACGGCAAAGCCAAATGCGGTCCAAGTCCACTGAGTCCAAATCTAGTACCAGTCGATTGACCATGTCCTCGCGGGAATCTGAAAGCAACGATAGCTCCCAGCCACCGAGTCCTGGTCCATCTATCCTGTCGGCGTCATCTTTTTCGAAAGATCGTAATCGCATGAGCATGCCTCCCCCATCCTCGGCGTCTGCTGGGGATCTTCGTGGTGCAATTTCTTCAGCGGGAGCTGGCCATCTATCACCCTCTACTAGCTCCCAATCATCCCAGCCTGGGCGACGAGCCTCCTCATATGGTAATATAGCCAGCGGGTCCTCCGTGGCACCGCCACCGCCGCCTCCCCCTCGACGGGCGCGGGATGGTGCCCGTAACACCGAAGGGAGGCCTGTGTCACAAATTATTACTACAGAGGAGCCGTTGCCTCAACCGTCTAATGCGTTTGACATATTAGCCGATCTTTCGCGCTTACAGAAAGAGGTGGATGACCTTCGTGGGCAATATGAGAGTCGCAAGGCCAGCGAGTAAAGAAAGACTTTATTCCTTTAATTTTATTTTTTTGAACACTGTGGCAATAAGCGGAAGTGAGCTCAGCTGTATGAATGTATGAAATATATCCATTGTTTTCCTTTCTTACATGAAATCTGCGATCCCGCAATAAGATTGGATGTTCGGAATGGGTATGACGTCGTAAAGAGAAAATGTTCCGCTCCAACAGTTCCACCCAAGTTGTACCTCCCCGCAATTTTCTTTTTCATCATTACTTATTTCATCTTTCTCTCTTGCTTTCCCTTTCTCTTTACACTGCTACTAACTCACCTCAGCTTGATTGCTTTCCTGATCTCGACCATTTGAATCCATTGTACTGACATTGCATCTTGACACAATGTCGACTCCTACCCTCATCAACCTACCACCTCCTCCTTCGGACCCCGTCACTCCAGACATGGGACCGTAAGCTTTCTCTTTCCCTTCGTCGTTCAATGTATATGGCACAGTAGAACATGGATGACTGACCTTGGGTGGGGTGGTTTGTTGGTGGGCAGAGGCACTCCCAATTCCGGCACGACTTCCCTGTCTGCGCTGTCAACCACAGCCATCAAAGACGGTCACCAGGGCCAACCCTTCCATCATGGCCGACACGCTCATCATTCTTCCACCGCTTCGATCTCCTCTACGAACACTCTGGAAGCGGAGCGCGCAGATCGCATATCTCGCCTGGCCGGTTTGGAACGAGTCGCAACCGCACGAGCTGGCGGCCAGTCACCGTCCAGTGCCGCATTTCCTTTGTCCCACACACCTGGTTACTTCGACGGCCTTGCAGCACTCAAGGAGCGGAGCACCGTGGGCAGTGCGAGCGCTACAGGCAGTATCGGCGGTCACACGACCTGGGCGAGCGGCAGTGAGGCTTTCGATGCCGATAAGATGAGTGAAGGCCCGGACGATAGCGTTTCCAGTGTAGGCAATATCAGTGATGAAGGCAATGCCAGTCTCGTTGGTTTCGGTGAGGGTGCCAACAGCACTATTAGCGGCCCGACCTCACGCCCAGCTGGCATAAATCGCTTGTCCTCTGGTGGCGCCAGCGCCCGCCCGACATCCATGGGAAGCTCGAACTTCGGTCGCCCGAACCCGATTGCTACTTATGTCCAGCAGCAACAACAACAACATCAGCAGCAGCAGCAGCAGCAGCAGCAGCAGCAATACTCTGCCGGGGATAACCCTGTGGTGTCGTCTTCTCCCGCTGGCTCTACCACCCCGGAGCCTCTTTCGGAAGATGCGCGTATGATCGACGGCATGACCTTTGACCAGGATGTGGTCGATACCACTACCCGTACGCCACGGATTGTGACGCCGTCAAACCAGGGCGCCAGCGGCTTTGGGACCCCGACCCATGAATAGAATTCTGGCAGTCAATGGATTGGGTTGACCAAGAGATTTAGGATGGAATTATTTCCATGGATAATTCTCTTTTCTTCTTTCCTATGTCCCCGGGATTGATGGGCTGATGATTTTCTTTGATTTCCTTTTACCCCTGGTCTTTGTTCTTCACGCGGGACCCATGTATTTCTATGCGGGGGCGGATTCTTGGGAAAAAGGCAACAAACACCACCAATGGTGGACACGACAGATACGGATATGGATATGAGAACCTTTTTTTTTTTTCTTGCTATCTTCCAGCGCAGTTAAAGCAACGATTTCTTCATTTTCTTTCTGATCTTATGACTCTGGGCTGTAACTAGGTACTACGTGGCGTTATTGAGGAAAAACTGCTCTTTTATTTGGTTCGAATGACCAAAACTGCATTTTCCAGTAACTGTGGAAATGTGCTTCAGGCTTCTTTGATAAGTAAATCACGAAATTAAGCCCAGCAATACATATTTAAAACTAAGTATAGAATATCGGAAGTAGTTACAGTGATGGCTAGGCCCGGCGGCCTAAATGACGGCATGCCGCCTTCGAGCTGATGCCGCTGCGAAACACCCGAATTTTCTCTTTTGACTCTTCATCCTCCCCACCTCCACCCCTCAAACTCCACCACTCCCCCCCCTCGGCTCTGCCCTCCCTGCTGGCATTGACTTGTCTAGCATAGAACATTAAGAAGATTCCGACAAGATCATCTCGCTGCTCCTCTCGCATTCCAATTGAGTTTTATCTCAAGATCCAAACCTGACATTCATCGGCTCGCCACATCGACTGATTCCATCAGCCTTATCTGAACTTCTTTGCCTCGAGCTTTCCATCGATCGCTCGATTTATCTCATTTCCACCGTTTGCCTTCAAGACTCATCGCGGTCGCGCTTTTGCCAAGTCGCGACAAATAGACTCGTCTGAATTGGTCGGATTGTGTCTTATTTGCCTTGAACTTGTGCATACATTCTTCCCACCGGGAAACAGGAAATTGAGGATATCCACACTGCTTCCTTTTTTTAGGAACCAGATACTTTGAAGAACTCCTTTCGTGGCAATTTCATTCCAGCTATTTGAATTCAAGATGGCGGCTACTACGCAATTAGCTTGTGTGTTTACCCTTCTCCCGTGACAAAAGTCGAAACGCCTCAAATGACACGTGCTGACTTGCCTTTTAGACCGCACTCTCAAAGGGATTGGCATTATGGATGCCGCCCCTGTTTATGAGCCTTTGTCGGGCTTTGAAAGGTAGGATATTGGACTGAAGAATAATTAAAGCTAGAACGATCGCTAACTTGGCCTTTGCAGACCTGAGGGGAACCTCCGCTGCGGTGCATACTCGCCGTGTGGCCGTTATTACGCATGGGCGTCTCCCGAAAGGTAAGTTTGTGTAACTGTCTAAAACATTGTCTTGGACTCTAATTGATTTCGGTCTACAGGGTCACCATTGTTGACGCCCGTGCCGGTAACGTTGTCTCCACGATCAACGCCGAGAACGTGTTCGAGTTGGGCTTCTCGCCGCTCGGTACCTACCTGATCACTTGGCAACGGCCAACCAAGGACGCCAACGGAGATGCTACCAAGAATCTCAAGGTGTGGCGCGCGGTTGAGAGCGGTGATGAAAACACCATCGTCGGCCAGTATGTTCAGAAGTCGCAGACAGGCTGGAACCTGCAGTACACCCCCGACGAGAAGCTGTGCGCCCGCGTCGTGACCAACGAGGTCCAGTTCTACCAGAGTGATAACTTGTCGACCGTTTGGAAAAAGCTGCGCGTGGAGGGGGTGGCGGATTTTGCGCTCTCCCCAGGACAGACCCATTCGATTGCGGTGTTTATTCCTGAGCGTAAGGGCCAGCCGGCCCAAGTCAAGGTGTACATTGTGCCGCAGTTCAATGCGCCGGTCTCGCAGAAGAGCTTTTTCAAGGGTGACAAGGTTCAGCTCAAGTGGAATGCCTCCGGCACGACTGTTATCGTGCTGGCGCAGACCGAGGTGGACCGCACCGGTAAGAGCTACTACGGCGAGACCACCTTGTACTTGCTCAGTGCCAATGGCGCATTTGACTCTCGAATTGATCTTGGTATGCATTCAGAATACATCGAAAAAGTTATGCAGATAGGCTAACATCCCATCAGACAAGGAAGGACCCATTCATGATGTGAGCTGGAACCCCAACTCCAAGGAGTTTGGTGTCGTCTATGGCTATATGCCCGCCAAGACCACCATCTTCAACATGCGCGGAGTGCCCAAGCACCATTTCCCCTTGAGCCCGCGTAATACCATTCTGTTCTCTCCCCACGGGCGATTCGTTCTGGTTGCTGGTTTCGGTAACCTCGCGGGTCAGATGGATCTTTACGACTTGGACAAGAACTACCACAAGATTACTACCGTCGAGGCCTCCAACGCCAGTGTGTGCTCCTGGTCGCCGGATGGACAATTCATTCTGACCGCCACCACCAGCCCCCGTCTGCGTGTTGACAACGGTGTCCGTTTGTGGCACGTCAGCGGTGGCCTCATGTACAACGAGGAAATGACTGAGCTGTATGACATCGACTGGCGTCCCCAGGACTCTGCCCAGATCCCGCTGGGTGACCCTTTCACCAAGCTGCCTGTGCCTCACCCATCTGCCACGGCCTACCTGGCCACCCGCAAGGCTCCCGTGAAACCCGCTGGCGCTTACCGCCCTCCGGGTGCCCGTGGCCAGCTGACCCCTCTCGCCTTCAAGCGTGAGGACCAAGGTGGTGCCGCTTTTGTTCGGGATGGTGTTCCCGGCGCTAGCATGAACGGCTTCGGCAAGCCTCGCCGCCGTGAGGTCCCCGGTGCCGATGCTACCGAGGAGTATCTGCCCCCGGGTGCCGCCCCTGGTGGTGGTGTTCCCCTCCCGCCTGGTGGAGACGAGAAGCTGTCCAAGTCCGCCGCCAAGAACAAGAAGAAGCGTGAGGCCGCCAAGAAGGCCCGTGAAGACGGTGTCCCCGACAACCAACCTCCCCCCAACGCCCCCACTGGCCCCAGCCCAGACCGCAACCGCAACCGCAAGAACAACGGCCCCGCTGCCAATGGTAACGGTGTTGCTAAGCCGGCTGCTGCTCCTGCTCCAGCCCCCGCTCCCGAGCCCGAGGATGCCAACCCCTCCGCCCAGGACAAGAAGGTCCGTGGTCTTCTAAAGAAGATTCGCGCCATCGATGAGTTGAAGATGCGTCTTGCCGGTGGTGAGAAGCTGGAGGACACCCAGATGAAGAAGATCCAGACCGAGGATGTGGTCCGCAAGGAGCTGGCCGCGGTTGGATACGACGGATAAACATTGCATCCCCCTCGATACAGTCCCTATGTACTGAATAACCGATATGTCGTGATTATTTAGATTTTCTCACCAAAGATGCAGATAGGCCGGAGCAGATGGAGCCGTTTTGAAGCTTGCATGAGTCGAGATTGTTGTACACGTACATATGGTGCATTTACCTCCCCGTATATCTATCTGCCAAATAGGCAAAGCACAAATGAGACCCAAATTGACATGAACTTGTACATCTCATGTAGTCATGACTCTGGTTTTTAGCACTGTAGGAGAAGAACATCATACGATGACGGAATATATGTAGTTGAAGGAATGAAGGATCACAGGAAGAAAGTATCGAGAAAATTGAGATTTAGTGGCGTCTTTGGGTATTCATTCTCACACAAAGCGCTTGTCTTGAACAATCTCATAGTTCTTCATAATGACACTTAAATATCTCATCACAGGAGCGACAGGTGGTCTCGGAGCTCATGTACTATCCCACTTGATCGCCAATGTCCCGGCTTCAGAATACGCAGCCTCGTCTTCCAACAAAGCAAATCGCAGCCAATTTGAAAATCAGGGAACTGCTTTCCGAGTATTGAGCTATGATGACCCAAAAACTCTGGAAATTGCCTTTAAAGACGTGGAGAATCTCTTCTTTGTGAGCTCTAACACCCACGATCCGGAACGGCGGATTCAGCAACATCAGAATGTGGTCGATGCTGCGGAGAAAGCGGGTGTTCAGCATGTATGGTTTCACTTTATGGTCTTTCTTGCTATCGTGAGGGATATCCGCTGGGCTAATATTATGATTCCTGGTGGCAGGTTTGGTATACATCTCTCTCCTTCGGTGGATTTGAATCCAATAGCAAGGCCAACTTAATGCAAGGGCACTTGATGACCGAAGATATGTTACAAAAGTACATCAGTCAAGTTCTCTTGAGGCTATCATCTATGTCTGAGTGGCTGACATGAGCCTAGATCTGGCCTCAACTTCACATCTGTCCGCGAGGGTCCATACGCAGATGCCTTTCCAGTCTGGATGGGTTGGTATCCCAGCACCTCCACCGTCTATCTCCCCTCCGATGGGCCGATGGCATTTACGCTCCGCTCTGAGCTCGGTGAAGCCACAGCCCGACTCATGATCCGTGGCGGGAAGAACTATAACAAGAAGATTGTTGTCCTAGCCGCCCAAAAGACGCTGAGCTTTGCTGGCGTAGTTGATGTGATAAACCGAACGACGGGTCGACAGGTTCAAGTAGAGCTGATTTCGCCTGAGGAATTCGTCCAATTGAAGACTGCAGATGATGAAGGCGGGAAGCCCGAAGCATTCTTTCGGTCTGTGTTGTCCTGGTATGAGGCGATTTCGAACGGTGATGCGAGCTTTACGCATCCCCTTATGGGGGAGCTGTTGGGGCGAGAGCCCACCCCGGCTGATGAAGCTATACGGGGGCTTTTGATCGAAAATTCGGATTATGAGTGGCATCAAAACTATACCAATCGTGGTCGCCACTAGGTAGGTTTAGTTCATGAATCGACTTGAATGTCGTGTATCACTTGCGTTCACATCTTCTACCATTTTTCATATTGATTTAATGTAACTCGAGCTGTCTCGTGGAATGGACTATAAATGTATATATAATTAGGTCACTCAGGTGACGAATGTTGCATCTGAAAATACGACAGATAATTCATGTTTTTACATATGTCCCATCGGAGCCCTTCCAACACACCACAATTGTTCTGGACTGCATCCTCTTACTGCACACCGTGGCTACCAATGTAGGAGCTTGTCCGAAGACAGACTGGCATCCACGAAGTCAGAAAAGAACACAGTGATCCCAGATACAATTGTGGGCGCCGCGACCTTTGCCGTGTAGGCGAGGATCACAGAAGAAAAAGGCTAGGCCATGGAAAGCCTTGATTGATGGTGATCGATATATCGCATCCGATACAGAGCTTATTCACTTCCGAGGAAGGAATTTCAAGGCATGGACCTCGCCTTGCGCTCCACCTTGCAGCGCGAAAAAAAAAATACGTAAAGGAGACAGAAAAAAAAAAAAAAACCTAGCGTGAGCAGGAGGGGGAATATCTTGCAAGTTAAGCGTCGTTCATGGGTATCATCTATAACTGAGTCTGATACCTTGGATCAAGCGAAGATGCGGGTCCGTTTGATAGGGCTATTCATACCGTTGAGCAGCCGTCCCATTCCCTCCACATCTAGTTCGCCTCGTTGCAGCATCATTTGGTCATTCGCTGTAGCTTCTTGCTGTGCACCATGGGTTGATGTGCTTTCCTCAGCAGATTCGGTCAGACGCGGCGCAAGGATCATGATTTGGTGTTCCGCAGCAACCAGTACGTCAAATGGTGGCCGCTCGACAGCACGCGAGCGGCGAAGAGGCGCCGGGAGGTGGCTAATTGCCTGGCAATTCTCACCCATTAGGTTCACATCCTGGAATGGGGTCACACGGCATCGGTTGGACGCGTCGAGAGTGCCAGATGCTCGGACAGCGTTACGCCAGAGTGAGATTAAACTTGGGATCATCGCACTCTGCCGACCATGACGGAAGAGGATTGACTCATCCGGAATGGCTTCTTGAGATGAGTTCATCTGAAGGACAGATATTTGTCCTCGGAGGGAGGGGGTCAATTCGGTCATGGACCCCTTCAGAAGAGTATCCTCGCGAACCCGCTTGGTGGATGGTGTCATTGGCGCAAACCGCGGCCGGTTCTCTATCTCAGAATGTGTGTTGGATAGAGGAGTTGCGATGCGACCGCTGACAGCATAGGCTGTGAGAGACCCTCCAGTTACGCCTTGCACAGTGGTCTGGCGGTGCAACGGGCCTTTCGCAGCTCCGGGACCAGCACCTTCAATGTCCCAAACACCCCATTCACCATCTACTAGAAGCACCATGACAGCGCGGCCACCCAAGACCCAATCGGCATCAATGATGGTTTTGCGGCGAGGGAGTCCCGTTGGGCTCTGCTCAAAACCAGGATACAAGCTGATTAGCCAGCGACCCTCCGTATCAATGGTCTCGTGTTCTTCATTTGCATTCGATGCCCGCCGCGCTGTCTTCGGGGTCTTTTTAACAGAAAAGCAAGAATAAATTTTGACGCATCCACTGTGGAAGGCAACCAACAGATGAGAATGACGAGTCGATGGGTACGTGGAGGGGTTGAAGACAATGGTTTGAGCTGGTGAGGGCAAAAGTCGCCGTTGAGAGATGAGATCTTCTTCGACAATGTGATAGAACCCATTGGACTCTTCGCGAATCGGAAGCCGATGTAACAGAAGCACGCCGGGACCCTCGGCGGAATGAGTGGCCACAAGAAGGTCCCATTTCCCCGAAGCCCCAGCTCTGCTTCGCGACTTTCTGCGTTCCTGGTCATCTTCGGTATCCTGGCAGGTGAATGTGAGAGAAACACCGCGAGGGATATCTTGATGGGTCACGCCCCCGTTGATAGTCAGAGATTGGATGTGCCAACTCTGAGGGTCGGTCTGTGTTGGGTGAGGAGGGATAAGAGGCAAAGTAACGACGTGAGTTGAGAAGTCCGAGCAGACTGCCGCTATGACGATGGTATTCTTCGCAATGGGCGGGAATGGATCCAAAGGTGAGCGTGCTTCTTCAGGAAGAACACGAGGAATAGCCAGATCCAGCACGCGGCTGCCCAAGGGAATGTCGACTTGTCGCAGAATGGATTCAAATGAGAATGCAGGGTCAACTTCGCTCTCGTCCGAGACAAAATCATAACTAGGTTCTTCTTGGGCTGGGGCCGCCTCGGGGACATCCTCATCGGAGTCAATGATCATGACCGAATCGCCGTCGTTGTTTGCATTGCTCTTGCCCTGTCGTGAAGCTTCGGGCTTTTTCAGCTCTGTGAACTGTCTTCCTCCTCTCCATACAACCTTCAAGCCAGTTTCGTTGCCATAAACAATAATCGAAGAGCCATTAGGAGCTCGGAGAGGATATCCTTTAGCGGCGTGGATGCGATGCGGTAGTCGATAGCTAAATTTTGATCAGTCGATTTAGTGACTCTATCCTGATCGTAAGAATAAGGTCATTGGCTCTTACCTCAGTTGCAAGCCATCTTCTCTCTGGCGAACCAACGGTGTCGCAGGAAACGAAGGCATTGCGCTGCTTGCGCTGACGGAGCGCTGGAACTTGGGAGCACAGGAGCTGTGGACACCCTTAAAGGAAACGTTGAGCTCGATCTCAATGAGTTGGGCTCAGGTTTGAGTTAGTTCACACAAACAATTAGATAGTGAGTAAAGGTTGTGGAGTTTAGAAGCAGAGGTGGTGTGGTTGCGAGGGAAGAGGAAAGTTGTTTTGGCCGGAAGCAAAAGAACTCAAGTCGATCCAATCCGCGTTCCTGCGCGTCCTCCACCTTTCAGCATTCAACAGTCAACAACGCTCGACAATGCCTTTCGGGCTAAACATTTCGGCTTAAACTCTTATTTCCCGACCATGGAAAACAGTTCATTCAGAAATCCGGGCCGTCAGATTGTTTATGACGGCGAACCGCCATCGCTACTCTAGTTGAACAAACAGCCCACCATGGCCTCCACTCGCTCGCTCGGTCTCCACGAACCTTCCGCCGTCTCCTACTTGGTCGCAGAGGGAATCTTGCCTCCTGACCCATCAGACGACCTGTACCAATGGACAACATTTGTCGATGAGAGCGGATTGACGGGAACTGTCGACGACGAGCTGGTATGGACGAAACATTGCGCGGTATGGTCACGCGCAGGGATGGTGAAGAGAGTCTTTCGAATGGATCCAGAAAAAGAGGAGATTCGACATGCTTTGTTTACGCAGTTCACGGCAAGTCACGCCCAGAGATCTGCAGGCAGTACGGGTTTAAATCGACTCCACACAACCGGCATAGAAACAAATACGCGGGGAGGACAATCGAAGCGCAATGGAAAGACTTCAACAGCTGGCAACATAGGGTCAACGTTGGATCTTCATGGAGAATCCCATATAGCTGTGGTTGCTCCCCAGCAGCCCCACAAGAAACTGGAGAGGGCTTTGGTCGTGGTGCTTAAGTCGCAGGCACATATCTTCTTCGTTACCGGAAATAGCCATACTGTTCCTCTTCCATTTGAGGTTGAGTCTGTTTTTGCAACCCCCCGTGGACTCCTATTTCAAAGGAAAATACCAGATGACAGCGCAGAACGCCAACAACAATCGGCACCACCAAATTCATTCATGACCACATCGCTATTTGACCCTGGTGCGTCGCAATCAGCTACACTGCCTACTCCCACCAAAGACAAAGGGCCGATTCTGAAACTATCCTTGCCAACGAGCTCTACATTGTTGCCGAACTCCAATTCAAGCCAAGACCTCCCCCGGGTTTTCTCTCTCATTGATCCTCATTCGGAGATGGGCCTAGTTGTCACTTCGCAGTCCTCTCGTTGGTTGCAAAGTAGCGTCAGCAGTACCAAGAAAAGGCCCTCAGGACTTGATGTACTAGACCCGGCAGATGAAATTGTGTATATTTCCCCAAAGGATGAGCTTTCGGGTTTGAATCAAGTGCCAGCAAATCCTCTGATTTTGGTGGTCACAGTGAATGCAACTACTGGGCTCTATACAGTTTGGACTGCTCGGTATAGGGACGATGAAAGCAGTGCTTCAATAAAAGACAAAACTCGACGGCAGACTGAAGGGGCTCGGTCCAACAGACGAAGCTCTCATTTCGGCATGACGCCTGGCGCCGCTACTCCAGCTGCACGTCCCAGAGAAAGCTTCGGCCCATGGACTGAGAACTGGAATTCCTCTCAAGCACCTGACTCCAAAAATGGCGGCGAAGAGGATCTGGCCGCGCGAGTTGCACAGGACTTTGGTGATGTTGGGGTGCCTCTCAAAACTTCCAGGAGAGTCAGCTCATTGCTTGCACGGACTGATCTGGCCACTAGTCAGGACCGTATCACATTCTCGGACCTTGCAACAGGCAGTCAAACCAGCACTATGCACCATGGCGGGCTTAGGCAATCTATGGGAGCCGGCAGCATGCGTGGAAGTTTTGGGTTCAATCCCCGAGGATCCCTACCCCCAGCAGCAGGCTCCGTCTACAGCACTGCAGGCAGCTTTGTGGACGCTCCGGTGGATCGGCTACTTGAAGAACTCAACAATGATATGTTATCCGAAGGGTTTGAGAATATCGCCCTCCGTGAATCTGCATCGGGTCTGCCCGAAGAGCTTTTACTCACTAAAATAGAGAGTTTCTCTTCCAGATTCTCCGGCAACTTCCATGCCTCAACGCAGCAAGCCTCACCGCACCGGTTAAAGGTCTGCACACTTTCCTCCTCCGACTACGGGAGCACACAGAACGGAAATGCCACCTCAGTGGCAGTTTGCATCGTCGACCAAGATTCACACAATATGACTATTGTTAATTTGCGGGCAGAACGTGTGGCAGTATCGAAGAATCGAAAAGTTGTACCTGCGAACTCTAAGAAAGCCAAGCACTCCGAGAGGCGTCCATTACTGGTTCATGCCACCGGTATCCAGCATGCTCCCAATGTTGGAGATGTCTGCAGCATCACGGATGGTGAGATCTCGCGAATTCTCACGCTGACCGTGTCCGACAATGGACAGCGAGAATTGTCCTTGCAGACCCTTTGGGGTAGCCCGACCAGAATCGATGTACCGGTTCCATTGCAACTCTACGAGCCACATGGAATCTCTGCGAGCAAATTTGTGAGTCGCTCAAGGGAAAGCGGTATGAACCGGGTCATGGCCGACCCCAATCTCGTTTTTCTCGGATTCGATCATGCTTGCTCGAAAGGAAAGGTTGACTTGGTCGATACGGAGAAACGACGGCACAGGATCCAGATCCGAATGGAACCACACAATGATCTTGTAAGAAAAGTTCTCAAGGTCTGCAAGTTTGTTCTTCGTGACTCGGAAAAAGCAGGTGATGGGATGTTGGTAGCCTGGTGGGAGGTCATGAAGTGGCTTCGAGGCAAAGAAGACATTGAAAATGACCTTGAGTGGACTGCTATGGTCGTCGTCTTGTTTTCTTTGGCTGTGCCGTTCATAAAGCCGCCACAAGCACAAACCCCTGCAAAGCGAACACGCCGAAAGAAGGGTCTTCTCCGGTCGAGCAGCGGCTCTTACGTAGATCTAGAAAGCTGGGAAGCTATGCTTGATCTTGAATCGGCATCTTCTGGTGTTGTTGCACCGTGGATGACAAATAGTTCTTGGGGATGGATCGTCGAGCAAGATGCCATTGAAGACCTGGCCAGCCGAGATGCAGCACGTACTCCCAAAAATGAACAGCCAAATACAAGTCGGTCAACATACCGACAAAATTCTTATCTCAGCAGATGTGCCTCGCTAAGCCGTGACTTCCTGCAAAGCCCACAGGGAGCTAGGGCATCCGGTCGAGATGGTTATTTACCTATCGCCGGGGCCTTTCCTGAAAATACCAGGTGCACTGCACTCGGAACTATACTGGTGGGTCTTCATCTCCTTCGAGAGGAACAGAAACTTTCCACCTGCGACACGGAAGAATCTCAACGTCCTCTGGGGCTCCTTGCCCCAGTCTTAGCGCAGCTTGGTGGCTGGCTGGGTTGGCAATCGTGGAAATGGACCGAGGATGCTTACTTTGGCACTGAGATGGCCAGCATAGAGCGCTGGCAATTTGAAGACACTCGAATTTCCTCGCTGAATGTTCCCGCGGAGCCATTTTCTCCCCCGTCTATATTTGCATTTCTCATTGATGCTGCACGTTCATCCGTCAGTCCATTTCTCACCTTACTTGATATTGTGACGGCATCGGATCGAGTGCCTAGAAAGGGACGAATGTGGCGAGAATGCTTCAACATCACCCCTAGGACATTGGCCTTGACAGGCTTCCTTTCTGATGTTCACAATGTTACAACCCCCTTGGAAAAGATTAAGCTCTTACATCGATGGGGATTGACAAAAAGCATAATTGACACATTCCCCGAAGGTGTGAGTGCACCATTGTATGAAGCTGTCATTCAATGCCAGGTTGAAGCCTCGACATCATGGAGTGCAAGTCTTCTAGAATTGATTGACCGGGAGGATCTTTACATGTCGATGAATCCAGTCCATGCCCAATCCTTTGCGGCACCTCAGCTCTCTGTGGTATCTCATGATGCTGTTCGAGATTACCATTACATCAACACTTCGGCTTTGGAGATTGATACCATTAATGCTTTCGAGGCCTCTGCGGAGGCTGATCGCTTCTCGGTAACTCGCCTGGTCTTCCGGGAAGACAAGCGCTTCTTAGAAGCAGCCCGCCTCCTCAATCAGTCTAAAGCGCCAGTGGCTGACTGTGTTCCCGAGCCTGATTGGACGGACTCCGATCTACTTGAGGCACAGAAAGAACTTGTGCAGCTCGTCTCATTCCGCACACTGTCAACTCCTGCAGGTCGGGCCATGCTCGCGTTCAGTGGTCGACTACCTTTGTTGACAGAGAAACTGCCAATCCCGTCATTCTCGCTGCAGTGCGTGATGAAACCATCAAATGTCACTGTTAGCGCTGAAAGAACCGCGTTCACTGAGGAAAAGGTATGCTGGGCATTCTTCCACAATGGTGTGTCAACGGGTCTAGCAATCTCCAAGGCCTCCAAGGGAATCGATACTTCATGGATCCTGTTCAACAAACCTCAAGACCTAACGAACCGCCACGCTGGATTCTTACTAGCTCTCGGTTTGAACGGACATCTTAAGTCCTTAGCTAAGTGGGTTGCGTTCAAGTACCTGACTCCCAAACATACCATGACATCCATTGGCCTTCTGCTCGGTCTTTCCGCGTCCTACCTGGGTACTATGGACACACTGATCACTCGACTGCTGTCGGTCCATGTTACGAGGATGTTGCCCATTGGAGCGGCAGAGCTCAATCTATCGCCTCTTACCCAAACTGCTGGTATCATGGGTATTGGCCTCCTTTATTGTGGCTCCCAACACCGGCGCATGAGTGAAGTTATGCTGTCAGAGATCGAGAATGTTGAACAAGACGAACAAGCCACCTCTCATGAGGACTTGCGGGATGAAGGCTACCGACTGGCTGCTGGATTTGCGCTAGGTCTTATCAACTTGGGCAAGGGTAAAGACTTGAGGGGGATGCGCGATATGCACATTGTTGAGCGCCTGCTCGCAATCGCCGTTGGGACTAAAAATGTCGATCTCGCACATGTGCTGGATCGAGCTACCGCGGGCGCAACAGTTGCGCTGGCTGTCATTTTCATGAAAACCAATGATGCAATTTTGGCCAAGAAGATTGACATACCCGACACCACCGTGCGGTTTGACTATGTCCGACCAGATCTCTTCCTCTTGAGGACACTGGCACGGCATCTCATCATGTGGGATAGCATTAAGCCCAATGTTGAGTGGATTAAGGAGAGCCTTCCAAAGGTATACCGAAAGCGGTCTCGTCTTACAGCCGTGGGCCATCTTCGAAGTGAAGATATGCCTTTCTTCAACATCATCGCTGGTCTCTGTCTAGCGCTCGGTCTTCGCTTTGCCGGTTCCGGTGATACCCAAGCAAGGGATCTGCTGTTGTATTACCTAGATCAGTTCATCCGAATTTCGCGGCTTCCAGCGATGAGTTACGACTCTAAGCTTGCGCGCAATTCTGTTCGCAACTGTCAGGATGTGGTATCTCTGTCTACCGCCGCTGTGATGGCCGGTACGGGCGACTTGGCTTTATTCCGGCGCCTACGCTCTCTTCATGGGAGAATAGATGCCGATACCCCATATGGCAGTCACATGGCAGCTCATATGGCGATAGGAACGTTGTTCCTCGGTGGAGGTAGCTACACCCTCGGCACCTCAGACCTAGCTGTGGCCACGCTTCTCTGCTCCTTCTATCCGATTTTCCCAACTACCGTCCTTGACAACAAATGCCACCTGCAAGCGTTCCGCCACCTCTGGGTACTCGCCGCAGAGCCACGATGCCTCATTCCCCGCGATCTCGATACTCGACGCCCGATCGCCATTCCTATCACTATCACATCGCACTCCGGCGCCATCAACACCACCAATGCTCCGTGTATCATACCGGACCCTAATGAGATTACACGCATCGAGATCCGTGGCCCAGATCACTGGCCCCTTGTTCTTGACTTCAGCCAGGATGGTGCTCTTCGAGATAAATTCCGCCACGGTGATCCCTCCATCTACCTTCGCCGCAAAGCCACATACACCTCCGACGCTTCAACCTCCGTATTTGCATCTACCCTCACCGGTTTAAGCGACGCCCAAGACATTCTCCCTGGATCTGCAATTGTAGCCGCCCCCAATGCAGGCAAGGGCCTACCACCCTCTATCTTGCGCAACCGCAATGCACTGCTTTCTGAGTTCATGTCAGGATCTACGACACCGTCGCAAAGCCCATGGGATTGGATCTTCCACCTCCCCTCACTCCAAGGTCTTGATATGCGTGAACGCTCTCTCGTCCTTCCTTCTTCATTCCCAACACCATCGCCTCGCATCTCCACCGAGCTAGTGACTTCTCCTCCTTGGCTCCGCACTTCTGCCGTCGACGCCCGCCTTGCCTTGTCACACACGGTGCGTAATATCGTACAGTCTGCGCGAGGCCGGGGTGCGGACTCTGATGAGATCCGTGACCGCATCTGGCAGCTTCAGCTTCTATTTGACTGGCTTGATCGTTCGCAGGGTGATGAACAAACTGCTGGTCACCAGCCATCGCAGTCCCAGACACCCGTATCAGGTCTGTGGCTAAGAAAAGACTTTATTGAAGAAGCTAGGTGGCAGGTCTGGGGCGTTCAGGTTGAGGATCAGGGCGTTCATGCCGATTGATGAGTTTGTCATATTTGATAAATTTCTTCTTTGCTGCTCTGGTTCGCGGCGGCTGGGTATTCTTGCTACGATATGATATCCATAGTATGATAATGCACCTATAATTTCATGAACGAGGCTGTTATGTTTCTCGGTCCGTATGACGTACATCAGTATTGGATAAGAATCTCGACGTTCTAGTTCTGAATAAGCTTTCTATTAAGGTAAAGGGGGCAAAGCGCTGATTTAGCGAGTCATGCAGGTGCTTTCCGGGACTAGATCGGGCACCTTTAGGCTCCATATCGGCCTCCAGGCCCTGATTGGTTCGAGTGATTTGCAACCAAGTCAGATTGAGGCATTCCATTTCTTTTTTAATCTAGCACCCCCTTCTGGAACTTTTAAAAGAATAGATTCAAGGATTAATTCTGCAATAAAAATGCAGCGTGATGTGGAAACGCTCAATGAACCCCAATTGACACCGGAACTGAAGTTGAAACCTGCCATCGTCCCCTTCGCAGGCCGCATAGGCGGAAACCAGGATTATGTGGTTGATCGCAGTAATCCATGCAATGCCGAATTACTGGCGCGAGTGCCTGATGCAGCACCTTTGACCAGCTTTCATGATGGATTTGATTTTCGGGGTTTCCTTGACATTGACATTTGGAAATTTGCCTTGGTTGAGTGTATTGGTATGAATGGGTTTCCCCTCGTCTATTCCCAGTCCTAATAGTCCATTGAATAGGTACCATGATGAATACTTTCGTGACAGCATGGATAGGAGCTCATCCTCCATCAGCTCCTGTAACCCCACGTACCCAGGCCGGGATATACGGGACGACAGGGTTTTTTGCTCCTTTGATCGGTGGCATCACTAATTGGCTGTTCTTGACGCTTTTCATTTTTACCTTTTCTCCAGCAAGTGGTGGACATTTGAATCCAACCATTACGCTAGGGACCTTTTTTGCACGGCTGATTTCCTTCCCCCGCTTGGTTCTCTACCTGATCGGACAAACTGCCGGAGGCGCTTTGGCCGGTTTGATTCTTGAGGCTGCATACGGTTCCAGAGACTTCTTGGTTGGAGGCTGCTTCGTTGATACACAGCTTGTACCGGTGAAGGATGCCTTTTTGCTGGAGTTTATTTACTGCTTATGTTTAATCTTTTTGGCCTTTGGTGTTGCTCTTGATCCACGCCAGGCTGGAGTATTCGGACCGGCTTTATCCCCTTGGTTGGTTGGGTTGGCTTTAGGGCTTCTCAGCTTCGGCTCTGCTTTCACTCGAGCTGGCTACGATGGAGCAGGTAAGGGAGTTTCCACTTCAACATTTGTCGATATACTAACATTTAATGAAGCTATGAATCCGGCTCGCTGCTTTGGCGTCTACGTGGGATCTCGGTTCCCGGGTTATCATTGGATTCATTGGGTAGGTTCAAGAATGTCTCCCCTCTCCCGTCAAATACCGAACTAAGAAACGTAAGGTTGGCTCAATCCTAGCAGCTCTTGGACATGGGTTTGTTTATCATATCGTTCCACCATGGACAACGAAAACTCCACATATTTGAATTATTGTGGACTTCCAAGAATGGCACGGGCAAGCAGTTAGATCTTCGTATATGCGGGGTAGATTATGGTAAAATACGAGGTTCTAATCCCTTTAAATTTGCTCCTTTGATATGACGCTATCAAGCGGGTAACTAGGCGACGTCATTACTTTTCCTCCGTGCAGCTGCACTACCCGCACGTCGGATTGTCTTTGCGAATTCCGAAAAGGATGGACTTGATGATGTCAATGACTGAGGCTCAATGAATGCTAGAAAAAAAAAGGATGTGTGCTAATGAAGTTCTCCGCAAAAAGAGAGAAGATTGATTTATTTCCAATGCTCTACCGGCCAATGAAGAGTGCGAAGTAATTTATTGTCTACTTTACTACTATTCACAATCCATCATGGCCCCCCGAGTTGCGATTGTTTTCGTGAGTTTTGCCTTCCATATTCTTCTTTGCTGGATACCTGACTCTTTCTAGTACTCGCTTTACGGCCATATTCAGAAATTGGCCGAGGCTGAATTGAAAGGCATTGTCGCCGCTGGCGGCAAGGCGGATGTGTACCAGTACGTGCATTCAGCTTCAAGAAGGTCTATAGCTAAAACCTGTGTAGGGTTGCAGAAACCCTGTCGGATGAGGTTCTCGCGAAAATGCACGCGCCGCCCAAATCGTCGTATCCCGTCATTGACACCAACAAACTGCTGGAGTATGACGCGGTGCTTTTCGGAGTCCCAACTCGCTATGGTAATTTCCCGGCTCAGTGGAAGGCGTTTTGGGATAGGACGGGGGGCATATGGGCCTCAGGTGGATATTGGGGGAAGTACGCTGGTCTGTTTATTTCCACCGGTACCCCAGGGGGTGGGCAGGAATCCACGGCTATCGCATCTATGAGTACGCTGGCTCATCATGGATTTATTTATGTTCCCTTGGGCTATAAGAACGTGTTTCCGCTCCTGGCGAACTTGGATGAAGTCCACGGAGGATCTGCATGGGGAGCTGGTACCTTCGCGGTAAGTCTCACCATCCCCTCCTGTCCCATCATTTTATTCATGATTATAGGCTGCGGATGGTTCACGTCAACCCACTGCTTTAGAGTTGGAAATTGCCGAACATCAGGGCAAAGATTTCTGGGCTACTATTTCCAAGGTCAATTTCTAAGTGCTGTGCGATGCCTATTTCAAAGTGTTACCTCAAATGTTGGATTGATAGTTCGTACGAGGAAACCAAATGCTATGACCTAATTAACTGTATTGAGCTGGTTTCTATTGCGTCCGAGGTTTCGGGGCACCACCTGGGCAGGTAATGGAAGATATAACCAAGGCGTATGCATCATATATGTATATGTAATTCAGAAGCCGGAAATATAAACGGTGGAGACTCAAAACCAGGCTATGCTACTGAGATCGAATCTGGCCCTCTTTCAGCAATCCACGGTCACCACCACCGCCCTTCTGCCACAACCACACACCCTCAACGGCCCACGCGGCAGCACTGGCATGACGGCCAATCCCCGATGCAACGGGCATATTGGCCTCACCCTGGTCATCTTTCTTATCCTGTCCATCCTTACCGGCCCGGGATTTCATCCCCGGGAACTGGCCAGACGCCCCCTCCGCTTCAGCTAACATGCCTGCCACAACACCCTCCTTCTCAATTACATGCCATAGTCCCTCTGACAGCACGCCACCGCGATCCCCGAATTCCGCACGACCAAGACGGAACAGAATTCGGCCTAAAACTTGCCATGCAACACACCGTTGAGCAGGAAATGTCGAGCGCGAGAGGATCGCCAGTTCTGGGATAGTATACCCTGCTGCGTGCGGATCTTCGCCATGATGATGGAGACCAAGGGTAGTCGGGAGAGAAAGAGAGGTATTGGGGGAGAGAAGCGATCCACGCAGTGAGAATCGAATGGCAGAGGGGGGGATAGAGACGGCGCTGCTAGCAGGGTGATAGGGAGATGTAGAGTCCGGGTCCTCCTCGTCGGCGGAAAGCGGTTTGAGCCACGAGAGCCCAGAGGGGTCGTGAGCCATTTCAGGGAAGTAGTGGGATTGCATGTCTGCGAGAAAGTTGGGGTCGTTCGGGTCGAGTTTTGGCATCGGTTGCTTTGGTTGGGGGAAGTGGAAGGTTTCGATCATAGCGGGGTCTAGGGATAGGCGTTCAGATGCCGGGTGAAGATCTTCTGGGATTTTGGAAGGAGGGAGATCATCGTTGGTTGGGGGCTTTGGAGAAGTCTTCTGCGGTTTGGGGGTCGGTTCTGGATCCTTGGGTGTTGGCTCCACGGCCGGAGTCGGGATATCGAAGGAAACGGCTTTCTTCGACTTTGATGGTGCCGCTTCATTTGGCGTTGGCTCTGCCACTGGCGTTTGTGATCCCTGGCCAGCCTGATCATCCTCATCAATTTTGGCCCGCCGGAGAAAGCGTTCTAATAGACTCGGGTCTATTGAAGCCATCAGTTCTTCCCGCTCGCGCTGAATCTGCGCATCCGACATGGATGCCAAGTGCCTGCTGTTCTCCGCCGCGATCGAGGACTTTTCATCCTGGGTGGTGGGTGTTGAAGTCTCATTTGACTGGACTGGCTCAGCTGCCTGAGCTGCCTGCTCTGCTCGTCGTTGCTTGAAGGAGGACGGCTTGTTGCGTCGTCGGTGGGCGGGAAAGCCGGTGGAAGAGGCGGTGGGCGTGGGAGCTGGCGGCGCCGCTGGGGCTGGGTCTCGCTCTTGGATCTCTCCAATGAGAGAAAACGGAGAAGCGGCTGGGTTCTCTGGAGGATTGCCCTCGTCCTCCAGGTCTAGAACAAAACGCTCACCTCGGAAAGTCATGGCGCGCAGTTGGGAAGAAGTTATGTCAGCGCGGGGCCTGCGGCTCAAAAAAGCTAAAATGTGGATGCATTAAACTAACCATATGGGGCTAGCGTGCGATGTGTCTGTACTAGTCCCAAAGGGGCAGTCCTGCGCAACCAAATTCGGAAGCTTTGATCCAAACTAGTCAACTTCTAGGGTTTCGCATGATCTCGTTGGGCAGCATTGCATCTATGGAATAAGGTTGATTTCCCAGGTATCTTACTTGAATTCATCAGATTCGAGTGCTCTTCGGCCCTTGGGTATATCTAAATTTACGTAGAAGCTAGAAGTGAGGACACACTCGGCTCGGCTTCCTAGAACTGATCTCCGGTAGGGCAAGCTAAGCATATAAACCCATTATACTGCATTCATCAATATTTCCATGACCTTGTTGAAGCAGTCACCTGGGCAAGTACTTTCCCGACGGATTATCATCTTCCAAGGTTGTGTCACTCGGATGTATAGAGGGGAGACAAGGTCTGTGTGCTCAAGTATATACGCCCCACTGACGCCAGATCCGCGCGCATGGCTTCATCAGTATGATCATTCCACTGTTCTCAGAGCTGCAGAGTTTCACTTATGAACTTCTCTA
Source organism: Penicillium sp. 91 TS-2023 (assembly GCA_030710325.1). Classification (NCBI taxonomy): domain Eukaryota; kingdom Fungi; phylum Ascomycota; class Eurotiomycetes; order Eurotiales; family Aspergillaceae; genus Penicillium; species Penicillium sp. 91 TS-2023. The sequence goes on from JARWGP010000011.1 coordinate 2,614,488, forward strand.
TACATACATTCAAGATTTCGTCTTAACCCAACCGTAAGTGATTGAATTCCCTTATGATTGGTTGATCTATGAATGTATTAGATTTCTGATTTCCATACATATCAAACCGGGAAAACTCCCAATTAATGAATCGACCACATCAAAACTCCTTGATCGCTTTCCCCTTTCTTACCCCATTTTCTTCTTTTCCCTTTCCTTTCCTTTTCCCTCTTTTTCCCTTTCTCTCCTTAACTCGTCACCTTCTCCTTGATCCCCATTCCCCATTGTTTCATGTTCAAGTAGATGTTCATGTTCTCGGTTCTTGTTTGAGCTATAACACATCTGTCTTATCTGCGTTTCCCCCCATTTTCTCTCCATTCTCCGTTTTCCTTTTTTCCCTTTTCCCTTCCCTTTGGTGATAACCGACTCCCGACCGTTGATTATCTCCACCATCGGTATCCCATCAAGGCCTTATTTATAATTTTCCAATTTTTATCATGTCCACGGATTCTCCCATGGATGTGACTAAAGATGATGGACCGGCCATCGAAGGCAAACCGGACAATCGACGTGCCTCTGTACGGTCGCGTCGGAAGAAGGGCGACGACACCAACACCACCACCGATACTCCTCCAAAACCTAAGAAAGAACCAAAAGAAAAGCAAACTCGAGCAACTCGTCGCAGAAAAAATTCCAACACTCCTGCCGCCCCGCGCAAGAAAGTCAAGCAGGAGCAACCAGAAGAAGCCACACCCGCGGCGCCAGCACCTGCGACGGCAAACCCTCAGAGTCCTCCCCAATCACAACCACCACAGCAATCGCAACCTCAACCTCCACCCCAACCCCAATCTCAACCTGTCCTGACGCCTCCGCAACCTGCTCCTGTGGCCCCGGCGCCGACTTTTACAAGCCCTCATCCTACACCGGCCGCAACGCCCAACTATGCCTTGTCACAACCTTATCCACAACCGTCGCAACCTCCACCCCAGTCAACTCAACCTGCCCCGCAGCGCACCAGTGGCCAAAACTTCGATCCGATTAGATCGGCCTTTGATAACCCATCTCCAGCACCAGCCTATAGTCCGACGCATGCCAAGTCGCCGCAACCGAATTATCGTGCCAGCGCGTCACCCGCGATCTCCAGCATCATTGACCCACCCGCCCAAAATGCCCGCATATACACTCCACTACCGCGCTCATCCTCGGCTCATGTTTCCGCGGTGTCCTCTCCAGTACCAACGCCTACATACCAATCATTAGGACCGTCGGCGCTACCCGCATCGTCACCGTCGCATGGAGCGGGCCAGGTACCACCGGTACTGCAATCTTCGAGCCACTATAGCACTCCCTACCCGCCACCAGAGCAACGCCCATACCATTCACAACCTCCAGTATTAGAGTTGTCACCACCTGTCTTGCAGCAGCAACAGCAGCAGAAACCACAAATGCAGGCTCAGGTTCAGGCCGAGCCACAGCCGCAGACTCAACCCCAGCAACCACAAACCCCAGCGCAGAAATCTACGCCACAACAGCCAACTCAACAAGATGATGCAATGGAGATTGACGCGAAGCCGGTAAAAGAACAACCAGTGCCGAGTGCAAAAAAAGAAAAGGCTGCTGTAACGGCTCCTTCATCGAAAGCCCCATCTCCCAAACCGGCGCGCGCAGCCAAGGAAACTCCACAGCTTCCTCAAGGATCAGGCTTAATTACCAATGCACTGTTTGGCATGGGAGGCGACGATTCTTCCAAATCACCCGATTCGCGCACTACGCCCAACATAGTGGTGCACATCCCGCTGTCAAAGGGCAACCATATCATCAATTTCGCGCAGCTGGCAGAAGAACAGTACGGCTTTGCTGCCTTGCATCCTCGTTTGGCGGCCCACAAAGATCGTCTCGCCCGTGTGGCTGCTGCTGGTGCTGCATTGGAGCGAAATGAGAAGGGATTGACCGAAAGTGCGGATGAGGATTTGAGTCTCGAAGTAGACCGCGACAGCGATGTGGATGGAGATGTCACCATGAGTGGTGCGGGAACTGGCACTAATGGCGTGACTTCGGACGCCGGGGATGGAAAGAAGAAACGACGCAAGAAGGTCGAGGAGTACGATCGGGATGATCCTTTTGTCGACGACACGGAGATGGCATGGCAGGAACAGGCTGCCGCCAGTAAGGATGGATTCTTTGTGTATAGTGGCCCACTGGTGCCAGAGGGGGAGAAGGTTCAGGTGGAACGGTCAGTCTCTTTCTGCTCTAATGCTCAAAAAGCGAATATCTTGCTAACAAATTTCACAGTGCGGATGGAACGATCAAGCGTGGTCGGGGACGTGGCCGCGGAGCGGGTCGTGGCAGAGCATTGGCTTCACATCCCCATGTCGCTATTGCCGCTGCTGTGCCCATCTCCCAGGATACCGGTCTGCCTCTCCGTGGGCCCGGTTCAAGAGGAGGCACCTCGCGCAGGCCACGAGGAGCTAAGAAGGCTGATCAGGGTGATAAAGGCACCCCTGACCGAAATGGCGCGACTGCGTCTGCGGCCCATGAAGGTCGCGGTGGCCGAGCAGGAGGTGCTGCAGGGTCCAGTCGTGGGGGAAGTTCTGCCAGCACTCGTGGTGGTAAATCCAGCTCGATGATGAGCATGATGGATATGGCATCCTCGCCTTTGTCCAATGCCACACCGAATATTACCCCTGTCCCGGGCCCGAGTCCTTTGGCTGGACCGGAGTTGGTTACGAAATAGAGATAATGTTTGAGTTGTGCGTGTGTTTCCCTTGCAAGTTTCGGGTGTTTATGGACAATGTCCTACGGGTCTGGTGTCTGAAGGTTCCGGCGTCCGCAATGTGAAGTATGGATGTTTATGTTTTGTTTGTTTGTGGTACCATGCATTCGCATTTATTTACCTGCTCGGGATTTTCTTCGAGCCTTTGCTCTGTATCTATATATGATGATGTTGTCATATGCACTGCGGCTCCGTAAGACTGAGCTTCTCACACCACCTGTTCTAGCTATGAATCAGATGCTTGCAGTTTTAGCTCAATCGAATCTATTGGTTCTGTTCTATCCTAACCTAAATCCATGATCCGTATGTACCATGCATCATTGAGATCTTTAGAATACGTTGAAAAGGGAGTGTTGATTGTGAATAGAATTTATAGTATCATCAAGAACTTGCACTCATGTACGCCGTATCATGCAGGAGCATATCTGAGCAGGAAAGCTAGAAATAGATGAAGAAAAATGACAAAGCCAAGGTCGTCGGTGTCGTTGTCGTGGTTGGCGAGAATCAAGTCATAGAAGGGAAGGGAAGGAAGACAAGAAAATGAAAATGAAAATGGAAATGAAGGAAATGTCCACAAATAGCGGCGAGAAGACAAAGAGAAGGGATCCCATAGATGACAGTAGAGATGGTAAGAGGAGGGTGGATGAAGCGGAAGGTCGGGAGAGGAGGGGTTTGTACTCAGCCCTGGTCATTCTTTTTTGGTCCATACACGCCAGGAAAGGAAAACAGGCAGATCGCCAAGTCGAACAAGAGTAACGAGGATCTTAAAAATCAAATGTAAAAGAAGCAGATTCGGCAATCGGCAATATGATTTGAAAACCACCCAGTAGATGGGCTCAAAGACGCAACTATCATGTGCATATGCGGATACTTCGAGGAGATCATCATCAGGTTTAAATTATCATCTATATCGTGCGCTTCAAGAAGCGCTCGGCATATGCCCGGGGTAGCCACGCCAGTTCCCGGCAGAAGCAGGAGCAGGTGGAGGGGGCCCGTTAGGGGGTGCAGGACGCATTGGCAATGTCCCGGGGATCAGGCTGGCTTGGGGCTTATTGTTGTTTGTGCTCATAGAGCGCGGGCTCATGAAGGGCCGAGAAGGGGCATCAACAGCAGACACCGGATCACCGATATGACGGGTCGGGCGCCGGCTGGAGCGATCGTCGTCAATTCTGGTTTCCAGCGAGAGGTGTTCCAGAGATGGGGGCGGCGGGGAACGCGCAGAGCGCGAAGAAGAATAATGGTTGCTCGGCTGGCCGCCACCGTAATAACGATTGGCGGATGATGCATCACTGGCGATGTTGAGGGGGATGTCACCCGAAGTAGGTGTTTGTTGGTACGGAGACTGTTGAGGCTGAGGTGGACGGGCTGATTTGCTTATGGGGGCGGGCTTAGGAGGGGTTGGCACTGCAGATATAGGAGTCGGCATTGCAGCTGATGGGGTGCTTGTTGTGGATGGAGTGCCCTCTTTGAGCGACTTTGGCGCTGGTGGTGCCAGATACGATTTACGATTGTGTCTTTCCATCATGCTGATAGCCCACTCTTGCAGATCAACAGGTGTGCGCTTAGCCGCTTGTAAGAAGGCGTCCTTGTCCTATATTCGGTGTTAGTCATTCATAATACGCCTAAAAGGGCACGGGGTACGTAGCACGCACGTAGAGCTCTCGAGGAGTGGGCCGTTCCTCGGACTTCTTCATCAGACACTTCCCGACAAAGTCGTGCAGAATGGGCGGGAAGGCATCACTCTTGGGCAATTTGGGGGCAGATTCGTGAACAATCTGCTGGAGCAGGTCGAGAATACCCATCGGCCCTGTACTGGCACGATTTCCTGCGGCCGGGTCGGAGTGATCGAATGGAAACTTTCCTACTGCCAACTCCATGACAGTCAAACCCACACTCCAAACATCGGACCGAACGGTGTAAGCGCCTCCCTGAATACGCTCCGGAGCCATATATGTTGACGTTCCGACGAACGTATCGGCAATCGAATTAACTGTCTCGGTGGCGACACCAAAGTCACAAAGCTTAATGTTTCCGCGGGAGTTGACCAGGACGTTGGATGGTTTGATGTCTCGGTGCATGATGCGGTGCACTTCGTACAGGTAGACAAGACCAGCTAGCACAGACTCGGTGATTTTGCCCAGTACATCAACTCGGACGGGACCAAAGTCTTTTGAGACACGATCGAGGGACCTAATATATCCATTGTCAGCAAGGTACCCCTCATTCGCTTCAGTTTTGGTAACTTTACCCGCAATCCATGTATTCCATGCACAGGACAATATCTCTTGCCTCGTTTTGGAACGCGCCATAGAAGGTCACAATGTTGGGGCAGTTGCAGTCGTGTCCAACTCGGAGTTCTCGTAGAATCTGCTTCCGCACATTCTCTTTGGCCTCGACTCGGATAATCTGGTGGGATGACAGTCAGCCTCTAGAGCCCACATCGGAACAGGTCAAATCTCCCTTTGCCTTACCTTTCGAGCCATCACGACCTTGGTCGATGCATGCATCACCTTTGAGACCGTGCCTCCATTTCCTGCGCCCAGCTCTTTCAAGGTCACCAAGTCCTCGCTGCGGAGATCTAGTCGGAACTCCAGGCCGATTTCTAGGGTATCTGTGTGGTTGCTTTCGCTATTTCCAATCGCCCCAGGAATCTGGGCGTCCCCGTCAGAGGCGTTCGCGGCGGGTTTCGGGGCTGCATTGAGCGCTAGACCTTTAACATTCTTGCGTTTCATCGTCCGGGGTTTGAACTGGTCCGCCATGGCGCCGGAGGGAGAGACAAGATCTCTACACAGCGTCGGGGGTCCGGAAGGAAAGAATAAAATGAGACAAAGAAGGGCGTAAACAGGCGAGAAAAAAAGTGACGAGGGAACGATAGCGCTAGGCCAACGACCACTGTAGTGGGAGGGAGGTTAGGTTTGGAGTCGCGAACTAGCGGCGGGGAACCCGATATCACTGATGGTCTTGGCGGCGCTGATTGGGCCTCGCGGGCGCGTCGATTGGACCAACAATACTGGTAGAATGATCAGTCGGCGCCAAACAGGGTTTTGCAGAAGTGATGCAGTTCAGGGGAAAATCCGAAAGATGTAGGTTAATGGGTTCAGATGTTCTACTATCACTGAAACACCTGTTCCTGATTGCTCCACCCTCCCTTACCCCATAGGATCAGGGCTTTTTGGGGGAAAATCCCTCTTCTAGGAGATTCATGAATGCCCAAGTACGGAGTAATTTTAAAGAATATATGGGGCAAACTGCATGGGGTCTGAAAAGGTACTTATAGAACACTGATAGATCACATTTCCTCTGATTTGGCATAATCTCGTTTACTAATCATGTTATCGTATACAAAAAATCCAAATTCACAATATCGATTTCATCAATAGTCGGCCTCACGTGACATAGAGCTCTCCAGCCACATTTATCCCCTTTGGGGACGATCCAGCACAAGCCACATACACTCCAACCAATCACCGCCACACTCCGTCCTCTCCCTCGTAGTCTTCCTTTCTTTCCAGCTCTAGCTTTCTCTTTCCCGATACCTCTCCACCACCACTCGCCTTTTCTATCATCTTCGCGAGTCGGGCGCTGGAGCTTAATATCTCGTGTCGCAATCTCTGTCTTTTCCAGCTCTCGTTCAATTCCGCAGTGAAGAGACATCTCTTCGACCAGCCATCATGAGTCTGCGGGACTTGGTTGAAGGCGAGGCCCTGGATGATGATGAGAATGACGCGGACGTGGCCGAGAATTCCGATGGAGAAATCCAGGAGAGAACAGGTCGCGCGAATCATTACAACGACTCGAGTGAAGAGGACGAGGACGAAGATGACGATGAGGATGCTGCTCGCGCCGTAAGTGCGAACATGAACGCCAACGAGACTTGCGCACTGACATGCAGTTTTGATATAGGTTCGCGAGGGGTTCATCGATGATGAGGATGAAGAGATCGAGGAGCGCGCCAAACGCCGCCGCGAGAAGAAACGATCCCGTCCCCGTGAGGAGCACCTCGACGAAGAGGATTTAGAGCTGATTGGAGAACATGTCCCTGGACTCAGTCGTGGATCCGCATCAGAGGTATGTTGATCTCCCCTCATGCCTCCGATGAAGAACGAATATGGGAGGCGATAAAAAGATGGCAGGACTTTTTTTTGCTAACACCGTGACCTTGCTCTAAATACAGTCCAAATTCAAGCGTCTGAAGCGAGGCAAAGATCGCGACTCCCGACAGCAAGCCCAAGGCATCGACGACATATTCAACTCAGACGAAGAAGAAGAGGCACCCCAATACACTCGCACCGGCCACCGCGGCGGCCAGGATGAATTCGACGACTTCATCGAAGAAGACACCTTTTCCGACGAGGAGGGACAACGGGAGCGAGATGATCTCGAGGTTGCACCTCCAATCCGGGCTTCTATGCCTGGTCTTGGGGCCACCGAAGCGGCGGGTTTGGATGAAAATGCTCTCGAAGACATGCGCGCAGCGTTCGGTGATGGCACGGAATATAGGTTTGCCCTGGACATTGAAGAACAGGAAGACGAAGAGAAGGAGGTCGAAGAAAGACACCTGGATCTCAAGGATGTCTTTGAGCCTTCAGAGCTCGCGGAGCGTATGTTGACGGACGATGATAACGAAATTCGTCTACTAGACGAGCCTGAGCGCCACCAGGTCGCTCGGAAGCCATACAAACACGTCGTCTTGACCGAGGATCAGTTCCGAGAGGAGGCGGTTTGGATCTCGAATCTCATGTTGCTCAAGAAGCGCATCGAGCCGGAGCTGCGTGAGCCGTTCCAGCGCTCTGTGGCCAAGATGCTGGAATTCCTAATTACAGACGACTGGGAGGTCCCTTTCATCTTCCAACATCGCAAGGATTACATGATCCATGCCGTCAAAGAGCCAATTAATGGCGCCGACTCTGCCGATGAATCTGCACAGTACAGCATCCGTGCTGAAAAGCTCTTGAATATGACCGACCTATGGGATATCTTCGATTACGATCTCAAATTCCGTGCCCTGGTCGACAAGCGCAATACCATCCAGAAGGCTTATGACAGCATTCAAAGTCTGTTCAACATCGAAGATGCCAATGTGGAAGATCTTTTGGCTGCTGCTGCGACCATGGAGGAGCTCCAAGATGTGCAAGACTACATCCATTTCCAATATGCTTCTCAGCTACGTGACACTGCTGCAGTAAACGGCGAGGCGAACGGCGAGACACAACGGCGCAAAGCGACCAATAAATCGTTCTTTGAGCGAGTGCGAAACGGAAAGGCCTACAGCCTGGTTAGAGCGTTTGGTATCACCGCCGATGCCTTTGCACAAAATGCCTCGAAAGAAGGCCGTCGGCAGTACACGGAGGACCCTGGCGAGCTTCCAGAAGAACTCGCGGATCAGTTTGTTGACTCCGACTTTTCCAACTCATCACAGGTTCTCAAGGCTGCGAAGTCCATGTTTACTGAAGAGCTCGTGATAAGCCCTAAGATGCGCAAGGTTATCCGCCAAGCATACTACATGAATGGAGTCGTGGATTGTTTCCGAACTGAGAAGGGTTTGCGCCGAATCGACGAACAACACCCATACTACGAATTCAAGTATCTCCGCAATCAGCAACTTAGTGATATTGCTCGTCGTCCAGAGATGTTCTTGCGTATGCTGAAGGCTGAGGAGGAAGGGTTGGTTGACGTTCGGGTACGATTCGAGAACTTTGATCAGTTCCGGTCACGTCTCTACGCCGATATTGAGTCTGACAATTACTCTGAAATCGCCGATGCATGGAATCGTCTTCGTCGTGAGGTTCTAGACATGGCCCTTGGCAAGCTGGAGCGTGTCATCAACCGCAGCGTGAAAGAAAACATTCGACAGGAATGCGAGAACCACGTGGCCAAGGAGTGCCGTGAAATGTTTTCCCAGCGACTGGACCAGGCGCCTTGCAAACCCAAGGGAATGATTCTAGGCACAGTGCCCCGAGTCATTGCTCTCTCTACTGGAACTGGTGTTGTGGGCCGAGATCCCATCCATTGGGCTTACATTGAAGAAGATGGTCGCGTGCTAGAGAACGGAAAATTCCAGGACCTGTCATGCGGGGATTCATCCCGGGGCTTCAACGATGGTGCACACGTTGCTGCTTTCATGAACTTGATCAAGCGGCGCAAACCAGATGTCCTCGGTGTCTCTGGTATGACACCGGAGTCTCGCCGTCTCTACAAACTTTTGAACGAACTCATTGAAGAGAAAGACATCCGCACTCAGACCTATACCGATGACCATGATGAGGAGATCACGGACCGTCTTGAGGTTGTCATTGTCAATGATGAGGTTGCCCGACTCTACCACAATTCCCCTCGGGCCCGTCAAGACAATCCAGGCTTCGGACCACTGACTCACTATTGTGTGGCTCTGGGTCGATACTTGCAAAGTCCACTGAAAGAATACGCTTCTCTGGGTCGGGATATTGTTTCAATCCAGTTCAAACCCGGTCAGCAATTGGTGTCTCAGGAGCTGTTACTTAAGCAACTCGAGACCGCCCTCGTCGACATGGTCAATCTTGTGGGTGTGGATCTGAACGAGGCAGTCCATGACTCACTGACGGCCAACCTTCTCCCGTATGTTTGTGGACTTGGTCCTCGCAAAGCAGCCCACCTGCTCAAGATCGTCAACTTGAACGGTGGAAATGTGGATAATCGTGTAGAGCTGCTGGGTGTCAACGCCCAGTACCCAGCTATGGGTGTTAAAGTGTGGAACAACTGCGCCAGCTTTGTTTACATTGATTACGAGAATGCCGATGCAGATGCTGATCCACTGGACAACACCCGTGTGCACCCTGAAGACTACGATATTGCCCGCAAGATGGCTGCTGATGCTCTTGAGTTGGATGAAGAGGACATTAAGGCAGAGACCGATGAGAATGGCTCTGGGGCAATTGTTCGCAAACTTTTCCGGGATGAGCAGCAGGATCGTGTCAACGACCTGATCCTCGAGGAGTATGCTGAGCAGTTGGAGAAGAACCTCAACCAACGCAAGCGTGCCACCTTGGAAACCATTCGTGCAGAGTTGCAGCAACCGTACGAGGAACTGCGCAAGCACTTTGTCTTCCTGGGCACCGAGGACATCTTCACTATGTTCACGGGCGAGACACCCGAATCTTTGAAGGTTGGCATGGTGGTACCTATTGCCATCAAGCGGGTGTTTGAGGATCATATTGATGCCAGGTTGGACTGTGGGGTCGATGCGCTGGTCGCTGAGACCGAATTGGGTGTGCCCTACGATCTTTCCGTGCGCAACGTCTACCAACCACACCAAACCGTGCCTGCCAAGATTCTGTACCTGAACAAGAAGGGCTTTACCTGCAATGTGTCTCTGCGAGAGGATCAGGTCAGTCATCCAATCCGCCGACACGCAGACCTTGGCTTTGGCGACTGGGATGAGGTGCAAGAGCAAAAGGATCGGGAGTCCCAGCAGGAGAGTACACAAAGTAGTGGTCAGGCCATGCGTGTCATCAAACACCCGCTCTTCCGACCATTCAACTCTACACAAGCGGAGGAGTACCTGGGCTCGCGGAGTCGTGGTGAAGTGGTCATTCGCCCATCATCCCGGGGACCCGATCACCTAGCAGTCACCTGGAAGGTGGCGCAGGGCGTCTACCAGCATATCGATGTCCTTGAGCTGGACAAGGAGAATGAGTTCTCCGTTGGTCGCGTTCTCAAGGTCGGGGGCAAGTACACCTACAGCGATTTGGATGATCTGATTGTCAACCACGTCAAGGCGATGGCCAAGAAGGTCGAGGAGATGATGGGAAATGAGAAGCACCAGGATGGCAGCAAGACTGAAACCGGTATGTCTACACTTAATAGCTCCTTATTTTATTGTCCCCTTCTAACCACCTTGACAGACCAATGGCTTGAGACTTATACCAAGGCCAACCCTCGTCGCTCGGCCTATGCCTTCTGCATCAACCCCAAACACCCCGGTTACTTCTACCTTTGTTTCAAGGCCGGCGAGCACTCTCGACTGCAGAACTGGCCGGTGAAGGTGATTCCTCAAGGCTTTGAGTTGCAAAAGAACCCATACCCGGACATGCAGGCCCTGTGCAATGGTTTCAAGTTGATGTTTACCAACATGAAAGCCGGTCGTCGGTAAAGGGACCATCTGTATAGTGTACTATTCTCTTTTTCTTTTCTTTTTTGTTCTATCATCGCAAGGGTTCTGTTTCTGCAGGGAGAGCAGACCGAAAACAAAATCGATGGGCATATGCATTCAGTCTTCTTAGCCCCCTTTTACACTGAATTTTCTCCGAATTCTGTTTTGTCTTAATTTGATACACCTATTTGGTGTTTAGGGGGGAACCTGTAAACACTACACAATGAACAAGCCACATTCGGCACCTTTTTTTTATTTTAGCACAAATCGTATAAAATAAAATTAAGCTTCCCAGGGCTTGGACTAGTACTTGCCTAGGCACGTATGAAATCCATTGAATCACATCCCGAGGATTGTACATGTGAAGTGTGTGTCGGCCTCGGGCCATTTAAAGCTTTACGGTTCCGCTTTCCCCCGCCATCAGATCGTCCTATTATTGAGATATGGGATAGCTTAGAAATAGAGAGAAAGACAAAGATTTCCTATTTACTTCTTCAGCTTGTTATTGTTGTGAAAGGTGTTATTTATAGTTGTTCCGCCTTATTCCTTTTTTCGCCCCGTCAGCCGCAACTCCCGGCAACAGCTTGTACACTTCGCGGATCTTCTCCCCCTCCAAACACCCAACATTGCGCAATCATGGCGGCCATGGAGGAGCTGCAGATCCATAGCAAGGTGAGATCGGTGATACTCGGGAACTCCTGATCCCCAGTCTGATAACCATATTCCTTTATTTACAAATAGTCCTACTTTGTACGCTGGATCAATGTCAGCGCCGGCCACACCATCTCATGGAGCATCCAACCGCATAAGAAATCCGTGAACTTTGGGATCTTCAAGCATCCTGGTCAATCATCACTGGCGTCCCATCTGCCCGCCTCCGATTCGCAAAGCACCGACTCCAACGAGAACCTCCCCGCTACCGCCGCAAACCCCGGCTCCCGTAATCAGCAGACCACCGTGGTCGAGAAGCTGACAGCCATTGGCCTCAAGCCGATCAAATGGATTGGGAAATGTGAAGCTGACAGGATCTCTAAGGGCACGTACGACGTGTCGGCAAGCGAGTCAGGGAATTATGCGCTCGTGTTCGACAACACCTTTTCCAAACAGGTCTCCAAAACAGTCACCCTTGTCCTGCTTACCTATCCCACCGGCCTGCAGCCCCATCCTTCCGTGGCATCCATAGCGCTGTCTCAACACGCGGCTTCTACGGAGTCGCTGCCACAGACCACCGGTCGTCGACGAGGCAACAGCCGGGCCACCCTGCGGGCGCAACGGTCTGACTTATCGGTTCCATCGAACATCCAAAGCGGCATTCTGCAGAAACGGCGGAGGAAACGTCATCAAGGCTGGGCACGTCGATACTTTTGTCTGGACTTTATCTCGTCGACGCTCTCTTATTACCATGACCCTAACTCGTCCGCTTTGCGTGGTGCGATTCCACTCTCATTGGCGGCCGTGGCAACCAACGAGAAGTCTCGCGAGATTTCGATTGATTCGGGCGCTGAGATCTGGCATCTCCGTGCCAGCAACGACCATGAATTTGCGACATGGAAGCAGGCCTTAGAGAGGGCTTCCTTGAAGGATACATCGCAAGACAACGGCTCACTTACTATTGGTCCCCCGGAATTGCGGTTAACTATGCCACCGTCCGCTTCTGTGGAGGAAGAACGCGAATGGAGTCGGGTCGAGGGCCTGGTGAGCAAGGTATCTGGCACCCGTGATGCGGTGCGCCGGCTTGCCAAGGACACTGATCCTAAATATCTCGCGACCGCGCCGCTGCCGTCCCCCCGGGAGCCTCGCAGCCGTGGTCGCTCTCCAAGCCCCCATCCTCCTGGGACTGACCCCCAAGGAGACGCAAGGCGCCCCTTCTGGAAACGCAAGACGAGTGGAAACTCTGCTTCGAGTGGAAAGCAACCCGGTGCTAACGCCTCCCAGCTAGCAGTGCCAGCAGGCTCTGGTAAGCCTGCTAGCATCACCAGCCATGCGGATGGCCTGGATGATATGCATGATAATTTGATGGCTGTTTTGCGCGATCTTGACAATGTGGTGTCGGAGTTCTCAACGCTCATTTCAGAGAGTAAGCAACGACGAAACCCGCCCCGATTCTCCATGGTGCATCGCCGCAGCATGGAGTCGGATATCTCGCAGGAATTCTTTGATGCTACGGATGGGGGCGCCCCGTCCCCGCTCCTGACCATTCAAGATAGCGATGATGAAGATCACACCGAGGATCGGCCTGCCCCAGCTGCTGAGGATGTGGAGGATGATGCACCCTCAGACAGTGAAGATGAACCGGAATCCGCTCCCCACGATGGCTCCGGTACCTCGTCACTCTTCCCATCTCGCGCCAAGTCTCTGGCTCCATTGCCCCTAGATCCTGTACGTCGACGTCAAAACATCACTGCACCCACTGTCATGCCCCCGAGCTTGATCGGATTCCTGCGCAAGAATGTTGGCAAGGACCTGTCCCAGATATCAATGCCTGTATCAGCCAATGAACCGATGTCCCTGCTGCAACGTGCAGCGGAGATCCTGGAGTACTCGTCACTATTGGACAAAGCTTCTCAATCATCAGACGCTGTTGAGCGACTGATGTATGTGACCGCGTTTGCCATCTCCTCCATCTCCAGTAATCGAGTGCGGGAACGCTCTATCCGCAAACCATTTAACCCCATGCTTGGCGAAACATATGAACTTGTCCGCGAAGATCAAGGGTTCCGTTTTATTGCTGAGAAAGTGTCTCACCGACCTGTCCAGCTTGCCTATCAGGCTGACAGCCGCGAATGGAGTCTTGCTCAATCTCCGATGCCCAGCCAAAAATTCTGGGGCAAGTCTGCTGAAATCACCACCGAGGGCCGCGTGCGCATTACCCTGCATGCTACGGGCGAGCACTTCAGCTGGGTCCCGTCCACCTCCTTCTTGCGGAATATCATTGCTGGTGAGAAGTACGTCGAGCCTGTTGGTGAGATGACCGTCTACAATGAGTCCACAGGCCACCGTTCCATCTCGACTTTCAAGGCTGGAGGCATGTTCTCGGGCCGTAGCGAGGAAGTTTCTACCCGTGCTGTTGACTCTTATAACAAACCGGTGTCGCTTGGTCTAGCAGGCACCTGGCCTTCATCTGTGACATTGACCCGCGACGGCTCCCCGTCTGGTAATCCCATCTGGACTGCCGGTCAACTCGTCCCAAATGCTCCCAAACACTACGGACTGACCTCCTTCGCGGCCACTCTCAACGAAATCACCTCCATTGAAGACTCGCGACTTCCACCCACTGACTCTCGTCTCCGCCCTGATCAACGTGCCCTGGAAGACGGTGATCTGGACCGCGCCGAAGAAGTCAAAGTCCAGCTGGAAGAGGGTCAGCGTACCCGTAGGCGAGAAATGGAAGCTGCCGGTGAGAGCTGGACTCCGCGCTGGTTTACGCCTGCGAGCGAGGACACCGACGGAGAGGTGGTCTGGCGTCTTAAGGGCGGCAAGGATGGATACTGGGATGAACGTGCCCGAGGCAATTGGTCCAATATTATCCCGGTGTTTGAGACCTAAGTATAGCCTTTGATGTGATTTGGATTAGTTGATGCTTGGAAAGCTCTTCCTGTTCTATTCCCCCCTCACTCCTTCCATTTTGGCCTTTTGTCTTTTGTTTACTTTCTAATCATGCATCTTTTCGGATTTTTGGAGAAAGAAAAAAAAGACTATAAGCATAGATCTAGGTAACTTCCTTCTGTGAGGGCTTGGCCGGTCTAACTCCACTCTGGATCTTATCAATTACAATTAGACAGACATATCCGATATGCTTGAATTTGTCTTAGTATTTTCATCTTAAAGATAAGAGTATACGGTGTAGTATTCACTCATCAACCCCAAATTGATCAGCACTGGTGCTTGTTTACTACATTCGCCCAATCCCCGTTCGCTGGGCATGTATGCTAGTAAGAACATACGTCTTCAATATGACCAGAGAATCAAGTATCATAGATAATGGGGGATCCATTCTTGCACGGGGTATCACCGGTCCGCCCTATATCGTACATTGGAAATGTCTATCCAGTTAAAGCAGGGCATGACCTAATTACCATGCACCACCAACTCTAGAATCCGCCGAGCCTTGGAGCCCTCGAGATATTCTCGGCCCTCACTGTGCTCATCCTCATCATCATCACCGACCTCCAAATCTACTTGCTGACTAGCTTCATAGGCCTGTCTCACCGTGTCTTCATCCACGCGCACACCGCCTTGCACCAGCACCTGAATACTCTGTGCCAAACGCGCAATCTCTCGCCGAGTCTGGGGAGGGATCTCATCATTCTGGCTGGAGTAGATCGAACTTGACACCATCTCCTCCATGCGACTAATCGCAACGTTCTCTGAAGCCGATGTTGTCGCGGCAGCACCATCCGCATGCTTGGCGATGTAGATATAGCCATTCACGCCGAGATACACATCCACCTCACCGCCACCATTGTGTGTTTCCAGCGTCCATACCTGTCGTCGTGATCGTACGACTCCACCGGTACCAGTTGCATCTCCCGGGACTGCCAAAGACCCAACGCCGCCCTTCACACTAGAGCTATTTGCCCCACTGCCTCCGGTTCCGGTGACAGCTAGGAAAATACCATTGCGCAGCTTTCCATATTTCAGAGACCGTGTGTGCAATGATGCCGCACCATCTTGGTGCACGCTCTGCACCTCGGCTACTACCAAGTCGCCCTCGCAGAAGAAAGTTCGGATCTGAAGCTCGTCGGCGCTTGTTCGTCGTCGCAGGATACCGCCAGGCAAGTTTATTGCGGAAAGAGGGAGTTGTGCAAGGAGGGGGGCGGCGACGTCGACCTTCCAACGTCGTGATTGCACCTCGACAATACGACCGACGACTAGATCACCGATTTCGGGTGTGTATCGGGCTCGCAGTGGGTGGACTGAGAGCAATTTGTTGGTTTTTTGAACGGTACCGGCGACAGTGGCTACAATAGATGTCGATAGAGGGTTTGTGAAAGTACCATGACCTCTGTGGGGATGGACAGGTTAACTCCAGTGCTATATAAATAGAATACCCCGCGCTCTCTCTTGCTTTGCGCGGGGCTGGGAGGGTATTTGGGAACTCACCTCATCCATTGAGGATCATCAGTGACAACCTCACCAGGTGTCACGATTCCTTTGCCGGCCTTCTTACTTCCCAGGCGGGCCCGCTTGTTTGATCGAGAGACGCCGCTCATTTCAATATCGGAGTCTGAATTTTCGGACATGGACTCGTCGGAGTCAGATTGGTAGGGACCAAGGTCCTCTACAACGGGAGGTAGAATTGTGATGGCCATTTTGCAGGATTGAGAGACCGACCAGAGTTGATGACGGTAATTTTAGCTAGAGAACGAAGCTCCAAGATGCAGCGCGGTCCGAGACTTTTTGATCCACGTGACTGGGTCCACTTGATCTCCGTGCTCCACTTTATCACTATCAACTATCGCCAAGTACAAATTACAGATGCTCGTTTTTCCAATAGGTATACTTTCAAGTTGGTGATCATATAGAGAAAAAATGACATTGATTGAACAATGAAAATGGAATTGTGTTGAATGGACCTATGGGTATGCCTCTATTATGGCACGTTAAAAAGCAAAAAGGGTCATATAACACCCGTAAGAAAGCCGGGAAACTTGCAATCATGAAGATTATGCCGACCAGATGCCTCTTGAATGTCAGCCATCTTGGAAATAATATCTGTGAGCTGGTACAAAAAGCCACACAAATTCGGTAGTAATACATTGGATGGAAAGAAAATAAAGCAGAATAAGTGTCGAGATACACGTTCCTCAGGTCTTCTTGGAGTTGCCTTTAGGAGTCGAGTCATCTTTCTTCTTTTTGGATCGGTTGTTCCCGCCCTTGGGCCGGTAGCCGGTATCTTCGTCGCGCTTACGTTTACCCTTTGGCGTCGGGTCCACATCCACTCCGTCTTCATCAATGGTCTCCTCTTCCTTGCGCTGAGCAGGAGCCCGTTTCGATGTCCGGGCATTGGAAGGTCGTGATGCAGACTTTTCGGAGGCAACTTCGTGATCTTGCAATGTTTGGGGCTGGTTGCGTCGCAGCCAATTGAAAACCGAGGCGGGGTTCCGCATTGAGGCCTCTTTCTCTCGTTCAGCGAATGTTGGCGCGTCCGGGATACGCGCCAGTTGCAATATAGCAGCCTCATCCCCAAGCTTCGCGTCCAGCGCGAGATAGTGTTCAGTCTCATGCTCTGGGGTGAAATACCCGAGTTTGCGATCAATAGAGCCGGTATGTTTAGCTCCATCTCCTGGAGGCGTCGCTTCGGTGTGTGGCACTTTGGTCAGGTCGCTGTACTGTAGAGCCGGGGCAAACTCCTTGTTTCGCTTGATACTTTCTTCCACTTGGCGGTAAGCACTAGGAGAAAAGTTTCCACTAGCGAGTCCAGCTTTGGCTTCTTTCAATGCCGTTCGCGCAAGCGTCGCATCGTTGACTAGGGGTGTGATTTCTTGCTCCGGTGTTGGAAGGAAAGGAGCGTCACTAGGTAGGTTCAGGCCATATCGTATGGTGGGGGAGACATGAACACTTTCATTGAGCTCTATCAGGACCTCAAGTAGTTGACTAGTGATGAATTAGAGATACTTCTTCCACAGAGGTCCCTGGGGCACATACTCGTTCTGTTCCTGAATTCGCTTGGACAGGTCCTCGATCCGAAGTTCTTCGCGGATCAAATTCTCATTCTCTCGAATTCCCAGCTCGAATTTCTGCTTCGTTTTCGCATATTTTTTCCTATAATCACCATTAGCCATTGTTTCTTTGCCAACTTGCGAGGGTCGTCGTACTTAAAGGACCGCACCGACTGCTTTACAGGGGCCGGAGCTGGAGCATCCGGAAGTGTTTCAGATACTCCGGATTCTTTCATATCCTGTGCCATGATGAGATGTTGGGATGATGAGGACGGATGGAATAGATGGAAGGGAAGAGACAAGGGTTATGAAAGAAGTCACCCGCGCGCGTGCCAAGCTCGGGCTGCGCGAAGGGCGGATCTGGCCCGCCGTAAGAAAATCATTAGCGTCGAATGTGAATCTGGAGAAATTCATCTTCTTCGAAATTCAATTTTTTACTCTCCAGGAATTTTCCAAGAGTGATTCCACTGCCAGCACCATGTCTGAATCACCCCCACCTGACGTTGCCCACAAGAAGCGCAAGCTGCAGGAGGGCCCCGAAATCGAGATTGATGTCTCTGCACCGGAGCCGCAGTCTAAGAAAGCCCTGCGTAAGGCGAAAAAGCAGAAGTCAGAGCCTTCCACAGACGATTCTGAAAAGAAAAAGCCTCAACCTGCCAAGACAGCAACCGAAGAAGCACCAGCTAAACGCTCCGACTATGGAGTTTGGATCGGCAACCTGGCTTTCTCTGTGACAAGAGATGACCTTCGCACTTTCTTTACCAGCAATTGTTCTTTTACCGACGATACGATCACTAGAATTCACATGCCTAAGGGACAAGAAAGATTCGGAAAGACCCAGAATAAGGGCTTCGCCTATGTCGACTTCTCCACCCCGAAGGCTCTTGAGGAGGCATTGGCTTTGAGCGAGCAGCTTGTGACGGGCCGCCGAGTGTTGATCAAGAACGCAAAGAGCTTCGAGGGTAGGCCCGAGAAGTCCCGCGACCAGGAAGCTGCACCCCTCAAGCCCGGCCACCCTCCGTCCCGCCGCATCTTCGTCGGAAACCTGGGATTCGATGTCACCAAGGAAATCATGGAGGGACATTTCAGCCAATGCGGTGCGCTGGCTAATGTGCATTTGGCGACTTTCCAAGACACAGGAAAATGCAAGGGATATGGTTGGGTGGAGTTTGAGGATCTTGCTTCGGCCGAAGCAGCGGTGAGAGGCTTCATGATGGTTGGTGAGGATGAGGAGGATTCATCCGACAGCTCGGATTCCGAATCTGAGAAGCCTACGAAAAAGGCCAAGAAGAGCTTTAAGCGCAAGGTGTGGGTGAATATGCTTCTGGGTCGCCGCATGAAACTGGAGTTTGCGGAGGATGCTACCACTCGCTACAAGAAGCGCTTTGGCAAGGATGGCGAGGGTCGGAAGAATGATTCGGAATCTAGCGAGACAAGTGGCTCCGAGCGACCTCGATCCTACAAGCCGAAACGACCGGAAATTGATGACTCTCGATACACCAAGGAGACCGTGCAACGGCTCAGTGGTGCCATTGTTGAGTCTCAAGGTTCGAAAATCACGTTCGACTAAAAATTGTGGACTTCGATACTTTTGTCGCTCCAGCACATGCATTTTTTCTGATTGGGCTTCAATATATTTTCTCCTGTCTATTTTTTAGTGGGTTCAATGCAGCCAATCCACAGGCGTTCTTGGGCAATATTTGGGCCGCCATTTAGTAATGATCTCCTCAGTGAGCTGCAATGGCATTGACGTGGCCATGAATTTGAAGCCCAGTTTAAGAGGAAATCCGGATCTTTTCTGGCGTCTCTGGGGCTCGCAGCTCCAGAATCGGGGCAGCTTTTGTTCTACATTCCACCTGTGTGGTATTCTTGTGTCTGTAAAGAAAATGGTTATGTTCATATAAACAGTTACTGATATGATTTATGTATGAAAAAGAATCCAACCTTGAAAAGATTGAAAATCTAACATCTAGGTATTTGCCCAAGTGCAAACAGCACACCTGAGGTCCGTGGTGATAGCCGAGTGCGGGTTGGGCGTTATCAATCAAGGGTGGGCGCATGCACCCAGTAACTGATGCTCCCTGCATCCCTATTGCAGGGTGACCAGCATGGACATATTACCCGGGACTCCTACACTGGTACAACCTGAGATAACTCCTCCTAATCCAAGACTCTGTACAATGTACCCCAATCTGAAACTCGTATAGTTCGAGATATAAATCACGTAATCAATTTAGAAATCTAGACGCCGGGCAGAATACCTTCACCGCCCCACTAGACCCGATCGGGGGTGACGTCTCTTTGCGATGTCATGCTTGTTGCGGTTGAGAATATCATTAACTGCTTCTCTCTCTTCTATATCTTCCCTTTGCCCCTTGCTCTTTTTCTTCTTCTTCATCTTCCATCACCTTTTCTGAGCTAGGGTGTTTCATATTTCTCTTTCTTTCTTGATATTATTTTTGCCCTTTTAGCATTTGCTTGTTCTTTTTTGGGGTTTACCTTCCTTGTTTCCACGCCCGCCTGCCTCATCCGCTTCCCAGTCTGCCTCCCATCGCCACTCTGGACTGGTTTTAGCTAGTCAAACGCAACGTTTATATCTCCAAGTCGACTTTCTTCGATTTAAATCCCTCCTGCTCATCAAACACTCCATGGCTTCCCAGCGACGTCATATCGGAACAAGCCGCAGACAGCGCAGAGATGACGATGGGGAAGACGAGGGCTCTCTTGCGGGCGACCTTGAAGATGACTCCTTGAGTGAGGGCTCAGTTCACAGTCACCAGGAAGATGAGGATGCGGATGTGGAGGGCAGTGAAACAGAAGACGAGGCATCGACGGGAATGGGAACAGGCAAGGTGAACGGTAGAAAGGTCAACGGACGAGAGCCACGACATAGCTCTACATCACCCATCAAGCCGGGGCTTAAAACAACTGTTTCCGATACCGAGGCAATGTTGAAGGGGCTGAGAATTTCCGATGACTCAGAGGAAGTCCAGTTTCATCAGATGAACGACGATCGAGAGCTCCAGACCGGCCGAACACCCTCGGCCCCTCCTACCGAACCGAAGCGAGAAACACTGGTGGCTCGAAAGCGCCGGGATCATGATAAGTACGTCAAGGAAAGGGACCAGAACCCAGCCTTTGTGCCCACACGAGGCAGCTTTTTCTTGCACGACAAGCGATCGACAGAGTTGGGCCCCAACAACCATCGTTCTTCCAACAAGGGCAAGTCTCGGCCGTACGGTCTTATTGTGGATGGC
This sequence comes from Penicillium sp. 91 TS-2023, assembly GCA_030710325.1. Classification (NCBI taxonomy): domain Eukaryota; kingdom Fungi; phylum Ascomycota; class Eurotiomycetes; order Eurotiales; family Aspergillaceae; genus Penicillium; species Penicillium sp. 91 TS-2023. Next base: position 2,635,287 of record JARWGP010000011.1, read on the forward strand.
AATACTCAAAGGTATGCTTTGATCAGTTACACACAGATTATTGTATCTTGCTAATCTATAAATCTCTAGGGACTCTTCCAAGGCCGATGCGAGCGGTGGGCAGTGGGCTCACGATCTCCACGACACCGTAGCTGGAGATGAGCTGCCGCCGCCCAAACACTCAGTTCCCTCTGCTACACGTCAACCTGCGCCGACAGTTCCCACTGCCCCTAGATCGTCTCCTCCGAATCGAACCTTTTCAAGCACTACGTTGCTAGGAAATGTACCGGTTGTGGTCTATCTGCCGGGAATGGCCCAGCCGCAGTCTACATCCATGGCAAAGAAACAGCACACCCGCCTGCCTCAACATCGCCCTCCCTTGCGCCGTGACAAGCCGGTGCGAATCTCTCTCCCCGCTCAAGCTCCTCGCTACATATTTCCATCAACCGAACGTTCATTCATCTTCATTCCTCGCGCGATGCGCCCGAACCAGCACACATACCGTGGTCGGGGCCGAGGTGGCGGTTTCTACCCACGACGCCCAAGTTTCTACTCCAATTATGCTCCTAGCATTCCTCCGAGCCGCCGGACTTCGCTTGGCATGTCATCCCAGGATGGCTATCCCTCCCCCGCCGGTTCGGGCTACTCACGCCCAATTATGATGCCGCCTGATGCTAGCAAACCTATTGTTCGCCTACCACCCCCACCGCGCCCAATCGTTCCAATCGCCTTTCCCCCGGCGCCTACTGGGATGCCTATAGGTGCCCCAGGGCCCATGCCTCCCATGCCACTTCCACATCCTGCCTACCGTGAAAGTCAGCGCGCTCCGATTCCAATGCATCAACCTCGTCCAAAGAAGACAGTGTCGGTGGCAGACATTGAAAGTCCTGAGAACTTCCCATTTAACCCTCCCCAGCCTCAGCATGAACAGCCCTTCCATCATCAAGTACCTGTCCCCGTCCCCGTCAATGGTCAGGACGTGGTCGCCCGTGGCCCGCCTAGCCAATCGTCTGCTACTCCGCTCTCCCAGATCCCCGAGAGAGCGATCCACGCACCGGCATTTCAGCCCTACCCCTCGTACCCACAGCCCGGATTCTATCCGAGCTACTATCCTGGTGGAATGTACTATCCTAGCTCTGGCCCGGAATACCCTACCTATAATGGGCCGATGGGACCCGGTGCATCGGTACCAAACTTCCCACCCGGTCAACAACCTATTCCCCACCAAGCGCCAGGATCATCTCGTGAGCAGTCATCTCAACCAGGAATGGTCGCCCACGAGTCTGGTGGCACTGTTTATTTCTATGATGCCAATCAGATGTACCCCACCTCCAACTACGGGGCACCCGGATCTGGTCCCGGATCCGGGGGCGTGGTGGGGATGGGAGGCATGATGACGCCGCCCGGTACGGGCTACTACTTCCCCCAACCGCCGCCGGGCGCTGGGGGGCTATATTACGGCCAGTGATTGTGTCGTACCCTCTATTATTCTTTTTTCTTTTACTTTATTTTTCCCTCTCCATCTTCATGTCCTCCTTCCTTCTATTTCACTTTGCCTCGATGTCTCCTAATTCTCACGGGGGCCTTATATTCTTGACTTACTTTCTTTTGGACTATGCCTTTGCCTCACTTGGCTCCGCTGTTAGATTTGGATTTGGCTGCATTTGAGCGTTTCACCCATGATCCCCGCAAGGCGATAACATACTTTTGATCACTTTGCATGATCTAGGCCCCCCCCGCCCCTTTTTTTTTTCTTTTGCATGACCTCATGTTCTCTTCTGGTTTTCCGCTTAACGGGGTTACGAAATACCACCAAAAGTACCAAACTCGAATCCTTGCCAGAGTAAATAATATCTCAGAAGTCACTAGAAGGTCACTTTTATCGGTAATTTGTATATGACTGTACACGCAACATACTCATTCCCCGCTTCCTCTGTACTTCGATGTACCCACGACGTATATCTACTTGCAAAGTGCCCGGGCCTCATTACCTAATCATACACCGCCCACGACACCAGCTGACCCAGTGACCCCGATTTCCGTACAACGATTGCGCTCTAGGCTTCTTTACTTTCCTGTTTCTTTTCCCCTCTTCATCCTTTCTGTAATCACTCCATCATCCGTCATCGTCTCTTCCACTTCTGTATTCTCCAGACTTTGGTGGACTCCTACAAAACATTCCCTTCTCTCTCTTCAAGTACACCCGTCACCTTATCTCTAGCTTCCTTCACCCCATACTTCTTCTATCATCCGCTTTCCCCCGGTGGTCTACATCATGGCTACCCCAGCTCTCTCATCACATCCAGGCCCGGATCACCTCGTTACTGTCAAAGTGCTCTTTAACGACAATAATCGTCGATTCAAGCTTCCGTTGAGAGATCTTCGGGCTCAAGTGTTCCCGCAGAAGGTAAGAGTGTCTCCACTCTAGCTCCGACCGGACATCCATTCCGCCCACATTTCTTATCGTGATAACGATCAGTACCATCCCTGTGCTGGATTGCCAAGATGGATGATCATTCTTATCCGGAAATGAAATACCAAAACACCCTAACTTGGTTGCTTGTTGACTGACTAATGCGTTGGGTTTAGCTCCGCACTTTGCTCGGCGTTCCGGCGGATGTTAACGTCATCCTTGAACGCTATTCCGACAGCGCCGGTTGTTACATTCACTTAGACAGCGATAACCAAGGGGTCTACAAACAACTTTACCGAGCAGGCAAGGCCAAATCCAAGCTTCGCATTAAGGCCAGCACAGTCGACTCATCAGTACCTGCGCTTACCGACACCTCGGCTGAGCTCGTGAATCAGAACCCTCCGAGACACAGCTACCTGGAAACAGTCTTAAGCTCCCCCATCCCTGTCGGCTCCACTGAGAGTCTTCCTGCCACCACTGCTTCATCTCCTGCTCCCATTGCCCCCACTGCTGCCTTCGGTGAATCCCTACCGACTGGAGTGTACGGAAGAAAGGAACTTGCGAACACAAGCGAGCCTCACTACCGCAACTTCGAGATGGAGAACGACACACTTCGCTTCCCAGTTATCTCTCACAACTCCCCTAGTGGGATGTTCTGCATTGATTGCAATAACTGCGGTCGCTCTATTGCCAATGAACACTTCCACTGTGGTATCTGTGAGAACGGCGATTACGACCTGTGTCCCGCTTGTGTTGCGAACGGTGCTCTGTGCCGTGGAGAAGGCCACTGGCTTATTAAGCGCTCGGTCGAAAATGGTATCGTGACCAATAGTACTACCGAAACCATTCCCCCTCATCAACCACAGGTCCAGGCGACCAAGCCGCTAGTCTCTCGGCCAGCACAGGAGCCAATCACAGAGACGGTGGCGTCCACTCCCGCTCCAGTCCCTGCGCCTGCTCCTGTATCTCATAAGGAGGTGGCTCCTCAAGAAGAGAAGCCTATGTGCAATGGATGTTGTCGTGGTATGTTGTTTTCCAGTCCATTGTTAATGTATTATCATTCTAACTATCCTGAACAGAGACTGATGAGAGCAACCTGGTGCGTTGCAGCGAATGTGAAGATTACGATCTATGTCTCCGTTGCCTCCTGAGGAACAAGCATGGTCACCACCCCGCTCATTCATTCTCACTTGGATCGGATCGCAATTTCTGCTTGAAGAACTTGATCTTGTCTCGCTGCCTTCCTGGTCGTCAGTTCCAGCATGCAGCTATCTGTGATGGCTGTGAGAAGGTAATGATTTGCCGCACTTCCATTATGTTGTTTGAAAATAATCTTGCTAACGTGGATTCAGAATATTGTTGGCACCCGCCACAAGTGTCTCGATTGCCCTGATTGGGACTACTGCCCGGAATGCATCGTGGATGCTTCCCAGAGCCACCCCAGGCATCGGTTTGCCCCCGTGTATGAGGCCCTTGCCGAGCAACAGTCTCACGATTGGGAAATCCATTACGGCATCTTCTGTGATGGACCCCTATGCAAAGACAAGCCTGCCCAGAGCTACATCAATGGTATTCGCTACAAATGTGCCGTCTGCGATGACATTGATTTCTGCGCCAACTGCGAGGCTCTTCCAACCCACACTCACAACCGAACCCACCCATTGGTGAAGTTCAGGACTCCTGTTCGCACTGTGACCGTAAGCACTGTCACTGACGACCTCACCTTGGGCGACCAAACTGCTGCTCCTGTGTACTCTCCTGTCCAAACTCCAGTCTCCCACTGTACCGTCGAGACTTCCGAAGAGAAGGAGCCAGTTGTGGAGCAGGCACCCGTGGAGGTTGATGCCACCAAACCCGAGGCCCCCTCCTCCGGCGAATTGGCTGACTTCCAGGCGTACTTCATGCGCGATACTATCGCTGATGGTACCAAGCTGCCTGCCGACACATGCTTCCGTCAGACATGGACCCTTTACAACCCTGGACCCAACGCTTGGCCGGTGGGTAGTGATGTTCGCTTCTCGGGTGGAGACGCCATGTTCAACGTCGACTCCAACCACCCCTCGGGTGTCGAATCAATCCACTTGGCAATGAAGAGCAACAGTCTGACTACGCCTGTAGAGCCTGGCAGCACTGCTGACTTTACTGTGAACCTCCGAAGCTCCCAGCGTGAAGGCACTGCCATCTCGTACTGGCGTCTCAAGCTGCCCAACGGTGCTCCTATTGGCCACCGTCTCTGGTGCGACATTCAAGTCCAGGCAACTGCTGAGCCTTTCATGGCTGAGTCTGTGGAATCCCACACCGATGACACCGAGGTCACCGGTAGCCGTATGATCTTCCCCAAGTTGGAGAAAGAGTCTCCTGAAACTAGCACTCATGAGGCTGTTACTGCCGTTCGCCCTCCGCCCACTGTTTCGACGGCTTCGGAAGGAGATATTCTTGAGGATGTTGAGAGCCTCACCCTGGACGAGAACGATACCGACGCCGGTTTCCTGACTGACGAGGAGTACGATGTTCTCGATGCTAGCGACCAGGAGTTTCTGGAGGCGAAGCAGTCCCTGCGGTAGACCGGGTGACTGCGATTATGACATAAAGGGGACGAGATGAGAATCGCAATGGGAACGGGAATGGGAATGGGAATGGGAATGGGAATTTGCACAATGCTATATCTTTTTCGGGACTAACTTGCCCAACGGTCACTTCCGCCATGACCTCGATAATGATTTCTTTTACATCTTACGGATTTGACATGGATGTTTCTAGCCCTTTTTTATTTGTTCAGAGGCAAGACTTCTGGGCTGCAAAAAAAACCAATCATTATTGCTTAGGATAGTCAATTGCATTTGCTTCTTATATATGATCTCCTGTAGAAGTGTTTCTAGGTATGACTCGGACCTCTTGTGTACCCCCACACGGATCCCTATGAGTCTATGACGATCTTGAGTGGGGAAAGGTATGAAATTCACACATCCGAGGTTCTTTCCTGCTCTCCGTTCCTCCCTTGTTTCGAGTCTCACATCCCATCTCACATCCCATGTCATCATGGGGGTTTTTCGTTCCTTATTCGGCATTGGCCTGGTCGCGGGCTTGGTAGCTTTTTGGCTTCCTGTGATTATCCATCTTGTAAAAATCGGTGGTGTATTTGAAACTCCAACCCCGACGGTTCTGGGAGAAGGTCAAGGTCCTATCCGCATTGAGGACACCATCCATTGTGAAGACGTGCATCACTACCGCCCAGCCAACTTGCTGTTTACCGCATGCGAAGATACCAAAGATACTCGTTTTGACTGGTTTCCGGGCCTAGGCCATCTGACGCCCCATCCACCAGCCCGTGGATCCATTCATGTCATTGACCCGAAGGTTAGTTAAGCTGCATGATGCGAGTCTGAGCCGATATTGACATGTGCACCTTGTGGTAGACATTCAAGTCCAAGAGGCTGGCTTTTACGAACTTCAAGGGTTCGTTTGTGACCCATGGAATCGACGTGATTGACGACCCCACGCAAGAGGACGCGGTTTATATCTTTGCTATCAATCACTTGCCTAACCCCGAATATTTCGAGTCTGGTGAGCCTTCAGAGAAGACTTACAAGGCCCGGTCTCAAATTGAGCTGTTCCGCCATGTCCTGCAGTCGGATTCGGTGCAGCATGTTCGTTCCATTCTCCACCCGCTTGTTAGCACCCCCAATGATATCTACGCCGACAGCCCCGAGTCTTTCTACGTGACCAATGATCATTTCTACCGGGATGGCACCATGCGTCTCATTGAGGATGTCTATCCGGGTGCGAAGTGGTCGTCCATCATTCATGTCCAGCTGACCGATCTAAAAACGAGCGATGCGACAGCCGGTATTGAGGCCTCAGTTGCCCACTCTGGTCTCTGGAACAACAATGGTCTCGGTCATGGTCGCACCAAGAACGAAGTGGTTATCTCCAGTGCTGTGGGTGGCGAGCTCTATCTGGCCGACCGGCACGCGACCAACAACACACTTTCCGTGCACACTACCATCCCTTTCACCACGGTGACGGATAACCCCAGCTACTATGCTGATCCATATCGCACAGACTCAGATGATGCGAGTGGCTTTGTGGTCGCTGGTATTTCGCAGCCTCTCAAGTTACCCAAAACTGCGAAGGACCCGAATGGTCTTGACCCAGTGCAGGTCTGGTACGCCCGACCTCAGGCAGGCTCGAGTAAATGGGAAACAAAATTGCTTTTTGAGGACGATGGATTGCGAATCCGCACTGGTAGTGCGGCTGTTCTGGTCCCTATTGAGCCTGAGAATGGGAAGAAGAAGGCCTGGTTGTTCGTGACTGGCTTCTTGTCAGAGTCCATGGTGGCTGTACAAGTTGAGCTGTAACCATTGAGTCGTAACCACCCATGAGGAATTTATGTACGATCAAAATCATATCTCTACCTGTATTTGTGTGTTTGAATACATGGTGTGCTAGAATTCAACATCAGTTTACATCGAACCTCGGCTCGTATAGTTCTATGGCTGCCTCAGGTGTCCATAATTTCGATCCCATTGTTTCATCTCCGCGTCGCACGACAACACCTACATCTTCCTTCCACCCTCTCTCTCCATCTCAAACGACCATGTCGTCTCTCGCCCGAGGAAACCATATCCTCCGGTCCTCCTGTCGGCCTCAATACAATGCAGTCCTTCTCCACCAATCCCATAAACTCTTCTCAACAACCTCCGCATCCCTACAATCGCAACCTTCAAGCGATAAGAATGCCCCCAACAAAGTAGTCGCACCAGAAGCGCACGAGATCAACGCACCATTAAGCACCCTCCCCGCCGATCTCTCTCTCCCAGAATCCCTCCCTCCAACCGCCGCAATTCCAGCCAAACTACAGCGCTTCATCGCCCTCGGCCGCGCATACCTCACATTCTACAAGACAGGCCTGAAGAACGTCTTCCGGAACTACCGTGCCTCGCTTCCATTAAGAAAAGAATTAGGTCTACCCGCCTATCTCCCCACTTCTCCACCGCGCAAGGTCTCAAATCCCATCACATCTGAAAAGGCATCGAATGTTGGGCCTGCGCCGTCGAAGAATACATATGATATACGCAACCTGGGGCTGGGGAGAGGCCAGTTCCAGCTTGTGAGGCGCTCGGCGAGGGATATTCGGCGAATGATTCCGTTTACTTTGATCTTGATGATCTGCGGCGAGTTCACGCCGCTGGTTATTCCTATCTTTGGATCGGCGATTACGCCAGCTACGTGTCGGGTTCCGGGGCAGATTGCGAAGGAGCGTGAGACTGCTTCGAAACGGAAGGCGTTGGCGATGCAGGCATGGATAAATGCGAACCCGGAATCGGGGTTGGGTGATGTGCCGAAGCCGACAAGTGACGAGTCATTCAAGCTCTTGATACAGTTGGCCAATCCGGCTTGGGTTGGGACTGCCAACTCCGCGTCTGTCTTGCAGGCATGTGCGGTCTTTGGACTTGTTAAGAAGCATGACCGGTTCGCTGGGACCGCGCTGGCCGCCTTGGTTTATCGGCGTCGTTTGTCGCAGTACCTGGAGTATCTTGCTATTGATGATGCGATGATCCGCGGTGGTGGAGGAATTGAGAAGCTGAGCTACGCTGAGGTGCGGATTGCGTTAGATGAACGTGGTGCCGGGGATGTGGGCGACGTTATTCGTCGCGATTGTTCAGCGGAAAAAGTCGAATCTTTCGAGAGAAACTGGTTGAGCAAATGGTTGACGTCGAGGGAGACATAGCATCTTTGCATGAACTAGACTAGATTTCTTTCGGTGGGTCTGCTTTGTACAGTAAATTGACCCTGTATTATATATAGATTGTAACCTATCTACTCTGGTCTGATTCAAGGGATTCATTTGATTGTTGAGATAGATCAATTTCGGGTATTGAGACGTCAAGCTGAATATGTAGATAAATGCCAATCTGGAAAAACAGATCATATACAATATCAATTTGATGCAAACCAGGCCTCAAACCAGGGGGGGGTATATCTAACCAACAGACCCGCTTAACAAAATGTCCAAATAATCAACAAGATTCATAACCAAAGCCTAGATTCCTCCTCAAACAGCCGACTTCAGTTCTGGAGCCGATGACGCTTGAGGTTGATTTTGACTACGCATCTGTTTCGCCCATCGCAACCCACAGCTGTTACACAGGTCTCGATTCCCACTTGGACCACGACGCCATTCGGGGGTGTTTTTGGTGTTGCACATCGAACACGATTTCTCCACGGAGATGGCGATCTGCTTCCTCTTCCGTTTCTTGCGTCGGTTCAGCAGGCGCTGTAGCTCATCGGATAGAGTTCGATTCTGCTTTTCTAGTTCACGCAATTCAATCTGCCAGCTGGATCCGCGAGTGGGATTCAATTCGGTGAAAAGAGTGGCAGGCGCATCGGAGGGGGAGAGGCTGCGGTTTCCGGTGGGCAGACCGTTCAGGCCGATGACGGTAGAGAGATCGGGCATACGTTGCCCAAGAGCGCCGTACTGGCGAGGCGGGTTAGAGTCGGAGGTGGTGAGGGTAGTTCTCTTGCTTGTGCCGGGAATATCGGCCATGGCATCATCGGCGGCGGCAGCTGTGGCAGCATCAGATGGGGGGAATGCTCGTGCAAATCGAATTTGAGCAACGAGGAATGAGGGTCTGAGACCATTTGTCGAGTCTCCAGCGTATAAAGTGGTGTGGGCAGACAGTGAGTGGCCCTTTTTGTGTCGCATCCGGTGTCGGAACGACGGTGGGTCCGTCTTGCCCTTGTTGCTGGCATTGCTATTCTCATGAACAACACTCGAGGCAGCTGCCTCCAGGGCATCCGAGATGGAGTCGGGGCCATCTTCGGGCTCCATAAGATCTTGAAGGCTCTTACCAACCAAGTCATCGGGGGTGCGTCCCAGCACCGGTTTGGACTTGGTTGTCACAAACAAGATGACACCAGACAAAGAGATCTTAGCCCAAACATCATTTTCGGCCAGCGCCGCCGAGGCGCCCAGGCGGGCGATTTGATTCAACGCATACACCGGTCGTGAACGGCCAGTCATCACGAGATACTTGCGGCCTTGGTTGGGGTCAATGTGCCAGGCACCGTGACTCTCAAACCAAATATAGCCTTGATACTTTTTGCGGATGCGATACACAACGTTGATTGAGGCTGGGGTTGTGCTCGCTCGCAGGTCACGAATCACGGGTCCAATATCGCTGGGATGGCAGATCGTTGATAGTGTCTTCCCCACCAGCTCAATGGAATCGTATTCCAAGATCCGCTTACAGGATGGTGAGAGATATAAGAACTCGCCGTTAAAGGATAACACGTGGATCAGATCATCGGTGTTTTCAACCAAAATGCGATCCAAGTAGTTTCGCGATAAACCGGAGCCCGGAACACCCACGGCATTGAGGATGGCCGTTACTTCGTCATGACCAAACTGGATCGCAAGATCAGGTCGCATTCGGTAAACCTCTGGCGGTGGTACCATATACTGCGGTAGCTGATCCCGTTGATAATTAATACTGTAGGTGCCATCTATTGACAGCGGTCAGTCAGGGTTAAGCGAGAAAGCAATGCAAGCTCACGTACCAGGGTTTCTTCTGGTGATCGCATCCGGTTTCTCGACCAGATCGACCTGGAAACCGACATAAAATCGATAATTATCCGAGTTCCACTGGATGGGGATCATGGTGATCAGGTTCATGAAGGGCTGGCCACCCTTGCGGTAGTTGATGATACTTGCCTGGATCTCACTCCGTTCATCGATGGTTGAGCGCAAGCGAAAGACGGTCTGTCCATCAACAAAGGTCCGCTTCACACCAGCCTGAATATTGCCGTTCGGGTCCTGCAGGAAGCGGCAGTTGCGGTCGACAATCTCCTCTTTGGTGTAGCCAGTCAATCGTTCAAAGGCTTCTGACACATACACAATCGGTTGATCCTCCCGTAGTATATCGCACAGCACAAAGGCACAGGACAGGTCGACGGCACCAATGTTGATTTTGGGATTCGGACGAACCGCTACTCGGCTCTATCGATATGGTTAGGCCCAGTCATCCCATTCTCACACATCAATACTCACCAAAACTCCCAGAACATCAAAGCCACTGCTGGAGTAAATTCCTGTGTGCTCCGTGTGGCCCGCATCAGGAGTGGACAGTCCAGGAGACTGGTCTTTCGGCACTGGTTTCTTGGGCTGGATCGCGAGGGGCTGGAGAGGCCGCAGGGTTGATTGCACGTACGAGGGCTGTCGTTGGCGCTCTTGGACGGTACGGGGTCGGACCTGAGACTGATCGCTTGTCCGGGAGAATTTAGACCCTCCAAAGCTCCCTGACGAGTTGGTGCCGACACCATTGTAAGTTTCCTTAGGTGGTGGGGGTACGCTCGGGGGCTGCGGCTGTTGTGCTTGCGGTTGCGGTTGCGGTTGCTGGTATGGTAGTTGCTGGGGTTGCTGTGGCGGTGGCGGGGGAAGATACTGCGAGTTTGGTGGTAAGGGTTGGAAGGGCGAATATGAGGGATGCAGTTGCGGCTGGTCTATTGGCGCGAGGCCCATGGAGGTGGCGGGGTAGGTCGTGGGCACATAGTTGAAGGCGTTGGGATCGAGGCCCATCTGCATGGCCGGGTTGGTAGAGTCATAAGCCAGCATGACATTAGAGAGACGACCCTCCAGATCCCCCTGTGGTCCTGGATGGCTATAAGCATTCAGGGGGATGTTGGCGTCCTGCGACAACATGGCACCGTAGCCATAGTTCCCCGACGGGTTGGGGAAGACCATCAAGGGGTCCTGGGACAGAGATTGCGCGAGGGAGACACCCCCCTCCTCCTGAGAGTCATCACGGGCGGTGAAATCCAAGTTGAATTGATCCATGAGGGGATAGCCCAGGAAAAGGAAGGAAGGACAGTTGGATAGGCCTCGGCCTTGCAAGGAGGGCCCAGAAATGCAAAGCTCAGACAGTGATCCAAACTCTCGGGAAAGAGGGACCAGCGGGATGGAATCCAGTCACGTTGGACGAGGGACTCCACTTGTCAAACAGTCATAAAGATCGATCGCAACGAAGAATCGATGGGAATCCGGGAGAGTGACTGGCCGTCGATGGCGGTGTTTCTTTCCAGGAAGATGAAGAAGGGAGAGTTGTGCCTCTCCTTTCTCCTCTTTCATTCTCAGAAGTACAAAGCGACTGGACCCACTAAATACGGGGAAATCACACTTCGAACTGGTAGGACACCGATGACACCAGAGCTATATCTGCTATAGAACTATATCCCTATCGCTATTCGGCTACAACTATCTCTACATTTATCTATATTAATGATCATTGATCGGTTGCTGATTGCTCTCGGAGAATCATGGTCTTCCCAACCTTGGAAGTAATCTACGTAATCTGTAATCTGTAATCTTGGTTATGGGAATGTAGTGGATCTATCACATTAGCATTGACACCTCTCAACCTTCTTTGACAAGGAAGATTGGATTCACAATCGGAGATGCAATAAATTCCCGGATCTAAACATGTATCAAGGGTATAGAAAAGAAAAGATAGATCGAAGAAAACAAAGCTTAAGCTCAGACGAATTCTTAAATGAGCTCCTTATCCACGGCATCGCTCTGTTTTCTCCTTCCTCTCTTCTCTCTTCACACCGACGTCTTCTCGCCACCAGATCCCGGTCAATACGGTAAGGTAATCAATTCAAAAATCCCTCATATGTACATATCGATTTCCGTCCTGTATTCTGTATAGTCAACAAGGTGCCTGGCATCGTGGTCGACACGATGGCAGACAAGGTCTCAGTAACCATCTGCGGCGACGGAGGATGCGGTACGTCCCTATAACCTTTTTTTCTTCTCCTGGGCCTAGTGCCCATTGTGATTCGGTGCCATTGCTGTGGGAATGCTTCGCGATCGAGATCTGATCAGATCGGGCAATAGGGAAATCATCCATCACTCTGCGGCTGGTCCGTAGTCAATGGATTCACGAGTAAATATCCCCCCCCCTGAAATGTCGAACCTCACGTCGCTAACATTCGGTGATTAGATATGACCCCACGATCGGTTCGTGGTCCCCCTTTTCCTTCGCTAATTCATTCACGATCGCGTGGTCGCGCGACCGATCCGTACTAATGTACTCCCTAGAGGACTCATACTCAGTCACCCGCACCGTCGACGGTCTCCCCTATTTCCTGTCCATCACCGATACTGCCGGTCAGGAGGAATACCGCGGACTATGGACTGCCAGCACCCTCAAATCCGATGCCTTTCTACTGGTCTACGACATTACAAACCCCTCCAGCCTTGAAACGTTGGATCATTTCATGGAGTTGATTGACATGGAGGCGGAACAGCGCGTGGAGGATAATCAACGACTGCGCAAAGAACGGGGTGCTACCGCCGGACCGGGGGTGGGCACGCCGCCGCCCGTCAAGATCGTGGCCGGGAACAAATGCGACCTGAAAGACGCGCGCGCCATCACTTCTCGAGAGGGGCTGGAGTATGCGCGTCGACATGGTTGCGGGTTTATGGAGACGAGTGCGCGGGAGATGGTCAACATTGAAGAGACATTTGCGCGTATGTGAGCAGTGAGAAGTGCAAAGGAAGAGCGATGGCATGCTAAGAAAAACCTAGATTTGGTCCGTCGCGTCGTTGAAGCCCGCCGGGTCCATTCGCAGGGCCCCGGTCGGCCCCCATCTCGAACTGGTCAATCCGTTCATGCGACCGCATTGCCCCCGACCACCGCGGATGCTACCAAGCGCAAGGCACGGTCGCGACGATTCGGATTCCGTAAACGCCGAGAATCGCCCGAGACAGACTCCAAGGAGGTGGACGGGCCGCAGGGATGTTTCTTCCGGCGACTGTGCTGCGCCTGTTGTTGATGGATATATACCCTGATTGGTGTTCCTGTGTATTTATAGTTACTTAGGTGCCTGGAAAAAGATGGTTGCCTGTGATTCGTCCAACCCTAAGCAGGAAGTAGATTTTCCCCTATCTAGGCAGGGGCTGTATGGCAGGATGGCGCGGAGAGAAACGTGGACTGTTCATGATTATGCCAGTGCTCGAGTCGGAATCAAGCTCCGTGATATCTGGAGCAACCCCAAACAGGGCCATGAACGTCATTCGGGCCCGAACAGGCAAGTTTTGCGTTTCTGACCCTAGCCAATGAGCTCCGTACATGTGGGAGAGGTACGGTACCTGTGTCGGAAGATATTGTTTCGATCTTTGTAACCCGGGGCAGATCGTCGAAGAAAACCGCAGGCCGCATGCGGAGATGGCAGCGCCAAAGCAGGTGGATCAGAGATCATGGATCAGGGCGCCACTGGGAGTCTTATTCTCGTGTTTCTGCGTAATATTGTTCTAGACGAACCCCGATCGATCGGGTAGAGTTTGAAATCAGATGGTCACGTCATGGACTTGAAGGTTGCATGGAACCATCATCCCATCACCGTATTCCCGTGTTGATTCATTGGACCTCAGGACAGGGGATTTCATACTCATGAATCACAGCGCAGGGTGTTCCAGCTTCAACTGCTCATCATCTGAAGATCGTGACCAAATTATGATTCAGCGCATAAAACCCCGTGCGGATTCATCAGGTTTAGTGTCCCGTTATACTCGGCATAGTGGTGCCGAATTATACACATTATTTATGCAGCCAAGAGCGTCCTTTTCCGTTAAGTTCGAGATTGGTGTGTTTAGGGGGGGGGGTTTTGGTTTGTTACTTGACTTTGATTTTTTTTTCTTTGATCTATGGTCCATCCATCAGTCCAGCAATCTGGACGTGGAGGGGATGAGTATTCATTTAATTCACGGAAGTGCAGTCCTCCCGGATATACGTCACGAAATGTCTCCGAGCCCGAAGCTCCGTTCTCCGCTAGTGAACTTAAGTGCGAAATGCCGAATTTCCATCCAACTCCACTTGTGTATCCGTATAATCAGTAAAAAATAAAAAAAATAAAAAAAGGAATAAAACAGAAAGAGGAAAAATAAAAGAAAAAAAGAAAACCGGCCCTGTGATCACCACTGTGGATCCCCGTTATAGACTTATGATTCGATCCCGATCGAAGACTGCTCTGTTAAGGATTTCTAAGTAAATTCGAATGCACTTAAATCCCTCTTTTACCAGGAACTCAAAAAGGGCCCCATTCCCCCCCTCCTTCTCATGAGATTTGCATGACTGGTATATGACACTGCGACCGAAAAAACCCGCCAAACCCTACTTTCCAAAGTCAATTGTGGTTGAACGGTACATACTTCGACATCGTCATTAGATCATTGACTGGTTGACGTCGATCACTTCCCCCCCGCCGGATTTGGAAGTATAGCTCGCCCAAAAGGATTTCCCTGTCCAACGCACCATCTCGCTTCTACAACGTCGAGCGTGGTGATCTGATTCCCTTCATACTTTGTTCGACCTCAATTCATATAATATACACCATCATGGCGGCGCGTCAATCAACACCAAACTCCGATCACTCACACTCTGATAATGTTCGCAAGCGTGTATGCAAGGCTTGCGATCGGTGTCGCTTGAAGAAATCAAAGGTATGTCATCTAGATGGATGCATATCCCACATCCAGCGACTGACCGATCCAGTGTGACGGATCAAGCCCCTGTTCACGTTGTCGGGCAGACAATGCTGTCTGTGTCTTCGGAGAGCGAAAGAAGGCCCATGATAAAGTGTATCCGAAGGGGTGAGCAAGCGATCACCAGATCTACCGTGGAGGATCCCCCAACTAACCTTCTCTTCCTCCCATAGATACGTTGAGATGCTCGAACAGCAACAAGCCTGGTTGGTCCACGGACTCCAGGAACTTTACCGTCGCAGCACCACCGGTGAAGGCTGGCCGGGCGATCGATTGAAGGCCGAGCCCAACGGCCACCCATTGACACACGACTTGCTGACCCGCTTGGGCGCTCTCGATCACACCAAGGGCGAACACTTTGAGGAGAGCCCAGACTCCATGCAACAAGACCTATGGCGCCACGGCATGCAGCGTCAGGAATCATCGGACGGCAGCTCCGAAGCCCAATCCCCGGTCGCCCGTACTCGTTTCTCGTCCGATGCCTTCTCTCAGTCCCAGTCTCAGACTCAGACCATGCCCCCGACGCCTCCAACATATCACCACAGCCCAACGGCTCGCGTTCCGATCAAGCAAGAAGATCCTATGTCTGGGAACCCATCGTATGGCATGTCTATGTCCGGCGTCGTCAACCCCCTGGCACTTCAGAGTCCACAGCAATGGCCGACCAATGGATTCGGTTCCTTTGACGATATGGAGATGATGTCTTCGGCGGATTACTCGAGCTTGTCTTTTGACGAGCAGATCCCTTCACCGATGTTCAATCGTCAGATGCCGATGAACTGTGTCTCTTCAACCGACTACGAGGATTTCAACCAGTTCCTCAATCCGAATCCTACAGAGATCACCTCGATCTAAGGATGCTCTCTACTCTTCTATCTCGAACCCTTTATTTTTTTTTTTTTAACGCCGTATGACGTGATGCATGTATTACTATACATGTGTTTTTCTTTAACTTCCTTTTTTTAACATTCTTTATTGGAGCTATTCTCCTTTGGGTTGGGATCCTGTACAGTTGGGTTCGGGTTATGGCGTTTGGGTTCAAAACGGGTTTCATGGCGTTCTCTAGGGGGTTTTTTTTTTCGTTTCTTCTCCATGTTAGATCTGAAGCAAACCGGATAGTCAAAGTCACCGATTACTCCACCTTGACTAATCCAGGCGCATGTCAGCGCGGATATACGTCTTATCTCCATCTAAAGGTTGATTTCTAATTTCTTATTCGCATTCGACCTCGGATTGGAATACGAGTAAATGCAATTTAAACTTTTGCGTTGTTTTCGGTGTCTAGACCTACAGGTGATGCTTCTTTCATTTTCTCCTGATCTGTAATCCAGTCTCCTTCTCGTGATCAGTAATCCGTACCCTGAGTCAGCGGAAGCATGTGGGTCGATGATTTTTTTTCTTTCTCTGACTCCACTTGGTATAGCTGTCCCAGACGGGAAATGCCCGAAATGCCGAGCAGCCGACTTACTGTACAATTGACATGGGAAACGAATACGATGACTAAGACTGGTAGCGGGATTTTATCTTCCGCTTGCATCAAGGGGTTTAGGCAGCAATTGACGAAGGTAATAATAACTTGACACTGCGCCCCAGGGGCAGTACACCGAGCGGAACGATTTGAAGCCAAGTCCGGGGTAAAACAATTCTTCGGGGCCCGGAACCCCGTTTCGTCCGTCTCGGATGTCAAGTTGCCTAAACCCGGGAGAACTTTAGATGGCATCCGTGCAGTGTCAGGTTTCAGAATTTTACACTATCTGTATGTAGAAAGAAGTAAGATTTCTTGCACGTGTAAAGATGAGCCGTATTACAGTACGGAGTCCTGTACCTGAATACTACTGTCCAGGTGGAGTCACGGGGTGAACCCTAGTTTCCAATGGCTTGCAGATATACTACCTAGCTAAGTATAGGGTAGTTGAGTTTATATACGATAACGTTGGATTTGCCTAAGTGCAAAACTTCACCTTAATGTTCGTGGTCCCTATTTAGGCTAAACCCCGGTGAAGAGCTTCAGATGAATTTATCCCGGTGGATGATTCCGTCCCATTGCGGGGTTCCAACGTCAACGTACTTAGAGACCCTGAGCTCTCCCACCTTCTACCTCCCCCACGTTTCGATCAAGATAAGAGTAATTCATCATGTCTGCCCCTGAACAAGCTGAATTCACCTTCCTCCCCCTCGGTGCCATTATCCAGGAATTCCGCGTGGGTGGGAAGAACATCGTCCTGGGTTTCCCTACACAGGACCACTACATTAAGCACAACACCGCGCATTACGGTGCCACCATTGGTCGGGTCGCCAACCGGATCAAGGATGGCCTCATTCACAACCTGAACGGTCGTGATTACCAGCTGGCCAAGAACAATGGTCCCAACGCGCTCCACGGCGGTGAGAAGGGCTGGGGAAAGCGCATCTTTGATGGCCCGCATACCGTCAACCGCAATGGTCGCGATGCCTTGCTCTTCAAGTACCTGTGTCAGGATGCGGAGGAGGGGTTCCCCGGGACCGTTGAGGTCCGCGTCTGGTACACGGCTAGCAAGGAGGATAACAAGTCGGTCCTGACGGCCGAGTACGAGGTGGAATTTGTTGGGGATGAGTGTGAAGAGACTGTCGTCAACATCACCAACCACAGGTAATTTGTCCCCTTCCATCGATTATCTGGAAGCAACCCCCAAACTCATCATCCGCGGATATAGCTACTTCAACATTGGTGATGGCGCCACTATTACCGGCATCACCGCCCAGCTAGAGACTGACAACTATCTGCCCCTCGACTCCACCGGGATTCCAGAGGGCGGGGTCGCCAAGTTCCCCCGCGATGTGACCAAGCCCTTCGAGCTCCAAGCCACCGGCCCCCATATCGACGATGTCTTCGTCATGGAGACGGACCCCTCCAAGGTCCCGCTCGATACTCGGGGTCTGCCCGTTCGCCGACAGGCCCAGTTCAGCAGCGCCAGCACCGGCGTCCATCTGGAGGTGCACAGCACCGAGCCTGCATTCCAGTTCTACACGGGCAAGTACATTAATATTCCCTCCATCGATGGAGCCCCGGCCCACACCGAGGGTGCTGGATTCTGCGTGGAGCCCAGTCGCTTCGTAAACGCCATCAATGAGCCGGCGTGGCGATCCATGGTGTTGCTCAAGAAGGGAGAGATCTTCGGGTGTAAGAATGTATACAAAGCCTGGACTGCTTAAGACCACCGAACTTTCACCGAGTTTGGGCCATTTCGATTCAATGTATATATTACCTCTGGTTCTAGATGCCCGAGGCAAATAGTGGATCCTCTTTGGTTTTTTTTGTCAGCGGGAGTCCAGTAACCTCGGCCGCAGATGTATAAGAACCGCGATGCCGAGCCGACGTTTTTAAATGAAGCCGATCCGCGGTTCCGCGGTTCTTGCTTCGGCCTGCCTTAACCTCCGATTCGGGCTCCGAGAAAATCATTTTCCATCAACATTACTACACACGTCGACCTTTGTAAAGATGCCCTTTGTAAATTATGACACTTCATCATCAAGCATATTGTAGGATTCCAGGGTTCCGTGATTTTGATTAACTCGACGTCAATTGGTACGAGAAACCTTGGAACTTCCCTGTTTGAGTCCCTTAATCCCTCACTTTCCACCTCTCCAGGGCAAAAGTGGATCCAATCCAGTATCAGATCCCGATCCATTCTCGTGTTTTGGAGAGAAAATTCCCGGTTTATGCAAATCCCTGACCCGCTCAGCGGAAGTATAACCTTCCAGAAAAATCCACGGCTCGTGCTGCAGGTGTTCTCGACGCGGTAATGTGGAGACCACTGGCCTGTATTGCCTTGGTTTTACTAGGTTGGGCTTCCCCTTACCCACACTCGAATGAATACAGTAGTTCATTACGCAGGGACCAATAAAGTGGAATACTCCCGGGTCCGTGCCGTTATTTCCGGACTGTATCCTGGTCTTTGTGCCGAGTTGCGGAAGCTGACAGGATCAGGATCGTCAGAACGGGAAGACGGGTAGAACGGCGTTTCTTGTGGTTTAGCTTGGAACTTTGTTTTCGGGGTGGTGCATCCGTTTACTCTACGGAGTACTGGTTTCCTCTTTCTATCGCATTTGGGCGATCTTCGTGCCGCGCGGAGCGGAGAGCGGATCGTGCGGATATAGGCAATAGCCGCGCACGGATTAATGATTTCCTCTGTATTCGGCGCCGAATAGGATGGGGCTGTGCTTTATTGGCGTTAGATCGATCCAGATGTCAATTATTGGTTTCTTTAAGGCTGATCAGCTCTAACGTTGTTCTAGAGTTGTTCTGTGGGGTTGCATATCAATATATACAGTAGTTCATAATGAATCAGGTCGTCTTGCGTGGCATAATCCACAACTACATAGCTAGTATAAATCATAAGATCGAATTTATCCATAATTTAACGAAAGTTTAAATATGATTCTGAATTACCTGTGTACATTATTCAAATATTGTATGTATAGATATTTATGCAGACTTGTGGATTCTGACGTCGGAGGCTGGAGATATGTACATCCCCAGCTCGTTCGAAAGTTGTAGACCATAGTCACATCGTCAACCACAACCTAACATCCCCCCCCCCTCTTCTCAGACCAGAACTTGAAAGCTGGAAACCAAATCTTAGAATCAGATAAACAGAAGACAATGAGATCATAACAATCCACATCCACATGGTTCTCCCCGAACACGTGACCCTCCGAATCAGTCCGATCCCCGCGGGGAGAGAGCAACTTCAAATCCCGTAGATCTCCTCCACCTTCCACGTCACTACAATAAGATGGCCTCGACATACGGTGATGTGCAGCACCTGCTGCCTGGCAACTACAAGCGCCTCATTGCCAATTGGCTAGAGGAGGACTGCCCCAGCCTGGACTATGGTGGTTTTGTCGTCGGCGAGTCGGAGGGTGAGGCGCGGTTATTGGGGAAGAGCCAGGTAAGTTCAAACGAACCCTATAACACAAGCATGCAACTGATAAAATTCTTGAACAGGGTATCATCGCAGGTGCTCCGTTTGTCGACGAGGTCTTCTCACAACTTGGATGCACGTACGTTCCCAACTCAGATCTCCATATACTCCACTTTCTACCCCGCGGTTCAATCGATAACGAATACTAAATAACCCGAATAGCATTGAATGGCACATCAAAGAAGGCGAAGCCCTCTCCTTAAATCCCGTCCACCACTGCGCCACCGTCCGCGGCCCAATCCGCAAGATCCTCCTCGGTGAGCGCGTCGCTCTTAACATCCTCGCCCGCTGCTCCGGTATCGCCTCCAAAAGCGCTTCTATGCTTGCCGCCCTCCGCGCACAGGGCTGGCAGGGAACTCTCGCCGGAACCAGGAAGACCACGCCTGGATTCCGTGTCGTTGAGAAGTACGGTATTCTGATCGGTGGTGCGGATCCCCACCGGCACGATCTGAGCCATATGACCATGCTCAAGGATAATCATGTCTGGGCATGCGCGAACAACCGCGCTGCGGCTGATGGCGGTGTTGCGGACCCGAAGGATATTGTGTCGATTGCAGCGGCCATCCCGAGGGCGGTACAGGCAGCCAAGGCGGCCGGTGGGTTTGCGACCAAGGTGGAGGTTGAGTGTCGCAGCGTGGAGGAGGCGAATGCGGCGATTGGCGCTGGGGCCGACATCATCATGTTGGATAATTTCACTGCAGAGGGCGTGCGAGAGGCGGCAAAACAGCTGAAGCAGGAGTGGGCAGGGAAGAACCGCTCGTTCTTGATTGAAGTCAGTGGTGGTTTGACCGAGGATAACGCTGCGGCGTACACATGCCCGGATGTGGATATCTTGTCCACCAGCTCGATCCATCAAGGTACGAGCATTGTTGACTTTTCCCTCAAGGTCTCGCTGCGGTAGAGACATCGGTTTTAGTATTATTCCCATGAAAGCATGAATCTCAAAAATGTATTGTGAAATAAGTTACAATAGAAGAGAAAGAAGCCAAAAAAAAAACAACCAGAATCCCATTTCAACGCCTTCATGATCATCGTGGTTCTCTTGATCATCACATATGGCGTACAAGTCAACGAGGCTTGGAAAGTCCGAGCCGCAAAGAAAGGAGGAAGGGTATATAGTACACAAAACATTAAACTGCATCATCTTCAACTTAAACCTCGATGTCCAAGATGATGCCCTCCCCTTCACTGGAGCTGGGATTCTCGTCTGAGACCGGGGCTCGATTGCGTCCAGCTTCAATAGCTCCGGAAGGTTTTCGGGTACGCTCACGCTGAAGCTGATCACGGAGCTTCTGATTTTCATTATCACGCTCCTCCAGTCGCTTTCGTGCACCGCTACGGTCAAGAAGACGGCCCTCTCGTTCTGCCTTGAGTCGCTTCTCCAGCTCGTGCAGTCGGTGAATCCACTTATCATCCCCACCCTCCCAGTTGCTCTGTTGTCCACTGCGCGTCCGGTACACCATTGCCCCGGAGTTGTTGGTATTGGCTAATGTGCTGCCTGAAGACGAGTAAGTTGGCTGCGGCAGACCTGAGGTACTGCGCGTGAGGCCTCGTTCCGAGCGTGGTTTCTCGCTGTTGCCCGATGTGGAGCTATGACGGGTCAATTGTCGCTCTGCATCTGCAGTAGAGCTGAGTGACGGGGACCGTGGACCCGATGCCATCACTGCTGCCGCCGCTGAGGATGCTGCCCCATGACCCCGCGTGTTGGATTGAAGCAAATTGATCTCGGCCTTCAATAATCGATTCTCCCCTCGCAACTTGGACAGCTCCGATGATGAGCTTGAGTGCGAGTGGTTTCCGGCCCGGACGTTCTTGACGGCTTCTTCAACACGATCGAGTCGCCGGACACGCTGAGCAAAGGAATGCTCAAGATGCTGGTAATGCTTGTTCAGGTCAATTTCCACGGCTCTGATACGGCCCTTGAACTGGACGACTACGCCCTCAACCGTCTTAACAGCAAGCATCAGGTTGCGGCTAAAGCCGGGCCAGAACAAAATATTGCCAATGACTTCCTGACTAGGAAGATTGCCGTTGATGAGACTGTTGGAGTGCGCCCAATCCGGACCACAGATCGAGGAGAGTCGTTTCCAAATCGCCAAGAACAGCGAGTTGCGTTCGCTAAGTTGGTCCTTGAACTGTTGCTCAAGCGACGTGAAGCGCTTGCGGTCCTGGTTGCGAGCGTTCTCCAGGTCTGTAATCCGCGAGTTGCTCTGAGTGATGGTGCGAGAGGCCTGCTGGTGAGACTTGAGTGCCTGCTCGAAAGATTGCTTATCAGCCCGACGGGACTGACGCTCGCGCTCTAGAAGTTCAGAGAGTTTCCGGGACTCTAGGCCGTGGCTTTCCAGGAGAGCATCTCGGTTTCGAAGTAGTGACTCCTTCTCATCCAGTTGAGATCGGACACTCTCCAGCTCAAGAGCGGTGGACTCCAGCTCCTTCTGAAGTTTCATGATATTGGAGATCATGCTTGACCGGCTGCCGCTAAGATCTCCGAGTGTCTCTCGAAGGTTGTTCTCAAGATCCATAAGCCGCTCCCGCCAAGTGGATGTCTCAATCTCCTGAGTCGATAGACTCTTCTTCAATCGTCGCACCTCTTCCTTGGCTGTTGAAGCTTCGCGGTTAAGCTCGTTCATGATTCGCTGGACTTCTTGCTTCTCCTTGCTTCCAACCACCTCCCGCTGGTGTCGTTCATCCGCAAGTCGTTGCTCGAGCTCTCTTGTCTTTTCTTTCTCACTGACCAGACTCATGTGGTACGTCTTCAATTCAGACTCCAGGTCCCCGATGCGAATCTTATCACCATCTTGCTCTTCTCGAAGGAATGCGATTTCATTCTGACTGGACTCAATTTGCACTGTCAGCCTCTGTACCTTGGTGTTGGCCTCATAGAGGCTCTTCTCCAGAGATTCCATATCGCCGTGGGTCTCTTCAAGCTCCTGTTGGACAGCCTTGTACCGCTCTAGATTGTTTTGTGCATCCTCTTCAAGTCGAATGATGCCTTCGCTGGCCGAGCGCATCTCTGCCTGCAGCACTCTGAGGCTCTCATCCTGGTTTCTCAGGTCTTCACCCATGCGCTGACACTCAACAATCTTCTGATCAAGCTCTTCGCCAAGGGCATCAAGTTCCTCCTGAGCCTCAGCCCGGAGATCTTGGAAGGCAGCATCGCGCTCATCAGCCATCTGAAGGGCCTGGTCTCGCTCTTGAAGAGACTGGTCACGCTCCTGCTGCAAATTCGTCATTTCCTCTTCAGCCTGATCCACATCAGCTTGATATGCTTTATCCAATGCCTCCAATTCCCTGACGTATTCATCCAGCTGGCTGCGAATGGCCTGGTTTTCGAGTTTAAGGGTTGACACCTGATCCCGGAGCTGCCCATTTCGAGCATCGAGTTCCTCACGATCTATATCACTACGTGATAAGCCGCCATCACTGTGTTCGGAGCCTGGTCTGCCTTGCGCTCGGGAGACCGAACGGTCAAAGATGCTGTCTCCAGCCACAGACCGGCCGGCATGACGACCATGGCCAAGCTTCAATTCCTCGATTTCTTGGTAAAGGCGTTCTTTTTCTCTGTTACGGGACGTGAGCATGGAGGTTTGGGCGCTGACCTCCTTCCTCAATTCGGCATTCTCTTGCTTCAGGAGTTCAAGCTCCACCATTAGTGTGCTATTGGAGGCACTCATTGCAGCAGCGCCACGGTTGCCATCTCTGTCCGACGCTGAGTTGTACGAAACAGTCGAGCCACCTCTATCCCGTGAGGGTATTTTTGGACCGCCACCAGCTGACGTGTAAAGCTCGCTTCGCAGACGAATGGTCTCGTCTCGTAGCCGGCGGTTCTCGTCTTCAGCTTGTTCACGAGCTGCCGCTTCTGCATCAAGCATATCCTTCCACATGTCCTGTGAAGAGAAAATCAATAAAAGAACATAGACAGCAATAAAGAAACTGTACTTACCCTCTCCTCTCTCGCCCCTGTTTCTGACGCTCCAGTACGGTTCTCGCTCAACGATTTTACCATTTCGGCCAGCCGTCGCTTCTCACTCTCCCTTCCAATACTTTCAGATCTCAACCGCTCAACTTCAAGCTCATAGGTTTCGATTCGCTCACGCAAATAAGTGATCTCGGTTTCATTTGCGGATTCTCGGTCACCTCCTTCGTCTGAGGCTTCAGGGTCGTGGTTGAGCATAGATTCCTTGTCTGATTGCTGATCTTTTAATTGTTTCTCCAGCTCACGGATCTTGCGCTTCAGGCCTTGACTATCTTTCTGAATCTTCAGCTTATCCGACTTCAATTCGACATTCTCCGATATCATTTCCTTTATTCCTTCCTCGGACCGCTTATTCAGCGCTTCGTTGAGAAAGTGAATGCGCATTTTGAGGTCGAAGTTTTCTTTTGAAAGACGATCAATGGTGCTGCTTTGCTCTTTGAGGGTCATGTTGCGGCCAAGACCACTTCGTCCAAGTGCCGGAGTTGAAGCACCAGTGCGCTTCTCAGGAGACGGTCCCATATTGCCATAGTCTTCTCGAAACCGTTGCGCAAAAGTGGTAGGCACCTGGATTCCCTTTACACGCTCTGCAATTGCCGTATCCGTCGGGAACGCTCGGTCTTGAGGCTTGGCCTTGGGCGTTGCTGGTGCTGATGTGTCGTCGAATCCTGTTTGATGCCTGGAGGACTGTGGAGAACTCTCCTCTTGCAAAGTCTGGAGACCCCCTTCAACTTGCCCGACAAGGGGCCGCCTCTCTAGAGATTCTCTTCACTGAAGCCTGAGACCCCAGACGCCATACTTCCTAGGCTGGTCGTTCGGATCATGGGGCCGCGCGATCCTGGGTGCAAACCGCCCCAATTGTCAGACGCTGCTCCTCCAGATTGAAGCGCATAGTCTGCTCCCAGCGTCGCATCACTTTGTGTACCATCAGTGTTGGTGGTATTGTTGCTTGCGATTGAGGAGTGTGAAAGACGATTGGCAGATTGGCGGCTAGTCAGGTACTTAGGCCGACTTCCACTACGACGACTGCCTCCGGCACTGAAACTTTGATCACTGAATAGCCTTTGGGCAGGGGACAGACTGCGGGAGGATTTTCGAAGCTTGGAGGGTGTAAGTTGTGATTCATCGGACTGAGAATTTCGGGATCTGAAAGCCTGCTCGTCTTGAGAAAATTGGCTGTTGTCAGGGTTTTCTTCCGATAAGATGGATTGGTTGCGGCGCATATTTCGAAACATAGCGGCCGCTGAAGGCGATGAAGTCAGCGAGTCTAGCGTGCTCTCGTTGCCGACGAGATCTTCTTCACGGACGGCCGTCGAGGGCTCAGCCTCGTCATGGTCTTTGATCTCATAGGATTCTTCTTGATAATGACCGTAGTCCGGATTTGTGTCTGAGGGTGGAATGAACGAGAATTGTGACGATTCGGTTTGTTGGGTCATGTCAGGATCGTAACCACCATCCACACCGACAAGGTAGGTATCGTCCGCGCCGGCCCTTGGGCCAGTCGCGGCGACGTCAATGGTCGAGGGTTCCGGTAGAAAGCTCGACTCCATGTCCATCAATTTGTGGCGCATTTCGCGCTCCTCGATGAGCGTTTGGTTGTTCCCTCGCTCATGGTCGCCATTTTCACTCAAGGGGAACAAGCTGCTGTCGTCGCGATCGATCAGGGGAGGGAGGATACTGATGTCTTCATGGTCCGATACAGTGGTCGTAGTTTCATTCTCGAAGGTTTCGGGCTCCACATCAGTAGTAGATGTAGCAATTGCTGGATTCTGTTGCGCGTCGTAGTTCCCGCTCTCTGTTGTTGAGTCGCCGACGGTAGTTGGGGGGTTACCCCCGGCGCGTCCTCGGCCATGAAGAAATCCGAACTCTCTAAATCGGCATCTAGGGGTGAAAAATCTTCTGGGGTGTGGAATGCGCCAGATTCGTGAGAGGGGATGCGCACCGAGGGCGGGCCTTGGATGACGATCGGAGTTGTAGCTGGGGCTCTGGTCGACATGGTGACCGGCAGTCTGGGCGTTGTTTTGGGTCTCCACTAGCTGTGCGTTTACCCACTTGAACACCCCCTGGTAGATGGACTAAACGGACAGGATTCAATCGTCATAAGGGTTGATAAGTTTGTGGGTTTATGAATCAATAGTAAAGTAGAATCATATTAAAAGAAAGAAAACTGGGCTGAGACAAGCAGGAGCGACTCGAGTCAACAATGATTTATCAACACATCCAGGCACCACATAATAAAGCTTACTGCCACGCAATTATCTATAAGTCTCGACTATTACCACTCTATTTGTCCTCGTTGACCAGATCATATCGGCATCGTTTAGGATTTAAGATTCAACAAAATAACTAATCATGGTATCCATAGCGTCGGTCGCTTCGTAGTCCCAAGCATTAAAATCAAGATACATAGTCCAACCCTCGTCCACGAAATAAAAAGCCAAACCAAGACAGGTCCAGGGGAATGGGAAAAAAAATATACACAAAAAGGGAGGAAAGAGAAGACATTTAACCGCCATGTCGCTTTTGAAGATATGTGATGTATATGCCGAAATCCCTCAGCCTGGAGGGTTTTCTCATCAGTTTGCGTCAGAGTCGGGTGGTTCATAAAATGTGGAAAAAGGAGGAGAAGAAGAAGAAGAAGAAGAAGAAGAAGAAGAAGAAGAAGAAGAAGACCCAAATACCATAGGGCTTAGGGCAACTCAGGTCAAAGCCGAAGCCTTTTCAGTTGATTCCGCAGTTTCGGCCTCAGCTGTTTCAGTATAGTAGTTGTTAGAAGAAGCATATATTTTCTCCTTCTGTTTGACGGCATTGCCAAGAGAATCAATGTAGGTTCGGAACTTGACAATTTCACGTAACAGATATGATGATTTGCGTTCCCAGTTGGCCATCGCCTTGGCGGAGTTCGGGTGCCTGGGAGAGAAGGCCAAGTGCATGGCCGGACGCAGTTCATTATGTCTCTGGAGATCGTCTTCAACATTCTTCACGTATGCCTGCAGCGCCTTGAGCTGCTCCTCTTCGGTCAAATTCGAGGCCACCATGCTCTGCTGTGGGGGACTCCAGTCGCTGATATTGACACGATCCGCAGGCAGCCTGGGTCGCACACTTCCATGGTCGATTGAGCTGCGGATCGAACTCTGAATGCTAGGGCGAGGAGCTCCCGAGGATGGTGGCGGGGATCGATCTTCTCCAGTATTGACCAGCGCGCTGTTAATGACAGCGTCACTCCAGCCATATTCAATGTTACTAATGCCTCCCACCAACGGCTGCTTGGAAAGCCGTGCACTCCAATAATTAGCCGTGGAGACAAATTCCCGCACAATCTCCGGGGTGCCGGCTTGGAAGAGATGGACGGCTCCAGTGGGCAAGCTTAAAGCCCATACATGAGGTCGGGACTTCGAGTAACCAGGAGGGGGCAGAGCACTCGCAATAGTCTGCCGGAGCATAAACTTCCAGAGTTCTTCCGCATTCTCCGTCCAGTTGCCGCCACCAACCACAACACCACCGCGCTGCTTCGCTTTCTGCCGCATGGATTTGGTTGTGTTGTTGAATGAGAAAAGTCGCATCCAACCTTGTTGGATAACCGCAAAACAATCACCCCAATTGCGATCCTTGGCGCGCTTGTCCACGGCATCCAGGTGATGCTTATGTTTGACACTGCCTTCTTTGGCCCATGGAGCGCCAGCTAAAGCCAAGGTCTCATCTTCGAGGAGAGGGGTCGTTCGCTCCGATTCTTCATAGCTGTAGACGGAGGTGGCGGAATCTTCACGAATGATGGCCTGGCTCAGAGCGTTGGCAAAACCAATAGACTGCTGATACTCGCCACGAGGGTACTCCGAGCCAAAAGAATCCACCGAAGCGGACGTGAATTTGCCCAGAGAATACTTGCTCCACGTGCTAGATGTAGTTGGGCTCCAAACAGACGATTGGTCGTCCAGACTGGTGCGACTGGAGCCCATCATGGACGGAGGATATAATCTCCCAGCCCGAGACCGGGGCTTAGAGGACCACCGCGCAGCTGCGTGACGAGAATCAGCCGACCGGCCGCGAGGGAAGATGTCCGAGCCGCTCTTGCTGATGGTACTGGGACTTCGGCGAAGCATGCTTGTGGAGGGACCCAAGAAGTTGTTAGAAGACATGCGAGACACCTCTCGCGCTGGCGGAGCACCATGAAGTGGAAGCCGTTCCTTTTGGATAGACGTATAGAAATCCTTCAAAACTGCCTCAACTTGCTGTTCCCAGGCTCTCACGGTCCCGGTAAATGGGGTGTTTACCAACGGACCTGCTTCATTTTTGCCCTCGTTGGGGTTTCGGCCAGTGTTGTCCCCTTCCCAGGAGCTGCGGGCAACATCAGGTGGAAATGTTGGAGAGCGAGCAGATGGGGGCGCCGAGTGTGCCGAGTCCGCGCCCGAAGTTTTAGAGCGGTTGGCCGGGCGTAGCGTTTCAAATCCCTCGGGGGCTGCATCCATGGCAACTCGATGGATTGTGGGCATAGTGTTTCGCACGAACTGGGCTTTAGTCATCTTCTGGTCGATATCGGCCAAGTGCAGATCGGTGTTCAACAGAAGAATAGAATAACAGATGGTATGAACAACGTCTGGTATATCATTAGTAAATATCCACTGAGTGAAAACCAAGCTTGACGGAGCTAGAACTTACCAGTCGCTTTGAAGCCATGACTTGGGTTGCAATCACACCACCGATTCGAGAAAGCATCCAACACGCGGTCCACTTGTTGGGTCTCTCCTTTAAGCACCAGCCGTTCACAAAGACTGCGGAGTGCAGCTAGAATATTGAAATTCGACCAGTCAAAGAGTCGCATGTAAGCCTCTCGGATAGTGGCCCGATCAGGATCGCCAAGCCAAGCAGCAGCGGGATCATTACCCACCACTTGGTCTTGACTATCGAAGAGCTTCTGAGCCTGCTCCCGATCCGTTGCGGTAGGTCCATCCTCAATAGCCTCGCCTGGTCCATCCATTGTGTCGTCAATGTCGTCGTCTGGTTTCAGCTCTTCGGATTCAATTACTGGTGTAGTAGAAGCAGTTTGGTAGTGTGAAGCTTCAGAGATGGCAGGAGACTCTGGAACATTGCCGTCTGACGGGAGTGCTAGCTTGTTGACTCCTGTTACACTGTCCTGGGACGCATCGTAAGTGGTTGTAGCCTTGGTAGTTGTCACTTTAATAGTACGTGAGAAATCCTCCACGACCGGTGAGAGCGTGGTGGCCGCCGTCGCAATGATTGACCCCTTCTCCTTCTCCTGCAAGGGGGGATCGGCAGATGCAGTAGACTCAGTCCCTTCACCTACTGAAGATTGATCATCGGTGCCGCAGGTTTCTGCTAGTGGCGAACGATCCTGGCCGCGAGAAGAGCTTGGAGGCTGGAGGGTGTTATTGCTCTTGGAGCCGCCTCCCGGAGCAGAAACACTCTGCCTGGGCTTCTGCGACTGCAGGTCTTCCGGACGTTTCCCCTTTATATCTTGCTTTCCGGGAACCTCATCAAGGTATGGATTCATGACCTTTCGCAAGCTGCTCACGGGACTGGGTTGCGGTTTCATGGAATCCAAAGCATGCGGTGCCAAGTCCTGAGGCAGGCCGATAGGAGGTGGAACATGATCAGCCACAGACTTCTTCCGCCGGCGAAAGAACGAAGATTTCTTGTTAACCACTTGATGGGGCCCCTGGCGAGTTGGTGTGGGAGTCGTCGCTACTGGAATCTTGGGTGGCTGCAGCCTTGCTCCTTTCAAATTC
The DNA here is from genome assembly GCA_030710325.1 of Penicillium sp. 91 TS-2023. Taxonomy (NCBI): domain Eukaryota; kingdom Fungi; phylum Ascomycota; class Eurotiomycetes; order Eurotiales; family Aspergillaceae; genus Penicillium; species Penicillium sp. 91 TS-2023. The sequence goes on from JARWGP010000011.1 coordinate 2,664,904, forward strand.
ACCGTCGTCCCAGTGGAGTCTTTGCTTTCATTCTCCTGAAGATAGGAGAGATCACTGGCATTCGAACCTGGAGAATCTGCTAGATTCGGCGGTGCGTTCTTGGATGAACCAAAGACACGCCGGAAAAATCCCGGGCGTTCCTTCGCATTGCCTGGGATATTGTTATTGGTGGTAATCGTGGTGGTTGTGGTAACGGCTGCTGGTTCTGGAAGAGGGGGAGGGAAAGCCGGCTTGTTGTAGGATATTGTTGGACTGGGCGCAGGGGGATCCAACGCTGCCGGATACACAGGCGGGAGTTCGAGACTTGCGTCACCCGATATGTCAAATTCGTTCTCTCGCATTTTGAGAGTCCCTGTGCCAATATTCTCCGGACGGGCCTTGCGGACCTGCGGGGCCTGTGCGGATTTGACACTGTTGCGCCGGGATGCCACTGGTGTCCGTGACGCGGGGCCGGTTGGAGTCCTGTGGTCGTTGAATTTCCGTGGTCCCGCTGGCACACTCGGCGTTGGCGCCGCATCATCATCGTACATGAGCGAGTCCTGGACGATACCCGCATCGGCATACGGGGCGTATTTTTTGGGACCACAGTCGAAGCTGGCCGAGCGCCGATCTAGGCCATCTGAGTCCGCCCGTCCCCTGGGAATTCCATATGTATAATCCGTTGTCGACGAGCTGCCCTTGCTGCCCTTTCGAGCATCGTTCGATCTTGGCATGGTTCCTGCACCACCTCGAGAGCCGATGGCATCTCGGCTGCGAGCACTGTCCATTCTCCTGGGCACTGACTGGTAATTGGAGCTACTGTTGCTTCGACGACCCTTTGCGGTGATTGTGGCGTAGCGATTACTCCCATCGTCGTAGCCATAATCTGTGTCAGAGGACATGGAGGAAGAGAAAGTATGACCTCGAAACCGGCCATGGGGGTCGGTGTCAAAGGCCGAATTGTACAGCCGGTAGTCGTCCATAATGGACGAATCAGGGGCCCCAAACTGATCAAGCGACAGGAGCATATTGTCTACAATAGAGGTGCGAGCGGCGTGCTTGGGAGAGAGCGAGAGGTCATGGGGGTCACGCTCATCGGTGGACTCGCTGACCCGCGGCGCATTCTCCATTGCATCTGGAAAGGCATCTCGAATAGAGGGCCGGGCTGGATACTTTTGTTTGGGACGGTACTTTGCGGTCTGAGACGGAGGGGTACGTGGAGGGGAACTGGTTGCGTAGACATCTCGTTGCTGGGACATTGTCACGGCTGATGACTTGGGAAGTCAGTTGGGATTGCACAGATTCATAGGTGCATTGAATGCTTCAAGGCCTAGCGTTCACGCCGGGTTTATTAAGCCCTAAGAGTTGGTCCTCAAGAAGGATTCCTTGCTGCAGGAGCTGCCACGTACCGGCAATGCCCAAGGCTATAGTTGCTTGGAGCTTTCGTGGCCCAAATGGCGTCCCAACACGAGACTGTGGAGCTGGAACCGGATCGCGGAAGCGAATTGGAAGCAGGTGGGATTTCAGACGGTCATCGCATGTCCAAGTAAGGGGTGAGGGCAGCGACGGCTGCGTGCAGGACAGCAAGAAAGAACGAAAGGCCCGAGGAACGAGAAGAAGCCGGGGGCGGGACGAACTCCTGAGAAATTAAAAACGGGGGTTTGGTACGGATACGCTAAGTGGAACCAGGAACCAATATGAACCGTGCGAGGAATGTATAATTTATGTAAGAAAACATCAAGTAGGGTTAAGAGGTTAAGAGAAGTAAAATGACATGTGTATATGCAGTAGATAAATTTCATTCGAGTCCTTTGAGATCCATCGATGAAACAGGGGGGAACAAGCGACATGGAACTATCTAATACCGCGGAATTCCACTACTAGAAGTATTCTCAGGGGCTTATATTTAAACTTCCCATTAATTTCATTTCTATACACAGACAAGGATCAAAAGACGGTGAACACTTTTCTCAATTCTTCATCAATCCAAATTTCATCTGACACCTCTTTCAACCCTCTGTCCTGGGTCCGCATTGATGGTGGATCCCCCCATCTCCAAAGTGGGGATGGTCCTCACGCCAATAATCTCCGAATATTTTCAGTGGTAGATATACTCCACCGGCATGAGATGCTTATGATAAGTGGCAATGTGATACAGAGTCAGTCCCGGAACCCAGTCCAATGTTAAATGGAGGGGGAAAACTCTATGTTCATGTTCCTGCAAGTCGATACGTAAGATTTACTAGGTGGCGGCCCACAGGGTTCGATCATTGATAAGACCCTGTACAGAACTATGTGGCCAACATGACTTGCGCTTACTATTAAACCCCCTTGCAGGTAGCACAGATCAAATCAGCCTAGCATGCATATCAATCATGACATGGATCGATATGAATCATGAGAAATCAAGTTGCCACCATGATCCACTGACATACATGATCTTAATCATTGAATGACCGGAGCATTAGGAGAAATTATTTCCGGGTATCTTGACCTTGAAAGCTGTGGTTCATGGACTATTGCATATGGTGTATCGTGCTTTGACTAGGTAGTATCTACTCCGTACAGGAGTTAGTATACATATCTATAGCCTTCGTGCTGAACCTGAAGTATGGGGCACCAACCACGTGACGATGACATAACAGTCTCCGACACGTCGTCTCATACTCGACAAGTTGAGTCTCCAATGATCCCCGGCTCTTGACCAGAACGGGCTTTCGACCATGAACCCGCACATCTCCGTTCCCCGCCAACATGCTGGTCCGGCCACCTTTGGCTCCACGCCCCGCCGTGGCTCAAGTGTGCGCATGCCACGCTTCTTCAAGAGGTAAGAGGGGGAAGACCAATTCAGGAACATGGAGAATAACGGACCTTTCACTACAGGCTATTCAAATTTCCCCAGATGGACTTTGAGATGGCCATCTGGGAGATGACATCTTTACTGATTGCACCCAAAAAGGTCTTCAAGTCCATTTACTACCATGTAAGTTGAGTCTCGGCTTTGTTGCTGGCATGAAGCTAACCCGCATCACAGAAACGTGAGTCCTATCGTCATTTCCATGACCAATGATCTTATGCAGTAGATTCATGGAGTACTGAGTTTTTCAATAGAAACCAAAAACACCTGGCATCGACCGGACCCGTCCTTCACATATCTCCTCTCCTTCTTCCTCCTCCTCACAGCCTTGGCATGGGGCCTGGCCTACACTCCCTCCTTCGGTGCTATTGTGAAGCTTTCCATTCTCTTCATCTTCTTCCATTTCATCGGGTCCTCTCTCCTGGTCTCGACAATTGGCTATTTCGTCATCGGTCGACTGTTCGGACCCAACGGGGCAGCCGCATCTCTCGCCAGCCTCCGTGGCTCTCGTGGCCGCCGACGAGGCGCAGCACAGGGTCTCTTCGCACAACCCGGGGAGAAGGACCAATTGGAGTTTGGATACTGTTTTGATGTAAGGCTTTGTGTCTCGTGAAACTGTGCAAATGTTTGAACAATGCTAACCTTCGTGCTCTAGGTTTCGAATCGTGCTTTCTTTCCTTTGTACCTCCACCTCTATGTGGTGCAATTCCTACTCCTCCCGCTTCTCACTCGCAGTCCGAGCAACTTCCTGGCCACCTTCCTGGGCAACACCCTCTACCTGTCCGCCCTCATCTACTATACTTATATCACCTTCCTGGGCTACAATGCCCTGCCGTTCCTGCACAACACAGAGCTGTTGCTCATTCCCATTCTGATCTTTGCCATTCTGTGGCTAGTTAGTCTTATTGCGGGCTGGGGCGTTGTTATGCAAGGCCGGAGTGTCGTGGGGTTGTTTTGGGGGGTGTAACACATGAACTGCATGCTGCTCGGAGGCCTTCCCTTTGGTCATCTCTCTAGGGATGTCTACCCGACACCCTGTGTACGAAATTTCATTTTCCTTCATTTTCTTTTTACCTTCTGATGTCTCTGTTGGCTATGCATCGAAAGATTAATTCCTGTGGTTATCTGCTTGGGGGGCGTGTCGGTGTACATTGCACTTTTTTGTTTCATATATCAGAGGCATTGTCATAGCTTCTCCACGGTGTTTTGATAGAACCCAAAAATATTAGGTTCCAAGGTTGCAATATTTTGTATCAATTGGTCGTGATTCTTGATAAATTCTCCAAAACAAGGCATATTGGAAACAAGTCTATTTCTTCTTTCCGCCCTTCACTGCCTTCCCCATAGCCGCAGCCCTCAACTTCTCCTCACGCGCGAGGATGGCCGCATTGCGCTCCTTGGCCTGTTCATCTCTTTCCTCCTTCTCGGCCTCCTTGCGAGCACGTTCCGCCTCACGCTGCTCCCGAATGACCTTCAACCGGGCCAGATCACTCCGCGCCTCATCGGTCTTACCTTCGGCGTGAAGCTTCAGATACCGCTCCCGGGCCTGTTGCGCCTGGAGGGCTTCACGCTCGCGTCGCGAAAGCTGAGAAACATCCTTGACAACCTTCTTAGGCTGGGGGGCATCATCGTCCTCCTTCACTAGTTGTTTCCGCGACTGGGCAGTGTGGTTCGGGTTTGCGGGCAGCGCTTCATCCTCCGAGGCATCTGAGTCCGAGGGGGGTAGATCTCCGACCTGGGCGGCGGTCTTGTTGCGGCGGGCCAGTGCAGCTTGCTTCTTGGCTTTGGCTTGGTTGCGGCGTTCCTCACGGGTCAATTCTGCGGAGTTGGCGGGGGTGCTGGTGCTAGGTCCGGCGCCCTCAGCGTCGCTCTCCTCCGAGCTCTCTTCGGAAGATGATTCCTCTTCGCCGGAGGATGGAACCTCATCAGCTGGTTCCTGGCGTTTTATATGTGTCAGTCTCTGAAACACTCTTTGGACGAGTAGGGTGGGGGTTGGTGGGGTTAGGGAGAGAAAAATTAAACATACGCGCCAAAGACCCAGGGCGTTACCGTCCTTATCGAGAGGCTGGAGATCGCGACTGAAGTGTTTGCCTCCTGTTTGAAGTGTGTGAGCCTTTCAAATGGTTTGATTTTGGTTGGGATGATTGTGCATGCGACCTTACCTCCTCGCGAGGGCTTGAACTTTCCACCACGACCACGGGGCGCCGGCATGATGTAGAAATAAAACTTGGAATGATATGGGAAACTCTGAGCGGTTTATGGGGTATTTCAAAGGAACTCGACGTGGGGCTGAGTAGATATCTGTGTTGCGCGAGTTAGTCCCTTCACACGAGTCATTGCGGCAAGGCCAATTTCGAAATGGAGCGAGAGGAAGATCATAAATATCTTTCAGGACATAGACATGGGCAACTCACGTACGGTAATGTGCAACGACAAAGATGAAGTGCAAGTGGAAGAATGGAAAGACAAAAACTCACGACGAGTCACGGCGGGCGCATTAATCACATGTGGGGTTTTGTCTCGTCCATTCAAATCTTCGATTATGTTAATCCCACTTCAACCCTCGGATTTTCAAAACATTATATATGGACCGGATTTAATGATATGGGATTTTAGTATTTACATTCTCCATGCAAGAGATAATATCATAATCACTTATACGCGGGTGATGCCTGTGCCCACCTTGCACACTCGAGCCCCGATCAGCGTCACAGTGCCTGCAATAATGGCACTGCCCATAAACATCTGTGCGTACAAGTATTGTCCATCGTTACTGGACACTAGGACACCAGCAATAGGTGATCCGATCAGGGCAGCGACTGCCACCACACTAAGCACCATGCCCATACGCACTCCGGTTTTCTTCAGATCGGTCGTGAGCGTGCTCAGGGTGGCAGGGAATAATGACTGGATCCCGGCTGCACTCAATCCATAGAAGGCGGCAAAGGCCCACAGGCCATTCATGTTGCTGACAGCAGCCCAGCAGTATGCCACCAGAGCAGTGGAGCAACTAAACGGGATCAACAGGTTTAATGGACCGGTAAACTGATCGGCCATGAAGTTGGGAATCAATCGTCCAATCAATCCAACTCCATTCATGACCATCAAAAGATAGATAGATGTCGTATCCGAGGCACCGATGATGTCGCTGCTGAAACTGCCGATATAGAAGAAGGCCACATACAGCCCCCAGAAGTTCAAGAACATCCCTACGGCAAATAGCAGATATGGGAGCTCCTTGAACGCCGCCCACTCCACAAGAGGTCCACTGGTGCGTGGTGGCAGGCGCTGTTTGAAAAGCAACACACAAGGAAGTAACGTCGCCAGAGTGATGAAGCCCAGGACGCGCATGGTCCACCCATACCCAATCTGTGGCAGCAGACGCAACACCACGGCCGGGAATACGAGTCCACCGGTGGCCGAGCCTGATGCCGTGAGACCGATCGCAATTCCTCGCCGCTTGTCGAAGTAGGTTGAGATCAAAGCCAGTGTCGGGCAAAACATTAGTCCGCACCCAATTCCTTGTCCCAGTCCCTGTGCCAGGAAGAGCTGCCAGTACTCTGTGCAAAGCGAGGTCATGAAGATGCAGAACACTTCCAGTGTAGCTCCCACAGTCAAAGTGAAGCGGAAGTAGCCCGCATCAGTGGCTCGTCCGGAGAAAGTGCCGATGAAAAACAGCAGGAAGATCTGGATGCTGCCCACCCATGAAATGTCGGATGGGGATCGGCGTAAGGAGGTGGTGTAGTATGTCTGAAATACACCGAAGCTGTTGATGTAGCCCCATGTGTTAAAGATGATCATATGCCCCAGGGCGACCTGTAGCCATGCCTGAAAGCCCCCATCTGGCGGTGGGCTGAGATCTTTCCCGGATTCGCGAGTCCGCACGGCTGATAATGTGCGTGCTACAGCACTCGAGTTGGTGGGGACTTGCGTTAAATCATTGTGAATATACTCATCACCAATGTTCGACTCCTCATCGGACGAGGGACTCGGAGTGTTGCGTTCGACATTTGGATGATCCTTCTCGTTGACCATACTCGGGATAATCAATGGCGGATTAGATTGAAATGTCGGATCGAATATCTGGGATGGTCATGTCTGCATAGAGATTGAATGAAAACTGGGGAAAGTAAGGAAACAGTTGACTCATGTCAGACCCATTAAAAATCAAATTCCTGCCATTCAAATTCAACTGATGAAAACGGGTTTCGTGCCGATCACGGCCATTCGCACAGAATGCCGACCTCGGAGCACCCCAGTTCTCCCTCTTGGATAGATGTACGCTCATGTACCTAGGTATGGGTTCTGTTCGATATAGTGAAGCTGGTTGATCTATCACGCCATTGCCCCATTTCCCCGCGGGGACGTTCTATTCCCCACAAACAACCCCGGGGAGAAACGCGGCATCGGATGTCTCGGCCTCATGTATATACTCGGAATGACATTCGGGACACCCACCCCCGATTCCACCGCTATCTAACATATTGACAATTCGAGTCTCATGCATCTATGGCAGCATTACAAAAAAATAAAACAAAACAAAACAAAACAAGACAAAAACCCTCAGACCGCTCTTGACACAAAGCGCCACACTCCAGGGAATTCAAATATGGAGTGCAAATATGGAGCAGGAAAAGAAATCAAAGAGAGTCTTGAGTCATCAAATCTGAATCAGTTCGTGTACGAGTAATGGAAAAATGATATGGACAATGCATGGTCTGGTTTTAAGCCCTTGGTTCTGGCAATAGGGCTATGGCATCCCAGAAATGAAAAGGGACCCGTTGGTCAACGTTCGGGATCTCAATGGTCCTGGCTGGAACTGTGGTTAAGCATCTGGATAGTGTTGATCACATCGGCTGGTTCTAGCAAGTGCCAGCTAGCGTCCGTTTGTTTCGAGCTGGCACCCACCGTTACCGAATAGACGTGGTCTTGCGGCAGGTCGAACTTCTGAAGTGCACGGAACATATCTGGAACAGATCGTTAGCAAAGATAATTCACCATCGGTCAATATCGGTCTTCCATACCTTCATCCGTGAAATCATCCCCTAAGCACAGGATGAACTCGGGCGCGTTCCCAGGCTCCGTGCCGTATTCATTCACCAAATGCGTCGCGATGAAGCCCTTGTTGACAAACGTGGGCCGAACCTCCAGGTTGGCTTTGCCCGCCATGACCTCAACATCCCACTTCTTGGCCACAGTATCTTCCAGTACCTTTCGGCACTCCTGGGCCTGGAACTTTCCGTATTCCGGGTCAGACCGGCGGTAATGCCAGGTCAATGCCACTCGTTTCCGCTCGATGAATGACCCGCCGGTGCGTTCGGTGTAATGCTGGAAGACATCAAAGACCTCCTTTTGCCATTCCTTGATGTCGGGTTTGTCGGCCAAATTCTTCCAGTCGTCGGAGCCCGGCTGGCGGATGAAGCAGCCATGCTCGGCGCTGAGTCCCAGCTCAGGGATATGACCCATCCATTCATCCAAGAAGGCCTGGTCTCGTCCACTAATAATCCACACCGCATTCCGCGGATCAGCTGACAGCGTCTTGAGGGTACGCAGAACACGATCGGATGGAATGGCCGCTTGCGGGTCCTTCACGATGGGTGTCAGAGTTCCATCGTAGTCGAACATGAATAAGCGCTTCCGTGCTTTGCGGTATTGTCGGACCAATTTCGCGCGATCCAGGGCTGGGGTCGCAACGGACTGGTCAAAAGACGAGAGGTTGGTCAGCAATCGGTCAAGGAATTGTCGCGACCACGCGCCCACGGTATTGGTAAGGACATGCTTATAGAGCTTCAGATGCTGTTCCCTCCGTTGTGGCGCGGGCATCTTGAGAGCTTGGTCAATGGCCCCAGCAACACCCACCATGTCCCACGGGTTGATATGGATTGCGCTAGGAAGGGTACCTGCGGTACCGGAAAATTCAGAAAGAATGAGAGGGCTGTGGTTCGTCTGCTGGCAAACAATGTACTCCAGGCTGGTAGTGTTCATCCCGTCTCGTACGGTGGTGATGAGTCCGACATCGGCCACGCGTAACAAGGCAAAGTATTCATGGGGCGATAGATACTGAGGATAGTATTGCACGGGAGAGAAGCTCAGCGAGCCAAAGCGACCATTGATCGTAGAAACCAGGTTGGAGATTTGGCCGGCAATCTTGTTTTCTGGATCCTCTTTCTCTTCCTCCACGCTGGTTGGGCTGGTCACCTGAATCAGGACGACCTTTTCCCGCCATTCAGGGTATCGCTCCAAGAACAGCTCAAATGCCTGTAGCTTCTGTGCCACACCCCGAACGCTGTCCAACCGGTCTCGGCCAACGATGATTTTGCGTCCGGCATATAGCTTGCGGATACCTGCCACTGCCTTCTCGATCTCTGGGGCACCGAAGGCCGCCTTTTGGATTGCACGCGCATCGATTCCAATGGGGAATACATCCACAGCAACATGAGCCCCGTAGGCATCCACGCCTGCTGAGTTGGAATCAAAGCCCAGAACACGTGTGCAGCACGAGGAGAAATGTCGGGAGTATGAAAATGTCTGGAAACCAATCATGTTTGCACCAAGGACACCGGTCAAAATTTCCTTGCGCTTCGCCAAACACCTCACAAATTCGCTGCTAGGGAAAGGAGAGTGAAGGAAAAACCCTACATGGATATCGGGGATCTGTTGTCGAAGCAGGCTAGGCAAAAGAAACAGGTGGTAGTCATGAACCCAAACGACGTCACCCTCCTGATAATCCTGCACGATGCGGTCGGCGAACAGCTGGTTCAGTCGGACGTAATCAGCCCACCATCGTCGCTCTGAACGTCCGTCCGTCGGGCCATGCTGCTTATAGTGTAGGAGGGGGTAGAGTTCCCTCTCAGCGTATCGTCGCCATCGCCCTTGATCTTTAAGAACAATGGTGTCTTGTGGTTCCTCTGGAGCGTCGGATAACCAGACTGGCAAGATCCGGCCGTGTCGCCCCGAGGCTAGTTGGCTATCCAGCTTCTC